>CM063464.1:21340000-22685000 GCA_032191425.1 Lymantria dispar
GTGTATGTCACTGAAGTCCTCCTAAAGGGCTCAAACGATGTTGATGAATTTTTATGTGTGTGTTCAAAGGAATTTGAGAATAGTTTAGATTCACAATTGTACCTGGTAGGTGGTGCTGTTATCGATTACAAGGAGAATTCCTTTTATTTGAACAGAACAACGTCTGTTGGGTAAGCTAGTATATATAAAGAATATATAGTACTAGCAACCCGCCCTCGCTTCGCTTCGGTTATAGGTTATAGTTGTTTTACCCGCGTAATTCCCGTTGCCGTGGGAATACCGGGATAAAATATAGCCTAGTTTACGCCCTGATATTATAGCTTTCCATTGGTGAAAGAATTTTTGAAATCGGTCTAACCGTTTTGAAGATTACCCGGCACAAACAGACAGACAGACAAAAATTTTTTAATTGCTATTTTAGGCATAGGTGTCGTGCAAATAACCGTGTGAGCATGAAAAAAGCCTATTATTTTGACATTACAAACAGACACTCCAATTTTATTTATTGATATAGATGTATATGGAGAATAGTGTTCTAACTACTATAGTATCGGTTCTAACTATAGTATCGATTTAAAACCCAGCTGTTCCTACATTTACTTAAAAGTGGGCGCAGCTGGTTTATTATAAAAATTAATGTAGGTTCCGAGCCTACAATCATAAATGCATGCAATAAACGATTTCATTATTTTGTCTGAAATTTTCAGTATGGTGATGGAGGACAACTCACCGTCTCATTACTTATCTGTTCGTGTTTCTATAGGGTTTCATTTGGAGTTTGACTGCTCTTGCATAGATACCAAAATTGTGAATGTAGAGAACACGATTGGTTATGGGGTTCCCTGCCACCTGCCGCCCTCGACGGATTGGGATGTATCTAGACCATAATCTGTGACAAAAAAAGAAAGAAAAAGTAGCATCCATTAGTCAAAAGGTAGAGGCTTCAACAACCACTACTAGAGATGGGTCTCCCTAAGCGAATATAATGGTGTCATTGCCGTTTTTGGCAAGAGCGTTTGTTGGGTTAATTAAATAATGATATAATTAACCCAATAGAGGAAAGCCCACTTCTTCTTCTTTGTCGGCATCACTCTTGACAGAGTGGTCATGGTCATCGTTTCAGGTGTTCGTGGCAAGCTTCACAACAAGCCGCCATTCCTCTCTGATGGCCGCTTTCCTCGTGCTTTCATTCAGCGATGATGAACCATGTACTGCCGCTTTTATCTGGTCAGTCCATCTCATAGATGGTCTTCCTCGTGGCCTGGTACCCTCAACCCTTCCCTGGATCACAAGTCGCTCAATAGCCACCTCACCTCGGCAGCATACGTGACCAAAAAAGGTAAGGATGCGGGATTGTACCAAAGCCCACTTTTTTTTTTTTTTTTGGGGTGGCCTGCGGCCGGCGCGCCTCCGCACCACTCTGTCCGGGGCGACAGAGGGGCTTAAGCACGCAACACCCGCAACCCACCCGAACACCACGTCGCCTTCGTCGTTGGGCCAACCACTGGAGCAGGGTTACTTGTCATCAGTGGTCGGCCCGACGGAATACCCCCTACCCGGGGCACCTTCCCATCGACCGACGTCCCCCCCTCGGGGAGGAACCAAAGCCCACTAAAGGATCTTAAATCATATACGTTCCTTTACTGGGCTCAAGCCCAAAATAGAATAGATCTTGACCAACTATATCCCTCTGATCAGAAGTGTTTGTATAGGATTTTACTTCGAGTTTTCCTTCCCTATATATGTTATACATGTGTATAATGTCTAAATATGATATAGTCCAGATAATTTAGACGTTTTTAGGAGTAGTAGTAGTAATAGTGTTTTAAACAATCCTAGTGTTTTAAACAATCCTACCAATTTTCAGTCACGTGTGAATTTTTGTAAGCTCACCCCTATTTTTTGGTTTAATTTGACCGGACTAATATTTTATCACATCATTATGTCTTAGCATATAGATCCCACTGCTGAACTCGAACTTCCTCCAAAGGACTACTCCTTTGGAGTTCCTATCCCTACGGATATTGACCATGTCGGTCAGACGGGTAGGAATACTTTTTTTTAGAATTTTCCTTCTCTATAGATGTTTATTTGCATATTATATCGCTCAATTGTCTCTCTCTCGTAGTTATAGTAGTTTAATTTCCTAGCTATTATAAAGGAGGTTCAAATTCGGGTCAAAGCGGAGTAAATATGAGCTGAGATATTGAAAAACATTACTGTTGGTTAAGGAAAATTCGACGTGACCTTTTACTGTTATAAATCCATTCTGATCGTGAGCAATGTCTGCTCATATAGGTCCCACTATTGGGTTCGAGCCTCCTCCATAATGGGAGGGAATTTGACCTACTATATCATGCTGGTCTGACATGTTGGTATAGGGTTTCATTTCGCGTTTTCCTTCTATTGCATAGTGGCCTTTTACTGTTATAAATATAATCCGATGGTGAATCATCCCAGCTCATAATCGTCCCATTGCTGGGCTCGAGCCTCCTCCCCAATAGGAGGGTAGTCGACCTACTATACCATGCTAGTCAGACATGTTGGTATTGGGTTTTATTTCGAGTTTTCCTTCTCCTGCACAGATGTTATATGCATATTATATCCCTCAGTCGCCTTTTACGACATCCACGGGCAAGATAGGGAGTGGTGTCTTACTCAAACCCCCAGACGGATAATTAGTAAGATAAATAATTGTACTATACTACACTAAAAATATACCCCACGGAAATCAAACTCACTATATCTCTGTTCAGAAGATAAATTAATAAAACTGACACCATCTATTCAGTCGACTAATAGTATTCATATTTCTACAGAATGTTACAATGGGGACTAAAATAATTTAGTCTTGTACAGTATTAATTATGCAACATAACACCAGCCCGGTTTGATATTAAAATTAAAAGTACAGTCAGCAACAACTGACTTATGTTGTAGTTCTATTTAAATTCCACTGTTCAGCTCAGCTCTTCTCAACAAAGGAAAGTCAAATTGACCTACTATACCAAGCTGGTTACACGGCTTGAGTCAGAATTTTTGAATTATTCTTCTCTTGCGTAGATTATTTCTGTATATTATAATCCCTTAGCCGTTTTCTACGACGTGTCGCGACACCCAAAGCCAAGAAAGGCGTTGGTGAATTGTATTTTTACTCCGTCACTACACGGAAACTTACGCCTAGCCTAACAAATCACCTGACGCTGCCGACCATCGCTAGAGCGATGCTCGACGGCGTCAAAAACTGGGACACGGTCGCACCCTTCTGCGAGACAGTAGTCTCGCGGAAGGAGGCGGCGGAACGCGTGCGCAAGGAACGTCTCCTCAACGACGCGTCCCGCCGCCGGCGACTGGAGCGGCGCAGGCGTGAATATCTGCGCTTGATGCCGCTCTAGCCGAGGCTGTGGGTGACTGGACCAGGGAGTTAGTCGGTCACCCGCCGTGAGACCGAACGCGCGAGGAAACGAACGACGTCCTCCCCGAGGGGAGTACTCCTCAAGGGGTATTCCGTCGGGCTGACCACTGACGACAAGTCACCCTGCTCTGGTGGTCGACCCAACGACGAAGGCGATGTGTTACACGGGAGTTACGGGTGTGCGTGCTTACGCCCCTCTGTCACCCCGGACGTAACGGAGCGGGGAGTGCGCCGACAGTAATAAAAAAAACCTAGCAAATCAAATATTAAATGTCAGTAATTAAAAGAATTTCTAGTTCAAAAGTTCATCATTATGAAAAGGATTTTATTTACTCACTACAGGATTAATTATTCTTTCATTTTCTTATAGGGTTTTCTGCAAAGACTTTACCTGTTTATTATATACCTTAGTCGTCATTTTCAACACCCACAGCCAAGAAAAGGAATGAGGAAATTACTCTACGGACATACATCTCATCTTCATCTTCATCATTCCACTTTCGTCGTCCACTGCTGGAAGTAGACCTCCCGTTTGTTTTACCAAAAAGAGTGGTCTGATGCCGGCTGCATCCGACGACGCCCAGCAACTTTGACCAGTGTGCTTACTCTTGAATCTCGATTCCAATCCTAAATCCAATTGCAGCTCGAATTTAAGCAATTTGGTACCCTTGAAAGCGACACTAGCGCACCATTGGACTTAAATTCGGTGGATATTTTTTAACTAAATGAATTCGAGTCGATTAATTCAAATATTTGCTACTGCCGACGTCTTTTTGTCATAGTTTAAAATCGTTAATGTTGCACAATTTCAAGAAAGCGTCTTTGTGGTGATCGAGTTCGGTAACATTATTAATTTAAAATAATAAAACACGGCACATTTGGTGAAAATAACAACGGCAAATGCAAAAAATTCATTCTCGATTTTGTTTAAGATTACTAAATATAGGTTGATGAGATTGGAATTGAATCAGATTCGAAATTAGAATTAATTTCAAGGATGCTTACCCTACAGGTCGTTGATCTATCTAATACGTCCGATACTGCGTCGTCCGCTCACGTAGCCACTCGAAAACCTTTCTTCCTCAACGATTGTCGATTCGTTGAGCGATGTGGCTTGTCCTTTACCACATCAGCGTGCTAATTCTTCGTGCTATGTCTATTTAGGTCTTCTACGGATTGTCGTATTTCTGATTCTATCTCTCATAGAAATCCCGAGCATAGCATGTACACAAATAAAAATAATAAATTAATTAGCAATCTTTAGAAGTATGTTATTGCAGTGTATATTAAATAAGGCGTTAATATAATATAGGTACATATACACTCTTCAATATAAAAGTTCAGCAATAAAACTAGGGACTACTTTTGTTGCTGGACTACCGTGAACCCGTGGGTGTCGTAAAAGACGCCTACGGGATATAATATGCATATAACATCTATGCAAGAGAAGAAAAACTCGAAATAAAATCTTATACCAAACTGTCTGACCAGCATGGTATAGTAGGTCGACTACCCTCCTAAAGGTAAATTTTCCTGCTATTATGGCGGAGGCTCGAGCCCAGCAGTGGAACGTATATGAGCCGAAATTAATTAATATTTTAATATCTGTATTTGTAAACTGTATTAATTTCTTGAAATTTTTTCGATTATTTCTTTAAACTAGGTTTAAGAAGAGTATTTTCTTCACGGTAGGTAAAGGCGTACCTGTGCCCCTGGTATTATTTGCAATACCAGGGACACAGCTAGGCCGCACATAGACCTTTGGGTCCATGTGCGGCAGTATCACTAACCATCAGGTGTGCTGCTTGCTCGTTTGCCATTGCCGGCAATAAATAAAAAGCATCCTAAAAAAAAATTATCTCAAAAGACATAATTTTCAATTTAAAATTCTATATTCGATAGTACATACTACATAGCTCCTCAATCACGTCAAAACCAAAGTTCAAATTTATAACCATTGAACATTAAATTAAGTATAATCCTTAAAATTTTTAAAAGATTTTGAGTTAATGGGAAAAATTATAAGTACCTACTTATGTGAAATCGATCGGAATTACATGGCTGTATTTGAAAGCCACAGGAGCAATTAGAGACCTTGAATATCTCTCTAATTCAAAAATTGTTTACTTAAAAGAGAACTTTCAAAATTATAACTATATTTTATTCAGGTATTCTCACGCAAGCGGGCACCACGCAAGTGAAACCATAGAAATTTACTAGTATAGAATTTAATTAACCTTTTACGTATTACCAGCAACCCGCCCTGCTTGGCTTCGGTTTCAGTCGTCTTACCCGCGTAGTTCCAGTTCCCGTGGGATGTTATACCGGGACAAAATATAGCGTATATTACTCTCTGATATTATAGTTTTCCATTGGTGAAAGAATTTTTGAAATGGGTTTGGTGGTTTAAGCGTGAAAGCGTAACAAACAAACAAATAAACTCACTTTTGCATTTTTAATATTAGTAAGGATTAAAAAATTTATTAGCGTAAATGGATTCCTTTTCAATTAAATAAAGGAAGCTTTTTATTTCGTTATCTATACCAATAAATAAAATTCGAGTGTCTGTTTGTAATGTCAAAATAATAGGGTTTTTTCATGCTCACACGATTATTTGCACTACACATATGCCTAAAATACACTTTATATTTCTTTGTCTGTCTCTCTGTTTGTTCCGGATAATCTTCAAAACAGAACCGATTTCAAAAATTCTTTCACCAATGGAAAGATATAATATCAGGTAGTAGCCTAGGCTATATTTTATCCCGGTATTCACACGGGAACGGGAACTACACAGGAAAGACTACTGAAACCGAAGCGAAGCGAGGGCGAGTTGCTAGTATATATTTATTTATAACTTTTGCACAAACAAACGCACAAGGCGGACTTAATGCCATAGGCATTCTCTCCCAGTCGACCTAGGGTGGAGCAGAAATAATGTCAGGCAGGTGCAATACAAGGTGGTTAACGATGTTGCGTAATAATTCATTTATATATAGTTACTATTACACAATACATATATACTCTATAAATATATATAAATACATATACATACATACATAAAAATATAAATAATGATATTGATTTTTGATTGAGTGGATGTGAGCCGTCACAGAGGTGTTGACTCCGCCAGAAAATTCAAGTACAATCGTTTGACCTTGGCCTTAAAAATGTCGCGACTGGTAGCCATCCTGATGTCCAGAGGTAATGCATTCCAGAGAAGAATGGCCTGGATACCAAAGGAGGAGTGCACTAGACTAGAAGAGTGAGAGGGACAGTGAAGAAGAAGATTATTGGAGGAACGAAGAGCGCGGTCATGGGTGGAGCAGAGAAATTGAAAGTGCGGTTTTAAGTAGGAAGGAGCGTTAGGAGAGTTAAGAATAGAGTAGAGCAAAGAAAGAGTCCGCAGGCTTCGCCTTTGCCTCATCGGTAACCATTTGAGGCGAGAGCGAAATGTGGTTACATGATCGAATTTACGTAGGTTAAAAACCAATCGAATGCAAATGTTGAGGAGTCGGTCCAGCTTATTGAGCATATCTGCATTCAGGTCGAGGTAGCACACATCAGCATAATCGATGATAGGAAGAACTAAGGTTTGAACCAGCGATGCTTTGGTCGTAACTGCGAGAAAGTTTTTCAGTCGGTATAGTGAACGGAGTATTCCTGTGACTTTCTTGGATATGTTAGTAACCTGCGTTTGCCACTCCAACGTCGAGTCTAAGAAAAGGCCAAGATTCTTTACGTGATTACTAAAAGGTATCACGATACCGTTATAAGCAATTGCTGGTAAATTCTGTGCGTTGACTCTGCTGATAATGCGGGGACTGCCGATTATAATGCATTGGCACTTATCTACATTGACTGCCATGCCAAACCTCGCCGCCCAAGCGCTTATAGCTGCTAGATCGCTATTAATAGAAGCAATTGCTGAGTGAAGATCGTTTAACTTGGCGTGGGAATATAATTGCAGGTCGTCGGCGTATAAATGATACGCACACTGAAGGTTAGAGGTAATGAAGTTGATAAATAGAGAAAAAAGAAGAGGAGAAAGTATGCCGCCTTGAGGGACGCCAGAGTCCAAATCACACCAATTAGACAACGTGTCGTTAACATGAATGGACTGTTGACGATCCTGAAGATAGGATGAGAACCATTCCAAAGCATCCGATGAGATCTTGAGATGGGATAGAAGAGACAACAGTAAGTCATGACTGACTACGTTAAAAGCGTTAAAGAAGTCAACCAGGACCAACACAGTGACCCTGGTATCCTCCACACCAGCCCTTACGTCGCCAGTCACTTTGAGGAGTGCTGAGACTGTGCTATGTCCAGGTCTGAATCCAGACTGCAGTGGGCTTAAAATATTATTGGCGTAAATAAATTGGGATAATTGTTTATGAGCACAAGCCTCGAGCACTTTGGATAGGAAAGGTAGGATAGATATTGGACGATAGTGTTTAGGAAGAGAAGAACTAGGTATTTTGGGTAAGGGAATGACATACGCCCTACGCCATAACGTAGGAAATGTGCCAGAGCGAAGCGAGAAGTTAAGAATATGTGTGATAGGAAGTAAGACTTGATCGAGAATAGTCATGACCATGCGACGGCTGATTTCATCACAACCCACAGCCTTAGATTTGATGGAAACGAGTATTTTTCTAACCTCATCGGATGCTACTGGAGAAAAGGAAAAGGGATTAATGTCGAGATGTGGTAACTTGGTAATGCAGTTTACCGTTTGGCGCTTGATGTCATCATCTAAAGCGACTGAGGTTTGGAAAAATTGATTAAGACCGTCAAGGGTAATACAGTTAGGTAAATCAACTGTTCGTCGCTTACCTAAACCAAGAGTCTCGAGGAATTTCCAGACTTCAGGAGCAGAGGAAGAGGAGATGGTGTTTGAGATATGCCGGTGTTTTGCGTTGCGTATCATTTGGTTGCACCGATTCCTAGCGGCCTTAAAAAGATTCCAGTTGAATTCGGAGCGTAGCTTCTTAAATTTACGAAAAGCTACGTCGCGGCGTCTCATAGACTCGCGAATCTTTTCAGACATCCAGGGCGCGGGGGCGTGCTTCAATTTGACTTTTTTCACTATAATATAAAACTAAATTTCACATATAATATAAAACTAAATAAAAAGCTAGCAATAAACAAATCCAATCATAACTTCTGATATATTTGTTAGTATTTTTATCAAGCGATCGTTGAATAGCTGTAAAATATTTCTAACATAACACTGAATTATTAAAATCAGTAAAACGAAAGCTTTTACGTTATTAAATGTATAAATATTTTATGAAAACGAATGATATTTTAAGTAAACTCAGAAAATACTTCAACACAGATTGCGTATTAGATAAAAAGATGGTAATAAGTGCGAGTCAGAGTCGCGCACGAAGGGTTCCGTTTCAATATCTATAAAAAGGGCAAAAAAATCGCGTTTACTGTATGGGAGCGCCCCTTAAATATTTATTTTATTATGTTTTTAGTATTTATTGTTTTAGCAGCAATAGAAATACATAATTTGTAACAATTTCAACTATCTAGCTATCGCGGTTCTTGAGGTACAGCCTGGTGACAGGCAGACGGACGGACAGACAGCGAAGTCTTAGTAATGGGATCCCGTTTTTAACCTTTGGGTACAGAACCCTAAAAAGTAAGAAAATTCTTTTATTGACACTCGAATTACGTAGTTTATACACTAATATATCACGAGACCAGACGTGCGTGATGTACTTTATTTTCTCAAATGCGTTTAAATGTGAAACTACGAATAACATTAATGCCAGCATACTTGCTAAACCTATCTATTCAAAACGTTCACTTGTAAATTTGTAGTCTTAGTTTTTTGCTATTCTAAAAACTAGATACTTTTTGACGTGACAACGTCTAATAAATCGATGAACGCTGGCTCCATGCATGAAAAAGGTTGACTCATTGTCCTGTTACGCTCACTGTCCCGTTACGCCCATTGTCTCGTTACGCTGATTCAATTTTATTCATAAAAGTATGCAGTCATTTCATCAATGTTTTGTTATGACGTTGTCACGTTAAACTATCGTCCGTAAAGCGACTTTACAGACAACCATGTATTTTATAATTTTTTTTTTAAACTTCTTTATGAACGAATAACTATTACCCCATATGAGATTTTTAGAAATCAATTCCGATAGTCCTATCAACTAGACCAATGTGGTTGACGTATAATAATCAAATTCTCATACGTATTGTCGCCGTTTTGGGCAACGTGCGGCATCTATTGAAAATGTTTACACCTTAGAATAATAACGTATAGAAGGTAAGTTCACGCACAAAAAGTGAAGCATTTCAATTGGAGCCTAATGGATCTTACGCCGGAAGTCTTCCATAATGTACAAGTCATTGTACTGCACGTATATACGCAACTCTTAAAAATAAATAGGTAATTATGACGGTTTGTGCATTCAAATGGTATCCTAACACATTTGAAAAACTTAAAAAGGTTTTTAACATTACTTTTAAAAGTATTTCGACGATTTATGTTAATAAAAACAAAATTTCATTTCATAATTTGTATAGTGGTGTGCGTGTGTAATCGTCTGCACGCCATTAATATTTTTAGATTCAAGTTTCGAACGTTCGAAGTACTGACACTATCCTTCTATATTTTACTATTCTATGGTTTACACATTATTCCAATCTAATAATCTTTTTAGTTCTTCCTCTTTGTTTGTCTTGGCAATCAGCTACTGATACGAGCCATTTTTGCCAATGTCGAGATATAATTTTCTTTACAAATTATCGTGTTATGACCTCTATTAACAATATCTTCCGAGATTATTGGTGGAAACGAAAACGTATGTAAACGCTTTTGTGTCATAATTACTATACTCCAGTAGTTCCTCCGCCACATATTACATAGAATGTCATCAAAATCTATACAAATAAATAAAATTGAAGTGTCTGTTTGTAACATCAAAATAATAATTTTTTTTCATTCTCACATAACTATTTGCACGATACCTAAGCCTAAAGTCGACTTTATTTTTTTTATCTGCATGTTTCTGTGTCTGTTTGTGTGTTCTTGGGAAATTTCTAAACGTTAGGATTGATTTCAATAATATTTTACTACCAGGGACCTGTCTATATAAGGAGTAACTTGGCTATTTTTTCTCTCATGAAACCTCTATAAAATTTTACCCAGTTCGGAAACGAACTCGAAAATTTAGGCCCTTATGGACTTGCAGTTGCGTATCGCATTATATTTTATTAGGTATTGGAGATTTATTTATTTCGGAATACCCTTATTCAACTCAATTGAACTTTTTGTACTAATTTTAATACTAAAAAAGGTACTTAACTTTGACTTTGAATAACTTTTGAATGAGTTGATTCATCGAAAAATTATATCAGACCTTTTTTGTAGAACGTTTAATTCTCTACAAATTTGATTCGCTCATATTGACAGAGGCCTATTTTGGCATCTAAACGAAACTTTTGGGCCTGGTTCCGCGGGAATAATTTTTTTTTTTTGAAACCGCCTAATGTATATATATATATATATATATATATATATATATATATACTGTTTTTAATTAAATATTTTTAATATTTTTATTAGAAATAACCGTATAGTACCTACACGACTGACCATCGTGGTGTAGTGAGTAGATCAAATCCCCAATATGGTAGAGGAACCCCGAGCCAAATAGTGGGACTTATGAGGGCTGAGATGATAATAAGATGAATCGTAAAATTTTTAATAACGATTAGAAATTTATGGACAGAATAAGTACTACCGCAGTAGGTGGGGTACTAACACGGGTGACTAACCTGATACTTAGGAACATACATATATTCAAGCCTCTTTCCCATAAGGGTAGGCAGAGAACACGTTGACACCACTTGCTACGATCTTGACATACCACTTTCGCCTTCTTCACCTTCATTAATCTCTTCATGCATCTTCTTCGTTTTAGGGTGATTATAACCTAGACTTTCTTAAGGATATACCCGAACGGTTGGTCTTGCCCCTTTCAACACTTCCGTTCACAGTAGGTCAATTTCATACCTATTGTGGAATGGGCTCGAACCCAGCAGTGGGACATAAATGAGCCGTCATGATGATTATTAGAATGATTTAATATATTTATTATATTATTAATATTTAAATAAACTTTTGTGTGTGAAAGTACGTAGCAAGAATTACTTGTTATAGTTTATTACAGAGCGAGAGATAAATTAAGATTCACTTCATGTATATTTAATCTAAGTTTAATTTAAAAGCTAAAATAAACTGGAATTATGTTATTTATTGATGTGAACATCCACAGGCGAAGATAAACCTAATCGTTGGCGTGGCGTAAAGCGATGCGTGCTGTGGCGATGCCTCGCCACGATATATGATAGTAAGTGTAGTTCCGATCAATTGTCATAGGCAATATCGTCCGAGCCATCGAATATAACTATCATATTATATTATTACAGAAATCATTAATTAAAAGAATTGAGTTGTCACAATTTGAAATATTTCTGAATTTTAAATTCTTATCCATACTAATATTATAAATGCGAAAGTAAGGATGTTTGTTTGTTTGTAACGCTTTCACGCTTAAACCACCGAACCGATTTCAAAAATTCTTTCACAAATGGAAAGCTATAATATCAGGGAGTAACATAGGCTATATTTTATCCCGGTATTCCCACAGGAACGGGAACTATGCCGCGGGTAAAGCGACTGAAACCGAAGCGAAGCGTGGGCGGGTTGCTAGTATTTACTGAAAATAAATGTTTATTGAATAAAACTCATCATTTTCTGGAAAAAATATCGTAATATTTTATTGATATATATGATTTATGCCATATTAATTCCTGTGGTAATCTATTCTTTTATGCATATGTAAATTGTACAAAATAATTTCGGTGTTTCACATCTGCTAGGCGTTCTGAGCGACGCCCACATTTTTATTCTAATAGCAATATAACTGGATGATGATTGTATGTTTACCTATTTTTTTTTTTGCTGTTGGTGGCAATTGAGCACACAGGACACCAGATGGTAAGCGATACTGTCACTTATGGAGCTTTGCTATGTCGCTGCCTACCCTGAAGAAAGAGAAGGGAGTGTGAATATCAGCAAAGAATGTCATAATACTAAAGACATAATCGAAACCCACCACATACAAATACCTTCAGAGAGTTGGGTATGCGGTTCTCGCGCTCACTGAAGAAAGTGCAGTAACAAATTACTACCACAAAGGCGTTAATTTTTTACGGCAGTGTGGTATTACCCCGGATGGACCAGCCCGCAATTGTAGACAAACTACTGCCGATAATGCAATCCTACCATCACATACTGATAGGAGTCCTAATAGATAAAGAGCTATAAAAGCATTTTTTTTTTTTGGCGGTGGGCTATGGTCAGCACCGCCGCTGCCCGGCACCGTCCAGGGCAGCAGAAGAGCGGCGCGCGGCCCCATAACCCACCTGATAGCATGTCGCCATCATCGACCGACCATCGGTGCAGAGTTTCTTGTCGTCAATGGTCGGCGCGAAGGAATACCCTGAGGGGGTACCCTTTCCCGTCGACGTCCCTTTCCCGGGACACCGATCGCCATCGCTAGGTCGCTATAAAAGCATAAGAATTTTTATATAAACTAACTGATCCAACATACGTTGTTCTATTCAAATAAAATAATTCAAATAAGGAATTCTCCTTGAAATTGACAGCAGCGCCACCCGGACCGAGTCCAATTGTGGATCTAAACCATTCTCGAATTCCTTTGGACACACACAAAAAATTTAATCAAAATCGTTCCAGCCGTTTAGGAGGAGTTCAATGACATACAAACGTACGTAAGAAATTTATATATAAAGATATAATAATTCTAAAGGAGAACCTAATTTCATTGGAATAAAATAAATTCTCGTAAAAATATGATCCTCATTGTAACCTACTTCAAAGAAGGTTTATGATGTTGTTTACAAGCAACTTGAGCAAATTCAGATGGCCATAAACAAATACTGTAATGATTCATAGTCGAGCTCTAGTAACTCTTTGTTATTATATTGTGGCTGGCATGTCCCTATTTCTTTTTGAATCCTATTCATAACCATAACTAATATTATAAACGCGAAAATAGGTTTGATGTAACGCTTAAGCTACTGAACCGTTTTAAAAAATTCTTTCACCAATGGAAAGCTAGATTATCAACAAATAACGTAGAATATATTTTATACTGATATTCCCACGAAAACGGGAACAATATTGATGAAACCACAAGAAAATAATGATTTTAAAATGCCTTCAAATTTGTATAAAATGTTACGTTTTCAGCGAGCAACATAAATGTAGGCTATTTTTATTCCGGTATTCTCACCAGAACGAGAACTAAGCGAGTGAAATGACTGCATTTTTTAAATGAAAGAATGGGAGATCCAGCACTTACCCGCGGTTAATAATCGTACGACAGAGGAATGGAAGGATTATGAGATAGGATCAAGGTGGACTATGAGATAAAGAAATCTTACTCTCACGTGAAGAGCACCTTCCAGAACGTCAGTTTGCAATTATATACATGACATACATTTACCTCATCTTTATATATATACTAGCAACCCGCCCTCGCTTCGCTTCGGTTTTAGTCGTTTTACCCGCGTAGTTCCCGTTCCCGTGGGAATACCGGGATAAAATATAGCCTAGTTTACGCCCTGATATTATAGCTTTCCATTGGTGAAAGAATTTATTGAAATCGATCCAGCCGTTTTGAAGATTACCCGGAACAAACAGATAGACAGACAGACAAAAATTTTTTAATCTGTATTTTAGGTATAGGTGTCGTGGAAATAACCGTGTGAGTATGAAAAAAGCCTATTATTTTGATATTACAAACAGACACTCCAATTTTATTTATTGGTATGGATATAGATTAATTTCTTGTATAGGTACGTGTGTATGTCACTGAACTCCTCTTAAACGGCTGTACCGATGTTGATGAAATTTTTTGTGTGTGTTCAAGGGGATTCGAGGATGGCTTAGATTCACAATTGGACCCGGTAGGTGGTGCTTATTTGAACAGAACAACGTCTGTTTGGTTATTAGCTGACTAGTTATAAATATATTTCAAGTGTACGTGTCTTACGTTCTTGTGTATGTCACTGAACTCCTCCTAAACGGCTGTACCGATGTTGATGATTTTTTTTCTTTGTGTTCAAGGGGATTAGAGAATGGTTTATATTCACAATTAGTTCCGCTAGGTGGCGCTGCTGTCGATTTCAAGGAGAATTTATTAATTTTTTTTTTCATCAAATATGAAAAAATCTGTTCAAATAATAGAACGACAACTGTTAGGTTAGGTTAGTAGTTGCACTATGTATAATGATATCGAAAGTGTTCGAAACGTCGGGCAATCATAAATCAAATACAAACGCGATATAAAGTTAGTTATTTATATATTTTTTATTTATATATTTTTATATTAAGAATCTATACAACGATACCGATAATATTCATGAAATTTAGTATACAAAAGGGTTTCGGGGCAATAAATCGGTCAAGCTTTCATAATTACGACACCCACGGGTAAGAGAGGGTACGGTACATTATATTCTTATTCCGACACCACAAGTATAAGGTTATCATATTTAACACCGTTATAATTTTAAATCCAATTCTAGATGCAACATAGTTTACATACTATATTTAGTAGTTACGATCCTTGTGGGGACGGAGTAAGAATACAATTCACCACTCCCTATCTTGCCCGTGAATGTCGTAAAAGACAACTAAAGAATATAATATACATATAACATCTGTGCAAGAGAAGGAAAACTTGTAATAAGACCCTATTTTTTTTTTTGGGGTTGGGCTGCGGTCAGCGCGCTCCTCGCACCACTCCGTCCGGGGTGACAGAGGGGCGTAAGCAAGCACACCCGCAATCCACCCACGTGCACGTCGCCTTCATCGTTGGGCCGACCACCGGAGCAGGGTTACTTGTCAAGAGTGGTCGGCCCGACGGAATACCCCCTATTTGGGGTACCCTCCCATCGACCGAGGGGGGACGCCGGTCTTTCCTCACGCGGTCATCCTCTCAGCGGGTGACGGACTAATTCCCCGATCACGTCACCCGCGGCTAGGGCGGCATGAGGCGCAAGTACTCGCGCCTACGCCGCCCCAGTCGCCGGCGGCGGATCGCCTCGTCGAGGCTGCGCTCCTCGCGCAGGCGATCCGCCGCCTCCTTCTGCGAGGCAGTGATCTCTGCGACTGCGTCCCAATTCCTGACGCTGCCGACCATCTTATTACCAACTTGTCTGAACAGCATGATATAGTATTTTGAATTTCCCTCCTATTGTGGAGGAGGCTCGAGTCCAACTGTGGGACGTTTATGAGCTGAAATGATGATGATGAATAATGATTATAGAAGCTTTCTCCTACTTACTTTATTCTCCATTATAATATGATACTGAAACTGGTGAATGAATGAGAATGGTCATATATACGATCCTACATAGTACAATTGATTTTATAACTTCGTTTTTTCTTTCAAATAACTCGAGCCTCACAGTAGGGGATTTATCAGCTGAGATGATGAATAACCCGTGGTGACAGAGAAATAATACAATTCACCACTCTATATTTTGCCCGTGAATATCGTATAAGACGACTAAGGGATATAATATGCATTAAATAACTGTATTATATCATGGTTCGAAAAGCATCACACTGGAGTTATAGGCATGTTGTTGTATACAATTTTATTTAATTAAAGTAAGGTGCGTGAATATGCCCTGTTCGCCTTGCCTCCTTGCCGGATGAATGCGGGTAGGCGCGCACCTCTTCGACGTTTGATGCAATTTTATAATGAGTTTTTTGGAGATATAGATATTTTTGCATTAAGTAAGAATGAATTTAAAAAACAGGTGATTGCTACATTAAGTATTGACTTAAATAAAAATAAAAGCAGTAATAACTAATTACAATATATACTTAGCTGTTGTCAATATTATTGTTAACTAATGAGATACTAATAAGCATACTAAAATATTGATTATACATTTGCTGCATGTTCGTTTTCAGCAAATCTCTATATGTTAATTAATAAGTGGAAAATGTTGTTGTTATTACATTTATTTGTATTGCTAATAAGTGTACGTATTAAGATAAAATATAATGTAATATCGTTTGTTTTCCCAAATAAAATAAAATAAATTCATCATCATCATCTTGCTCTTATCCCAATTACTTGGGGTCGACGCAATATGTCATCTGTTTTGACATATTGCAAAAAGTTTCGGCAATGACTTTTATGACCGGCCGCCTGCCTGACGTCAACCCTCCTTGGGAATGTAATCGTTGACCCAAATGGTACCAGATGGAGTTGGTCCGGGTCAATCTGGGCTCTTAGTCGTCTTTTACGACACCCATAAATTACCCATAAATAAATAAAATAAATTGTCAATGACATATAAAGTAGACAATTCCATTGAGTTTCTTGCCGGATCTTTTCAGTGCGATCGCGTGCCGATCCGGTAGTAATTTAAGTTAAAATGTAAAACAGAATAACTATATGTACGTGCCTCCGCGGGGCTTATCCTTACTAATATTATAAACGCGAAAGTTTTTATGTGAGGATGTGAAGATGTAAAGATGTTTTTTGTTCTTTCACGCAATAACTACTGATTGGATTTTGATGAAACTTCACAATAATATAGATTATATATCAGAATAACACATAGGCTATAATTTATCCTGATATATCCAGGGGAAGAGGAACTGCAGGTGAAACCATACGACGCTGCTAGTACATAATAAATGATTTGAATTTGAATTTAACTTCTGTGCAAGAAAACTCTAAATAAATCTCTACACCAAGATGTCTGACCAGCATGGTGTAGTAAGTTAATTTCCCTCCTATTGGGAAAGAAACTTGAGCCCAGCAGTGGGACGTGTATGAGCTGAGACGATGATGACTAGACAACGATGAATAACGCAAGTTAAATAATGCTTGTAATAAACGTACTTTACTGTCATAATGAATAATTTAAACACATTACATAGGGGAAAATTGTATGAAAAAACATAAGACTGACTTAAACAATTTGTGGTTCCGTAAATTGATTTTACTGAAAGCCCAACTTACTGAGGGTGTTTACGTGTGGTGGGTTTTAGTGATGCCTTTGGTATCACCGAACCATTGCACACATTTATACTCCCTTCACTTTCTTCGCGGTAGGCAACGACCTTGCAAAGGTCAATGAGCGGCAGCAACACTTACCATCAGGTGTACTGTTTGCTCGTAATTATAAACGTAATAAAATGGTGAATAAAAAGACTGCAGAGATGCAATAGTTAAGATACCGACATACTCTACCAGTGTCAAGTACGCTGAGCGACTTTAAGTTTGATTATGAAGCCTGTAGGCCTCATGTATTTAGGGACCACGTTTGTGTACCATTAAGGTGCTATGCCAACCTCGGCTGCAGGCTGCGGGTGCAGGCAGCACATACGGTGGCTGAATAAAGCCGGCTGTGGCTGCACGACTGGTTTTCTATTTATCATTCTAGTAGTATGGATTTCTGTGAAAAACATTCTGAACGCGGCTGCGGCTGCACGTGCTGACAAGCCTCGGCTGCAAGTGCTGTTGCGACTTGCAGCCGCAGCCGATCGCAGACCAGTAGTGCTGCGGCTGCAAGTCGATGCGCACATAGTTACATCACTCCAACCTGTTAAGACAAATTCCAAATAGTTGCTACTCAGAGCCAATCTCACCAAACTTAATTTGCAATCAAATTGGCGCTCGTATTGGATAGAATCATAGAATTTTTATCGGCTCTCGATATTTAGCTTCAATATTTATTTCAAGGAAATGAGATTTTCGAAGGTTTTTCACCTCCGGAGGCCGAGGTTTTTAACAGAAATCCATAGATTGAAAACCAGACGTGCAGCCACAGCCGGCTTCGTGCAGCCGCTGCATTGCCTGCACCCGCAGCCTGCAGTCGAGGTTGGAATAGCACCTTAAGTCGTCACGTTCAACATCAGTTCACATCGCCTTGAAGGTATTCAAACTTGTGCAGTCGATGGCCCAGTACGACGCATCGGTCTGGGCGGAGACTGTAACCGTCCATCCTAGGCATCTCTTGTAGCGACCACAGAGAGCTATGATGATCAGGACCATACGCAGATACAGAACAGTGGCGACGGAGGCAGCATGCCTATTAGCTGGGACTACCCTGTGGGACCTGGAGGCGGAAATGCTCGCCAAACTCTATCGGCGGGTGTCGGAGATGCGGCGGGAGTGTCGTTGAGATTGCCGCCTGGTGGACCGAAAACCACCGTGACGTCATTACACGTTGGGCAGTCTGGCTGGAGAGTGCTGACACGGGGTGCTTTTCTTCCGACTGGTGTGGGTATTTACGGAGCATGGTTGCTTCACCAAATGCCTGCACTGTCCTCGTGAGGGCAACGCCCCGGAAGGGGTGTCGGGGAAGGACGGTACCCGAAAGCGTATCCCGCCGAGCTGACCACGTACGATGAGGAAGTCGGTGCCAGTGGTCGGTCCAATGTCGAAGGGTTGGGAATACCGTGGGTTATGGGGCCGCACGCTGCTTTTATGTCGCCCCGGGTGAAAGAAACGGCGTTTTCGCTGACCATAGCACGCCTAAAAAAAAAAAAAATTAAAAAGGTATCTAAACTTACTCACAACACAAAACACTCAACATCCTAGGACTTTAAGTCCCGTAATATATCAAAGAACTCTAAAAATCCACTTTCAAGTAGCATCAGTCTTAATATTTCACGTGGAAAGTAAGTCACGATAGGCTCAACACGCAAGATTGGTATTCAAGCAATATAATTACCAGTACATTATGTGTACGAATAAACATGATAGAAAATCAAATGTCAATATATTTATACGCCTATTTTCAACTGTACGTCGAAAGTTATGAATTATCGATCTATTTTTTTACATCATTAGAAAACTAATCTTACGGACAGATTAGTCTCTAGAACGGCGGAGAGACTTTGGGTCACTCTGTGTACTCAACCGGCTCTTTCATGGGGAGTGCTTTGAGGAACTGTTTGACTTAGTACCACCGACACCGTTTTACTAACGTACCACTCGACTCTACAGTAGGGTTCATCAATTTCACCTGGAAACGTTACAGTCTTCAACTGTACGTTTCCAGCGATTATTTCTCCCATGTACGTGCAGACTTTGGAACAATCTACCTGCTGCTGTATTTCCTGAGCGCTATGACATGTTCTTCTTTAAACGAGGCTTAATAAGAGCATTTTTTACACGGTATGGAACAGCCTATTTGTGCTCTTGATATTGCAAAGGTCTATGTGTGGCAATATCACTTACCATGAGGTGTGATGTTTGCTCATTTCACAATCTGCAATATTATGGATATGACAAGACTCAAGACCAGTGTGCCTACTCTTGAATCTCGATTTCAATCCTAAATCCAATCACAGCTCGCATTTAAGCAAATTTGGTACTCTTGACAGCGATACTAGCGCACGATTGGAATCAAATTCAGTGGAATATTTTTGAACTAAATTGATTCGACTCTCCTCGATTAAATCAAAAATTTGCTACTCCCGACTTGATTTTGATGTAGTTTAAAATCGTTAATGTTGCACAATTTAAAGAAAGCGTCTTTGTGGTGATCAAGTTCTATAACATTATTAATTTAAACTAAGAAAATACGACACATTTGGTGAAAATAACAACGCCAAACGCGAAGAATTCATTCTCGATTTTGTTCAAGAGTACCAAATATAAGTTTAGTGAGATTGGAATTGAATTGGATTCGAAATTAGAATGGATTTCCAGAGTAGGCACACAGAAGGCTAATAAACTATGACAAGACTAGAAGTCTGTCAGACGGCCAATCACAAAACTATTTGTCATATATGTGGACATATTGTGTCGACCCTAAGCATTTAGAATAACATCAGGATGATCATGAATGAAGGATAAAACAACCTGATAATAAATGGTAACTGTCATTTATAGATTCTTGGAATATTAGGGGTTCATTCAGGGTACTCTGGCTCTATAGTTCATATATATATATATATCATGATATACGTCAATACAAAAGAAGGAAAACCTGAAATAAAACCCTAATTCAAACCGTATGACGAGCGTGATAAATTATGTCAATTACCCTCTTATAGCGAAAGAAGTTCGAGCCCAAACATGGTATGTCTCTGAGCTGAGATGATGCTAGTAGGATCAAGGTTGCGGGACGATGGGCTGACAATTAGTCCACTACCTGAAGAAAGACTGACTATCTGAAGGTGTGATATTAGTCTCTAAATATGCCTGGCGCTTTGTTTTCAAGGATTCTTTTTTTTTTATTGCAAACGGTGGCAAACGAGCAAACAGTACACCTGATGGTAAGTGTTGCTGCCGCTCATGGACCTATACAGGGTCGCTGCCTACCGCGAAGAAAGTGAAGGGAGTGTGAATGCGTGCATTGAGGCTCGGTGATGCCAAGGGCACCACCAAAACCCTCCACACATAAACACCTTCAGAAAGTTGGGCTGCCGGCTCTCTCGCTCACCGAACAAAGCGCAGTAACAAATTGCTACTACTCAGACGTCGATTTTATGCGAGAGTGTGGTACTACCCCGGACGGACCGGCCCGCGGCTGTAGATAGATAACTGTCAACAGTGTGGTCCTACCACTCATTCTAGAGGGAATAGTGTCGAAATGGGTAAGCCATTGGGCCATCGATATCAAAGAATCGACATCGGTAGTTAGCCCATTATTGGCGATGGGCGATGATATAGCCGGTTATGTCATCTTTACGTCACTTCGAATTATTCAGGCGAGATGGTCCAGGCCATATCCTGTTTTAAAAAGAAGGTTCATTGTATTTTTTTAAATATCTCTAACGACCACCGACACACCTTTATTACACACCTGTTACAGATCATTAGGGAAATGTACAATGAACTTTCTTTTGTTCAATTAACGTTTTATTCCCACAAAGGCGGTGTATAGAAAATATATTTAATAATAAAAGTTAAAATGTAGGCGTGTATTATTTAAAGGTTACAAATTATATCTATAATATCATCAAAAGTAAATAGTTTGTTTGTTGGTTTAACCTCAGAAACTGACACAGTAGGTCGATACGTAGGCTGTTCTGACATTTGTAGAGGCAGACATCTTGCAATAGTTTATTGATTAAGTAATTAGCTAACCTAACAACTTCTTATAATGACCATATTAATATTAAAGATCTTTTTTGTTCCAAATAAATAGATTGACTTGGCAATTGCACTAATCAATCTAATCTATATATATATATATATATATATATATATATATATATATAAACTCATTTGCAAAAAAAACGGGCGGTTTTGATTTTCATTCATATTTAAAAAGATACAATACCAAAAAGGTTTCAATCGTTTGTACACGTTACTGGCCGGTTTTAAAAATGCTGTGGTATTTAAAAAAGTACGTTCTAAATTCAATTTTTCATTTGATGTTCATTTTTACAGAAAACCCCTTTTTATCCTACATTTTTGGCGCGAAGTTCCAGAAGTTAACATCGACTTTCATAACTTTTATTCAATTTTTATCGATTAATTTCATATCCTTGACTGTCAAAGCTTTATTTAATGCTGTTTGGCTGTATCAAAAATGGTAGATAAAGTGGTAAAAGCTACCAAAATTATCGCGCTGCTTGAAGAGGGTTGCAGCCAATGTTTCGTGGCTAGGAGGCTAAATGTTAGTCGCTCGACAGTCCAAAGGACCTGGCAGCGATATCAGGAGACTGGTTCCGTCGAGAGAAGGCCTGGTTCTGGAAGAAAACCATGTACCCAACCACGGGATGATCGTTTTCTTGTGAGTCGCGCATTGAGAAATCGCAAATCTTCGTATGTGGATCTTAAGAACAACCTCCAAGAAGTAAGAAATGTGCATATTAGTCTATGGACGGTCAGGAGGAGGCTTCTCGCTGCCAATATACGCAGTCACCGCCCGGCCCGCGGCCCCAAATTACTCCGTGAGCACAGAGTTCACAGGCTTAGGTTCGCTAGAAATTGTGAATCATGGACTCAAGACGATTGGAATAGGGTTTTGTTCTCTGATGAAGCCAGGATATCTCTGTTCGGTGAAGATCGACGTCGGCGAGTGCTAAGAAGACAAGGAGAACGCTTTGCAGAGGCATGTTTCGAAGAAATCACACCTTATGGTGGGGGCTCTGTTATGTTTTGGGCAGGAATAAATTCAATGGATCGTACAGAGTTAGTCTTCATTGAAAACGGCTCACTGACTGGGCATCGATACATAACGGAAGTTCTAATTTCTCATGCACAACCCGCATTGGCCGCTCTAGGTGAAGACTCGATTTTTATGGACGACAATGCTCGCGCTCACCGATCCCGCGATGTTAATGCGTATGTGCAAGAGGTCGGCATTCGTCGTTTGGATTGGCCAGCTCGAAGTCCCGACCTCAATCCCATAGAGCATGTCTGGGACGTTCTGAAACGGCGTGTGAGATCAGTACACCCGGCTCCGCAGACCATCAGAGAGCTGAAGAATGTGATTACTGCGGAGTGGGAACGTATTCCGCAAGCAAGTATCCGGGATATACTCGCTAGCATGCCCAGACGAATTCAAGCTGTGATTTTAGCTAGAGGGGGTCACACTCGATACTAAACATTTATCTGCTTTTACTTTATTAAAGAAAAACAAACAAAAAAACTTTTTTATTTTTACTTCATGAGCATATGCACTACTAGCGAATATACACTACTAGCGAGGTTTAGCATTATTTCCCATAAATTGTATCTAAATTTTATGAAATACTGATGAAAACGATTATTTTCTTATTAATTTAGCAAATTGTGTGGATAAAACTACCTATAATTATCAAACAAAGAAATATTAACATTTGAAATGGTTCATTGCTTAGGTGCCCGTTTTTTTTGCAAATGAGTGTATATATATATATATATATAAAAAAGAAAGTCGTGTTAGTTACACTATTTATAACTCGAGAATGGCTCTACCGATTTACCTGAAAATTGGCGGGGAGGTACTTTTTATTCCTTTTATTCCATTCGACCGGGTTCCCGTGGGACTTGACATAAAATGTCAAAGAGAATACAAGTCATTTTAAAACGCATCTACTATGTTATAACAAAACGCAAATGACAGCTCTCTTTTCAAATATAATGAAAAGGTTACCGCTGGATCCCGCAAGCGGCAACCGATCACGAGTTTAACCACTAGAGCAGCCATCATATGCAGCCATTACATGCATATTTAAACCATTAGTCGTCTTTTAAGACACATACGGGCACGATAGGGGGTAGTGCGTAGTATTCTTAATCTGTCACCACCGTCAATTTTTAATCTTTCTTATTCCTACTTTTCAATATTTAAAGAATAATAAAAAAAAAAGTGAGCCGTCGCTCAGGACGCCTGATAGATGTGCAACATCGAAATTATTTTGTACAAGTATATATACATAAAAGAACATTGCGACAGGAACTAGTATAGCATAAAATAATAATAAAAAATAAAAGTAATACAATAAAATAATATTAGGTTTTTTTCCAGAAAATGTTGTTTTTTATTCAATAAACATTTATTGTCATTAATATACATTAAAGGTAACAATTTATTTTAAGCTCACTATATGGCATTGTACAAAATGCTAAATCGCGCTATGGTTTCGTTACAAAATTGTAGATATATGTATCCGGATTTTTAATTAATAGATGCGGGTTGAGAGCCCTCAGCGCTCACCCACCAGTCCGGGTAAAGTTGTCACAGCCATCTGAGGCTAACAACTAAGTCACACAAAAAAAAAAAATAATAATTAAATACGGGTTGAGAGCCCTCAGCGCTCACCCACCAGTCCGGGTAAAGTTGTCACAGCCATCTGAGGCTAACAACTAAGTCACACAAAAAAAAAAAAGAAAATAATAATTAATAGATACGGGTTGAGAGCCCTCAGCGCTCACCAGTCCGGGTAAAGTTGTCACAGCCATCTGAGGCTAACAACTAAGTCACACACAAAAAATATATATATATATAAAACAAGATGGGACTTCATGGTACCGCAAAGCGTGGCGTTAAACGCCACGCGACGATAGGGTTCACCCTCGCCTATAGATATTTCATATCAAAAAATCACATAGCTCGAGGAAGCTTGATCAGTCAAGTACTCTATATTAAATGAGTAAGCAATTCAGGGTTGTTGCATATAGTATTCTTGTATCCTATGAGTTAATCACACGAGTACATAAAACAGAAATTTAAGCCGCGTAATGCCATAAGAGTACCTAATACTAAAAGAATATGACGTGATAAATACGGATAAAAATATTTAAAAACCATTATTATTACCACTTTTCAGTTATTATACAAGCGAAGAAAGATGACTAAATTATTAAATTATTACGCCCTAAAAATTAATGGAGTCCATCATGATTTTGCATTTTATTATAGCGAGAACATTATTGAAATACCTCAACCTTAATTTTAGGTGCCAATCATTCAAAGCTTTATTAAAATATTAAAAAATTCAAATTGTTAAATACATTATTTAATCCCGTCTTTTTACCCTCAGGTATTATACCTATAACTTAGTAATATTATTTTTAGGTGGCCAATCATTCGAAGCTTTATTATTATTATTTAAAAAAATCAAATAATTAGGTAAATATATTACCTAGTGTTGCCCGAAAACGTCTCGATCTTGCAGTCTTAGTCTTGTGAGAAATGGGAGACCGAGACCAAGACTGCATAATTTTTGCAACACCAAGAGCAAGACTGGCCCTGCAAAACTTGAGCAAGACCAAGACTGAGCCTGCAAGAGTCTCGCATCTTGCAGTTAAATCAAATCATCATTTCAGCTTATACAGGTCCCACTGTTGGGCTCGAATCTCTTTCATAATATTGATATGATTAATCATAATTGATCTACTATACCATGCTGGTCGGACGTGTAGGTATAGGGTTTCATTTCAAGTTTTCCTCCTCTTGCATAAATGTTATATGCAATTATATTATATCCCTTAGTCGTCTTTTACGGCAATTACGGGCAAAAGAGAGGTGAACAGTATTCTCACTCCGTCACCACACAGAAAATCAAGTTAGCCTTGGGAAGTCCATCCATCCGCCAATCGATTTTTCGATGTTTGTTTTGTATGTTTCTTGCCTTTCAGAATTACTCTTTGGAAAATCCTAAGACCAAAAATAACATTATCGTCACCTTATGAGATAGTATTGATAAGTCTCCCAGGAGAGTGCTGTTGTTCATTATAGTCATATCCAAATCCTAGTGAAGTCCCAGCCGATTTTCTCGTACTGGGAAAGGGAAGGGAAAGGGAACCCGCAACCCACCCACGTGCACGTCGCCTTCGTCATTGGGCCGACCACCGGAGCAGGGTTACTTGTCATCAGTGGTCGGCCCGATGGAATACCCCCTATTTGGGGTACCCTCCCATCGCCCGACGTCCCCCCCTCGGGGAGGACGTCGGTTTTTCCTCACGCGGTCAGCCCCTCGGCGGGTGAAGGACT
This sequence comes from Lymantria dispar, assembly GCA_032191425.1. Taxonomy (NCBI): domain Eukaryota; kingdom Metazoa; phylum Arthropoda; class Insecta; order Lepidoptera; family Erebidae; genus Lymantria; species Lymantria dispar. The sequence continues at coordinate 21,365,958 of CM063464.1, forward strand.
AATCTCCGGTCACGTCACCCGCGGCCTCAGCTAGGTCACCCGCGGCCTCCGGTATTCCGTCGGACCGACCACTGAAGGCTAGACTCTTCTTTCTCTCTTTCATAAGTAGATCCTGGCATATCGGCAGTCCAACTTTCTGAGGGTGTTTGCATGTGATGGTTTTATTTTGGTGATGCCTTTAGTATCACCGAATCTCATTGCACGCATTCACACTCCATTCACTTTCTTCGCAGTAGGGCGCGGCCTAGCAAATGTCTATTAGCAGCAGTAGCACTTACCATCAGGTGTACTATTTCCAGGTATGCCACCGTATACAATCGAAAAAATTCCTGCTGTGACCAGACTACGAATTATCAATTACAACGCTTATGAGTATTGTAAAAAAACAATTTGTGGTAAACATAGACCTGGACCAACTATATCTAATGTTGTCTCTTTCCAAGGAGATAACAAGCAAGACGGCCAATCATAAAACTATTGTCAAAACTTATGCAATAAATACGATGAAAGAAAAATCAATTACCCGAAGTAATTGAGACAAGATGATGATGATATTAATAATAGTGATGATGATAATGATGATGGTGGATTAAGTCCACTCTTATCATGAACGTTGAAACGTCGGGCAATCAAAAATCAAATCAATACAAATCCGTAAAAATAGTTTTATATTTATAATGTGTAATATTCGCGTAAATATCAGAAATTGATAATGATGATGGTGAAATGTAGATCGTTAGTAAAAGTGACATAAACCTTACTAATATTATAAATGCGAAAGTGTATTTATTCGTTTATTACGTTTTCACGCTTAAACCACCGAACCGATTTCAAAAATTCTTTCACCAATGGCAAGCTATAATATCAGGGAGTAACATAGGCTATATTTTATCCCGGTATTCTCACGGGAACTACGCGGGTACGGCGACTGAGAGCGAAGCGAGGGCGGATTGCTAGTATAAAATAAACCTATTTTTACCGATTTTATCGCGTATTTGGTTTTTTTTTCTCAAAATTTCGAATGTTTTTCAGCGTTTATGGCCTTTTTAATTACCCTTATATACATCATAATAAAAACAGTAATTAGAAATTATCATAATCCATTCCGAAGCTTGTCAACCTTTAAACGTTGCCTTTAAAAAGTATTTTAACTTTAACATGCGATAACAAAGTTTATTGTATTTTATAGCGTAAGTTACTGAATATTGTCACGATTTGATATCTTATACTTCCTGCTACAAATATTTTAGACATTTAACTAACATGCTATAGACTTTGTAATATCATCAAATTTAATTGCATATATGACGTAGTGGTCTAAGTGACGAAAGTGTCATGGTTTCAATTCTTCCATTCCAGCAGGACAGTTCTCATTGCGATCCCCAAATATCTTACTATACGATGTTCGTCAGACAGGTTGGTATAGGTTAGCGTAGGGCAAGATGTATGTGTATGTGTGTGTTACTAGCGATGACTTACGGCACTGAAACGTGGTTTCTAAATGTCGCCCTCATAAAAAGGCTCAAAGTCGCTCAACGTGCTATGCTATTTCTCTACGTGATAAAATCCGGCACACGGCAAACTGTAGAAGAACGAGTGTAAATGACATAGCCCGCAGAATTAGTACGTTGAAATGGCAATAAGCAGGCCACATCTTCGTCAAACCGACAACTGTTGCGGAAGAAAGGTCCTTGAGTGGCGACAAAGAATCGGACAACGCAGCGTAGGAGAACCTCCACTAGGTGGACCGACGACATTCTTAAAGTTGCAAGTGGCGCAGGACTGTTCCGAGTGGCATTCTCGAGGCCTATGCCCAGCAGTGAACGTCTGTAGGCTGATGTTTGAATGGATGGAGTGCAAGATAAGGAGTGGTGAATTGTATTCTTATTCCGTCACCATACGAAGCGAGGCACACATTTATTTATGCCTTCAGTTTTCTCGCTCAGTAAACGGAGAGCAGTAATAAATGATTAGGTACTACTTGGACGTTGATTTTTTGCAGGAATGTGGTTCTACTTCTTACAAACCGACCATAAAAGGCGTGTCAGCATCGGGGCTTATTAAGAAAGTTCTTTTCATACTATTATTTTTAACATATAAAATATTGAAGGAATAATACAAAATGCGCGGTCGCAGCCTTCTGCGAGGCAGTGATCTTGCAGAAGGAGGCGGCGGATCGCCTACGCGAGGAGCGCAGCCTCGATGGGGCGATCCGCTGCCGGCGACTGGGGCGGCGTAGGCTCTACTTGCGCCTCATGCCGACCGATGTCCTCCCTGAGGAGGGGACATCGGCCGATGGGAGGGTACCCTAAATAGGGGGTATTCCGTCGGGCTGACCACTGATGACAAGTAACCCTGCTCCGGTGGTCGGCCCAATGACGAAGGCGACGTGCATCATGGGTGGGTTGCGGGTATGCGTGCTTACGCCCCTCTGTCGCCCCGGACGGAGTGGTGCGAGGAGCGCGCCGACCGCAACCCACCCCCCATAAAAAAAATAAAGAACTAAAAATAAGGTGAACAGAAAATGTTTCGAAAAGTTTTAGAAACTTTTGCTTTCGGTTAATTTTAGTTGCGCCAAGAACGAATAAAATGTTGTGAAAATTTGATACTTAGACCCAATAAACGCCCATTATACCTATGACATATGCAATATTTGAGTTTTATATGAAAAAGCTCTTTAACTGAGTTATAAGAAAAATCAAAAAGGACTTAAATCTTTGTAATACACAAGGCCGCAAGACTTATCGCTTGTACAAATTGAATAGAAATTGTTTATTTGCGCTTCTGATATTCCTAAGGTCCATGTGCGGCAGTATCACTTACCATCAAATGTGCTGCTTGCTCGTTTGCAACTATTTTTGAGCCTTTATTGCCGAATAATAAACAGCACCAAAGTTTTGAAAGTTAAACTAAAAAAAAATACTTATAAGCTAGCACATCAGTTGCCCGTTTTAGTGATCAGCGTGTCTTGTGACACATAGGCCACTTCTAACTGCTTCTATTCATTTCTGTCCCTAGATTTCCTTGTCCAAGTCACGTCTCCAATTTTTCTTATATCATCTGACCATCTTTTTGCTGGTCTGCCGCTCTTCGTTTTACCATCGCCTGGTTGCCATTCTGTTACAAATGTCGTCCATTTTGTTCTACTGTCCCTTGTCATGGGTCCTGTCCACCTCCATTTTAGCTGCCTCACTAAGCTTATTATATCTTCCACCTTGGTTATGGATCGTATATCGTCAGCTCTCATACGGTTTTTTATCGTATATTGCCACTATTAGCAATTAGAAAATACTGACTATAGTAGGCCAATTTTCCTCTAGAATCTAACAGTGGAACGATGATCTAAAAAGACAACAAAATATTTTTGTTTTTCAATCTATACAAAAACTAATTTAATCAAAAACAAAATTTCAATTGCAAAAGTTTTTAAATAAAAAATGTCTTCGCAATATCTCAGAATCCCTTGTTATACAATATTTTTAAATTTTAATTTGCCATTTCAGTCGCAAACTTGACTGATTGTTTTGACGTATTTCTGCTGTTAATTAATAATCTGATTTATTAAATTCAAAACAGGGTTATATATAAACTGTGTTATAACTGTCTCTGACATTATAAATAGATTTGAAATAATTGTAAATGACTCCACAGATTATGTAGTGCTTAAGATAGCGACATATCATGCCAGTATCCTAGATTCAATTATCATGCAAGACAATAATTTGTCACTGACGACAAGTCACCCTGCTCTGGTAGTCAGCCCAACGACGAAGACGAAGGGTTACGGGTGTGCGTGCTTACGTCTCTCTGTCGCCCCGGGCGGAGTGGTGCAAGGAGTGCGCCGACCGTAACGCACCCCAAATAAAAAAGGGCAATACTTTGTGCGATCCGCAATTTGTTGTTCTTAGTCATCATCATCTTGCTCTTATCCCAATTACTTGGGGTCGACGCAATATGTCATCTATTTTGACATATTGCAAAAAGTTTCGGCAATGACTTTTATGACCGGCCGCCAGCCTGACGTCAACCCTCCTTGGGAATGTAATCGTTGACCCAAATGGTACCAGATGGAGTTGGTCCGGGTCAATCTAGGGCTCTTAGTCGTCTTTTACGACACCCACGAGCAAAGCAAGGGTTGGTAGTATTCGAAGCCGCTACCACACAGCAATTGTTGTTCTTAGTCTGGATGTAATTTGTGTCCATTAATTATACGTTTGTAAAGTCCCCCGCAATGCAAGGATTATTTCCTTAGTACAGACTGTTGTCTGAAAAATATCCATATAAATTTTGAATGATAGTTTTGCCTAATATGTCCTTTGCGTTCTATAAAATATTGTTTTCTTGTGTGGTGACGGAATAAGAATACAATTCACCACCCCCTATCTTGCCCATCGATGTCATAAAATATGGTTAAGGGATATAAAATACATATGACATCTATATCATCATCATCGCAGGCCACATATGTCCCTCTGTTAAGCTCGGGCCTCTTCCACAATGGGAGGGAATTTGGCCTACTATACCATGCTGGTCAAATATGTTAGTATTGGGTTTCATTGCGAGTTTTCCTTCTCCTGCACAGATGTTATGTGCATATTATATCCCATAGTCGTTTTTTACGAGATCCACGGGCAAGATAGGGAGTGGTGAATTGTATTCTTACTCCGTCACCGCACGGCTAATAGAAGAATACATCTATCATAACATCTATATAATAGAATAAATCTCGAAATAATAAGGATATTAAGGCATAGGAATGCCAACACATCTGACTAGCGTGACAAAGTTGTCAAATATATCCGCTGCTGGGCTCGAAACTCCTCTACGATAGGAGGGCAATCGATCTATTATTATACCATGCTGGCCAAACGTGTTGGTGCGAGATTTTATTACAAGTTTTTCTTCTTTTGCACAGATGTTTCATGCATACTAGTGGTCCCGAGTAGACGATATCCGGCCATAATGCATTTAAATTATTTTTTCTGCTACACAATTTTCATTTAATTTTATTTATGTGAATTGTATATTAAGTTGTGTTTCAATAATAACTAATATATAAGTACAAATGTCTATTAGACATTGTCATCATAATTACGATTGTTTGACATTCAGTTCAACCAGAGATTTTACCCGTAGACGAAAGTGTATAAGCGTTGGGGTGTGTGTGTGTGCATGTGTGTGTGTGTGTGTGTGTGCGTGTGTGTGTGTAGTGATAGCAGTGTGCGTAATGCATTTTTAATGAATTTAATGTATTTTTAATCCATTATTATACGAATTTCATATTTTTTTTATGCATTTCTCTTCATTATATACATCAAATGTGCCAAATTTCAAACCAATGACGTAATTTTTGTAAAAAGGAACACAAAGTTTTTGCTTCACGTATTATATATAATGTATGCATGTTATAATCCCTTATTCGTCTTTTACAACTCCCACGGGCAAAAAGGGGGGTTGTAAATTGCATTCTTACTCCAGTAGTATAATAAAAAAAATAACAATTATAAAAGGGAAAATTAGTATTAATACTTATTAGCTGTGTTCAAAGAGACAGTAGTGCAGCTACGCATATGTATTTACCCCACTGCGGGCTCAAGTCATACGTTGTTATATATAGCAAGTAATCAAGTATAATATTTCAGCATTTGATTATTACTACGTCGTGATAAACCGCGACTAATTGTACAGTGAAAAGTGCAGTGAGAAATTACTGTGGGCGAAAATGAAATACGTTATATTATTCGTATTGTTCGGTATCGCGAGCGCGAATGAAATTCAAAATGAGGTGAGTTAATAATTTTTTTAAAAATAGAATGTGTTTCTTTTTAAAATATTTTTGTTTTTGATCGATTTGTTTCGATAGGCAAATGGATTACAGTCTATACAGCCAAGTCTTCTTTTCATAAAAGGATAAATTAATTCCCTTTATACCGGCTTAAAAAAAGATTCTCAATTAGATTGTACATATTTTTGTGCATGTTTGGTTATTTTTCATAGCATTTATTTATAGGTTTTAACAATGTTTTCTTTTTAATTTTTTGTTTATACATCACAAATATTCTAATTATACTACACGAATTCGCAAAATTGTACAAGTAGGTAATGTATAGTTAAAATAATTAAATACTTTGTACATTATTTGAAGTGGCATTTACTTAAAAAAAAACACTTAAAAAAGTATTCTGGTCTAATTTAATAAAAGACCATGAATGCTGTAAAGTGTTCGAAAAGTCGGGCAATCATAAATCAAATACAAACGCGATAAAATCCGTAGTTTTATTTATAACTAGTAACGCCCTGCGTTTTCACCCGCATAGGTCTCCTTCCCGTAGGAATATCGAGATAAATTATAGGCTATGTGTTATTCTGATATGTGAGCTATATTATTGTGAAGTTTCATCAAAATCCATTCAGTAGTTTTTGCGTGAAAGAGCAACAAACATTCTCACATACATCCTCACATACATACTTTGGCGTTTATAATATTAGCAAGATTTTCATCTCTCGATGGCCTAGTTTTAGTATAGCGAAGATTCCGTTACTAAAACTGTGTGTTAGTAAAATACGAAATTACTTATAAGTTACACATAAAACCTTGACACTTTTTTGCTTAACATCCATTTATCAGCAAAGTTATTTAATATAATATAATGATATATGATAATAAAGCTGTCACGTGACGTATTAAGATTCCCGCCAAATACTCTCTTTTATGTATATGTCAAAAATGACAAATGAGGTTTGGGCTGTAACAGTATGTTTTCACCTCGTTCTAAATCTTAATTTCTTAGTATTTTACATTTTAGAATATCATCATCATCATTTCAGCCTATCACTGTCCACTGCTGGACGTAGGCCTCCCTCATGTTACGCCACAAAGTGCGGTCCTATGCCACCTGCTTCCAACGACGCCCAGCAACTCTCACCAGGTCGTCGGTCCACCTAAGTCCACGTTTTAATTGCATTTACATATTTTTTTTAAACTACATCCTTTTTTTTCATAACGGAAGGGAAATTGACCTACTATCTCACGCTAATAAGACATAGTTTTATTTCAAACTAGCAACCTACCCTTGCTTCGCTTCGGTTTCAGTCGCTCTACCCGCATAATTCCCGTTCCCGTAGCAATGCCTGGATTAAATAGCCTAAGTTACTCCTTATATCAACAGCTACCTGGTAGTAAAATATATTCAAAATCGGTCCAACCCTTTTGAAGATTACCTCAAACAATAAGGCAGACAGACAAAAATTTTAGGCTGGCTTTTAGGCATAGGTATCGTTCAAATAACCGTGTGAGCATGAAAAGCCCAGTAATACTGAGCTGACATTACAAACAGACACTTCAATTTTATTTATTTATATAGATTTTCCTTCTCTTACTATATGTATCACTAATAAGTATGGCGAATTGTATTCCTAATCCGTCATCACACGGGCAAAAATAAATATAAAACGAAAATAAATTATTAGCAGTTGTAAATAAAACAATTATGTATAAAAGTCTTCAAATTCAAATTCATTTATTCACAATAAACAGAGTAAAATAGATGATAAGTACATTAATATATATTGCTCATTCCGTTTAGCCGTTGTTTGGCATGTGAAACATAGATTATAGTATATAGCTTATTAAATATTACATTATAGAGAAAAATTTATATATAATTAAATCAAATTCAGCATGATATACATTTGTCATTAAAAATTCATTGATGGAATAATAAGCTTTATTTATTAGGAATTTTTTGAGAGTTTTCTTAAAATTACTGGCATTTTCGGCTTTCATTTGTTTCGGCAGTTTGTTATAAATAAGAGGAGCCATACCCAAAATACTTTTTGAGAAAAGTGTTGTTTTATGCTGTCTTAATCTTAGAATGTTCTGTAGTCTCCTATTAGTAAGAGTTTCGTACAAGTTAAGATTCTCTCTGACGAACGCCGCCACTTCATATATATATAGGGAAGCTAAAGTTAATATTTTTAAATTAATGAAGTCTTACGTTGAAATTCAATCAAATCAAAATTTCTTTGAATTATCAAACTGTAATTTGCGTGATGAAAGAAAAATTGATTCCGAATCTAATTTACCGAGAAACAAACTGAACAAAATTAACCTATAAAACAGACTTCAAATAAATGTTAAACCTTAATTATAATATTAATTAAATATAATATTATTATTCCCTGTGTTGACGAAGTAAGAATACAAATAACCACTCTCATACCTGTGGATGTCGTAAAAGACGACTAAGGAATATAATAATGCCTGCTCTAGTAGTCTGCCTATCACGAGGATAGGATGCACCTTGCGGGATCTGGTCCAGTCATAATCTTCTCATTATGTTTGTGATTATTATTATATTTGTGAATTGTATTATATAATATTTCGAATAGCATCACACTGGAACTATTAATAAGCATGTAAGATGAAATTTTATTTAAGTGAAATTAGAAAATAAATACAAAATGGACAATCCCGGTGAGTTTCTTGCCGGATCTTCTCAGTGCGGTCGCGTTCCGATCCGGCGGTAATTTTAAGAAAAAATGTAGAAAAAATGGCAATATGTATGTGCCTCTGCCGGGTTTATACATAATAAATCGCTCCCTTCTCTCTAATTTGGTTGAGGAGAGTGATGGCTGCTCTAGTAGTTAACTCGTGATCGCGTGCTGCTTATGAGATCTGGTCCAGCCATATTTTCTTCCTTTCTTTAATTCTTTAATTTCTTTTCTTGTACTAAATTTTGAAAATTTATATATACATACAATCTCGAAGGGCATCGCACTGTAGCTAATACCATATGTGTTGTACGAAGCATAAAATTATGTAAGTATATTTAAGAGATGAGAAAAAAAAATAACTGCCCGCTGACTTTCTTGCCGGATCTTCTCAGTTTGTGGCCGCGTTCCGATCCGGTGGTAGATTATTGTATTGTGTTCAAATGTTGTAAAATTTGACAATATGTAAGTGCCCTTAAGGGGCCTATGCATAATAAATGACTTGATTTGATTTGAAATGATTTGAATTTGAATACGCATATAACATCTATGCAAGAGAAGGGAAACTCGAAATAAGATTCTATACCAACCTATCTGACTAGTATGGTATAGTAAGGTCAATTTCCCTCCTATTATGGAGGAGGCTTGAGCCCAACGGTTTGACGTATGTGAGCTGAAATGATGATAGTTTGTTAATGTATCAAAGATTGATTGAATTGGTAAAGATATATAATTTCGAAAGTTATAGGCTAATTCTGCCATATTATCGTAACTTCAGATGGATTGAAGTGGCCAGAATGTAGCCTTTAAAAGGTTTATAAGTGTATATATACGTACTTTCTTTATTTTTTCATCTTCATCATAATTTCAGCTCATATACGTCCCACTGTTGGGCTCGAGCCTCCTACACGATAGGAGAGAAATTGATCTTACTATACCGTGCTGGTCCGATAGGTTGGTATAAGGTTTTATTTCGAGATTTTCTTCTCTTGCATAGATGTCATATGCGTAATAGATATAAATAATATGCATAAAAGACAACTAAGGGATACCTTAGTCGTCTTTTACGACACCCAAGGGTGGGAGAGGGGGTGGAACGTAGCCTTTAAGAAAAGTTTATGAGTGTATATTAACGTGCTTTCTTTATTTTTCACCTTAGATAACTAGTATAATTTATATTCAGAAATAAATACGGTGTATACGGTTAGGGTACTTTCTTTTGATTCTATTTGTCCATTCAGCCATGCAAAAGGATCACGGCGCATACAGCCCAGACTTATACATTTTTTTTCAAATATACACTTCTTCATATTGAGTAGCTTATTAATAGTCATCGTCCGTCAGTAAGCCAAGTCATTACCATTAATTGGGCGCTGAAAACCAAATTAATAATTTCTTTGGGAATTTTGGTAAAACATGAACTATACCAATTAACATAGATTTTTCACATTCTCTAAAAATCTATTACAGAAAAGCTATCTGATGTAATAAATAAATATCAATACACTCAAGATATTTCAAATTATGTAATTTAAATATCTTTATTTGAAAATGCTTTATTTAAATATATTTAATTTGAAAATGCTTGCAATATTTAAATCATATGTAAATACGATTCTAAAACATCTAGTTATTTTAAAATATTTCATTTGAAAATGCTTGTAATATATAAACAATAAATCTAATTTGATTACACTACAATATTCACTGCAAGATGGCTTAGTAATTAAAATACCGACTTACCATGCCAATGTCATGTGTTTGAATTCCACGTTATAAGTCTGGATATAATTTGTGTTTATTAATTACTAGCAACATCCTGTGGTTTTACCCACATAGTTCCTCTTCCCGTGGCAATATCGGGATAAATTATAGCCTATCTGTTATTCTGATATATAAGCAATATTATTGTGAAATTTCATCAAAATTCATTCAGTAGTTTTTACGTGAAAGAACAACAAACATCCTTACATACTCACAAACTTTCGCAACTTTTCCCTCTAAGTCACAAGGATTTTCCTTGACTTTTATAAAAAAAAAATCACTTCAAAAACATCTATTGAAGAAAGCAGAAAATACATTAAACATTTTCGTCACTTAAACTGTAATAGCGATCCAATATACGATAATTCTTTCAATATATGAGGATAGGTTTATACTTGGATAAAAATCGTTTATTGGAAGAATATTGGAGAATATATCCCTTTATACGCTTAGCCTACTTAATAATATGGCAAATTGATAAATGGTTGAGTGGTTTAAGGGACAATCTTCCTCCATGTTACGGGTTTGTATTTCTATAGTAATATATTCTGAGTATTTCTGAGTATATTTGTTTTTTTGTGAGGACTGAGTAAGAATACAATTCTTTCCTTATCTTACCCATGGGAAACCGTAAAATATGAATAAAGCATTTAATTTACAGATTCTATGCAAGAGAAGCAAAACTCGAAAGAGTACTTTGACAATACTTACTACTTTCTCACACATTTTGGAGGAGACTCAAGTTCAGTAATAGCTCATCTCATACAAACTAAAAATATGATAACGATATTCGGGGTTTTTTTGATGCCAAAATATAATTCCCACTTTTCTGTACAGGTTCCTCCAAATGAGAATACGCACTGGGCAGATTGTGTTAGTATAGGGTTTAAATACAAGACTGTTTTTTTGTGTGGTGATGAGGGTTATAATACAATTCACCAGCCTCTAACTTGGCCCTGTCTTAACACGTTCCCTGCGCCATCATTTTCAAAGAACTTTCAACTGTTACTTTGGAGACCTAAAAGATCTCGTAACTAACCTACCCTTCGGTGCGTTTGAGACCTAATCAGTCTCCTTAAAATACGGTTTAGAAAATAATTTATATACTACTGTGAAAATAATTATACTACTCTGCGTTTGGGACCTAATCCATCTCTAACTGTTTTTGACGTGACAACGTCTAATAAATCGATGAACGCTGGCTGCATGCACTAAAAAGGATGACTCATTGTCCCGTTACGCTCATTGTACCATTACGCTGATTCAATTTTATTCATATAAGTATGCAATCATTTCATCATCATCAATGTTTTGTTATGACGTTGTCACGTTAAACTATCGTCCGTAAACCGACTTTACAGATAACCATGTTATTTTTTTTTATGTCCTTGAATTCACCTTTACGTAGGAAGAAAATATGTATATTTGTCTTACCTCCTCATACTTAAAGTACTTTACACGTTAGCGCCTCCCGCAAGGAATAAAAAAAACACGATTTTAGTCAACGCACAATACGAAAGTCCTGGAAAAGATCTGATAGATCTTGTAACGCAATGAACGTGTTAAGACACGACTAAGAGTTATAACATGATCTTCTGATGTTTACGCGAGTATTACACATTATAAAGCGCTTATTACACTACACGATATTCAGGGCCCTAAATCACTAGGGGTGCTCTACAACAGCTAAATTGTGAGATCTGTTTCACCGGTTTCAGTTTTAGCGAAATAACATTTTCAGAGAAAACTGTTCCATACCGTTCCATATATATATATATATATGGTATTGTTTGTAATATATATATATACATAAAATAAATACATGCTTAAATATATTAGACGTGGGTTGTTACGTTATTTTTAAGAAACATAACGAATTTAGTAACTTGGTCGACGTCACATGTTTCAAAACTAGTGATTTTTGTAACGACTTATTTGTAGTACTTTAATTGTTTGCATATTGTATGAATAGCTGCACTAACTATATACAGTTATACGCGAAACGAAAATAAATTTGTAGCTATACAGTTAAATCAATAAATTAACTTCCTTTCATACATTTTTCAGGCTGATGACTGACTGCATTATATGTATTTACGATTGATTAGAGGTTATAATTAAACTATTATTTTAATTAAATTTGTATTAATGCAGACGTATTTAAAAGTAAAGTGATTGTATATACAATGATTATATTTACAGTTTATTTACACTTTTCATATATGATGCACTTTATAATAGTTATATTATAATAGTTATAATAGTTTTTATTAGTAAAACAACAAACTAAAACAATAAATAAATTAATTTCTTTACTTTAAATTCAAATTTCAAAGTAACACTCGCTTCGTTTCCCGCAACGTCAAGCCGTTGAAATTACTTATAAACAAAAATCACTCTATTTTATTATCAATAAATGCAATTTCACGTATGAAAATTAAAGGTATAAAATGTATTGTTACGCTGTTTGATCTTTGTTGCATACCACGGCACGTAAGTGTTTGGTATTTGGTCGGATTACTTCGAATAATTTCGTTTCATTCGATTAGCCATCTCGCTCGCTCGCTCGGCCGCGATGCGAAAGAAATGTACTTAGCGTAATCAACGTTGTGTGGTCGGCTCTTTCTTGCTCGCTCGAATATAATACTGTTATCCCATATCTGTGAGTCGTGTTAAGTATAACGTGGTTACAAAAATCACCTCTTTTACTTGTCGACTCGCAAATAGTGATTGTTACATGTCGCGTAATGGGTTATTGTAACTAATGACGTGAAATAACGCTCATGTCTAAAATATATACCTACATAAATCAGTCCTAAGCATGTAAAGGAGGAAGGATCGTTTTCATTTTAGGAACAAACACTGAAACAACTTCTAAACATTATTCCTAAAGAATGGTTATTTCCCCTTTTTTCTCGTATTACAGCACAACAGGCTGTTATTTTGGAACAGTTTTCTGAAACTGTTATTTCGCTAAAATTGAAACCGGTGAAACAGGTCTCACAATTTAGCTGTTGTAGAGCACCCCTAGTGATTCAGGGCCCTGAATATCGTGTAGTGTAATAAGCGTTAAAACTATTTTTATCGCGTTTGTATTTAGGGATGCAACATCGCTCATAAAAAACATCGATGTTAGGATATCGATGTTTTCAAAAGTGAAACATCGATGTTAAAAACATCGATGTTCATGAACGATATATCGATGTTAGGAAAACATCGAACATCGATGTAACTAAGGAATAAAATTCTCCGGACAAATTTGAAGAGCTTTTTTTTTATTTGGATATCCACGGTCAAGATAGGCAGCGGTGAATTGTATCTTATTCCGTCACCACACGGACGATCTATGTACGATAAAACATCGTTCTTCAACAACGATGTATCGTCAATGTTTTGGTTTCAACATCGATGTTAAAACATCGATGTATATGAACGATACATCTATGTTTGAAAACATCGATGTTTTTTTTGCATCCTTATTTGTATTTGATTATTGATGGCCGGACATTTTGAATGTTCTTACGGGCGGATCACAGGTGGATAAAATTCATAAAAATAGTCATTTATAAGGATATAATGTGGGTACAAAAGTACCTATGCACATCAGCATCTATATGCTGTAAGAAAACTCTCTCAAAATTTGACTAGCCTGTTATAGTAGGTAAATTTCCCTTCCATTGTGGAGGAGGTTTGAGCCCAACAGTGGGACGTATATGGGCTGAGATGAAGATGCTGAAAATATGTATAGGAATTTCTAAATGATAGACGCTGACTTAATCTATACAAATGAATAAAATTTAAGTGTCTGTTTGTAATGTTAAAATAATAGATTTCTTCATAATCACACGGCTATATACGATCATCATCATCATCATCATCATCATCATAACATTAGCCTATATATGTCTCACTGTTGGGCTCAGGCCTCCTCCATAATGGGAGGGAAATTAACATACTATTCTACGCTTTTTTTTTTTGCGGTCGGCGCGCTCCTCGCACCACTCCGTCCGGGGCGACAGAGAGGCGTAAGCACGCATACCCACAACCCACCCGAACACCACGTCGCCTTCGTCGTTGGACCGACCACCGGAGAAGGGTTACTTGTCATCAGTGGTCGGCCCGGCAGAATACCCCCTACTTGGGGTACCCTCTCGTCGACCGACGTTTCCCCCCCCTCGGAGAGGACGTCGGTCTTTCCTCACGCGGTCGGCCTCTCGGCGGGTGACGCACTAACTCCTCGGTCACGTCACCCGCGGCCTCGGCTAGGGCGGCATGACGCGCAGGTAGTCGCGCCTGTGCCGCCACAGTCGCCGGCGGCGAACTATTCTGCGCTAGTCGGACGTGTTGGAATAGGGTTGTGTAATGGTATTTTATTGCGAGTTTTGCTTTTTAACCGACTTCAAAAAAGGAGGAAGTTTCTAAATTTCACCGTATATATATACTTTTTTTATGTTTGTTCGCGGATAACTTCGTCGTTTATGTACCGATTATGATGATTCTTTTTTTGTTGGAAAGAAGATATTTCAAAGGTGATCCTATGATAAGGCCAGAAAAATCGAGGGGAACTTTCAAAAATCGTAGTGGCAGCTAGTGCGTTTTTAAGTTTTTACATTAAGTATTTTAAAAAAGCACTACAATTTAGTCTAGAGTAGATCTGATGATGTAGACGAGAAACAGTCGAGACAATTGCTCAACGATTCACAGCAGCTACTGTTTGGAGTCGTGGTTTTTATTTGTTTGCTAAAATTATCTTGCGCGAATGTTATATGCATCAATACTAATATTATAAATGCGAAAGTAAGGATGTTTGTTTGTTTGTTTGTAACGCTTTCACGCTTAAACCACCGAACCGATTTCAAAAATTCTTTCACCAATGGAAAGCTATAATATCAGGGAGTAATATAGGCTATATTTTATCCCGGTATTTCCACAGGAACGGGAACTACGCCGCGGGTAAAGCGACTGAAACCGAAGCGAAGCGAGGGCGGGTTGCTAGTATTATATAAAATTCGGATAAAGGATATCCCTTGGTCGACTTTTACGACATCCACAGGCAAGATAGGGAGTGGTGAATTGTATTCTTACGCCGTCACCATACGGATACACAATAGCTTTCCCTAAATACCAGTTAATTATAAAAGAATCATTTTATGTCTTTAAAAAGAACCATTTGCTATAATTATAAAAATTAATTAATCTGTATTGACGAAGTGTAGAAAGTCAAGTTTATATATGCGTATCGGAATTTCACAGAAAGCGGGAGTTTTCATTAACGCGTCAGTAGACACATGCGTGTTAATGATTTTCTTCGCGTATATAAGTATATAAGTAGGTCATGATATCTTATATCTTTAAACGAGCAATTCTTGTATATATATATATTCAGGATCTCGGAAATGGCCCCAACGATTTTGATGAAATTTGGCATACTAGAGGTTTCGAGGCCAAAAAATCGATCTAGCTAGGTTTTATTTATAGAAAATGTTGTTTTGTCAGTTTTTTTAGCAAAACAATATAATGACATAAATTTTAAAAGAATATGAATTCAAATTTTGCGGTCAACATCATGAGTTACGATAGCTCAGTTGGGAAGTAGTGCGGTTTCCTTTTAGTATGGTTTTGGCATTCAAACGTCGTCGGATCGAATCTCAGTGTTATTATTATTCTCTTTTTGTATATTTTTATATTTTTTTCATTATTTAATTTTTATTTTTTATTAATATATATCTAAATAACTTCGACAAAAATACAACAAAAATATTCCGAGCGAAGCTCGGTCAACCAGATATTACTGGTTAATGTAACGATGCCCCTTATCGTGGATATGGTATTTCTTTTTATTGCCATTAGTGGCAAACGACCAAACAGCATTTTTTTTTTTACTTGGGTTTGACCCTCAGGCAGTCTCGGGATATGATTTTAATTGTCTTGGGACCCGCAACAAATTTAATTAGAAAAGATTAAAGAAGAGGAGTTGGAAAGAGAGATTCCACTTCCCTCCTAGGCAAAGCGGGAGACAGGAAAACAAAATGACTAGTCAGCAAGCAAGCAGCATATGCCCCACATGGACATTTGCAATACCAGGGGCCGTTGCCTACTGGGAAGAAAATCATGATCATCATCATTTCAGCTCACATACGTCCCACTGCTCGGCTCGAACCTCCTCCACAATAGGAGGGAAATTTATCTTACTATACCATAATGGTCAGACAGGTTGGTATAGAGTTTTTATTTCGAGTTTTTCGTCTCTTACATCTTATATCTTTAAACGAGCAATTTTTGTATATATAATATATATTTTCAGGATCTCGACAACGGCTCCAACGATTTTGATGAAACTTGGCATACTAGAGGTTTCGGGTCCAAAAATCGATCTAGCTAGGTTTTATTTATAGAAAATGTTGTTCTGTCCGTGTTTTTAGCAAAACAATACAATGACATTAAATTTTAAAAGAATATGAATTCAAATTTCGCTGTCAACGTCATGAGTTACGATAGCTCAGTTGGGAAGTCGACGGCTTTTCTTTTAGTAGGTATTGTTTTGGCATTCAAACAACGTCGGATTGAATCTCGGTGTTATTATTATTCTCTTTTTGTATTTTTTTTAAATTTTTTTCATTGATTAATTTTTATTTTTTATTAATAGGTATATATCTAAATAAAATCGACAAAAATATAACAAAAATATTCCGAGTGAAGCTCGTTTTTTTCTTTTTGTGTGTGTGTAGCTGTTGGTCGCAGATGACCTTGACAGCTTAACGCGGTCAATGGGTGAGCGCAGATGGCTCTCAACCCGGAAGAGTGAAGCTCGGTCAACCCGATATTTATATATTAAGTACCACACGGGAGAGATCCGTCCTCCGTCACCACACGTAAAAGAATCGTCAAATACAATTGCAATAAAATTCGTAATTTTATTTAAAAAGAGATATTAAGTTTAATATTATATATCTTGTACATTAAATTCCTAATACTGAATATTTGGGCTACATATATCTAAATTTCCATTCATTCGTAATTTTCCGTTTGTGAGAAATTTTCAAAGCATTCCAATACAAAGCGAGTGACTTCAATAACTCCATTATAAATACGATGAGATGAGAATATACGATATGGAATATTACGAATATTATAACATATTTATATAGAACTAAAATTTGAGTGTGTGGTTTTATGAAACCACGGTAAAAGACGTCTTAGTCCGTCCGTGACCATGAACGTTGCAAAGGAAAAACGTCGGACAATCAAAAATCAATTATAAACGCAATAAAATCCGTAAAATAGTTTTATTTACTATATTATATCTGCTACGGTTACTGATATGTAATTATTCCGGATTATCTGACAGTTTCGGAAACGAATATTGATTTTTTTAGGGAATTGTAAAAGGATTTAGCTAATTGTGGTGAATATTGAATTATTTCCTTTAGTGAGGCTTATGTTTAGGCTGCCAGGTGGGTTGGTAGTTAGAAAATCTGTATAACCAGTCTCGTAGAGACACCGATCCTATCCAAAAATATCTTCGTCACCATACGGCAAATAGACATAACATCCATCCATCCCTCCATCAGCCTATAGACGTCCACTGCGGGATTCTAACGCTACTCGAAACAGTCCTGGGCCATTTACATCCAACGGTTCCCTGCGACTTTTAAGATGTCGTCAGTCCACCTAGTAGGGGATCGTCCTACGCTACGTCGTCCGATTCTTTGTCGCCACTCGGGAACCTTTCTTTTTAAACTGTTGTCGGTACGACGAGCGATGTAGCCTCCCATTGCCATTTCAACGTGCTCTGCGGACTATGACAGTTACACTCGTTCTTCTACGGATATTTTATTACTTAGAGAAATACCGAGCATAGACCTCTCCATAGCACGTTGAGCGACTTTGAGATTTTTTTTGAAGCCACCATAGATGTAAACTAGCCTACAATTAACGAACACAATATACACTAACAGTTAGAATAATCTTTTATACATATTAATGGTTATTTTCTATTCCAATTATTCTCACATCTGGACAGTCGTAATCACAAGACAAAGCTGTCGTTTTCCTTATTTTCCTTCTAACAACATATATGAAAAAATAAACTCTTTGTTTCTATCCTAAGAGTAGAATTTTCATTAAAACAAACAATAGTAATAAGTATTTTGTTGCCTATTTGGTATAGTAATATAAATAAGTACCTACTAACCGGCTAAGTGCGAGTCGGAGTTGCGCACAAAGGGTTCCGTACCATCCTTATTAATATTACTAGCAACCCGCCCTCGCTTCGCTTCGGTTATAGGTTATAGTCGTTTTACCCGCGTAGTTCCCGTTCCCGTGGGAATACCGGGATAAAATATAGCCTAGTTTATGCCCTGATATTATAGCTTTCCATTGGAGAAAGAATTTTTGAAATCGGTCCAGCCGTTTTAAAGATTACCCGGAACAAACAGACAGACAGAGAAAAATATTTTAATTGCTATTTTAGGTATAGGTGTCGTGCAAATAACCGTGTGAGCATGAAAAAAGCCTATTATTTTGACATTACAAATAGACACTCCAATTTTATTTATTGGTATAGATACGGCAGTATGTTTCTTTATTTGTTTGTTTGTTACGTTTTCACACTTAAACCACCGAACCGATTTCAAAAATTCTTTCACCAATGGAAAGCTATAACATCGGGGAGTAACTTAGGCTATATTTTCTCTCGATATTCCCACGGGAACGGGAACTACGTGGGTAAGGCGAATGAAACCGAAACGAAGCGAGAGCGGGTTGCTAGTTAACTATAAAAAGGGCGAAAAAATCACGTTTGTTGTATGGGAGCCCCCCTTAAATATTTATTTTATTTTGCTTTTAGTATTTGTAGTTATAGCGACAAAGGAAATACATAATTTGTGAAAATTTCTGTCTAGTTATCGCGGTTCTTGAGATACAGCCTGGTGACAGACAGACGGACGGACAGACAGCGAAGTCTTAGTAATAGGGTCCCGTTTTTACCCTTTGGGAACGGAACCCTAAAAATAAGGTCGAGTTTGGCTTTAATGCTGGGTCCGCAAAGATGTTAAAGAGTTTACCACCAATAAGAACTATGGAATGGTTGGATCCTATCTAATAAATAATAATCCCCTCCACCTCTAAATAACATTCAACGAATAAACGGTTTATATCGTGTTTTAATTTCAGTATTACTACCACGAACTCATTTCAACAGCTATTCTTTCCCTTCCTTAATTTGAAACTTCGATATTCAGTAAAAGCAAAATAAACCACCGAGCTATTTCACAAAATTGTGAATTATGTAATAAAGTGAAGGATGTTCAAGACGTATTGATGGAATATGACAAGAATAGTACGCAAAGATATAGGATGGTGAATGATATGTTGTTTTTATTTATAACTAGCAACCCGCCCTCGCTTCGTTTCGGTTTCAGTCTTTTCTGCGTAGTTCCCGTTCCCGTGGGAATACCGGGATAAAATATAGCCCAGGTTACTCACTAATATTATAGCTTTCCATTGATGAAAGAATTTTTGATTTCGGTCCAGCCGTTTTGAAGATTACCCGTAACAAACAGACAGACAGACAGACAAAAATTTTTTAATTGCTATTTTAGGCATAAGTATAGTGCAAATAACCGTGTGAGCATGAAAAAAGTCTATTATTTTGACATTACAAACAGACACTCCAATTTTATTTATTGGTATAGATGGTGGCAAATAGTATACCTGATGGTAAGTATTGTTGCCGCTCATGAACCTTAGCAAGGCCGCTGCCTATGGTGAAGACAGTTACGTAAGTGTGAATGTGTGGAAAAGATCCGGTGGTACTAAAGAGATCAGCAAAACCACATGCAAATACCCTCAGAAAGTTGGGATTCTAGCTTCCTCGCTCACCGAACGAAGCGCAGTAACAAATAGTTACTATTTAGATGCCCATTCTTTACGAGAGTATGATACTATCCCGGACGGACCGGCACGCGGCTGTATACAGACAACTGTCAGCAGTGTGATCCTACCATATAGATGTACCTACTGGAACCTCATGGATATAGGGGTAGTACAAACTGTTTTGCTCTCTCCAATATAAAATATATATATATTTCGTCACTTGTAAAAGTACCAATAGCAATAAGTGCCAAAGGCAATAGTAATAAGTACCAATAGTAATTTAGGAATAAGAAAGAAATATCGATCGGTAGTCAATTATATTTTCTATATTTTTTTCACCTTTGTTTTTATGAAATAAAATGCTAAATTATTGTAATGACATTAATTCTATGTAAATAACAATTATGTAATCAGAACAAGTTTGATTTGTAATCTTGTATATCTATATTCTATATATATAAAAATGAATCTCTATTTCCCTTGGTCATCGCATCACACGTGAACGAATGGAACAATTTCGCTAATTCTTTTTTCGTTGGATATACTTTTTTATTAATTATTCAATAGTTAAGACATGACAACGTTTGTCGGGTCAGCTAGTTACCAATAAAAATATTTATCCTGTTTATCCTGTGGTAACGGAGTAAGAACCGAATTCACCACTTTCTTCTCCGTCGGTATTGTACATGACGATTAATAAATATGCATATAACATCTATGCAAAAAAAGAGATACTCGAAATAAAACGCTATTAAAACACGTCTGACCAGCGTGGTATACTAGGTCAAATTCGATCCCAACAATGGGATTTATACGAACTAAAATGATGATAATGATGAATCAATTACAAATCACTTGGTAAATAAAAAAACTAAATTCTATTATTCTAAAAAAGGGCTTTTTGCGGAAACATCTCAGTTAAATAAAGGGATAATGCCATTTTCTATAATTAGAGTTAAAATATCGCAGTAGGTATGTATATATAGCATCATTTAATTAAAATGAATTTGCAAGTGAAGAACGACGAGCAATTTCATTGTAATGGAATGCGTATTAAAACAAGGAAGTGGAATGATTTGCCAGCCTCGGGTTCCTGTCCAATTAATATCTCATAGTGTTCAAGGCATAAGAAAATGAAGATTTATTATAAACTCATTTGCAAAAAAAACGGGCGGTTTTGATTTTCATTCATATTTAAAAAGATACAATACCAAAAAGGTTTCAATCGTTTGTACACGTTACTGGCCGGTTTTAAAAATGCTGTGGTATTTAAAAAAGTACGTTCTAAATTCAATTTTTCATTTGATGTTCATTTTTACAGAAAACCCCTTTTTATCCTACATTTTTGGCGCGAAGTTCCAGAAGTTAACATCGACTTTTATAACTTTTATTCAATTTTTATCGATTAATTTCATATCCTTGACTGTCAAAGCTTTATTTAATGCTATTTGGCTGTATCAAAAATGGTAGATAAAGTGGTAAAAGCTACCAAAATTATCGCGCTGCTTGAAGAGGGTTGCAGCCAATGTTTCGTGGCTAGGAGGCTAAATGTTAGTCGCTCGACAGTCCAAAGGACCTGGCAGCGATAACAGGAGACTGGTTCCGTCGAGAGAAGGCCTGGTTCTGGAAGAAAACCATGTACCCAACCACGGGATGATCGTTTTCTTGTGAGTCGCGCATTGAGAAATCGCAAATCTTCGTATGTGGATCTTAAGAACAACCTCCAAGAAGTAAGAAATGTGCATATTAGTCTATGGACGGTCAGGAGGAGGCTTCTCGCTGCCAATATACGCAGTCACCGCCCGGCCCGCGGCCCCAAATTACTCCGTGAGCACAGAGTTCACAGGCTTAGGTTCGCTAGAAATTTTGAATCATGGACTCAAGACGATTGGAATAGGGTTTTGTTCTCTGATGAAGCCAGGATATCTCTGTTCGGTGAAGATCGACGTTGGCGAGTGCTAAGAAGACAAGGAGAACGCTTTGCAGAGGCATGTTTCGAAGAAATCACACCTTATGGTGGGGGCTCTGTTATGTTTTGGGCAGGAATAAATTCAATGGATCGTACAGAGTTAGTCTTCATTGAAAACGGCTCACTGACTGGGCATCGATACATAACGGAAGTTCTAATTTCTCATGCACAACCCGCATTGGCCGCTCTAGGTGAAGACTCGATTTTTATGGACGACAATGCTCGCGCCCACCGATCCCGCGATGTTAATGCGTATGTGCAAGAGGTCGGCATTCGTCGTTTGGATTGGCCAGCTCGAAGTCCCGACCTCAATCCCATAGAGCATGTCTGGGACGTTCTGAAACGGCGTGTGAGATCAGTACACCCGGCTCCGCAGACCATCAGAGAGCTGAAGAATGTGATTACTGCGGAGTGGGAACGTATTCCGCAAGCAAGTATCCGGGATATACTCGCTAGCATGCCCAGACGAATTCAAGCTGTGATTTTAGCTAGAGGGGGTCACACTCGATACTAAACATTTATCTGCTTTTACTTTATTAAAGAAAAACAAACAAAAAAACTTTTTTATTTTTACTTCATGAGCATATGCACTACTAGCGAATATACACTACTAGCGAGGTTTAGCATTATTTCCCATAAATTGTATCTAAATTTTATGAAATACTGATGAAAACGATTATTTTCTTATTAATTTAGCAAATTGTGTGGATAAAACTAGCTATAATTATCAAACAAAGAAATATTAACATTTGAAATGGTTCATTGCTTAGGTGCCCGTTTTTTTTGCAAATGAGTTTAGTACTTTTAAAACAAACTATGCCTTTTTTTTATTACTAATGGTACCTAAAGCATTTAAAAGTAGTCTGTAAATTTCAATGAAGACAAAAAAAAGAAATGGAAGCAGACTAACAAAAATAATTTACAGGCCGAATGTGAACAGAAGTGTTGGAAGGGGAAGATCAAGGCGGACGTTTCACGATGGGAAAGAGGTGGGAATCTATATACCTATGTCAATTTTAATGAAGCAAAAAAAAAAACTTCGTAAAGTTAACAGAAACTCCTCAGAAATTGCAAGTCCTTAAGTTATGTGAATATGTGAATATTAGATATACATTTCATTCCATCTCAATCCCATATACATCCCACTATTGGGCTCGGGCTTCTTCCAATGTGGGAAGGAAAATGTCCTACTATACCACACTCGTGAAACGGGTTGGCATAGGGTTTTGTTTATAGCTTTTCTTCTTCCCTATATGTATTCTCTCTATATCGGCTCGCGCTATATCGAAGTGTTGAAGTGTTTGTATAGGAACGCCACAATGTCGGTCCGTCTCCGGGATAAGATCTGGATACTGATCCAGCTGCAGAAAGGCGTGAGACAGGGAGACGTCATCTCTCCGAAACTGTTCACCACTGCACTGGAAGATGTCTTTAAGCTCTTAGACTGGACCGGACTCGGCATCAATATCAACGGCGAATAAATCACTCACCTTCGATTTGCAGACGATATCGTCGTTATGGTAGAATCCATGATCGACCTTGGCACCATGCTCAACGATCTCAGCAGGGAATCCCAACTAGTGGGCTTACGAATGAACATGGACAAGACAAAAGTCATGTCAAATGCCCATGTCATTCCGGTACCGGTCCTAGTTGGCATTGCGATTCTCGAAGTTGTCGATCATTATGTTTACCTAGAACAAACAGTCCAGTTAGGTAGATCCGATTTCGAGAAAGAGATCAGCCGACGAATCCAACTCGGTTGGGCAGCGTTCGAGAAACTTAAGTGGATCTTCTCGTCCGACATAACTCAGTATCTGAAAACACAGGTCTACGACCAGTGTGTGTTACCAGTGATGACTTACGGCACGGAAACGTGGTCCCTAAATGTAGCCCTCATAACAAGGCTCAAAGTCGCTCAGCGTGCTATGGAGCGGGTTATGCTCGGGATTTCTCTGCGAGATAGAATCCGGAATACGGATATCCGCAGAGGAATGGATGTAACCGACATAGCACGAAGATTTAGCACGCTGAAGTGGCAATGGGCAGGTCACATCGCTCGACGAACTGACAACCGCTGTGGAAGAAAGGTTCTCGAGTGGCGACCACGTATCGGACGACGCAGTGTAGGACGCCCCCCCCCCCCCACTAGGTGGACCGACGACCTGGTGAAAGTTGCTGGGCATCGTTGGATGCAGGCGGCATAGAACCGCACTTTATGGCGTAACATGAGGGAGGCCTACGTCCAGCAGTGGACAGCGATAGGCTGAAATGATGATGATATGTATTATGCATTTGCTTTAATCTTCTTTTACGACAATCACAGGCAAGAGACAGGGTGGTGAATTACATTCTAATTCTATCTCCATACGGAAGATAAACACATCTCTTAGTTTTAAACTAACAAATGTTTGTAGTATAATAATCACCATAAATTTAATGTTAAATTATTCTGGCCAACAATAATATAATTTATATAATGAATATCTTTTTTTTTAATAGGCAACATGATACGGTACGTTTAGGTAAAAAGGTCTGTAATAAAGATCACTTGTTGAACGTGAATCGCCTTCCTCCTTTTGCCATGACCATGAACGCCGATAACTAGTCGAAACATCGGACAAACAAAATAAAAAAAAACACGACAAAATTCGTAAAAATCGTTTAATTTTTGCTCTCTCTCGCTTAAATATCAGAATTATTTGCGTCAATAATTTTCTCTGATCAATAAACAACAATTATAAATAGGAAAGTTTAATACGCTTTCTCTTATACGTTGGACGGTAACTCAATCCGGTATCTCAGTCAAGTGGAAAGTAGGGATTTAGATCATAACCGTGTGAAAGATACTTCAATGGGTTAAGGTGACGTGCTTTTTATTATACATTGTTATGTTATTAGCTATAAAACTTATTAAATATGCCATCCGCTTTCATTATCATCATAACTGAATACGTCCCACTCCTGGGCTTGAGCCTCCTCCATAATAACAGTGACATTGCCGTACTATATCCCGTGTATTTTCGTGTGGTGACGGAATAAGAATATAATTCACCACTCCCTATCTCAAGGTTCGGGCTTCCTCCACTATGGAAGGGAAACTGTTTACTGTACCATGTTTGTCAAATGGGCTGGTACAGGATTTGTTTAGAGGTTTTCTTCTCTTTCAAAGATGCTATATGCCCTTAGTTGTCTTTTACGATACCCACGGGCAAGAGGAAGTGGTAGATTATATTCTTGCTCCGTCACCACACGGAAAGAGTTGTAAACAACTAAAATAAAAAATGCAATGCAGAATATAGGAATAGCGACATCTAACAAGTCACGGCATAATCTCAGTCACGGAAAAGAAATTGCTAATCCTCTGATGAAATTAAGTAGAAGTAATTCTCTTCATTCTGTGTGGTGACGGAGTAAGAATACAATTCACCATTCCCTAACTTGCCCGTGGATGTCGTATAAGACGACTAAGGGATATAATACGCATATAATATCTATGCAAGAGAAAGAAAATTCGAAATAAAACCCTGTATCAAGCTGTCTGATCAGCATGGTATTGTAAGGTCAATTTCCCTCATATTGTGGAAGAGGCTCGAGCCCAACAGTGGGACATATATGAGCTGAAATCATGATTATGAAAGATTTTAGTCGTCTTTTATGGCATTCACAAGCAATTTAAGAGCAATATACATAGTCGATACCACACAGCAGTTTTTGTCTTTAATTAAAAGTATATATTAAAATTTATCGCTGTAGAATAGTTTTAATTAAGATCCTATAGACATAATTATAAAGGTTTGTTTACAAAGGAAATATTTACGAATCGGATTTTATTTATAGACAAATAATGTATTTTATTTATAACACCTTGCACTAAACAAATAAATCTTTGTGCCCCAGTGGACTTTAAAAACTACTAAATATAAATTATTTACCAGTAATATTATCTGATTATCTATTAAAACACCAAGGAAACTGTATGATGACGAAATAAACGAAATTCGACACGTCCTAACTTGCATGTGGATGTAGTAAAAGACGCCTTTTTTTTTTGGGGGTGGGTTGCGGTCGTCGCGCTCCTCGCACCACTCCGTCCGGGGCGACAGAGTGGCGTTAGCACGCAACACCCGCACCCCACCCGAAAACCACGTCTCCTTCGTCGTTGGGCCGACCACCGGAGCAGGGTTACTTGTCATCAGTGGTTAGTAAAAGACGCTTAAGGGATATAATATTCATGTAACATCTAGCGCTGTAACGCTGAGAGGCCAACCGCGTGAGGAAAGGCCGACGTCCTCTCCGAGGAGGGGACATCGGTCGTTGGAAGGGTGCCTCAAATAGGGGATATTCCGTCGGGCCGACCACTGACGTCAAGTCACCCTGCTCCGTTGGTTGGCCGAGCGACGTGCATCGCGGGTTATATGCGGGTGTGCGTGCTTACGCCCCTCTGTCGCCCCGGACGGAGTGGTGCGAGGAGGGCGCCGATCGCAACCCACCCCAAAAAAAAAACAATAAAAAAAAAGTATAGAGTTTTACTAGTCAATTCCCTTCTATTGTGGAGGTATTCCCTTCTATTACGGAGTCTTGAGCCCAGTAGTGACACATTTATGAGCTAAAATTATGTGGTAATTAATTTATTCTTACTCCTTTAGCATACAGATAATAATTCAAATCTTTCTTCAAATCCAGTAATGGAGTAAACAAAGCAAAATACAAATGGTTATATTATTAAAAGGCACTGCTTAAATGCAGAGCAGGGTTTACGAGCGAGTGATAAGGGTCTGAACTGTCATCTTGGATGGAAGAGTGACATATAACTTGACTATATGTATCAACCATTTCAATATTAGTAGTCTCAAAGTAGGTCAAGATCCTTCCCATTCTAGAGGGAGTCTGAGCCTAGCAGTGGGCCTTACGTGGGCTAATTACTTTGAGCTAACGCTAACTTTAACCGGTGACTTTGCTTACGTAGAAGGTAAAAAGGTATTTTTAAATAATACAATTCTGTCAAAACTTATTTTTGGGCAACTTTAACCGTTTGCGCAGCCGCACGCAGCGGAAACTCTCAAAAGAAAACCCGATTTTAAAACATTTGTCATTGGTGCTCAGCTCCTATTGGTTTAAGCGTGACGATGTATAACCGTCCTCGATAAATGGGCTATCTAACACCGAAAGAATTTTTCAAATCGGACCAGTAATGCTCGAGATTAGCGCGTTTAAACAAACAAACTCTTCAGCTTTATATATTAGTATAGAAGATAGATTTGAATTAAAAGTATTTTTACGCTATTTCAATTTTCATTTTCTGACGAAAATACTTTTTAGAATTCAGTAATATCCCCGATTTATTTCAAATATGTAATTGGTTGTAAGATTGACAGTTGTTAATATCTGTCAATTGATTGAAGAAAATTGTTGACAAGTAAGAGTGTACGACATTTTCTTCGAATATCAATCTTCAGTGTAATGAGTTAACTTTTAAAATTTTTACAAAATATCAGATCTTTTACGTAATATTTATTTACGAATGTTGAGAGAAATTTAAATATTCAGATGACACTTTTTCACTGTTTACGTAATCTAATAATATCGATAACATGACATAATTTTGAAAATTTCTCAACTTGATGTAACGTTGAGAAAACATAGGTTGTTCACGAAAATATGCTGCAGCTTTTTACTTATTACTGCATATAGTATTCGCAATGTGGTGTTTTAAGACTGCACAGTTGGGGTAGCCTTTTAGATACCGAACTACAATGTCGTAGATTCAAATCCCACGAAGAGCAAGACTTTGTGCGATCCACAAATTATTGTTTTGAGTCTAGATATAATTTGTGTCCGTTAATTATATGTTTATAAAATACCCCGCAACACAAAGATTATTTCCTTAGTGCAGAGTGTTGTCTATTAAAAATTGTCACCGCCCCTTACGTTTCCGTCGATTGCACAAATGGCCTATTCATTAACATACCGTGTACAGTGCTCCGAGTTTGACTTTTACGCAGAATATAAACTAAGCGATCCATAAATTGGGGTTTTCAATCTGAATATAATTTGTGTTAATAAATTATATGCTTCGTGTGGTAGCGTAAGTAGATAGAGTAAGAATACAATAATTCACCAGCCCCTTCCTCAAGGAATTGATGGGTATCGTAAAAAACAATTAAGAAATAAAACATGGGCATAAAATGGCAAGAGGAGGCAAACTACAAGGCACACGGCACTGGTGGTCGACCCAATGACGAAGGCGACGTGGATACGGACGGGTTATGGGCCCACGCGCCGTCCTTTCGTCGCTCCAGAGAGAATGGACGGCATGTGCACTGACCATAGCCCGCCCATAAAAAAAAGAGGAGGCAAACTCGTCGCACGCTTGTACCATTAAAAAATTGAAAAATTACAACCTATATTTATATATTTTTATATTAATGGATATTTCTATATTAATAGCGAATTATACTTATTTTTCCTTAACATAAATTGCGGCCGCAAATCAGATGAAACTTCTTCTTTCTACTCAGTAGCCCTATAGAGTAATGTTGTGTGTAATATAACCCTTAGTTAAATTATGCTGTTGAAACTTTATCGTGGAATCCGGTAAACATTTTCGTTCTCGCTAAAGACAAATTAGGCTTTCATTATAAACGCTCGCTGATAAGTTTGTTCGAGTATTTAAATCTTAGATTTGCTGTAGAAGCCTAATTCTTAAGTTAATTAATATTATTTGGGCATATTTTAAAATTTAAGTTTAGGCAAATTTTGTTTATGTGTATAATGAGATTTTCTGTGATGCATTATTATAAGATGATATGTAATGTTTACGCGAGTATATATAAAACTATTTTACGGATTTCATCGCGTTTTTATTTGATTTTTGATTGCAGGACGTTTCGATTACTTTTCAATGTTCATGGACACGGTCGGCTTAAAGTGTCTCACATCTAATCGTTATTACAGAGATTTTTATCTACCAGCTACAGATTTATTTATTAAATTTACATTTTGATACACTTTTCTATGACAAAAAGAAAAATATAATTATAATAAATATAAATCCTCCTAATATAATACTTTTCGTGTGGTGACGGTATAAGCATACACTTCACCACTCACTATCTTGCCCGTGGATGTCGTAAAAGACGACTAAGGGATATAATATGCACATTGGATCTGTGCAAAAGAAGGAAAACTCTAAATGAATAGGTAGGTATAGGGATACCAACATGTCTGACCAGCATGGTATAGTAGGTCAAATTCCCTCCCATTGTGAAGGAGGCTCGAGCCCAATAGTGGGGCGTATGTGGGCTGCGAAGAAGAAGAAATATAAATCGGATAGATATAAATTTGTATCAAAATGTGGGTCAAAATTTAATAACAAATTCTACAGAAATAGTTATTAAATTAATACAAATTTACCCTTATTTTAAAACAAATTTATTGCCAGTACCATAAGAAAAGTCTGATCAGCTTGGAAAAGTAGGTTAGATAGTATTCGCCGCAGCTAACATACAAAAATTAAGCTAAGTTATTTATATAAACATAAATAAACAACAAATGACGCATTTGTCATCGTCAACATCCTAAATCCTAAATGTTCTACTTTTATTTTTCATTATATTTTTTATACTGTAACCTTTTTGTGTAAAACAAAAATTCTATTACAAAATTCGTCTTCAAACTTTTCATATATTTTTAGATAAAATATGCAATTTTGTAAATGTATGCTTCAATATTTTATAATTCAGGCGTACTTTGGTTGGTTGCATTATAATGTAAATTTAAAACCAAGGGGCACTCAAATTATGGCCTTAACGTATTTTTTATGAATCCCTTTTTTAAATTCAGGTTGCGCAAATTAAATGCGGTAAGCCTTACTTTGTATAATTGCATTATCTTAACTTTTATGTATATACTTTTTGTTTGCCAGCATATTTAAGACTGAAATGAATAAATTTAAGAAATACTTGGTTTTATTTTAAGTGTCACGATGTAGTGTACTTTGCAGACATACATTTCATGAACTAATTTATTCATCTCCTCTCAGAAATAAGACACGCTGTTGGGTTCAGTCCATCTTCGTTATGGGAAGTAAATTTACGTACTACTACTACGGCAGTCAAACATATTGGAATTTGGTTTTATTTAGAATTTTCCTTTTCTTTCCTCGATATTATCTGCATATTATATCCTTCAGTAGTCTTTTACGACTCCCATGAGTAATAGAAAGGATGAATTGCATTTTAACTCCGTCACCACACGAGAATTTTAGTCTTTATATGTAGAGAAATCAATATAACTATATTTATAATTCACTCTGTCTTGTCTGTATTACCGCGTGGTGACAGAGTAAGAATACCATTTACCACTCACCATCTTATCCGTGGATCTAATAATAATATCAAATATCTTAATATCTGTGGAAAACATGTCTAACTAGAAAGGTATCCTCATCATCACACTGGAAGTATGCCCCACCTGCGGGCCTCAGCGCCACGTCCTTTCCACAGAAATAGGAACAACAGACCTGTTGTTGCCGACCGTCATCATTAAGATGCTCGGCAGCGACAGCTTTTGGTCGTCGATGGCTTCCTTTTGTGAGGCTGTCATGACAAGAAAGGCGGACGCAAGCGCCCCGAATGATAACAGGACGTGGCCAGACGGCCAAGCGTTGGGGTGTCGAGGATAGAAGGTCATCAGACGATCTCTCCGGTGGTGCGGAAAGGGCCGCTGTGGTTTTAGTGGGTTTTCAGCTTATGTGGCCGGCGAGTCCCATACTCATTCCCCGTCTGTCACCGGCGGGGGGATAGTACGTAAATGCATTTCCACAACGAGAAAAAAACGGCTATCATTATCATCTTAGCTCATATACGTCTCGCTTTTGGGCTCGAGCCTCCTCCACAATAGGAGGGATATTGATCGACTATACCACGCTGGTCAGACGGGTTGGTATAGCAAGGTATAGTAGGTGGGTGTATAAACTAAAACAAATTCACTCTGTCTCTGAAATAAAATAACAGTAAAAAGTTTAATTATATTTCGTACTTACTTTTAAGATGCTAATTTGCATAAAGTAGAAATGGTTAAAACTTATCACAGCTTGAGTGCTATGTCGTGTTGGACTAATCGTTTGATAACTTTACGCCATTCTTAAGTCCCTCTGAGATGCTTTGATGAAGGGGATAATTCTTAAATTTAATACTCTCATGATTATTACTTAAATCTTAATTATTTTAGTCATGTTTAACTTTTAAATTAAATGTTTAAAAATAGTAGTGCTACAAATAATGTTAGGAATACACTATTGACAGTTTTTTGGTATACAACCGCGGGCCGGTCCATCTGGCGTAGTACTACACTCTCATGAAAATCGAGATCTGAGTATTCGGCTCGGTCCTCCTCCCCTGTGGGAGGAAAATTGACCTACTATACCACGCTGGTGAGTCGTGTTGACATAGGGCTCCATTTCGAGTTTTACTTCTCTTGCATTGATGTTAAAACTATATTATATCTCTCAATCGTCTTTTACTACGCCCACGGGTAAGAGAGGGGGTGGTGAATTGTATTCCTACTTACACCATCCGGATAATAATTATATACTCACAATCATAATTTATTTGTTACAGAAAGCAGAAGAAACGCTAAAGCGTGGTCTGACTAACAAATGCATGGCGAGGGAGACATCCTCGTGTATTGCCATTGAACTGGTGGGTTACGTAGACAGGATGCTCAGGACGGCATCCTTCCAGCTTGCTGATGACGTTATGATAGTTGACGAAAGGTGAAAATTATGATATTATAATTTCCATATCAATATTTCTCTTCTTCTTCTCTTAGCTTTAGCCTGAAAGTGAGACGTTTATACACGTCCCAGCTTTGGGTTCGAGCCTCTTCAACAATAAGAACAAATTTTACTTAATAATATCTGGTTGAACGAGCTTCGCTAGGTATATTTTTTTTTGCATTTTTGCCACACTTATTTAGGTATATATGAATAAAAAATAAAAATGATGAAATAATGGAAAAAATTACAAAAAGAGAATATTAAGAACACCGAGATTCGATCTCACGATGTTTCAATGCGACTGCACAGCTTCCTAACTGACCTTTTGTCATTCTTGACGGCGACAGCGAAATTCTAATTCCTATTTAGAGAATGTCAATAATATTTTGTGTCATTATATTGATTAGCTAAAAACACCAACAAAACAACATTTTCTGTAAATAAAACCTAGCTACATCGATTTTTTGGTCTCGAGACCTCTAGTATGACAAATTTCATCAAAATCATTAGAGACGTTGCCGAGATCCTTAATATACGAGAATTGCTCGTTTAAAGATATAAGATATTAAGTTAGTGAAACGGATTAGTATAGGGTTCTAAATCAAGGTTTCTTTTCTCCCTAAGAAAGGGGAGGATTCTAGTGGTGATTGTAAAAGTCAAGATCGTATACATCCCACTACTGGACTAAAGACTCTTCTTCTTCTTCTTTCACTTCTCTCACGACTTCAGTTAGAGAGAATTTGGCCTACTAAAACATGCTGAACAGACGTGTTGGTACAGGGTTTAATTTCGAAATCTCTTTTTCTTGCATAGATGTTACCTGCTTATACCCCCTGAGTTGTCTTTTAAAGACACACGTATGAAAAAAAGGATTGTAAATTGTACTCTTGCTTCGTTACCACAAAGAAATCTTAGTCTCTAAATACAGAGAAATATTTATAATTCGCTGTCTCTGAAATGAATTGACAGTAATTTTAATATATTTTTTTCATCTACCTTAGTCATCTTTTACGACACCCACGGGTAAGATAGTGGGCGGTGATTTGTAAAAATACTTTTTCACGACAAAAAAAATAAAAGATTCCTTAGTGCAGTTGTCTATTTAAAAATATCAAAGATGTTTTATCTTGAGATGAAAGTGGCAAAAAGTTTTTAATATTCCCAAAAACCTTTCAGTCGTTCCAAAATAATTTATGGGCCTTTATATTAAAAGGTTTCTCATTAATAACAGCGTTAATTAAAAATATATCAAATAGCCTATGGAAAATTTTATCGCGACTGGCCTTTTTTTATTGCTTGCAAATTTTCAATAATGATAATTTGACGGTACGCTTATTGATTTTAATTCAAACCGATGTTGAATTATATTGCTCGGATTAATGAAAATTAACAAATTTTGTATTCTATCTAAGCCATAATACATTGATTTACATTTTATTGAATGCTGACTTCAACAGTCATTGTAATGTAATTTAGTACTGTATTTGAACAATGTACTGCAGAAAAAAAATTGGTTGTCCATAAACTCAACCAATTATTTTTTTTTTTTGGGTGGGCTACGGTCAGCGTACCCGCCGCCCAGCTCCGTACGGGGCGCCAAGGAACGGCACGCGTCCCCGTAACCCACCCCTGGCACGTCGCCTTCATCATTGGGCCGACCATCGGTGCAGAGTGACTTGTCGTCAGTGGTCGGCCCGATGGAATACCCCTGAGGAGTACCCTCTTCTTGACCGACGTCTTCCCATCGGGGACGCCGTTGCGCGGTCGGCCTCTCGGCGGGTGACGGACTAACTCCCCGATCCAGTCACCCGCTGCCAACGTGAATAAAAAATAAATAATATTAAAAAATAATAATATAATTTACGGATTTTATGTTTGTTCATGTTTACGGGCGATCAGTCTAGTGACCATGAACGCTGATCAAAACGTCGGGCTATCAAAAATCAAATACAAACGCGATAAAATTCGTAAAGTATTTACAACTAGCAACCCACCCTCGCTTCGCTTCGGTTATAGGTTATAGTCGTTTTACCCACGTAGTTCCCGTTCCCGTGGGAATACCGGGATAAAATATAGCCTAGTTTACGCCTTGATATTATAGCTTTCCATTGGTGAAAGAATTTTTGAAATCGGTCCCGCCGTTTTGAAGATTACCCGGAACAAACAGACAGACAGACAGACAGACAGACGGACAAAAATTTTTTAATTGCTATTTTAGGCATAGGTGTCGTGCAAATAACCGTGTGAGCATGAAAAAAGCCTATTATTTTGACATTACAAACAGACACTCCAATTTTATTTATTGGTATAGATATTGTCACTAAATTATCGTCATTTCCAACAATACAAAAGAGTTAATTGAAAATTACATTTCTTCGTTAAATTAACATTTATTTCCATTCGTTGTTTTAAAATATCTGGTTGACTGAGCTTCGCTCGGAATATATTTGTTGTATTTTTGTCCAATTTATTTAGATATATATTAATATATAAAATAAAAATTAAATAATGAAAAAAATATAAAAAAGGACAAAAAGAGAAT
Source organism: Lymantria dispar (assembly GCA_032191425.1). Classification (NCBI taxonomy): domain Eukaryota; kingdom Metazoa; phylum Arthropoda; class Insecta; order Lepidoptera; family Erebidae; genus Lymantria; species Lymantria dispar. Next base: position 21,400,383 of record CM063464.1, read on the forward strand.
AATAATAACACCGAGATTCGATCCGACATCGTTTGAATGCCAAAAAAATACTAAAAGGAAACTGCACTACTTCCCAACTGAGCTATCGTAACTCATGACGTTGACAACGAAATTTATATTCATATTCTTTTAAAATTTAATGTCATTGTTTGTTTTGCTAAAAACACGGACAAAACTACATTTTATGTAAATAAAACTTAGCTAGATCGATTTTTTGGACCCGAAACCTCTAGTATGCCAAGTTTCAACAAAATCGTTGGAGCCGTTGCCGAGATCCTGAATATATATTATATACAAGAATTGCTCGTTTAAAGATATAAGATATTATTATAACCTGATGATGAACCGATTTTGATGATTTTTTATTTGAAAGCCGGTGCTTTCTGTATGGTCTAATTTGGTCTATTTATGACAATGGCATCCATGACAAAATGGTTGAAGTCGGTGTATAATGCCAAATAGCGCTGACTTGAACCAGATATTGTAATATAAAATCTTAATATTGTATTTTATATATTTTCAGTCATGGCACTGCTGCCGAAATCCCTATTAAATCAGAAACTCTCGCAAGATCTGGAACTGCTCTTGAAGACCAAGCTCAGCAGCTGATCATGAATAAGCTGTGGAACTTCATCAGCTCCAGGTCATTGAGGTACAGGATGCTGAAGGATGCCGATCTAGTTATCGCTGGTAAACAGGAGAAGGATGGAAGCCTTGGCGTTGGTAAGAATATATTTAGGGACTAATAGTAATTCCGTGTGGTGACGAAGTAAGAATACAATTTAGTAAGAATACAATTCATCACTGTCCTATCTTGCCCGTGGATGTCGTAAAAGATAACTAAGGGATATATTGTGCACAAAACATCTATGCTAGAGAAGGAAAACTCGAAATGAAACCCTATACCAACATGTCTCACCAACATGGTATAGTAGATTAAATTCCCTCCCATTATGGAGGAGGCTCAAGCCCAACATTAGGACGTATTTGATCTGAAATGAAGATGATTGGTGTATGGACGCTGAATATTTGGTAACGGTGAGAAACTAAGTATGTGATAATTTTTTGTCTCTAAATAATAATATAACCCATCAATTACCGTATTGAATTTAACTATGAAGTCTAAGCCTCCTCGCTGGATTCGAAAATGCTATTTCCAAATTTGGCAAGCGGATTACCGATCGCATATTTTACAAATTTATCAGGCAAATGCTACTGTTCATTGATCTGATGATTCGTCATTCGGTTTTTATGACACCCATAGGAAAATAAGGGGTAGCAAAATATTCCAATTTTAATCCGTCACCAATCAAGTCTTATCGAAATGCAAGCCATTTTTCTGAATGACGCTGTGCAAAATGTGATTTATGAAATGTAAATCGCATATCAAAATAATATTTCAGGATACTTTTATAAGATTATTTGATTAATTTATGACTGTAAGGAAGTTTTTAAAATACTGACCTATCCTAAGTATACAGTATGACTGGTAAAAGATTGTACATATTGAAGGAAACGATAGATAATGGCCACATGTAACTAATAAAAGTGTAAAAAGGAGATAATATTAATTAACTACATAGTAAACATCAACAATATTAGTGTTACAAGACTTCTAAAAATATTGTCACCCTACTGGCGATACACCGATACCGATATCGAGTAAAGGTTTTGTTAGTACTGTTGTCAAGATTTTGGATATTTATTACTAGAATTACTAAAGCTAAGTGTAGGAATAATGTCATAAAAACACTAAAGTTAGTTGCAGATTCATAGCTCTTACCAATCCTGAGATAAAGTGATTTGTTTCTAATCAAAACAATAGGTTTGCCAGCGTACGTTGACCTCTGTCTGCGACCCGCGACGCAAAAAAATACCTACTGGGTCGAGTCGCATAGGTAGAATATTTACCTAAAATGTAACTAGTTCAATGTCACGCGAACTGTTTAGTACCTACAAGTGCTGACGTACGTTGACCTATCCCATTTGTTCATAATCATAACTAAATGTTTTTATAAGATAATTAGTTCAAAATTTAAGTACCAATTTTTTTTATATATTCGGTATCAGAATCGAGTACTGAATACCCTCCTTCAATATGTACAATCTTTTACCAGTCACCCTGTATATTTCCGTGTGGTGACGAAGTAAGATTACAATTCACCACTCCCTATCTTGCCCGGGGATGTCGTAAAAGACGAATGAGGGATATAATATGCACATAAGATCTATGCAAGAGAAGGAAAACTCGAAATGAATCCCTATACAAACATGTCTGACCAGCATGGTATAGTAGGTCAAATTCCCTCCCATTGTGGAGGAGGCCCGAGCCCAACAGTGGAACATATGTGGGCTGCGATGATGATGATGATGATCCTAAGTATCGTGGGTTCGATTCCTACTAAGTATGTGCGATCTAAAAATCGTTTAAGTCCAAATGTAATTTGTATCAGGGAATTGTTGATTTGTAAAGTTCTTTACAATTCAAGTATTATTTCCATATTCATCATTATTATAACTCGTTCAAGTTTCACTGCTGGACCTGAACCTCCTCCACAATGGGGCGGAAATTGACCTATTATACCGCCCTGTGCCTACTCTGGAAATCCATTCTAATATCGAATCCGATTCAATTCCAATCTCACCAAACTTATATTTGGTACTCTTGAATAAAATCGAGAATGAATTCTTCGCGTTTGGCGTTGTTATTTTCACCAAATGTTTCTTATTTTCTTACTTTAAATTAATAACGTTATCGAACTCGATCACTACAAAGAAGTTTTCTTACAATTGTTCAATATTAACGATTTTAAACTACGTCAAAATTGCGTCGGGAGTAGCAAATATTTAAGTTAATCGACGAGAGTCGAATTCATTTAGTTCAAAAATATTCCACAGAATTTGATTCCAACCAGCGCTAGTGTCGCTTTCAAGAGTACCATATTTGCTCAAATTCGAGCTGTGATTGGATTTAGAATTGGATTCGAGATTCAAGAGTAGGCACAATGATCGGGCGGGTTGGTATACGGTTTATTTCGAGTTTCCCTTATTTTGTATAGTTGTTATATAAATATTATAATCCCTCGGTCTTCTTATACGACACTACGAGCATAGGGATGATGAATTATATTTTTACTCCGTTACGACATGGAAAATTCCTGAGTCATCATTTTCGTCATCATCACAGTTCAGTTACCTCCCAGTGTTGGGCTCGAGCCTCCTTCACAATTGAAGAGAAATTGACTTACTATACCACCCTGGTCAAATGTGTAGGGTTTTGTTATGAGTTTTCCTTCTGTTGCATAAATACTATATGCATGTTATAAGCCTTAGTCATCTTTTATACCACCCACAGGCAAGAGAGAGGGTGACGAATGGTATTCTTACTCCGTCACCACACGGAAAGTTCTTTACTATACAAATATTACTTCCATAGTCATTATGTTTATGACATTTCACAAACGTCCTATTTTTAGAGCCGATAAAGGTAGGGAATTTCGATAATAAAAAAAACTGCTGCTCGTAAATAAACTCCGTTATTTGTTTTTTTTATTTCTCTATCACGTATAAAGTGCTCAAATTTAATAAAAATTTATAGCGCCTGATTAAAAATTATTATCATAAACGTATGCTGTCAAATTTCTAATAAAACAGGCGTTTATTAATATTGGGTATAACTCATGAAAATATATTACGCTAATAAACGAATATTTATACGACCAGCAAACATGTCTGACCAGCATGATATAGTAGGTCGAATTCCCTCCCATTGTGGAGGAGGCCCGGACAGACAGACAAAAAAAAATATAAAGTGTATTTTAGGCATAAGTATAGTGCAAATAACCGTGTGAGCATGAAAAAAGCCTAATATTTTGACATTACAAACAGACACTCCAATTTTATTTATTGGTATAGATTTACCTTAGTCGTAACGGATACCCACGGGAATAGAAACGATGATGGTGAATTGTCTTCTTACTCCGTCACAACACGATAATATTATAAAAAGTTACTGTGGTAATAACAAAAATCGCAAAAGAATGTTGTCTATATTTAGTAGGACCACACTGCCTATAGCCGCAGGCCGGTCCGTCCGGGTACCACACTCTCGCAGAAAATCGATGTCTGAGTAGCCATTTATTACTGCACTTCGTTTGGTGAGCAAGGGAGCCGAGAGTCCAACTTTATTAGCATATTGTGACTTTTCGTGGTCTTCTGAATCACCGAACCTCACTGCATTCACAATAAAAAAAAGCTTAAAGTTTCTATTTTAACCTACATTATGTTTGTCCGTGTGGTGACGGAGTAAGAATATAATTCACCACTCCCTATCTTGGCCGTGTATGTCGTAAAAGACGACTAAGAGATATAATATGCATATAACATCTATGCAAGAGAAGAAACACTCGAAACATTTAATTTTCTTATAAAACCTTTATATTTCATTCGACTTACTGTAATATCTAAATTAAAGCTAAGTGTTAATAAAATAGTTTTATCTTTATCTTTAAACAAAACCCTATAACAACCTGTCTGACCAGCATGGTATAGTAAGGTCAATTTCCCTCCTATTGTGAAGGAGGCTCGAGCCCAACAGTGGGACGTATATAAGCTGAAATGATGATGATGATGATATATTTAATTTATTCGTATCTTTTTACAGGTGTAGCACTGAAACCACCAAAGGCATTTGAGAGTGGTCGAGGCCGCCAGAAGAACATTGGGCCCGTTCTAGCTCTGGCCGCGTTGAAGTTCGGTCTATTCGGTGCCCTCACGTTCAAGGTCCTATCACTCATGGTTGGGAAGGCCCTATTAATCTCTAAAGTAGCCCTCCTGTTATCTACCATCATTGGATTGAAGAAGCTATTCTCCTCTCAGGTGACCGACTAAATAACGCATGATTAAAAATTTCATAAAATTCTTAGTCTTTTTCTTAACTTATTTGACTTACAGACTTGAAAGGTGTACTTCTATTCTTTTGACTTTTAAGACTTTGATTTTGAAAAGTTCTTAATATTCTTTAAGCCTTATTATTCACTTTGTACAGCTCAGTGCATGTTAACACTAGCTTGGGTAATATAAAAATATGATTCGAAATAACTAACGGTCTTTTATGAAGTTATGCAAGCGGCAGTGTTATTGTACTCATGGTAATTTCTTCTTATGTTTCTTTAGCCCATTGTGAGTCCTATTGAGCACAGGGTTCTTTTCAATGGGAAGAATTGCCTTTATGACGCTGGTTAGGAAAAAAAACCAAGATTTTATTTATGGATTTTTGGTTTCCAGTTGTATTATATAGTTACATAATTTTGGTGATTTTTGTGTTCTTACTCCGTCGACAAAAAGAAATTGATTCTTCTAAAAATTATTTCATATGCAGAACCTTCGTGTGATGACGGAGAAAGAGGAATACAATTCATCACTCCCTCTTTTGCTCGGCTATGGTAAATGACGACTAAACAGACTAAGTAGATAACATCTATGCAAGAGACTATGAACTCGAAATAAAACCCTATACCCTACAACCCTATACAAATTGTAGTAGGTCAATTTCCCTTCCATTGTGGAGGAGACCGAAGTCAATAATCGGACTTACATGGGCTGAGAAAAGGATGGTGATGTAATACCCCATTATGAAAGATAAAGAAACAATACTCCCGTAATTTTCAGATTAAAGTACATATATTCTTAATTAGTAGATTGAATACGCATTTCCTTTATAAAAAAAATAAAGAACAAGGATTGCGCGCGGGCGTATTGAAGCGAATGAAAATTTGTTTGTTTCCTCGTAAATTAGATAAAAGTACTACCCAAGTCTCGCCCGAAATAGCAATTAACAGGCTCGTTTACTTAAAAAGGACCGGGCTTACGGCTTGTCCCTTTAAAATCACTTTCAGTATTGCGCTGCTATTATTTGCTTCATTTCAGGCCTGAGCGTAATTTACAATTAACGGTTTGTCAATAAATAAGTATCTATACTATGCCATATAAATAACTTGTTGCCATAACAGAACGACTTCTTTTTTTGCTGATTTAAAACAGAAAAGTAAATAAAAATAACTGTGCCGGGTATTATCATTGCATTATTCAATATGTTATCAGACTTGTTGGATTTAAAAAAAAAACCTTACCAAACCCGTTATTATGAGTGATAAAAATATTCAAAACATCGAGAAGCAAAAAAATAGACGTGTAAAAACCCATGTGTGGTGACAGAATAAGAATAATATTCACCACCCTTATCTTGCCCGTGAGAAAGACAAGGAAAACTAGAAAATAAGAATGCTGTATCAACTCGTCTGATTGTAGTATAGTGGATTTATTTTACTCCTGTTCAGGAGGAGGTTCGGGCCCCGCGTCTATTAGCTAGATAAATGAATACATCGCAGCCTACATACGTCCCACTATTGGGCTCGGCCCTTCTCCACAATGGAAGGGAATTTGACCCACTATACCATGCCGGTCAGACATATTGGTATAGGGTTTCATTTTAAGTTTTCCTACTCTTGAATAAAGAAATAATGAATGAAAACCCACATAACATAAACGTAATTTTCACAGTGTAAATATGCACATAATCAAATTGTTATCCAAAACTACTATTTATCATCGAACGTTACAATCTATCATCACTATCATCATCATTTCAGCTGATAAACGTCCCTCTGCTATGATCAAGTTTTCTCCACATTAAGAGTGAAATTGACTTACTAGACACGATGGTCATCTGACCCTCTGGGTTGCTATAGAGTTTTATTGAGTTTTTATTCTCTTGTATAAATATTATGGCATTAAAAATCCCTGGGGGTATTCCGTCGGGGCGACGACTGAAGTCAAGGAACTTTACACCGGTGGTCGGCCCAAGGACGAAGGCGACGTGCCATAGGATGGATTACGGGGCCGCGTGCCGCCCCTCTGTCGCCCCGGACGGAACCGGGCGGTGGGTCCGCTGACCGTAGCCCACCCAATAAAAAAATAAAATAATATGAAACTTTAAAAAAAACAACGTTTGCCGACTTGGAGGGGGCACTGCCGTGTCCTTAGATATGTATATTATCTACTTTAATCGACCTTTATGGCATCCACATGCAAGGGAAGGGATAGTAAATTGTATTCTTACTCCGTCACCATATGGGAAGGAGATTTTATTTTATTCATATAAATAATATTCATAGGGTGAAGTATTGAATAAAATGTTATAGCCCCACGTGGCGATGAAATAAGAACACAATTGTTGGCACTCCTTAATTATTCGTGGATCTTGAAAAAATCGATAAAAGTATCACCAGGAAATTAGTTTAGCAGATTAGCCCGCCCAGGAAATTTATAGCATCTTATTTCGGAGGCCAGCCAGTTTGGCGATTAAGTCTATGGCGATTATTACAACTACTCTACAAAAGAATTCTCACGTCGTGTGGCGTTCTAAGATAGAAGTCCATGTGTGGATGGGGAAAGATTGAATAAAAACAGATTAAAAATATATTATACTGGTTTCTACCTGCAGCTTCCATTCATCCAACCATTCATCAACCCATAGATGTCTACTGTTAAACATAGGCCTCCCCACAAGAATGCTCCTGTGCTACTTACATCCAACGATTCCCTACTTTCAAGATATCGTCAGTCAACCTAATAGGAGAGCGTCCTACGCAGAGTTCTCCTAATCTAGATCGTCAAGAACCTCCTTCTTCTTCCTCAACATTTCTCGGTTCCATGAGCGATGTTGCCTGCCCATTGTTATTTCAACGTGCTAATTCTTCAGACTATGTCAGTTATACTTGTTTTTCTATGAATTTTCGTATTCTGAATTATATTACGTAGAGAAAAACTGAACGTAGCCCTCTCCATAGTCCGTTGAACGACTTTGAGCCTCTTTATGAGGCCGACATTTGCAGACCGCGTTTCCGTTTTCATTGCCTGCGGCTTAATCCGCGTAAATCCGTTTAATGTATTATGCTTGCTTGAGCAAAAGTTATGTTCAACCATTATCTGAAGGAAAGTTAATCCAGAAAATTCTTTATATATATTCCAATTTTTATGTAAATGTGCATAACAATGTATGCGTGGTTAAATGACAAACATCGAAACATATATCTTCACAAACTTTTCCATTTATAATTTGAATTACCAGACTGTCTTGCTAGTAGATGTCCTAGGAGATGTATAATGTATATAAATAAATAATAACATCATCCATTAAGGATATATCGACATAAAACATTATGACGAACTATTTAGTGAGTAGTATCATGTTGTAGGCACATTTTAATGCTATTATAGTGGAAACTCGACCCAGCTGTGAAAATTATTTCTTCTAAAGAAATTTGAATGAAATTTTGTGTAAATTTAATTAATGCTTTGAAGTACAGATGAACTGTTAAACTAATATCGTGCTCATTGAACATTAAACTCCCTCATTAAACGTACTGAGATTTAGGAAATTTGATAAAATCAATGCGTCGGTGGATTTGGCGTGAATGTTTCTATATAGCCAGAGATAGCTACAGAGCCAGAGATTCCCACATATCTATGTAATGTTTTTATGATAATAAATGAAATGAAATGAAATATATTTAGTGATATATCGTCCATGTCCGTGTGGTGACGGAATATGAATACAATTCACCACTCCCAATCATGCCCGTGAATGTCGTAGAAGACGACTAAGGGTATAATACGTATATAACATCTATGCAAGGGAAGGAAAACTCGTAAATAGACGAAACCCCATACCCACTCTTTTAACCAGTATGGTAAAGTCAATTTGTCTTCTACTGAATGGGTAATTGACCACCTATTATACCACGCTAGCCATACGTGTTGGTATATGGTTATATCACGAGTTTTCCTTCTCTTGCATAGATATTATATATATGCTGCTTAGACGTTTTCTTAGACACCCACGGTCCAGCAATAGGGTAATGAATAGTATTTCTACTCTGACACCACATAGAAAGTTCTTAACGAAATTACTCACAGAATTAACGAAGCACTTTTACCAAATACCTTAGCTATTTTTCTGAAATGCAAAAATATGTCAACGGAACGTGACAAAACTTCTAAATGCGACAATATCACAAGTATTTTTCTTAGAAGAAAGCGAAATTATTGTGGTAAAAGTAATGCGTTTTAAAGTAAAATTGATGTTATTATAATATTTTTTAAGAAACATTTTATTAAACGGATGGAACATATGATCTTGTATAAGCTTTACAAGCTTAGAGGAACTAAATAATTAAAAGCCAGTCTTCATTTACCAATAGCCTATAGGAGGCCCATTAGGAGGGATACAGACATACTATAGTAATATAGTATAGTATTCTTTATTTATAACAAATATACAAGTCAGTGCTGTGTGGTAGCGGCTTCGAATACTACCAACCCTGGCTTTGCTTGTGGGTGTCGTAAAAGATGACTGAGAGCCCTAGATTGACCCGGGACAACTCCATCTGGTACTATTAGGGTCAACGATTACATTCCCAAGGAGGGTTGACGTCAGGCAGGTGGCCGGTCATAAAAGTCATTGCCGTAACTTTTTGCAGTATGTCAAAACAGATGACATATTGCGTCGACCCCGAGTAATTGAAATAAGAGCAAGATGATAATGATGATACAAGTCAGTGCTGTGTTACATAGATCTCCATATCCACATTTAATTTTAATTACAATATAATAATAAATAATAGAAAAAAAAATCATTTTAAATTCAATAATACATTTACAATAATAGAAAATTATATAATACTAGCAGACCCGGCCACGCGTTGCTGTGACTAAGGTTTTTGTTATATTACATTTTAGTAAACTATTTATGATATTGAATTGTAGCTTATATGACATGTTTGTAGGTTTGACATAGCAGCGCCATCTATTAATTACTTACTCAGTCCAGTCAACAGATATCGCCATCTGTTAAAATCGTTTAAAATTAACAGATAATTGTGAATGTCAAATAATAGACAAATAATTTGCAATAAAATAATATTGCAACTATAAATTAAGATGTAAGCTATCCTATCTTTCAAATTGGATCAAACTGCACATGGTGTGCAAATTTGATTAAAATCGGTTAAGTAGTTTAGGAGTCCATCGCGGACAAACAACGTGACACGATATATATATATATATATATATATATATATATATATATATATATATATTCAGGATCTCGGAAACGGCTCCAACGATTTTGTTGAAACTTGGCATACTAGAGTATTCGGGTCCAAAAAATCGATCTAGCTAGGTTTTATTTATAGAAAATGTTGTTTTGTCGGTGTTTTTAGCATAACAATAAATGACATTCAATTTTAAAAGAATATGAATTTAAGAGCTACGGTAGCTTAGTTGGGGGACGGCCGGTTTTAATTTTGAGTTTTGTAGCATCCAAACAGCGTCGGTTCGAATCTCGGTGTTATTATTATTCTCTTTTTGTAATTTTTTTATATAATTTTAGTTTTTATTAATATATCTAAATAAATTCTATAAAAATATTCCGAGCCAAGCTCGGTCAACCTGATATTTTATATTAAGATGTGCATAAATTTAGAATACATTGCTTTTTGAAATACTTCATGTCATTATTGAATACGTCGCACATAGTAGGCATATTATATTTCAGGAAACATGTAAAATTCGTCAGTACTTTAAAAACTATGCTCTAATAAGCAGGCCTTTAGTTTACGTTTAAAACTATATATTGTAGTTGCGTCGACGATATCCGCAGGCAGTCTTTCACGGGGAGTGCTCTGAGGAACTATTTGACTTGGTATCATCGTCACCATTCTACCAACGTACCACTCGACATCGTAGCAGGGTTCATCCATTACACCTGGAAACGTTATGGTCTTCAATTTTACGTTTCCAACGATCATTTCTCCCACGTACGTGCAAGCTCTGGAATGAACTACCTGCTGCTGTGTTTCCCGAGTGCTATGACATGTCCTTCTTTAAACGAGGTTTAAGAAGAGTATTTCCTTCACGGTAGGCAACGGCCTGGCGGTGCCCCTGGTATTGCAAAGGTCCATGTGCGGCAGCGTCACTTACCATCAGGTGTGCTGCTTGCTCGTTTGCCACCGTTGGCAATAAAACAAAAAGTCTGTTGTACACAGATGGTTCCATGATGTAAACGGACCTCTCCGACTTAGTTTGTGCGGCGGAGTAATGAGTCTGTGTAGAAATTTGTTACTATGCAAGGCATGTGTAGTATTTATCACTCTTTGTTGGAAGAGGTCAAAATTGATGTATACCACGCTGGTAAGACATGTCGGTGTAGGGTTTCATGTTACCGCGGCCCACCCACAAAAAAAAAAAAAAAAAAGTGTTTCATTTTGAGTTTTTCTTCTCTTGCCCAGATGTTATGTTCGGCGCAAGTTGTTATTCTAAGTCTGGATATATATTGTATCCGTTAATCACATGTTTGTAAAGTCCCCCGCAACACAAGGATTATTTCCTTAGTGCATGTTGTCTTTATAAAAAAAAAGGAGAAAAGCAAATAATATTTAATAATATTATTTTTTCGCATAACCTTGTCTACACCTCATCTGACGAAAAATGGCATTGTAATTTGCATAATGTAGCACAATGGCTTTGTAAACGCCTATTCCCTCTCGCTTTGAAGATGGCTAAATTAAAATTGGACAGGTATACCATCGCTGGCAAATTATTCAATTGCTTTATCGTGCCTATTATAAAAAATGAAGTATATCTAGTTTGGATTGAATGGTTTCTCTGGAATGTAAAGATAAAATGATGGTTAAGGAAAACGGGGATGAATATAATTATATATTACTAGCAACCCGTACTCACTTCAGTTTCAATTGACTTATCCGTGTAGTTCCAGTTCCCTTGGGAATACCGGGATATAATATAGCTTATGTTACTCCCTGATATTATAGGTTTCCATTGGTGAAAGAGTTTTTGAAATCGGTTCGTTGGCTTAAGCGTGAAAGCGTAACAAACAAACAAACTTACTTTCGCTTTTATAATATTAATAAGGATTAGGGCTTGCTCTTAAAACATTAATAGTAGAATACTGATTTCAGACGTTTATGTATCTATATCTATACTAATAAATAAAATTGGAGTGTCTGTTTGTAATGTCAAAATAATAGGCTTTTTTCATGCTCACACGGTTATTTGCACGACACCTATGCCTAAAATAGCAATTAAAAATTTTTGTCTGTCTGTCTGTTTGTTCCGGGTAATCTTCAAAACGGCTGGACCGATTTCAAAAATTCTTTCACCGATGGAAAGCTATAATATCAGGGCGTAAAATAGGCTATATTTTATCCCAGTATTCCCACGGGAACGGGAACTACGCGGGTAAAACCACTATAACCTATAACCGAAGCGAAGCGTGGGCGGGTTGCTAGTTACATATAAAAATATTTTTACGGTATTTATCGCGTTTGTATTTGATTTTCCATTGCCATCAATGTTTCAAAATGTGGGTCTAAATTTAATATATATTCTGTAACATGTACATATAAATTTGTCTAATAAATATGACATGTTGGATGTGAGACACCTTAGTCCGTTTATGACAAAACGTCATGCGATCAAAAATTTAAATAGAAACGCGACACAATCCGTAAAATAGTTTTATTTCTAAAGCTGAATACTGTATTCATCTGAGGTGATATATATACACTATTGGGCTCGAACTTTCTCCACAGTGAGAGGGAAATTGACTACGCTGGTCATATGCCTCGGTTTAGGCTTTCATACCGAATTTTCCTTCTCTTTCACAGATTTAAATATCTGCTCACGTACCGAATAAAACCAGATGATGACCATTGCATTTTATACCGTCACCAGATGAATAAATATTATATTCATCATCATCATCATCTCTACCCATACACGTCCCACTGTTGGGCCTAGGTTTCCTTCACTGTGGGAGGGAAATTGATCTAATATACCACGCACTTCAGAAGTGATGGGTTTTCGTCGAGCATTGCTTGCATGTTATCTTTAAATTACAATAAAATTTGGCTAAAAGCCTTAGCCAGCTTATACGACACCCACGGCCACGAAAGGGGGTTATTAATTATATTCTTACACCGTCTCAACAAGAATAATAATGCCATTACTAGAATTTATAACCAAAAATAGGACGTGAATGATTTTTTCATTGCCCGACATATAAATATCAAAATAACAATTCCGAAAAACTTTATACGTTATTTGCTATTCAATCCACGACTTCAAAAAGTTCGAGCAACGACAATTTAATATCGCAAGATGTCAACGCGTATTCTATTTCAATTTTCGTAAAGGTTTTTATGGTATTTTTTCTTTGTATGCAAAAATATTTCAACAGATAGGCATACAGGCATGCTACAAACAGTTTTCCGCCCGCAGTCATAAATGAATCGATCATTCATATTAGTTAGTACTCTGGGAGTAAATCGAGGTCTTATCATTTCAGATTTTATAGGCCCACTGTTGGGCCTAGACCTCCTCCACTTGGGATGGAAATTGACTTACTATTCCACACTGGTCAAACGTACTGGAATAGGGTTTTATATCGATTTTTCCTTCTCTTACGTATTGTAATCCCTTTATCGTATTTTAAGACACCCACGGGTAGGAGAGGGGGTGGTTAATTGTATTCTTACTCTGTTACCACACGAAGGTTGACATCTAAATAGTATATATTTTCTTCTGTAGCGCTTCCTGCAGCGAACGAGAAAGCCAAGAGCCCAAAAGTAGACGTTCGGAAGTATTCTGGTTGAGCCAGTAGTATTGCAAGTCTATCAGTCGTAATTATCAGTTTAACGAGTTGCATGCTCCTCTGCCTAAAATATTTCAATATAGATGCTACCCCCTTTTTTGTTTTTGAACGACATGCTTGGTAACACCCGTCCCTTCTATCGAGGGCGATAGAAGGAACGGAGTATAACTCAATTATTTGTCGTACAGGTATCGCCATTATCACCATATGGGTAGGCTATTGGGACCCAATCCTAATCCTTCCAGCGTATTTACCCTTTCGGGTACAATCGCATGCATTTAGATACTACGCGAGTGAGTGCATTAAGTGACGTAGAGCTTTATCTTATACAGTACACGTTTAAGGTATACTGTAGCCAACCACTTTTCTGGTTTTTGTCCTCGATATTTGTAAAGATATAAGCAGCTACAATTTACCACCAGGAGAACGTTTACATGTATGCCACCATAATAAAGAAATACAACGAAATTTTATGTCGTATCGATTTGAGAATACACTGTATTTTTAATAAAATACTACTAGGCTAGGTAGATAACATCAATGAGGCTCCCATTTTGGTTAAGGCCCGAGCCCAACAATGGGATTCAAGTGGGCTGAGATGATAATGAAATCGCCATTGCTCAAACAAATAATTCTAGATGAAATCTTTTGAGTTTAATAATTCACCAACCTATTAGTACTAGATAAACTGTTCAGAATTGTCTCAAGCTTTATCTCAAACACAGCTAAAGGTTAAATCAAATAAATAGTCTCTCATTTATCTAAGATTCAAGCACTTAAGGACTCATAAACTTGATCGCGGTATAACGATAATGTTCCGTCTACTTATGTTTGCTTAGTAGGTCATTTATATTATTTTTATGTAAGAAAAGCAGATATCCGTGTGGTGACGGAGTAAATATAGAATTTACTACCCACAAACATGCCCGTGGGTGTCGTAAAATACGACTAAGGAGTATAACATGCATATAAGAAAGAAGAAAAACTCAAAATATAACCCTATACCAACCGGCATTGAAATGTGCTCTCTAAATATCGGTCTGCTAAAAATGCTCAAAGTCGCTCAACGTGCTATGGAGAGGGTTATTTTCGGTATTTGTCTACGTGATAATATTCGGAATACGAAGATCCGTAGAAGAACAACTATAACCAATATATTTTGAAAATTAGCAAGTTGAAATGACAAGCAGCAGCCACATCGCTCGTCGAATTGACAACCGTTGGGGAAGACAGGTTCTCGAGTGGCAAACACGAAGTGGACGATGCAGCGTAGCTCATTTCTGACGATAATAATAGATGGACTGACGGCTAAGAGTCGCAAAGAACCATCATGCAAGTAGCATAGGAACGTTCTTAGTGACATTCTTGATAGCGGTTTGATATTTACTAAAGTAACGACCTTACAACTGGCCTTGTTTTAAATAGTTTGTAAGTCATGTCTATAGTAGTACCATCATCATCATCACAGCTCATATACGTCCCACTGCTGGGCTCAAGCCTCCTCCACAATAGGAGGGTAATTACCCTACTATGAAATTGACCTACCGGTGTTCTGGCTTGGCAAAGAGTTTTTTCGGATTTACTTCTCTTGTATAGATGTTGTATACGTACTATGATCCCTCAATCGTCTTTTACGACACCCACGGACAAGAGAGGCTGATGGTGAATTATATTCTAGCTCCATTACCACACGGAAATATATTAATATACCTACTATACGAACCTTGTAAAAAATTCTGTGTCTATACTTTTGGGCCGTACCGACCATTGCAATATCAATCTTAAAGCTGGCGACTGACATGAGCATTTGGCTGTAACGTACATTCGAGGCGTGCGTGTTACGTTACGGCATTACCTGACTGACCTGTTCCCCTAGCTCGTGGCGAGCACTATGCTCGACTGTGCTCCGTCTTTTGGTAATCAAAATGTTGGATAACGAAGATGTGTTTCTAGGATCTGGGATTTTACTAATTATGATATGATTTTCATATGATATGATTTTTTTCTTACAAGTCTCCACTTCATTTTCTATCAAGCCAAATCGACCCACGCGTCTTGTTTTTGTATTTGATTATAATGTTGTGCATGAGAGGGGTACAATAAAATAGGCATTTCTTTATATTTTTTAATGAACAACAGAGTTTTATCCTGGTCCCATTCCATCTTCAACGCTCGTCAATAACACTTCGAAACTGTGATACACGATTGACATTAGCGCTCGCAACGACTCTAACCACTGTCATCATCATCTTGCTCTTATCCCAATTACTTGGGGTCGACGCAATATGTCATCTGTTTTGACATATTGCAAAAAGTTTCGGCAATGACTTTTATGACCGGCCGCCTGCCTGCCGTCAACCCTCCTTGGGGATGTAATCGTTGACCCAAATGGTACCAGATGGAATTGGTCCGGGTCAATCTAGGGCTCTTAGTCGTCTTTTACGACACCCGCGAGCAAAGCAAGGGTTGGTAGTATTCGAAGCCGCTACCACACAGCAGACTCTAACCGCTGTACTGACCTAAAATTAAGGCGTAACATAACACTCAAAGGGATTCGCGAAAATACCGACAACCGGGTGGAGCACGCGGCGATCGCAGCGAGCGGATCGGTTCGCTGTACTGACCTTTAACATTTCGTCGTAACGTAACGTTATGTTACGACGAAATGTTACAGGTCACTTGCCAGCTTTAAGCTTACATATGAATAGAGGTCCCCTTAAGCTCTTTAATATCTGTGGCGCTGTGCTATGCTTATCGGTACTGTACATCTTCTTATTTATTTACTGACTTGTTTATTATCCTAACCGTCTCCGGCATCTCATAGAAGGGAAGTGGAATGAATCTTTTCCAACTCCCCCTGTTTAACTTTTCTAATTAAATTTGCTGCGGGTCTTAAGAAATTGAGCATTGTTCGGGACTGTTTGAGAGTCAAACTTCACTGTTATCAGTGAGTATACAGAGAAAGTATTCAGTATGTTTTGGAGGGCATTGTTAAGCCTGGCTTTTACTGCAAGAAATGTGTGGTAGGATTAGTCTCATAAATAATATTGAAATTTAAAATTTGACCATTAATATTTATTGGATATTAATAACGATTACCATGACTAATTTTGCTCCAAAATTCTAATTTTATCAAGTTTAACTTAATCGTATAGAATATCGGCTATGATAATTTACAATAATTAATTTCATCCCTTGCTCCGAAAATCTAATCGTAGTAAATTCTAACTTAATCGCGTAAAATAGGTATATTAACGCTGATCTTGATTTAGTGAAGTGGATTTCACCAAATTTTAGAGCACCAAATTTATTTTGGATACATTTATTAGTTTAATTAATTCTCCGTGTGGTGACGAAGTAAAGATACAATTTACTACTCCCTATCTTGCCCGTGGCTGTCTTAAAATACGCCTAATAGATATAATACGCTTATAAAATCTTTGCAAGAGAAGGAAAACTAGAAATACCCCTATACCAATTAGTTTGACCAGCATGGTATATAGTAAGGTGAATTGCCCTTCTATTGTAGAGGAGGCTCGATCCCAACAGTGGGACATATGTATATATATTTTTTTTATTGCAAACGGTGGCAAACGAGCAAACAGTACACCTGATGGTAAGTGTTGCTGCCGCTCATGGACCTTTACAGGGTCGCTGCCTATCACGAAGAAATTGAAGGGAGTATGAATGCGTACATTGAGGCTCGGTGATACCAAGGGCACCACCAAAACCCTCCACACAAACACCCTCAGAAATTTGGGCTAAAAAAATAACTAGCTGATCCGGCGAACTTCGTACCACCATAATTTTTTTCGTAAATATATTTTCTAAATTTCCGAAAATATAGTATCTAATGGAAGAACCATTACAGCTTTCCAACCAACCATCGTCTTGGTCGTGGCATTGTCAATGATCATTCAAAGAGAATACAAATTACTCATTATTGATTTCTGACAAAATATTATTATCAAAATTTTCAACCATACCTACCATAAAATTTTTAACAATAGAGAAAATTACGTTTAGCTGTCATTTGTGTTTTGTTATTACGTATCAAATGCGACGCGTACTCATATTCACTTTGACATTTTCTGTCACATCACACGGTAACGCGATCGAACGGGAGAAAAGAATTATTGGTGAAATCTTGTAAACACCATTAAAAAAAATGTGTGGCACTCGGGCACTGCCGCGGTAAAGCTATTGGATAGCATTTTTTATCAACTTATGCAATTATAATTATTTATTTATTTTTTATTTATGCAGTATTTTTTTTTCTTGGATATTAATTCAAGTTACACTTTTTGAGCGTGGTGATGGATAAGAAAACAAATGTAATATATGTATAATAATAAAGGTGGTTTGGATTACCACTGTCGTCCGCTGAAGATCGTTGGGACCGTTAGAAAACGCGCGAAAACACTTTTGTGACGTAAGCTACGTAAAGCGGTGGCACGTGTGCGCACCGAGACGGACGAACGCAGAATGTGTCGAAGACCGTACGCTCGGCCGAGCTGCCGCCACCCGCGTACCATGTGGTACGCAGGTGGCGGCAGCATTTAGCTAGTTACATGGTACAGGGTGTGAGGTTTTATTTTCGTTACGGCATTTCTTGATTCGGTCCCCGCGCCAAGCCCGCGATAAAAGCTATGCAATAGCTTAAAAAAAGACGGGTTAAAGGTATTTTACGTCCGTCTCCTGGTTCTAAGCTACTTCCTCACCAATTTTAAGCCAAATCGGTACAGCTGTTCTCGAATTATAAATAGTGTAACTAACACGACTTTCTTTTATATATATAGATGTGGACGGAGTAAGAATACAGTTGACAACGCCATCTCTTGTCCGTGGGTGACATAAAAATCGAATAAGGGTATAAATATGCAATTAAAATTAATGCAAGAGAACTAAAACTTAATAAAAAACTCTATAACAACACGTCTGACAAGCGTAGTATACTAGGTCAATTTCGTTCCTATTGTGGAGGAGGCTCGAGCCCAACAGTGTGACGGTTATAAGCTGAAATAATAATAATAAAATAATAAACATCATCATCGTCACAGCTCACATCTGCTGTGTGGTAGCGGCTTCGAATACTACCAACCCTTGCTTTGCTCGTGGGTGTCGTAAAAGACGACTTCTTAGTCGTCTTTTACGCCCTAGATTGACCCGGACCAACTCCATCTGGTACCATTTGGATCAACGATTACATTCCCAAGGAGGGTTGCCGTCAGGCAGGCGGCCGGTTATAAAAGTCATTGCCGAAACTTTTTGCAATATGTCAAAACAGATGACATATTGCGTCGACCCCAAGTAATTGAGATAAGAGCAAGATGATGATGATGATCGTCACAGCTCACATACGTCCCACTGCTGGGCTCGAGCGTCCTTCACAATGGGAAGGAAATTGATCTAGTATACCACACTGGTCAGACAGATTGTTATAGGGTTTTATTTCGAGTTATTCTTATCTTACATGGATTTCATCTGCAAAAATCCTGTAATCATCTTTTATGACACCCATGGCCAAGAAAGGGAAGGTGAATTGTATTCTTACTCCGTCACCACACGAAATGATAACGAAACATTATTATTACGATATCCACGATAAATATTACAGTTGGTAGTATTCGCAGCCTATTACAGGCATCTAATAATTCACCCATCCGCACTTAACGTATGCTGTCAGCAATTGCCGTATGCTGTCAGCACTTACCATATGCTGTCGGCACTTACCGCATGCTGTCTGCACTTACCGTACGCTGTCCGCACCGTATGCTTAGCGCACTTACACAATGTACATTTTTCATTCACACTAATGCTATGTATATATTTATTAACAAATTAACCAAATTTATATTCTCTTCTTTTCAGCCTGACGATTCCAGACAATCGTTTGGATCTGAGTAAACATTTTATCGAAGTACTCAATTAAAAAAAATTAAAGTACGGATAATTTTCAGGCTACCACAAAGGAATAAATGAATATGGGTGACACATACTGAACGCAGATATCGACGTTTTTTGTTAATCTTATTGTTTAATAATGAAATTTATTACATGAAAAAATGAATAGGTAAATAGGATATCTGTGTAGAAATATATAGACGTAATTACTGACCAAAATCTTTGTAATTTTGACTGTGGATAAATGCTAAGTTAAATAATAACTCGCAGTTTCAAAATGTCCATACAATAAAAGGAGGTTATAACTATATTTACTAAGAAATGAACTGTCAAGAAATAATTTCGATTTCATTAGTAAAATGTAATCGTAAAAAACTTCCTCCAGAAGATAAGTCAAAAAGAAGATTGTAATAAGTTTTATTAATTAAAGGTTAACAAAAATCTCACCAAAACATTCTACACATTGAAACAATTATAATAAAATGTAAAAAAAAAATACAAAGAGCTAGGATTCAACTAACTGCGGTTGCTTAAATAAAACTAGTGAATTGTTAAAAATTATTTATTTATTTTTATATAATATAGTTAAGGTAATACTAATAATGTAAATAAATTTATTTATTTAATTATTGTTTAACTAAACTTGCTAACTTGTATAATATAAAACTAATTTCGCATTTAAAACATTTGCATTAATTATATTAATAATTTATTTATATTTATGTATTAATTATTTATTATGAAATAAATTTTGTTGAATACTAACATTCTTGATTATTTATTTTTAAAATAAAACGAATAAATTATATACAATTTTATGTTTATTTAATCTATTAACCCTGAATTTTAACTATAGTTCCTTTTTGCTAATGTTTTTTTGATGAATTCGTGAACATTTCACTTGTGAAATGAAACAATTTTTATGGATGTTTGTATTTGATTTATACTTTGCCTACGTTTCGATAACTTTATAATCATGATGGTAATAATGAACATAACTTCTGATAAAATCTGCACTGCAATGACAGCACAGATGGACGTAGTGGTTAAGAAACCGATATACAGTGCTAGTATCTAAAAAATCCGTTAAAATGTTCTCATTGCATAAGAGTAATACTTGCTTAAACATCATGAATCCATGTATCGTAAAGTTAAGTTTTCCATATGGTGACGGAGTAAGAATACAATTAACCAAGTGGGTGTCGTAAAAAACTGTTAAGGGATTAAATATGTATATAACATCACTGCAGGAGAAGGAAAACTTGAAATGAAACCTATAGAGTTAGTTAACCAATACATCTTACCAGTGTAGAATAGTATGATAATTTCCCTCCTATTGTGGAGGAGGCGAGCCCGACAGCAGGGACAAATATGAGCTGAAATGATGATGATAATTTATCTAAAATTAAAACGAATAAAGTATATACAATTTTATGTTCCTGCAACCTATTTTTGATGATTGACGATTTTTGATATTTACGCCGTTATGACACATGTGAATTGAAACTATTTTTAAAAACGCAAAAAGTCCACCTATGTCTTCCTCTTCCAATATTTTTGGAGTGGTAGGACCACACTGTCGACAGTTATCTGTCTACAGCCGCGGGCCGGTCCGTCCGAGGCAGTACCACACTCTCGTAGAAAATCGACGTCTGAGTAGTAGCGATTTGTTACTGCGCTTCGTTCGGTGAGCGAGAGAGCCGGAAGCCCAATTTTCTGAGGGTGTTTGCATGTGGAGGGTTTTGGTGGTGCCCTTGGTATCACCGAGCCTCAATGCACGCATTCACACTCCATTCAATTTCTTCGCGGTAGGCAGCGACCTTGTAGAGGTCCATGAGTGGCAGCAACACTTACCATCAAGTGTACCGTTTGCTCGTTTGCCACCGTTTGCAATAAAAAAAAAACACATTTGACCTAAAAATTTCACTTGTTAGTCTCTTTTCATTCAATCTCTCTACATGTCCGAATCAACTTAACATACCTTTATCAATCCTTGTTACTACATCAACCTTCATACCACAGTGTTCTCTAATTATTAGTATTGTATAACAAAAAAAATAAGGAATTTAGAATTAATATATCACCTTTCTTCCGTGTGGTGACGGAGTAAGAATACAAGTCACCACCCCCTAACTTGCCCGTGGGTGATCGTACGAGACGACTAAGGGATATAAAACGCATATAACATCTATGCGAGAGAAGGAAAACTCGAAATAAAACCCTATACCAACACGTCTGACCAGCGTAGTATAGTAGGTCAATGACCCTTCCATTATGGAGGAGGCCCGAGCCCAGTGGGACGTATATGGGCTGAGATGATGATGATGATGATATCACCTTTCGCTCATATTAAAGTAGCAAAATAGCAACGCTATAATAAGCTAACATATACAGTAAAACCCGTTTAAGACGATTTCGCAGGAACTCGACCACAAACGCGTCTTAGGCGGGAAAGCATATTATGCGGGCAAGGAAAAAATCTTGTTTATTATATTCTATTATTATTTTGAATACCGTATTGACGTTAATACGTAAATTCAATAGTTTATATTTAAAAATGACCTGAAACAAAATGTTTATTTTTATTACGTCACTTAATCACTTATTTTGGTTTGACAAAAAGGTTTTGTAGCATTAGCCATTACAAGATTTTCAACGTAATTTAATTTTCACAGTGCGTCGTTGCTTTCATTCAAAGAATTTACATAGCGTCTTAAATGTTTTTTTTTTTTTTATTGCAAACAAGTGGCAAACGAGCAAACAGTACACCTGATGGTAAGTGTTGCTGCCGCTCATGGACCTTTACAGGGTCGCTGCCTACCACGAAGAAATTGAAGGGAGTATGAATACGTACATTGAGGCTCGGTGATACCAAGGGCACCACCAAAACCCTCCACACAAACACCCTCAGAAATTTGGGCTAAAAAAATAACTAGCTGATCCGGCGATCCACATGCAATCACCCTCAGAAAATTGGGCTTCCAGCTCTCTCGCTCACCGAACGAAGCGCAGTAACAAATTGCTACTACTCAGACGTCGATTTTCTGCGAGAGCAAGGTACTGCCCTGGACGGACCGGCCTGCGGCTGTAGACAGATAACTGTCGACAGTGTGGTCCTACCACTCCTAGTCTACTCCATTGTTTGCTGATAATGCTTGAGAGTGTGACAAAATCGGAGTTGACTCATCTTCTTCTTGGTCATTATCACCTAGGGTCGCTCGACAGTCGTCACTTCGTCAGTTGCTGGCCGCTGCCGAAAGGGGTAATGTGTGTATTTGAGTGACACGTTTTGGCGTATTAAACGGGATGACGAATCGTATTAAGCGTTAAGAAATGTATGAAAACATGTCTCAAGTTGCTGGAACTGACGCAAAATAGCGTATTATGCGAGAATTCGTATTAAACGTAATCGTATTAAACGGGCTTTACTGTATTATGATTTCTGATGTTTGCGCGAGTATTACACATTTTAAATAAAACTACTTTACGGATTTTATCGCGTTTGTATTTTAAGCTATATTAAGCAACTAAGTTTGTAAAGTTAGAGCGTGTAGATTTAAAAGCTTGGCTCTACACAATACTCGATATCTTTTTGACAGTGCGATCCATATGGCGTCATCTTGAGAATATTTTACACGAAAATATTTTCGATAGAAAAAAAAATTATGTCGGTTTCGGATATAAAATTATTTTGGATTATCCGATAGTTTCTGTACCGAATATTAAATATATGGTCATTTTAACAGGAAAATAAGGTGTGGATTTGACTTTATTTCTAAGTAAATATTTGGTAAATACTCCAGCGTAACGTGTTTCTTTCCATGTTCGTACCCACCTAAAATAAATCGAAACTTTTATATCGAATTCGGTCACGGTTTCAGTAAGAATAAAAGAAAAATAATTTATAGCTTCTTTACGGGAGAGATACATATAAGAACACAGAGTAAGAAATATAGGTAAGTAGGATAATCGTTACTAATATTATAAATGCGAAAGTAAGTTTGTTTGTTTGTTACGCTTGCACGCTTAAACTACCCAACCGATTTCAAAAATTCTTTGACCAATGGGAACCTATAATATCAGGGAGTAACATAGGCTAATTTTTTCCGGTATGCCCACGGGAACTTGAACTACTCGGGTAAGGCGACCAAAACCGAAGCGAAGCGAGGGCGAGTTGCTAGTAAAACAATAAATAATCAAAAAGAGGAACACAGTGAAAGTAACAAAAATTACATCAAGATTAGCGTCCCCTTCGCAAAAGAAGAAAAGGATAGCTGCTCAGCATAATGCTGAGGTATCTACTCGGTAAAGTGAATACCACAACGCTGTTATTCTGCAGCGTCCTGCAACTGCTGCTCCTGCAGCCATAGTTTCAGTTAAAATTATAGAGATTCATAACATATTATTCAAATCATAAGCCTGAAAAAAAAGATACATGTATAATGAAAAAAACTTTTTTCTACCCATTCATTAATTATTTCACGTCAATACAAAACACAACTTATACTCAATAACAAAATTTTCCAACATCCTATAGTTTATAAACTGCCAAAGCAATTTCTCAAACAGGTAAATTTCCATCGCTCAACAAAATGCCATATACATCTGGAGGCGCTCTCGGGATTAAATCTACATAAAGTTGGGCAGATTTTGCACAAAAAACTGTTTTGTACAATATCGTGACTTGGAAAAAAATACAAATTAAATTAGCTTCCATGTAAACTCCGTATTTTATTTAAGAAAACATTTACATGATATGGTTTTGACAAGCTTTTTAACAAACATGAATTAGGTGTAAATATAGATAATCTATATCTATATATATAAAAAAGAATTGCTGTTCATTAGTCTCGCTAAAACTCGAGAACGGCTGGACTGATTTGGCTAATTTTGGTCTTGAATTATTCGTGGAAGTCCAGGGAAAGTTTACACGGTGAGAAAATATGGAAAATTGCGAGTAAAATAGTAAACAAAAAACAATTTTATTTTCTCGTACAAACTGATCTTACCTGTCAAACATTTGATGTCGCAGCCCATATATATCCAACTGTTGGGCTCACATCTCCTCCACTATGGGAGAGAAATCGACCTACCACGCTGGTTAGACGTGTTAATATAAGAATTTGTTTCGAGTTTTCCTTCTCTTGCATAGATATTAAATGCATATTATGTCCCATAGTCATCTTTTACGACACCAACGGGTGGTGAATTGTATTCTTACTCCGTCACCGCACGGATAATATTAAAACCAAACTGATAATTTATATTAAGTAACATAATTATGAAAACAGGCGGTACGATGTTCGCCGGGCCAGCTAGTTTGTTATAAAATCGTAATAGGAAAATGACGAATTTTACAAGAGGAAATAAAAACTGAATATCTTGAAAACTATCAATCCAAAAAAAAAGATTCTTTTATTAAAAATAGGGAATATTTTTTGCACTAGATTTTTACTAAATTTTTACTATATTTTTTTTTTATCTAATATCTTTAAACGAGCAATTCTTGTATATATATATATATATATATATATATATATATATATATATATATATATATATAGCCAATTCTACAGCTCCAACGATTTTGTTGAAACTTGGCATACTAGAGGATTCGGGTCCAAAAAATCGATCTAGCTAGGTTTTATTTATAGAAAATGTTCTTTTGTCGATGTTTTTAGCATAACAATAAATGACATTAAATTTTAAAAGAATATGAATTTAAATTTCGTTGTTAATGTCAAGAGTTTCGGTAGCTCAGTTGGGGGACGGCCGGTTTTAATTTTGAATTTTGTAGCATCCAAACAGCGTCGGTTCGAATCTCGGTGTTATTATTATTCTCTTTTTGTAATTTTTTATATAATTTTTAGTTTTTATTAATATATCTAAATAAATTCTATAAAAATATTCCGAGCGAAGCTCGGTCAACCTGATATTTTTTTTATCAGTAACAAAATTGTGAAAATGTCTATTACTGAAATAAGATATTTTTTTTTTATGGGGTGTATTGCGGTTGGCGCGCTCCTCACACCACTCCATCTGGGGCGATAGAGGGGCATAAGCACGCACACCCGCAACCCACCCACGATGCACGTCACCTTCGTCGTTGGGCCGACCACCGAAGCAGGTGACTTGACGTCAGTGGTCGGCCCGATGGAATACCCCCTATTTGGGGTATCCTCCCATCGCTTTCCATTCGCGGTCGGCCTCTCAGCGAGTGACGGACTAATTCCCCGATCACGTCATCCACGGCCTCGGCTAGGGCGGCATCAGACGCAGATATTCGCGCCTACGCTGCCCCAGTCGCCGGCGGCGGATCGCCTCATCGAGGTTGCGCTCCTCGCGCAGGTGATCCGCCGCCTCCTTCCGCGAGACTACTGCCTCGCAGAAGGCTGCGACCGCGTACTAGTTCGCCAGGACGATGGTCGGCAGCGTCAGGTCGCAGCGATGATTGCGACGAGTTCACGACGCTGCTCTGCCCAAGCGGCACAGACCTCGAGCGTATGCTGCGCCGTGTCCTCGTCGCAATCGCAGTGGCAGGACGGTGTACTCTCCCTCCTAACGACCTTGTGTAAATAAGCTATGGAAAAAATTAACGGAAACTAACTTTACGATAGTGTTCGACTGTAATCATAAATCGGTGTTGCTATAGTAATCTTTCATTGTGATATTGTGCGATGGTAAATATGAATAGACTTTCTATTCGTAAAATGACATTGCAATCGTATTCGATGATAAAACTGACTTTAATATTACGGTAAACATAAATTACATGCTTATTCGATGATCATTTTTTAGGTGCTATGAAAGGTAAGCAGCAAAATCACCCGAACGATATTGTATTGCCGCTTACCGGGAACGGCTCTGTCATTTTTCCCTCAAATAATATGGTAATAGCCGCTTACTCTAAAATGTTGACTTTTGAGATTTGGTAATAGGTTTTTGCGTTATTGATCGTGTAAATTTTTCCCTTATGTTATCCGTTGAACAAAAACACAAAAATCATTATTGATTGGATAAATCCAAAAGTATTCATAGCCCGATCATAAAGAAAATCTCAATGATTGTAATGGGGTGTGTATATAACGAATCTTTAATAGCGAATCTTTAGATCGGGTGCCGCTTGCGGGATCTGGTCCAACCATAATTTTTTTATTACATTTGTGATTATTATTATATTTCTGAACTATATTATATAACTGCACAGATGGCGTAGTGGTTAATGCTAGTGACCTACAGCGCCAGTGTCGGGGGTTCGAATCCCACGCAGGACAACACTTTGTGCGATCCACAAATTGTTGTTCTGAGTCTGGATGTAATTTGTGTCCGTTAATTATATGTGTATGTATTTCTCGCGGAAACGCAATGAGTTTCAAAAAATTAAAAAAACTGTACGAATGGCGGCGATGTGGTTCGCGACACGTCACGTCTCGTTTCCGTCGGGGGCGAAAAGTGGCCCACAGAGAACCGCTCTGCTACGCTGAATATGTCAAAGATCGTAGCAGGTGGAGGGCAGTGGACTCTGCCTACCCCTATGGGAAAAAGGCGTGAATATATAAAAAAAAAAAAAAAAAAATATTATATAATATTTCGAATGGCATTACACTGGAACTATTAATAAGCATGTTGTAAGATGTAATTTTATTTAAAAGAAATTTAAAAAAATAAATAAAAAATAGACAATCCCGCTGAGTTTCTTGCCGGATCTTCTCAGTGCGGTCGCGTTCGGTCCGGCAGTAATTATAACTTTAAGAAAATTGTAAAAAAAATGACAATATGTAAGTGCCCCCGCGGGATTTATACATAATAAATGATTTGAATTTGAATTTAAGAAACCCGATTCTATCGTAATAGCGATTACCATAGTGTTTGTCGGGGACTGCGACATTGAAAATTAGTTCTCGAAACTTTAAATAGACACTTAGTTTAGTCTAACGTATATCTATTTTCCGTGTGGTATCGGAGTAAGAATACAGTTCATCACTCCCTATCGTTATACTTTTGGGTATCGTCTCTTGTCTTGGCATCACTCTTGCATGGTCAGCCTGTCTGGGGCGGACTAATCTCCATTCCAGCCAAAGCTCTAAAAGCCTGAGGTCTCGTACTATAGACAGATTAGAAGTATTTTTAAATTTGCACCCCGTATGGTTAGGGGATAAGAGCACATTTTAGTAAGTTAAGAAGAAATTGAATTTTATATAAACTCGAGAATGTTAGAGATGTTTCAAATAAATAAATTACATAATTGTCTACAAAACTTGGCAACCTTTTAGTTTTCAGTGCCGACCTGGCGCTGCCGACCATCGCCCTGGCGATAGCGTCAGGAATTGGGACGCGGTCGCAGCCTTCTGCAAGACAGTGATCTCGCAGAAGGAGGCGGCGGATCACCTGCGCGAGGAGCGCAGCCTCGATGAGGCGATCCGCCGCCGGCGACTGGGGCGGCGTAGGCGCGAGTATTTGCGCCTCCTGCCGCCCTAGCCGAGGTCGCGGGTGACGTGACCGGGGATTAGTCCGTCACCCGCCGAGTGGCCGACCGCGTGAGTAAAGACCGACGTCCTCCCCAATTGGACGTCGGTCGATGGAAGGGTACCCCAAATAGGGGGTATTCCATCGGGCCGACCACTGATGACAAGTTAACCCTGCTCCGGTGGTCGGCCCAACGACGAAGGCGACGTGCATCGTGGGTGGGTTGTGGGTGTGCGTGCTTACGCCCCTCTGTCGCCCCGGACAGAGAGGTGCGAGGAACGCGCCGACCGGAACTCATCCCAAAAAAAAAACCCTTTTAGTTTTCAAGTCTTTGGTAAATAAATTCAAAATTCACACCACATATAACAAACTTTACTCTCATATTTCTATTAATGTTTTGGCGGGATTACGGTCTCTCTGGAAGGCCGTAATGGCCCGATGGATTGAGGCCTGTTGCAGTTTTTGAATGCCTGTTCTTTAGGGTCCTTTTTTTGTGAAACATCTATAGGCGAGGGTGAACCTGATCGTTGCTGTGGCGTAAAGAGCTCGTGGTGATAAAACGCCACGCTATATACATTTACATACGTAGTTTATATGTAATAGTTTCGAGTGAGACGGAGCGACGCAATGTTAAGCGTAAGCGACTGAGCGGTGAATAAATTATACACTAGCTTACAGTGTATCTGTTGCCGATAAAATTTTTGCTGTTGCTGACTGCGTGTGATATGCTGGTTACAAATATAAAAGTAGATTTTTTTCATCAGCTCTAGTTTATGAGTTTCAGGTTACTATTTTTAAAATTTAAAAGTACAAGTATTGTTTTAGAAAAAAATGTGGTAGCGGCTTCGAATACTACCAACCCTTGCTTTGCTCGTGGGTGTCGTAAAAGACGACTAAGAGCCCTAGATTGACCCGGACAAACTCCATCTGGTACCATTTGGGTCAACGATTACATTCCCAAGGAGGATTAACGTCAGGCAGGCGGCCGGTCATAAAAGTCATTGCCGAAACTTTTTGCAATATGTCAAAACAGATGACATATTGCGTCAACCCCAAGTAATTGGGATAAGAGCAAGATGATGATGATGTTTTAGAAAAAATGTATTTCTTGTTTTCATTTGTTATTGTGTACCAAAAAACTTTGCTTTAAAGCTCTTCTTTTATGTGTCGATTCAGAAGAATGGCGTACAAGGCTCCAACAGTAGTCAGACATCATATTCTTATCCTAGAAGAAACCCTGATAACGCTTGAGGCATTCGCTCTCCCTGCTCTTCGCTCATATCTGCTAAATTTTCTGGAAAGCTGTCTATGTGATTATGGGGAAAGAGGAGTTTCATACTCATATTGAATCCCATAGTTCTTAATTGTAAGAGGAGGTCTTCTACAAGTTCTTTAAAATTTTATGACCTACGGTTTCCAAGGAAGTTTCATATGACTGATACGAAAGCCGTCCATTCATTTAATACAAATGCCTTCATAAAATTTTAAAATTCAGTATCTTTCGTAAGTTATCTACTGCCATTAAGCTCGATATTTTGAGTTTATGCCCTTAATGTTGACACTGCAAATATAACAGTCATCTTTATGATTATGTGGTTCTCGCCAAATTGTTGGTTGTTTTAATTTTAAAATTACTTCTTTTGCTGCTTTTCCATAACTTTAAATCAACACATGCTTTATACACACATATCAGAGTCCAAGACTTGTAATTTTGCAAAAATGGTCACGATTATTTAAACAGGTTCTTTGTACCAATCATGTCGCAAAAACTTATAAAATGTATCTTGACACACTGAAATATCCATTTTATTAACAAACTAGCAATCCGCCCCCGCTTCGCTTCGGTTATAGGTTATAGTCGTTTTACTCGCGTAGTTCCCGTTCCCGTGGGAATACCGGGATAAAATATAGCCTAGTTTACGCCCTGATATTATAGCTTTCCATTGGTGAAAGAATTTTTGAAATCAGTCCAGCCGTTTTGAAGATTACCCGGAACAAACAGACAGACAGACAGACAAAAATTTTTTAATTGCTATTTTAGGCATAGGTGTCGTGCAAATAACCGTGTGAGCATGAAAAAAGCCTATTATTTTGACATTACAAACAGACACTCCAATTTTATTTATTGGTATAGATAAATTACGTGTCACGTTGTTTGTCCGCGATGGACTCCTAAACTACTTAACCGATTTTAATCAAATTTGCGCACCGTGTACAGTTTGATCCAACTTGAAAGATAGGATTACATCTTAATTTATAGTCGCAATATTATTTTATTGCAAATTATTTGTCTATTATTTGACATTCACAATTATCTGTTAACTCCAAACGATTTTAACAGATGGCGATATCTGTTGACTGGATTGAGTAATTAATTTGTGTGTGCTCAAGGGGATTCGAGAATGAATTAGATTCACAATTGGACCCGGTAGGTGGCGCTTTATTTGAACAGAACAACGTCTGTTGGGTCAGCTAGTAATCTATACCAATAAATAAAATTGGAGTGTCTGTTTGTAATGTCAAAATAATAGGCTTTTTTCATGCTCACACGGTTATTTGCACGACACCTATGCCTAAAATACAGATTAAAAAAATTTTGTCTGTCTGTCTGTTTGTTCCGGGTAATCTTCAAAACGGCTGGACCGATTTCAAAAATTTTTTCACCAATGGAAAGCTATAATATCAGGGCGTAAACTAGGCTATATTTTATCCCGGTATTCCCACGGGAACGGGAACTACGCGGGTATAACTACTATAACCTATAACCGAAGCGAAACGAGGGCAGGTTGCTAGTAATATAAATATAAACCGTAATATTTTATTAATACTTTAAACCATATTAGTTCCTGTCGTAATCTATTCTTTTATGCATATATACTTGTACAAAATGATTTTCTTCTTTTTCTCACAAAGTTAAAGTGACTTTTTATCACATTTTCATTATTTTTACAATATTTTGAATACATCTGTGTATAAAAACATTTCCAACTGTCTTGCATATCGAAGATAGAAGGATATGCATTGATTAGATTCAAAGGAAATTGAATTTCTCTTCGTGTATGATGCGACACATCTGAAAGGTTTATTTGATTATTTTTGAAGCATATCTTTACTTATATTATAAACGCGAGGGTTTTTATGTATGTGAGAATGTAAATATATTTGTGGCTCTTTCACACAAAAACTACTGAATGGATTTTGATGAAACTTCACAATAATATAGCTTACATATCAGAAAAATACTATAATTTATCCCGATATCCTGGAAGGGGGCTATATATATATATATATATATATATATATATATATATATATATATATATATCCTTGCTTATATTATAAATGCGAAAGTAAGTTTGTTTATTTGTTACGCTTTCACGCTGAAACCACCGAATCGATTTCAAAAATACTTTCACTAAAGAAAAGCTCTAATATCAAGGAGTAACATAGGCTATATTTTATCCCGATATTCCCACGGGAACGTATTACGGGGGTAAAGCGACTGAAACTGAAGCGAAGCGAGGGCGGGTTGCTATTAATAATAAAAATGCGAAAGTACGTTTGTTTGTTTGTTACGCTTTCACGCTTAAACCACCGAACCGATTTCAAAAATTCACTAATGGAAAGCTATAATATTAGGGAGTAACATACGCTATATTATATCCCGGTATTCCTACGGGAATGGGAACTACGCGGGTAACACGACTGAAAC
Organism: Lymantria dispar; assembly: GCA_032191425.1. Lineage (NCBI taxonomy): Eukaryota > Metazoa > Arthropoda > Insecta > Lepidoptera > Erebidae > Lymantria > Lymantria dispar. The sequence continues at coordinate 21,432,200 of CM063464.1, forward strand.
CGAAGCGACGAAGCTATATATATATATATATAACTATGCGGGTAAAGCCCCAGGGCACTGCTAGTATTAAAATATTTCTTTCATTTTCATCTTTAGAAGGCAATCAACACATAGTAAAAATTAAATAAAATAAAGCAATCTCATGGGAGGTATTCCCATATGGTGACGGAGTAAGAATACAATTCACCACCCCCACTCTTGCCAGTGGATATCGTAAAAGACGAGTAGAAGATTAAACATGCATATAACATCTATGTAAAAGAAGGGAAACTCGAAAGAAAACGCTGTACCAACACGTCTGACCAGCGTGGTATAGTAGGTTAATTTCCTTGCTATTGTGCAGGAGGCTCAAGCCCAACAGCGGGACGTATGTGAACTGAAAGGATGATGATGATGATGAATGATGCATAATTGTGCAGCATTACAATAAAATTATACAGTGTTAGAAGACGTATATTATAAAATAATGAAATACCTCTATAAATACTAGTTAGAAATTATGTACAAAGAATTGTAGCAAAATTCAAAACTATACCACATTACCGCAATTCGAGAGAGAATGCTTTTGACAATTAACTAACTTGGCTGTGATAATCAAGTATAACTGAATTAAAATATTGAATTATAATTAAATTTGCTGCTAATAGAAACTTAATTGAATAGAAATTAATAAAATTTAAGATTTTATTCTTTATTTATAAATTTCTTGTGTACGTGTAAATGCCACTGAACTCCTCCTAAACGGCTGGACCGATGTTGACGAAATGTTTTGTGTATGTTCAAGGGGATTTGAGAATGGTTTAGATTCACAATTGGACCCGGTAGGTGGCGCTTATTTGAATAGAACAACGTCTATTCGGTCAGCTAGTTTATTTATAAATAGTTGTTTATAAGCGAAAAATAATTTGCCACACGTAGGATTTGAACTGATTTCTATTGCAAATCCGTTTCACCCTACCTACAAGATTTCATACGTTGTAGAAGCAAACTGTCGACAGTTTTCTATCTACAGCCGCAGGCCGCTTCGTCCGGAGTAGTACCACACTCAAAAAAATGACTGCCCGCTGAGTTTCTTGCCGGATCTTCTCAGTTTGTGGCCGCGTTCCGATCCGGTGGTAGATTATTGTATTGTATTAAAACGTGTAATTTGACAATATGTAAGTGCCCTTAAGGGGCCTATGCAGAATAAATGATTTGATTTGATTTGACTCTCGCAGAAAGACATCTGAAATCTGAAATTGTACACTTCATTCGGTGAGCGAGAGTGCCGGAAACCTAACCTTCTGAGGGGTATTTGCGTGTGGTTCAATTTGGCGATAACTTTAGTATCACCGAATGTCCTTCCACGTATTCATACTCCCAGTACGACGGGGCTCAACGTATACGTCGGTCGCTTGGGCTTCGCCTTATCTGCCGCTAGAGGGGGTTGGAGAGGTTGCGGCTGGAGGTAGTCTTGGCTGCATAGCCTCAATACGCGCCTACGCCTCAGACCATCTCCGCTCATGATGACACGCATAACCTCTACCTGCAAACCGTCCACCGCAGGAAACAGTATCTCCGCGGCTGTCTGGGCCTTCAGCGCAGGCCTCGTCGCACAACTTAACGCAAGGCCAGCCCGTGTCAGCGGTGCGGTCAGTGCCAGAACTAAGACCGCCACTTGACCATATCCTTAGCCAACCTGCGGTTCTCCAACCGCAATGCCGGCAACTCCATCTCAAATTTCTTATTAAGATGCCACAGACCCGCAACATCCCCGCTACGGCTGGCGTCGATGACTGGCCCAGCATTTTCCATGTTGACGAGACGGATGTCTTGCAACACCCTCATCATCCGCACGGTGGCCGCCTCATTTGCCTGCTTGCGAGCCTCGGCCTCTCGCACCTGGCTAGCCGGTGACGAAGTCAACGTTCTCACCGTTATTGTGGCCCTACGCCCATTTCCTTAGTGCAGGATGCTGTCTTTTAAAAAAAAGAACGTGGTCTGACCATTACTATTTCAACGTGTTAAATCTTTGTGCTATGTTAATGATACACTTTGCCGTAATTCGTAAGTCATTAAATGCGCGATATTTTATATAGAATTTCGCTTTTAATGCTGACAGGGTACTAAATGATTCTCTTTGTTTTGTTCTTAAACTTAATCGATATATAATGTCGATACAGAATGAAAGCAATAAAATCAGGGAATAATATTTACTACGCGATATTGTAGTTCAAGATCCGGCTGCTAAGTTTACTATAGTTACACAGTCTATTTTTTATAACTACAAAATTCCTGCGGGCTTTACCCACATATTTCTAACTCTCGTAGGAATACGAGGATAAAATATAACTTACGTTACTCGCTAATGCTACTGGTAATGTAGATTGCCATTAATGAATGAACTTTAAAGTCGGTTTTGTGGTTTTAGCGTGGGCGTAACAAACAAACAAATTAACATTCGCACTTTTTTTTATTAATTAAAAGCCGCATAATATATGTGGCTTATAATTAATGGCTATGTCTAAAATGGTTGAAAATAAGGATCTATCATAGCTGCAAAAATGTTACGACTAAGTGCAATAAGGAAAACTAAACCTTCCAAAAATTAAAATTTTTACACACATACGATATTACTGTTGCGAAACCACTTCGAGTTGTAATGTTATCACATTATTAAAAAGAGCAAAGATTTTCATTAAAAACAATCACTTAATGTTATTTTAATAAAAAATCCAAATAGCAATTTTTTAGTAGGCAAATTAGCAATTATGTATTACCGTTTTATATCATAATCATAACTGCTTTTATGTATGTTATTTGAAGTCAACGGGAAATGTCCTGTTTTTCCACACCACCCTCTTCAGTCGTCATCTATTTCTACACATGCATTCATTAAATAAAAATACATTTTAATCAAATCTATATTTTTATCCGTGTGATGATGCAAGAGTATAATTCACTATCCCCTGTCTTGCCTGTTGATATCGTAAAAGATTAATAAGGGATGTAATATGCATATACCATCTATTCAATTAAAAAAAACATTATAAAACATTATAAAACCCTATGGCAATACATTTGACCAGCGTGGTATAGTAGGTAAATTTTCCTCTTATTCCGAGCCCAAACAGTAGGGCTTATGGGATGATGATGATGATGATGATGAAATCTATGTGAAAATAAAAAACTTGCAACTAGATCTTAGACTATTAGCTTTTATAGACATTCCATTATCTCGTTTATCGTAAAATATTTGTATTTCATCGTTTTTGTATTATCTGTGTTAAAATAAACACATAAATATTTATGACAGTATTAAATATATTTGTTTCCATTTTATAGGAATAATATAATTTATTGAAATTAGGTTTGAGTCATAAATTACGTTTTTTTTTTTAATTATTACCTACATTTTTTTATTACCTATTTTATTGAAACAGTGACAGCGAACCCATCAGTTTAAATCCAAAAAGTCGGTTAATTCTATTCTGAAACAGAATTGATATTCGGCAGTACCTACGATTTCATCATCAACTATGTCTCACCGTTGGGCTCGAGCCTCTTCCGCAATGTGAGAGAACTTGGGCTACTCTACCACGCTATTCCTTTTATTTCGAGGGCTCTCTCTTATAGATGTAATCTCCATATTATAATATTCATGGACAAGGAAAAGATTAGTGAATGAATTCTTACTCCGTCACCGCACGGCAAAACATGATTTCACCTCGCTTTTATCCTTACCTATCTATAATTTTTCTCTTTATGGTTCTTTAATCATTATATATTCTTATTTAAACAAGGTATATTTATATTTATCTACGCTAAATCGCTTTGCACCACTCAAATCCACAACCTAAAACTTAATCACTTAACTCAAATACAGGCGTTACCTGTGGTTCACTCAAAAGGAGGCAAGCAGTCGAATGATGGGTCGTGGAAGCTTGAAAGACCCTTCCAAATGTACTTTGGTTATATCCACTATAACTAGGTACTAATATACTATCATAAGCGACTTAAAGTTTGTAGGCAAAAGGACAATTATATACTTACATATGTAAGTTATACTTAAGTAAGCCATATAATATTCTTAAATATTTTTTTTTTTATTGCAAACGATGGCAAACGAGCAAACAGTACACCTGATGGTAAGTGTTGCTGCCACTCATGGACCTTTACAAGGCCGTTGCCTACCGCGAAGAAAGCGAAGGGAGTGTGAATGCGTGCATTGAGGCTCGGTGATACCAAGGGCACCACCAAAACCCTCCACACGCAATCACCCTCAGAAAGTTGGACTTCCGGCTCTCTCGCTCACCGAACGAAGCGCAGTAACAAATTGCTACTACTCAGACGTTGATTTTCTGCGAGAGCATGGTACTGCCCCGGACGGACCGGCCCGCGGCTGTAGACAGATAACTGTCGACAGTGTGGTCCTATCACTCCTAAATATTTTTTTTTTTTTTCTTTCTCTTAATTCTATTTTTTTTTTCTTTCTCTTAATTTAATTTAATTTCTCCTAATTTCGTTATTATATCCTAAAACAAGCAACTCTTACCTTTACAGAAGAATGACGTCACCTACCAAGTATACACGGATTCGAACCTGTATTGGGACAACTGGAAGAAGACATGGAGAAGAGCTCTGGATGACTCATAATTTTATATTAAATAAAATTTATTTTGTTGTCTTTATAATTTTCGTGTAGTGATGGATTAAGAATACAATTCACAACCCCTGGTCTTGTCCGTATGATGTCGTAAAAGAGGACTAAGGGACATTTGTCTATTATCAATGCGGGAAAAGGAAAGCTCGATATAAAGCCCTTAGGTTTAAAACTTCCATTAGAAAGTAAAGGGGGTAATTTTCTAAAAAGGTCATCCAAATATTTTAAATAAATCGTATATTTTTAAAATCAAGAAAATGTCACGGTATATTTATAATAAATTGAAAAGATAACAACTCATTATCTAAACTAATCCCTTCTCGTTAACTGCAAGTCATATAGATTCCACTAGTAATCACGAAACTGCCTTTTATAGAAGGCAATTCGCCTATTTTACCATCGTGACTAGACACGTTCATTCATCATCCAAGCTCAAAATTGCTTCGTCACCCTAGTTGATATGGCTACTGGGGTGCTATCTATATTGGCACATCACATTCTTTAGAAGTGCGATCTTTGGCGTAACGAGCGTAACCTTATACAAAACCGATTGTAACTTACGTCTGAAGCAATAGGTATTGTATCAATTCGAAAAGCCTTTCATAATTTCAGGCACCTACTCATAGAAATCAACCTTTTTTTTTTTGGGGTGGGCTCCGGTCGACGCGCACCTTGCACCACTCCGTCCGTGGCGACAGAGGGGCGTAAGCACACTACACCCGCAACCCACCCGAACACCACGTCGCCTTCTTCTTTGGACCGACCACCGGAGCAGGGTTACTTGTCATCAGTGGTCGGACCGACGGAATACTTGGGGTAACCTCCCATCGACTGACGTCCCCCCCTTGATGAGGACGTCGGTCTTTCCTCACGCGATCGGCCTCTCGGCGGGTGACGGACTAATCCCCGGTCACGTCACCCGATAGAAATCAACCTTGAGAGTCCCTTATATAGGCTTCATTAAGCTTGTATCCATAACATTATATGGCTGAGCTTATCATAGCTATAACCTTACGTTGCAAAGGAGAAATGTGGAATCTATTTCTTGTGTTAAACAGAAGGTTATCTGTTTAAAATTTCTCATTAAATTTGTTGTGGATGTGGATTATTAAAATCGTTTACTGGGATTATCCGAATTTTATGTCCAGTTTTTCCTTTTTTTGCAATGCTGTTTTCTCCATATCATATCCCTTTGTCTTTCCTTACAACACTCGAGTAAGAGAGAGGGTGGTGAAATGCATTTCTACTCCGTCACCACAGCTTGTAATATATAATGACTAAAAAGGAATAGAAAAATAAAACATCTTAATCTTATTTACCTTGTTTTATTTAACTAAGTGCTCAATAAATAAAACTTAACACTTAAAATAAATTACATTAATTATGTAAATTAAAATAAAGTCGACGGTCTCGCGCATTTTTAAAAGGGATATCAGTCTTATAAGAGGGTCGCAATGTATTAAGTTTCGGACAAGCAACAAGTTAAAAAAATAAATAAGATTCAACAGTCCAAAAAGTTAAAACATTGCTATAAATATTAAGCTAAATGCCAGACTGCCACGATTATCATAACAACTGGATCAAGCCACGTGGCAGTTGGCATTTAGCTTTGCTTTGTTAATAGCAACTTGATCCGATAAACAATTTGTCTTATTGTGTTGGTGACATACTAACAGGAGGTTGATACATCATAGGCATTTGAGGCATCACGAGCATAGGCATAGTCATGGTCTGGGCTGGATTCAACGGCGGCGCCGGAAAGCCGAAAAGGGTTCTGAAGTAGCGCGCGATTGTCCATAAGATATTGGGCGTCTCCGGAAGCCTATAACACAATGATTATATTTTAATTGCTAATAAAATTTTAATTTAAGAAATCATAAATAATCTATTCGTATGCTATTGTATAAATGAAATAAAACTATTTTAGGAATTTTATCAACTTCTTCACTTTTCTATTCGCCTATAAACGTAGGTGCTAAAAAATATTCAAAAAGAACCAAAATTATTTATTACGTAACTAAAAAGAAATGGAAAATAAAATTAAAACATGATAAAATCCATTAAAATAGGTTTATTGTATAACACTTAACTTATAATAATCAAAGTATGTTTTAAACTAACAGAAACCGACATTTGAGTAGTTGACACTTAAATTTTAAATAGCTCTGAAGCTAAAATTATAAATAGAAAAGAAATTATAAATAGAAAATATCATATGTATTAATTTAGCTAGTGTGGCCATTATTGATGACAACCAAATTATACGTTGCATTCTTGTCTTTAGGACTAGATTTGCCATTTGTCATAATGTTTACATAAGTTGTTAAATGTTTTCAGTTCTCCAATAAGATTTTATAATTAGCCTATCAAATCTAAAACGAAGAGAAGTTGTTAATAACTTAAAAATAAATGTTATTTAAAATTATATAGAAAATATTTACAAAGTATCACAGTATATGACTATTGCAGTAAATTTGATTGATATAAAATAAGCTTGCATTATTTTTGCCATGAAACTTTAATATAATAATATTACGTACTAAAATAAATATCATCAACGCTAGTATATAAATTTGATTACAATAAAAGCGTTTTAAATGCTAAAAAATCTCAGTTTATTTATGTATAGATCAGGACTTTTAATGTTATAAACCTTTACTATGACTTTTAAGTTTCTGTTCAGCTTCTTTACAATTTGATTTGTATTTGGTATCTGAGTTTTGTTTTCTCTTTTTCTTACTTTTTTTAGATTTAGATTCAGAATTCCCAAAAAGTCCTTCCATGAAATCAAGATTTATCATTAACATGTTATAAGCAATAGTATAGTATCCAGGAGCATTTGAGTTTAATGAATTGTCAATATTAGTTTGAGTATAATTAATAGATTGTGAAATTAGGTTACTTAATGGATCATTTTGAAGTAAAACTCCCAGGAAATCTAAAAGAAATCTACCGGTACCTTGAAAACTTTTATTTTGGTGTACTTTCAGGTTTTCATTACTTAAACTTGAATGAGAGTTAATGCTTCTCTTAGACCTACTGAGTTGTCTTTTATGATAATTTCTAGGTAAATTTCTTTTATATTTCTTTGTTATATTTTTTGGGAATGTATGATTGTAAAATACAATAGGTCTCCATTCAGAATCATTATTAAGCAAAGGTGTAAATGTAGCATTCAGTACATTATAACTTTCTTTATTGTATGGAAGAAGTCTACTATTATTAGGTTTCAAGAAATTAGTTGGATTCACAAAATATTTAACTCTTGGGTAAAAATTGGTATTTGGATAGTTATACTTATATTTTTTTGTTTTAATATAATCGTGCAGATCTTTGTTATTTTTTAAACTTTCTAAACTTATTTTTATCTCTGTATACTTTTTAGGTCTTTGCCTGTTTTTTATGTATGTCATTTTTCTTTGCGCTATATTTCTCGGTTGAGGTACTAGTATCTGTCGAGGCTTTTTGACAACTTCTCCTTCATCCAGATCATTATCCAGCTCGGTGTTTTTTGTCGTAGAAACGTCAGAGCTGAGACCTCGAAATGTTGCTGGCATTGCTCCGTAGACTACATTGGCAAGCGGTTCTATTATATTTTTGACGCTATTCAAGATTGGTTCTAATAATTTGAGCACTTTTGACTTACCATCCCATCTCTCTGCCGCTCTTGTTGAGTTTATTAATAAAGAAGGCGCCTGTTGCGACTGCTGAGCGGTCACGTCGCTGTGGTGTATTATTTCATTTGCCTGTGCTTGAACACCCATTCCCGTGGGGGTATACATCTCCGGTGACGCGAATTGTTGGCTCACTCCACTTACGGAGTATGCGTGCGAGGAGGCGCTCGGAAAATCGATCGGATATTGCGAATAAAGATATGGGTGGTTTTGTAAGCCGATGCTGCAATAAATAATTTTCCATGTTAAGCATCATGCTGCTCCTTATCGGTTGCTTTACTCTAAGTCCGAGTCTTTTGAGTTGTAGTGAAATTTGTCTTCACCTCGTCTTTGTCTTCAGTCAGTTGTTGCATTAGTGTCAGATAATTTTTCATAAAGTCAGTCAATTTCTCATAAAGTCAATTGTTATATTTTTGTTTTCAAATTTTGTTTTGGCAAGTTTAATTTGATGATTCCGTTTAATTTACAGTTACAAGATTTACTAGAATATAAATTACAGTCCAAAGTTGCCTCGTAACTATTGATTGTTTTAGCTATGGGAGACGGCAAAGAGCTTTATTAAAAACAGATCTTGGTATATTCATAATATTTTAATTAAAGTATTTTTTAAGGTTGATCATTCATTATTATTAAATCTCTTGGCAATTTCAGAATCACGTCACCAAATTGATTATCAAATAATTTATTTTAATAAGTCTATATAATTAAAGATCTATACACATTTGTAATATCTTTTTTTGTTAAAATCTTATTGGTATATTAAAAAGTGTGCTCTGCGCTGGATGTCTTGTTTGTCTTGATCTTATTTTTTTTTTGTCTTATCTTGGTTTAAGTCATAATAATAATTGGTTGTTAGTTTTGATCTTAGGTGTAGTCAGTCTCTGGTAAGTAGACTATTGAGCTTGTATACTGTATTAATATCCCTCAGGCATCTAGTCTAGTCTACTATCATAGTCAGTGGCATATGAACTGTAATCACAATTAGTGTTATAAATTGCCCACAAAAATGTTGCTGCTTATTGCCAAGATGATTCTTTGGGCGATTTTTACCACTTCCACGGGAAACTAAGGTGTGCTGATAAATTGTACTCTTAGTCCATGACCACAGGTGGAATTTGTATTTTAAATTTCTGATAGATCCTAGCTTACAGGACTTAGAATGGTTTCCACCATTCTGCTATGTTTGGTGATATTAGTTCCAAGAATAAAACTGCTGTAGATGTAACTGAAGACACTGAAACGTGGTTTCTAAATGTTGACCTCATAAAAAGGCTCAGTCGCTCAACTTACTATAGACATGGCTATACTCAATATTTCTCTATGTCACAAAATCCAAAATACCTAAGTTCGTAGAAGAACGGGCGTAACTGATATAGCCCGAAGAATTTACGTGTTGAAATAGCAAAAGGCAGGTCACATCCCACGTTAAACCGGCAAACGTTGAGGAAGAAAGGTAAGATAGAGAAAACAGACGACCCTCTACTAGACGGACTACCAATATTGTGAAATTTGCTGGGAACTGATGAATTATGCGTGGTATTCTCGTGGGAAGACTTATGCCCAATAGTGGACGTTTACGGTCCGATAAACAAATATATGTATGGTAATTAAAGAAAAGAAATATACAAAAAATATATGATTGTTTTATGTTATATAACATAAAATATGAATTATTAAAATATAAAAAAAGTAAATAAACCTGCCAGACCTGGTAGTAAAATATAATTAAAATCAGTCGTCATTTTGAAGATTACCTCAAACAAACAGACAGATAAACAAAAAATTTATACTGTATTTCAGGCATGGGTCGCATCGTGTGTACCCGTGTGATCATGAAATAAATAATAGTTGAAAAAAACTAAAAAAATATGCTTTTAAAGAAAATCCAACTAAAAAACAGAAAAAAAATTAAAAATTTGAATTAAGAATAGTGTATAAAAGAAAAAAAATATTATTTATTGTAAAAAAAGCGTTCGAGTTAATCCGATGGGTTAATCGGGCCAAAATCATGTTCAAAGATGCCGTTACATACTAACATACTAACATACATACGTCTGAAGCTAATAAAAGCGTATTAAAAAGCCCAGTATTTTGATATTACAAGCGGACACTTCAATTCTATATATTTGTATAGATGTATAAATTTCAGGATATTTTTTACTTATTTCAAGATACTTTAAATAAATGTTTGATTATAAGGTTTTCTTATTTCTACAAATATTTGATTAATTTAGTAGAAGTTGATATAATAAATTTAATATTCATCATCATCATTTCAGCCTATCGCCATCCACTGCTGAACGTAGACCTCCCTCATGTTACGCCACATAGTGCGGTCCTGTGCCGCCTGCATCCAACGACGCTCAGCAACTTTCACTAGGTCGTCGGTCCACCTAGTGGGAGGGCGTCCTACACTGCGTCGTCTGATACGTGGTCGCTACTCGAGAATCTTTCTTCCCCAGCGGTTGTCGGTTCGTCGAGCGATGTGGCCTGCCCATTGCCACTTCAGCATGCTAATTCTTATCTTCTTCTTTCTAATTTAATATTCCTTTCTATTATTTAGAAACAAAGAATCCAAAATAACTCTTTTTTATACGATTATTTATATTACGAAAGTAATTAGAGACTTAAATTTAAATACAAATTGAAATTTTGAAGAAAATCTAACTGAAAATACAAGTATAAGAAACAATTAGTGTGGTTTTATCATCATTAGTTAAATGTCAACGAATAGATCTGCTTTGTTTATTTTGAAACTGTTACACAATAGAATAATAAAACACAACAGCCATTAAAATATATTTTAAACTAGCAACCTGCCCTCACTTCGCTTCAGTTTCAGTTTCAGTCTCCCTACCCGCATAGCTCCCGTTCCCGTGGGAATACCAGGATTAAATATAGCCTAAGTTACTCCTTATATAGAGAGCTACCTGGTAGTAAAATATTATCAAAATCAGTCCAGCTGTTTCGAAGATTACCTCAAACAAACAGACCGACAGACAGACAGACAAATAATTTTTCAACTGTATTTTAAGCACAGGTGTCGTGCAAATAACCGTGTGAGTGTGAAAAAACCCCAGTATTTTGATATTACAAACACTTAAATTTTATTTATTTGTGTAGATAATAACTAATTATCATCGCAACCCATATAAATCCCACTGTTGGGCACGGGCCTCCTCCATAATCCAAGGAAAATTAACTTACTATACCACGCTAGTCCGATTTCTGTGTGGTGATGGAGTTAGAATACAATTTACCACTCCCTATTTTGCCCGTGGATGTCGTAAAAGGCAACTAAGGGATATAATATGCACATAAAATCTGTGCAAGAGAAGAAAAACTCGAAATAAAACCCTATACCAACATGTCTGACCAGCATAGTATAGTAGGTCAAATTCCCTTCCACTGTAGAGGAGGTCCGAGCCCAACAGTGGGACGTATGTGGGCTGCGATGATGATGATAATACCATGCTAGTCAGACGTTTTGGTATAGAGTTTTATATCGAGCTTTCCTTTTCTTAAATAAATATTATCTCCATATTATAACTGTTAGTCGTCTTTAACGACACCCTTGAGCATTGGTGGTGCATTGTTTTCTTGCTCCGTCAATACATGGAAAAGAGAAATTTAATAAAATTTAACGAACCGTCCATGAAATTTCTGTTCATTAAACATATTTACATTGCACTAATTAATAAAATCGGGACAGATTAACATAAAAAATTTGTAAAATTTCTCAATGTTTCTAAACAAATCTGTACATCTATACAGATAAACAAAATTGAAGTGTCTGTTTGTAATGTCAAAATACTGGTCTTTTTTTCATGCTCACACGGTTATTTGCACGACACCTATCCATAAAAACAAGTTGAAAAAATGCTTTTCTGTCTGTTTGTTAGATGTAATCTTCAAAACGGTTGAACCGATTTTGATAATATTTTACTACCAGGTCTATACAAGTAATAATTTAGGCTATATTTTATTTTATTTTTTTTTTATTGCAAACGGTGGCAAACGAGCAAACAGTACACCTGATGGTAAGTGTTGCTGCCACTCATGGACCTTTATAAGGCCGCTGCCTACCGCGAAGAAAGTGAAGGGAGTGTGAATGCGTGTATTGAAACTCGATGATACCAAAGGTACCACCAAAACCCTCCACACGCAAACACCCTCAGAAAGTTGGGCTGCCGGCTCTCTCGCTCACCGAACGAAGCGCAGTAACAAATTGCTACTACTCAGACGTCGATTTTCTGCAAGAGTGTGGTACTACCCCGGACGGACCGACGCGCGGCTGTAAACAGATAACTGGTCGACAGTGTGGTCCTACCACTGACAATCCCCCAATTTATTCCAGTATTCCCAAGAGAACGGGAACTATTAGGTTTAGAGCTACTGAAACTGAAGCGAAACGAGGGCGGGTTGCTAGTACAATAATAGAATGAACTAAGTACCTACGCATAAAATAATGTGCCTAAATCCCTAAAATGAAATTAATATTCAGAATGTTAATTAATTCAAAAGCTATACAGAAATCGGGTACATCTTGACTTGGGACTTCTTTTATGAAATATTGATTTAGTTATTTTTTTATCATCATCATCATCTTGCTCTTATCCCAATTACTTGGGGTCGCCGCAATATGTCATCTGTTTTGACATATTGCAAAAAGTTTCGGCAATAACTTTTATAACCGGCCGCCGACCTGACGTCACCCCTCCTTGGGAATGTAATCGTTGACCCAAATGGTACCAGATGGAGTTGGTTCGGGTCAATCTAGGGCTCTTAGTCGTCTTTTACGACACCCACGAGCAAAGCAAGGGTTGGTAGTATTCGAAGCCGCTACCACACAGCATTTAGTTATTTTTTAATATACCCACATAAAAGCAAAATACTTTTAAATAATTATTCATAATTAACTTGAAATTAGATTTAACCTACTACTAATTTACTTGTAAAGACTGTAATTTAGGCTGCAGTTTTATTTGAATTGAACTATCAGGTTTAAACTATAATAATTTTAATGACTTTTGATATTTACGCGATACACTTCGTTGGTATAGGATTCTATATCAAGTTGTCCTTCTCTTTTATTGATAATATCAACATATGATATCCCTTAGTCGGCTTTTACGACACTCATGGGTAAAAGTCTGCTAAGGGATAAAATATGCAAATAACATCCAAGAGAAAGAAAATTCGCAGTAAAACCTTATGCTAACACATCTGACTAGCGTGGTAAGTTAATTTCCCTCCCATTGTGGAGACTCAAGCCCAGCAGTGGGACGTATATAAGGCGTTATGATGATTTTAAGACTTTATTCTTGCCTTTTTTTAAATAATTTCGTGAATGAAATCTCTGTGAAGAACAAAATGATTAACTAATTCTAAATATATAGTTACTTCAAAGGTAAGTTTGAACTAGTAAGTTATTCGATAAAATAACTCTTTGTATTTAGGGGCACATATTTGATAAACCACTAGCGATTTCGAGCTAATAACGTATGACGTCACAACAAACTTGCTTGGTTGAAACTTACTACGTCAAACTATTTAAGCCGTTTAAGTTTAACATCGTGGATCGAATTTGTAATTAATATTCTTTGAAATACTTTACCGTGTAATGACGGTTATCTATCTTACCCGTGGATGTCGTAAAAGACGATTAAAGGACATAATATGCATATAACATCCGTGCAAGAGAAGGAAACTCGAAATCAAATCATTTATTCTGCATAAGCCCCTTAAGGGCACTTACATATTGTCAAGTTTAAACATTGTTTAAACACAATACAATAATCTACCACCGGATCGGAATGCGGCCACAAGCTGAGAAGATCCAACAAGAAACTCAGCGGCTGTCACTTTTTTAATCTTTTAAATATATATAAATTTATACTTCGTACAACTTATAGTATTAGCTTCAGTGTGATGCCTTTCGAAATTGCATACATTTTTTTTTGGGACTAATCCCACCACACATTCCCACCACTGTAACTCCTGTAAGCCAGGATCCACAATGGTCTCCGTATAAGACACTGAGGTTTAACCCTTAGGAAGTCCCCGGCTTTTAATTGTCTTGGGACCCCGCAACAAATTTAATTAGAAAAGAAAAACAGGAAGAGTTGGAAAGGTTCCACTTCTCTCCTATTCAAAACGGGAGACATGAAGTGAAGTTTATTAATAAGCCAGTGAATAAGAATTTATGCAACTACGTGAAACGCAGCGGTACAGCACCACGGATTGGACAGAGCTTAAGGGACCTATTTGTGAGCTTTAGGTTTGGTTACAATAAATAAACGCACGGCAATTTTCTCGAGTTGCTAAGATCCGAATAGTATATTACCCCAGAGATTGTCTAACATGAGGTCCCGCTCGTTGCGGCAGAGAATGCACTCCCAAAGGATGTGATGAGCTGTTTGTTCAAAATCGGAGTGCGAGGTCAAACATTGACAAAATGGTGAATCTAGTTTAAAATAGAACAATTTACTTCTAAAATGCCCATGGCCTGTGAGGAATTGGGCTACATAGTGGCCAATTTCTAGCCAAGTTCTCTCCAAACGTTCACGAACAGGTGGAAAGAATAGATATAGATGGCGACCCTTTGTTGACGAATCCCACCTTTCCTGCCATTCGGTCAGCAGCTTATCGTATACGACGGATTGCGGCGTAAAAAGCCTAGTAATTTTATTACGATCGCGTGGTAAAAGAAAATTATTAATCATGTTTTCCCTAGTGGAATAATACATGGACTCACGCTTTTGTATCTCCAAGTCGACCGGGAGTCCACCTGCAAGTACTGGTAATACTTCGGTGCTAACTGTTCGGTATTTTTCACAACACATTAATAGGCAAATTTAATGTTCTCCGTTGTATTGTTTTATGTGAAGCATAGTAGTGAAGACCTGTTATTGGCTTTATGTATCTTAAATATGTTTACCTAGATTGTTATTACTTTTAAGCTGTTGGTCTCCCGATAAATAAATAAATAAATGCCTTACACAGGAATATTAACGCTAATCGTTGACTCTGTAGTAACTTACGCCGAGCCGTGCCTATGGTGGTACGATCAGCCCAGGCTGGTGCACCATAACAGATACAACCCAGATATGTGGTTGTATATATAATTTTAAGTGTGTTAAAACGAGAAGTTGAAATTCTGGTAAGCGCATAAGAATTTTGTTTGGCTTTTTTACCTACAGTTTTAATATGTTCAATGAACGATAAAATTTTCTCTAGGACCAGGCCGAGGTAACATACTGACTCTTTTCTGTTAACTATCGCGTTGTTAAATTTTATACGGGGGGGTCGACCGAAAATTACCTTTCAATAAAAGATGATACGTTTTGTGGGGAGCGAAAGTAAGTCGATTTTGTATGCCCTATTGAATTTTCAAAGATTAGTACAAAAGAAAAAATAAGGAAAATAGAGAATATGGCTGGACCAGATCCCACAAGCAGCACCCGATCACGAGTTAACTACTAGAGCAGCCATCACTCCCCTCAACCAACCGAAATAAAACCAACACGTCTGACAGACATGGTTTAGTAGGTCAATTTTGCCTTCTGTTGGGGAGTAGTTTCGATCCCAGCAGTGGGATGTATGGACGTTGAGACGATGACGACGACAATGAAATACTGTACCTTACTGTATAATTTCTGTATAATATGATTTTATGTTAAATGAACTTTCTTCCACGATGTTTGAAATACTTTTTTAATATAAAAAATTTTAATGTAAAAATACAATTCACTACCCCCTTTCATGCCTGTGGTGTCTAAAAGATGACTAAGGGATCCAATATCCATGTAATAATTAAATTATCTTAGTAATGAAATTATCCTTAAAAAAAGGGCTATAAAATCCTATATCAACCCATCTGACCAGCGTGGTATAGTAGTTCAATTACCCTCCTACTGTAAATGAGGCTCGTGTTCAGAGGTACATATATAAGCTGAGAGATTATGATGAGGAGATTATGATTTTGCCGACAATTCGAACGCTCTTCTTCACGGTTAAGAAATCTTAAAATTACATTTTAATACTCGCGTAAACACCAAAATCAATTATAAAAATATTAATTTTGATATATAAAATCTTCATCATCGTTATTAATAGCTTTTATTCTCTTTGACAATTTGGAAATGGAGAATTTTATTTCTGTAAAGTACAAGTAATATCTACGAACTGCCAATGTTATCCTTGGAAAGATATATGAGAAATGCATTGAGATATGGGATCAGAAAATAAATGAATTCATTTTGTACGGAACTGTTCTGATGTTACTAAATTGGGGAAGCATATACGTGTGGCATCCATATTGGATTCCAGTGAAACATTTGGAGGATAAATGCAAATTGAGTTCTTAAAGTATTCGTCACATTTATTTCTTTTCTTTTGGATTTTTTCTATTATCACGTAAGGGAAACATTATGAGAGTACAGTTTTACGATGCGTGAGCATACTATTACAAAAAAAACGTGTGGCACTCGGGGACTGCCGCGGTAAAGCTATTGCATAGCATTTTTTATCAACTTATGCAATTATAATTATTTATTTATTTTTTATTTGTGCAGTATTTTTTTTTTTCTTTGATATTAATTCAAGTTACATTTTTTGAACGTGGTGACCGATAAGAAAACAAATGTACTATATATATAACAATAAAGGCGGTTTGGATTACCACTGTCGTCCACTGAAGATCGTTGGGACCGTTAGAAAACGCGCGAAAACACTTTTGTGACGTAAGCTACGCAAAGCGGTAGCACGTGTGCGCACCGAGACGGACGAACGCAGAATATGTCGACGACCGAACGCTCGGCCGAGCTGCCGCCACCCGCGTACCATGTATGGTACGAGACCATGTAGCTAGTTACATGTTAGGGGGGTGTGAGCTTTTATTTTCGTTACGGAATTTCTGAATTCGCTCCCCGCGCCAAGCCCGCGATAAATGCTATGCAATAGCTTAAAATCAACACCTTGAAGTAGCTAGCAAGTCAAAATCTTTATACGCATACTGTTTCTCATGTCAACTAGATAATGCGTTATAATAACACTTTCAATGTAACCTTTTTTTTTAATTAGTGAGAATACAAATACTACATAACCATCTATTGCAAGCCATTGGTGCCGTCATATTGGTCTTCATTACCCTGCGGAGCATCGGTTGTAATACCACATGCAATAGATAGATGAAAAAACTTCAGACGATTTAAAATATATTACTTTAAAAATTAACAATAATTAATTTCAGAATAGCTTTTGTTCAATCAATCAATCATTGTAAAGATTTGTTCGTCTTAGTATGTTAATACAAACGTAATATTAAATTTTTAATTGCCTAGTGACGGCGGTCTCAGGCGCAGGATGTCGCACCTGTGCCGCCTAGGGATGCAACATCTATACCAATAAATAAAATTTGAGTGTCTGTTTGTAATGTCAAAATAATAGGCTTTTTTCATGCTCACACGGTTATTTGCACGACACCTATGGCTAAAATACAGATTAAAAAATTTTTGTCTGTCTATCTGTTTGTTTCGGGTAATCCTCAAAACAGCTGGACCGATTTCAAAAATTCTTTCACCAATGCAAAGCTATAATATCAGGGCGTAAACTAGGCTATATTATATCCCGGTATTCCCACGGGATCGGGAACTACGCGGGTAAACCACTAAAACCGAAGCGAAGCGAGGGCGGGTTGCTAGTCTATATCTATACCAATAAATAAAATTGGAGTGTCTGTTTGTAATGTCAAAATAATAGGCTTTTTTCATGCTCACATGGTTATTTGCAAAACACCTATGCCTAAAATAGCAATTAAAAAATTTTTATCTGTCTGTCTGTCTGTCTGTCTGTCTGTTTGTTCCGGGTAATCTTCAAAACGGCTGGACCGATTTCAAAAATTCTTTCACCAATGGAAAGCTATAATATCAGGGCGTAAACTAGGCTATATTTTATCCCGGTATTCCCACGGGAACGGGAACTACGCGGGTAAAACGACTATAACCTATAACCGAAGCGAAGTGAGGGCGGGTTGCTAGTCGCTCATAAAAAACA
The DNA here is from genome assembly GCA_032191425.1 of Lymantria dispar. Lineage (NCBI taxonomy): Eukaryota > Metazoa > Arthropoda > Insecta > Lepidoptera > Erebidae > Lymantria > Lymantria dispar. Next base: position 21,450,572 of record CM063464.1, read on the forward strand.
TCGACGTTAGGATATCGATGTTTTCAAAAGTAAAACATCGATGTTAAAAACATCGATGTTTATGAACGATATATCGATGTTTATGAATGATGTTCGATGTTTATGAACGATACATCGATGTTTGAAAACATCGATGTTTTTTTTGCATCCTTAGTGCCGCCCCAGTCGCCGGCGGCGGACCGCGTCGTCGTGGAGAGGTTCCTCCCGCGCGCACTCTGTCACCTGCTTCCGTGAGACGACTGCCTCGCAGAAGGATAACGTATGCTCTGACAAGTGACAACATTTGTAGCCACGTATCATTATGTTCGAGTGGTTTAATAGCAAAAGACGGGTAAATAGAGAATCTCGAATATGTTGAGGGCATTCAGTGGTCACACATAGCAGAGTCAACAGACGCAAGGAAAAAGTATAATATTTGGATATTACAAGTTCATATTAAGGTTATGTTACTAAATGACTGTTTATAAAGATGTAATAATGGAGAGATCCTTATAACGGATTGTATATGATACACGGGATAGACGTACTGCTTATATCTATATATATATATATATATATATATATATATATATATATATATATATATATATATATATATATATAGGAGAGGCGGGTTTTGCGAGCGATATATTGACTCATCACCATATCTCTGGAACCATAAGGCGCACATTGAAATTTGCCATAAATATTCCTTTCGTCGAGTAGAGGTCAGCTAAGAACGAATTTTACGAAATTCCACCTACAAGGGTTGTTGCGGGGGCGTTAACAATAATATACATATTAAGGAACAGGGTAAGCCGAAGCTACTGAAGCTAGAAAAACGAAATTTAGACTGTAGTTTAATTTCGTGACGTAGGTATCCACTAAAAAAAGATTTTTTGATATTCCACCCCTAAGAGGGTGAAACGCAACGGTAAAGTTTGTATGGAAAGAAAAAAAATCTTTAGCTACTGTCTTCAAATTAAGCACAAATACTCTTTAATAAAAATAAATAAACACGTGTTTCAGCGTTTGTCCATTTTCATCCTCTAAGGGTGTAAAATAGGTGGAAAGATGTCAGTTTACTGGCTTATCACAGAGCTGAAACTACTGAAGCCAGGAACATGAAATTTTGACTTTAGTTTCTATGCGTGACGTAGAAACCCATAAAGAAAGGGTTTTTTGAAAATCCACCCCTAGGGGGTAAACCACAGTAACAAAGTTTGTATAAGGAGAAAAAAAATCTACATCGATTTTCTTCAAATTTTCCAAAAATACTCTTTAGTAAAAATAATAAACCTGTGTTTCAGCATTTTTTAATTTTCACCCTCTAAGGGTGCAATTCCACACTAATATTATAACGAGGAAACGTTTCTTACGAATAAACTTAAAAAAACCTGGATGGATTTCGATAATTCTTTCACCATTAGAATGTTACAGTATCCCTAAGTAAGATAGGCTATATTTTATCCCAGTATACCCACGGGAACGGGAACTACGCGAGTAAGGCGACTGAAACCGAAGCGAAGCGAGGGCGGGCTGCTAGTAACAATATAAAATTTCGTCTATAATTGTTTTCATGTATATAATAGAGAGTAGATTCCGTGTGATGAGGCAGTAGAATACAATTCACCGCTCCATATCTTGGATATCGTAAAAGACGATTAGGGGATGTAAGGAGCATGTAACATTGTAACATCTATGGAAGAGAATGAAAACTCGAAATAAAACCCATAGGGTTTTGTCATGTCTGACCAGCATAATCTCTCCTGATAATAATCATATCAGCATAATCTCTCCTCCATAAGCATCAATCTCTCCTGTAAGGGTGGAGCCCAGCAGCTGTTTGAGTATAAAGTTCCATTTATTTTGTTTCATTTTACAAATTGTTTTTCTACTCACCCAGCTCCATAACTATCGTAAAGCTTCTTAGCAGCCATGCCAACTGTAACTAATAGTGCTGCCTTGCTAGCCAGGAATGCCTTCAATGTTAATACAGTAACAATTGCCATGGCGAACATCACCACTCCGGCGGATTTCATGCCAAATAACATCGGCAGTAACATTTGCATAACTTTTTTCTTATGTTTCCTACGACCTGAAATTAAAAAGAAAATTATGTGATGGATTAGGAATACAATTCACAGCTCTTACCGTGGGTGTCGTATAAAATGACTAAGGGATAAAATATATATACAATCTCTATGCAAGAGAAGGAAAACCTGAAATAAAACCTTATAGTAACTCGTCTATGACTTTTTATCTTGTAAGCACAACACAAGCACACACAATTCTGGATCATTTGAAATTTTGGAAATTGATAAAGAAACGCTATCCACCCCCATTGTGATCTCTTAGATGGTTTTGAATACTTGAGAAACCAAGTGATAATGATTCTCCGTGTTATGGTGGAGTAAGAATATTCGCGGGATAAGGAAGAATATTTACCATTCCATTTCTCGTCCATGGATATCATAAAAAGAAGTGACCTCTTATGCATATAACATGTGTACAAAAAAAGAAAAATGCCAAATAAAACCCTATACAAACCCGTCTGACCTGCGTGATATAGTGGGTCACTTTTCTTCGCACTGTGGATGAGAATCGATAGTCCCACTAGTGGGAAGTAAATAAGCTGAGGTGAAGTGATAATGAAATTTACTATTCTGCAAATCTATACCAATAAATAAAATTGGAGTGTCTGTTTGTAATGTCAAAATAATAGGCTTTTTTCATGCTCACACGGTTATTTGCACGACACCTATGCCTAAAATACAGATAAATAAAAAATTTTTGTCTGTCTGTTTGTTCCGGGTAATCTTCAAAACGGCTGGACCGATTTCAAAAATTCTTTCACCAATGGAAAGCTATAATATCAGGGCGTAAACTAGGCTATATTTTATCCCGGTATTCCCACGGGAACGGGAACTACGCAGGCAAGACGACTGAAACCGAAGCGAAGCGAGGGCGGGTTGCTAGTAGAATATAAAATCGGTAAAAATATTTTATTTAACATTATTTTTCTTGAAAAGCATCACCTTGAAATAATTATTTTATTTCAGGAGACTTTACAACCATGGTATTAATGGAGACAAACAACTCTTAGACTCTAAACAACCATTTATTAATTACACAGAGCCTTTTCCTGCGTAAGAATCACAGAACAGTTCTCACAGCGGTCCCATATCTGTAAGATATTGATATTACAGATATGGGACCGTACGCCGCCCTTCTGTTGTCCCGGATGGATTCGACATGGTGTGTTAGTACACCTTACCATCAAATATCGTAACAAATGCGTGTCAGAGTCGCACACGAAGGGTTCCGTACCATTATCTATAAAAAAGGGTAAAAAAAATCACGTTTGTTGTATGGGAGCCTCCCTAAAATATTTATTTTATTTGGTTTTAAATATTTTTTATTATAGCGGCAACAGAAACACACAATTTTTTTTTTATTGCAAGCAGTGGCAAACGAGCAAACAGTACCGTACCTGATGGTAGGTGTTGCTGCCGCTCATGGACCTTTACAAGGCCGCTGCCTACCGCGAAGAAAGTGAAGGGAGTATGAATGCGTGCATTGAGGCTCAATGATACCAAAGGCACCACCAAAATCCTCCACACGCAAACACCCTCAGAAAGTTGGGTTTCCGGCTCTCTCGCTCACCGAACGAAGCGCAGTAACAAATTGCTACTACTCACACGTCGATTTTCTGCGAGAACGTGGTACTACCCCGGACGGACCGGGGAATTGTAAAAAATTCAACTGTCTAGCTTTTTGAGATACAGCCTGGTGACAGACAGACGGACGGACAGACAGCGAAGTCTTAGTGATAGGGTCCGCTTTTACCCCTTGGGTACAGAAGCCTAAAAAAGGTCAACATCTTTTTTTTTGGGGTGGGCTGCGGTCGGCGTGCCTCCGCACCACTCCGTCCGGGGCGACAGAGGGGCTTAAAAACGCAACAAACGCAACCCACCCGAACACCACGTCGCCTTCGTCGTTGGGCCGACCACTGAAGCAGGGTTACTTGTCATCAGTGGTCGGCCCGACGTAATACCCCCTACCCGGGGTACCCTCCCATCGACCGATGTCCCCCCCTCGGGGAGGACGTCGGTCTTTCCTCACGCGGTCGGCCTCTCGGCGGGTGACGGACTAATCCCCGATCACGTCACCCGCGGCCTCGGCTAGAGCGGCATTGCACGCAGGTAATCCCGCCTGCGCCGCCCCAGTCGCCAAAATTAAAACCGGCCGTCTCCCCAACTGAGCTATCGTAACTCTTAAGGTCAACATCTTAACCACTTCTAGCACATATCTCAGAAACGATTATCAAAACCGCCAACTTTATGTAAAATGAGAAATATGAAAGAAAACATTTTCAAATATAACTCCATCCAATAATTCTGTCCTGTATATTTATGAGGGTAGCAAAAATTTATATTCTCGCGTCTATCTAGACATGAAACTTTGAAATACGATTTTTTTTGCGGCTAAACGAGATCTATTGGACAGCAATTTTACTATAGAGCCATAAAAGTTTCGTCTTTATTTCAGATGATAATAATCCTCAATAAAAAGAAATATATTCTTTGAAAGTCAAATGTTAGCTTATATTTTTATTAAAGTAAAATTTCTTGGCGCGCATGAAGGTAAAATTTTTACGGATGAAACGCGATTTAGCGACACACACAAATGTATATCTATGTTTGTATATTTTTGAATGTATGTCTGTACACAGACTTATGTTATATAGACTTATATACAAGGTAAATAAATATGTATGTTTCCACGCATTCTTGTAATAATATGCACATAGTTATCTAGATTTAAGTAATTAAAAGTATTCAATTGTGACTGTCCGTGATTCCACTCTAGGTCTTAGCAGAATATCAGCGTTACTTCAACACAAGTTGTAACACTAGCTGAGCTAAGATCCTGTTTTGTCTCTCAGCATATATTAAGTTAACTAGGCTTCAATTGGTTTTTTGTTATTTATGGAATGTATGAGAGCAAAATAAATGGTTTTTCTTTCTTTTTCTTTCTTTGACACGAAAATGTGGGACGTTTTTGTCCAAGAAGAGGGAGAGAGCGATTCAGAGAGTGAGAAAGGGCGAACATAGCACGAAGCACATAGCCATGGAGCGAGAGTAGACAGCAAGCCAGTGAGAAAGATCGAAAGAAAGCGTGCGAGAAAGTACCATAATTTTTGTTCTTTTTTTTCCTTTTTATTTTTTTTTATATTGATAAAAACACGTACCAATAAAGAAGCTTCACTTCTGATATGAGTACGCTCTTTTTTATTGTTTGTAGACACTTGGAATTAGATTATTAAAACACGACTAAAAACGTCACCGACCTGTACCTACTAACTACCAACAGTTACGGTAACTGCATTTCGAAAGAAGATTGGTGCCTCGTAGACAGTCGGTGCATTGATGGGGAGCCATCGAAGTCACGAAACTAATACTAATGATCCGCTGAATTGGCGATGTAAAGAAATCAAATCAGGTATTCTGCATAAGCCCCTTTTTTTATTTTTGGAGGTGGGCTGCGGTCGGCGCACTTCTCGCACCACTCCGTCCGGGGCGACAGAGGGGCGTAAGCACGCACACCCGCAACCCACCTGAACACAACGTCGCCTTCGTCATTGGGCCGACCACCGCAGCAGGGTTACTTGTCATCAGTGGTTGGCTGGACGGAATACCCCCTATTTGGGGTACCCTCTCATCGACCGACGTCCCCCCCTCCAGGAGGACGTCGGTCTTTCCCCATGCGGTCGTCGGCCTCTCGGCGGGTGATGGACTAACTCCTCGGTCACGTCACCCGCGGCCTCGGCTAGGGCGGCATGACGCGCAGGTAGTCGCGCCTGCGCCGCCCCAAAAAAACTGGATGACTTTCTAACTGCGCTATCATCACTCATAAAAGACTATTCATTGGCCAACTGCATAAGCCCCTTAAGGACAGTTACATATTGTCAAATTTGTACATAGAAACAATCTAATAATCTACCACCGGATCGGAACGTGGCCACAAGCTGATAAGATCCGGCAAGTAACTCAGTGGGCTGTCATTTCTTTTTAAATATTTTAAATATACATAATTGTATACTTCAAACAACATATGGTGTTAGCTCCAGTGTGTGATGCCTTTCGAAATTGTATACATGTAGGTATAAATTTTCAAAATTTAGTACAATGAAAAAAATAAAGAACAAGAAAGAAAATATGGGTGGACCAGATCTCACAAGCAGCTCGATCACGAGTTAACTACCAGAGCAGCCATCACTCTTCTCCAAATCATACCATAATACATGACACCATCCACTAAATAATGTACATCCTCAAATCTCTATCAATATACTTACAACTCCACACACCCACTCTGAGACATTTATCCTTACATATACATCTTCATACACATATCCTCATAAATCAAATTCAAATCTGTGGCTATAGGTCAGAATATGATAAATACAAATTCATTACTTTACAGGACAAGCAAATTAAATTACTGAGAAATCTTGAAAGGACTATTAAAATATGAGACACTCGGTATATATATGACAAAAAATATTTTTAAAATTAAGGAAATGTATTACTAATTTGTAAAATTACTTAAAATTCATTGTGCAATGCATAGTATTCATGTGGATATTGATGAATGAATTGGTATTTATCATATTCTGACCTATGGCCACAGAAATAATTTATTATTATGCATAAATTACTTGCGGGCATTTACCTATTGTCAATCTTTACATTTTACTTTTCTTAATGGAGGGATTATCTTGTATACATGGATTGCCTATGTTCACCCCTCACAGCAATTGAATACCAAAAGTACTATTAAAAACAGTGAATACATTTCCTCTGAAACGTTAATCCTAAAGCCTTTGAGCTGTTGAACGATTATTCGATGTATGTATGTTAGTATGAGATATTTTATACGGCCGGATATTGCGAATAATAATCCTTGGTATACCTGTGGGATAGTTCGTTAGAATTATTTAAATTAAGCATACATTTTTAATAATTAGATTACATTTTCAATATAATCTGAACCTTTTATATTATCATTTGATTTATGATTGATTGTTCGACATTTTGAACACTTTAAAGCATTCTTGGTTACGAGCAGACTAAGATATCTGACGTCCAACAAGTCATCGTAATTACAGATATTTATACCTGCTACAGAAATTAATTAATAAATTTTGACCCACAGTTTGGTACAAATTTATTGCCAGTACAATAAAAAAATGTTTTATATGAAAAAGTTAACACTGTGTGGGTTCGAAACGCCGGACAATCAAAAAACGTGTGGCACTCGGGAACCGCCGCGGTAAAGCTATTGCATAGCATTTTTTATCAACTTATGCAATTATAATTATTTATTTATTTTTTATTTATCCAGTATTTGTTTTCTTTGATATTAATTCAAGTTTTTCTTTGATATTAATTCAAGTTACACTTTTTGAGCGTAGTGACCGATAAGAAAACAAATGTACTATATGTATAACAATAAAGGCGGTTTGGATTACCACTGTCGTCCGCTGAAGATCGTTGGGACCGTTAGAAAACGCGCGAAAACACTTTTTGACGTAAGCTAGGTACGCAAAGCAGTGGCACGTGTGCGCACCGAGACGGACGAACGCAGAATGTCGACGTCTCAACGACCGTACGCTCGGCCAAGCTGCCGCCACCCGCGTACCATGTAGCTTGTACCATGTAGCTAACTACATGTTAGAGGGGTGTGAGGTTTTATTTTCGTTACGGAATTTCTTGATTCGGTCGCCACGCCAAGCCCGCGACAAAAGCTATGCAATAGCTTAAAATCATGTATTTGATTTTATATTAACGATATAAAATTCGTAAAGTAGCTTTTTAACAATTTGAAACTTATCTTTAAATAAATTATCAAAAATTAATCAACATTACCTTATTTTTATCCCATTTACTTGGTCTACACAACATGTACTGTTGTTCCATCTTACATATTGCAAATGTATGGTACACGGACTGACATCAACAATTTTTGAGAATGTAATTCTTTTTAACACGCTTTTATTACTTTCACCTGTATGTATCTATGTATGTAACGGAATCTTCGAACGTCATTTTACCCCACTTTGAATGAACAAATTATATTTAAATTTGCACACTCGTGAAAGGCAATGCAATAATTCGATCAAAATAGCCGAATACCCTGATTAGAATCGCCAGGATTTAGACATTTCTAATTGTATCCTTTACATAGAAGCAAGAGAGATAGAGCTAGTGTGCGAACTACGCATGGGTGAAATTCGAAACTTCTATGATTCGGGCTGTTAGCTGAGCACGATGCAGCAGAGGCTATCTCAAGATTCAGCATACAAAACTTACAAGTTGAAAGTAAACCACTTGACTTGTAACTTGCAAGAGTGGTTTTTTTAGTTTTTTTAAACTATACCTAGTGTTTTTTTTTTTAGAAAACTTAATTAACGGACACAAATTACATACAGACTCAGAACAAGAATTTGTGGATCGCAGAAACTGTGGGTTTGTTTGATGTTTTATACCAGACGGTATCGGTTGGAGTTGCCTATGTCCATGTAAACCTCCGAGTCGCTTTTTTACGACATCCATGAGTAATATAAATATTGATAGTATTCGTAGCTACTATAGCGGCTACCATGCAGCTTTAAATAACAATTGAATAAATGTAATAATTTCTTTTAAAATTGTACCAATTTGTAGTTAACACAGATAAAATAGGGATGTATTTATCATGATTTGACAGAAAAAATATGGCTAACCGCCACACCCTACAATTTGGAGTAATAACAGGTAAGGTACCCTCACCCTCTAGCCTCCCTCCGCCTTTTAAAATGGACCAATGTTGTCATGGTTTCGATGTTTTCAATGGCAAGGATGTAACACTATTCTTTCAATTTTATTAATTAATACTGACGCCGTCAGATATTAATAAACTTTGCATAATCTAATTTATGACCAATAGTAATCTTATTTTATTTTTTCGTGATGTGACGGGGTAAGAATACAATTCTCCACTCCCTATCTTACCCGTGGATGTCATAAAACACTACTAAGGGATGTAATATGCACATAAGATCTGTGCAAGAGAATGAAACCCTAAATCAACATATCTGACCAGCATGGTATAGTAGGTTAAATTCCCTCCCGTTTTGGAGGAGGCCCGAGCCCAACAGTGGCACGTATATGGGCTGCGATGATGATGATGTAATCTTATCTTTATATATAAATTTCTTGGGGTATTCCGTCGGGCCGACCACTGACGACAAGTAAACCTGCTCCGGTGGTCAGCCCAACGACGAAGGCGAGGTGGTTTTCGGGTGGGTTGCGGGCGTTGCGTGCTTAAGCCCCTCTGTCGCCCCGGACGGAGTGGTGCGGAGGCGCGCCAACCGCAGCCCACCCACAAAAAAAAAATATATATATAAATTTCTTGTGCACGTGTGTATGTCACTGAACTCCTCCGAAACGGCTGGACCGATGTTGATGAAATTTTTTGTGTGTGTTCAATAGTTTAGATTCACAAATGGACCCGGTAGGTGGCGCTTATTTGAACAGAACAACGTTTGTTGGGTCAGCTAGTCGCTTACAAAATTTCATGTCTAATAGCACCATCTACATTTTTGTAGCCAAACAAATTCTGACATAATTAACTTCTTCTTGTTTAATGGCAATGAGCTACAATAATATAAGCTATTTGTGCCAGCGACGAGCTATTATATTAATTATTCACGTTTTTTAGTCAGTCGTTAGCAATGATTTGGAGCTGATCCCCAAATTGTGCTTCCCCTAAGAATTTTGACAGAATGTGAAAATGCACGCAATTCGCTATTACATCGCTACATTCTACGCTATTACATCGCTATATTCACTACATATCAGCACTTTATCGACATTATATTACATAAAATATGAGCAAAATTATTCAATATAACACTGTAAAAAACTAAAATAATGAAAAAAAAAATAAAAGCGCTACATGACATTTTGACATTCGCGTCAAAGTAACTTACATTCCCTTGTAAATTTAACGTGTCAAAGTCAACGGATATTTAAAAATTCAATGGAAATCGAGTCATACAGTCAGTTTCACTTAGGAAAGTTGATTTCAGTGAAGCATTATACTCGTACGTATTAAAATATTGATACTTTCCAAATAGTATAAATCGTTTATGAGAAAAGTGAAATTGTCTAAAATAATTGCAATCCGTGCTTGCACGCGAATATGACAATTTCATTCGATTTACAGCAACAAAAATATACTTTATTGCGTAGTTAGTACAGTCATTAGGTATTTTTACCTGTGCCGACGGCTGTACGCGAGGGTCATTCGGTCGATGGCCCTGTACGGCGCACCGGTGTGGGCGGGGTCCATGACCGTCCGACTCAGGGCTCTTCTGTGGTGACCACAGAGGGCCATGGCGGTCAGAGCCATCCGCGGATACCGCACGGTGGCGACGGAGGCAGCGTGCCTATTGGCCGGGACTCCCCCGTGGGACCTGGAGGCGGAAATGCTCGCCGGATTGTATCGGCGGGTGACGGGGGTGCGAACGGAGGGCGGTGTGGTCTCGTTGAGGGAGCTCACCGCCTGGCGCGTCGACGCCCGCCGAGACGTCATTGCCCATTGGGCAGTCCGGCTGGAGAGGCCTCCGTTTGGCGTGCGAACTGTGGAGGCCTTCCGGCCGGTGCTGCAGTGGTTGGAAAGGCGGCACGGGGTGCTCTCCTTCCGACTAGTGCAGGTGTTGACGGGGCATGGGTGCTTCGCCAAATACCTGCACAAGGTCGTTAGGAGGGAGAGTACACCGTCTTGCCACCACTGCGATTGCGACGAGGACACGGCGCAGCATACGCTCGACGTCTGTGCCGCTTGGGCAGAGCAGCGTCGTAAACTCGTCGCAATCATCGGTGCCGACTCATCGTTCCCAATAAGGAGGCGGCGGATCACCTGCGCGAGGAGCGCAATCTCGATGAGGCGATCCGCCGCTGGGGACTGGGGCGGCGTAGGCGCGAATACCTGCACCTCATGCCGCCCTAGCCGAGGCCGCAGGTGACGTGACCGGGGAATTAGTCCGTCACCCGCCGAGAGGCGACCGCGTGAGGAAAGACAGACGTCCTCCCTGAGGGGGGACGTCGGTCGATGGGAGGGTACCCCAAGTAGGGGGTATTCCGTCGGGCCGACCACTGATGGCAAGTAACCCTGCGCCGTTGGTCGGCCCAACGACGAAGGCGACGTGCATCGTGGGTGGGTTGCGGGAGTTGCGTGCTTACGCCCCTCTATCGCCCCGGACGGAGTGGTGCGAGGAGCGCGCCGACCGCAACATACCCCCAAAAAAAAATGGGTATTTTTACCTGGAAAGTTTGCCGGGAGGTTTGAAAATTGGCAATTTTTTTACCTCGTATCTTTGCCGCTCGCGCCTCCATATTGGGAAAGTGTCGCCTAAAAGCAGTTTTTTGATAATAACTTCTATCCGACGCATTTTACAGAAAAACATATCTATACAAAATAATTGTAGAGAAAATTTCCTACAATTTATATGATTTTTTTTTTTTATGGGTGGGCTATGGTAAGCGCACGCGCGGTCCAGTCCGTCCGGGGCGATGAAAGGACGGCGCGCGGGAACATAAACCACCCGAACCCTCGTCATTTCGTTGTTGGGCCGACCACCAGAGCAGATGTGACTTGTCGTCAGTGGTCGGCTACAATTTATATGATAATAAATGATTCGATTTTATTTGCTACGTTTTTTTATTTTTTTTTTTTTTTTTTTTATGCAAACGGTGGCAAACGAGCAAACAGTACACCTGATGGTAAGTGTTGCTGCCGCTCATGGACCTTTACAAGGCCGTTGCCTACCGCGAAGGGAGTGTGAATGCGTGCATTGAGGCTCGGTGATACCAAGGGCACCACCAAAACCCTCCACACGCAATCACCCTCAGAAAGTTGGGCTTCCGGCTCTCTCGCTCACTGAACGAAGCGCAGTAACAAATTGCTACTACTCAGACGTCGATTTTCTGCGAGAGCATGGTACTGCCCCGGACGGACCGGCCCGCGGCTGTAGACAGATAACTGTCGACAGTGTGGTCCTACCACTCCTAAAGTGTGTTAATGAAATACATATACAATTTAATACCCCCTTTCTTGTCCTTGGGTGTCGTAAAAGATGACTAAGGGAATAAATATACATATAACATCTATGCAAGGGAAGGAAAATTTGAAATTAAATCCCAAACCGACAATATTCATCAGGTCCGACAACATTCATCCCACAGTGGAGGAGGCCTGAGCCCAACAGTGGGAGATGTGGGTTGAGATGATGATGATGATTCGTCTTTTACCATGATACGACAGCAAAGCTCAAGGATAATTATTAATATAAGGATAATTATCCCTTAATAATTTTATACCTTGTAAATAAAACTACTTTATGGATTTTATGGCGTTTGTATTTGATTTTTGATTGCCCGATATTTCAAACACTTTACAGCGCTCATGGTTACGGGCGGACTAAGATATCTGACGTCCAACAAGTCATCGTTATTACAGACTAGCAACCTGCTCTTGCTTCGCTTCGGTTTCAGTCGATTTAACCGCGTAGTTGCCGTTTCCGTGGGAATATCGGGATAAAATATAGCCTATGTTACTTTCTGATATTATAGCTTGCCATTGGTGAATGAATTTTTGAAATTGGTTCAGTGGCTTAAGCGTGAAAGCGTAACAAACAAACAAATAAACAAACAAGCAAACAAACTTACTTTCACATTTATAATATTAGTAAGGATATTTATAATTATCTACCCGCTACAGAAAATTAGTTATTGAATTTTGACCCACATTTTTGGTACAAATTTATTGCCGGTACAAGAAAAATGATTCTATTAATATATTGTTTATGATTAGTAATTATTAAACATTAAATTTGTTGTAATTATTATGATAATTTGTTAATTTAAACCTAGGCTATAAGAAAATCCATAGTTTTATTTAAAATATGTAATACTCGCGTAAACATCAGAAATCGTTGATTTCTGATGTTTACGCGAGTATTATACATTTAAATAAAACTACTTTACGGATTTTATCGCGTTTGTATTTGATTTTTGATTATAAATCCAAAAAGACCACCACAAGACTGCAAGACACCGTGAGCTCATATTGTATAGATTTGACCCACAATAATAATAGCTAAAGATAATTTTATAAATTAAAACCTTTTAGTAACATAAAGTAAGCCGCCCTCAAAATTTACATTAATTTAGCATCGTGTCACCTGAGTTTTCTTGCCGGATCTTTCTCAGTGTGACCGTGTTCCGATCCGGTGGTAGTATACTAGATTATTAGTTAGTTTTTTAAATATAATTACTATTAATTTTAATGTTTAATTATTACTAACCATAAACAATATAATTTTTTCATATAGAATCATTTTCTTCTTACACTGGCAATACATTTTGTATCAAAATGTGGGTCAATATTTAATAACTAATTTCTGTATCGGGTAGATAATTATAAATTTTCTGCAGTAACGATGACTTGTTGGACATGAAACATCTTAGTCCACCCGTGACCATGAACGCTGTAAAGTGTTCGAAACGTCGGGTAATCAAAAATCAAATACAAACGCGATAAAATCCGTAAAGTAGTTTTATTTAAAATCAGAAATCGTTGTTTTTATCGTCATTTTTCTTATGTATCCTTTTTAAAAGAGTTTTTAATAGTTCTAAAGTCATTTCAAGCTTCTTTCGCCACATACCAGCTTACTATGTAAATCTTTATAATATTAACATAGAGTAGTGTTTTCATGACTTACATATTTACTTTGTAAGAAACAACTTCAGTAAAATAACTATAATATTTACATTGTTACATTTTATCATTATGTATCTCCGTTTTCACGGAATCTTCTTAGGGAAGATACCCGGTCCTTTGAAAGGCTTACATGGGGATATGGATCCAACACGCAGAGGTCTTTGGAGAACTTTAGTCTAAAAATGCGACGGGACATTTACCGATGACACGTCTGCACATAACACTCGTGGACTTCCAATGTTAGGTGTAAAACTATTATATGATGATGGTATCTAATATCTTTTTATGGGGTTGGAGGCTTAAAATAATAACGTATAGAAGGATAGTACTTCGAAGTTTAAAAATTTGAATCTAAAAATACTAATGGCGCGCAGAAGATTACACACGTACACACGCACACCACTATACAAATTATGAAATCAAATTTTGTTTTTATTAACATAAATCGTCGAAATAATTTTAAAAGTAATGTTAAAAACCTTTTTAAGTTTTTCAAATGTGTTGTGACACCATTTGAATGCACTAACCGTCATAATTACCTATTTATTTTTTTACAGTTGCCTACGTTCGTGCAGTACAATGACTTGTACATTACGGAACGGTTACGGCGTAAGCTCCATTAGGCTCCAATTGAAATGTCTCACTTTTTGTGCGCGAACTTGCCTTCTACCTATACATTATTATTCTAAGGCACAAACCGTTATAATTACCTATTTATTTTTTAAGAGTTGCGTACATACGTGCAGTACAGTGACCTTGTACACTACGAAACGGTTCCGGCGTAAGCTCCATTAGGCTCCATTTTAAATGCTTCATATTTTGTGTGCGGACTTATCTTCTATACGTTATTATTCTAAGGTTGGAGGTTTGATGGACTGGTTTAACTAAAAACTATTGATTTAAAAACTGACGTCTGCTTTCAATACTTTAAACGTCTTCAACTTTGGCACATTGTATCATTATTATTATAATCGCAACTTATATTAGTTCAACTACTGAAAGAATTCTTCACAATGGAATGTGATCTACCATATTTTACGCGTATTTAGTTTTAGTTCTGTTCTTTGCACATTATAGGGAAAATCGTATTTTACAACATTCAACAGTCAAGATACGGCCTGATTAATTGTATTTTTACTTCTTCCAAACTCAGTAATAAAAGGAGGAGGTTTACAGTCATAATTCATCATCGTCCTCATCATCTTCATTTCAGCCTATCGCCATCCACTGCTGGACGTAGGTCTATCTCATGTTACGCCACACAGTGCGGCCCTGTGTCGCCTGCATCCAACAACGCCCAGCAACTTTCACCAGGTCGTTGGTCCATCTAGTGGCGGAGCGCCCTACACTGCGTCGTCCAATACGTGGTCGCCACTGGAGAACCTTTCTTCTCCAGCAGTTGTCGGTTTATCGAGCGATACGGCCTTTTCTCATCTCAACCTGTAAATGTCCCGCTGCAAGGCTCAAGCCTCCTGCTTTGTGAGAGGGAATTTGACTTACTAGACTACGCTGGTCAGATGTGATGGCATATGCTTTTATTTCGAGTTTTACTTCTCTTGAATTGTTCTTATCTATTTACATTCCTCGTCTTTTGCTATACACACGGGCATGAGAGGGGGTGGTGAATTGTATTCTTACTTCGACACTATAAAGAAAAAATTGATTGTGTGGTTTTATGAAACCACGGTAAAGGTGAAACTTTTTTCCCATTATAAAAAAATAGCAACATTTACATTAAACACTGATAAAAACAAACAAATACACTACACGGTCAGCTGATGTGAACGCCGCCATATTGACCTCGGCTACTCGGTCGAACGCCTTTCACTTTACTCCTACTCCGCGGCCGACCGTCACGCGACATGCAATAGATGAACGAAAAAGTTTGTGGCGATGTAATAAAAGTTTCACTTTAAAAACATGCAATTACACCCAAACTCAAAACAAAAATATGTAGATAGGAATCGAACCCGCGACACCTGATACTGTAGAGCGGTATCTTAATCACTACGTCATCTTTGCATCAATATCTCAATCTAACATAATTATGTTTATAATTGTATTTGATTATCTTGAAGGGTTTCAGATATATCGACAGTAATTGATCACTTGGCGTAACACCATTCCTTGGCCTACATAGGGTTACAAATTGGATTTACTAATCAAATGAAAACTATATACATATTGTTAGTTAATTAAATATTATTGTACATAATAGCAAGCATGAAGGAGAGATATTCCTTACGCTAGTATATAGAGTACTAGCAACTCGGCCTCGCTTCGCTTTATGCTACTATTCAGACGCCGATTTTCTACTAGAGTGTGATAAAACCCCGGCGATCCAACCCATTTAAGGCTGCAAATTAAATTATCAGCAGCGTGACCCCAGCACTGGTATACCGCTGTTCTGTATTGGTAATCCCAGTAGTATTCTTATGGAGGTCATACACGCTAGGTTTTGCATTTTGGTTTTACCTGTGCATGCATAACCGACAAGCAAGCCCTAGCGTGTATGTGATTACACTGTACAGTTATCGGTACATATACATGCAACCGAGCAAATATGAAATCTATGTATAAATACGTAAAGCAAAAACTTTGTACAAGTATGAAAAGGAAAAAGGATGGACAAGTATGAAATTTGGCACAGTTGAAGTATATAATGAGGAGAAGTGCATAAAATTTAAATTTCATATAATAGTGGATTAGAAATACATTAAATTCGTTGAAAAAGGCATTACGCACACTACAACGCAATCGCTACACACACACACGTTTGTGTGAGTGTGTTGCGTAGCAACGCTTATACACTTTTGTTTACGGTTAAAATCTTTGGTCGAACTGAATATCAAACAATCATAATTATGATGACAATGTCTAATAGATATCTGTGCTTATATATTAGTTATTAGTGAAATACAGCTTGCTCAATTTAAATTATACATAAATAAAATTAAAGAAAATTGTGTAGCAGAAAAATTTATTCAAATGAATTTTGGCCAAATTTCGACCACACGGCAGCCAATAGTTCATATTATTGTGTGTGGCGTCCGGCAAGCTTACTTGCCACAGTTCTCATCCATTCGTAAATAATTGTTGTAATCTGTTGGTGTAAATATCAATTCATTTATCAAAATTTACGTGGGAGAATTGCTTTCTTTTCAATAACCAGCGTTTAGACCATTCAGTGCGATCTCTTTTTTTGTTCTAATCTGCAGAACAAGTGTTAAGCCAAGTACAGCTATTACATCGTCGTCGTTCATTGTAGTTTGTTATTGGTGTCATACACACACCGTCACGTACTGCGTAGCCCCCCAGAGAGGTGGGCGTCTTACACAAACCGTCACGTAGCTCAATTTTGAGTTAATGGAAAAACTGTGCATGCAAACTCTAACATGTATTTGTAATATTAGACTATGCTTTAAACAGTGTATTGAGAAGTATAAAAATTACTTACGTAAACCCACTCCTTTACCGGGAATATTTGAAGTTTTATCTTCTTCTTTCTCTTCATTCTTTGTGCTTGATTTCTTTCCGTCTGGATCCGAAACATCTGGAACAATGAAATAGAAATAAGACTATCTATATGAATGTGAAATATTTAATCTGAAGCTTCAGAATTGTTGTAATAGTAGCGATGCATTACTAGTCGTTGCGATTTATCTCTCTCTATCACATACACTCACACAAATACACACCCATTCGCACGCACACATACTCTCATTATATAGTTTATAATAATAATAATCATGTATTAGATACCATCATCACACAATAGTTTTACACCTACCGTTGGCAGTCCACGTGTGTTATGTGCAGACGTGGAGTGTCATCGGTAGACGTCCCATCCCATTTCAGATTAAATTTCTCCAAAGACCTCTGCGTGTTGGATCCATATCCCCATGTAAGCCTATCAAAGGACCGGGTATCTTCCCTTGGAAGATAGCCGTGAAATTGAGAGATACAATATAATAATAATAATAATAATAATCTTTATTTCCAAAAATATGGTTATAGTAGGTCTTAATTATATAACATAATCCAGCATATTCTACCATATATGTATGGCGTGGAAATGTTCAATACATTGTTTTTATTGATACAGCTTATTAGCTATATCTAGTCGTTGAAACTAATTAATTAAATAAATTCTATTCATTACAATTATTAAAATATATTAAATATTAAAGTATATTAATATTAAAGTGCTGTGTGGTAGCGGCTTCGAATACTACCAACCCTTGCTTTGCTCGTGGGTGTCGTAAAAGACGACTAAGAGCCCTAGATTGACCCGGACCAACTCCATCTGGTACTATTTGGGTCAACGATTACATTCCCAAGGAGGGTTGACGTCAGGCAGGCGGCCGGTCATAAAAGTCATTGCCGAAACTTTTTGCAATATGTCAAAACAGATGACATATTGCGTCGACCCCAAGTAATTGGGATAAGAGCAAGATGATGATGATTAGCTATATCTAGTCGTTGAAACTAATTAATTAAATAAATTCTATTCATTACAATTATTAAAATATTAAAACACAATTACTCTATAGCATGTCAATAATAGTATAAAAATGAGTGCGTGTACTTATGTACGCGCGTGAGAAGTTATACTTCTTGGGCATCATTAAAATATATATATATATATAATTATTAAAAACCAAATTTAGAGAATAATCTAAATAAAAAAAAAAAAAAAAAAAAAAAAATATATAAAAAAAATAAAAAAAAAATACTAAAAAAAAAAAAAAATAAACAGTGATCAGAGGTGACGAGCGTACCAACATGCGCGACTAATATCGAGGTTCAATTTCTATTTTGTTGGTAGCTTTTTTTTCGAGACTTAATGAGCGGTTAAGCAGACAACTTCATACTGTTAATTTTTTTTGGGTGGGTTGCGGGAGTTGCGTGCTTAAGCCCCTCTGTCGCCCCGGACGGAGTGGTACGAAGGCGCGCCGACCGCGACCCAACCAAAAAAAAAAAAAAAAAAATACTGTTAATTTTGTGTCACATAATTAAAATTTCACTCTCATCATTTTTTCATAACGCGCCTAAAGAAGTATAACTTCAAAAATTTCAAATTATATGTAAAAATCTTCAACAGTGGACAATGTTCAATATGTAAATATAAAGTATATTCAATTTAGATGTCATTTAAATTTTAAGATGTCACAACTCATCATCACATATCATTAAGGTATTCATTAATATTATAGTAATTTTACATATATTAATACGTGAAGCAAAAACTTTGTACCCCTATTTACGAAAATTACGTAGATGGACAAGTATGAAATTTGGTATAGTTGAAGTATATAATGAGGAGAAATGCATAAAAATGAAATTTCATGTAATAATGGATTAAAAATACATTAAATTCATTAAAAAAGACATTACGCACACTACCGCGCAATCGCTACACACACACACACACTCACACGCACCAACGCTTATACACTTTTGTTTACGGTTAAAATCTCTGGTCGAACTGAATGTCAAATAATCATAATGACAATGTCTAATAGACATTATTGCACTTATAAATTATATTAGCACTATAAAAGTGAGACTTGTTAGTGAAATACAGCTTGCTCAATATACAATTATACATAAATAAAATTAAAAGAAAATTATGTAGCTGAAAAGTTAATTTAAATCAATTATGGCCGAATTTCGACCACTCGGCGACCATCAGTTCTCTTAAATCCTTGTGATCATCTTAATCATGTTTTATGGCTAAATAACACTATTTAAAGAAGTTTGAAACGTTTAAAAGCCTTGTTTAATATAGTTTCCAACTCACAGCAGCTGATCTTTAGACTACCTGAAATACCGAACGTGGGGTTTAAATATCTCTTCGTAATGGCAATATTAAGCTTCTTCAACTCGAAATTTATTTTCATTTATTTTATTTTAATTTTTAAGTGGTAAGACCGTAATTTCTATAACCATCTGTCTATAGCCAGGGGCTGCTCCATCCTAGGTAGTACCACACTCCCGCAGAAAATCGACGTTTAAGTAGTAACAATTTACTGTACTACATTCGGTGAGCAAGAAAGCCAGAAGCCCAACTTTCTGAGGATGTTTGCGTGTGGTATTGGTGATGCCTTTAATATCGCCGAACCTTATTGCACGCGCCCACAATACCTTCTTTTTCTTCACGTAATCTAGGAAACGTTCATGACGGGCAACATCACTTACCATCAGATGTATTGTTCGCTCGTATGCCACCAACAGTAATAGAAAAATGCTCTGAATATAGGATTCGAGAAAAATACATCAATCTTCACAATTATAATCAAAATTACCATTTCCCAAATCCAATTCAAGATTAAAAGAAATGAGAATTACCTGTCTGAGTCAGCACGTACGTGTAAAAAGTGCTGAAAACGTAAATTCGTAAATGAAATCGATTCAAGATGTCCTTTACAGAAAAGAATTACCCACCATAAATTAAGTGGCACCTGCTGGTCTCCCAGTATTAGTTTATAACTAATTAGAAACAGAGTCTGACGCTATAACTTTAGTTAGCAATGAAATTTGGGCTACAAGCTGTTAAAATAATATTGCTAATAAAATTGAATATCTTTTACGATTCATTTATGCACAGATGGTGTAGTGGTTAAGATACCGACTTACCGTGCCCGTGTTGAAGGATCGAATCTCATGCAGGACAACACTTTGTGCGATCCACAGATTGTTGTTCTGAGATGTAATTTGTGTCCGTAATTTATGTTTGTAAAGTCCCCCGCAACACAAGGATTATTTCATTAGTGCAGGGCGTTATCTTTACAAAAAATCTTAAAAAATAATCATCTATACCAATAACTAAAATTGGAGTGTCTGTTTGTAATGTCAAAATAATAGGATTTTTTCATGCTCACACGGTTATTTGCACGACACCTATGCCTAAAATAGCAATTAAAAAATTTTTGTCTGTCTGTCTGTCTGTTTGTTCCAGGTAATCTTCAAAAATGCTGGACCGATTTCAAAAATTCTTTCACCAATGGAAAGCTATAATATCAGGGCGTAAACTAGGCTATATTTTATCCCGGTATTCCCACGGGAACGGGAACTACGCGGGTAAAACGACTATAACCTATAACCGAAGCGAAGCGAGGGCGGATTGCTAGTTTATAATAAAGATATTTTAGATATAATCGTCATTTCCGTGACGGTGGAGGACGTCCGAGAGGCCATTATGGCGCGTACCGGATGTGCCTCAGACACCGTCCGGATTGGCACCATCCGCCCTGGTCCAGGCGGCGTCGGTGCTGCCTGGGTGCAGTGTCCGGTGGAGTCGGTCAAGCAATTGGCCGACTCAGGCAGACTCCTCGTGGGCTGGAGCTCGGCGCGGGTAACCGTGCTAGAGCCCCGGCCCGCGAGGTGTTATAAATGCATGGCGGTCGGGCATACCCGACCGACATGCAAAAACTGCTTTGACTGCAGCGGGCTATGTTTCCGTTGCGGTCTGACCGGACACCAGGCGGCATCGTGCTCTGCGGTGCCCCACTGCCCCGCGTGTGCGGCAGGCAATAGGCCTGCCAAACATCGCATGGGCTCTGGGGACTGCAGACCCCCGGCATCGGCCCCAAAGGGGCGGGGCGGCCCATCGACCGGGCCAACCCCCGCTCCGAGCGCGACCCGATCGCCCGTTAGCGCGGAGGAGGTGACGATGGATACGGACCGTTAATGGACCCCGTATCCATCCGTCTCCTCCAAGCCAATCTCAACCACTCCGCCGGTGCGCAGGACGTTTTCCTGCAAGCCATGGCGGAGTGGTTGATAGGAGTAGCCGTAGCCGCGGAGCCGTACGCGGTGCCCGACCGGCCAAATTGGCTGGGCAGCACCGACGGTACCGTGGCAATCATCGCCTCCACGTCGTGGCCTTCGTCGCCTCTGATCCTTAGGGACAGGGGCGTCGGATACGTCGCGGCGGACTGGGGAGAGATTACGCTCCTCGGAGTATATCTCTCCCCTGCCTGGAGAGCGGCTGATTTCGGGGTCTCCCTTACCATCTTGGGAGCCTCGTTACGGCGATTGGCACCGCGCCAGGTGATCGTATTGGGGGACTTCAACGCCAAGTCCGTGGCGTGGGGGTCCTCCCGTACGGACGACCGAGGACGGGCGGTCGAGGATTGGGCGGCGGCACTGGGCCTCTGTTTGCTGAACAGAGGCTCGGTGCATACGTGCGTGCGACCTCAGGGCAGGTCGATAGTGGACCTTTCGTTCGCTAGCCCTGAGGTCGCTGCACGCGTGGGGAGCTGGTGCGTCGAGGAGGAGGTTGAGACCTTGTCGGACCACCGGTATATCCGGATGGAGGTCTCCCTGACAATCCCGGCGCCCGGCAGGGGTCACAGGGGGGCGGTAGGGCGTCCTGCGTTCCCGCGATGGGCTGTGGGTCGCCTAGACCGGGACCTGCTGGCGGAGGCAGCCATCGTTCACTCGTGGCTGTCCTCTGCCAACCAGTTGGACGGGGTGGACGCCGAGGCTGGCCGCATCCGCAGTGCGTTGACGCAGATCTGCGATGCGGCCATGCCCCGGGTACGGCGTCTGCCCCCGAGGAGGGCTGTCCACTGGTGGTCCCGGGAGCTGGCAGATCTCCGGGCCGCGTGTATTCGGGCCCGGAGGGCCTACACCCGCAGCCGGCGGCGCAATCGCAGCGCGGAACTGGAGGGCCAGCTTTACGAGGGCTACCGCAATGCGCGGTCGGCCTTCAGGCTGGCCGTCCGTTCCGCCAAGGACGCCAGTCGGCGGGAGATGCTGGAGAGTCTCGACCGTGACCCCTGGGGTCGCCCCTATGGTGCGGCGCTGAGTAAGCTCCGCGCACGGGGCCCGCCCCTCACCGAGACTCTCCAACCCAGCCTCCTTACCCGGGTCGTCGAGGACCTGTTCCCACGACGGGCGGAACACACGCCCCCGGTCATGGCGCCGCCAGACAATGATCGGGAGGGCGATGGTGGCAGTGTTCCGCTCATCACGGAACCGGAGATGAGGGCGTCGGTGGCGCGCATGCGCGGTAAATCCACCGCCCCCGGGCCCGACGGTATTCCAAACCGTGTGTTGGCCCTGGTCCTCGACCATCTGGGTCCCCGCCTCAGGGAGCTGTTCGACGCGTGTTTAGCGTCCGGGCGGTTCCCTGGGTGTTGGAAGGAGGGGAGGCTGGTTCTCCTGCCGAAGCCGGGACGGCCTCCGGGGTCGCCATCGGCCTACAGGCCTATCGTGCTGCTCGATGATATGGGCAAGCTACTGGAGAGGATAGTAGCTGCCCGCATCGAGCGGCACCTTGTCGGCACGGGGCCCGATCTGTCGGACGCCCAGTTTGGGTTTAGGAGAGGTCGTTCGACGATCGAGGCCCTGTTGCGCCTAAGGGCCGTGGCGACTGAGGCCGTCACCGGCGGGGGAGTGCTGTTGGTGGTGTCCCTAGACATCGCCAACGCATTCAATAGTCTGCCATTCAGCTGCGTCAGGGAGGCGCTCCGTTACCACGGAGTGCCAGCTTACCTGAGGCGGCTGGTGGCAGACTATTTAGAGGAGCGCAGCGTCCTCTACGCCAACCGAGTAGGGGACGTTGTGCGAACGCCCATGACGTGCGGTGTTCCACAGGGGTCGGTCCTCGGACCCACCCTGTGGAACATCGGCTACGACTGGGCGTTGCGGGGGAGCCTCCCACGCGGGCTGGGCGTGATTTGTTACGCCGACGACACGCTCGTCACAGCCCGCGGTGGGACGCTACAAGAGGCGGTAAGCCTGGCGACCTCAGGCACCGAAGAGATCGTCAGGCGGATCGAGGCGCTGGGGTTGAGGGTGGCCCTGGACAAGACGGAGGCCCTCTTGTTCCATGGGCCCCGTATGGACCCTCCCATCGGCGTCTCGATCACCGTCAATTCGGTTGGGATCAGCATCCAGGCCCATATGAAGTACTTGGGCCTGGTGCTCGACGGGCGATGGTGGTTTCGGGAGCATTTCCGCAGGCTCGTCCCGCGGCTCGTCGGCGTGGCGTCCGCCCTACAATGGCTGATGCCGAATGTGGGCGGACCGAGCGCGGCATGTCGACAGCTGTACGTGGGGGTCATCCGGTCGATGGCCCTGTACGGCGCACCGGTGTGGGCGGGATCCATGACCGCCCGACTTAGGGCCCTTCTGTGGCGTCCACAGAAGGTCATGGCGGTCAGGATCATCCGCGGGTACCGCACGGTGGCGACGGAGGCGGCGTGCCTATTGGCCGGGACTCCCCCGTGGGACCTGGAGGCGGAAATGCTCGCCGACTTGTATCGGCGGGTGTCGGGGGTGCGCGGGGGGGGTGGTGTTGTTTCCTTGAAGGAGCTCACCGCCTGGCGCGTCGACGCCCGCCGGGACGTCATCGCCCGTTGGGCAGACCGGCTGGAGAGGCCTCGATACGGTGTTTGGACCGTGGAGGCCTTCCGGCCGGTGCTGATGCAGTGGTTAGAAAGGCGGCACGGGGTGCTCTCCTTCCGACTCGTGCAGGTCTTGACGGGGCATGGATGCTTCGGCAAGTACCTGTACAGGGTCGCTAGGAGGGAGAGAACTCCGTCCTGCCACCACTGCGATTGCGACGAAGACACGGCGCAGCACACGCTCGAGGTCTGTGCCGCTTGGGCAGAGCCGCGTCGTGAACTCGTCGCAATCATCGGTGCAGACCTGACGCTGCCGACCATCGCTAGGGAGATGCTCGGCAGCATCAGGAATTGGGACGCGGTCGCAGCCTTCTGCGAGGCAGTTATCTCGCAGAAGGAGGCGGCGGGTCGCGAGCGCGAGGAGCACAGCCTCGATGATGCGACCCGCCGTCGGCGACTGGGGCGACGCAGGCGGGAGTACCTGCGTGCAATGCCGCCCTAGCCGAGGCCGCGGGTGACGTGACCGGGGATTAGTCCGTCACCCGCCGAGAGGCCGACCGCGTGAGGAAAGACCGACGTCCTCCCCGAGGGGGGGACGTCGGTCGATGGGAGGGTACCCCGGGTAGAGGGTATTTCGTCGGGCTGACCACTGATGACAAGTAACCCTGCTCCAGTGGTCGGCCCAGCGACGAGGGCGACGTGGTGTTCGGGTGGGTTGCGGGAGTTGCGGGCTTGAGCCCCTCTGTCGCCCCGGACGGAGTGGTGCGTAGGCGCGCCGACCGCAGCCCACCCAAAAAAAAAAAAAAAAAAAAAGATATAATCGTCATTTATCTTTTCATATATGTCCTGTTGGCCTCGAGCCTCCCCCACAAGAGGAGGCGTGTTGTTATTGCGTTTTAAGTTTTCCCGTTCTTGCATAGACCTTATGTACATATTATATCCCTTAGTCGTCTTGGAAACAGCATTAGAGAGACGTTGATATAATAATTATTATATATTAATTTTATATAATAATTATGAAAAAATCTTCGCGTGGTGACGGAGTAAGAATACAACTCACCAACCCCCGTATGTATGATGTCGTAAAAGACGACTATTAAATATGCATATAACATCTGTGCAAGAGTAAAACTCGAATTAAAACCGCGTGAGCCCAACAGTGGGACGTATATGAGCTGAAATAAAGGAATGATAAATAAAAGGCACAATCTTATTCAATTCGTATAATAACTATGAAAGGAAATTATTATAACCTTCACAGCGGTTATCACTAGTCCTTCACGATACAAAGAATTTTAAAATCTATACTTCCTTACTAACATTATAAACGCGAAAGTAAGTTTGTATGTTACGCTTTCACGCTTACACCATCGAACTGATTTCAAAAATTCTTTCACTTATGGAAAGCTATAATATCAGGGAGCAACATAGGCTATATTTTATCCCGGTATTCCCATGGAAATGGAAACTATGCGGGTAAGGCGATTGAAACCAAAGCGAAGCGAGGGCAGGTTGCTAGTAATATATAAAGCTGAGGAGTTTGTTAGTTTGAACGCGCTAATCTCGGGGACTACTGGTCCGATTGGAATAATTTTTTCGGTGTTAGATAGCCCATTTACCAAGGAAAACTATAGCCTATATTTTATTACGTTAGGATCAATAGGAGCGGTGAAGAAATGAGGTATATTTCAAAATCGGGATTTATTTCCTTGTGAGAGCCGCCGCTGCGTGCGTTACGTAAACGGTTAGTTTCGCAAAAATCATCATATATGACAGAATCGTATTATCTAAAAATATTTTCACATTCTACGTAAACAAATTCGCGGGTTAAAGTTAGCGTCAGCCCAAAGTAGTATAATACAACTAGTTTAGTATAATACAACTATATTGTCTAACGTATTTCGTATTTAAGAAAATTAAATACATTTTGCAAAATACTCAGCAGACTCTTAAGTCTAGCTTACTATTTAGTACGTACTTAAGTCTGTCTGACACTGTAAAATTTGAGTCGAGTCTTTTATTTCCGTCTCTATGGGAATATCTAGAATTGTAAACGAAATTTGGGGCTTTTAAGTGCCACTAAATTTCGAACTAGGTACTGCTGGGCGCGGCTCTTATCTCAAAGAGAAAAGTGTTTATTGTACCTTAGAGTGTAATATTTTTTTACATTTACGTGCGAATAAGGCATATGAAAATGTGTCTGAAATTACGTATAAGTGTGCTGAGAACGTAGCAAATAAATGTTTATTAAATACTGACTTCAAGAACCCCATTTATTCATTTAAACATTTTTATTAATCAACGCAGAAAATGATGCAGGATTGATATACTTGAACAGATTTAGAAAAAAATATATGAAACACGTTTAACATGCTCATGTTATTCAATGTCTTCTTTCGCTCTCGCTAGAATGTTTCCATTGGATTCTAACCTAATGACATTATGAACGGGAGAAAATACATATTCGAAAATCGCTCTACAATTGACAGAGAAATAAAAAACTCTGTTATAAAGAATACTATTCTTTTTTTTTGGGGTGGTTTGCGGTCGGCGCGCCCCTCGCACCACTCCGTCCGGGGCGACAGAGGGGCGTAAGCACACACGTAACCCACCCGTGACATGTCGCCTTTGTCGTTGGACCGACCACCGGAGCAGGGTGACTGGTCGTCAGTGGTCGGCCCGACGGAACGACAGAATATCCCATGAGGAGTACCCTCTCCTCGACCGACAAATTCATCCACTAAGAAAAGATTTTTTGAAATTCTACCCCTAAGGGGGTGAAACGCAACGGTAAAGTCTGTATGGAAAGAAAAAAAAATCTTTAGCTACTGTCTTGAAATAAACCACAAATACTCTTTAATAAAAATAAATAAACACATGTTTCAGTACTTTCAGCGTTTGACCATTTTCATCCTCTAAGGGTGTAAAATAGGTAGAAAGATGTCAGTTTACTGACTTATCACAGAGCCGAAATTACTGAAGCCAGAAACATGAAATTTGACATTAGTTTCTTTGCCTGACGTGGAAACCCACTATAAAAGGCTTTTTGGAAATTCAACCCCTAGGGGGTAAACCGCAGTAACAAAGTTTGTAAAAGGAGAAAAAAAAACTACATCGATTTTCCTCAAATTCTCCACAAATACTGTTTTATAAACACGTGTTTCAGCATTTCTTAATTTTCACCCTCGAAGGGTGTAAATAGGTATGAAGAAGTTGGTTGACTAACTCATCAACGCCGAGCTGAAATTACTAAAGCAAGAAACATGCAATATTGACCGTAATTTTGTTTTGTAACATATGGGCCCACTAAGTAAGGATTTTTTGGAATTTAACCCCTAAGGGGAGAACCGCAGTAGCAAAGTTGAATGAGGAGTAAAAATATTATCATCGATATTATTTAAATTTTGCATAAATAAAAAGTCTCTCTTCAATAAAAATGAATAAACAGCATTTGTAAATTTTTACCTCCTAAGGGTGTAAATCTACATTTAACATTATAAAGAGGAAACGTATTTTTGTATGTTTGTTATGAATGAATTCAAAAACTACTGGACGGATTTCAATAATTCTTTCATCATTAGAATAACTACATTATCCCTAACTAACATAGGCTATATTTATCCCGGTATTCCCACGGTAACGAGAACTACGCGGGTAAGGCGACTGAAACCGAAGCGAAGCGAGGGCGGGTTGCTAGTATAAAATATAAAACATCATTATCATCATCTTTCAGCCCATGGCCGTCTGCTGTTGGATATAGGCCTCTCTTATGTTTTTTTTTTCTAAGACAACACTCTGCACTAAGGAAATAATCTTTGTATAGCAGGGGACTTTACAAACATATAACTAACAAGCACATATTACATCCAGACTCAAAACAACAATTTATGAATCGCACAAAGTGTTGTCCCGCGTGGGATTCGAACCCCCGACACTGGCGTTGTAAGTCGCTATCTTAACCACTACGCTATCTGTACAGTCATTATATTTTGCCAGAAAGTGCGGTCTTGTGACGCCTGCATTCAACGACGCCCAGCAACTTTCATCCGGTCCACCAGGTTCATCTGGTCCACCTAGTGTTTGATGGCGTCCGATGGTCACCACTCAAGAATTTTTCTCCTCCAGCGGTTTTCGGTTCGTTTAACGATGTGTCCTGCACATTGCTACTTCAGCGTATTAATTCTTCGTACTATGTTGGTTACCATTATCTATAAAAATCGCATTTGTTGTATGGGAGCCCCCCAATATATAATGTAAATATTTATTTTATTTTCTTTTTAGTATTTGTTGTTATAGTGGCAACAGAAATACATAATTTGTAAAGATATCAACTATCTGGCTATCGCAGTTATTGAGTTACAGCCTGGTGGCAGACAGACGGACGGACGGACAGACAACGAAGTCTTAGTAATAGGGTCCCATTTTCCTAGGGTCCCCTTTGGGTACGGCACACTAAAATAATATTGAAAGAAAAAGACTTACAAATTGTTTCAATGATTACGCAAAGGGATTTTTAAGGATTTCTCCAGTGGGATTAAATGAATTGCGTTCAATATAGAAGTTCGAATGTATTTCAAGATACATGTAATTCCCAGTAAAGGATTTAACCTAGAGAACCTAGATAGGCTCAGAAATTTATTTTATTACACATTTATTTAATTATTACCATTATTTATTACCATTAACTAAATGGTATTTTATATTGGACCTATATTATTAGTCTAAGGGCCCGCTGCAAGGGTTGTAACCTTATTTATAGACTAGCAACCCGCCCTCGCTTCGCTTCGGTTATAGGTTATAGTCGTTTTACCCGCGTAGTTCCCGTTCCCGTGGGAATACTGGGATAAAATATAGCCTAGTTTACGCCCTGATATTATAGCTTTCCATTGGTGAAAGAATTTTTGAAATCGGTCCAGCCGTTTTGAAGATTACCCGGAACAAACAGACAGACAGACAGACAAAAATTTTTTAATTGCTATTTTAGGCATAGGTGTCGTGCAAATAACCGTGTGAGCATGAAAATAGCCTATTATTTTGACATTACAAACAGACACTCCAATTTTATTTATTGGTATAGATTTAATTAAAACATATTCCTTTTATAATTATTTCTGATCTTTACGCGAGTATGGCAAGTACTGGCATGACTCACCCCAATCCGCCAGTGGTTGGGGCGGTAAACTACATCCCCTTAAAATACCTAATAAATAAATAAAAAATAAATAAATAAAAATCTGCAGTCCGACGTTCCCGTCATCTTCTCGATGAAGAGGATGACTTCATAACGATCGCCCAACAAAGGGTTTACACCGCTCGCGCAGCGATAACACATAATACTCCGCGGTACCAGCCTCGTCGTCGAGGTCGGAAACCGCGCCACGTAAAAGTCATTAACTCACAGGGGAGCCCTCGGGTGATGTTCGATTAAATTTATTACCGGGTTGAGAGCCATCGGCGCTCACCCATAGTCCGGGCTAAGCTGTGAAAGCCATCTGAGGCTAACAGCTATACACACACACACACACACACACACACACACACACACACCCATACACACACACATACACACACACACACAAACACACAAAAATAATTTTATCGCGATCGTTTGATTTGCCGACATTTCGAACACTTTTCAGCATTCACGGTCACGTGCGAATTTTCCAATCAAACGTTTAAGCGTTGAAAACTCTTATTTATAATATTTCTTTCGATCTATAATTTATTCAAAAGACTTTGTTTTGGACAATAAATGTCCTAACAATGATCGCAGTGCCTTCTACCGGGCCTCATTAGGGTCCTGGTTTAATTTAACTAAAATAATCATTATAATGATCTCAAACCATCTTTGCAATATTGCTTTTCTTATGGAAGTAAGTCTATGATCAACATAGAAACATTAGTTGTTTTTTTTTTTCATTTTAGTGGAATTTATTTTTGCTTATAAAAAAGAGATTGTCACCGCAGTTGTAGTAAGGAAGACGGGGAAGCCGCTCTATTGTACTACGCCTACACTGCATTGCTAACACTCGCTGCTCAATCCTCGAAGCGAATAGCAATACCATAATCATATTTATTTCATCATCTCAGCCCATATACGTCCCACTGTTGGGCTCGGGCCTCCTCCATAATGGAAGAGTAATTGACCTACTATACCACGCTAGTCAGACGTGTTAGTATAGGGTTTTATTTCGAGTTTTCCTTCTCTCGCATAGATGTTATATGCGTTTTATATCCCTTAGTCGTCTCGTACGATCACCCACGGGTAAGATAGGGGGTGGTGAATTGTATTCTTACTCCGTCACCACACGAAAGACATATTTATTTGCTTATTTTTAATATATCGCACCTTTAATCCAATACCGTCACTATCCTAAATAAGCAAATTTTACAGGAGAGCTATTTAAAGATTTATGACAAATATTAGCTAATATTGTGTAAATTCAGTGCTCAACAATTAAATGCCATTAAAAAAAGTTTTTCGAAAAATTTCGTTTAGTGACGGTATTGGATTAAAGGTGCGATATGTATTATTTTTAGAGATTATGTACTATTTTAAATATATTATTTTTTAGAGTCGATACTTGTCGTGTGGTGACGGAGTAAGAATACAATTAACCACAATCGTTCTTACCCGTGGATGTTGTAAAAGACTGCTAAGAGATTATAATACGTATAAAAAATCTATTCAAGAAAAGGAAAACTTGGAATAAAACCAAATACCAACAAGTCTGACCAGCGTCGTATAGTAGATTAATTAGCTTCTTGTTATCTAGGAGGCTCGAGCCCAATAGCAGAACCTGTACGAGCTGAAATGAATGAATAAATAAATGAGTGGCTATTTATTTTTATTTACTAAAACGAGCATGAATGACGACCATGATAAGACTGTCTATCAAAAATTGGACGCTAGTATTAATACATCATTTAATATTTTGGGATAACATTTCATCACTTTTTAAAAATATAAATTACTAACTACTATAACCACAGCAATATAATTATACAAATATCTTGAAAAAATTGATCACTCCTCGACTATAATAGTTAGCAGTCCCTTTTTGTCAATACTTATAAATAGACAACCGAATTACGTCATAAAGAAATAAAAATATTATGAACTAACACATTTCCCTGGTATAATCTAGAACAAAAATAATAACAAATATCTAAAATGAATCTAAAATAATAAATATCTAAATTAACAAGACAAACAAGGAAAGGGTTTTTTTTTATGGGTGGGCTATGGTAAGGACGGCGCGCGGGCCCATAACCCACCCGTACCCACGTCAACTCGTTGTTGGGCCGACCACCGGAGCAGATGTGACTTGTCATCAGTGGTCGGCCCGACGGAATACCCTTTCGGGTAACCTCACCTCTCGACGTACTGGGACGTCGGTCGCCATCGCGCGGTCAGCCTCTCTGCGGGTGACGGACAATTCCCCGGTCCGATCACCCGCGGCCTCGGCTAGGGAAACAAGGAAAGGGATAAAACATATTTTAACACAAATTCAATTACAAAGTTATAGTTTATTTTCACTGTTTTAGTTCCGTTAACTAAAACAATATTGAAAGGGCAATTTCATTGGTATATTTATAGAGAGTTATAATACACCGTGGAAAAATTGGCTGTTTTCCTGAAACGTATGTACTCAGTTAATCATTCTTAATATACATAACTAAAAACAATACATTTAGAAAATAGTCTGATAATTAGACATTCTTAAGTTTGCCTGACATGCAACGGTATTTGTACCCAACATGCCTACGACATAGCATTCGTATTAAATCGCTATAATAAGTAAAACAAGATAATTTTAGGCATAACACCTCGGAGCTCGGTGTCGCACGTCACTCGTTCGCGTCCCGCACCTACTTTTTTTTTGTGATGCGCCCGAGTGCGCGACCTTGGTCTATGTTTTAATAGGTCAAATAGCATGCTACCGTACCTACGGTCAATGCCCTTAACCACAGATTACAGTTATGCAAAAATGATATTTTAAGGAAACGTCCGGGATTACAAATGACAAGAATTTATGTTTTTATTTTATTGAATAAATGCTATAGTATGGTTCTATATCATTTACTGAGTATGTACGTTTCGGGAAAACAGCCAATTAGATTCCACGGTGTTTATATAGGTCTTTATATATTCCACAAATTTACTCGAGCTCAAGGTTCCCATCTCTTGTTTAGTTGTTATATGCTTATCCTTTAGTCGTCTTTTATGATATTCACATGTGAAATAGGGGTTAGTGAATCCATACTAATATTATAAATGTGAAAGTAAGTTTGTTTGTTACGCTTTCACGCTTAAACCACCGAACCGATTTCAAAAGTTCTTTCACCAATGGAAAGCTCTAATATCAGGGAGTAACATAGACTATATTTTATCCCGGTATTCCCACGGGAACGGGAACTAGGCGGGTAAAGCTACTGAAAGATATATGAAAACATGTCTCATGCAGGTGAAGCAGTATTTTTTTTATTATCGACGGTGGCAAACGAGTAAGCAGTATACCCGATGGTAAGTGATACTACCGCAAAAAGACCTTTGCGATACCAGGACACAGCTAGGTCGTCGGCTAGTTGTGTCCTAAAATGCTCTTCTTAAACCTCGTTTAAATGACATGTCATAACGCTAGGGTGATACAGCAGCAGGTAGTTTATTCTAGAGCCTGCACGTACGTGGAAGAAATGAGCACTGGAAACGTACAGTTGAAGACCATGACCTTTCCAGGTGAAATGGATGACTTTGCTGCGGTATCGAGTGGTACGTTGGTAAAACGATGACGGTGGTACCAAGTCAAACAGTTCCTCGGAGTACACTCCATGAAAGAGTCGGTAGAGTAC
The DNA here is from genome assembly GCA_032191425.1 of Lymantria dispar. Lineage (NCBI taxonomy): Eukaryota > Metazoa > Arthropoda > Insecta > Lepidoptera > Erebidae > Lymantria > Lymantria dispar. Next base: position 21,483,595 of record CM063464.1, read on the forward strand.
CTACACCCAAAGTCCCTCCGCCGCTCCAGTAACTCCCAATCTGTCCATTAATTAGGATACAGCACATAATTTATTACAAATAGATTTTATTTCGAAATGCTTAATTAATATTATTTTAATTAACAATACTATTCGTTAACTTTTGATAGGCAAGCTGGCAAAAATGTATTCTTCTTATCATAATTATAAAAAAATGATTAAGATTAAAACTATACGTAATCGTTCGACCAGCGATCTTGCGATCGCCAACCAAACCGCTAAGCGTGTCAGTTTTATTATTATTCGCCTTTAGAAGTGATGATGTTTTATCAATGGGAGAATGTATGATGAAAAAATGACAGTATTTTCATGTAATGCAACAATAGGATTAGAATATAAAGGTAAAATTACCCATTGTAGTCGAAAATAAGCTCAGTTGCGAAATCGAGCAGTCCCTTAAGACAGCCCCAGTTCGATCCTTAGTTATAGCTTTTTTTTAGTTTTTGAAGTGAAAACTTCTTTAGCGTCGTTGTGCACTTTTTTGAGATTGGTAAACAATGTTAAACTCGCATCAGGACACGTGACCTGATCGAAAATTCATAAGATGGCGCAGAGCGCTTGTGCGAATTTATAGTGCATGCGTGCCTGGTGTTTGCTTTCAAATCTACAAACACCAATCTGTTTGTTGAAAATATTGCACTACACAGTTTTTGATTATGAAAGAAAAGTAGAAAACACAGACATGAGATACTTATTATCAGTTTATATTAAACTAAATAATTCTGATCTAAGCCAACATCATATTAAGTATTCACTTGTGCTTAATCCCAAACGGTCCCTTACCCCTTTACAGATATGTATATCTAGGGACCTCAGACGCTAAGCTAAATAACTTGGAGCTTATTTTGAGATTTACTCGTATCTATCTATATTCTATTTACGTAGACCATACACTTAAACTTTCCCTTTGAAAATTACATAAAAATAGTGCTTTACTATTTACTAAATTTGACATATAATAAACTATATTTATAAAATCGTTCTAAACGGATAGACCAATTTTGATGATTTTTAATGTGTATTAAGTTGATTCGAGGATGGATTAATAATTGGAACCGGTAGGTGGCGTTCGATATCAAGGAGAACTGTTTTTATTTTTGTATATTTGAACAGAACAGCGTCTGTTGGCAATGGATATGCATTGCCATCTGTCGATTATAGACCTTGAAACCATGAACTAGTAAAGGACAGCGAAGAAAGTGAAGTTAGTTATTGGTCACTAAAACAATGAATTAGGACCTGGGGTAGGTGGCGTTGCGATTGATTTCAAGGAATTTAATTTCATTTATTATTTGTATAGGACAGCGTTTTTTGAATGAAACTACCCTAGGATTAATTATCTTTATATCCACCTGTCTAATATTTCTATGAGTATAATAGCTTCAATGTAATTTCGACAAAAATTGAATTATGTGCAATAAAAATATTATGGGTAATATTACTTAGTTACGTTAGGACTCATAAACTGTGTAAACATACAAGAAATGATTCTGCCATTTCTAACATTTATATCCCACTGTTAGACATGAAACTCACTACAGCGGTAAGACAACATTTTCTTCTTCAATACTATTATTTTCTCCTGTCCGAGCTCTGTTCGTATGATGACTAAGTAAAAATACAATTCACCATACCCTATCATGACCGTGGGTGTAAAACAAGACTAAAAGATATGTATATAAATAACATCTATACAAAATAATATTCGAAATAAAACGAACAATCAACACGTTCGTCCAACACGATGGTCGATTTCCCACCTATTCAGGCGGAGGCCTGACCCTAATAGTAAGACATATTTGAACTGAGATGATAATCTTCTCAACATATTTTTTTTTATGAAACTCTTTACAGTCTATGAGTTTATTTTGTAAATAACTCCTACGAAGGCGAATAATACCAAATCTGCTACAATTAGAAGGTGGATTGACTACTACAATTAATTTTATGAGCTGAGAAAACGTTGCTATTATGTACCCCCCTGTAAAAATCAGTTCAGAAATTTAGGCAGTTTTTATGATTTCTATGGGAAACAAAAACTAGTTGATGCTTTGTATTCTTAACCACAACTCAAAGTAAATTAAATAGAAGTATAATATACGAACGTCTTTATTGAGGATATGGTGCGGACGCACGCCGTACATCCTGTCCGGGGTGACGAGAGAGCGATGCTCAACTTCATAATACGCATTCTCTTCCCTTCCCAATAGGCAGGTCCCCTACTACCGAATCCGAGATATCCATGGTTAGACTGTTAAGGTACCCTTCTGGTACTGTTGAGGAGGCCTTCTCAGAAATAGGTATACTAACTCTGCAGGAACTCGAGAATATTCTGTACCTTCAGGCGTTTCCATTATACCTAATATTGGAATGAATCTTAAGATCTGTTTAAGCTTTATTGTACCCGTGGCGCTGTACTGCTTGCTACCCTCATCATTGCTCTAAATCCTCTTATTTATTGAACTATTGGTCAGTTTCACTTCACATCACTTGTTTGGGTGTGAGGGTATTTGAATCTTATCCCGTTTATCTCTTTTAATTAAATTTGTTGTTAGTCTCAAGATTATTAGATGCATTTGGATTAGATTTCGTGAGGGTTAAGACTCAGTGTTAATTATGGAAAACCTTAGTTGATCCTGGTTTAAAGCAGTTACATTTGTGAGATGTATAATAATGATTTCTGATAATGATATCTGATGTTTACGCGAGCACTACACATAATAATTACTAACCATAAACAATATATTTTTTTCATATAGAATAATTTTCTTCTTACAACAAATGTACTAAAATGTGGGTCAAAATTTAAAAAATTTAATAACTAATTTTCTGTATCGGGTAGATAATTGTAAATGTCTATAATAACGATGACTTGTTGGACGTGAGACACCTTAGTCCGCCCGTGACCATGAATGCTGCAAAGCGTTCGAAACGTCGGGCAATCATAAATCAAATACAAACGCGATATAATCCGTAAAAGTAGTTTTATTTACAAAATGATATCTGATGTTTACGCGAGCTCTACACATTGTAAATAAAATTTATTTTACTGGCTGGACAGTACAGCGCGTGACCATGAATGCTGTAAAGTGTTCGAAACGTCGGGCAATCATAAATTAAATATGTACAAACGCGATAAAATCCGTAAAAATAGTTTTATTTGCAAGATGTATAATACTTTTACATTAATTTATTTTCACATACCATGACTGCACAGAGGGCGTACTGCACAGATGGCGTTGTGGTTATGATACTGACATGCCATTCCAGTGCAGTGGGTTCGAATCCCACGCAGAACAGCAACTTTATGCGATTCACAAATTGTTGTTCTGAGTCTGGATGTAATTTGTATCCATTAATTATATGTTTGCGAATATCCCGCAACACAAGGATTACTTTCTTAGTGCAGGGTTAATGTTGTTTTAAAGGAAAATCATCTCATATCATCTTAAAGGAAATGATATTGTATCAGTCACATGTTTCTTATTATTTGGCCCATCTATTTATTTTATATTGGGCACAATGACCATCGTCATTTTAACCCATATACGTTCCACTGTTAGGCTCAAGCCCCCTCTATTACCACGCTGGGCTGACGTGTTGGCATTTTTTCTGGGTAGGCTGTGGTTAGCTCAAACGCCGTCCATTCCATCCGGGGTGACAAAAGGGCGCCGTGTGGCCCTATAACCCACCCTACTTCGTCTCCGTCGCGCGAGCCGCGCGGTAGATGCGCTAATCATAGCCCACTTCAAAATAAAAAGGATGGTATCACGCATCGAAAAACCATAACAGTATTAAGCAAACATTATTAAAAATATTATATTAAGGAATTATTATAACATCCGTGTATAAATTTCCAGGAACTTCAGTATTATAAAGTTGGGTAATATATTTTGACGAAGATAGATTACAATTTTAATATATTGTTTAGGAAACAAATTAAAACTAATTTATTACTTCAATAAAATTAATGATACAATATTAATTTTACTGATTACGCAGTGGTCTGAGCGACTTGATCTTCTGTGCTGAATGTCATGGATTAAATTCCTATAAAATGAGTTGATTTCTTTTTCCGTGTGGTGACGGAGTAAGAATACAATTCACCACTCCCTATCTTGCCCGTGGATGTTGTAAAAGACGACTGAAGGATATACATGTTGCGCATATTACATCTATTAAGAGAAGGAAAGCTCGAAATAAAACCCTCTACCAACCTGTCTGACCAGCATGTTATAGTAAGGTCAATTTCCCTCCTATTGTGGAGGAGGCTCGAGCGCAACAGTGGGATATATATGAGCTGAAATAATGAGCTGATTTAATCAGGTGGTATAGGGTTTTGTTTTAAGTTTGCCTTCTAATTTTCTTAATCGTCTTTTACGACATCACTGATAGGGTGAATTATATTCTTACTGCATCATCACACGGAAAGCCATTCCATTATCATCATCATCGTTTCAGCTCATACACATGTTATGCTCGAGCCTCCCCCACAATAGAAGAAAATTGACCTACTATCTCACGTCTGACCAACGGGGTCGTTGGTCAAACATGTTAGTTTATTTGAAGGTTCCCTTCTTTTACATAAATATTATACGTATATTTTATCCATTGTAAATAAAACTACTTTTATCGATTATATCGCGTTTGTATTTGATTTATGATTGCCCGACGTTTCGAAGACTTTGCAGCATTCATGGTTACGGGCGGGCTAAGGTGTCTCACGTCCAACAAGTCATCGCTATTACAGACTAGTCTGTAAACGTCGGGCAATCATAAATCAAATACAAACGCGATATAATCCGTAAAAGTAGTTTTATTTACAACTAGCAATCCGCCCTCGCTTCGCTTCGGATTCAGTCGCCTTACGCGCGTAGTTCCCGTTCCCGTGGGAATACCGGGATAAAATATAGCCTATGTTACTCCCTGATATTATAGCTTTCCAATGGTGAAAGAATTTTTAAAATCGGTCCAGTACTTTTTGAGTTTATTCGTTACATACAAACTTACAAATTTTACCTCTTTATAATATTAGTATAGATGTGTAGTGCTCGCGTAAACATCAGATATCATTATATTTATCCCTCAGTCGTCTTTTATGACACCCATGTGCAAGATGGTGGTGATATTCTTACTCCGTCACCTCACGGCAAATTTTACTATTATTACATTTCATACTATACATAAAATATTGTTTTAAATTTGAATATAATTTGTGACCGTTAACTGTGTACTGTGGAGCGGGCTATGCCCAGGATAATCTCGGCAAGATAGAATCCCAAATACGGCAATCCGTAAAAGAACAGGTGCAGGACACATATACTGGGTGTGTCGTAAATAGTGGTCCACCGTTAAGGATTCGATAAACCAGATAATTTACTATAACAAATTCCATTTTTAACCATTTTTAGCCGAGGGTTCCGTAAATATTAATTTTTAGTTATTTATTTACCAAATTTCTACCTCTTGTAACAAATTTGGTTGTAGTTTTATCAAAAACCATTATATTTTCATTTTGATTACTGTTAATTACTGCTGAATACAAGAGCTATCGTTTATTAACATGTTATTTAATGTAGATTTAGATCTTCTGCAAAAAAAAATGATTGTACTCGAATTTTAACGGATTTTTTTAACATATCATGCTAATTCAAAAGCGATTTATGTAAAAAAAATGTACTACACTGTCAGTGCCCATTAATTTAATAATATGCCTATTTAATACCAATTTCAAAATGGTATCATAATACCAGATCCCTATAAAAAACAGCAAGATATCTAATTTTAATTGAAGAAAGTAAGATTTTCATTAAAATTAATTTTAAAATTTATTGCTATAATACTTACGATTTTTGTAAAAAAAAAAACTTTACTATCAGTGCCTACTTATTTAATTATATTCCTACTTAATACCGATTCTAAAAGGTTTACTATCCCATTAATAAAACAAGTAATGAAATTTTAGTTAAAAACGACTATAAAAGACAACTTTTTACTATTGTTGCAAAGTGATCTAGACCTAACTTGTAAATTACAACAAGGCATTGAAAAAAAACAAGTCATACATCATCATACATCATTTATTGTTATTCTTTAACATTTAAATTACACCAAGTGCTCGAAATGGCCCCCATTTGCAGCTATGCATGCTCTGCAACGTCGAATAAACGACCGTTTAAGTCGCCGAGCAAACCCACTCTCGTTTATTTTTCTAGCTGCTGTGTGTATGCTAGTCCTCAAGTGATCAATGGACGTTATTTCTTCTTTGTACACATGTTCTTTCAGGCAACCCCAGTAAAAAAAATCCAGGGGATTTAAGTCTGGCGAGCGCGGTGGCCATAGTATTGGACCTAAGCGTCCTATCCACCTATTTGGATACGCTGTGTGTAGGTGCTCTCGTACTCTAACAGCATAGTGAGCGGGACAGCCATCGTTCTGGAGCCACATATCTTCTTGGACTTCAGGAGCGCTCTTAAAACCAGTTTTGTCACACTCAAATTATATTTCAAAGTTTTATTACCATATTATCCGTTTTGTTGTAAAATTAATGCAACAAAATGTTTAAATTAATTTTAATGAAAATCTTACTTTCTTCAATTAAAATTAGATATCTTGCTGTTTTTTATAGGGATCTGGTATTATGATACCATTTTGAAATTGGTATTAAATAGGCATATTATTAAATTAATGGGCACTGACAGTGTAGTACATTTTTTTTACATAAATCGCTTTTGAATTAGCATGATATGTTAAAAAAATCCGTTAAAATTCGAGTACAATCATTTTTTTTTGCAGAAGATCTAAATCTTCATTAAATAACATGTTAATAAACGATAGCTTTTGTATTCAGCAGTAATTAACAGTAATCAAAATGAAAATATAATGGTTTTTGATAAAACTACAACCAAATTTGTTACAAGAGGTAGAAATTTGGTAAATAAATAACTAAAAATTAATATTTACGGAACCCTCGCCTAAAAATGGTTAAAAATGGAATTTGTTATAGTAAATTATCTGGTTTATCGAATCCTTAACGGTGGACCACTATTTACGACACACCCTGTATATGTGGTAGGACCACACTGTCGACAGTTATCTTGTCTACAGCCGCGGGCTGGTCCGTCCGGGGTAGTACCACACTGAGCAGAAGATCGACGTCTGAGTAGTAGCGATTTGTTACTGCGCTTCGTTCGGTGAGCGAGAGAGCCGGAAGCCCAACTTTCTGAGGGTGTTTGCGTGTGGAGGATTTCGGTGGTGCACTTGGTATCACCGAGCCTCAATGCATGCATTCACACTCCCTTCATTTTCTTCGCGGTAGGCAACGGCCTTGTAAAGGTCCATGAACGGCAGCAACACTTACCATCAGGTGTACTGTTTGCTCGTTTGCCACCGTTTGCAATAAAAAAAAAAAGAACCTCGCTTGACGAAACTACAACCGCTAAGGAAGATAGGTACTCAAAGGGCGGCCACGTATCAGACGACGCATTGTGGAACGCCGTCTCACTAGGCGGGCCGACAACCTGGTGAAAGTTGCTGGGTGTAGTTGGAAGCAAGCGGCACAGGAACGCACCTTGTGACGAACAATGAGGGCAGCCTACGTCCAGCAATGGACGATGATACGCTGAATGATAATGACGATGTTCTGTATTTCTGAAATCCCACCCGATAAAAAGATTTTTCCTTACTTCTGGGTGTTATCTTTAGAGAAAATAATATGTTTAAGTTGCACGTAGAATTTAAATTTCACCGCCCGTATGTTTACACAACATATTCGCTTTAACAACTGTATATCTATTTTATTGCTTCGTGATAACCCAACGTACTGCTTCACCTAAACCAATAATTCACATCTGTATTACTTCTAACAATATATAACTTTGAGATAACGTACTTATTAAGAGCTTGTAGTTTTCTTTGTATAAGCAATGAATTATTCAACCCCCATTCTGTTGCACGGGTGAAATAAAAAACGAAGAAGGGGTATAAACAGCTAGTATAAATACAAACTAAATGACGTGTAACCGTTGGATTATTTTAGATAGCTGGCAACATTTATAAATATAATAGTTCGAAAAAAAACTAAAAAAATACGCTTAAACCGCTAATCCTGATTATCCTAGTAAGGATAACGCGTCAAACTGTTTAAAATATTGAATTGTCGGTCCTTAATAAGTATGCCAAATTTCGAGTTAATCCGACGTTTTGAAGGGGGTCAAAATCATGTTCAAAGATTCGGTTACATAGTAACATACTAACATACATACGTCTGAAGCTAAAAAAAGCGTATAAAAAAAAGTAAGCCGTCGCTCAGGACGCCTGGCAGATGTGAAACTTTGAAATTATTTTCTTCAAGTATATATGATTTATTCATCTATACTTGTAGAAAATAGATTACGACAGGAACTAATATGTAAAGTATTGAATAAAATAATACGATTTCTACTATTATTTAAAATATTACAATTACAAAGAAATGATATTAGTTCACCGCTCAATCGCATACGACCTAACATAGCGTCGCTACGTCTCCCTCACACACTTCTACGTACCTAGTTCAAATCAAAAGGATCGGTTAAGAAGGTATGATCTAGCAAACAGAAATAACGACATCTATCGAGCTAAGACTAAATCTCAGCTACAAAATATATTTTATAAAGAAATCTCTAATCCTGTAATGATGATGATGATAATGAGACAAGCTGTTTAAATTATTTTATCGTCATTGGTCCTTGTTAAATTAACAAATTTTAAATGAAATCCGACTGTTGAACGTGGGTCAAGATCCAATTCCTAGGAGTCTGTAACACAAACAAATAAATATACATCTGAAACTAATAAAACACCTATAAAAAGCGATTGTCCAGTTTTCATACGTGAAAGTACTGTAAGTAGGTATGGTATACTTATGTTGGAAAGTTAGAGAATTATACATTATTTTATAGAACATACATTATTTTATAGAAGTATATATGCATAAAAGAACAGATTACGACAGGAACTAAAATAGCACATTAATAAAAAGAATATTCATTCATCATCATCATCATCATTTCAGCCTATTGCCGTCCACTGCTGGACGTAGGCCTCCCTCATATTGCGCCACAATGTGCGGTCCTGTGCCGCCTGCATCCAACGACGCCCAGCAACTTTCACTAGGTCGTCGGTCCACCTAGTGGGGGGGCGTCCTACACTGCGTCGTCCGATGCGTGGTCGCCACTCGAGAACCTTTCTTCCCCAGCGGTTGTCGGTTCGTCGAGCGATGTGGCCTGCCCATTGCCACTTCAGCGTGCTAATTCTTCGTGCTATGTCGGTTACACCCGTTCTTCTGCGGATTTCTGTATTCCGGATTCTATCTCGCAGAGAAATCCCGAGCATAGCCCGTTCCATAGCACGCTGAGCGACTTTGAGCCTTGATATGAGGCCTACATTTAGGGACCACGTTTCCGTGCCGTAAGTCATCACTGGTAACACACACTGGTCGTAGACCTGTGTTTTCAGACACTGAGGTATGTTGGACGAGAAGATCCTCTTAAGTTTCCCGAACGCTGCCCAACCGAGTTGGATTCGTCGGCTGATCTCTTTCTCGAAATTGGATCTACCTAACTGGACTGTTTGTCCTAGGTAAACATAGTGACATTTTCATAGAAATTATTTCATATATTATTTTCATAGAAACATAGTGACAACAGATTGACAACTTCGAGAATCGCATTGCCAACTAGGACCGGTACAGGAATGACATGGGTATTTGACATGACTTTCGTCTTGTCCATGTTCATTCGTAGACCCACTAGTTGGGATACCCTGCTGAGATCATTGAGCATAGTGCCAAGGTCCTCCATGGATTCTGCCATAACGACGATATCGTCTGCGAATCGAAGGTGAGTGATGTATTCGCCGTTAATGTTGATGCCGAGTCCAGTCCAGTCTAAGTGCTTGAAGACATCTTCCAGTGCAGTGGTGAACAGTTTCGGAGAAATGACATCTCCCTGTCTCACGCCTTTCTGCAACTGGATCGGTTTCGTACTCTTATCCCGGATACGGACTGACATTGTGGCATTCCTATACAAACACTTCAGCACTTCGATATAGCGATGGTCGATTTGGCACCGCTGAAGGGACTGCAGCACCGCCCAAGTTTCGACTGAATCAAAGGCTTTCTCATAGTCCACAAACGCTAAGCACAGGGGCCGATTATACTCCTCGGTCTTTTGTATAATCTGCCGAAGCGTGAGGATATGGTCTATGGTGCTATAGCCTTTTCGGAAGCCGGCTTGTTCGGGCGGCTGGAAGTCATCGAGCTTGCGCGTGAGTCGATTGGTAATGACCCTCGAAAACAACTTATAAACATGGCTCAGGAGTGAGATGGGTCTGTAGTTCTTTAAAAGAGCTTTGTCACCCTTCTTGAAGAACAGCACCACCACACTCCTGGTCCACGACTCTGGAACGTCGCCCCCGAGGATAACGGGATTAAATAGCTTCTGAAGGGCTATTAATACCGGCTTGCCGCCCGCCTTCAAGAGCTCTGCCGTAATTCCGTCATCTCCCGGTGCCTTACCGTTACGTAGTTGTTTGAGAGCCATTCTGATCTCGTACAAGCTGATGTCCGGGATTTCTTCGGTATAGTGCCGAGTTAGCTTGGATCTGGGATCTTGGACCAAGCCGACAACAGGATTTCGGGATGATTTGTATAACTGTCCATAGAACCTTTCGACCTCTCCCAAGATCTCACTTTGGGATGAAATGACAGTGCCGTCATCGGTCTTCAGCTTAGTCATTTGGCTTTTCCCAATAGACAGATCTTGTGCGAACACTTTCGAGCCACGATTCCGCTCTATCGCTTCTTTAATACGGAACGTATTAAATCGACGAATATCGCGACGCACAGGCCTGGAGATCTGTCTATTTAGCTGCCTATGTTTGGACCAATCGGCTGCAGACTGCACCGTCATCTCTTTTCTCCTCTCCATGAGCTCGAGAGTCTGGTCAGAAAGTTTTTTAGGTCTATTAACGCGGTGAGCCTTGAAAAATTTCGACCCAACCGCGTGGACAGTTTCCACGAACCTGTTGTTCATATCGTTCGGAGATTCGCACTCGTCCAGACATTGGAAGCGATTATGTAGTTCGAGTTGAAAGTTTTCGAGGTTCTGGTATTGGACAGATGTAGGTCGGAGTGTAGACTTCATCAATACAATTTTTTTTAATTTTTTTATAATAATATTACAATTTTTTTTTCCAAGAAAATGATGATTTTTATTCAATAAACATTTATTTTCATTATAGATAACAATTTACTTTAAGCTCACTAGATGGCGTTGTACAAATTTTAAATCGCACTATGGTTTCGTTACAAAAATATACACATATGTATCCGGATTTTTATTTGCAGTTTACGGGTTGAGAGCCCTCAGCGCTCACCCACCAGTCCGGGTAAAGTTGTCACAGCCATCTGAGGCTAACAACTAAGTGACACAAAAAAAAAATTGCAGTTAATTAAAATGGTGCCCCACAGCGTGGCGTTAACGCCACGCGACAATCGGGATCACCCTCACCTATAGATGTTTCACATCAAAAATCGATACCACATTGAATGGGTATTTCATCAGCGTGGTAAAATAGATCAGTAGCCACTCTTTTATGGAAAAGGATACGCCTTGAAGGATAGGCCTTCTCCATTATAGATCAGTGTTTTTATATAGACTAAAAATAAGTTCCTTGTACATTTTTCATTCATTCATTTATTCATTTCAGCTCATACATCTTACAGCTGAGCTCAGGCCTACTCCGTGATAGGAAGGATATTAATCTACTATATTACGCTGGTTATACGGGTTAGTATAGAGTTTTATTTTGAGTTTCTCTTTTCTTGTATTGACGTTATATGCATATTATTTCCCTTAGTCGTCTTTTACGACATCCACGGGTAGAAAGGGAATAGTGAATTGTATTCTTATTCCGTCACCACACGGATTTGTATACTTTTAGTGACGGATTAAGAATAAAACATAACCACCGTCGTGGTTATATTTTTATTCTTAATCTGGTTATCCGTATGGTTACGGAGTAAAAATATAATTCACCACACCCTTCTTGCCCGTGGTTGTCGTAAAAGACGACTAAGGCATATATCTAACATCGATATAAGAAGAGTTAAACTCGAAATAAAACCCTATATCAACACGTCTGACCAGCGTGGTATAGTAGGTCATATTTCCTGGCACAAAAAAGGAGGCTCGCGTCTAACATAGAACGTGTATAGGCTGAGACGATAATTAATCAAACGTATTGGTGTATTGCGTACAAATGTATTCTTAATCCGTCACCACACGGCAAATATATAAAACTAGCGACCCGCCCGGCTTCGCACGAGTCCAATGCTGATACTAAATATACTACAGAATGTCTTTATATACAACGTTCACAGCTTTTTTGTCATTAGACAATACAAAAATGTTTTCTTTAAAGGTTACTCTTGAAACATCGACATATTATGCATGTATTATACATTTAAACCTTCCTCTTGATCACTCTATCTATTAAAAAAAATCCGCATTAAAATCTGTTGCGTAGTTTTAAAGATCTAAGCATACATAGGGAAAGACAGACAGCGTTAAGCGACTTTGTTTTAAACAATATAGTGATCAGTGTATTATGATAAAACTATTTTTACGGCTTATATCGCGTTTATAATATATTTGATATTTAATTTACCATCGTTTCCTCCATGACGAGATAACGATAAACGCTGTAACGCGTACGAAACGTTGAGAAATTAATAATCAAATGTAAACGTGACAAAATCCGTAAAAATAGCTTTATTTCAAACTAGCAGCGCCCTACGGTTTATCCGCATAGTTTCCCTTCCCGTGGGAATATTGGGATAAATTATAGCCTATGTGTTATTCTGATGTGTAAGCTGTATTATTATGAAATTTCATTAAAATCCATTGAGTGGTTTTTGCGTGAAAGAGCAACAAATATACTCACAAACCTTTACGTATGTTATATTAGTAGGATGTACTCGCGTAAACATTAGAATAAATTTTGACATCATCATCATCTCAACTCATACACTCACTGCTGAGCTCGAACCTGCTCCACAATAGAAGTGTAATTCATTTACTACACTACGCTGGTCAGACAGGTTGTCGATTTTTCCTTCTCTTGCATAGATATCATACGCATATCCCTTCGTCGGTCGTCTTTTACGATACCAACGGACAAGATACGAAGTGGTCATTTGTATGTTACATGGTGTATATTTTAGTATAATAAAATAATTGTACTGTGCCTTAAACATAATAATTAAATACATGCCTTATTGATGTAGTAATCTTAATATATATAAATTACGTGTCACGTTGTTTGTCCGCGATGGACTCCTAAACTACTTAACTGATTTTAATCAAATTTGCACACCGTATGCAGTTTGATCCAACTTGAAAGATGGGATAGCTTACATCTTAATTTATAGTCGCAATATTATTTTATTGCAAATTATTTGTCTATTATTTGACATTCACAATTATCTGTTAACTCCAAACTATTTTAACAGATGGCGATATCTGTTGACTGGATTAAGTAATTAATTAATAAATGGCGCTGCTACGTCAAACCTACAAACGTGTCATATACAATTTTAACTTGCTTTTTTACATAGATGCCATTTGTAAAAAAATATGACGACCTCCATGACAGATGTTCTCCTACAGTTCCACTTAAATAGTTTAATAAAATGTAATATAACAAAAACATTAGCCACAGCAACGAGTGGCCGGGTCTGCTAGTAAAAATATATAATTATCGCTAGTAAAGTCCTAAGTTTAAATCCTATAATGCAGAAAACAAAGATTTTTGTTCTCATACTGTTTTTCTAAATCAAATCATTTATTCTGCATAGGCCCCTTGAGGGCACTTATATATTATCAAATTTATACATCGTTTGAATACAATACAGGATCGGATCAGAATGCGGCCACAAGCTGAGAAGATCCGGCAAGAAACTCAGCAGACTGTCATTTTTTTACCATCTTTTGAATAATATTACACGTATACAACATATAATCTTAGCTCCAGTGTGAAGCCCTTCGAGATAGGATATAACTTTTTTTTTTAATTTAGTTCAAATAAAAAAGGAAAGGAAAACATAGTTGGACCACATCCCACAAGCAGCACCCGATCACGAGTTAACTACTAGAGCAGCCATCATTCCCCTCAAACACAGATAAAAATAATGTTATAAGCATCCCAGGCGACTACTGCCGCCTAATCATCTGATAATCCTTCAGTAAATTTTTACGACAGCCACCAGAAAGCATGTGAGAGCATAAATTTTAATTTAATAATTAAATCCCGCGTTCGTGTGGTGACGGAATAAGAATACAATTAACCACTCCCTATCTAGCCCGTGGATGTCGTAAAAGACGGACTAAAGGATATTACATGCATATAACATCTATGAAAGAAAAGGGAAACTTGAAACAAGAGCCTATAGAAGCCTGTCTGACCGGCATGGTATAATAAGGTCAATTTTCCTGCTATTGTGGATGTTCAAGGCCAGTAGAACGTAGGTGTATGAGCCGAGAGAGAAAATTAACCAGTGCAATTTCTCCTATAATAATAAAAAAAATGCATTAGAATTGAACGCTCCAAAAATAGCCAAAGCCGAACGAATACGTTGAAATAAATCACGCAATGGAAACAATTAAACGTGAAAATACATGAATTTTATAAATAATTCATTTATACGCTAACGAACGATGTTTAATAAAAAAATTGTTCTAAGCTAAATTCTCGCAAATGAAAGCCGGAACATGATTTCACGGAAATAATTGCTACTGAACATGATAATTACAGCTACGTATTCACACATGTTAAGACCAGTTTATATGACACTATGAAAATAGAAAAATGAATAAAATTTCTAACAATTGATAAATTATTATTAACTAGCTTATGCCCGCGACATCCACGTAGAATATTTGCGTTGCACTAATGCTAACTTTAACCGGCGACTTTGTTTACGTAGAAGATGAAAATATTTTTAAATAATACAATTCTGCACACATGATTTTTGTAAAACCTAACCGTTTATGTAGTGCGCGCAGCGGAAGTTCTCATAAGGGAAAAACCCAATTCTGAAACATTTTTCATTGTTACTCCGAGCGGAGCAACAATGAAATATGTTTCAGAATTTTATTGGTCTTAGCGTGATGATTTATAGCCTCAATAAATGGGCTATCTAACACTGAAAGAATTTTTCAAATCGGACTACCAGTTTATGAGATTAGCGCGTTCAAACAAACAAACTCTGCCGCTTTATATATTACTAGCAACCCGCCCTCGCTTCGCTTCGGTTTCAGTCGCTTTACCCGCGGCGTAGTTCCCGTTCCCGTGGGCATACCGGGATAAAATATAGCCTATGTTACTCCCTGATATTATAGCTTTCCATTGGTGAAAGAATTTTTGAAATCGGTTCGGTGGTTTAAGCGTGAAAGCGTTACAAACAAACATCCTTACTTTCGCATTTATAATATTAGTATGGAAGTATAGATATAAAGTTTAACGTTTTCCGTGTAGTAACCGAATATGAATACTTCACCACCCCTTTTGTACCCGTGGATGTCGTAAATGACGACTATAGAATAAAATATGCATATAACAGATCTATGCAAGAAAAGGAAAACTCGAAACAAAACCTTATACCAACACGTCTGACAAGCGTGGTATACTAGGTCAATTTGTGAGGGTTCCCGAAAGGGTATTCCGTCGGGCCGACCACTGACGACAAGTCACCCTGCTCCGGTGGTCGGCCCAACAACAAGGCGACGTGGGTACGGGTGGGTTATGAGCCCGCGCGCCGTCCTTTCGTCGCTCCGGACGGAATGGACGGCATAGCCCACCCACAAAAAAAAATACTAGGTCAATTTCCCTCCTCTTGTGGATGAAGCTCGAGCCCAACCATGGGATACATACCAGCCAAAATGATGAATAATGACGTTTTTCATGTGGTGACGGACGGTTATGTATAATATAATTCACCACATAATTTCTTACCCTTGAGTGTTGTTAATGACGATTAAGGGATTATAGGTAGTTTTCCAATTACAGAGCATAATGCGACTCAGTGGCGCATAATGCCGAATCATGCTGATTCTTAATTGGAACGTGAATTAGTTTTCAAATGCACCAGCAGAGTGCGCTAAGTGCGCAGTGTTGAAAAAAAAATATTCATAAAAGTTAGCAATAACCTCATTAATGTAAAATAAAGTGGTATACATAATAATTGGTTTAAGTAATTTGGATTTTGATTATTTCATTAACCTTTTGTTGTTTTGAGTAATTTTTTTAAATGAGTTTTAAAAGAATTATATACTTTTTAATTGAATCATCTTACATCTTATAAAAAAAAATGTCAATGTTTGTACCTTCATCCATACTTATATTTATTTTTTTAACACAGTTTGAATTAACTTTGATTATTTCGAAAAAACTACAACGAAACGAAAGCTTTAAAAATTTTTTCAACAATAAA
Source organism: Lymantria dispar (assembly GCA_032191425.1). Taxonomy (NCBI): domain Eukaryota; kingdom Metazoa; phylum Arthropoda; class Insecta; order Lepidoptera; family Erebidae; genus Lymantria; species Lymantria dispar. Next base: position 21,500,168 of record CM063464.1, read on the forward strand.
TAATATTACTAACGATAATATATAAATAAAACATTTCGATCAATGCCAACTTAAAGAAAAACACTTGTTAATTTTCTGTCACTGAGTTGGTATCACGCGAAAACATTACTTTTGAGAGTGCTCGATTGTGTAGTTGAAACATTCACCGTTAAGCATTATGCCGCATAATGCGCTCTAGTGCTGTAATTGCAAAACGCTCATAATATGCATACAACATCTATGTTAAAGAAAGAACACTTGAAATGCCTGGTACCCATCTGACCAATGTGGTATAATAAGTCAATTTCCCTCCCATTTAGGGATGGGCGATCTTTCTGAAAAAGATCGATTCTTGAATCGATTCGAATTGTCGTCCAAAGAATTGATTTACAAGAAAATTTTGAGGTCTGAAGGATTGATTCCTGATTAATCGATCTATCAATCTTTTCTTTTGGACGTGCTTGTGATGACCTTTTTTTTAGGAAGTCTGAAAGTGTTATTACTCTTATAATGTAGTATAAAACATTAAAAGTATCGAGTGGGCTGAACCAAAATCGAACGACAATTCTCTAGGGTAAAGTATCGATTCCCCGAATCTATTGAGTGCTTCGTATCGATTTATAAAATCGATCTTTTGGGCCTTCTTCGATTAATCGATCTCAGATCGCCATCCCTACTTCCATTGTGGAAGAAGCTCGAGCTTAACAGTGGGACGTATATGAGCTGTGATGATGATGATGATGATGATGAATAAAGTTTATTAAATATAAGAGAGTAATATATCATCATCATCTCTTCCATAATACATATTGTAAAACTAGCAACCCGCCCTCGCTTCGCTTCGGTTTCTGTCGCCTTATCCCCGTAGTTCCCATTCCCGTGGGAATACCGGGATAAAATATAGCTAAGTTTACTCCCTGATATTATAGCTGTCTATTGGTGAAAGAATTTTTTAAATTGGTCCAGTCGTTTTGAAGATTACTCGGAACAAACAGACAGACAAACAGACAGAAAAAAAAAATATAAAGTAATTTTTAGGCATATGTATAGTGCAAGTAACCGTGTGAGCATGAAAAAAGCCTATTATTTTGACATTACCAAACAGACACTCCAATTTTATTTATTGTTATAGATTTACTGGCAATAGTTTTACGATCGGCCGTTGACCTGACGTCAACCCTGCTAGGCAATGTAATTGTTAACCGGACGGAATCAGCTGGAGATGATTCTGCTTAACGATGTAGGAGTTGATAATATTCGTAGCTGATACCACACAGCACTCGAGAATTACATATTATTATTGTTTAAATTGACTATTGCATTATTAGACAAATGAGCAAAAATTTCTAAATGAAATTTACCTAGTGAATAAGTCATTTTTATCATAATTTTTTGGTTAGGGTTTTGTAACCCTCAAAAATAACTCACTTTTCTATTTTAATTCTAATATTACCCTCCGTAAATAAAATTTGGTGTTCATATTATGAAATAAACTTAACCTTTTGAAGACCTTTTGAAAATTTTTAAAAATAATATTGTAAGTTCCCATTTCTTTAATAAATAAATGATCAAGCTTATAAATGGTTATCGTATATAAATATAAATATAAATATAAATATAAATATAAATATAAATATAAATATAAATATAAATATAAATATAAATATAAATATAAATATAAATATAAATATAAATATAAATATAAATATAAATATAAATATAAATATAAATATAAATATAAATATAAATATAAATATCTGGTTGACCGAGCTTCGCTCGGAATATTTTTGTTGTATTTTTGTCCAATTTATTTAGATAAATATTAAAAAAAAATTAAATAATGAAAAACATAAAATATAACAAAAAGAGAATAATAATAACACTGAGATTCGATCCGACGCTGTTTGAGTGCCAAAACAAACCTAAAAGAAAACTGGACGACTTCCTTCTTTCCTCCCAAATGAGCTATCGTAACTCATGACGTTGACGGCGAAATTTGAATTCATATTCATTTAAAATTTAATGTCATTGTATTATTCTGCAAAAAACACCGACAAAACAACATTTTCTATAAATAAAACCTAGCTAGATCGATTTTTTGGCCTCGAAACCTCTAGTATGCCAAGTTTCATCAAAATCGTTGGTGCCGTTTCCGAGATCCTGAATATATACATATATATATACAAGAATTGCTCGTTTAAAGATATAAGAAAGATACTGAACTAAGTCAAAAAGCTTTTTTTTGGGTGGACTATGGTTTGTGGTGGCGATGAATGGACGACGCGCGGTTCCATAGGAATACTCCTATCATAGGCTTTTTTGGTTAGATTAGTGTATACACTATACATATATTACTAACATTAATTTTAGCTACAACATTAGAATATTAATTCATCTATAAATTCTTAGTACAAATACTAAGGTTCGAATTCTTGCACTAGTATTGACTAAGTTACTTTAAGAAAGAGTTACTTCAGTGTATGACATCAGAAGAATGATAGAAATTATAAAGGTGATTAATTAGATTACGTTAGAATGAAAGATAATAAAAGAATAGTCGAGAAAATCGTCACAACATGGAGACAAAAGAAAATTAATTTTATTAATATATCGTGCTTTTTGTTGCTTCGGTTCTAGTGTCTGTTAAACTTGATTATAAGGCATTATTACTACTTTGGGAAGGTTATTTATGAGATTCACAGTGGTAAAAAACAGTCATAAATGTCTAATTTAATCAAATGTGTATTACAGACCAATTATCAATTGAAAATACAATAAAATATTGTACACTTAGCTTTATAGATACTGTAACGGAATGTGAAGCTCGACGAAGCGTGTATACGAGTACATGCTCCTACATAGAATTAACACACACCAAGTATTAATCATTTTGCTTTTGATAAATAATTGCTGTTTCTTCTAACTTTCTTCTTTGTACAATATTTAAATATGATCGATTAAAACTTTATTCATATTCGTCGTCATCTTAGCCTATGTACGTCCCATTATTGGGCTTGGGTCTCCTCCACTATGGGAGGGAAATTGACCTACTATACCACGCTGATCAGACGTGTTGGCATAAGGTTCTGTTACGAATTTTCCTTCTGCTGCATAGATATATGCATATTCTTATCCCTAAATCGTCTTTTACGACACGCACGGGCAAGGGTGGTGAATTGTATACTTACTCCGTCACCACACGGAAAGGTCAAGGTTATTAGCATATTTAATATTAATTAACCCGTTTTTTTTTTGAAGTTACATTTCATTTGGTGCGTTGGGTAAAATTGATAAGAGTAAATTTTTACGACGCGCGCACTCCATCATAAATGTCAACTAGATAATGCATTATAATAAAACTTTCAACGTATTAAATACCTTTTTTCTATGATTGGTGTCGTTTTTTTTTTGTACAAACGTAGAATAGCGCAAAGGATGATATATTTAGAAAGATTTTTATAAAGAAAAAGAAGAAGAACGAGTACTACTCAATACTTATGTGAATTTAATATTAATACTATAATCACCATAGAACACGACAATATATTTTACAATTTTAGAGTGCAATAATCAAAAACACACGCTTTTGAAACTAAACCATAAATTTTCTAATAGTTTATTATCAATAATTTATTAATTATACAATCAAATAATCATTACCTTTAGCTGTTCTTCCCTTATATATTTCTAAATCGAGTGCATTGCTATCATCCGCTTGTGACAACCTGAAGGTGTAGTCATTCCAATCAAAACTAAAAGCGTTGCCATCTAGGAATGTCTCTAACCACGAATCCATCGACCTTGATTTTATCTTCGCCTGTCTTGACTGTAGAGGTTCTATCGTTAACACATTGAATAGCTTCAGAGTCCTTTGTTGCCTGACACTTTGTATAATCTCCTTCGCCATATTATTGATACACGTAGCATTATCACTACAATCAAGTTCAACAATCGCTATAGCGTCCTTTGTTAACATAAAAACGATGAAAAGGATTAGGGGATTCATTTTCACATATGTCTTTCACAAACACTGTGTCACCGTTTTTCACCAATCCATTTGTGGGTCACGTGGTTTCTTTACCATCTACATCGATGGTTACTTCGCTAATGAGTCCTTGTATGGCTGCTTGATCATTTTTATCCAGCGTCACGCTGCACTGACCACAATGGACCGTGTGTGCATTATTTTTTTTATCGAGTTCTTCACTTGCATGTGTGTCGTTGTTTGCAGATTTTCTTTCCACTGTGATCGGTTTTTGTTCGACAATTTTCTGTAATTCAAACATTTAGAGCACTTTATTGCATACTATTTTAAGTACGATGCAAAAAATGGTCGTTTCGCTTTATACGTCGTTAATTGTGAATCAATATTTTACTTTCTTATGTAGCGTTGACATATCAACAGTCACATTTACAAAAGAAGGAAGTACTGTTTTTATTTAGATATTTAGCAGTAACTAATGTTTTTATAACGTGACATCTTTTCAGAATTATAAATCAATAGGAACATTTATTTGAATAGCTAAATCTTCGTAATTCTTGTTGTTTTTAAGTCGTAATGATAATGCAGAAGAAAACAATTAAAGTAGAATTATTATAGATGATTAATAAATAGCTAAATATTCTCACAGTCATAAATTGTAAGACAAAGACATTATGACAGATGTTTCATATAACTTAGTGGAATTCAATCCCATGAAGACCATAGTTAACACGTTCACTTCAAAGAAGGATCCATTTATCATAGCGCCTCAAATCCAAGGAATAACTCTTCTGAGAGTATTAGTATACTCAGCGTCGAAATATCTAGCATAGTCTAGTTTGAGAGCCATTTGAAGAACAAAGACAAATGAACATGACTAAAACTCATTACACGCAAACACCCCTAGAAAGTTGGGTTTTCGCCTTTGCCGCTCATTAAACGAAATGCAGTAACAAATTGCTATTACTCAAACATCGATTTTCTGCTAGACTGAGATACTACCCCGTAGAGACCGGCCCGTAACTGTAGACAAGCAACTAGTGACAGTGTATCCTACCACATAACTTGGTGAATAAACACACTAGACTGCGTTATGTCCTCAAACACACGAGAATACCATTTGAAAGAAAAGGGAACAAAGTGGCGCCTTCTTTAAACTGCGTCATTTATGAATGGTCAGAAATATCCTAAATTACAGATATATCACACTAAATATGAGTTTTAACGAGATTAGGTACCAGCTGTGAGCGATTAATAAGCTTGACAGTTTAATTAATTACGCATATGATTAATACAATATGACGCTTCAGATTTAATTAGTTCGAGGTCCTTTTAATGTTTGAATAAATTATTTAAATTTATGCAAAATGGCAATTTTTTGAAGTTATAATTCTTTCAGCGCATTAGGGTAATATGATGAGGATAAATTTTTACGATGAAAGCCAACATCAACTCGAAGAACCGACACTGAAGTTTACTAGTCAACACTGTTTACGATGCGTGCACACTCCCCCACAAATATCAACTAGATAATACGTTATAATGAAACTTTCAACAGAATTCAGATGTCGATGTTAACAGTGCACGATCATATGGTTCTGTTATCAAAATGGGCGTTCCACAAGGGTCAATACTGGGACCATTTCTGTTCCTTGTATATATTAATGACTTACCCTATTATGTAGGGGACAAACAAAACATTGTGTTGTTCGCAGATGATACCTCTTTATTGTTTAAAATTAAGAGACAAATGCTCAACTATAACGATGTGAACAATGCACTGTCTTACGTTGTTCATTGGTTTAATTCTAACAATTTAGTTCTAAATGAGACAAAAACTAAATGTATTAAATTTACTACACCCAATGTGAGACAAGTGGGCACCAATGTTCAAATGAATGGTGTGGTTTTGGATGTTGTGGAATCAACCACCTTTTTAAGCATCACTATAGATAATGGACTCCAATGGGGCCTCATATTGGGTAACTATCAAATAGGCTCAGCTCAGCGGCTTGCGGTAAAAAAAATTCGCGCGTTAACCGATGTTGAAACGGCCAGAATAGTTTATTTCGCATACTTTCATAGTCTCATGTCTTACGGCTTTATTATGTTGGGGTTGCTCCGCGGAATTGAATAGAATTTTTATTCTACAAAAAAGGGCGGTCCGCGCGATATATAATTTAGGCCCAAGAGTGTCACTAAGAGAGAAATTTAAAGAGGTAAATATTCTGACTGTTATATCTCAATGTATATACGAAAACGTGTGAAATGTATATAAAGAAAAATATCGGTGACTTTGAAAAATATAGTGATATTCATAATGTAAATACTCGGAATAAGGATAAATTAGTTGTACATAGTACTTGTCTTCAACGAGTTAACAGATCCTTCATGGGGCAATGTATACGCTTTTACAACAAATTACCTATTAATATTCGAGATATGCCAGTTAATAAGTTCAAAAAAGTAATCAAGAGTAGATTTTGTAGAATAGGTTATTATAAAATCACGGATTATCTTGATGATAATACAGACTGGTTATGAGCAACTCCTCATTCAGGCATTTTCTCATTATTTCAAAAGGTGTTTGTTACACACATGTTTATTCTGTTGTTGTGACTATAACTATAAAGCGAAGCGTGTTTTGCCAATCGAATTTGTTATTTAATTTGTGTTTTATGTTTGTGGCACATGGTATTGGTCATGCTCACTGAAGGGTCTGCTTGCGGTAGCTACGAGGAGCGGGTCACTCCCTTCCCTCCATTGTGGTTGAGGGGAGAGATGGCTGCTCTAGTGGTTAACTCGTGATCGGGTGCCGCTTGCCGGATCTGGTCCAGCCATGTTACTTTTTCGTTATATTTAATAACTGTATTGTATGATAGTTCGAAAGGCATCACACTGCAGCTATTAATAGACGTGTTATTGTATATTATTTTAATTATAACATAAATAGTAAATGAATAAAAAAGAAGACAATCCCACTGAGTTTCTTGCCGGATCTTCTCGGTGCGGTCGCGTTCCGATCCGGTAGTAATTTAAGGTAAAAATGTAAAAAAATTACCCTATGTAAGTGCCCGCGCGGGGTTTATACATAATAAAGGATTTGAATTTGAATTTGATTGTAGTAAATACCTTTTTTTTCTATTATTAGTGTAATTTTTAGGGTTCCGTCCCAAAAGGGTAAAAACGGGATCCTATTACTAAGATTTCGCTGTCTGTCCGTCCGCCTATCTTTCACCAGGCTGTATCTCAAGAACCGCGATAGCTAGACAGTTAAAATTTTTACAAAATATGTATTTCTGTTGCCGCTATAACAACAAATACTAAACCGACCGTTTTCGACCCATCCCGTGAATATAGGTTAAACGCCACCTGCCTACCAAATTGCATCCAAATTAATTAGTACGAATAACAATACTAATAAGTTATACGAACTCAGAAGTTACAATTTTATTTTCTAACGCTACATACAAATGTTTTAGTTCCATTATGCAAATGCAACACGCCATTGAAACGGTACAGAATGCATAATATGTAGAACTTTAAGAATAATAATCACATATTTTTAATAGTATATTGAATAAATATTTATCCGTGTGGTGACGAAGTAAGAATACTATTTATAACTCTCTTGCCTGTGGTTGTCATAAAAGATGATTAACATGGCAAGAGATGAAAATCTTGAAATGAATACCCTATACCAACACGTCTAACCAGTGTAGTAAGTTAATTTCACTCCTATTGTAATGAAGATTTGAGACTAGAAATGGGACGTAAATAAGTTGCGATGACTATGATTTATTTAATCAATAATCCTTATTAACCCCTCGAGCGTTTTTGGAACACCGTTAGACCCAAAAAAAAATGTGCTCAAAACGCTTTTGGGACACACGTTTGACCCAAATAAACACTTTACAATTAGCAATTGCTTTTAGTACTTTTATTTAACTCAACCAATCAAAAGCTATTGATATATATTTTATTTCATATTTCCTTGTCATATAGCAACAATAATAGTTTACGTAAAACCATAAAATTCACAACTTTTTTCAATATACCAAAGCGCGCGGGGCACTCGAGAGCGCCGCGATGTTTAGCGCGTGAGGGGTTAAATTAAAAATCCTAACTAACGCATTCTGAATTTTACATGACTATTAAAAAAGAAGAAAAATTATTCATTTGGGCAAATCAACTAATCGGCTAAAAAAATAAAGAGACTACTAATAATAATAATTAAAACCGCAGGGCTTGTGGCGTGCTGAATGTGAGTGGCGACACTGCGGTCTTGAGTGCCTCAGAGAGTCGGCCAGAGCCTCGTATCCAGCTCGCCTTTATTGGCTGGCTGGAGTGGAAACTGAAGAGTTCAGTTGAGTTAAGTTAGTTTCAAGGTCTATCGGGGACTTGCGATGGTGAAACCGGCGCCGCACCGCTCGACACCCCAAGCCACTTGCACCAATGTTGCCCCCTGTTGCCCATATGGCTTCCGTGTCTGTGGTGACTGTTTAGGGGGGCCCAATCAGTTGGTGAGTCACCGTCTGCCACAGTTCAAGACGATAAAGGTATTGAAGGCAGGTGACAGTTTTTAAATCAATAGTTTCTAGTTTAACCAGTCCATCCAAAAACTGAAAAATCAGGCGGGCGTTTAATGTTTTAATAAATGTCAATATGAATAAATTACATATTTGAAATAGAATTCTTCTGAAGTAAGGATTTCTTCACATGGTCACGGAAGACCTGCCGAGACTATGAAAACTAATAAAACAACATTAATTATTTTTTGCAAAAAAAGATACCGCCTTCAAAAATGTAGCCAATGTAGATAAATTTTTAGATTCTTGTTGATTTTTTAGAAACCGCTTGTCTGATTTCGATAAAATTTTCATGGGATCACTTGGAAAGTATACCCTTTCCAACAAAAAAGAATTATCAAAATCGGTTCATAAATGACGAAGTTATCCGTGAACAAAGATAAAAAAGCATATATACGGTCGAATTGAGAAACCCCCTCCTTTTTTGAAGTCGGTTATAAAGTATTCGAAACGTCAAAAAAGTTAAATCAAAAGCGACAAAATAGTTTTATTCTAACTAATATTATTAATCCTCTTTAGTGGCCTAAAATAAGCTTTGATGGTAGTGTATTTCTGGATTTTTTTTTTGGGGTGGGTTGCGGTCGGCGCGCTCCTCGCACCACTCCATCCGGGGCGACAGAGGTGCGTAAACACGCAACACCCGCAACCCACCCACGATGCACGTCGCCTTCGTCGTTGGGCCGACCACCGGATCAGGGTTACTTGTCATCAGTGGTCGGCCCGACGGAATACTACTTGGGGTACCCTGTCATCGACCGACATCCTCCCCTCGGGGAGGACGTCGGTCTTTCCTCACGCGGTCAATCTCTCGGCGGGTGACGGACTAATTCTCCTGTTACGCCACCCGCGGCCTCGGCTAGGGCGGCATGAGGCGTATTCCTGGATTGGCTATAGCCAATCTTATCAGAGCCTTTTACGTATGGGAGTACCACGAGGAGACGGTCGACTCTGAGCGGCTTGACCTAATTGCCATGACAGAACGAGACCTTTTATAGGATTTAGAAGTTTTCTTTTAATGCTAATATTGGCAAACGAGCAAACAACACACCTAGTGATAAATGATACTGCCACACATGAACCTTTACTAGGATATTGCCTATCGTGAAGTAAGTGAAAGGAGTGTAAATATGTATGATGAGATTCGGTAATACTAAAGGCAGCACCAAAACTCACCATATGAAAACACCCTCGCAACATTGCGCTTCCGGCTCTTTTGCTCATCGAATAACGAATTATTCGATGAGCAAAGAGAAAACACTAAACAGAAAGTCGACGAGACGTCGACTTTCTGTTCACTTATTTGGGCTTTCTTTATGTCATTACTTACTACAGAGATCCAAGTTAGAATGGGTCTACCACGCTTTTTTGGTCCAGTAGTCATATGTAGGACTTTTCTGGTCATGTCCTCTTCAGGTCTTCTCATTACATGCCGTTCAATTCAGTAATATTAGATTTATTAGATTAAATTAGTAAATTGTCATAATATTTTATCATAATTACAATAAATTTTATCATCATTTTTCATAAGTCCTACTGTTGGGCTGAGGCCTCCTGCACAATGGGACGGAATTTGATCTACTGTACCGTACTAGTCAAAGATGTTGCCATTGGGTTCTATGTCGACTTTTCCTACTCTTGCTTTGTTTTCTACCTATCATATATTATGTTATCTTCATTCTTTAGTCATCTTTTATAACACCTACGGGTAAAAGAGGGAGGTGTTGAATAGTATTCTTACTCAGTCACTAAACGAAAATACCATAAATCTAACATTTAATAATAATAAAATTAATAAAAACGGCAAGGCAGCTTCTGGCGTGCTGAATGTGAGTAGCGATACTACGGTCCTGAGTGCCTCTGAGTGCCAAAGTTCAAGATATAAGGGTATTGAAAGCAGACGATAGTTTTTAAATCAATAGTTTTTAGTTAAACCAGTCCATCGACCCTCTAACACCATAATCAGATTTTATATACCATCATCACACAATAGTTTTACACCTACCGTTGGCAGTCCACGTGTGTTATGTGCAGACGTGGATTGTCTGCGGTAGACGTCCCATCCTATTTTTAGATTAAATTTGTCTAAAGGCCTCTACGTATTGAATCCATATCCTCATGTAAGCCTACCAAAAGACCGTGTATCCTCTCTGTGGAAAAGCCCGTGATCAAAGGAGATACAAAATTAATAAAAAAACAGTATTATCTGGGGGCACGGCAGTGCCCTCGCCAAGTCGAGCAAAAAAAAGTCGGGCCAAACGCAAAACTGCCGTAACATACTTTTCTCGAAGCCATTCAGGCCATTTTCGACCCCCTATAACTTCATTGTTAATAAAACTAGAAACCTGAATTTTTAGTAATCTAGCAGGCCTTGTATACACATTGTGTATTTCAAATTTCATTAAATTTGAACCAATAGTTTAAGAGTTATAACTAGGCAAAATTTCGTAATTTTGTCACTCACTGACTGACTGACCGATCATCAATATTAAAGTGGTACTTCTAGCAGACATAGAAGCTTTAAATTTAGAATGCAATTAGTGTTTAGTGTATAAATGAAGGAAAAATTATAAAACATTATAATTTTCATCCAGTTTCCGAGATACACTAACTGCATAAATAATTTTGTAAACTCGTATAAATATATAGGATTACAAAGTTACATTTGCAGTTAATGAAATGTAACTTTGTAAAAAATAAGAATACATTTGTCGCCATCATTGCTTCTCTATGGGAATCGTAACAACCGGCTAAAGACTGCACAGATGACGTAGTGGTTAAGATACCAACGTACCGTGCTAGTGACAATATAAGGATTATTATTCCCTTAGTGCAAGGCGTTGTCATTTAAAAAAAGATATAACAGGAAGGAGAGTGGGCAGCAGCTCTCGCCGGGGAAATGTATAATATCTCACTGCGAAACCAACCCGCCTACCAAATGTGGCGACTACGTCATTATTCTTCATAAGGCGTAGAAAAATGAGCTCTAGTCATGGCAACTCTGTTACCCTTGAGCGTCTTTGGATGCAGGAGCCACAGTACCGTACTTTATAGTGAAGCACGAGGGGGGGTCTATGTTCTACAGTGGACGGCGATAAGTTGAATGATGATTGGCATAATAGGTGTAGACAGATACCTAGATATAATTATGTTCAAAGATAACTTGTAAAATGGTCAATCAACTTAATAAAAAAGCAAGAGTATGACGTGTCTTGTGAAATTGTACCAAAATCTCCCAAAGTATTAAGCAATCTAAATTGCCTCAAATTTATCTGAAAGAAAGAACGCCATCATTAGGCTCGATTGCCATCAAAGCGGAGAGGAGACTAGAGGAGATGTTTCGAAAAACCAATCAAATTTCTTTATTTCCACATCTCCCCGCTTAGTTTAGGTAGAATTGACTCAAGCGGAAAGGAGAGATGTCTCATTTTTAGAGAGTGTGCTCTAAGAAAATCTTTTGTTGGTATTCAAGAAGTAGAAGGTACCGGAAAGGCAAATAAGTAGGTCTATCTACAAAAAGAAATGAGATACCATCAAAAACAGTACTTGTAAAAAAAGCCAAGCCTCGCAACTGAGTTCTTTTAGCATAAAAATTTGTGAGATCCATGTTATACCAAGTCGGTTAACTCATTCAGTCCCTGCTTAAGGGACCTTTCTTCAAGTTATTACGTAAATAGCTAACCTAACAACTTCTTATAGTGACTATATCACTATTAAAGATCTTTTATGTTTAAAATAAATAGATTGACTTGGCAAAACATGGATCTCACAAATTTACATGCTAAAAGAACTCAGTTGCGAGGCTTGGCTTTTTTTACAAGTATTGTTTTTGATGGTATTTATTATATAGGAACACTAGCAGCCCGCCGTCGCTTCGCTTCGGTTTCAGTCGCCTTATTAAAATATAGCCTATGTTACTCCCTGATATCATAGCTTTCCATCCGGTGGTTTATGCGTGTTAGCGTAACAAACAAACAAACAATTAAACAAGCAAACTTATTTTCGCATTTATAATATTAAGTAAGGATTTTTTTTCCACCGGCAATGGACGTCAATACTTAATCACTAACCAGCTATTTAAACACTTACTCGAAGTCGATGTAATATGTACATTATTTCTTCTTGAAAATATTTTGAATACATAACATCAGATGTAATTGGAATAGGTAGATATAAAGTTCGTTGTCCTTTATGATACCCCCGAGCAATGTAGGGGTTGGTATTATACCACCAAACAGCAAAAAATTGCATCTTTGTGTACGTCCCACTGTTGGGCTTGAGCCTTCTCCACATTAAAAGTTAAATTGACCTACTACCATATACCAATACCATGCTGGTCAGGCATGTTGGTATTTTTTTTATGGTAAGCGCACACGAGTTCCATTCCGTCCAGGGCAACGAAAGGACGGCGGACGGGCCTATAACTCATCCGTACCCACGTCGCCATCGTCTTTGGGCCGACCACCAGTGCTGAGTTCTTTGTCCTCAGTGGTCGGCCCGACGGAATACCCTTTCGAGTACCCTCACCTCTCGACATCCCTGCCCCAGGACGTCGGTCACCGTCGCGCAGGCAGCCTCTCTGCGGGTGACACACTAAAATCCCCGGTCCAGTCACCCGAGGCATGTTGATATAGGGTTTCATTTGACGTTCTCTTGCACAAATGTTTAAGCATATTTTATTCCTCATTCGCCTTTTACAATACCCACGGTTAAGATAGGGATTGTTGAATTCTTACTCCGTCACTACACGGAATAGGTGCCCTTATAATGTAAATATATTCTTACTTAGGAAGTTGTAGTTATAATAACAAGAAATAAAATCAACACACGCATATAGCAAATTAGCGCATGTATTAATTAATTTCCTATAAGCATAGATTAGTAATATAGATTTGTCTATTGAAGGAATTAATATTCTACCTTCGCAGCGCTAGTCAGATAAATAGTTACCTATTTATTAAGTATTTTTATTTTATTATTTCTTTATTATTCAATAATATTAGAAATAAATTACTTCAATCCCTTGTATGTTTTACTACACTAATAGAAAATGAAAGACAAGTGAATTGTATTCTTACTTCGTCTTTCTATAAGGGAAAAAGAATATGATATATTACTAACCCTTGTCGTGAGTGATCGTTAAAAATAAATTAGGACGAAACCAGATAACACTATTGCAAGAAAATGAAAACTGGAAATAAAACCCATACCGATCAGTATGATCAGGGTGGTGTAGTTGTCAATTTGCCTACCATTGTAACGGAGACTAAAATGTTTCAAACGTTTGAGTTGAGACAACGTTGAGACATCATTATCTTCATTTCAGCTCATATACGTCCCACTGTTGGGCTCGAGCCTGCTCCATAATAGGAGGGAAATTGACCTTACTATACCATGCTGGTCAGACAGGTTGGTGTAGGGTTTTATTTCGAGTTTTACTTTTCTTGCATAGATGTTATATGCGTATTATATTCCATAGTCGACTTTTACGACTTCCACGGGCAAGATAGGGAGTAGTGATTTGTATTTTTACTCCGTCACCACACGGAAAATATGGAACATATATGAGCAGAATTGATAATGTCGATTCAAACTCCATCACCGCACGGAAACCTCACTATATTATTTATACGTTAAAAAAATATCAATGTCATCATCATCATCTTGCTCTTATCCCAATTACTTGGGGTCGACGCTATTTGTCATCTGTTTTGACATATTGCAAAAAGTTTCGGCAATGATTTTTATGACCGGCCGCCTACCTGACGTCAACCCTCCTTGGGAATGTAATCGTTGACCCAAATGGTACCAGATGGAGTTGGTCCGGGTCAATCTAGGGCTCTTAGTCGTCTTTTACGACACCCACGAGCAAAGCAAGGGTTGGTAGTATTCGAAGCCGCTACCACACAGCATAAAAAATTATCAATGTAATATACAGTATAACATTGGATTATTTATTTCCTGAGTAAATTAAACAAGGATCACCGCAGCTGTTAGGATTTATTGTTAATTGCTAAGAATGCGGACGCTGGGGAATAATCTTGTAAAATTTATTTCGACACCACCCAAGAATTTTATCTAAAATATAGGAAATATTTGTACAAGATACCAATATTCTTTAAAAAAGAAACGAATAATGATTTCATAATTCAAATAGTGCTTAATTCATGTAATTAAATCTATATATCATTTTTTTTCTTAGTTATTTGTACGTCACAATTTTGTGCCTAGGTATGACGCAGATATGTATATATTTAAAGATGTGTGTGGTGTTAACTAAGAATATTACCAATCTGTACATTGCTCTTGGGTTTAGTACAAGACGGCTAAGAACTAAACATAGACCTGGACTAGTCAAACCTGGACTTGGTAGTATTCCTCCCTAGAAAAAAAGAACGTGTGTACAAAGTACGCATAGCAGAAGTGAAACTTGTTTATCCTTTGTCCCTTTGTCCCGGTGTTCCTTTGTCTCTTTGTCTCTTTGTCCCTTATCCCTTTAACCTCTTATCCCCTTATCCCTTTATCCCTTTATCCCTTTATCCCCTTATCAACTTATCCCTTTATCCATTTATCACTTTATCCCTTTATATCCGCTTAAACGACATGCTATCCCTACTCCACTGGATAAAGTACTGTTTAATGATTTCTGATGTTTACGCGAGTATTATACATTTTAAATAAAACTACTTTACGGATTTATTGCCAGTGTAAGAAGAAAATTTCTTCTTACACTGGCAATAAATTTTGTATCAAAATGTGGGTCAATATTTAATAATTAATTTCTGTATCGGGTAGATAATTATAAATTTTCTGCAGTAACGATGACTTGTTGGACGTGAGACATCTTAGTCGACCCGTGACATGAACGCTGTAAAGTGTTCGAAACGTCGGGTAATCAAAAATCAAATACAAACGCGATAAAATCCGTAAAGTACTTTTATTTAAAAAGTACTGTTTATTCGAATCGACCGTGGTGGGGACAAAAAAAAAGATGGCGCGTAACGAAAAAAATGTGACGCGTAACCGAAAAATGTGACGGTAAATTTTTTTCCAACGCCAATAAAGAAGTTTCACTTCAAAACAGCATCTGATGGAAGTCCATCTGATTTTGTTTTCCTAGGAAGGAATCATGTCAGGCGGCTAGTAAAAAAATTATTACCAAAACATTCGCAATATGTATGCTGCAAAAATGGTAAATTTTGAGTTAACCCCAAGTAATTGAAATAAGAGCAAGATAGTAATGATTTACAGTACTAATAAAAATGATTACTTTCAGAAATATTAAGTACTATGTTTTGTTTGTGTCAATAAAACTTGAGAAACAAAATTAATAATATCAACACAGAAACATCAATCTTTTAGTTTAGTTTTATAGGTTTTTTGTAGGTAATATTCAAGTACCTAATTTCAGTTTGTATCTCATTATAAGTGAACTGTATCATTAAGTTTGTATGAGAAATAAAGTTCTTTAAACCTAGCTTTAAGGTTCCAGGTTTGATATCTATGTTTTCATAGTAGATTAAAAAATGTTGACAATCTGATAGAACTATACATGTGTCCTTAGAAATGAAATATCCACAAAGTGATAATTATTATTCTTATGGTTAGCCATAAACAACTCACTACATGCCACTTATATAATTAGAAAGAAATTTGACTTATTATACTGGTAAGACGGTAGGTGTAATATTTTATTTTGGACTTTTTCTTCTCTGGCAGTAGTTTCATCTGCGGTAATTCCTTATTTGTCTTGTATAAGAGTCTCTGAAAAGGTAGGGGTTTTTTTTTTTTTTTTTGTGGGTGGGCTGCGGTCGGCGCGCCTCCGCACCACTCCGTCCGGGGCGACAGAGGGGTTTAAGCACGCAACTCCCGCAACCCTCCCGAAAACCACGTCGCCTTCGTCGTTGGGTCGACCACCGGAGCAGAGTTAACTTGTCGTCAGTGGTCGGCCCGACGGAATACCCCCTACTTGGGGTACCCTCCCATCGACCGACGTCCCGCCTCGGGGAGGACGTCGGTCTTTCCTCACGCGGTCGGCCTCTCGGCGGGTGACGGACTAATCCCCGGTCACGTCACCCGCGGCCTCGGCTAGGGCGGCATGAGGCGCAGATAGTTGCGCCTGCGCCGCCCCATTCGCCGGCGGCAGATCTCCTCATCGAGGCTGCGCTCCTCGCGCAGGCGATCCGCCGCCTCCTTCTGCGAAATCACTGTCTCGCAGAAGGCTGCGACCGCGTCCCAATTCCCGACGCTGTCAACCATCGCCCTAGCGATGGCCGGCAGCGTCAGGTCGGCACCGATGATTGCGACGAGTTCACGCCGCTGCGTGGCCCAAGCGGCGCAGGCCTCGAGCGTATGCTGCGCCGTGTCCTCGTCGCAATCGCAGTGGTGGCAGGACGGTGTACTCTCCCTCCTTACGACCTTGTGCAGGTATTTGGCGAAGCTCCCATGCCCCGTCAACACCTGCACTAGTCGGAAGGAGAGCACCCCGTGTCGCCTTTCCAACCACTGTATCAGCACCGGCCGGAAGGCCTCCACGATTCGCACCCCGAACCGAGGCCTCTCCAGCCGGACTGCCCAACGGGCAATGACGTCTCGGCGGGCGTCGACGCGCCAGGCGGTGAGTTCCCTCAAGGAAACAACACTGCCCTCCCCGCGCACCCCCGACACACGCCGATACAACTCGGCGAGCATTTCCGCCTCCAGGTCCCACGGGGGAGTCCCGGCCAATAGGCACGCTGACTCCGTCGCCACCGTGCGGTGAAAAGGTAGGGGTGGTGAATTGTATTCTTATACCAACATTACATCAAAAAAGTCATAAAAGTTCCATGGCCACATGTACTATTTCGCGTACATAACCTTATTTCAGTGCAACTAAAATCAGAAAAATTAACCTTATTTTAATATAACTAGAATCAGAACATTTCAATTGTTATGATTTATAAAACATATTTTAAATAAATAAATACAAAAAAAAAGTCTTACTTGCCCAAAGTGAAACAGGACTAATGCTCAAACCTTAATTGGCAGCGACCTAACTATGCAGAATTGCACGAGCGGCAGTAGCCATTTATTATCAGGTGGTCTACCTACTCGTCGCCAAAGGTAATAAAAAAGCTCATAGGTCTGTATCAACATCAACACCTCGATTTATATACATGCCACTATTGAATCGGTCTTCGTTCATAATAGTTGAGAAATTGACCTATTATCTACGTTTAAATTTAGATTTAATTTCTAATTATGCTTTTCTTGAATAGATATAGTATGTGTATTATTTATTTATTTATTAAATCAAAACATAATAAGCTTACAGTAAAGACCAAATCGCTTACATGCTACCTAACAATTTATAACATTATTTACAGTAAATATTAAATTTAAAATTTATACTGAATATACTCATTAGTTATAAACATATAATTATTTAATTATATCCATTATTTATATCCCACAGTCCTCATTGACCACAACCGCGGATAAAAAAGAAATTGAAGAATTGTATTCTTACTCCGTTACCACACAGAGAGGCCGGGTTAGGTAAAATATCACTAGCAAATAAAAAAATATCACTAGCAAATAAATAACGGATCTACGTATTTTTTCGTCTTTGTCAATAACGGTAGGCAAGTTGCACGACGTGAGCAAACATAACCATTACCGTTCGTCATTTGACCGCACTGCTATTTCCGTTATCACTAGGAAACTGTTCAATGCATACATTTCCAACTATTACTGTGGTATTTATTGGTCATATAATGCAGTAGTTTATTTACATGAAATAAGATGTAAATTGTACTGAAGGTGAGCCTTCTCGCTGGGTGTTTATAAAAATTGTGGAAGCTTTTATTTCATTTTTTGTTACTCTAAGGTCCATTTTTAATATAATTGCCACATATACTTTTTATTTTTGGAGCATAGCCCATGCTTAGCGCACCGGCCCTCCGGGGCTGACCGAGGGCCGGCGCGCGGCTCCATAACCCGCCATAGCACGTCGCCTTCGTCGTTGAATCGACCATCGGTAAGTTCCTTGTCCTCCGTGGTCGGCCGACGGGATACCCTCTCCTCTCGACGTCCCTTTCCCGGAACATCGGTCATCGTCACGGCGTCGGCATCCCTGCAGATGACGGACTAAAATTCTCGGTCCGGTCATCCGCGAAATGTACATATACTAGCAATTTACTGTGGTTTCACCAGCGTAATCCTCACACCCTTAGGAATCATCATTATCGTCCTCACAGCTCATATAAGTCCCATTGCAAGGCTCGAAACTCCTCCGCAATGCGAAGGAATTTGACCTACTCGGTTATAGGTTATAGTCGTTTTACCCACGTAGTTCCCGTTCCCGTGAGAATACCGGGACAAAATATAGTCTATGTTACGCCCTGATATTATAGCTTTCCATTGGTGAAAGAAATTTTGAAATCGGTTTGGTGGTTTAAGCGTGAAAGTGTAACAAACAAAAACAAAGTTACTTTCGCATTTATAATATTAGTAAGGATGAATTTTAAAATATGAATATGGTATTCATATTTTAAAATTCATCCACCGAACACGGTACGTTGGTATCTTAACCACTACGTCATCTGCGCAGTCTTTAGCCGGTTGTTATGATTCCCATAGAGAAGCAATGATGGCGACAAATGTATTCTTATTTTTTACAAAGTTACTTTTCATTAACTGCAAATGTAACTTTGTAATCCTATATATTTATATGGGTTTACAAAATTAATTATGCAGTTAGTGTATCTCGGAAACTCGATGAAAATTATAATGTTTCATAATTTTTCCTTCACTTATATACTAAACACTAATTGCATTCTAAATTTGAAGCTTCTATGTCTACTAGAAGTGCCACTTTAATATTGATGATCGGTCAGTCAGTCAGTGAGTGACAAAATTACGAAATTTTGACTAGTTATAATTCTTAAACTATTAGTTCAAATTGAATGAAATTTGAAATACACAATGTGTATACAATGCCTGCTAGGTTACTAAAAATTCAGCTTTCTAGCTTTATTAACAACGAAGTTATAGGGGGTCGAAAATGGCCTGAATGGCTTCGAGAAAAGTATGTTACGGCAGTGTTGCGTTTTGCCCGACTTTTTTTTTGCTCGACTTGGCGGGGGCACTGCTGTGCCCCCAGATAACGTCTGAAATTTTGTGTTGATGGGTAGACTAGAAGAAGGGGATATTTAGGACATAGTTTTAAATAATAGCTAAGTATAAATGAATTTTCTGTAATAGAATATTTTCTGTATGGTGACGGAGTAAGAATACAATTCACCACTCCCTATCTTGCCCGTGGATATCATAAAAAACGACTATGGGATTAATATGTACCTACATAACAACTATGAAAGAGAAGGAAAACTGGAAATAAAACTCTATACCAACATGTCTGATCAGCATGGTATAGTAGGTCAAATTCCCTCCCATTGTGGAGGGGGGCCGAGCCCAACAGTGGGACGTATGTGGGCTGCGATGATGATGATGAATCGTTACTTGTATCATCCATCCATCAGCCCGTAAACATCTACTATTAAACATAGGCCTCCCCCTGCCACTCGGAGCGATCCTATGCCATTTGCTCGCGACAATTCCTTGCGACTCTTTTCACCCAGTAGGGAGACGTCCTACGCGGCGTCGTCCCTATCGTGGTTGACATTCGAAAACCTTTCTTCCTCAACGGTTATAGTTTCGACAATGACATGGCCTGCTCATTGCCATTTCAACGTTCCAATTCGGCGGAGTATGTCAGTTTATTAATATATAATCTAAATTACTAAATTTACACAAATAATAAAAAGTAAACCACAATATTATATTTGAAAGAATACAATTATTAACACAAAGAAAACCAAAAGAAAAACTACCCACATATTAGAAAACTATTAGAAAGAGATATGAATATAAAATTACATGAATGAAAAAGAGATAAATATAATCGTGCCATGCTGATAGTGAAAGTACTATTAGAGTATAGAAAGCCTAAAATAGTTCCAATACAATTCTTATTCGTTTTTTCGTGAATACAATGGCAACACTGAGGTGTATTTTATTTTTTAAAAGCGAAAGTCTATTATTGATCTGATAGTTGGAGTTAAAATAATATTGTGTATATAAATATGGTGTGTTTAACCCACATTTCAATGTGGTGATGGAGTAAGAATACAATTCACCACCCCCTATCTTGCCCGTGGATGTCGTAAAAGTCGACTAAGGGAGATAATATGCATATTATATGCAAGAGAAGGAAAACTCGAAACCCTATACCGACCCTATACCGATACCGACACATCTGGGCGGCACAGGCGCGAGTATCTGCGCCTGATGCCGCCCTAACCAGGCCGCGGGTGACCGGGCCGGGGATTTTAGTCCGTCTCTCGCAGAGAGGCTGACCGCGCGACTGCGACAGATGTCCCGGGACAGGGACGTGGAGAGGTGAGGATACCCGAAAGGGTATTTCATCGGGCCGATCACTGAGGACAAGGAACTCGGCACTGGTAGTCGGCCCAACGACGATGGCGATGTGGGTACGGGTGGGTTATGGGCCTGCGCGCCGTCCTTTCGTCAGCCCGGACGAAATGGACCGCCACACATCTGACCAGCGTGGTATAGTAGATCAATTTTCTCTCTCATGGTGGAGGAGGCCTGAGGCTAACAGTAGGACATTTATGGGCTGAGATGATAATGATGATGATGAACCGATATTCTAGATTGATATTTCTTATTCAATATTTTTATGGCATGGTTACATAGACCTTTATGCCAATTCCTCCTCCTTGATTCGTTTTCCCCATTACTGGGGGTCGTGACCCTTGTCCTTTAGGATGCGATCTTGTACGATGGAGCGCCATTTGGACCTGTTGGTAGCTATCCGTAAAGCCTCATGCATTGGAGTCTTAAGAGCGGTGCGGATCTAGTCTAACCAACGCATCGGGCTACGACCACGGGGCCTCTTTCCTTCTATTTTTCCTGTGACCATTAGCTTTTCCAGATTTGCATCTTCCTTTCTTGCTATATGGCCAAAGTACTCGAGTATCCTCTTAAGGCAAGTTGTTGATAGCCTGGACTTGATTTTAATCTGTTCAAGAATTGATGCGTTGGTCCTATGTGCAGTCCAAGGTATACGCAACATTTTCCTCCAGCACCACATCTCAAAGGCGTCAATGCGGTTTCGGTCAGCTGCTCTCAGTGTCCATGTCTCAACGCCGTAGAGGAAAATCGAGAACACCAAGGAGCGGACAAGTTTCATTTTCGTCTTCAGTGTGATTTTCCGATTCCTCCAGATCTTATCGAGTTGAGACATAGCACTCTTAGCCATACCTATTCGCCTACGCACGTCCATTTCACATGAACCGTTGTTGCTGATGTTGGAACCCAGGTATATGAAGTTGTCAACTATATCCACGTCTAGAGTCCCGATGGGCTCCAACTTTTTCGCACGGTCCACAACCATGAGCTTTGTCTTGGATCTATTTATAGAGAGACCTAGTTCTTCGCTTATGGTCTCCATTCTCCTCAAGAATTGCCAATTAACACTTCTTTTTTATCAATATTCTGCCATTCATTATCATGATCAGTTCAACTTAAATACGTCCCGCAGTTGGGCTCGAGGCTCCTCCACAATAGGAAAGTAATTGACCTAGAAAGAAAGTAATTGAATGCTACGCTGGTCAGACGTGTTGGTATAGAGTTTAAGAGTTTTCCTGCTCTTGCACAGATTTTATATGCATTTTATATCCCTTAGTCATCTATTACAATACCCATGGGAAGAAAGGGGGTGGTGAATTGTATTCCTACTCCGTGACCTCACTGAGATTGGCGATTATAATATTAAAATCCCTTGAGGAGGCCTTAAGTCATGTGTTAGATGTCCATAAACTGATAGATTACTTTCCTCAGGTCGTAACCCTTTATCGTATAATTTGACTAAGAGGTTACGTCCTTGGCCGACTTTTATCAACTGCGAAGTCTCAGAAGTGAATTGAAAATTTTATTGAATGATACGCAATATACAAAAAATATGTTCTTTAGATCGGTTAGTATGGGTAAGTTTGAAAGTATAGGACATAGAAACATCTTTTTAGGGTGCCGTAAATAAAGGGTAAAAACGGGACCCTATTACTAAGACTTCGCTGTCCGTCCGTCCGTCTGTCTGTCACCAGGCTGTATATCAAGAATCGTGATTGCTAAGCAGTTGAAATTTTTACAAATTATGTATTTCTGTTGCCGCTATAACAACAAATACTAAAAACAAAATAAAATAAATATTTAAGGGGGGGCTTGGGAGCCCCCCCTTAAATATTTATTTTAAATATTACAAAAAAACGTATTTTTTTGCCTTTTTTTATAGATAATGGTACGGAACCCTTCATGTGCGACTCCTATTCGCACTTAGCCGGGTTTTTTTTTATTATTGCCGGTGGTGGCAATGGAGCAAGCAGGTGTGCTACCTGATGGTAAGTGACACTGCTGCACGTGGACCTTTGCAATACCAGGGGCACAGCTAGGCCTACCGGGCAGAGAATGCTTTAAAATTTATTCTTAGGAACCATGTCATCGTTTTTAGTGATGAGCAAAACTGAATACACAGGTTTAAAAAATAAAAAAGTGTGTGTTACTTATTTATGCACGTAAAAAGTTATCATCATCTAAACTTATAAGTCCCACTGCTGGGCTCGAGCTTCCTCCACAATAGAAGGGAAATAGAATACTGTACCATGGTAGTCAGACCGGTTGGTAAGGGTTTTATTTCGAGTTTTCCCTCCCACCTACGATGCACGTCGCCTTCGTCGTTGGGCCGACCACCGGAGCAGGGTTACTTGTCATCAGTGTTCGACCCGACGGAATACCCCCTATCGACCAGGGTACCCTCCCATCGACCGACGTTCCACCCTCGGAGAGGACGTCGGTCTTTCCTCACGCAGTCGATCTCTCGGCGGGTGACGGACTAATCCCCGGTCACGTCACCCTCAACCTCGGCTAGAGATATTTAATGCATTGAAAGTTTTATCTAGTTGACATTTGTGACGGTGTGCAAGGGCATCATAAAGATTTACTCTCATCGCTTTTCCCTAACGCGTCAAACGAAGAAATAAGTTCACAAAATCTTATACACCGCTCGAGAACCCTGTCGAATCTATACCAATAAATAAAATTGGAGTCTGTTTGTAATGTCAAAATAATAGGCTTTTTTCATGCTCACACGGTTATTTGTACGACACCTATGCCTAAAATAGCAATAAAAAAAAATTTGTCTGTCTGTCTGTTTGTTTGTTCCGGGTAATCTTCAAAACGGCTGGACCGATTTCAAAAATTCTTTCACCAATGGAAAGCTATAATATCAGGGCGTAAACTAGGCTATATTTTATCCTGGTATGCCCACGGAAACGGGAACTACGCAGGTAAAACGACTATAACCTATAACCGAAGCGAAGCGAGGGCGGGTTGCTAGTTGAAAAATAAAACATATCCTTACTAATATTATAAATGCGTAAGTTTTCTTGTTTGTTTGTTACGCTTTCACGCTTAAACCACCAAACCAATTTCAAAAATTCATTCACCAATGGCAAGCTATAATATCAGAGAGTAACATAGGCTAAATTTTATTCCGGTATTCCCACGGGAACGGGAACTACGCGGGTAAAACGACTATAACCTATAACCGAAGCGAAGCGAGGGCGGGTTGCTAGTATATATATATAATAGTAGTAGGACCACACTATTGACAGTTATCGTCTACAGCCGCTGGCCGGTCCGTCCGAGGTAGTACCACACTCTCGCAGAAAATCACCGTCCGAGTAGTAGTAATTTGTTACTGCGCTTCGTTCGGTGAGCAATAGAGCCGGCAGCCTAACTTTCTGAGGGCGTTGTGTGTGGTGGGTTTTGGTGATGCCTTTAGTATCGCCTAATCTCATTGCACGCATTCAAACTCCCTTAGCCTAGTATACGCCCTGATATTATAGCTTTCCATTGGTAAAAGAATTTTTGAAATCGGTCCAGCCGTTTTGAAGATTACCCGGAACAAACAGACAGACAGACAGACAGACAAAAAAATATAAAGTGATTTTTAGGCATGTGTATAGTGCAAATAACCAATGTGCTGTGTGGTAGCGGCTTCGAATACTACCAACCCTTGCTTTGCTCGTGGGTGTCGTAAAAGACGACTAAGAGCCCTAGATTGACCCGGACCAACTCTATCTGGTACCATTTGGGTCAACGATTACATTCCCAAGGAGGGTTGACGTCAGGCAGGCGGCCGGTCATAAAAGTTATTGCCGAAACTTTTTGCAATATGTTAAAACAGATGACATATTGCGTCGACCCCAAGTAATTGGGATAAGAGCAAGATGATGATGATGATGATGTGTATAGTGCAAATAACCATGCGAGCATGAAAAAAGCCTATTATTTTGCCATTACAAACAGACACTCCAATTTTATTTATTGATATAGATAGGTATTAAGTCTGCAACTACCGGGTCTTTATAATTTTCGATACGGAATCCTAAAATTTTAGTTTCTATAGAATATTTTACTCGTCACACTTATTACAAATAACTTTTACAAGCTATACAATACAATTGATTGTATTACGTATTGAATACGTAACGTTACTTTTGCTAGCGTAACACTTTCAAATTGTCTAGGTGATTTAAAATAGATTATATTTTTAGTTCTTTCTGTTCAGCTGTTCTTATTTTTTGCTTGACTAGCGTTCAAAAGGAGGTTCGTATATTTGACACCAATGTACGACAATATACGTACAATATAGATAGGTCGAAAATGTAATACATATGCTGTCAAAATCTAATACATATGATTTTCGGTGACTAGTGTATGCAAAAAATTTATTTAAAAGAATTTTACAAACAGTCCACCCGTGACTATGGGCGCTAAAAAGTGCTCGAAACATCGGGAACTCAAAAATCAAGTACAAGCGATACAAATAGTTTTATTCATAACGTACTCGTGTAAACATCAGCAGTCATTAAAAGAGGTTTTTTATATTACAGCTCCCTGAGTTTCTTGCCGGATCTTCTCATCTTGTGACCTCGTTCCGATCCGGTGGTAGACTATTTAGTTGTTTCAAACGATGTAAAAAATTTGATAGTATGTAAGTTACCTTAAGGGTGTAGATTGTTGGCCTGAGATCTCGATTTCGAGCGACCGCAGCGCCAAAGTTTAATGTAACATCCGACGGGGCGGATGAATGACCTAGAGAGCGCGATTTTCAAAATGTTTTGCAACAAACGTTCCACGTTGAGAAATTGTTATTGAACTTGAATATTTACAGCATAACAATAACGTTGAATTTTTGGAAACTAGCTGTTGATTCTTTTTAATAGATTAATAAGAGTAGTTGAGACACAATTTTTATGTTTTTCTATCATTACATTACATAGTATAAAACAAAGTCGCTATCCGCCGTCTGTCTGTCCCTATGTATGCTTAGATCTTTAAAACTACGCAACGGATTTTGATGCAGTTTTTTTTAATAAATAGAATGATTTTTAAGGAAGGTTTATATGTATAATACATGCATAATATAGTAGAGAAACGCTGATTAATTTAGAGGTTTCTAATGTGATGTCGTAAATAAGCACGTTTTTTTGCGCTTATATTGCAAACGTTGGCTGAACCCTACGAGATAGACCAAAATAATGTACTACAGTATTATCCATCTTAAAAAGTTCAACAAAAAAGTCCACGATGGCATATGTCTATCTCTTAGGGATAACCCACCATAACCATTTTTTATCCTCTACTAAAAAATTATTATTTACTAAGTGATTTTATACAATACAGCATTAATCCTTATCCAATTAAGTACCTTAAATAAATTGTGCATTTATTATAGATCAATATGCTTTTTATAGTATGTAATTTAAGTGAATATTGCCGAAGATAGCGAAGATAGCGAGGGCGGGTTACTAGTTTATAATATAATATACAATCAAGAGCAGGTCCGGACTGACATTTTTGTATTCTACTTACCTAAAATTCCAACTATGTATTTATTTGTAATTTCACTACCAAAATTTATTCTAATTCGTAAAATATTCATTCAATAAAATAATTGCAAATTCAGTAGGAAGTGTGTTTATCTCTACGCAAGGAAATGTGCCTATTGCGTAAACTCAAATATTTACTTTTTGTTTACGATCACCTCGTCGATATCTAAAAAAAAATCCTAGGGTTTTAAAAAAATGTCAATAAATGAAACACAAGTATAAAAATGATTTATTTACTACACAATAACAAATATGAGTCGCCATTACACGCTATCTCAAAAGCGTGCTAGGGTTGTACAAAAATTAGTAAATAATTCATTTATTTACTAATTTTAACAGAAGTTTGTAAATTATTAATATACTAATTAAAATTATGTAATTAAACAATAACGAAATATGAGTTCAAAATTCTAATGTTTTTTCATTCGATTACGGATCAAGTTCTGATTTCTGCTAATTTGATGATAAAATCAATGGCTATCACAAAACCTATTAGAATGAAAACGTTACCAGCTGCCCGATTCACGTAAGGTTCTATTCGACGAGTATCAGGTCTACAGAAATACTCCTTGCAATATTGGTGATTACCAAATACGTGTTGTGGACCATTTAGGATATCTTCACTAAGATTTTTTATTTTTTCTTCGAGTGACTGATTTTGATCGCCCCAATATTTAATAGCGCATTTTACACCCGTTCTTAAACGCAAATACCTTTCTTTTAGGAATTTCCGCAATTCGCAAGGATACTTAGTGTCTTTCGACAGTTTCTCCAAGCTATTGCAGTAGTTTCGTAAAAGATGATTTTTGCATTCAATTTTCTCTACTGTTAAATTACCGTACGGTCGCGAATCTAATATTTTTTTTATAAGTACTGGAATCGCCGTCTGCTACAAATTTATTATAAATTACACCGTGATCAACAATGGAACGTTTAAACCCCTCAACTATTATGGTCGATTCCATACCGGTAGATGATCCCGAATAATTCTTGAAACAACGGTGTTCCGAGGGCTGACTGTCGTTCTTTGCGGCTCGTGCACAAACTACGCAGTATTTATTTTTAACTCCAAAAAACGATACTTTATTAATTTAATGCCAATTATCGCAGCTGCGCCGGACAAGGCGGAAAAATTCTTACCATAAGATCTCTTGCTCCAACAACCGTCAACAGCAACAGATATTAATGGTGTACCATTTTTATCAACACTACCTATAGACACTGCGTACTCCGCTTCTTCCTTGACAGCTTCTGCCATGGAATGTGCTGCTGTCTTTTCCCACCAATCGCAAACCGTATTATTAATTTCATTGTATAATGAAGGTGACATGATTGGTAGGGCTACTGCGGCAGTTAATATTTTTAACTGATAGTAGCTCCCACCAGATGATATGATACCAGATGCAATTTGATGATTCACTTCCATTCTATCTTCTTTCTTTTCAATCAAACACACAGTAAATTTCATACTACACATACTACATTTCATGATGAGTTTTGAGTCCAGACCAACTTTTACTTCACCTATTATACTGAGGTAACTTAACTTACAATCCATTGGACCGTGGTCCCCTATGGCCTGAAGAGCTTTAAAAAAAAAAGAAACGTCTACAACTCTACGCCCAACTTCCATTTCATCCACCTTTCCCTCTTGGTCGTTTTCAATAACTAGTTCCTGTAAAGAAAGATAATGGCTTGATTTTTTTTATAAAAATAATTAAATATTTAAAAAAATGCAAAAGAATTAATACAATATTAGGTTCCTGATGAATAGAAATTATAATTTCTTTACGCATTAGGTATTGTTTTTGATGACGTCACCTATTTGAACGTAAATTTTCTTTTGAGAAAGTAATTGAGAAGTATTTCGGTACTAAGGTGTTTGTCTTTCGATGAAAATAATAAATATTGCAAGAAAAAATCTATAGGTAGGTATTGAGATTTTGTCTTCGCCCATCACTAACTAAGTAGTTTGTTTATTTATGTAACAAGTCTACAAGAATTACGTATAACAACTTACCTCTATACAGCGCGTAGCATTGTTGCTCAGAGTCTCGGCCCCAAGGTTTTCTTTATTTTCAATACTGGAAATATTATTCATCAATATTATCCACTTTTTATTTATTTTGTACAACCCTAAGCCAGACGCTAGGCGCCTCGCGTCTGTTTGGCGGTATAGGTATGTCGACAAAGTTGCGCTGTCGCCTACCTACTTCCACAATTTGATATTTAGACAATACTAGCCGACCCGGCGAACTCCGTATCGCCTTTTTTTTTTTTTTTAAATCCTATTATTTTGATATTACATACAGATACTTCAATTTTATTTATCAGTATAGATATAGATAATACAAACCAATATTTACATGTTATTGTAGGTATATGTCTGAATCGGGCGATCTAAATCATATGACATATTGTATTAGCTTTGTAATGTACCCTGTTCAAATGCGATAATAAATAAGTAGGGAGGAACTTACATTTTATTCCGAGATCTTTTGGCTTTCATATTTTTATAATGCGTACAAAACTTTCTTTTCCCTGGCATGACACTCAAATTCAATCAGTTCTGCGAAAAAAAATAGCCTATGTTACTCAGTGATAATGTAGCTTTCGAATGATAAAAGAATTATTAAAATCGGTCCAGTACTTTTTGAGTTTATTCGTTACATACAAAAATCCAAATCTTTCCTCTTTATAATACCTATTAGTGTAGATATTGTATTTTTTACGATTTATATCTAGTTCCATCATGGTTTTCTTTCAGACATTCATTATATCGATACTTTCTACTAACTGAAAATAAATTAATTATAAAAATGTTATACTTACAGTTTTTTACAAAAAACACAAATTCACAATACGTAATTCTGCTGTCTGCAGCCGACAAGCGTGGTGTCGCGTTGACTTACAGAAAGGAACTGCCGTAGTGACTACCGAGATTGCACGAATGAAACGAACGATTTATCCCATACATTTGTGTATGAAAAATTTACCTTAAAATATATCTA
This sequence comes from Lymantria dispar, assembly GCA_032191425.1. Taxonomy (NCBI): domain Eukaryota; kingdom Metazoa; phylum Arthropoda; class Insecta; order Lepidoptera; family Erebidae; genus Lymantria; species Lymantria dispar. Next base: position 21,529,743 of record CM063464.1, read on the forward strand.
GATTTTAGGGCTTTAAAAGAGGAAGTCTTTGTTTGTAAAGGTATAAAAAGAAGTATACAACTATACTTATTGGTTTCTTCAGTGTTCAAAAAGTGTTTCTTTTTATCAATTTGTATTATTGTATTGATTTATGGGGTTAAATCTGAAAAATACGAAGTCATGTTTTTGCATTTTTACTCAATTTTGTGCGTTTGTTGACGTTTATTATATAACAACTATTAGGTTTAAGAGTTTAACATAAGCATGAACATACTTATTGGTCTTTGATTGTAATATATACAAATTATCATTGATATCAATCATATGTAAATAGGTTAAATATGAAAAATCGTAACACTCTTTTCGGTGATTTTCACGATCTACACCCTTAAGGAACATATGGAGAATACTGATTCGATTTGATAAATGTAAAAAATTTGTATTTAACGAATTTTAATTTCAGATCTAACAATTAATTTGTATATCCATAAATAACTGTTTATTCAGTTTCAAGTTTTCATTTCTGTCAGCAATACTCATGACTGCCTTGTGATTATTTTATCCCTTTTTTCTATGATGACCACTACGCCATCTGTGCATAGCTGTTCGATTGTATTACAGCACCATCTATTCTAAAATAATGATTTTAACCTTTTCTTCTTCTTTATTGTTTTGACAATCAGCCACGAATACGAGCCATTTTTGCCAGTATCGAGTTATTGATTTTATTTTTTAAATGATCAGTTTCTATCCGTGTGGTGACGGTGTAAGAATTCGCCACTCCCTATCTTGTTGTACAAATAAAAAACCAAACAAAATATGGCTGGACCAGATCCCACAAACAGCACTCGGGTGCTATCACGAGTTAACTACTAGAGCAGCCATTAGTCCCCTCAACCAAATTGCAGGGAATGGACCCGCCCCATGTAGCTACCGCAAGGAGAAACTTATTCAGTAATTTAAATCATAATAATTTAAACACCAAATGCCCCATCGAGTCTCACAAACCCATCCATTTAATCACAAAATGCTTTCGTTTAAACAAACAACCTCTATAAATTAACTAAATCCTACAAAACATCCATTTTACACAAGCTAACGTAACCGTCAGCTGGACGTGACATATTTGTACTTCTATTAATATAAATTATAAATATCTCGGCCATTAAGCTGATATTTATATGACAGCTGAAACATTCGCAATTAGAAGGTGTTTTATTACGTCACAGGCTGCTCGATGCGGTTTTAAACAGCTGTTAAGAATTAAAAACGTGGACAATTATCAACAAATATAAATTCAAATCCTTTATTATGTATAAACCCTGCGGGGCACTTACATATTGTAATTTTTTTACATATTCAAATAAAATAATATACAACAACACGTCTATTAATAGTTCTAATGTGATGCCTTTCGAACCATCTTTTGAAATAATGAGAAAATGCCTGAATGAGGAGCTGCTCATAACAAGTCAATATTATCATCAAGATAATCCGTGATTTTATAATAACCTTTTCTACAAAATCTACTCTTGATTGTTATTTTGAACTTATTTACTGGCATGTCTCGAATAATAATAGGTAATTTGTTGTAGAAGCGTATACATTGCCCCATGAAGGATCTGTTAACTCATTGAAGACGAGTACTATGTACAACTAATTTATCCTTGTTTCGAGTATTTACATGATGAATGTCACTATATTTTTAAAAGTTACCGATATTGTTTGTTTGCATGTAATACATTTTCGTATATATCTATATATATATTGAGATATAACAGTTAGAATATATACCTCTTTAAATTTTGATGTGTGACAAACTAGGTATGATAGAAGCACACTGTCGACGGTGGCGACGGAGGCAGCATGCCTGTTGGCCGGGACTCCCCCGTAGAACCTGGAGGCGGAGATGCTCGCCGGGGTGTACCGGCGGGTATGGGAGACGCGAGCTGGAGGCGGCATAGTCACGATTAAGAAGATTATCGCCTGGCGGGTCGACGACTGCCGAGACGTCAGGAACTGGGACGCGGTCGCCGCCTTCTGCGAGGTATAATGATGAGAGAAAATTTGGCTTACACAGCTACATCAATGAGTTAAATTCGAAAATTCCTTCTCATGCATAGACGTTATATGCCTATTGTATCACTTATTCATCCTTTACGAAACTCTCGGGAAAGAAAGGTGTTGGTAAATTGTATTCTTACTGCAGAAAACTGTTAGATATAGGCATTTTCCCTCTTTCAGACGTCAAATGTTCTAGTTTACGCAATAAAAAAGCTAGATACGTAGTAACTAATAAATTCTTAGATAAAAGTCACATTACAAGTGTCTATAGGTGGTGTAAATGACCGCCTTTCTTGGCCCTTCATTACAGGCGCCTACTCTCACCAACTTTGCAAAATAAAAGAAAACTTACGCCGAAGGCGAAAATCGCTCAATACAAAATGTTATTTCACTATCTATGACAAAGATGTATAAAGTCTAGAAGTGTCAAGAAAGTTTATTATATCATACATTGCTATAATTTATGGTACAACAGGTGACCAAAAACAAAATAGTTATATTTTATAGAATCTATTCTTTGTCTCATGATTTTATCAGCTCATCAAAGTCCGTACGTGCAGTAGGAATTTGGATGAGTCCGCCCTTGACCAGGAACGCTGCAGTATCCGAAACGCCGGGCAATCAAAAATCAATTACAAACGCGATAAAATCCATAGTTTTATTTACAATGTCTAATGCTCGCGTAAATTTCAGAAATCATTATTTTGTATACTTTTCAGTTTTTCATCATGACCATGGCAGGATCGAGGTTTTAAAATTCACGTTAGTATATAAGAAAAAAGAGTGTGCGTACAAAGTACGCATATCAGAAATTAAACTCCTTTGTCCTTCATCCTTCATCTTTCATCCTTCATCCTTTATACTTTATCTCGTTCTCTCGCCCGCTGAATCCTATACATTTACGTGTTTGTGTCTCTATTGACTCGCTTTTTCGTTTCATCGAGTTAGAAATCACAACGATTCTAAAGAAATTTTATTTCAAAAAGAATTATCCGTATATTTACGGAGTAAGAATACAGTTAACCAACCCCTCTCCTTTTATGTCTCTCGTAAAAGACTACTAAGCGATATATAGAGGCAAGGGAAGGAAAAATCTATATAAAACCCTATTCCAACACGTCTGAACCGCGTGAAATAGTAGTCAATTTCCTTCCCATTGTGGAGGAAGCCTGAGCTCAACAGTTGGTAACATAGGCTGAGACGAAAATAAATAATGATAGAAGTCAAACATATTTTTTTAATTATTCGCCAATATTGATAGCCACATCTAGTATTTCTTAATCTGTATTCGTAAGTGTAAGCTATTGTTTTATTTTTGTTTGCGAATGGTTTCAATGTCTTGGCTCTTGGTAGGGTTATTCCCAAAGTATTTCCTCTTTGATTATACTTTCGAAAGAAAATTATTTTTGCAGTTTTGCTTCTTTTAACGCGTTAGAGAAAAATGATGAGATTAAATTTCTACGACACGCGCGCACTTCGTCATAAATGTCAATTTGATAATGCGTTATAATAAAACTTTAAATTTTTAATGCCTTTTTTCTATTACTAGTGTTGTTTTTCTAAAAACATTCCACAAACGACATCCAATCATGTGTTAACTACCGGAGCAGCCATCACCCTACTGAACAATTATTAAGGGAAATTAGAGATCCCCTCGAATCAGCGCTATCATCATCATCATTTCAGCTCATATATGTCCCACTGTCGGGCTCGAGCGCCTCCCTAATAGGACGGAAATTGACGTAAAAGACGACTAAGGAATATACGCATACGCATATAACATCTATGCAAGAGAAGGAAAACCTGAAACAAAACCTTATACCAACCTGTCTGACCAGCATGATATATTAAGATCAATTTCTATCCTCTTGTGAAGGAGGCTCAAGCCTAGCACTGGGACGTATATGACCTGAAATGATGTTGAATAAATAACGTGATCTATTCTTAAGACGAGAATCCCTCTCCAGGTCGATATTAGAGCTCATAGTTGACATTCATTCTTCATTCATCTCAACCCACATAAATCCCACTGTTCAGCTCTGGCCTCTGGCCAGACTGATCCGGACAGTAACCCTGCTCCGGTGGTCGGCCCAACGACGAAGGTGACGTGCATCGTGGGTGGGTTGCGGGTGTGCGTGCTTACGCCCCTCTGTCGCCTCGGACGGAGTGGTGCGAGCGCGCCGACCACAACCCACGCCGAAAAAAAAAGGGCTTTATTTCTAATATTCTTTCACTTTATAGACGTTATCTACATATTGTAATTCCTTAGTCATCAAACGTGTTGATATAGGATTTATAAGTTTTCCTTCCTTTTCATATGTATTATATGCATATTATATCCCTCAGTCTTCTTTTATAACACACACGGGAAATGGTGATAAATTGTATTCTTACCCTGTCATAGTGTGGTGACGTGTTGACATAGGATTTAATTTCGAGTTTTCCTTCTCTTGCATTGATGTTATTATATCCATTAGCCGTCTTTTTTGACATCCACGGGCAAGATAGGGAGTGGTGAATTGTATTCTTACTCCGTCAGCACACGGAATCATTATTTTACCTTAAATTAGTTCAATGATTCTGTGTGGTGACGGAGTAAAAATACAATTCACCACCCCCTATCTTGCCTGCGTGTATCGTAAAGATGACTTAGGGATTAAATATTCAAATAACATCCATGTAAGAGATGAAAAAACTCTAAAGAAAATCGTATACCAACTAGGGCTGTTGATAAAATATTGAAATATCGATATTATTATTTGAAACTATCGATATATCGAACTCCAATATTGATATAATTAAAAATATCGATATATCGAAATAATCAGTAAAATTGAAAATAAAAAAATAGTATGACGTTTTCTTCAACAGGAATTATCAATTAATTGTCATTTAACGATTTTACTGGCACACGTGAAGCACTTGATCCAAAAGTCATACGCCCTTACATCATTTTGGAGCTGATACTCTTCCACCACTGGACCGATTTTAACCAAACATAGCTAAGAACTACCGTCAGGAAACTAGCTTTCAAGAAAAAAAACCCGGATCGAAATCGGTCCATTCATTTGAGAGTTACGATGCCACAGACACACACAGACAGACAGACATCGACGTCAAATTTATAATACCCCTCTTTTTCCTCGGGGGTTAAAAACTATATTTTGAAAAATATCAACGGCCTTAATACCAACCCGTTTGACCAGCCATTCTTTATTTATGGCATTAATTCTACATTTGCTTTTTGGGCTTTCATATCGTACAGCATCCATGATCTCAATATGAATAAAAGGTTTGTTTTTAACGTTATTATGTATATCTACCGAATAATTATTAATATTTCAACACATAATTAATTGGCAGTACGAAGAGGAGACTATATTTCAAATTAAAATTATTTATTAATTAAATTTAGCATTAATTAAGATATCGCATTTCATGCACCAAGAATGTTTTTGAACTTGCGATTCGCCCTCGCTTCGCTTCGAATTCAAATACTTAATTAAAGCTATAAAAATAAACTTTAATTACTGTAAGAAAAATAAATATATAAACTAATTACAAATAAACAAACTACCAAATGTCTAGCTGAACATCGCAGAATGAGCCACACAGTTTTTTTTAACAACAAAAGCGACAGCATCAAAGAAATCGTTCGTTTATTTACTTATTTTATGAAAGCAACTATAAAAGCCTCCATAGCTCCCTTTCTAGCTTATTGCGCGAAACGTTTGCAACCAAAATGTATCGGAAACTTGTGATAATCGTGTCCGTATTTAGTGTTACATTATGCTCTTTACTAGATGGTGATATAGACTTAGCTGAAGGTGTAAAACTTGTAAAGATTTCAACAAATTCAATAGAGGATGAAGGAAGGTCATTTGGAGATAACTCACCCTTGACTCGAATGGCGAAATTTCTCGAAGGCCACGAGTTACATGTGAAGTTACCTAATCTGATTGAAAAGGACCGTGTTACGCAATTCCTAGCTGATTCATTGAAGCTTGTTGATAGCAGTTATAAAGAAAATGCAGGTTAGTAACTTAAAAAAGAATAAATAACTAAATATTAATGTACAATTGTAAATATATATATATTATACGATTATTTTGAGAGTGATATTTATGATTTAATTAAAAATTTTGATAAGACTTTTTAGATTTTTGTTTATATATCAAAGTCAAAAAAAAATGGCGTAGTGATTCAGATACTGAAGTATAATAGTTCAGCCAGTGTCGTGGATATCGTTTCCCACGAAGGAGAATAATTTGTGCGATTCACATTTAATTGTTATCAGTCTGGGTATTATTTGTGTCCGTTAAATTATAAATTTGTAAAGTCCCCCGCAATGAAAAGATAATTTCTTTACTGCATGGTGTTGTCTTGTGAAAAATAAAAAGGTTTCGGTGGCCATTTTATTAGCAGATTAGGGTAATTAATACGGCAGTTTGTAGACTCTTCCGTTGTCCTTGCGTTACCCCAAGCAGTTTCTACGGAATATAAGAAGAAAATAAAAATTAAAATTTACATAAAAATGAGTGTTACAGAATTTTGTATTATTTTCAAATACTTAAATTGCTGGTTATTCCTGGTATAGCTATTAGCTTAGAGTACTAATTTAAATTAAACTTTTAGACTTATGTAACTGACTCTTAAAATACCTAGCTATAGCCACGCGGTCTTTCAAAATATATTTCACTAGCTGACGCAGCGAACTTCGTACTGGCATAATTTTTTCGTGAATATATTTTCTAAATATCCGAAAATATAGTCTCTAATGGAAGAACTATTAAGGCTTTGTCGGGAAAAAATCAATCGTCTTGGTCGCGGCATTGTTAATGATGAGATTACAAATTACTCATTATTGAATTATAATTGTCAAAATTTTCAACCATACCAACCATAAAATTTTTAACTATAGACATAATTACGTTGTTTTTTTATACTACTTTTCATAGTGACTTGTATTCTCTTTGACATTTTATGTCACGTCAGACGGGGACGCGATCGAACGGGATCAAAGAGTTATTTACGAAATCTTGTAAAAACCATTAAAAAAAACGGGATTAAAAGTATCCTATGTCCGTCTCCTAGTTCTAAGCTACCTCCCCACCAATTTTCAGCCAAATCGGTACAGCTGTTCTTGAGTTATAAATAGTGTAACTAACACGACTTTCTTTTATATATGTAGATTTAAGTGACATATGCCAGGAAATGTGCTATGTGTATTCTTAATACAATTCACCAGTTAGACTGAGCCCAACATTGATTCGTGTATGAGTTAAGATAATGATGATACAGTTCATTTGATTGTTTGAATTTCGCACCGAAGTGGTTTTTTTGACGTGACAACGTCTAATAAATCGATGAACGCTGGCTGCATGCACGAAAAAGGATGACTCATTGTCCCGTTGCGCTCATTGTCCCGTTACGCTCACTGCCCTGTTACGCTCCTTATCCCGTTGCGCTCATTGTTCCGTTACGCTGATTTTACTCTTGCATCTTTAACTTTATCACTCCTTTGTATCCATACAGAATAATGATAATTCAATAAAAATGATTCAATTTTATTCATAAAAGTATGCAGTCATTTCATCAATATTTTGTTATGACTTTGTCACGTTAAACTATTGTCCGTAAACCGACTTTACAGACAACCATTTTTTTTTATGCCATCTATATATGTATACCACAAACTTATTACGGATCATGTTTATTTCCATGTGGTGACGAAGTAAGAATACTGTTCACTATCCCCCTCTTATCCATGGGCGTCGTAAAAACGAGTAAACGATAAATGTCAATAACATCGATGCAAGAGAAGGAAACTTGAAATAAAATCCCGTTCCAACACGTCTGACCAGCGTGGAATAATAGGTCAATATTCTTCTCATTCCCGTGTGGTGATGGAGTAAGATTACAATTCACCACTCCCTATCTTCCTCGTGGATGTCGTAAAAGACGACTAAGGGATATAATATGCACGTAACATCTGTGCAAGAGAAGGAAAACGCGAAATGAAACCCTATACCAACATGTATGACCAGCATGGTATAGTAGGTCAAATTCCCTCCCATTGTGGGGAAGCCCGAGCCTAGCAGTGGGACGTTTGTGGGCTAGGATGATGATGATGATGATTTTTCTCATTGTGGAGGAGGCCCGAGCCCAACAATGGGACGTATATAGCCTGAGATCATGGTGATGATGCCATGAAATTTAGTGTAAAGACAATAGGAGCGATAATTTGGCTGTCATACGTAGGCCCATGCTCGTCTAATTGTTAGGTCAATTGCAACGAATTTCCAATAGATATACAAACTGTAGGGATTCCACAATCGACGTAGTGGTTAAACCACTACGCCGGGGTTCGATTCCCATGCAGGACAATATCTTCTGCGATAATTTCTGAGTGTGGGTGTAAATTATGTTTGTAATTAATTTGCTATTCGCAAGTTTGTGATGTCATCCGTAATGCAAGGATTATTGTTCCTTAGAGCGAGGTTCGCAAAAGTTCTTTTATAACTAATGTAACATGTTAAATGCTAAATCTCAGTAATCTCACGGAAGGAGGCGGAGGATCGTGCGCGAGTAGAGCTCCTCTTCGGCGACACGTTCCGTCGCCGGCGACTCAAGCGGCGCAGGTGGGAGTATCTGCGCCTAATGCCGCCCTAGCTGAGGCCGTGGGTGACTGGTCCGGGGAATTTAGTCCGTCACCCACAGAGAGGCTGTCTGCACGACGGCGATCGACGTCCCGGGACAGGGACGTTGAGAGGTGAGGGTACCCGAAAAGGTATTCCATCGGGCCGACCACTGACGACAAGTCACCCTGCTCCGGTGGTCGGCCCAACAACGAAGGCGACGTGGGTACGGGTGGGTTATGGGCCCGCGCGCCGTCTTTTCATCGCCCCGGACGGAATGGACCGCGTGTGCGTTTTCCATAGCCCACCCATAAAAAAAAATGCTAAATCTCAGTATTTGCTTGCTTTTCTTCCAAGGGGAGTGGATCGTTATAAAAAGACGGTTTATAAAAGTTACAATGGCCGGCATTTGTGGTGGAATTAGTGCCAAAAAATCACATTCTCCTGTTCAGAATTGAATTATGTCACAGTAAAAATATTAGTGTTTGGTTTATACTTCGTGTGGTGACGGAGAATACAATTCACTAGCTCTCTCTTGCCCATGAGTGTTGTAAAAAATGAATAAGGCATCTAATAATATCTATACATCATCATCATCTTGCTCTTATCCCAATTACTTGGGGTCGACGCAATATGTCATCTGTTTTGACATATTGCAAAAAGTTTCGGCAATGACTTTTATGACCGGCCACCTGCCTGACGTCAACCCTCCTTGGGAATGTAATCGTTGACCCAAATGGTACCAGATGGAGTTGGTCCGGGTCAATCTAGGGCTCTTAGTCGTCTTTTACGACACCCACGAGCAAAGCAAGGGTTGGTAGTATTCGAAGCCGCTACCACACAGCAAATAAAAATCAAATAATATCTATACAATAGAAGGAAAACTTGACAGAAATCCCTATACCAACACGTCTGACCAGCGTTGTTGAGTAAATTAATTTACGCACTAATTGTGTGTGTTGTAATTATTGTGTTGTGTGTGTGTGTATTATTGGACAGTAAAACAGTTATTGGATAAATGCGGATAAATTCACGAGCTAATACTAATAATACATATTATCCATACTAATATTATAAATGCGAAAGTAAGGATGTTTGTTTGTTTGTTTGTAACACTTTCACGCTTAAACCACCGAACCGATTTCAAAAATTCTTTCACCAATGGAAAGCTATAATATCAGGGAGTAACATAGGCTATATTTTAGCCCGGTATTCCCACAGGAACAAGAACTACGTGGGTTTAAGCGACTGAAACCGAAGCGAAGCGAGGCCGGGTTGCTAGTTACATATATTTTTGAAATTTACAAGTAACGTCTTTTGCAATGATACGAAACACGACATATTTATTTCAAATTTATTTTTTATCACAGGACTTTAAGACCTCTGGAGGGCGCCATATTAGATTCAGTGACACATCATATAACCTATAACCTCAACCCAAAAAAAAAAAATTATATATATATATATATATATATATATATATATATATATATATATATATATATATATATATATATATATATATATATATATATATATATATATATATATATATATATATATATATATATATATATATATATAACCTATAACCAGCAGATAATCATATAACCAGCAAATAATAAAAAAATAGTTGACTGACCCATAAACACTAAGGCAAAACTACTGAAACCCAAAACCTAAAATGTTTACTGAAGTTTCTTTTTATAATGCAGAGACAGAATATTTTTTAAATTTTATAGTTATAGGAAATATATTTTATAGTTTATAGGAAAAATGCAAAATTGTATACAATAAAAAAATATCCAATGTCTTTTTAATTATTACTTAAGTAAAAATACTCTTCACTAAAAATAAATATAAACGTGTGCATTTGTCGATTTTCATCCTCTAACGGTACAAATAGGAGATTAAATTATGTAGTGTTATTTTAATTTAATTTCTTATTGAATTAAAATAAGCACATATAAGTACTAAATAGCGTTTTACTTTTATTTTATAGAGATTCACTAGAAAGGAATACTCTGAAAAACTATTCCATTTAGGATATATTTGTTTTTAAGCGCGTAAAATAGGGGGTGAATGATGACAAGTAACCCTGCTCCGGTGGTCAGCCCAACGACGAAGGCGACGTGCATCGTGGGTGGGTTGCGGGAGTTGCGTGCTTAAGCCCCTCTGTCGCCCCGGACGGAGTGGTGCAGAGGCGCGCCGACCGCAACCCACCCCCTGAATAAAAAAAGGGGGGTGAATTTTACCTTGATACTTATCACTCTTTATTTAATATAAATAATGAAATTAATATTTAACGGAGAATTTAATAAAATAAATAAAATAATCTGGGGGCACGGCAGTGCCCCGCCAAGTCGAACAAAAAAAAGTCGGGCAAAACGCAACACTGCCGTAACATACTTTTCTCGAAGCCATTCAGGCCATTTTCGACCCCCTATAACTTCGTTGTTAATAAAACTAGAAACCTGAATTTTTAGTAACCTAGCAGGCATTGTATACACATTATGTATTTCCAATTTCATTCAATTTGAACTAATAGTTTAAGAATTATAACTAGTCAACATTTCATAATTTTGTCACTCACTGACTGACTGACCGATCATCAATATTAAAGAGGCACTTCTAGTAGACATAAAAGCTTCAAATTTAGAATACAATTAGTGTTTAGTGTATAAATGAAGGAAAAATTATGAAACATTGTAATTTTCATCCAGTTTCCAAGATACACTAACTGCATAAATAATTTTGTAAACTCATATAAATATATAGGATTACAAAGTTACATTTACAGTTAATGAAATGTAACTTTGTAAATAATAAGAATCGTAACAACCGGCTAAAGACTGCGCAGATGACGTAGTGGTTAAGATACCATCGTACCGTGCTAGTGTCGCGGGTTCGAATCCCATGCCAGACAACACCTTGTTCGATCCACAAATGGTTGTTCTGAGTCTGAATGTAATTTGTATCAGTTAATTGTATGTTCTTTCCGTTTGGTGACGAAGTAAGAATACAATTCACCACTCTCATCTTGCCCGTGGATATCGTATAAGACGACTATGGAATATAATATGCACATACCATCTGTGAAAAAGAAGGAAAACTCGAAATGAAACCCTATATCAACATGTCTGACCAGCATGGTATAGTGGGTTAAATTTTCTCCCATTGTGAAGGAGGCCCGAGCCCAACAGTGGGATATATGAGGACTGCGATGATGATGCGATGTTGAATTATATGTTTGTAAAGTTCCCCACAATATAAGGATTATTATTCCCTTAGTGCAAGGCGTTGTCATTTAAAAAAAGATTCAACAGGAAAGAGCGTGGGCAGCAGCTCTTCTCGCCGGGGAATTGTATGATATCTCTCTGCGAAACCAACCCGCCTACCAAACGTGGCGACTTCGTCTTTATTCCTTATATGGCGAAGAAAAATGAGCTCTAGTCGTGGCAAATCTGTTACCCTTGAGCGTCGTTGGATGCAGGTGCACAGTACTGCACTTTATGGTGAAGCATGAGGGGGGTCTATGTTCGACAGTGGACGGCGATAGGCTGAATGATGATTGGCATAATAGGTGTAGACAGATACCTAGATATAATTATGTTCAAAGACAACTTGTAAAATGGTCAATCAACTTAATGAAAAAGCAAGAGTGGGACGTGTCTTATGAAATTGTACCAAAATCTCCCAAAGTATTAAGCAAACTAAATTGCCTGAAATTTATCTGAAAGAAAGAACGCCATCATTAAGCTCGATTGCCATCAAAGCGGAGAGGAACAACACAACACAACTTTTTATGGTAGAAGAACTCATTTGCGAAGCTTGGCTTTTTTTTTACAAGTTTTGTTTTTGATGGTATTTAATTTAATCATTTAATTTAATATTTAACACATGATTTCAATGCGGAAGAAGCCGCGAATAAAAGCTAGTCAAATATAAATAAGACCGTTATTAGCTATAAATATTATTCCCAACGAAACTCCGCCCGTTGATGTTCCTATTTTTTTCTTTAAGAAAATATTTTGCGAAGTGAAATTCCGTACAAAAATTGGGACCTAGTGACCGTACAAAATGGCTGGCTGTTGGAATTTAGTGCCCGAAGCAGAGCGAACTAATAAAACTAAATTTCCTCTACTAGCCTATTTATTTTCCCTATATCGTATTTCTAGGATTTCTGTCGATTGTATTTCAAAAAAATATATTTGTAAAGCATTTTTCTTGTTTTGTTTGTTTTCAAAAACAAGCGAAATAAATCCTTGTATTATCGTTTACTAACATGAAATCGATACTCATAATCCCCAGACTGTGAATAACTATTTGTGAATTGCCAAAATATTGCCCTGTGTGGGTATTTAGTATCTCTTTTTTCATAGCTCTCCCAAGCCATCCAGAACGATCCAAGAGAATTCATAAACTGTCGTACTTATATCCTCTCTATCGCCCTTTTAATACTGCCGATACGACTTCGTGTTGTTATATTCGATGGTATACCCTGGTAGATATATCCAACCTAATATAGTACTCTACGTCATCTGCGCAGTCACCTTTTATGAAATGAATCACTTCAGGCAGCTGTCTGGGGTAACGGTAGCATGAACCCCTTCACGATTCGCGGTATAGCTCGTTTAGCGAATGGGCCTCCGTAGAGATACCTTCTCTTCGGTGGCCTGCTCGGTGGTGCTCCTCTTATGGATCTCCCCTATGGATGATCCCCTAATATGGCGCCGGACATCGCCCTGATGTGATCGCTCTCAATGCGTACAACAAGCCTAGTCTAAAAAAACTGGTCGATTGCAAAAGAAGAGGCGACAGCCAGTGCTGTGTTGTATTGAGAGGAGGCTATAAGCTCAGGCAAGTTCCTAAGCTTATATCACCAAATCCAATTATCAAACTGCCTACCAAGTGTGGCGATCATAGCACTATCCCTATTTAGGAGGCCTATATCTGGACTTAGACTTTTTAGTGGTAGGTCACGCTGCTGACAGTTATTGGCAACAGCCATAAATCTGTTGACTAGTCCATGATAATTCCATATTGGGATGCTAGAAGAGCTGGAATGCCTGTAAACTATCGGCATGGAGGAGTTTGTCAGGTGGATCGACACACTAAGGTTTAGGAGAGTCCTAAATAATACGGCTTTAATAGACTAATAGGCTTTCCGTGTGGTGACGGAGTAAGAGTACTATTCACCACCCTCTCTCATACCCGTGAGTGTTGTAAAAGACAGCTAAGGGATATATTACGCATATGATATCTATGCAAGAGATGGAAAACTCGAAACAAAACCATATACCCACCTGTCTGACCAGAATGGTCAGTAAGGTCAATTTCTCTTCTATTATGGAGGAGGCTCGAGCCCAGCAGTGGAACGTATATGAGCCGAAATGATGAAATAATAGGGAGACTCTTATATTCCGTGGTCCTCGCATACATCCACCCACCGACAGCTCGATCACCGTCAATTCGCTCCCATCAATATTCAGGCGCAGAGGTAATATCTGAGTCTGGTACTCGACAGACTAGGGCGAGTCAATTTCACCTACTTGCTCCACGGCTTGTCGACATAACGTTCGCACTTTCTTGCTGAACGTGGGCGGACCCAGCTATGTGCCGACGGCTGTAAACGGCAATGTTTCGGTCCATGGCTCATTGTACAGCGCACCCATTTGAGCTAAGTCCGCGTCTCAGTGCACTCAAGTACAAGAAGCATGGACTTAATACCAGCGGTCAATCTATTGACGATGAAAAGAGATTACAGGAGGTTATGGGCCCGTACGCTGTCCTTCTGTCTAGATTTCCTCCCTTCCTGATGTGTCTACACCATAGCCTACCATAAAAAGGATAGTTCCAATTTCTCGCAACAAGATCGACTTCTAAGCAATTTGTTACGGTATTTTATTCGGTGTGAAGAGTCTGTGACCGCTTCCTTTCTATTCCTGTCCTCGTTCCACTTTCTCCAATCTTACCACTAAGATAGGCGACTAGACTGTAGATCTGTTATTACTGAAATCCATAGCGGCAGTCGCCACCTACCATCAGGTGGTCTGTTATCTCATTTGCAACAAACAGAACTAAAAAATCTTCAACACTAGATAGGTACTACTAGCTAGAACATTTTGAGTTGATATTCTCTCTCATTTCCATGTGATAATGGTGTAAGAATACAATTTACTCCCTCCCTTAAGGTATATAACATGCATATAATGTCTATGCAAGAGAAGGAAAACTCGACACAAAACCCTATACCAACACATCTGACTAGCGTAGTCTAGTAGATCAATTTCCCTCCTATAGTGGAGGAAGCCCGAGCCCAACAGTGGGACATATATGAGTTGCGATGATGATGATGATGATGATGATTGTTTCTCATAACATTTTTTTTCCAGCTACTGGAAGAGGTAAAGGCGGAGGGGGTGGCGGAGTGGCGCTCATAGGCATGATGTTCGCTAAAGCACTAGGAGCCATGGGTATTGGAGGTCTTGGTCTATTGACTATGAAGGTAACCAATTAAACTATTAAGCCTTTTTTTTGGTTGGCTATTGTCTGGACACACACCACTAAATCTTTCCAGGGCAACGGATGAGCGGCGTGCGATCCCATAACCTACCATATTCCCTCTCCATCACCTTTGGGCCAACCACTGTTACCGATTTCTTGACATCCGTGGCCTGCCAGGCGGGTTACCTTTTCGGGTACCGTCTTCTTCGATGCCCCGGCAACAAGGCTGTGTTGGATGCGTCGCCCTCACGCGGTCGGCCTCTCTGCGGGTGACGGACTAATCTGCGGTCAGTCCACACCCGAATTCGTCTAGGAAAATTTTGAACCTAGAAAAAATTTTCAAATATATATATTTTTTATAAATATTACAAATACCGCATTTGAAGCCGAACCGTCCTGAGGATGCCTCGTTTAGAGGCGAAGCACGCGTTGAATGAATATTCGAAGTTCTGCGGAAAATTGCAAGTTGATGTTCTGGAAGGTGCTGATCACGTGAGAGTAAGATTTCCTTATTTCCTAGTCCACCTTAACCCTATCCCGTATTCCTATATATGCGGTATATTGATTACCGTGGTAAAGTGGTGAGTCTCCCTTCCTTCCTTACATTTAAAAATAAAAATGGATTTCCACTATGTATCGCCTAATTCAATCAATTATATTAATATCTTATCTCAGCCCATATTCATTCCACTACCGGGCTCGGCCTTCATTGTGGGAAGGAATTGGATTTATTACACCTATTATTCCGTGTGGTGACGGATTAAGAATACAATTCCATCCTCTATTCACTCGCTTATTGCCTGTTCCCATAGGAATACCGGCATGAGAAATACCTTTTGTATGTTACCTGCTGATAATGTAGCTTTTCACTGCCGAAACAATTTTTAAAATCAATTAAATTCCCACAGTTTAATAGCATTCTTGCCGTTCCCGTGGGAATACCGGGATAAAATATAGCCTATGTTACTCGCTGGTAATATAACTTTTGATTGGTGAACGATTTTTAATATTGGTTTAGTGGCTGAAGCGTGAAAGCGTAACAAACAAACACACTTACTTTTGCATTTATAATAAACTAGCAACCCGCCCTCGCTTCACTTCGGTTTCAGTCGCCTTACCCACGTAATTCCCGTTCCCGTGGGAATACCGATACAAAATATAGCCTATGTTACTCCCTGATATTATAGCTTTTCATTGGTGAAAAAAAATTATGAAATCGGTTCGGTGGTTTAAGCTTATAAGCCTAACAAATAAACAAACAAACAAATTTACTTTCGCATTTATAATATTAGTAAGGAGGAGGATTAGTAAGGATTATAGTTAGGAAGAAACGAGTGATAAATAGCGTCTTAGAAAAATGAGTTAGAGAATAAATTCTATCCAAATATTATGAATGAAGCAATGAATTTGCTCTGATATTTTCACCCTACATCATAAATAATGAAATTCGCGTTTAACGAAGACATCATCTATAATTTTGACATGAACAAAGCCACGGCTAAAAGCCAGTATAATATATATTTGCCAACATGAGTGCGCATCAACAATTTAACGACACTTGAAAACAGTTTAACATAGATTAATGTTACCCAAACTATGAGAAATTCTATGTGTAATCAGTATAACACAAAATTAATGTATATGGTTTATTTACATAATAATAGCAAATATGTACCATCTTCTCAGTGTGTATTAGACATGGGCGTTACTGGCTATTTATGGCATCAGCTACTAACCGTATATTTGGTGTCAATTTCGATATGGATAATCATTGCCAAATATCGATATAATACGCGTAAAATAATCGCAATCTTGTTTCTATTAATGCACGGTTTAACCATTATAACCGTTCATAGGTCAAACTATAGTGAACACTTTTCATAGCATACCTACGATAGCAACGAGAAACAAAACCACTTTACCATTACAGTTTGATTTACCAAATTTTATGACAGTTAAGTCTTACGCTAATACAAGTAAGAGCGTCTTTCGCTTTTATCAATGTTCGTGAAACAACAACAAGCAACATGTTATTAAGCCACTAGCCAATACCCGCCCCCTCTCTGTTTTGCACGTCAGGGATCGCGTAGAAAGAGCGAGATAGCATAATTATTTTGGTTATTACGCTTCTTGGTGATCGTTTTGGTTACCAACGTAGCGAAACAAGAATCACGGCACCTAAACAATAATTATTGTGCTATTGTTAGTTGACAACGTTAGTTTTTTGTAGCTAGATAACTGATAGCCATTATTAGTTATATCAATATCGATACGATAAATTAGAGGCATATCAACGGTTTTCAGTTACGTTTTACTATAGCGGATACATGTCTAGTGTGTATACATCCCACTTCTGCGATGAAGCTTCTTGTAAAATAGCAGGCAAATTGACGTAAGCACTATACTCGTAGTCGTTATTTCGACCACCATAGGAATTCAAATTAGAGCGATTTTCACTGCATATTACCCGTTTTCGTGGGAATAAGGGGGGATAAAATATACGTTACTCACTGGTAATTTGGCTTCCCATTGGGTAAAAGAATTTTTAGCATCAGTAAACCCCACTTAAATCCCATTCTCGTGGTAATTACGTGGGCAAAATATAGCCAAAATTATTACTACTACATTACTCGCTGATAACGTACCTTTCTATTGGTGAAAGATTTTTTTAAATCAGTAATATGCTGCGGTTTTACACACCTAATTCCCATTCTCGTGGGTATAGTGGGATAAAATGTCGTCTATGATACTCCCTGAAAATGTACTTTTCCACTAATGAAAGAATTTTTAAAATCGATACAATACCGCAGTTTCATCCACCCAGTACCCGTTTTCGTGGTATTACGGTTATAATATATTACTCGCTGATAATATAACTTTTAATTGGTGACAGAATTTTTAAAATCGGTTTAGTGTTTTAGAGCAACAAACAAGAAAAACAAACTCGTATTCTCATTTATAATATGACATACAATAAGTGTTAACTTTACGAGTTAATACATTGCTAATTTAATTAATGAAAAGCCTCAGTTTACTGCTTAAGTGGTTAATAAAGATATAAGGTATATTATGGGTACATTAATGTTCTGTAATTTCATTATAGTTTTACGTATGTGTTTATTTTAATTACGGTTGAAACGGCTTAGCTTATGTCGTGATATGAAGCTATTATATCTTGTTCACGCAATAGAAAGTGTATTTAAGATACGGAGAGATCATCTATATATTTACAACTCGTCAACGATGATTTAATTATTTCTGATTAAGATTTTTCTTTATTATCGTTTATTTCGCTGTATCTATATATTATTAATACGTGAAGCAAAAACTTTGTACCTCTTTTTAAGAAAATTACATGGATGGACAAGTATGAAATTTGGCACAGTTGAAGTATATAATGAGGAGAAGTGCATGAAACTGAAATTTCATGTAATAATGGATTAGAAATACATTAAATTAATTAAAAAAGGCATTACGCACACTACTATTCGATCGCTACACACACATACACACCAACGCTTATACAATTTTGTTTACGGTTAAAAACTCTGGTGGAACTGAATGCCAAATATATAATCATATTTATGATGACAATGTCTAATAGACATTTGTACCTACTTAAATATTAGTTATAAGTGAAATACAGCTTGCTCAAGATACAATTATACATAAATAAAATTAAAAGAAAATTGTGTATTAGAAAAATTAATTTAAATGAAAAATGCCCAAATTTCGACCACTCGGCGACCGCTAGTATTTTTAAGTGTAAAGATTTTGATTGCATAGTGGTTAAGATGGCCTATCGTCTCAGTTTTATAGTTTCGATTCAGAACGATGCTTTGGGCGATCAAGGCTTGATAAACGCCAGCCAAGCATACCGATTATAGAATTATCATTGGTTTGTGGTTAAGCCCAGTAGTGGGCATTGATGAGTTATTGATTAAATGGATGGAATTTTTTATTTCATTATTGCCATTATTCCATTCAAATTGGTTCGGCTATGCATGAATGAAAGGAAACTAATAAGTGGAACTTATATGGTGAATTTGAACGGAAGTGTTGAAAGGGGAAGACCAAGCCGGACGTTCCACGCCCAAATCAGGGACGTACTTAACAAAAGCCAGGTTATGTTAAGTGCCTAATGTTAATGCCTACCCTAAACCGAAGAAGATGTGTGAAGAGATTAATGAATGTGGAGGAGGCGAAAGTACTATGTTAAGATCGTAAGCAGTGG
Organism: Lymantria dispar; assembly: GCA_032191425.1. Classification (NCBI taxonomy): domain Eukaryota; kingdom Metazoa; phylum Arthropoda; class Insecta; order Lepidoptera; family Erebidae; genus Lymantria; species Lymantria dispar. The sequence goes on from CM063464.1 coordinate 21,549,165, forward strand.
AGAGAAGTGGTCTCTGCCTACCCCTATGGCAAAGAGGCGAGAATATAAGATTTTTTTTATTAATATAAAAGACTCTGAACTAAGGTAATAATTCTTGTATTGCGAGCCCTTCACAAACATATAATAAAGGGACACAAATTACATCCAGACGCAGAACAGTGTTGTCCTGCTTGGTATTCGAACCCCTGACACTGGCACTGTAGGTCAGTATCTTAACCACTTTGCCATCTGGCCAGTTAATTATGTATGTTAAATATGTATATCGTCATCATCATTTCAGCTCATATACGTCCCACTGTTGGCCTCGAGCCTCCTCCGCAATAGGAGAGAAATTGACCTTACTAAACCATGCTGATCAGACAGGTTGATATAGGGTTTTATTTCGAGTTTTCTTTCTCTTGTATATATGTTATATGCGTATTATATCCCATAGCTGTCTTTAACGATATCCACGGCAAGGGAGTGGTGAATTGTATTCTTACTCCGTCACCACACGAACGACAAATATATATTTAGGTATATATTATTTCCAGGCATTAGCTGTATCAGCGCTCGCCTTAATGCTGTCAGCCATCGTTGGTGTAAAGAAACTCGCATCGCACGATGGTCATGATGAGCACCAGGTCATCTATGCCGGTCACCATGGACACCATAGGCGGAAGAGACACGTCGCACCTTTACCTTACAGAGGATGGACGGAATATCATCACGAGTAATATTTAAGATATTTAAGATATTTATTGTAATATTTATTGAAATTAAATTATTCTTTTTTAATTAGAAATGATTTTTTTTTATTATAACATTATTATTTTATTACCTTATCAATAAAAAAAATTGAAGAACAGTTAAAATTATTATTATTCTTTGTGGTGATGGAGTAAGAATACAATTCACCATCCCCTATCTAGCTCTTTCAAAAAAGTGGAATATTCGAAATACAATCCTATATTATTCTGCCTGACTGGCGTGTAATAAGTCAGTTATCTCGCGCCGCTGAAGCCTCCACCAGGCAGGGGTCGGAGTGAAAGAGATACCGACCGATGACAACCGTGATGGTTAACACTATGCTGCCTGGGGCGGCTGAGAGGGGCCTGAACTATGAGGCCGACTTACACTGCTCCCGGCGGAAGCTAGGCGTCTCCGATATCGGAGGCGTCGAATCCAAGACGGGGGACGTCGGTCGGTCTTAATAGGAGGGAATTTGACCTTCTATACCATGTTGGTAGAGGGTTTTATTTCGGGCTTTCCTACTCGCAAATGTTAAATGCATAACAGATCCCTTAGTCGTCTTTTACGACATCTACGGGCAAGATGTAAGGCAAGGTGAATTATATTCTTATTCTGTTACCACACAGATGAGTTGCTATATAAAATTTAGAAAAATGGCATTTAAAACGGTGTTATTTTGATCAATGTACCAGATTCGACTAAGTGATATTGACGTAAATGGAACACAAAATCAAGATGGAGGATTTAATCAAAATTGACAAACAGAATTGTGCCTATTTTCTTAATATAATTATGCTGTATTTATTAAATTTAAAATAAGTATTCCTTGAAATAATAAGTAAGTAGTAAGTATCCTTCCTCTGTGTGGTAAGTAGTATAGTGTGGTAAGTGGATTAAGAATATAATTCAGCAATCCCTATCTTGTCCGTGGATGACGTAAAAGACGACTTAGGGATATAATATGCATATAACGGCTAAGCAAGAGTAGGAAAACTCGACACAAAACCCTATGTCAACCTGTCTGACCAGCATGGTATGGTAAGCTCAATTTCCCTTCCATTATGGAGGAAGTTCAAGCCCAGCAGTGGAACGTATATGAGCCGAGATGATGATATATAAGGGTGAGTAGTTTTGTAGCCGCTATCACACAGCTTCATTCCTTTTTTACATATTCATAATTTCAGCTCATACACATCTCACTATTGGGCTCGTGCCTCCTCCATAATAGAAGAAACAAATGTACTATACCATGTTAGTCAGATGTAGGGTTGCAAACGATACATCGACGTTTCTGAAGCATCGGTGTTTCAGTAAAAAACATCGATGTTTGCCATCGATGTTCATTATTGCGAAACCTCGATGTATCAATGCTATTTTCAACAATGTTTTAACATCTATGTTTTGCCTGACATCTATTTGAAATGTATGGTCATTTAAGCAAAACTTGCTTGACAGTTTATTTACCAGAGTAAATGACTTACGTACTCGTATGTACGTTTTCGTAAAAACTGTTATTTAAACTCTATTTCTAAATAGGTAACTTGCTGCAGTTAAGCTTGTAATAACTTTACTAAAGAGAGAAATACTTATATGTTAAATTTAACTTTATTTCTCTAACTCTTAACTCTACATCTCCCTTGTTCTAAACACTCACCTAGTCAATGATAATATTGTTACAGATACTAAATATAGCTTGCATTTTCAAATTAAAGTTGATTGTACGATCGTTAAAAAAAAATCAATCTTTCGATATATCGATGTTATAGGCCGATATTTTTTGTAGATCGATGTTTGTTCTGGAACATCGATGTAATCGATACATCGATGTTCCAGAACAAACATCGATGTTTTTGGTTTCGATATTTGCATCCCTAGTCAGATGGTATCTGCATATTATATCCCTTAGTCGTCTTTTACGACACCCACGGGCAAGAGAGGTGGTGGTGAATTGTATTCTTGCTTCGTCACTACTACCAAGTAAACAATTTAAAATAAAGCGACGCTATTTTTCCTCGAACGAACAAATCACTTTCACTCCAATTTGAAGCCGCTTAATCGTTTTCGTTTTGTTTTGATACTTTCACTGTCGAATTACTCCAAATGGCTCCACTACGAATCTCGAGTATAATAACTTGTTATAATAATATAGGCTTAATATTATGGTAACCATATATTTAAACTATGCATGGATTTTTTTTTTAAGACATCCTACACTAAGGAAATAATCCTTGTACATTTGGCGATGTCCAGGGACACCACCAACAGCACTCCCCCGCCGATGACGGTCTCAGTCACCACGGCCCTCATGCGCAGCAGGGCCGTGATCGTCGAACAACCCTTTCGAAACCCAAACTGAGCATCTGACAGATCAGGCCCGGTGCCGAAGAGGTGTCGCTTGATGCGCAACCAGCACCCTTTCCAACAGCTTGCCCGCATCATCGAGCAGCACGATGGGCCTGTGGGCTGAGGCCGACTCGGGAGACCGTCCCGGCTTCGGCAGGAGCACCAGCGTCCCCTCCTTCCAGCACCCAAGGAACTGCCCGGACCCCAAACAAGCGTCAAATAGTCCTCTAAAGCATCCTTGTACTGCGGGGGGATTTTACAAACATATAATTAATGGACAATCCAGACTCAGAACAAATATTTGTGCATCACACAAAGTGTAGTCTTGCATGGAATTTGAACTCACGACACTAGCACGGTAGGTATCTTAACCACTACACAACCTATGCAGTATTTTTTATTCATTAAATATCTTCTTTTATTCCATTTTTAAACGGTTTTATTTAGTTTACTCCGTTTGCTTTTTTTTTCTTGGGTCTAATTTAGTAATTGAAATTTCACCCTCTTACTGACAACCGATTGATCTGAAATTTGATATATGCCTATGGTTCTGGTGACAATATAATTATGTATACTAAAATTTATTTTAAATTCAAGATGGCCGCCGCTGCAAAATGACGGATAACCTATTTTTTTTCAATCCCATCAATAGGGTCTTAAATGAAAGGGCTTCACAAGTAGAATACAGTGCTCTATACAAAATCAATATAAAAACTAAAAGCTTGAAAATAAAAAAGTTATATGTTTTTTTAATTTAAACGGTTTTATTGTTATCAAACAGTAAAAATAAAATCGTGGGGCACGTCAAATATTTACAATCATCGATTAAAATGTTCGTTTTGTAGTGTCCCACGATTTTATTTTTACTATTTGTTTACAATAAAACCGTTTAACTTCCTTTTTTTTACATTTTTTATGCCATTTCAGATCAAATACCAGAGAGCCGGTAGCCCAACGTTCTGAGTGTGTTAGTGTGCGGTGAGTTTTGATAATGCCTTTAGTATCAGAGAACCCCATTGCATGCATTCACACTCCCTTCACTTTTTTGGTAGCGGCCTACCAAAAGTTCATGTGCGGCATTATCACTTACCATTTTGTGTACTATTTGCTCGCTTACCACCAACAATAATAAAAAAAAAACGCGTAAGTGAAGCGAGACGTAACTGCAATACTGGATTTTACTGATCACTGAGGCTAAATATGCATTTTCGCAACGCTACCAGCATTCTGCGCATGTTCTCATCTCAGTCCATATGCACACACGGTGCCTATGCCGTCACAATAGCAAGGAAATTGAGTTACTCTAACACGCTAGATAAACGTGTTGTGTTACGAGTTTTTCTTTTCTTGCAATGATGTTATTTACTTATCATATTACTAGGTGGACCGATGACCTAGTGAAAGTTCTGGGCGTCGTTGGATGCAGGCGGCACAGGACCGCACATTGTGGCGCAACATGAGGGAGGCCTACGTCCAGCAGTGGACGGCAATAGGCTGAAATGAAAATGATGATTCCTTAGTGGTCTTTTGCGACATCTTTGGGCAAAAAAGGGTGCTGAATTGTATTAGTACACCCTCACCATGCGGCAACATAATTGATAAACACAAATTCGTTTCGGGCTCAGAGCTATACTTCTAGATCGCATAAAGTCCTTCGTGGATATCGATTCCGCGACACTCTGCACAGTAAGTCAAAATCTTAAACATTACGCCATCTATGTAGTCTTTTTATATAGCTGGAAGTAAAAATCCGCAGTTTTAAAAAATTCATGGTAACCCTAATGGACGCTATTATAACGAAGACCCCTTTTTAAGCTCTTGTTGAAGGGTAATATTAAGAATCTTTATTTGTAAGTGCGCTATGGTCTTTTTCTATATTTTTCTAAATGGTGGAAATCTTCCAGCAACCCACTTGATGGTAAATATAAGATCGTCTTAAGCAATAATAGAGCAGCGTTATGCCTCATCAGCGTACGTATACTTATTCTGTCTTTTGAGTAGATCATTATACTGCACTAAGTGGGCCGCTTAGATAAAAAAAAAACATGATTGTCTGTAAAGTCAGTTTACGGACGATAGTTTAACGTGACAACGTCATAACAAAACATTGATGAAATGACTGCATACTTTTTTGAATAAAATTGAATCAGCGTAACCAGTATCTATTGTTATAAGCTATTGAAATTAAATCGGGTCGGCAATTATCGTAAGTCTCGATAGATGGCGATGTTCAGTTTAGCTGAATCGCATTGTACTAAATGAAAATATTTGAAATCCTTTCGCATCGATAGATGGCGCGCTTTAGTACAGCTGAATCGCATACTACTTAATAATAAAACAATGAGCGTAACGGGACAATGAGTGTAACGGGACACTTTTTCATGCATACAGCCAGCGTTCATCGATTTATTAGACGTTGTCACGTCAAAATATTTTGTTTAGTTTTCTCTACGGTTTTGTTTTATTTTTAGATAAAGGCACTAAAAAAGAAGTTTAAATGTTTCTATGAAGGATATTCAGATTCTTGTTCTTCTTAATTTATTTTTTGTATGATGGCTCTGTAATAGATTATCTAAATTACATTAAAATTATGAAATTTAAATAAAAAAAAATAATTGTTAAATTTTGTTACGTATTAAAAATATTATACGTCTTAATAATATTTTCATTGCTGTTGGTGGCAAACGAGCAAACAGCATAACTAATGGTACTTGATACTGCCGTTCATGCCAACTGTGAAGAAAGTGAAGTGAGTGTGAATGCGTGCAATGAGGTTCGGTGATACAAAAGACATTACCAAATACTCTCAGAAAGTTGGGCTTCCGGCTCTCTCATTCACCGAACAAAACTCAGTAATAAATTACTAGTTTTTTTTTTTTGGGATAGGCTACCGGCAGCGCAACCGCCGTCCGGCTGAAGGGTGACAGAGGGGCAGCGCGGGGCCCCGTAACCCACCCATAGCACGTCGCCTCCGTCGTTGGACCGGCCACCGTAGCCGAATTCCGATAAAATACTACTACTCCAAAGTCGATTTTCTGCTCAGTGTAGTAATAGCCCGTACGGATCGGCCCGCGGCTGTAGACAGACAACTGTCGACGATGTGGTCCTACCGCATAAAGTTAAAGTAATAGTTAAGTTAAAATATTAAAAAAAATATTGTAGTTTTATTCTTTTGTTTAATTTTATTTATTTATGCCAATCATATTTTATTGTATCATTAAATTAATTCAAATTAATATTAAAATCACTGAGTATTAAATAAACTCATTTGCAAAAAAAACGGGCACCTAAGCAATGAACCATTTCAAATGTTAATATTTCTTTGTTTGATAATTATAGGTAGTTTTATCCACACAATTTGCTAAATTAATAAGAAAATAATCGTTTTCATCAGTATTTCATAAAATTTAGATACAATTTATGGGAAATAATGCTAAACCTCGCTAGTAGTGTATATTCGCTAGTAGTGCATATGCTCATGAAGTAAAAATAAAAAAGTTTTTTTGTTTGTTTTTCTTTAATAAAGTAAAAGCAGATAAATGTTTAGTATCGAGTGTGACCCCCTCTAGCTAAAATCACAGCTTGAATTCGTCTGGGCATGCTAGCGAGTATATCCCGGATACTTGCTTGCGGAATACGTTCCCACTCCGCAGTAATCACATTCTTCAGCTCTCTGATGGTCTGCGGAGCCGGGTGTACTGATCTCACACGCCGTTTTAGAACGTCCCAGACATGCTCTATGGGATTGAGGTCGGGACTTCGAGCTGGCCAATCCAAACGACGAATGCCGACCTCTTGCACATACGCATTAACATCGCGGGATCGGTGGGCGCGAGCATTGTCGTCCATAAAAATCGAGTCTTCACCTAGAGCGGCCAATGCGGGTTGTGCATGAGAAATTAGAACTTCCGTTATGTATCGATGCCCAGTCAGTGAGCCGTTTTCAATGATGACTAACTCTGTACGATCCATTGAATTTATTCCTGCCCAAAACATAACAGAGCCCCCACCATAAGGTGTGATTTCTTCGAAACATGCCTCTGCAAAGCGTTCTCCTTGTCTTCTTAGCACTCGCCGACGTCGATCTTCACCGAACAGAGATATCCTGGCTTCATCAGAGAACAAAACCCTATTCCAATCGTCTTGAGTCCATGATTCACAATTTCTAGCGAACCTAAGCCTGTGAACTCTGTGCTCACGGAGTAATTTGGGGCCGCGGGCCGGGCGGTGACTGCGTATATTGGCAGCGAGAAGCCTCCTCCTGACCGTCCATAGACTAATATGCACATTTCTTACTTCTTGGAGGTTGTTCTTAAGATCCACATACGAAGATTTGCGATTTCTCAATGCGCGACTCACAAGAAAACGATCATCCCGTGGTTGGGTACATGGTTTTCTTCCAGAACCAGGCCTTCTCTCGACGGAACCAGTCTCCTGATATCGCTGCCAGGTCCTTTGGACTGTCGAGCGACTAACATTTAGCCTCCTAGCCACGAAACATTGGCTGCAACCCTCTTCAAGCAGCGCGATAATTTTGGTAGCTTTTACCACTTTATCTACCATTTTTGATACAGCCAAACAGCATTAAATAAAGCTTTGACAGTCAAGGATATGAAATTAATCGATAAAAATTGAATAAAAGTTATGAAAGTCGATGTTAACTTCTGGAACTTCGCGCCAAAAATGTAGGATAAAAAGGGGTTTTCTGTAAAAATGAACATCAAATGAAAAATTGAATTTAGAACGTACTTTTTTAAATACCACAGCATTTTTAAAACCGGCCAGTAACGTGTACAAACGATTGAAACCTTTTTGGTATTGTATCTTTTTAAATATGAATGAAAATCAAAACCGCCCGTTTTTTTTGCAAATGAGTTTATATTCATAAATTATATTACGAGGTAAAATAATTACCATAAATTAAGGGGATATGACGGACTGACTGTGTAATGAAAGATTATTTGACCATGCAGAGGACCCTTGCATGTTGTTAACTCAGAGCCCCGTGTGATGGTAGAGTAAGAAGACAATTCTGAAACCACCCATCTCCCCCCTTCTTGCTCGTGGGTATCGTAAAAAACAGCTAAGGGATATATTATGCACTAGCAGCGCCCTGCGGGTTAATATTTGCGGGCGCATAGTTCCCCTTCCCGTGGTAATATCGGGATAATTTATAGCCCATATGTTATTTTTTTTTTATTGCAAGCGGTGGCAAACGAGCAAACAGTACACCTGATGGTAAGTGTTGCTGCCGCTCATGGACCTTTACAAGGCCGCTGCCTACCGCGAAGATAGTGAAGGCAGTGTGAATGCGTGCATTAAGCTCGGTGATACCAAGGGCACCACCAAAACCCTCTACACGCAAACACCCTCAGAAAGTTGGGCTGCCGGCTCTCTCGCTCACCGAACGAAGCGCAGTAACAAATTTCTACTACTCAGACGTTGATTTTCTGCCCAGTGTGGTACTACCCCGGACGGACCGGCCCGCGGCTGTAGACACATAACTGTCGACATTGTGATCCTCCACTCGAGAAAGCTATATAGCTTATATATCAACTTATTCTGATATATAAGCTATATTATTTTGAAGTTTCATCAAAATCCATTTAGTAGTTTTTGCTTGAAAGAGCAACAAACATACTCACATCACTCACATACAAACTTTCGCGTTTATAATATTAGAAGAATATATCATTTCTTTCTCCGTGTGGTGACGGAGTAAGAATACAACTTACTACTCCCTGTCTTGCCCGTGTATGTCGTGAGAGACGACTAAGGGATATAATATGCACATAAGATCTGCGCAAGAGAAGGAAAACTCGAAACCGTATACCAACATGTCTGACCAGCATCGTATAGTAAGTCAAATTCCCTCCTTTTTGGAGGAGGCCCGAGCCCAACAATGGGATATCTGTTGGCTGCGATGATGATGATGATGATATCATATATGCAAGAGAAAAAAAACTTGAAACAAAACCCTATGTCAACACGTCTAACCAGCGTGGTATAGCAGGTAAATTTGCCTTCACATAGTGGCGGAGGCCCAAGTCCAACAGTGAAATGTAAATGGGCTGATGATGATGATAAAATTCCACTGCAATACAAGGGTTTTATTTCCAGTGTTGTAAAAAAGAATATTATCATTATTTTCATTATTCTTAACAGTATATAAAGCCATGTTTTGTTCTCGAAAATCATTTTAGTATTCTCAGTTCAATCGTCAGCTTCGAGTTATTAAAATAATTACAGCAATGAATATAGAATATGTAATTTTCTTATGTGTTTGCTTTTTGGTAATATCTACATCGTCAGCTAGTTTAATGGTGAGTTGTTTTTTTTTCTAATTGAATCTTCTTCGAATTTAGAAACGATAGCATATCGCATATCAAGCGTTATGCAGAATGATTACTGTCATAACAACTGCTGAAATAACAAATTTGCAAAACATTATTATTTAAGTGTTATAGATATTAATTATGTATATACATGCGGTTTTCTGTGTGGTGACGGAGTAAGAATACAATTCACCACTCTCTATCTTGCCCGTGGATGTCGTAAAAGGCGACTATGGGATATAATATGCACATAACATATGTGCAAGAGAAGGAAAACTCGAAATGAAACCCTATACCAACACATCTCACCAGCATGGTATAATAGGTCAATCACCCTCCTATTGGGGAGGAGGTGTGAGCCCAGCAGTGGGATATTTATGAGCTGAGACGATTTCTATATATATAGGTACTAGCTCACCCAAGAGACGTTGTTCTGTTTACATCTAAAAGAATAGTAAAAGGCATTCGCCTTGAAATCGATCGTAGCGCCACCTTCTGGTTCCAATGATTAATCTAAACCGGTGATGGGCAAAGTACAGCCCGCGAAAGTATTTGATCCGGTCCGCCGAGTGTCCATCCATGCTAAATATTCTAGTCAGCATTTTGGCGCGAAAAATAAAAATGACGTTTATAATTGAAAAGTTTTCACCATTTCATAATTAACTTGCCATAATTATCTCGGCAGTCTGTCACAGGTATTAGTTTATTTATTGGAAAAATTCCATTCTATTCACCCATCGGTGAAGCTAAACTAGCCGCGTAGTTTATGTGTTGGGAAATACGGGGCGCAAAGGGTGGTGAAATGTGAGGCGCGGCAGGGGCGAGTGAAATCAGTCGCTTTAATTTAAAATGCATTTTTTCTATAATTCTGGCTCTCCTCTAGAATTTCTTAAACTTTGTGGCCCGCCATTAAAAAAGTTTGCCCACCACTGATCTAAACCATTCTCATATCCATCGGAATAGTCACAAAAATAATCATCAAAATCGGTTCAGCTGTTTAGAAGGAGTTTAATTATAAACACACGAACAGAAGATTTATATAAATATATAGATTTTCTATATATTTCATGTGACTCTTAGTATATTAAACGACTGGAACGCTTTTTTTTGGGTATTCATGTGGATTCCAGAATATTTTAGTTTGACAATTGGATCCAGTACTTGCCGCCGCGATCACTTTCAAGAAATTGTGTTTTCTTTTTTTTTCTTTTGGGTCAGCTATTTTATATTGGTCCTCTCTTCCTTTCAGAATATATATATAGTGGCAGATGCCATTGCCAAAATTGCTGGTTGTAAAACATGCTTTGAGAAGACATAATAAAAAACACCTAAATATTACGACTTGAAATTATCATCTGATATCCAAGTAATGCCCAAGAAAAAAACGACCCCTAAATTATAAGTAACACAAATTTTACCCAATACTTAACGAAAAATATGTAAAACATAAAATCCATAATAAATATCATTTATATCTCAATAGGTATTACTTAAAATTTAGGACTTATTAGTGAAAATATACATTAACGATGTAAATGTGAATTTAAAAAATGAGATTAATATTAAAACATATATAAAATTATTTTCTTTTCTTTTTGGACAATACCCTGAATTAAGGTATGACCCTTGTGTCGCCAGGGACTTCATAAATATGGAATTAATGGATACGAATTACACCCGGATTCACGAAATTATTTGTCACTCAAATAACTGTTCTGCATGAATGAGCAAAGAACTTTATTGAAGTGAAACTTCTTTGCGCACATGAGGGTAAATTGTTGCGGATGAAACGCAATTTAGCGTCACGAAGATGTGGAGCGTTTTTGTCGAAGAAGAGGGAGAGAGCGATTGAGACCGATTGAGAGAGAGTGAGAAAGGGCGAACACAGCATGAAGCATAGCCATGGGACGAGAGTAGGGAGCAAGCGAGTGAGAATGATCGAGAGATTTTTTTTTTAAAAACTGATAAAAAACACATGGATCCAAAGAAGTTTCACTTCTGACATACGTACTTAGTACTCACGCTATTTTTTACATGCTTTTATTTAACTTGGAATGTATATATGTATCATCATCATCATCATCATCATCGCAGCCCACATACGTCCCACTGTTGGGCTTGGGCCTCCTCCACAATGGGAGAGAATTCGACCTACTATACCATGCTGGTCAGACATGTTGATATAGGGTTTTGTATCGAGTTTTCCTTCTCTTGCACAGATGTTATGTGCATTTTATATCCCATAATCGTCTTGTACGACATCCACGGGCAAGGTAGGGAGTTGTGAATAGTATTCTTACTCCGTCACCACACGGAGAATATATGTATGTATGTATGTAATATGTTTGTTCGGGTGGATACTTGCAACTCAATTTTGAAGCAGACTCCCTCAACCGATTAAGCTGAAATTTTGTATACACATTCGGTTTGAATGACAATTTATGGTTAACTGTGTAACGTCATTCTAAATCCAACATGGCGGCACATACAAGATGGCGTCAATAACATTGGTTTACAACCTGTAGGTATAGAAGGTTAAACACCTTATGTTTGGAAGCAATTTAGATCTTGTGCTTGAACAGAAGGCTAACTCCAAAATCAAAGCCGGAGCTATGTTTCGTAAGGCACAAGTAATCTTCAAGTTGAATTGAAATGAACAAACTGAGGAAAATGTAGACGAAAAGTAAAAAATAAATTAAACGTAGTAAAATCTTTTTAATAACAAGCTTTTATTTAAATGCTCTAAAAAGACAAAAATAAATAAAACTTTAAAACTTTTACTATTAACTAATAACGTCATTCATCATCATGATCATAATCATCATCATCCTAGCCCACACACGTCCCACTGTTGGGCTCTGGCCTCCTCCACAATGAGAAGGAATTTGACCTACTATACCATGCTGGTCAGATATGTTGGTATAAGCTTTTATTTCGAGTTTTCCTTCTCTCTTGCACAGATGTTATGTGCATATTACAAACCATAGTCGTCATTTACGATATCCACGGGCAAGATAGGGAGTGGTGAATTGTATTCTTATTCCGTTACCACACGGAATACGTCACGTCATTGCCCAATTTATGTTATAAAAGCTTATCGCGAGATTTGGGTTATGTATGAGCTGAGATGATGATGATGATGATGAAGACAATCCTACAGGGAACGGATAACATATCAGACGAGTAAAGAGTAAAGGCAATAAGAAATAACAGGGAGGGGCTGTACTCACAATAAATTGTCTATCGCCGAATGAAAGCGCCTGACAAAATATTATTGCAATCTACGCAACGACTAAAATTCATACTAAAGCTTCAGGAGTGTAATGATAGAAACAAAATTAAGACTGCGCCTGAAAGTGTTATTAATCTTTTAATATAGTATAAAATATAAAATACATAATCGTATGGGCAGAAAAAAATTTAATGACGACTTTCTAGGATAAAGTACTGATTAACCGAATTGATTCAGTGCTTCGTATCGATTTATAAAATTGATTTTTTGAGCCTGAAAATCGATTCTTCTATTAATCGATCTCAGATCGTTCCATCGTTCCATTCGATCGATTCATCCCTAGTTGTAGGTACATGTACTAATACGTGTTTGTGCGCGCATGCGTAGTACAAAGCTTGTACGAAATATTTGAAGGTTTCACTTCTACCACATATGAATTGCACACATGTTTACGTTTATTTTTTTGAGATATGCCCACGATTTACTCGTATTTCTTAATGCGCGGCCTTGTTTAAAAGGAAAATGCCTCCCCTGTTGTGTTATGAAACGAAGTATTTCTTTTTAAAATATTTACTGCTGTGAATTATTCAAGGATATGTTGTTCATTTCTTATTTCTTGAACATCTTAAGAAAATTATAAGATAATTCTGCAACGGACATCTTTGGCATAGACTTTTACCTGCAAAAGGGGCTCTCGCAGATCCTTATTAACATTATAAATGCGAAAGTAAGTTTGTCTGTTACGCTTTCACGCTTAAACCACGGAACCGATTTCAAAAATTATTTCACCAATGGAAAGCTATAAAATCAAGAAGTAACATAGGCTATATTTTATCCCGGTATTCCCACGGGAACGGGAACTACGCGGGTAAAACGACTAAAACCGAAGCGAAGCGAGGGCGGGTTGCTAGTTAAAAATATAATTACTCGAGAAAAATATCGAGTACAAAAGTATCGGTATCGAAAGACAAGTAGGTACTCGATACCTAAAACTTAAAAGTATCGATACTTTTTTCGTGTCCCTAGTTTTATGTCGAGTTTTCCTTCTATTTCATATATATTAGCTGTATATCACATGGTTTAGTCGTATTTTACGATAGCATCAGGTAAGAAAAGGGAATGTGGTTTTCTTAATCCATCATCACAGAGGATCATTAGAAAGATACACCTACTAATCTATAACCGCTAACCTAAAAATTTAATTTTATTCACCATCAATTTCAAATCAAAAATATTAAAAATCAATTAGGTGTTACCTAGAACTTAGATGTCGTTGTTGAAAGGAAGAAATCTAATACTCCTAAAGCTTTATTACGAACAGAAGAAAGTTGATATCATTATTTTGTCAGGCGTTTTTGATACATTATCACACAATTAACTTAGATGTTGTATAGTAAAGCTGACATTTAATTACATCACTTATTTTATTTTTTAAATATTGGGCGTCGTAAGTATTTAAAACTCAGTTTTTAAAAGATTCATAATTATATCCGTACCAAGACGCCAGTAACTTATTATTGAAAACACTGCCATCTGTACTATTACGTATGAACTATTTAAAACTTTCACAACTTGACTTGTTCCTATATTTGTTTTGGTAATTTGTATCCATAGTTCAAAGTTACAATACTAGATGGCGATAATAAACTTGAACATTGCATCTGATTATTGTAAAATAGCCATGCCCGCAGCATGCACTGACTCATTAAATATTTATTAAATTAAAATTTATTGTTATTCCAATGCTAACATTATAATTATCTAGATATAAACTATATATTTAATTAATTAAGCCATAACCTTCATTATTGGGGTTATGAGTTGCCCAAAAGAGCGATGTTGCCTATTCTATTGTAATTCTAGTAGATTTTTTAAATAACTCTCACGGACAATTAAGGCTATCTTGACGGCGATTACGTTGGGCTGAACAATGTGTAGAAAGACTTTACAGGACATGCTATAGGCCTCCTCTCCTTTGTTGCCTTAGATACTGGGGCTGGGTAAAACACACCACCACTGGCCTCACAAAAAAAACCGACCTAAGTCTTTGAGTATCCAGGGCAGCATTGTAAAATTCTCCCCGCGGTGCTACTGTATAAAGTGTAGAAAAGGAGCATTGGTGAAAGTCATAACGATGAAATGGACTTCATCAGAGAGATATCATCAGCTTGATGTTCAACAGTATGAATGTTCAGCAAATAGTACTCAAATAGTATTTTTTATATTTTTGCTTGTAGTTCATAATTATTAATTGATTGAATTAGGCGATATATAGCAGAAATCCATTTTAATTTTAATTTCAAAAATGGAAGGAAGGAAGGGAGGGAAGGTAGACTTTCCCTCGGTAATCAACACACCGCACACCACACTTTGATTGGTCACACAGCTTTGATTGGTTGGTTATAAAGTAATCCTATCCTGTACTCCTTCCATTGTGATATGCGGTATATTGATTACCGTGGGAAAGTGGTGGGTCTCCATTCCCTCTATTTGACCTTTAGGGGTCACCTTGCTACATCATCATCTCATCATCTCATTCCATATACGTCCCACTGCTAGGCTCGGACCTCCTCCACAGTGAGAGGGAAATTGACCTACTATGCCAAGCTGGTCAGACGGGTTGGCATAGGGTTTTGTATCGAGTTTTCCTTCTCTTGCTTGGATGTTATCTGCATATTATATCCCTTAATCGCCTTTTACGATACGGGTAAGAGAGGGGGTGGTGAATTGTATTCTTACTCCATCACCACATGGATACCTTGCTACATATTTGTACGTATTTTTTTCCGCTCTTTCCATTTCCGATATCAAAAATAGGGATTCCTATTTAAAAAAACAAAGTTGACCTTGAAATAACCTTGAAAAGGAAGTTCAAGGTCAAATAAAAGGTTACCATGACATACGTTATTAAAAATTCCGTTTGACGGGTTTTTTTATATTTCGATCAAATCATCCCCCTCCAAGATAATCAGGGGTTTCCATACTTTTGCCCCGCCCTGTATAAGTAAGTGTTCGTCTCCCGTAATAATTGCAAGCTTTTACACCCTGCAATTTATTTCGTTTTCTACTTCTAGTACCTATATTATGTGATATCGGTATATTTACTGCACTATTATTCAAGGGCGTCGCCAGCTTATGACTAAGTTCTTCAATGGGACAATATTATGGAGGATAAAAAATATGAACGCCTGGTACAATCGAACACATGAAGCGTTACAATTTGGAAGTCTTTGCCTCGATGATGATTTTAATAAGAACGGTTCTAATGTCTTAAATTTCGAATTTATTAATAGGTAAAAAAGTCAATTGCTCGCACTTTGGTCGCTTTGCGGCTAGCTACATTTGATCTCTAGGGGGGGCAACTGCGATGGCGACGCTCTTATTATATTGTTCGATTAATAACATGTTCATTCTATTATGGATGTTTTTTTTTTTTGGGTGGGCTGCGGTCGGCGCGCTTCCGCGCCACTCTGTCCGGGGCGATAGAGGGGCTTAAGCACGCAACACCCGCAACCCACCCGAACACCACGTTGCCTTCGTCGTTGGACCGACCACCGGAGCAGGGTTACTTGTCATCAGTGGTCGGCCCGACGGAATACCCCCTACTTGGGGTACCCTCCCATCGACCGACGTCCCCCCCTCGGGGAGAACGTCAGTCTTTCCTCACGCGGTCGGCCTCTCGGCGAGTGACGGACTAACTCCCCGGTCACGTCACCCGCAATTCTTTTATGGATAGGTAGTATATTACAATGCGAGATATATTACAATGTTCAATCGGGTTGACATAAGATTTTATTTCGAGTTTCCCATTTCTTGCATAGATGTTATCTACATATTAGTCGTCTTTTACGACATCCATGGACAATAAAAGTGGTAGTGAATTGTATTCTTACTCCGTCACCACACGGAATTTAAATTAAAAAAAATGAAACAATTTATTCTGCTCACATCACTACAATTCACCTACATACTTACAAGTGTTATTATTCAAATGTTGGCAGACATGCATCGGCAGTTCTCTCATATCAAAAGTGATGTTCAACAAACGCCTCGCACGTTAGTGTGTAAAGCAGGTTAACGTTGACGGCAATGAGTCGATTAAGTTAAAAAAAAGTGAGCCGTCGCTCAGGACGCCTGACAGATGTGAAACATCGAAATTATTTTGTACGAGTAGAGACACGATATCGAATATAAAGTATTGATACTGAACTCATGAATAGTATCGAAAGATAAGTAACGTACTGTTTAAAGTATCGAGTACTTTTATTTACTTTATCTTTAGGTATCGAGTACTTTTCTTTCGATACCGATACTTTTGTATTCGATATTTTAGTCAATAAGTACTTTTTGGTAGGTATCGTATTGAATATTAATTATCCATTTTAAAATTGACTTTACGACTCATATTTATGGTAACGTCATTTAGTACAAACGAAATGAACCTTCTAAAACGTAGCTTGAAATAATTTGTGATTTATAAACTAGAAATAGCGGCATCTATCGAGCAAACGACCAACTCTAAGCTACAATATATTTTATAAAGAACTCTCTAATCCTGTACTGATAATAAGACAAGCTGTTTAAAGTGAGTCAAAATCCAATTCTTAAGGAGTTGCTGACATACAAACAAATAAATATACAGCTGAAACTAATAAAAATAAAGTGAGCCGTCGCTCAGGACGCCTGACAGATGTGAAACATCGAAACTATTTTGTACGAGTAGCGACAAGGTATCGAATATAAAGTATCGATACTGAACTCATGAATAGTATCGAAAGATAAGTAACGTACTATTTAAAGTATCGAGTACGTTTATTTACTTTATCTTTAGGTATCGAGTACTTTTCTTTCGATACCGATACTTTTGTATTCGATATTTTAGTCAATAAGTACTTTTTGGTAGGTATCGTATCGAATAAATTATCCATTTTAAAATTGACTTTACGACTCATATTTATGGTAACGTCATTTAGTACAAACGAAATGAACCTTCTAAAACGTAGCTTAAAATAATTTGCGATTTATAAATCAGAAATAGCGGCATCTATCGAGCAAACGACCAACTCTAAGCTACAATATATTTTATAAAAAACTCTCTAATCCTGTAATGATAATGAGACAAGCTGTTTAAAGTGAGTCAAAATCCAATTCTTAAGGAGTTGGTGACATACAAACAAATAAATACACAGCTGAAACTAATAAAAGCCTATAAAAATGAAATGCTTTCATCCATTCACAGACATTCTTTCCGCACGAAGAGTGTGATTTAGGAAACAGAAATGGCGGCATTTATCGAGCTAACGACCAACTCTCAGCTTCAATATATTTAATAAAGAAATTTTTAATCCTGTAATGATAATAAGACAAGCTATCCAAATAATTTTAACGTCATTGGTCCTCCTTAAATTTTCAACTTTTAAATGAAATTTGACTGTTTAAAGTGAGTCAAAATCCTCCTATGAAGTCGGTAATATACAAAGAAATAAATATATAATTATACACCCGAAACTAATAAAAGCCTATAAAAAAACGGTTCTCCTGTTTTCGTAGCTGAAAGTAAACTAAATACCATACCTACTGGTACATTTATATTACTAAGTTACAGAATTTTACATTAATTTATAAAACAAGTATTTATACATAAAAGAACATTAGATTACAACAGGAACTAAAACGATAAAACTAAGGCATAAAGTATTATAAAATATCGCGATTTTTTCCAAAAAATGATGATATTTATTCAATAAACATTTATTTTCATTAATATACATTATAAGTAACAATTTACTTTGAGTTCACTAGATGGCGGTGTATAAAATTTTAAATCGCACTATGGTTTCGTTACAAAAATGTAGGTATATGCATCCAAATCTTTATTTTTAATATATAGTTATTAGGGGACCGTGAGGCGTGGCGTTAAACGCCACGCGACGATCACGGTCACCCTCGCCTATAGATGTTTCACATCAAAAGCCTACAAAAAATGAAATGCTTTCATCCGTTCACAGACATTCTTTCCGCACGAAGAGTGTGATTTAGGAAACAGAAATGGCGGCATTTATCGAGCTAACGACCAACTCTCAGCTTCAATATATTTAATAAAGAAATTTTTAATCCTGTAATGATAATAAATAAGACAAGCTATCTAAATAATTTTAACGTTATGGTCCTCCTTAAATTTTCAACTTTTAAATGAAATTTGACTGTTTAAAGTGAGTCAAAATCCAATTCCTATGAAGTCGGTAACTAATAAAAGCCTGAAACTAATAAAAGCCTATAAAAAAACGGGTTTCGTAGCTGAAAGTAAACTAAATACCATACCTACTGGTATATTTATATTATGAAGTTAGAGAATTTTACATTAATTTATAAAACAAGTATATATGCATAAAAGAACATTAGATTACATTAGATTACGACAGGATCTAATACGATAAAACTAAGGCATAAAGTATTAATAAAATATCGCGATTTTTTTCCAAAAAATGATGATTTTTATTCAATAAACATTTATTTTCTTTAATATACATTATAAGTAACAATTTACTTTTAGTTCACTAGATGGCATTGTACAAAATTTTAAATCGCACCATGGTTTTGTTACAAAAATGTAGGTATATGCATCCAAATATTCATTCTCTTTAATTAATAGGGGACCGCGAGGCGTGGCGTTAAACGCCACGTGACGATCACGGTCACCCTCGCCTATAGATGTTTCACATCAAAAATATATATATTTTTTGTGTATTTCTCATTTAATCTATACAAATAAACGAAATTCAAATGCTTGGTTGTACTGTCAAAATAGTGAGCTTTTTTCAGGCTCACACGATTATTTGCTCGATACATTTACCTAAAAACCAGTTTAAAAAGTCTGTTTGTACCGGCAATCTTCCAAACGGCTGGACCGATTTTTGATGTGAAACATCTATAGGCGAGGGTGACCGTGATCGTCGCGTGGCGTTTAACGCCACACCTCACGGTCCCCTATTAATTAAAGAGAATTTTTTTTTGTGTGACTTAGTTGTTAGCCTCAGATGGCTGTGACAACTTTACACGGACTGGTGGGTGAGCGCTGAGGGCTCTCAACCCGCATGAAGGGAATGAATATTTGGATGCATATACCTACATTTTTGTAACAAAACCATGGTGCGATTTAAAATTTTATACAATGCCATCTAGTGAACTAAAAGTAAATTGTTACTTATAATGTATATTAAAGAAAATAAATGTTTATTGAATAAAAATCATCATTTTTGGAAAAAAAATCGCGATATTTTATTAATACTTTATGCCTTAGTTTTATCGAATTAGATCCTGTCGTAATCTAATGTAATCTAATGTTCTTTTATGCATATATACTTGTTTTATAAATTAATGTAAAATTCTCTAACTTCATAATATAAATATACCAGTAGGTATGGTATTTAGTTTACTTTCAGCTACGAAACCCGTTTTTTTATAGGCTTTTATTAGTTTCAGGCTTTTATTAGTTACCGACTTCATAGGAATTGGATTTTGACTCACTTTAAACAGTCAAATTTCATTTAAAAGTTGAAAATTTAAGGAGGACCATGACGTAAAAATTATTTAGATAGCTTGTCTTATTATCATTACAGGATTAAAAATTTCTTTATTAAATATATTGAAGCTGAGAGTTGGTCGTTAGCTCGATAAATGCCGCCATTTCTGTTTCCTAAATCACACTCTTCGTGCGGAAAGAATGTCTGTGAACGGATGAAAGCATTTCATTTTTTATAGGCTTTTATTAGTTTCAGCTGTATATTTATTTGTTTGTATGTCACCAACTCCTTAAGAATTGGATTTTGACTCACTTTAAACAGCTTGTCTTATTATCAGTACAGGATTAGAGAGTTCTTTATAAAATATATTGTAGCTTAGAGTTGGTCGTTTGCTCGATAGATGCCGCTATTTCTAGTTTATAAATCACAAATTATTTCAAGCTACGTTTTAGAAGGTTCATTTCGTTTGTACTAAATGACGTTACCATAAATATGAGTCGTAAAGTCAATTTTAAAATGGATAATTAATATTCAATACGATACCTACCAAAAAGTACTTATTGACTAAAATATCGAATACAAAAGTATCGGTATCGAAAGAAAAGTACTCGATACCTAAAGATAAAGTAAATAAAAGTACTCGATACTTTAAACAGTACGTTACTTATCTTTCGATACTATTCATGAGTTCAGTATCAATACTTTATATTCGATATCGTGTCTCTACTCGTACAAAATAATTTCGATGTTTCACATCTGTCAGGCGTCCTGAGCGACGGCTCACTTTTTTTTTATAATATTTTGCTAACAGGTAGCCGATTATATAAGGAGTAATTTAGCCTATATTTTATCCCGGTATTTTCACGGGAAGGGGTACTACACCGGTGAAACTGGGCGAATTTGTTAGTGCCGTATCAATTGTCTTTCTCAGCTAATGCTATATTTTAAGCTAAATTTTATATATCTAAGTTAATATATGGTAGGAGTACAATGTCGATAGTAGTCTGCCTACAGCCGTCCGTCCGGGGTAGTGCCACACTCTCGCAGAAAATCGACGTCTGGGTAGCAGCAAATTGTTACTGCAATTTTTCGGTGAGCGCGAGAGACGACAGTCCAAGTTTCTGAGGGTATTTGGTTTGTGGTGGGCTTTAGAGATACCTTTAGTATCATCAAACCTCATTGCGTGCATCCACAGTCCCTTCATTTTATTCACGGTAGGTGGCCTAGTAAAGGTTCTTATTATTTTTTTTATGGGTTCATGAGTGGCAATATCACTTGGTTTCGAGTCCCGGACCGGGCTAAATTTCATAGAATCCTCTTGGAGGAAAAATAGCTTAAGTTACTGCTCATGTAGACAGTTACCTATTAGTGAAATATTATCAAAATCGGTGCAATTGTTAGGAAGATTACCCGGCACAAAGAGACAAACAGGCAGATATTTTTTTAAACCAGTTCTAGATATAGGTATCGTGCAAATTATCCGCGTGGTGAAGAATACAATTCACCACCTCATCTCTTGCCCGTGGGTGTCGCAAAAGATGACTAAGGGATATCATATGCATATAACAACTATGCAAGAAAAGGGAAACTCCAGATAAACTCTAATCAACCCATCTGACCAGCGCGATATAGTAGGTCAATTAACTTCCCAAGGGGGAGGAGGCTCGAACCCTGGTGAGACGTATATGAGCTGTGATGATGATAACCGCGCAAATAACCGTGTGAGCATGAAAAAAAAAACCTAATTTGACATTACAAACTGACGGTTCAATTTATTTATTTGTGCAGACTATGTTAAAATCATACCATTTGTTTAATTTCATAGACCGCTTGACTATTCGTTTCGATGCCCATTATCTCATACGGTTAGGGACTTTCCCATAAGAACGACATCCTCGCCTTCTCACAATTACTCCGTATACGGTGAAAGATTTCACGTCAAGCAACAACGTCCTAAGGTAAAGGAAATGGTCATTATGTGAGAAGTTGTCTGCGGACTTGAGAGTGGAACAATCGAGATCAAAAGTGTTTTAGCTAGTTGTTTATTTTATTGGTCTACTAGCAACCCGCCCTCGCTTCGCTTCGGTTATAGATTATAGTCGTTTTACCCGCGTAGTTCCCGTTCCCGTGGGAATACCGGGATAAAATATAGCCTAGTTTACGCCCTGATGTTATAGCTTTCCATTGGTGAAATAATTTTTGAAATCAGTCCAGCCGTTTTGAAGATTACCCGGAACAAACAGACAGACAGACAGGCAGACAAAAATTTTTTAATTGCTGTTTAGGCATAGGTGTCGTGCAAATAACCATGTGAGCATGAAAAAAGCCTATTATTTTGACATTACAAACAGACACTCAAATTTTATTTATTGGTATAGGTTTTAATTCAGTGAAACCTAGTTAAATAAGATATCAAAGGACCTGCAAATTTGTCTCACTTATTGAAATATTCCACTTACTCAGTGTCCCAGATATTCAGGTATTAATAAATATCTGCCTCATTTACAAAGTAGTAGAACTATTCACTGAATAAGGTATGTAATCACTTATTATTTCAGAATTGCGAAGTTGGTTCCCTAAACACCACATTTAGCTGGCAGATTAGAGATAGGCGTTTGCCAGGAAAGAGCTTTGCTGCCCTTTCCTTAATTTTTACTATTCCCAAGTTTTTACGACTCTCATAAACAAGTATTCAATGCTGATAATTGTACTCTTATCCCATCGCCACACGGGGATTTCTTTCATCATCGTCATCCTGCTAGTATCCCAATTATTTATATTATCCCAATTATAAATGTATATTCTTTTTAATATTTGTTTCTTTTCTTCCATCACACATATTTTAATGAGCTCACAGGACAGTTATTTGTTCGTTCCACAGACAATTGTTTAAAATCTTGGCGTTATTGTCAATTAACCTCATGCCTTAAATCGAGGTAATGTTTAAAAATTAGAATCAAAAATATACAATATTCTCCGAGCCTGTATTTATTCTAATTGGGGCAAGTTTGAAAACTTTGCCAAAGAATTAGTAATCACAAGTAAGCTATCAAGTTATCCATGATATCTGCGTTAGTTATTTGATTTATATCATCTATACCAATAAATAAAATTGGAGTGTCTGTTTGTAATGTCAAAATAATAGGCTTTTTTCATGCTCACACGGTTATTTGCACAACACCTATGCCTAAAATAGCAATTAAAAAATTTTTGTCTGTCTGTCTGTCTGTTTGTTCCGGGTAATCTTCAAAACGGCTGGACCGATTTCAAAAATTCTTTCACCAATGGAAAGCTATAATATCAGGGCGTAAACTAGGCTATATTTTATCCCGGTATTCCCACGGGAACGGGAACTACGCGGGTAAAACGACTATAACCTATAACCGAAGCGAAGCGAGGGTGGATTGCTAGTTCTATATAAAAATACTAGCAATCCGCCCTCGCTTCGCTTCGGTTTCAGTCGCTTTACCCGCGAAGTTCCCGTTCCTGAGGGAATACCGTGATAAAATATAGCCTATGTTATTATATCCCTGATATTGTGGTTTTCCATTGTTGAAAGAATTTTTAAAATCGGTTGCATGGTTTAAACGTGAAAGCATAACAAACAAAGAAATAAATTTACTTTTGCATTTATAATATTAGTAAGGAGTAAGAATGTATAGACATATTATCATATCGTGTTCCTATCCCAAATACTTGGGGTTGATCCTATATGTAATATGTTTTCATCGTACCTATTTCAAAAGGTTTTGGCAATACTTTCAGAACCGATCCTGCCTTTTTACAGCGCACACCCCTTCTGTTTCGTCCGAGGTGACGAAACGGTGGAGTGCGGCCTCATAACCCACCATACCCTCTCTTTCGCCATTAGGTCGACAGCAAGGTTTATCTTATATCTTTAAACGAGCAATTCTTGTATATATATATATTTATATATATATATATATATATATATATATATTCAGGATCTCGGGTTTCCGTTTGGCTCCAACGATTTTGTTGAAACTTGGCATACTAGAGGTTTCGGGTCCAAAAAATCGATCTAGCTAGGTTTTATTTATAGAACATGTTGTTTTGTCCGTGTTTTTAGCAAAACAATACATGACATTAAATTTTAAAAGAATATGAATTCAAATTTCGTTGTCAACGTCATGAGTTACGATAGCTCAGTTGGGAAATTGACGAGTTCTAATTTTGGTTGTTTTTGGCATTCAAACAGCGTCGGTTCGAATCTCGGTGTAATTATTATTCTCTTTTTGTAGTTTTTTTATATATTTTTCATTATTTATTTTTCATTAATATATATCTAAATAAATTCAACAAAAATATTCCGAGCGAAGCTCGGTCAACCAGATATTTTCGTATTTATAGTAGGTATATTTTTTTTATTTGTTTTTAATATTTGTAATAATCAACTTTCGGTCGCGACTGTACCTGTCATTACTCTGGTTTTATAGAAATTACATACTGTAAACAGTGTGTTGGTAGTTATTTCTATAGTAAACATAACTGGAATAATACGTTTCTAATTTAAAACCATTTTAAATGTTTGAAATAAAACTATTTTACGGATTTTATCGTGTTTGTATTTTTTTGATTGACCGACGTTTTAAACACTTTACGGCGTTCATGGTCATGAAAAGACCATGACCGCCCGTGATCAAGAACGTAAAACAGTTTTATTTACAACTAGCAACCCGCCCTCGCTTCGCTTCGGTTTTAGTCGTTATACCCGCGTAGTTCCCGTTCCCGTGGGAATACCGGGATAAAATATAGGCTAGGTTACTCCCTGATATTATAGCTTTCCATTGGTGATAGAATTTTTGAAATTGGTCCAGCCGTTTACCCGGAACAAACAGACAGATAGACAAAAAAAAATATAAAGTGATTTTTAGCCATATTTATAGTGCAAATAACCGTGTGAGCATGAAAAAAACCTATTATTTTGACATTACAAACAGACACTCTAATTTTATTTATTGGTATAGATAGCTTATGCTCGCGACTTCGTCCGCAAGGTATAGATACTTTGGGCTAACGCTAACTTTAACTTAAGACTTTATTTACGTAGAAGGTGAAAATATTTTTTAATAAGACGATTCTGTCACACATGATTTTTGCGAAAATTTAGTCGTTTACGCAGCGGCAGCTCTCAAAAGGAAAAAAGAAACCCGATTTTGAAACATTCTTCATTGGTGTTGTGCTCTTGTTGGTCTTAGCGTGATGATAGCCTATAGCTTGCCGCGACAAATGGGCTATCTAACACTGAAAGAATTTTTCAAATAGGACCATTAGTTCTTGAGATTAGCGCGTTCAAACAAACAAACTATTCAGCTTTATATTAGTATAGAGTTGTAATACAGTTTAGATTAGTATAGATATAGATGTGTAATACTCACATAAACATCGGAATTCACTATTTTTAACCGACTTCAAAAAAGGAGGAGGTTCTCAATTCGTCTGTATGTATAATATTTTTTTTTTTATGTATGTTCATCGATATTTCCGTCAATTATAGACGGATTTAAAAAATTTTTGTTTTTAGGGATTTTATCGAATTTGTAATTTTTTTAATTTGCCTACATTTCAATCAATATCCAAGATCACGGAAGGACAAAGGTGTCTCACGTACAAGTTATCGTTATTATAGAGATTTATATCTACCCTCTTTTTTTTTTTATGGCTGGGCTATGGTAAGCGCACGCGCGGTCCAGTCCGTCCGGGGCGATGAAAGTATGGCGCACGGGCCCATAACCCACCCGTACCCACGTAACCTCGTTGCTGGGCCGACCACCGGAGCAGATGTGACTTGTCGTCAGTGGTCGACCCGACGGTTTATATGTATCTACCCTCTACATTTCAATTTTGACCCACATTTTAGATAGAGATTCATTGGATTAAAGAAATTATTATCAACATCGCAGCTCACATACGCTCCTCTGTTGGGCTCACGCCTCCTCTACAACGGGGGGCACCTTGACCTACTATACCATACTGGTCAAACATGTTGGTATAAGGTTTCATTTCGAGTTTTTCTTCTCTTGCTCATATGATATGTGCATATTATATCCCTTAGTCGTCTTTTACGACATCCACGGGCAAGATAGGGAGTGGTGAATTGTATTGTATTATTACTCCGTCACACAATACAAACGCGATAAAATCCGTAAAAATCGTTTTATTTATAACTAGCAACCCGCCCTCGCTTCGCTTCGGTTATAGGTTATAGTGGTTTTACCCGCGTAGTTCCCGTTCCCGTGAGAATACCGGGATAAAATATAGCCTAGTTTACGCCCTGATATTATAGCTTTCCATTGGTGAAAGAATTTTTGAAATCGGTCCAGCCGTTTTGAAGATTACCCGGAACAAACATACAGTCAGACAGACAAAATTTTTTTAATTACTATTTTAGGCATAGGTGTCGTGCAAATAATCGTGTGAGCATGAAAAAAGTCTATTATTTTGACTTTACAAACAGACACTCCAATTTTATTTATTGGTATAGACTAGCAACCCGCTCTCGCTTAGCTTTGGTTTCAGTCGCTTTACTCACGGCGTAGCTCCCGTTCCTGTGGGAATACCGGGATAAAATATAGCCTATGTTACTCCCTGATATTATAGCTTTCCATTGGTGAAAGAATTTTTGAAATCGGTTCGGTGGTTTAAGCGTGAAAGCGTAACAAACATCCTTACTTTCGCATTTATCTTATATCTTTAAACGAGCAATTCTTGTATATATATATATATATTGAGGATCTCGGAAACGGCTCCAACGATTTTGTTGAAACTTGGCATACTAGAGGATTCGGGCCCAAAAAATCGATCTAGCTAGGTTTTATTTATAGAAAATGTTGTTTTGTCCGTGTTTTTAGCAAAACAAACAATGACATTAAATTTTAAAAGAATATGAATTCAAATTTCGTTGTCAACGTTATGAGTTCCGATAGCTCAGGTGGGGAGGCGGGCGGTTTTAATTCGACAAAAATATTCCGAGCGAAGCTCGGTCAACCAGATATTATAATATTAAGTAAGGATGTATGATAGTCAATATACATTTATGTCAATTAAATAGTTTCCGTCAGTTAGAAAACTAATATTGATGACTGCTTATTCGTATAGTACTAAGGAGTATAAATTTAATCTAATCCGGAACAGAGATTAGTAATTCTCAAAGCATCTCCATTCCGAAATAGGTACCGTTGCGTTCGTTTACGGAATATAAAATGGCTTATCCGGAACGCATTCGTTTCGTGACAGATGTTTGTTTGTGATTCAAATTTCCATATGTTTTTGAAGTTATACATCTTTTGGTGCGTTAAGAAAAAATTATGAGAGTACGCGCACACCGTCACGAAAAGCCGACACCCTGAAGTTAGCTAGTCAAAATTTTCAACTTTAGTCAAAATGATGAGAGTGAATACGCGCTCACATCGTCATGAAAAAACGACACCCTGAAGTTAATTAGTCAAAATTTTTAACGATACGCGCGCACACCGTCGCAAGGGTCAACTAGATAATACGTTTTAATAAAACTTTCTGTATTAAATATATTTTTTTCCTATTATTAATATCGTTTTTAGTGTGTCGTACCCAAAGGGTAAAAACGGGACCCTATTACTAAGACTTCGCTGTCTGTCCGTCCGTCTGTCTGTCACCAGGCTGTATCTCAAGTACCGTGATAGCTAGACGATTGAAATTTTTATAAATTATATATTTCTGTTGCCGCTATAACAACAAATACTAACAACAATATAAAATTAATATTTAAGGGGCGCTCCCATACAACAAAGGCGATTTTTTGCCCTTTTTCGCTCAATGTTACGGAACCCTTCGTGCGGGAGTCCAACTCGCACTTGGCCAATTTTTTCTACAAACGTAGGATAACGCGAAGTAGACAAGTTTTATAAAGATTTTTATCTTCTCCAAAGAAGTATAACTTCTTACGTGCGTACATAAGTACACGCATACTTTTTCTATAGCTGTTGGTGACAAACGAACAAACAGCATAGTGGTAAATGATACTGCCACGCATGGACCTTTACTAGGCCGCTGCCTGACTTGAAGGGAGTGTGAATACGTACAATAAGATTTGATGATCCTAAAGGCATCACTAAAGCCCACCACAAGTAAACACCCTCAGAACGTTGGGCTGCCGGTTCTCTCGCTCATCATACGAAATACAGTTATAAATTACTGCTGCTAACACTTAAATTCTCTTTGAGAGTGGCTGTAGAAAGGTTTGTTGTTCGACTTACCAGTATCGTAAAGTCTTTCCGTGCGGTGGCGGAGTAAGAATACAATTCATCATCATCATTTCAGCCTGCAGCCGTCCACTGCTGGACGTAGGCCTCCTTCATGTTGCGCCACAATGTGCGGTCCTGTGCCGCCTGCATCCAACGACGCTTAGCAACTTTCACTAGGTCATCGGTCCACCTAGTGGTCCTACACTGCGTCGTCCGATACGTGGTCGCCACTCTAGAACCTTTCTTCCCCAGCGGTTGTCGGTTCGTCGAGCGATGTGGCCTGCCCATTGCGACTTCAGCGTGCTAATTCTTCGTGCTATGTCGGTTACACCCGTTCTTCTGCGGATTTCCGTATTCCGGATTCTATCTCGCAGAGAAATCCCGAGCATAGCTCGCTCCATAGCACGCTGAGCGACTTTGAGCCTTGATATAAGGCCTACATTTAGGGACCACGTTTCCGTGCCGTAAGTCATTACTGGTAACACACACTGGTCGTAGACCTGTGTTTTCAGAATACAATTCACCGCTCCCTATCTTGCCCGTGGATGTCGTAAAAGACCACTAAGAAATATAATACGCATATAACATCGATGCAAGAGAAGGAAAACTCGCAATAAAACCCTATACCAACCTGTCTGACCAGCATGGTATAGTAAGGTCAATTTCCCTCCTATTGTGAAGGCGACTCAAGCCCAACAGTAGGTAGGCTAAGGTCAATTTTGTATGCCTCCTATTGTGGAGGCGGCTCGAGTTCTGCAATGGGCTGCGTTTAAGACTTGAAATGATGAGGCGGCGGGTCGACTGCGGGAGGAGCGCAGCCTCGATGAGGAGATCCGCTGCTGGCGACTGGGGCGGCGTAGGCGCAACTACCTGCGCCTCATGCCGCCCTAGCCGAGGCCGCGGGTGACGTGACCGGAGATTAGTCTGTCACCCGCCGAGAGGCCGACCGCGTGAGGAAAGACCGACGTCCTCCCCGAGGGGGGACGTCGGTCGATGGGAGGGTACCCCAATTGGGGGTATTCCGTCGGGCCGACCACTGATGTCAAGTAACCCTGCTCCGGTGGTCGACCCAACGACGAAGGCGACGTGGTTTTCGGGTGGGTTGCGGGAGTTGCGTGCTTAAGCCCCTCTGTCGCCCCGTAAGTCGTAATGGACAATACGCCCTATCACTCTCGGAAGATCGAAACAATCCCGAAGATGTCGTGGACGAAAGCACGAATTCAAGAGTGGCTGACTACTAAAAATATTGCGTTTGAACCAAATATGGTCAAGGCCACTCTCATAGATATTGTGAAACAACAAAATCATACTGAGAAATATGCCGTAGACGAGATGGCTGCACAAAAAGGTATCACACTTTTAAGACTGCCCCCTTATCACTGTGAATTGAACCCCATTGAGTTGGTATAGGCGCAGGTAAAGAGTCAGGTCGCAAACAATAATAAGACGTATAAAATGCAAGAAGTGAAAACTTTATTCCAAGAAGGAATCAAGAAAGTGACACCGGCTAAGTGGTGACTGTGTGTCTCACACTATTAAAGAGGAAGATAAAATGTGCCACCTGGATCATATTATAGATGAAGTGACAGATAGATTTGTTATTAGTGTGACCGAAAGCGACAGCGACAGTGATTTCGAAAAAGATTAATTAAATAACATTATTATGACGTTTTTGTTTCATTTTGAATGTACCTCCCTATACTTCCACTAAAAAAGATCAATCCTCTAGTATAGTAATAATAATAGGTTAAAAAAATACATTACAACTTAATATTAAATCTCAAAAAAGAACCAAACTGATTATTCATTTATGATTCACTCATTTAGCTACATCCCTATTTATTATTCTTCAAAAACCGGCAACCCACAAAACGTCATTTTACTGCAGCTAATAAAAAGTTAGACTATAGTGGACACTAAAATTGCGGATATATCAACTAAATTATTATAATCTGGCAACCCTATAACAATTAAAGTATATATCAAACAGCAATTGAAGTAGAAAGTCTATTTACCTGGTAACACAGAAATATGTGGACACGTGCCTAGACGTATAAACGTACAAACAATATGTTATTCCTAACAGATTTAACTGGTTTTATTAGTTAAAGTTTCTTATTTATAATATACTAGCAGCGCCCTGCGGTTTCACCCGCAATTCCTCTTCCCGTGGGAATATCGGGATAAATTATAGCCTATGTGTTATTCTGATATGTAAGTTATCTTATTGTGAAGTTTCATCAAAATCCATTCAGTAGTTGTTGCGTGAAAAAGCAACAAACATCATAGCATACTCACAAACTTTCGCGTTTATAATATTAGTTGAACTAGGATAACTGATGGATTAACCTATTTTACGTATTTTCTCGCGTTTATATTTGATCTTAGATTGCGCGACATTTTGTATACTTTACAGCGTGCATGGTCACTGGAGTCTGCCCCTTCAGCGAAGAAGGTTCGCTTGTATTAATCAATTAAGTAAAATAATAATTATTTAAATAAAACTATATTTACGAAAAGGCTATAGCACCATAGACCATATCCTCACACTTCGGCAGATTATACAAAGGACCGAGGAGTATAATCGGTAATTCTCGTCCAACATACCTCATTGTCTGAAAACACAGGTCTACGACCAGTGTGTGTTACCAGTGATGACTTACGGCACGGAAACGTGGTCCCTAAATGTAGGCCTCATATCAAGACTCAAAGTCGCTCAGCGTGCTATGGAACGGGCTATGCTCGGGATTTCTCTGCGAGATAAAATCCGGAATACGGCAATCCGCAGAAGAACGGGTGTAACCGACATAGCACTAAGAATTAGCACGCTGAAGTGGCAATGGGCAGGCCACATCGCTCGACGAACCGACAACCGCTGGGGAAGAAAGGTTCTCGAGTGGCGACCACGCATCGGACGACGCAGTGTAGGACGCCCCCCCACTAGGTGGACCGACGACCTAGTGAAAGTTGCTGGGCGTCGTTGGATGCAGGCGGCACAGGACCGCACATTGTGGCGCAACATGAGGGAGGCCTACGTCCAGCAGTGAACGGCAATAGGCTGAAATGATGATGATGATGATGATATTTACGAATTATATCGTGTTTGAATTGAATTTTATTTGTCAAAAAGAAAATTAAATGGAACCACTAGCTGACCCAACAGACGTTATTCTGTTCAAATCTAAAAGACAGTAAAAGGAATTCTCCTTAAAATCGATCGCAGCGCCACCTATCGGTTGATAGGAAGATTCACGAACAAAGGATTTTTATGTAAAAAGATTTTCTTTTTGTACTGGCAAGAAGCTTGTATAAAAATGTGGTTCACAATTTAATAATGGTACTGTAGAGAGTAGTTAAAAAACCTTCGTAATAACGAAGACTTGTTGGACGTTGAAAAATATCTGGATATTTTTCGCGTTAGAGAAAGGTACCTTCACCCCCGGCGGGCTGTATATGGGGTCGCTCGTTGCTCCCTCCCCTCTCCCCGCATGGAGCGGACGTTGTGTAACGCACCACAGCTTGCCGCAAAACAAAAAAAAAAGATTTGAATATAAAATAAACGGCTTTATATGTGAGTCAACAACTTCAGAAAGAAAATGTTAAGTTCTAAGCTGCAATTATTTATGGCTTAAGTTTCAGCTGACATAGGCAATTAAGTCAAATTTTATTCTGATCTTTTTTTTTCTAACATAAAAGCTAATTGTTTGTTTATTTTTAAATATAGAAAACCATTAGTTAAATAGTTTTTTGTTGAAATAATTGTTCATGAATTTGTACATGTTAATGAATCTTTGCAACGTCGAGGCTAACAGGCGGTTGTGTAATTTTTAGCAAGTCTTAAGTAAATTTTAAATTAAAGAGCTGTTGTTAATTACTTCTAGTTGTCTAAAAACTTTCCTGCCATCACATCTGTCATGGTTTTGATCCCGACTCAGCACGATTTTTGGGCGATCCAGAAATAATTGTACTGAGTTTGGGTAGGTTTTGTGTCTATTAACTGTGAGTTTTAATGTCCCTGGGGACCTTTTCGTGTTACTAGAGACATAGTTATTTAATCTATAATACGGATACTACGATGTATTGTACCCCAAACCAAAAAGTAAACCGCTCCTGGGGGACTTTAACGCCAAGTCCGTGGCGTGGGGGTCCCCTAGGACGGATGACCGAGGACGGACAATCGAGGAGTGGGCGGCGGCACTGGGCCTCTGTTTGCTGAACAGGGGCTCGGTGCATACATGCGTGCGACAACGTGGCGGGTCGATAGTGGACCTTTCGTTCGCTAGCCCCGAGGTCGCCGCACGCGTGGGGAGCTGGCGCGTCGTGGAGGAGGTGGAGACCTTGTCGGACCACCGGTATATCCGGATGGAGGTCTCCCCTGCAATCCCGACGCCCAGCAGGGGTCACGGGGCGGATGGGCGTCCTGCGTTCCCGCGATGGGCTGTGGGTCGCTTAGACCGGGACCAGCTGGCGGAGACAGCCATCGTATACTCGTGGCTGTCCTCTGCCCACCAGTCGGACGGGGTGGACGCCGAGGCTGGCCGCATCCGCAGTGCGTTGACGCAGATCTGCGATGCGGCCATACCCCGGGTACGGCGTCTGCCCCCGAGGAGGGGTGTCCACTGGTGGTCCCGGGAGCTGGCGGATCTCCGGGCCGCGTGTATCCGCGCCCAGAGGGCCTACACCCGCAGCCGGCGGCGCCATCGCGACGCGGAGCGGGAGGCCGTGCTTTACGAGGGCTACCGCAATGCGCGGTCGGCCTTCAGGCTGGCCGTCCGCTCCGCCAAGGACGTCAGTCGGCAGGAGATGCTGGACGGTCTCGACCGTGACCCCTGGGGACGCCCGTATCGCGCGGTGCTGAATAGGCTACGCGCGTGGGGCCCTCCCCTCACCGAGACCCTCCAGCCCGGCCTTCTCACCCGGGTCATTTTGGACCTGTTTCCGCGGCGGGCGGAACACACGCCCCCGGTCATGGCTCCGCCAGACACTGACCGGGAGGCCGACGACGACAGTGTTCCGCCCATCACGGAACCCGAGATGGGGGTGGCGGTGACGCGCATGCGCGCAAAGTCTACCGCCCCCGGGCCCGACGGTGTTCCTAACCGCGTGCTGGCCCTGGTCCTCGAACACCTGGGACCCCGCCTCAGGGGGCTGTTCGACGCGTGTTTAGCGTCCGGACGGTTCCCTGGGTGCTGGAAGGAGGGAAGGCTGGTGCTCCTGCCGAAGCCGGGACGGTCTCCGGAGTCGCCTTCGGCCTACAGGCCTATCGTGCTGCTCGATGACACGGGCAAGCTACTGGAGAGGGTGGTAGCTGCCCGCATCGAGCGGCACCTCGTCGGCACGGGGCCCGATCTGTCGGACGCCCAGTTTGGGTTTAGGAGGGGTCGTTCGACGATCGCGGCTCTGTTGCGCCTGAGGACCGTGGCGACTGAGGCCGTCACCGGCGGGGGAGTGCTGTTGGTGGTGTCCCTAGACATCGCCAACGCATTCAATAGTCTGCCATTCAGCTGCATCAGGGAGGCGCTCCGGTATCACGGGGTGCCAGTTTACCTGAGGCGGCTAGTGCCAGACTATTTGGAGGGGCACAGCGTCCTCTGCACCGACCGAGCAGGGGACGTTGTGTGGACGCCCATGACGTGCGGTGTCCCACAGGGGTCGGTCTTCGGACCCACCCTGTGGAACATCGGCTACGACTGGGCGTTGAGGGGGAGCCTCCCGCCCGGGCTGGGCGTGATTTGTTACGCCGACGACACGCTCGTCACAGCCCGCGGTGGGACGCTAGAAGAGGCGGTAAGCCTGGCGACCTCTGGTACCGGAGGAGGTCGTCAGGCGGATCGAGGCGCTGGGGTTGAGGGTCGCCCTGGACAAGACGGAGGCCCTCTTGTTCCATGGGCGCACTATGAGCCCTCCCATCGGCGTCTCGATCACCGTCCACTCGGTCGACATCAGCATCCGGGCCCATATGAGGTACTTGGGCCTGGTGCTCGACGGGCGATGGTGGTTCCGGGAGCATTTCTGCAGGCTCGCTCCACGGCTCGTCGGCGCAGCGTCCGCCCTATCGTGGCTTATGCCGAACGTGGGCGGACCGAGCGCTGCGTGCCGACGGCTGTACGCGGGGGTCATCCGGTCGATGGCCCTGTACGGCGCACCGGTGTGGGCGGGGTCCATGACCGTCCGACTTAGGGCCCTTCTGTGGCGACCACAGAGGGTCATGGCGGTCAGGGCCATCCGCGGATACCGCACGGTGGCGACGGAGGCAGCGTGCCTATTGGCCGGGACTCCCCCGTGGGACCCGGAGGCGGAGATGCTCGCCGAACTATATCGGCGGGTGACGGGGGTGCGAGCGGAGGGCGGTGTGGTCTCGTTAAGGGATCTCACCGCCTGGCGCGTCGACGCCCGCCGAGACGTCATCGCTCGTTGGGCAGTCCGGCTGGAGAGGCCTCGGTTCGGGGTGCGAACTATGGAGGCCTTCCGGCCGGTGCTGATGCAGTGGTTGGAAAGGCGGCACGGGGTGCTCTCCTTCCGACTGGTGCAGGTTTTGACGGGGCATGGGTGCTTCGCCAAATACCTACACAAGGTCGTTGGGAGGGAGAGTACACCGTCCTGCCACCACTGCGATTGCGACGAGGACACGGCGCGCCATACGCTCGAGGCCTGCGGGGCTTGGGCAGTGCAGCGCTGTGAACTCATCGCAATCATCGGTACGGACCTGACGCTGCCGGCTATCGCTAGGGCGATGGTCGACAGCGTCGGGAATTGGGACGCGGTCGCAACCTTCTGCGAGACAGTGATCTCGCGGATGGGAGGGTACCCCAATTAGGGGTATTCCGTCGGGCCGACCACAGACGACAAGTTAACGCTGCTCCAGTGGTCGGCCCAACGACGAAGGCGACGTGGTTTTTGGGTGGGTCGCGGGAGTTGCGTGCTTAAGCCCCTCTGTCGCCCCGGACGGAGTGGTGCGGAGGCGCGCCGACCGCGGCCCAACCACAAAAAAAAAATAAATTATGTATTAAAGAAAGGTTATAAACTCCCATTGATACAAAGAGTTTCGCTGCAATATTTAAAAAACATATCATCATCATCTCAGCCTATATATGTCCCACTCTTGGGCACAGGCCTCCGCCACAATAGGAGGGCAATTGACCTATTATTCCACGCTGGTCAGACGTGTTGGAATAGGGTTTTGTTTCGAGTTTTCCTTCTCTTGCACAGATGTTATGCATATTACATCCCTTAGTCGTCTCTTACGACATCCACGGGCAAGATAGGGAGTGGTGAATTGTATTCTTACTCCGTCACCACACGGATATAAAAAAAGTGATCCGTGGCTCAGGACGCCTGGCAGATGTGAAACATCGATATTATTATGTACAAGTATATAAGATAAATGAAAGATATATGCATAAAAGAACAGATTACGACAGGAATTAATATAGCATAAAGTATTAATAAAAATAATATTACGATTTGTTTCCCAGAAAATGATGATTTTATTCAATAAACATTTATTTTCATTACTATACATTATTATGATTTACTTAGAGCTCACTAGATGGCGTTGTATAAAATTTTAAATCGCACTATGGTTTCGTTACAAAAATGTTGATATATGTATCTGGATATTTATTTAATAGTTAATAAAGAGTGAGCCGCGAAGCGTGGCGTTAAACGCCACGCGACGATCGGGTTCACCCTCGCCTATAGATGTTTCACATCAAAAATATATCTGAATTTAAAAATGAAATGTGAACCGCACACTTAATTGTCTCATATGAATATCGTACCATGACTAAGAATCGAGACAGTTACCATAGAAATTCACAACTTAAATCAAAACTTCATCTATATCATCATAGCTCACATACGCCCCACTGCTGGTTTCGAGCCTCCTCCATAATGGGAGGGAAATTGACCTACTATACCATGCAAGTCAGGCGTGTTGGTTAAAGGGTTTTATTTCTAGTTTGCCTTCTCTTGCATAGTTTATCTACATATTATAATCACTTAGCCGTATTTTACTCTGTCACCGTTTATACGTTACGTTTACAGTTGAATCGCAGAAAATCGACGTCTGAGTAGCAGCAATTTATAACTGCACGTTCGGTGAACGACAGAGCTGGAAGCCCAACTTCCTGAGGGTGTTTGTGTGTGGTGGATTTTGGTGATACGTTCAACATCGCCGAACCTCATTGCATTCACGCTTCCTTCACTTTCTTCACGGTAATCAACTGCCTAACAAAAGTCCATGAGCGATATTATCACCGGGTTTATTATCATCAGGTATGCCATTTGCTCGTTTGCCAACAACAGCAATAAAAAAAAAAGATTATTAGTTTAAAGTTGCTTTTAGTTTTACTGACAGCCATTTTAACCTTCACAAACATAAAACAATAACACAAGAGCATAGTAAAACTTGGCCATTATTGTGCCGCGTCGAATTCATATAATATACCAAATATCTAATAATTTCATCTGTTGCACGCGAACAATAAAATTTTGAAGAGTACCGTGTGAAATAGCATGATATGAAAACGTACTTTCTAAGAGTTTGTAATATCATGTAATCTGTTTGATAGATCGGTGAGGTACCACTGATAGCGGGCCAGAGTATTCTATTTATTTCCAATGCAAAAAGAAGGGTGTTATAAGTTTGATGTTGGTCTGTGTGTTTGTGTGTGTGTATGTGTCTGAATATTCGAAATGAAACTCTATGCCAACACTCCTAACCAGCGTGGTATAGTAGATCAAATTGCCCAAAATGGAGAAGGCCCGAGCCCTACAGTGAGTTGTGTGGGTTGAGATGAGAGGAAATAACAGTACAGTCTAGTCAATATGTGCTGTTTTTAACCCGGGACGCAAAAAAGGGGTGTTATACGTTTGACATCGAAGTCTGTCTATGTGTACCACAGAAAAATTAATAAGATAGAACGGCCATGTGGGCGGGGCAAGCGTGCCACAATTGCGATCAAACGGTCTTAATATTGACGAAATTCGTTTTACCGGTTCTTAGTTGCGCTCATATAGTGACCTTGAACGAAGCTCCGACAAAAAAGAGAAATATGCCGTCTTGCGCTGTTACAACGCGTCGGAAAAGAAGTCAGTTGCGTAGTAATAGTCTAAGAAGGCATTTATTAACATCGTTAAGTCCATAAACTTATTAATTCAGTGATATTTCTTAATTTTATGAAAGTATTATGTCGTTTATAAAGAAAAATTATGAAATCGCAAAAAGAGCCAAACATTATACATCGTCTGCCACACATGGATATCAACCTTTTATTAGTCCAGCAACCGCGCAGTGTACTGCGTTCAATGCGATATTACTAAGAACCGCCTTACTAGCGTGGTAGTATACGTTTTCATTCAAAACATTGACGTCGATCCACGCGTATCGATAGTGCTGTCCAACATACTATAAGTTATCGATTTCAATAATTAGCTATGGGTTAATTTTATCATATAAATAAATATTTTTAACACTTTTAATTTAGTGATCGTTTTATATAATTATATTAACAATATTTAAATAGGTATTTAAAAATCAATTATTCTGGTATACATTACCTACTTAATTTATCTTGTATATCTATAGTACATTCTTGTATATTTTCCGCGTGGTGACGGAGTAAGAATACAATTCACCACTCCCTATCTTGCCCGTGGATGTCGTAAAATACGACTATGGTATATAATATGCGCATAACATCTGTGCAAGAGAGGGAAAACTTGGAATGAAACCCTATACCAACACGTCTGACCAGCTGGTTTAGTAGGTCAAATTGTCTCCCATTGTGGAGGAGGCCCGAGCTCAACAGTGGGTCGTATGTGGGCTGCGATGATGATGATCTATAGTACAAACTTCATAGTGCTCTTTAGTAATTAATAAAATAGAAATAACAAAATAATAGTAATAAAATATCTATGTTCGGGACCAATCACCAAAGATAATTTTATTAATATATATAAACTCATTTGCAAAAAAAACGGGCACCTAAGCAATGAACCATTTCAAATGTTAATATTTCTTTGTTTGATAATTATAGGTAGTTTTATCCACACAATTTGCTAAATTAATAAGAAAATAATCGTTTTCATCAGTATTTCATAAAATTTAGATACAATTTATGGGAAATAATGCTAAACCTCGCTAGTAGTGTATATTCGCTAGTAGTGCATATGCTCATGAAGTAAAAATAAAAAAGTTTTTTTGTTTGTTTTTCTTTAATAAAGTAAAAGCAGATAAATGTTTAGTATCGAGTGTGACCCCCTCTAGCTAAAATCACAGCTTGAATTCGTCTGGGCATGCTAGCGAGTATATCCCGGATACTTGCTTGCGGAATACGTTCCCACTCCGCAGTAATCACATTCTTCAGCTCTCTGATGGTCTGCGGAGCCGGGTGTACTGATCTCACACGCCGTTTCAGAACGTCCCAGACATGCTCTATGGGATTGAGGTCGGGACTTCGAGCTGGCCAATCCAAACGACGAATGCCGACCTCTTGCACATACGCATTAACATCGCGGGATCGGTGGGCGCGAGCATTGTCGTCCATAAAAATCGAGTCTTCACCTAGAGCGGCCAATGCGGGTTGTGCATGAGAAATTAGAACTTCCGTTATGTATCGATGCCCAGTCAGTGAGCCGTTTTCAATGAAGACTAACTCTGTACGATCCATTGAATTTATTCCTGCCCAAAACATAACAGAGCCCCCACGATAAGGTGTGATTTCTTCGAAACATGCCTCTGCAAAGCGTTCTCCTTGTCTTCTTAGCACTCGCCGACGTCGATCTTCACCGAACAGAGATATCCTGGCTTCATCAGAGAACAAAACCCTATTCCAATCGTCTTGAGTCCATGATTCACAATTTCTAGCGAACCTAAGCCTGTGAACTCTGTGCTCACGGAGTAATTTGGGGCCGCGGGCCGGGCGGTGACTGCGTATATTGGCAGCGAGAAACCTCCTCCTGACCGTCCATAGACTAATATGCACATTTCTTACTTCTTGGAGGTTGTTCTTAAGATCCACATACGAAGATTTGCGATTTCTCAATGCGCGACTCACAAGAAAACGATCATCCCGTGGTTGGGTACATGGTTTTCTTCCAGAACCAGGCCTTCTCTCGACGGAACCAGTCTCCTGATATCGCTGCCAGGTCCTTTGGACTGTCGAGCGACTAACATTTAGCCTCCTAGCCACGAAACATTGGCTGCAACCCTCTTCAAGCAGCGCGATAATTTTGGTAGCTTTTACCACTTTATCTACCATTGTTGATACAGCCAAACAGCATTAAATAAAGCTTTGACAGTCAAGGATATGAAATTAATCGATAAAAATTGAATAAAAGTTATGAAAGTCGATGTTAACTTCTGGAACTTCGCGCCAAAAATGTAGGATAAAAAGGGGTTTTCTGTAAAAATGAACATCAAATGAAAAATTGAATTTAGAACGTACTTTTTTAAATACCACAGCATTTTTAAAACCGGCCAGTAACGTGTACAAACGATTGAAACCTTTTTGGTATTGTATCTTTTTAAATATGAATGAAAATCAAAACCGCCCGTTTTTTTTGCAAATGAGTTTATATATATATATATATATATATATATATATATATATATATATATATATATATATATATATATATATATATTAATAAAATTATCTAATATAATTATATATATACATATATTAATAAAATTATCTTTGAACAAAAGATCTTACTAAGGCAGTTAGTAATGTAGTTAACTAAATACCAACTAAATCTAGCACTATTTGTTCACAACATTTTGTAGAATACTAAAAATAATAGTAAAGTGATCAAATGTTATTGTATTTCATTTTTATTGGCAAACTAAATGTTTAATTAAGTAGGTATTTAATTGTCGTACAAAATAATTGTTCTATTCTTCCTTAATATGGAATAATTTATGACAGGAATGAATTTCTTGAGACTGGTCATTCATTACTAGTTATTATCATTATAAGTGTTGATTTCTAACTTTTCGTAAGTGTTGAATTTTTATTCCAAGAAATGTTGACATGATAGTCATCATCTCGGCTTATATAAGTTCCACTGCTGCGCTTGAGCCTCCTCCGCAATTATAGGGAAATTTACCTTACTATACTATAGTAGTCAGACAGGTTAGTATAGGGTTTTGTTTTGAGTTTTCTTCTCTTGCATAGATGTTATATGCTTACTATATCTCTTAGTCGTCTCAATATATTAGGATGGGACATCCGCGGGTAAGATACGGAGTGGTGATTGGTATTCTTATTCCGTCACCACACGGACAATGTTAGTAAATTGTTGTGTACAATAAACAAAAATGTACTAACAAGTAGCAGTACCAGTATATCTAAAAAAATAAATAACTGTTTTGTTTTTTAAGTTAAATAATAACACCAATAAAAATAAACCGAATTTCAATAAAAAATAATATTTTAGCATATTTTAAGAATGATATATGATGCTTACGCGAGCACCACACATTGTAAATAAAACTACTTATACGGATTATATCACGTTTGTATTTGATTTAGGATTGCCTGATGTTTCGAATACTTTACAGCATTCCTGGTCACGGGCGGTCTAAGATGTCTGACGTCCAAACAAGTCAACGTTATTACAGACGTCCAGGGCCCCCGTCGCAGAGACCGTCTGAAACCATCCACAGTTGAGCGCCTCCCTGCAGTACTACCTCATGTGAAAGGAGTCACTGACAAGATTGGCTTCATCCTGAAACGGGCTTCCATAAAAACATATTTTAAACCACTCAAGAGGATTTTTTTTTTATTTATTCAAGACAACACCCTGCACTAAGGAAATAATCCTTGTATTGCGGGGGACTTTACAAACACATAATTAACGGACACAAATTACATCAGACTCAGATTGTTCTGAGTCTGATGTAATCCAATTTGTGGATCGCACAAAGTGTTGTCCCGCGTGGGATTCGAACCCCCGACACTGGCGCTGTAGGTCGCTATCTTAACCACTACGCCATCTGTGCAGTCAAGAGGATTAGTCAATTCTTGCCACCTGTCAAGTGCCAGATCCCTCTACAAGATGCAGGAGTTTATAAACATGACTGTGCTCTCTTTTTAATACATTTTAATTGTATCTTGTGTACTGGTGTGTACCATATATGGGAACAATATAATATACAAATCGCTACTCGCTTACGTAATTAATTATAGCACTTAAATTTTCTGTCACCTATACAGAGTGTAGTGAGGAGTTTATTTATTTATTTATTTATTTATTTATTCAACATTCAGTTATTTTTTATTGCTAACAGCGTACCATGCGCAATAAAAAGTAATAATACAAAACAAGAAGGAGTTAAAAAAAAAGAATAAAAGTTATCACAAAAATATTAATAAGTTATAACATAAAGAAAATTATTTTACTATACATATATGTGTAATGATTAAT
Organism: Lymantria dispar; assembly: GCA_032191425.1. Taxonomy (NCBI): domain Eukaryota; kingdom Metazoa; phylum Arthropoda; class Insecta; order Lepidoptera; family Erebidae; genus Lymantria; species Lymantria dispar. Next base: position 21,591,007 of record CM063464.1, read on the forward strand.
AATATAATAACTTTGGATTAGCATACACTGCTGGCAATGGACAGCGACTCCACATAACTTTCTGCTATACACATGAAACATCTCTCTGTACACGAAAATATGTCGAGTGTAGGTTCAGAGACTATGATCTCATTGATATAGTGCAATGCGCGAGGAAGCGGTGCGAATTGGCCTATGCTAGTGCGCGCCGTGTGTGACGCCAATAGAGGTCTCTGTCGTTCGCGCAACTTACCTACGACCTGGCGAGGCACATTGAAATTGATTTCGGCTAGTAGTAAAGGATTGTATTCGGAACCACGTATCAGTCTGAAGAAATATTTAACTAGTGCTATATTGCGACGCGTCGCCAGCATTTGATGGTCTACCATACCTATTATATATAACGTGGGATAGAGATACGGATAATAAAAGTAAGTCCTTTTGTACAGATACCGAATAAACATTTTTTGTATTCTCTCAACTTTTTGAGTTAGTTGTAATGTGTTAGGATTCCAAATAATGGCATTAGTCTCTATAGTAGTACGAACATATGCATTGTATAAAATATTAAGCGTTAGCTTGTTATTAAATTTTTTTGACTGTCGCAGTACAAAACCTAAGTTCCTCCTAGCTTGGTCACATATTTTAGAAATGTGGTTTTTAAATGTAAACTTGCTATCAAACCATGTGCCTAAATCCCTTACGGTGTCAGCACGTTTCAATTGTTTGGTAGCAATGTGATAGTTTTGACATATTGGAGAACGGATACGACCATATGTTACCACAACACATTTATTAATGTTTAGTTTCAAGCTGTTGAGTTTGCCCCATTCGTGAACACTATTAATATCCGCTTGCAATAGTGCGCAGTCAGAAGGTGAGTTGATGGTCAATGCAAGTTTGACATCGTCCGCAAACATCAAACAGAGGCTATGTTCAATTTTGTATGGTAGATCATTAATCAGGATTAAAAAGAGTAATGGGCCCAAACAGCTGCCCTGACCTATACCAGAATTTACACTATATGTGGAAGATGAGCATCGTTTGTACGCAACATATTGTTTGCGGTCCGCCAAGTAGTTACAGAAAAAGAAGATGAGTTGTTCCGAGAATCCTATTGATGCCATTTTGAATAGTAGGTGGTCATTATCCACTATATCAAACGCCTTCTGAAAATCAAGGTAAGCCACATCTACTTGCTTTTTAGCATCTATTACATTTGATATCATAGATGATATAGTTAGTAGGTTGGTTGTAGTAGATCTATTAGGTAGAAAACCGTGCTGTTGATCACTGAACCATCCGCGCAATTGCTTGTATATTAATGTATACAATATAGATTCCATAATTTTGGCAAATACAGACAGTACCGCAACAGCGCGATAATTTTGTATGTCAGATTTAGACCCGCTTTTATGTATGGGGATGACTTTGCTTGTCTTCCATAGATGTGGATAAGTTTTCTCTGTGATGGACAGATTAAAAATGTGTAGTAGAGGCTCTAAAAATATCTGATAGCAGTCTCTAACAATGAACTGTGGAATACCGTCGGGCCCTTGAGTGCATTTCGGTTTGAGTTTTTTTAAGGCCAATAAAACATCAGATTTCGCGATATTACGCACGCAGACGAACATGTCGGGGGCGAGGTGAAGGGGCAGCGCCGGTGAGGCCGCGACCGCTGCCAGTGTCGCTTGAGCATCAAGCGCAGGCGCATGTGACTGAAATACACTCTGAAAGTGCAACGCAAATGCGTTGGCTACCTGTAGTGGTTCAGTCATTCCAAAATATGATGGTTCGTTAGAGTGTTTATGCTCCTTAATGTGTGTCCAGAATAAGCTAGGGTTACGTATTATATCGTTTTCCATTTTACCAAAGTGTATTCTCATGCTGGTGTCCAATAAACGTTTGAATTGTTTACGATAATACGTAAACAATGCATAGTATAATTGGTTATTGGCACTTTTGTATAACTTGTGATAATAATTCTTTAGTTTCAAATAGTTTAACACTTCGCGATTGTACCATGTTGGATATTTATTATATTTTACATATGTAGGTATGCTAGTAGGTAGTATTTTATTTGCATGATTTTACTGTTAAATTACTGACTTGCATTACAAATAACTTCAACACATCACACAAGTGCTTAATTTAAAGACATTAATATTTTTGTTTCGATAAAACAGGCTAAATAAATATCGTGTAGTATATCGACCATGGCAAGCACTAGCGTACATGTGCTTTTTTATATGTGGGTATACGTTGCCTACAGAAATTAGTTATAATTTGTGTACCAACTGCAGCTTCGAGATTGATGTGTGTGTGTTATGTTAGTGTGTAAAATTGTTGTAAGCATAGACCTTGCATATGTGTTAACATTAGCGGGAGGGGGCAATTATGCCACACTGGTTTTCGAACAAAATCAGCCGAATGGCCTTTCTAAAGTATTAATATTTCTGTGATGTGTACGTCTGTCTGTGGCATCATAGCTCTCAAACGCATAAACCGATTTGGATGCGGTTTTTTTTTTCATTTGAAAGCGGGTACAAAACTGTACCACGCTGCTGATCGTTTTACTTTTGCAACGATATTATCTGTTTATACAAATCATCTTTTATGCCTTTAATTTTTAATTTGCTTCTAAAAGGAAATAATCTTTGTATTACTTTACAAAGATAATTAACGGACACAAATTACAACCGAAACAATTAATGGATCGCACAAAGTGTTGCTCTAAGTGGGATTGGAACCCATGACACTGGCATGAAGGGTCGGTATCTTAACCACTACGCTATCAGTGCATTTATACTACACAAATGGCATAATTATTGTAAATAAAACTATTTTACGGATTTTATCACGTTTGTATTCGATTTTTGATTGCTCGACGTTCCAGACATCATGTAAAATCAAATATAAAAGTGATAAAATCCGTAAAATAGTTTACAATGTGTATGTAATACTCGCGTAAACATGAAAAATCATTATGACACAATTGTTACTTCAAATTTTAACTCTATTATCTCATGCAACTAAATTAAACAAATTGTTAATATGAATCGCTAGTAATTTACAGTGAGACGAAAGCACAATGGGAACTTAAGACCTGTCACGTCGCAATGAAACATCATACTTGAATGTCTATGCTTATTCTAATACTTTTACTGATATCGCATTAATGGGATAGAGATTTAAGTAATGACCTCTTGTACTCCTTATTACTTTTTCGTGTGGTGATGGAGTGAGAATACAATTCACCACACCCTCTCTCCCTTTCGTGGGTGTCGTAAAAGACGACTAAGGGATTGAATATACATATCACATCTATCTAAGATAATCTATATTTTTTAACAAAAAAAAACTGACTTCAAACAATAACTAATAAAATTTTAAAAATGCCACCGATTTCTCAAGGATACCATTATCAGATCCTGACCTGATGACTATGGGACCACTTGGGAAGTATACCCTATCAGAAAAAAAAAAGAATTTTGCAAATCGGTCCACGCGTCTTTGAGTAATCAGTGAACATACATAAAAAAAAAAGATTCCGACGAATTGAGAATCTCCTCCTTTCTTTGAAGTCAGTTAAAAAGAAAAATTCTGACCAGCGTGGTATAGTAGGTCAATTTCCCACTCACAGGAGGCTTGAGCAGAACCGTACTGACGTATGTTATGCTGAGATGATGATGATGATTTATATTATATTTTTGTAGAGAGAGTAATATAATTACTATTGGATGAAGCAGTGTACGACGTACCCTTCACTATATAGACCAACGACCTGTGTGCCTACTCTGGAAATCCATTCTAATTTCGCATCCGATTCAATTCCAATCTCACCAAACTTATATTTGATAATCTTGATCCAAATGGAGAATGCATTCTTCGCGTTGGGCGTTGTTATTTTCACCAAATGTGTCGTATTTTCTTACTTTAAATTAATAACGTTATCGAATTCGATCACTACAAAGACGCTTTCTTGCAATTGTGCAACATTAACGATTTTAAACTACGTCAAAATTGCGTCGGGAGTAGCAAATATTTGATTTAATCGCCGCAAGTCAAATTCATTGAGTTCAAAAATATTCCACCGAATTTGATTCCAATCGTGCGCTAGTGTCGCTTTCAAGAGTACCGAATTTGCTCAAATTCGAGCTACGATTGGATTTAGGATTGGAATGGAGATTCAAGAGTAGGCACACTGGTAAAAGTTGCTGGTCGTCATTGGATGCAGGCGGCGTAGGGCCATATACTGTGACAAAACGTGAGGTAGGCCTAGGTCCAGCAATGAACGACGATAGGCTGAATGATGATGATGAAAGACGAAGTAACAATACAATATACCGTCCACTTGACATGTTGTATAATTTAAAATTATAGGATGTTTTTATAGTAAAGAAAATGAATACTGGTTAATATCCGTGCTAAATTCATAATTGTTTATAGTTATTCGTTTGAAAATTTTATAGTGAATATAAGTATGTTATTGTATGATTGAAAGCACGTGTAAATGTTATTTATAACGTAAAATACAATTAGAAATGCTTTTATTTTTATTTTAAGCTAAAATAACATGTTGTTGAATAAATGTTTGTACTTTTTGATTTTGCAAATAAAGTACGAACGCACACAAATGGTTTAAGTTAATCCCCCCTGCTTTTGAGTAATCTATGGTCAGCACACATGCCGTCCACTCCGTCCGGGGCGGTGAAAGGGCGCTGCTGCCTAATAGTTCCCTAATGATGATCGACAACATCAGGTCGGCACCGATGATTGCGACAAGTTCACGACGCTGCTCGGCCCACGTGGCATACACCTCGAGCGTGTACTGCGCCGTGTCCTCGTTGTAATCGTAATGGTGGCAGGACGATGTGCCTTCGTTCCTTACGACCGTATACAGGTACTTGGCGAAACAACCATGCCCCGTCAATATCTGCACCAATTGGAAGAAAAACATTCCATGCCGCCGATACAAACACTCCATCAGCACCGGCCATAAGGCCTTGACGGTCTGAAAACCATACCGTAAAGTTCGGTGAGTATCTTCGCCTCCAGGTCCCAAAGGGGAGTTCCAACCAACAGGCACGCTGCCTCCCTTGTGACCGTGCGGTCTCCGCGTAAAGCCCTGGCCGCCGTGGCCCTCGATAACCGAATTCACGGTGATCGAAGTGCCGTTGGGAGGACTGATATGGAGACCATAGAACAATAGGGCCCCCGTTTTGTCCAGAGCCGTCCTTAACCCCAGCGCCTCGATCCGCCTGACAATCTTCTCGGTGCTCAGATTTGCCAGAGTTGACCGTGACGAGTATACACTTAGCATACATTCGTCGGCGAAGCAAATTACAGACCTGGACGGGCAACTCCCTCTCAACTCCACAGGGTGGACCCCAGAACCGACCCCAGAACCGACCCCTGTGTGACACCGCACAACATTGGCGTCCGCACAACGCCCCCTACTAGGTTAGTGTAGAGGACACTGCGTCACTTCAGATTTAAATTAAATTCCTGACATTTGGAGTTGGAAGACGTAGATCATAAATATATATGTCTATTAACAAAACCACTCAAAAATCTTCATCAAATTTAATGCTGCTAACATTTAATCAGCCATTAGTATGTAAGCGAAAGTGTGTGAAAGCAAATTACTCGATTTACACGTAAATAACACCGGACCTTGTCATGTATAGCAATAATGATGCGGTGGGAACGATACCCCATGTATGTAATGTGTGCGTGGTTAACCAATAATGATGGTTTATTAAATGGCGAACTGTTTCCGTGGGTTCACACGCATTAAATTTCTCATATTTATTCCGTGTGATAACGGAGTAAGAATGCAATTCACCCCTCGCTATCTTACCCGTGGATATCGTAAAAGACGATTAATAGATATAATTTGCATACATCTTGCATAAGCAGGAGAATAACTCGAAAACATAATACTAAACCAACATGTCTTTTTTTATTGGGACTAATCCCACCATACATTCCCATCACTGTAACTCCTGAAAGTCAGGATCTACAATGATCTCCATAAATCACACGGAGGTTTGAGCCTCAGGGAGTCCCGAGAAATGATTTCAATTGTCTTGGAAACCGCAACAAATGTAATTAGAAAAAATAAACAGGAGGGATTGGAAGGATTCCACTTCCCTCCTATGCAAAGCGAGAGACATGAAGCAAAGTTGGCTAATAAGGCCAGTAAATAAGAATTTGTACTACTAATGCTATGCCAACATATCTTACCAGCATGGTATAGTAGGTCAATTTTTCGCCTGTTGGGGAAGAGGGTAGTCAATTTGACAAGCGATGTGGTCTGCCCATTAAAATTTGAACGTAGTCATTTTTCGGATTATATCGGTTATACTAGTTCTTTTATATATTTTTGTTTTTCAGTTTTTATAACATAGAGAAATACCAAGCATAGCCTTCTCTATAGCACGTTGAACAGAGAATCTTGACACAACTTGGTTTCTACTCCGCCTACAAGGCGGGTACATCTGAATGGGGGCCAACTTAGACCAGCTAGACTTAGACTGGCTTCCTTCGAGTCAACTGACTTCCTTTTGCATAGGAGGGAACTGAAATCTTTTCAATTTCCCCTGTTTTTCTTTTCTAATTAAATTTGTTGTGTGTTTGGAACCCAACAATTAAAAGCTTTCCTCGAGACTTCTTGAGGGTCAAACCTCGGTGTGTTATTGGGAGACCATTGTGGATCCTGGCTTACAGGAGTTACAAGTAGTGGGAATGTGTGGTGGGATTAGTCCTAAAAAAAAGCACGTTGAACAACTTTGAGTCTTTTTACGAGGCCGATAATTAGAGACTAAAATTCAATACCGTATGTCATCGCTGTTAATAACACACACTGATTATAAAGCTTTGTTTTTAAATACTGCGTAGTATTGGACGAGAAGATTCACATAAGTTTTCTGAACGAATGAAAAGTAGCATATAAATAAATGTATATATTTAAAATATTATTCTTCCTTGTATAACGCTTTCACGAAAATTTTCATCATACCTGACGTGATATGTAGCAGTAACAATATAATCTTTTATCTTTTTTTTTTATTGCAAACGGTGCCAAATGAGCAAACAGTACATGGTAATGATGGTAGGTGTTGCTGCTTTTCATGGACATTTGCAAGGCCGCTGCCTACCGCAAAGAAAGTTAAGGGAGTGTGAATGCGTGCAATGGGGTTCGGTGACACTAAAGGAACACTAAAACCCACCACACACAAACACCCTCAGAAAGTTATGATTCCGGCTCTCTTGCTCGTCGAACGAAGTGCAGTAATAAATTGCTACTACCCGGACGTCGATTTTCTGCTCAGTGTGGTACTACCCTGGATGGACCGGCCCGCAGCTGTAGACAGACAACTGTGAACAGTGTGGTCCGATTACTATAAAAATCTTAACTACTTACTTCTCTCTATTATACCTTATACCTGTCTCCTGACGCTTTCGAACATCGTCTTAGAGACGGTCGCGATCGCCATCTTCTTGGTTTTCATAGTCATAGGAAGACTGTTTTGACTGGCTTCTTCCCGTAATTATAAATGCTGAAAAAGGTTATACAAATAAAATTCGTGAAACTATTTTTATTTTATATGTATAGGCTAGCAACCCGCCCTCGCTTCGCTTCGATTTCAGTCGCATACCCGCATAGTTCCCGTTCCCGTGGGAATACCGTTATAAAATATATCCTAAGTTATTCCTTATATAAACAGCTACCTTGTAGTAAAATATTATCAAAATCGGTCCAATCGTTTTGAAGATTACCTCAAAGAAATAGACAAACAAAAAATTTTTAAACTGGTTTTTAGGCATAGATGTCGTGCAAGTAACCGTGTGAGCATGGAAAAAGCCCAGTAATTCGACAATACAAACAGACACTTCAATTTTATTTATTTGTGATGATGTATAGAAGAAATCAAACATTGCTGGTACAACAACGGTACTCATAACAAATTCGTATTAAACTGTTATTTGAATATACCTATACGTACGTTTATACCTCAAAAATATTTCGTTCTTTGATAAAAATCACATGTATCTAGCCTCTATGAATAATTACTCCTGCTGGACGTAAGATCACCAAAGGGGATTGTTGAGTTAGCGACACCAACCTATTCGCCTAGCCTTTTAGTAATTTTTACGACTTCTATGAGGAAGAACAAGATAGTGACATTATTTGGACCACACTGTCAACAGTATCCTGTGTGGTAGCGGCTTCGAATACTACCAACCCTTGCTTTGCTCGTGGGTGTCGTAAAAGACGACTAAGAGCCCTAGATTGACCCGGACCAACTCCATCTGGTGCCATTTGGGTCAACGATTACATTCCCAAGGAGGGTTGACGTCGGGCAGGCGGCCGGTCATAAAAGTCATTGCCGAAACTTTTTGCAATATGTCAAAACAGATGACATATTGCGTCGACCCCAAGTAATTGGGATAAGAGCAAGATGATGATGATGACTGTCAACAGTATCCTGTCTACAGCCGCGGAGCGGTCCGTCGGAGGTAGTACTACTTTCCCGCAAAAGACCGACGTCTGAGTAGTAGCAATTTGTCACTGCACTTCGTTCGGTGAGCAAGAGAGACGAAATCCCAACTTTCTGAGGCTGTTAATGGTGGGTTTTGGTGATACCCCTAGTATCACCGAATCTCACGGTACTTTGCACTCTTTCTTCACGGTAGGGAGTGGCCTAACAAAGGTCTATGACCGGCAGTATCACTTACCATCATGTTTGATCATTTGTCACCAATTGTAATAAAAAAAAAAACTAAGAATCTTAAATGTTCTACTTGTTTCAAAGTCACATCTACGGGCCATTGTTGTCGTGTGAACTCTATATAAAGGAAATGTCGGGTCATTAACATAATTATACATTTTTTTTTTTCTAATTGCAGCAGTTGTTGAGGAATGGGTTATTGGGTCAATGTGTAGTTAATTTTCTCATACTTTTTATAAAATTGACTTAGTATTGTGGCGTCTCTAGGGTTGGGTACGGTTAACTGAAGTAAGAGAATCTGTAGGAAATGGGTGCCCCATTACTACCCCTCCTCCCCGTCAATTGAACGGGCGTTCTATTGACGGAGAGGGGTAATGGGGAAGGTTATGAATCCCTCTGCCGTCCTTTCGTCGCTCCGTATGGTTTAAATAAAGAATGACTGGACCATTATTATCATTGTACTATTTTCGAAGACCACCTTCTTAAACTTTCCGTGTGGTGACGGATTAAGAATACAATTCATCACTATCTTGGCCGTGGATGTCGTAAAAAACGACTAAGGGAAATAATATGAACATAAGATATGTGCAAGAGAAGGAAAACTATAAATCCCTATACCAACATGTCTGACCAGCACGGAATAGTAGGTTAAATTCCCTACCATTGTGGAGGAGACCCGAGGCCAACAGTGAGAAATATGTGGGCTGCATTGATGGTGATGATGATACAACGCTGGTCAAACGTGTCAATATAGGGTTTTATTTTGAGTTTTCCTTTTCTTGCATGATGCCCTTCAAACCACAACATACGTATAATTCAAAAAGTTAATTACTAGAGTAGCCATCATATCTTTTAGTTGTTTTTAACGATACTCACAGACATAAAAGAGGGTGATGAATCGTATTCTTACTCCGTCACTATATAACAAAAATCTCTTATATTGTCAACACAAAAATATTTGTATATTTATGAAAAAACTTGCTGTGAAATGACATTGATTCGACCATCAATTATTGTTAGTCGTCTATATAAATCGCGTAATAGCTTAACAAGTTCGACGACATCAGAGTTACGGTTGAATGAAGTCGAAGCAAGTTGTACTTAAAATAATTAAAGTGTAGGTACGACCTATGTAGTATAGCCGAGACCGCCGGTGACCGGATCAGGGATTAGTCCGTCACCCGCAGAGGCAGATCGCGTGACTGCGACCAACGTCCCGGGAAAGGGACGTCGAAATAATAGGGTACCCCACAGGGTATTACGTCGGACCAACGAAGGAAAGGAGCTAAGGTGGCTAAGGTCGCCCCTTCGTCACTCCGAACGAAGCCGAGGGCAGATGCGCTGACCATAGCCCATCCCAAAAAAGGACCTATGCAGCAGGCTCACACTGTCAACTGTTATCTGTCCATTCCATACTTTTTAATTGAACCTACATATATTAAAAAATAGCGTGAGTACTAAGTACGCATGTAAGAAGTGAAACTTCTTTGGTTCCATATGTTATTTATCAGTATTAAAAAAAAGAAAAAAAAAAACTCGATCTTTCTCACTCGCTTGCTCCCTACTCTCGCCCCATGGCCGTGCTTCGTGCTATGTTCGCCCTTCTAAACTTCGCTCTCTCCCTCTTCTTCGACAAAAACGCTGCACATCTTCGTAACGCTAAATTGCGTTTCATCCGTAAAAAAATTACCCTCATACGCGCATAGAAGTTTCACTTCAAAAACCTTTCCATCTAATTAGATGTACATTTATTCCAGTACAATTGTACTGGAATAAAAAGCGACTTTCTATGTGGCTGTGATACTCAAGTAAAACAATTTTTTATACGACCCACAAATTGTTGTTCTGAATCTAGGTGTTATATTTTTTTATTGCAAATAGTGACAAACGAGATTGCCTGTAGCGGAGATGCGAATGTTGAGATGGATGTGTGGTGTGACAAGAATGGATAAAGTGAGAAATGAACACATTAGAGGAAGCTTGAAAGTTGCACCAGTGACGGAAAGTTAAGGAGTGAACGGCTGACATGGTATGGACATGTGATGAGGCGGGATGAAAATAATGTTGTGAGAAAAGTTTTGGGTATGAATGTTGACGGCTTTAGGGGTAAAGGAAGACCTAAGAGAAGATGGATGGACTGCGTGAGGCATGAAATGGATAGTCTGGGAGTGACTGTCTACAACCCACCACACGCAAACACCCTCAGAAAATTGTGCTGCCGGCTCTCTCGCTCACCGAGCGAAGCGCAGTAACAAACTCGCTACTTCTCGAACGTCGATTTTCTGTTTAGTGTGGTACTACCCCGGACGGACCGGCCCTTAGCTGTAGACAGACAACTGTCAACAGTGCGGTCCTACCACTACGATGATTATCATTATCATCTCGGCCCATATACGTCCTACTGCTGGGCTCAGGCCTCCCCTACGTCCTACTGCTGGGCTCAGGCCTCCCCTACGTCCTACTGCTGGGCTCAGGCCTCCCCTAATATGGAAGGGAAATGGACCAGCGTCGTATAGTAGTAATACGACGCTGGTCACACCTGTAGTCATAAATTTTTTCCTTTGAGGTTCATTTGCCTGCATATTATACCCCCTTTTTTTGGGGTGGGCTGCGGTCGGCGCGCTCCTCGCACTACTCCGTCCGGGGCGACAGAGGGGCGTAAGCACGGATATTATACTCCTTAGTAATCTTTTACGACGCCCATGAATAATAGAGAGGATGGTGAATTGTATTATTTCTTCGTCAACAAGTAAATTATACACATACATAGTGACTTGATAAACTAAACATATTCACTAAGCAAGTCTTCTATTAACTTTCAAAAGCGTTGAGAATTGACCTCAGCAAGTGTATTCAATGCCACTCGTCATATATTCAGGAATGTACTAGTTATTAAATAGTGAAAGTATTATTATAGTAATACCTTTATAAGCTGACTTTATACTTAAAGTATGACTTGCTAAATATAGAGATATTCACATATGAATACTGTAGACAGTTTGGAAATGTAATATTGTATATAATGAAATATTATTCGACTATCTTCGTATGGTTACAGAGTAAGAATACAATTCACCACCATCATTTCAGTCTATCACCGTCCATTGCTGGACGTAGGCCTCTCTCATGTTACGCTACAGAGTGCGGTCTTGTGCCGCCTGCATCCAACGACGCCCAGTAACTTTCATCAGGTCGTCGGTCCACCTAGTGGGGCGGTGTCCTTCACTGCGTTGGATACGTGGTCGCCACTCGAGAACCTTTCTTCCCCAACGGTTGTTGATTCGTCGAGCGATGTGGCCTGCTCATTGCCACTTCAGCGTGCTAATTCTTCATGCTATATCAGTTACACTCGTTTTCGGATTCTATCTCGCAGAGAAATCCCAAGCATAGCCCGCTCCATAGCACGCTGAGCGATTTTGAGCCTTGTTGCCTACATTTAGGGACCACGTTTCCATGCCGTAAGTAATCACTGGTAATACACACTGGTCGTAGACCTGTGTTTTCAGACACTGAGGTATCTTACCTGCAGGTGTTGTAAAAGACGATTAAGGGATATTATATGCATTTAACATCTATACAAGAGAAGGAAAACTGGACATTTAACCCTATGCTAACACGTTTGACCAGGAGGATATAGCAATGTCAATTTCCCTCCTATTATAGAGGAAGCTCGAGCCCAGCGGTGGGACGTAAATGAGCTGTAATGATGATGACATCAAAAAGATTGTTATATTTGATAGGAGCGCACGTCTTTTGGTGAGCAAGAGAGATGCAAGCCCAATTTTATGAGGTTTTTTGCATGTAGTGGGTTTTTATTTTATGATGCCTTTGGTATCACTGAATTTCCATGGTAGGCTCAGCCTGCGCATTATTATTTACTTATTAAGCAGTAAGCGGGAGAGCGGTAGAGTCAAGCCAAGGTACAGTGACCTGGCTGTGCCATTGATATTGCATCTTTATACATCAAAAGAAATATAGAACTCATTTCTAGCCATGTAGTTAAACGCGAAGGCTTCAGGAAATACACGACCCATTTAAAATAAAAAGTTTGCGTTTAATGCATATAAATATCTGGTTGACCGAGCTTCGCTCGGAATATTTTTGTTGTCGAATTTATTTAGATAAAGAATAAAAATTAAATAATGAAAAAATATCAACAATTACAAAAAGAGACTAATAATAACACCGAGATTCGATCCGACGCTGTTTGAATGCCAAAATAATACAAAAAGAGAACTGAACAACTTTCCAACTGAGCTATCGTAACTCATGACGTTGACAACGAAATTTGAAATAAAACCTAGCTAGATCGATTTTTTGGACCCGAAACCTCTAGTATGCCAAGTTTCATTAAAATCGTTGGAGCCGTTTCCGAGATCCTGAATATATATATATATATATATATATGTATATACAAGAATTGCTTGATATATACTCATATAAATTGAATTGATATATACTCATATAAATGTAATAAAATAATGTAAAAGTAGAAATTCTATTTGAGCCAAAATATTATTATTCTATTCGCTGACGCAAAATACGTTGTTCTGTTCAAATTAAATTACGCTACCTATCCGGTTCAATTGTGAAACTAAACCATTCTCGAATCACCTTGAACACACACAAAAATTTTCATCAAAATCGGTCCAGCCGTTTAGGAGGAGTTCAGTGACATGCACACGTACACAAGAAATTTATATTTAGGTAAAGACTAGCTGACCTAACAGACGTTGTTCTGTTCAAATAAAATAAAAGGAGTTATACTTGAAATCAATAAAATTTAAGTTTATAATTAACAAATGAAAAATAGGGGTTGATCGTAGAAGGGTGAAAAATTTAGGGTTGTGTGTATTTTTGAATGATGTATTATAAAAAAAATAAAAAACAAAAAATTGTGCCAAAAATGAAAAAAAAAAAAATTAAGGTTTGGTCACCCTTAACATTTAGAGGTATGAAAAATAGATGTTGACCGATTCGCAGACCTACCCGATATGCATATGAATTTTAATGAGAATTGACCGAGCCATTTCGGAGAAGTTTAGTTACAAACACCGTGACACGCGAATTCATGTATTAGATTGAAAAATTCTATCAATAAAAAATGTACGGGATCCCTCATAGGAAGTATTAAACATTCACCAATAGGCAATTATTTACGGTGACGAGGTAAGAACCACCACTCTCTGCATGTCGTACAAAACGACTAAGAAATATAAAGCGCGTATAACTTCTATACAAGCGAAAGAAAACTCGAAACAAAATCCTACACCAGCCCGTTTGACGAGCATGTTATCATCATCACCCTCACAGCTCATATACATTTAACTATTGCGCTTGAGCCTCCTCCATAATGGGAGGTAAATTGACCTACTATACTATACTTTAATGTACTGTGAAGATGTCTTCAAGCTCTTAAACTAGACCGGACCCGGCATCAACATCAACGGCTAAAACTTAATCAACTACGATTTGCAGACGATATCGACGTTATGGCAGAACCCATGGAGGACCTTGGCACCATGCTCAACGATCTCACCAGGGTATCCCAACTAATAGGTTTATGAATATATATGGAAAAGACGAAAGTAATCTCAAACGCCCATCCTTTACTGGTCCTAATAGTTATGTGATTCTCAAAGATGTTGATCGTTATACACTCATTTGCAAAAAAAACGGGCACCTAAGCAATGAACCATTTCAAATGTTAATATTTCTTTGTTTGATAATTATAGGTAGTTTTATCCACACAATTTGCTAAATTAATAAGAACATAATCGTTTTCACCAGTATTTCATAAAATTTAGATACAATTTATGGGAAATAATGCTAAACCTCGCTAGTAGTGTATATTCGCTAGTAGTGCATATGCTCATGAAGTAAAAATAAAAAAGTTTTTTTGTTTGTTTTTCTTTAATAAAGTAAAAGCAGATAAATGTTTAGTATCGAGTGTGACCCCCTCTAGCTAAAATCACAGCTTGAATTCGTCTGGGCATGCTAGCGAGTATATCCCGGATACTTGCTTGCGGAATACGTTCCCACTCCGCAGTAATCACATTCTTCAGCTCTCTGATGGTCTGCGGAGCCGGGTGTACTGATCTCACACGCCGTTTCAGAACGTCCCAGACATGCTCTATGGGATTGAGGTCGGGACTTCGAGCTGGCCAATCCAAACGACGAATGCCGACCTCTTGCACATACGCATTAACATCGCGGGATCGGTGGGCGCGAGCATTGTCGTCCATAAAAATCGAGTCTTCACCTAGAGCGGCCAATGCGGGTTGTGCATGAGAAATTAGAACTTCCGTTATGTATCGATGCCCAGTCAGTGAGCCGTTTTCAATGAAGACTAACTCTGTACGATCCATTGAATTTATTCCTGCCCAAAACATAACAGAGCCCCCACCATAAGGTGTGATTTCTTCGAAACATGCCTCTGCAAAGCGTTCTCCTTGTCTTCTTAGCACTCGCCGACGTCGATCTTCACCGAACAGAGATATCCTGGCTTCATCAGAGAACAAAACCCTATTCCAATCGTCTTGAGTCCATGATTCACAATTTCTAGCGAACCTAAGCCTGTGAACTCTGTGCTCACGGAGTAATTTGGGGCCGCGGGCCGGGCGGTGACTGCGTATATTGGCAGCGAGAAGCCTCCTCCTGACCGTCCATAGACTAATATGCACATTTCTTACTTCTTGGAGGTTGTTCTTAAGATCCACATACGAAGATTTGCGATTTCTCAATGCGCGACTCACAAGAAAACGATCATCCCGTGGTTGGGTACATGGTTTTCTTCCAGAACCAGGCCTTCTCTCGACGGAACCAGTCTCCTGATATCGCTGCCAGGTCCTTTGGACTGTCGAGCGACTAACATTTAGCCTCCTAGCCACGAAACATTGGCTGCAACCCTCTTCAAGCAGCGCGATAATTTTGGTAGCTTTTACCACTTTATCTACCATTTTTGATACAGCCAAACAGCATTAAATAAAGCTTTGACAGTCAAGGATATGAAATTAATCGATAAAAATTGAATAAAAGTTATGAAAGTCGATGTTAACTTCTGGAACTTCGCGCCAAAAATGTAGGATAAAAAGGGGTTTTCTGTAAAAATGAACATCAAATGAAAAATTGAATTTAGAACGTACTTTTTTAAATACCACAGCATTTTTAAAACCGGCCAGTAACGTGTACAAACGATTGAAACCTTTTTGGTATTGTATCTTTTTAAATATGAATGAAAATCAAAACCGCCCGTTTTTTTTGCAAATGAGTTTATTTACCTTGTACGAACAGTCAAGTTAATTAGGTCCAATTTCGAGAATGAAGTCAGCCGATGAATCCAACTCGGCTGGCCAGAGTTCGGGAAGCTTGTGAAGATCTTCTCATCCAACATACCTCAGTGTCTGAAAACACAGGACTACGACCAGTGTGTGTTACCAGTGATGACTAACGGCACGGAAACGTGACCTCTAAATGTGGGCCTCAAAATTAAGCTTAAATTCGCGCAGCGTGCTGTGGAGCGGGTTACGGTCGGGATTTGTCTGCGAGATAGAATCTGAAATCAATCCGTAGATGAATGGGTGTAACCTGCATAGCATGAAGAATTAGCAGGCTGAAGTGGCAATGGGCAGAACACATAGCTCGACGAACCGACAACCGCTGGGGAAGAAAAGTTCTCGGGTGGCGACCATGTATCAGATGACACAATGTAGCCCACTAGAAACTTTATTTTAAAATTTGATATCTGTGTGTTAAGTCTATTTGTTCCGGTTTATCTTCAAAGCGGCTTGACCAACTTTGATAATATTTTATTACCAGGTAGTTTATATGAGGAGTAACTTAGGCTATTTTTCTTTTCGATAAAAGACTATGAAATTTTGCACGGTCTGGGATTTGAACCCAAAGCCATAGATATTGCAGGTTTAAAATGCGAGGCAAAGCGGCTGGAACCGAAACGCAATGAGGGCGGGTCGTTAGTAAGAAATTAAAGCTTAAAAGCTATTAAATGAATTTAAACGCGAGCATGACGCTAAAATTACATTTTATACCTACCTATTCTAACAGTTAAAACTATTTAAGTGATTCTTTGCAAGAGCACTTTGTATTTTAATGGGATATTTATAAAATTTATTAATGTCAAATGTATTCATCTTAAAATATTATACGAATGTTATACAACGAAGTTATTGTGAATTAATTATGCTAATTTTTATCGAGTTCTTGTGTAATATAATTGTTCGTTTGCAAAAAGCATGTTAACTTTCAAATGTTAATTACTATTTTTATGTACTTTCATGATGTCTTTTCATATTAAGTAAAAGCAAAATTCAACAACTCTAAGACTTAAATCGTTTATCCTCTTCATGTAAGCTTATATACGAACCACTGTTAGGCCCCAGCCTCGATAATAGGAGGGATTGTGACCTACTATTCTAAACTCATCAGACGTGTTGCTATTAAGTTTTAGTTCGAGTTTTTCTCATCATCATCATCATCGCAGCCTACATACGTCCCACTGTTGGGCTCGGGCCTCCTCCACATTGGGAGGGAATTTGACCTACTAATACCATGCTGGTCAGATATGTTGATATAGGGTCTCATTTCGAGTTTACCTTCCCTTAAACAGATGTTATGTGTATACTATATCTCTTAGTAGTCTTTTACGACATCCACGGGCAAGATAAGGAGTGGTGAATTGTATTCTTACACCGTCACCACACGGAACCGTCATCGTCATTGCAATTCATTTAATTTCCACTGCTGAGCTCAAGCCTACTTCATAATAGGAGTAAAATTAACCTAGTCTACCGCGCTGGTTAAACGTGTTGGTATAGGATAGATCTTATAAGCATTTTTAATCCCTTGGTCGTCTTTTACGACACCGTCGGGCAAGAGAGGGGGTGGTGAATTGTATTCTTACTCCGTCTCCTCACGGCAAATGAAATATACAAATCTTTGCGGAAATATTTACACAATTAACGAATAAAATTAGACGAAGTTTTGTATTGTATAAAAAACTTTTCTCACGCGAAAATCGATCCTTTTTTTTTTTTTTTTTGTGGGTGGGCCGCGGTCGGCGCGCCTCCGCACCACTCCGTCCGGGGCGACAGAGGGGCTTAAGCACGCAACTCCCGCGACCCACCCAAAAACCACGTCGCCTTCGTCGTTGGGCCAACCACTGGAGCAGCGTTAACTTGTCGTCAGTGGTCGGCCCGACGGAATACCCCCTATTGGGGTACCCTCCCATCGACCGACGTCCCCCCCTCGGGGAGGACGTCGGTCTTTCCTCACGCGGTCGGCCTCTCGGCGGGTGACGGACTAATCCCCGGTCACGTCACCCGCGGCCTCGGCTAGGGCGGCATGAGGCGCAGATAATTGCGCCTGCGCCGCCCCAGTCGCCGGCGGCGGATCTCCTCATCGAGGCTGCGCTCCTCGCGCAGGCGATCCGCCGCCTCCTTCCGCGAGATCACCGTCTCGCAGAAGGCTGCGACCGCGTCCCAATTCCCGACGCTGTCGACCATCGCCCTAGCGATAGCCGGCAGCGTCAGGTCCGTACCGATGATTGCGACGAGTTCACAGCGCTGCACTGCCCAAGCCCCGCAGGCCTCGAGCGTATGGCGCGCCGTGTCCTCGTCACAATCGCAGTGGTGGCAGGACGGTGTACTCTCCCTCCTAACGACCTTGTGCAGGTATTTGGCGAAGCACCCATGCCCCGTCAAAACCTGCACCAGTCGGAAGGAGAGCACCCCGTGCCGCCTCTCCAACCACTGCATCAGCACCGGCCGGAAGGCCTCCACGGTTCGCACCCCGAACCGAGGCCTCTCCAGCCGGACTGCCCAACGGGCGATGACGTCTCGGCGGGCGTCGACGCGCCAGGCGGTGAGATCCCTTAACGAGACCACACCGCCCTCCGCTCGCACCCCCGTCACCCGCCGATATAGTCCGGCGAGCATCTCCGCCTCCAGGTCCCACGGGGGAGTCCCGGCCAACAGGCACGCTGCCTCCGTCGCCACCGTGCGGTATCCGCGGATGGCCCTGACCGCCATGACCCTCTGTGGTCGCCACAGAAGGGCCCTAAGTCGGGCGGTCATGGACCCCGCCCACACCGGTGCGCCGTACAGGGCCATCGACCGGATGACCCCCGCGTACAGCCGTCGGCACGCAGCGCTCGGTCCGCCCACGTTTGGCATAAGCCACGATAGGGCGGACGCCGCGCCGACGAGCCGCGGAGCGAGCCTACGGAAATGCTCCCGGAACCACCATCGCCCGTCGAGCACCAGGCCCAAGTACCTCATATGGGCCCGGATGCTGATGTCGACCGAGTGGACGGTGATCGAGACGCCGATGGGAGGGCTCATAGTGCGCCCATGGAACAAGAGGGCCTCCGTCTTGTCCAGGGCGACCCTCAACCCCAGCGCCTCGATCCGTCTGACGACCTCCCCGGTACCCGAGGTCGCCAGGCTTACCGCCTCTTCTAGCGTCCCACCGCGGGCTGTGACGAGCGTGTCGTCGGCGTAACAAATCACGCCCAGCCCGGGCGGGAGGCTCCCCCTCAACGCCCAGTCGTAGCCGATGTTCCACAGGGTGGGTCCGAGGACCGACCCCTGTGGGACACCGCACGTCATGGGCGTCCGCACAACGTCCCCTGCTCGGTCGGTGCAGAGGACGCTGCGCCCCTCCAAATAGTCTGCCACTAGCCGCCTCAGGTAAACTGGCACCCCGTGATACCGGAGCGCCTCCCTGATGCAGCTGAATGGCAGACTATTGAATGCGTTGGCGATGTCTAGGGACACCACCAACAGCACTCCCCCGCCGGTGACGGCCTCAGTCGCCACGGCCCTCAGGCGCAACAGAGCCGCGATCGTCGAACACGCGAAAATCGATCCTAAAATACGTCTTTTATTTCTAAAAACGACTATTTTTTATACACTATAATGCACGTACAGTGATCATCAACATGCTTTATCTCAATTGCTTGCCTGACGTCAACTCTCCTGGGGAATATAATTGTTGACGACATTCAGAAGCAGATAGCCTAAGTCAGTGTAACCCACGAGAAATGCAAGGGTTGGTGTCACAGAAATATTAATACTTTAGAAAGGCCATTCGACTGATTTTGTTCGAAAACCAGCGTGGCGGAATTCCTCCCTCCCGCTGATGTTACGATACACATATGCAAGGTCTATGCTTACAACAATTTCACACACTAACATAACACACACACACATCAATCTCGAAGCTGCAGTTGGTACACAAACTATAACTAAGTTCTGTAGGCAACGTATACCCACATATAAAAAAGCACATGTACGCTAGTGCTTGCCATGGTCGATATACTACACGATATTTATTTAGCCTGTTTTATCGAAACAAAAATATTAATGTCTTTAAATTAAGCACTTACTTGTGTGTGTGTTGAAGTTATTTGTAATGCAAGTCAGTAATTTAACAGCAAAATCATGCAAATAAAATACTCCTCACTACACTACTCTGTATAGGTGACAGAAAATTTAAGTGCTAAAATAAATTACGTAAGCGAGTAGCGATTTGTATATTATATTGTTCCCATATACACACCAGTACATACAATTAAAGATACAATTAAAATGTATTAAAAAGAGACCACAGTCACAGACAAGTTTATAAACTCCTGCATCTTGTAGAGGGATCTGGCACTTGACAGGTGGTAAGAATTGACTAATCCTATTGAGTGGCTTAAAATAAGTTTTTATGGAAGCCCGTTTCAAGATGAAGCCAATCTTGGCAGCGACTCCTTTCACATAAGGTAGTACTGCATGGAGGCGCTCAACTGTGGGTGATTTCACACGGTCTCTGCGACAGGGGCCATGGACGTCTGTAATAACGTTGACTTGTTTGGACGTTAGACATCTTAGACCGCCCGTGACCATGAATGGTGTAAAGTATTCGAAACGTTGGGCAATCCTAAATCATAAACGCGATATAATCAGTATAAGTAGTTTTATTTACAACTAGCAATCCGCCCTCGCTTCGCTTCGGCTATAGGTTATAGGTTATAGTCGTTTTACCCGCGTAGTTCCCGTTGCCGTGGGAATTCCGGGATAAAATATAGCCTAGTTTACGCCCTGATATTATAGCTTTCCATTGGTGAAAGAATTTTTGAAATCGGTCCAGCCGTTTTGAAGATTACCCGGAACAAACAGACAGACAGACAGACGAAAATTTTTTAATTGCTATTTTAGGCATAGGTGTCGTGCAAATAACCGTGTGAGCATGAAAAAAGCCTATTAATTTGACATTACAAACAGACACTCCAATTTTATTTATTGGTATAGATATGTAATGCTCGCGTAAGCATCAGATATCATTCTTAAAATATGTTAAAATGTTATTGTTTATTGAAATTCAGTTTATCTTTATTGGTGTTATTATTTAACTTAAAAACAAAACTGTTATTTAATTTTTTTGATATATTGCTACTGCTACTTGGTGGTACATTTTTGTTTATTGTAAACAAAAATGTACTAACATTATCCGTGTGGTGACGGAATAAGAATACCAATCACCACTCCGTATCTTACCCGCGGATGTCCCATCCTAATATATTGATATAACTAAGAGATATAGTAAACATATAACATCTATGCAAGAGAAGAAAAACTCAAAAGAAAACTCTATACTAACCTGTCTGACTAGTATAGTATAGTAAGGTAAATTTGCCTATTATTGCGGAGGAGGCTCGAGCCCAGCAGTGGAACGTATATGAGCCTAAATGATGACTATCATGTCAACATTACTTGGAATAAAAATTAAACACTTATGAAAAGTTAGAAATCAACACTTATATATAATAACTAGTAATGAATGACCAGTCTCAAGAAATTCATTGTTATCATAAATTATTCCATTTTAAGGAAGAATAGAACAATTATTTTGTACGACAACTAAATACCTACTTAATTAAACATTTAGTTTGCCAATAAAAATGAAATACAATAATATTTGATCACTTTACCATTATTTTAGTATTCTGCAAAATGTTGTGAACAAATTGTGCTAGATTTAGTTGGTATTTAGTTAACTACCAGTTGCCTTAATCCATAGTTTTCTAATACTTGGACTTCGTGGGCATCTAAAATTAAAATGTATTTACAATAAAATATTAAACTTCTAATAAAATGTAAGATCTGATTGGTCCCGAACATAGATATTTTATTACTATTATTTTGTTATTTCTATTTATTAATTGCTAAAGAGTGCTAATGAGCACTGTGAAGTTTGTACTATAGATCATCATCATCATCATCGCAGCCCACATACGTCCCACTGTTGAGCTCGGGCCTCTTCCACAATGGGAGGGAATTTGACCTACTATACCATGCCGGTCAGACATGTTAGTATAGGCTTTCATTTCAAGTTTTCCCTCTCTTGCACAGATGTTATGCGCATATTATATCACATAGTCGTCTCTTACGACATCCACGGGCAAGATAAGAAGTAGTGAACTGTATTCTTACTCCGTCACCACACGGAAGATATACAAGAATGTACTATAGATATACCAGATAAATTAAGTAGGTAATGTATACCAGAATAATTGATTTTTAAATACATATTTAAATATTGTTAATATAACTATTACTAAATTAAAAGTGTTAAAAGTGTTTATTTATATAATAAAATTAACACATAGCTAATTATTGAAATCGATAACTTATAGTATGTTGAACAACACTATCGATACGTGTGGCTCAACGTCAATGTTTTGAATGAAAACGTATACTACCACGCTACTAAGGCGGTTCTTAGTGATATCGCATTGAACGCAGTACATTGCGCGGTTGCTGGACTAATAAAATGTGATAACCATGTATGGCAAACGATGTATAATGTTTGACTCTTTTTGTTATTTTATAATTGTTGCTTACATACATGAAATATCACTGAATTAATAAGTTTATGGACTTAACGATGAAAAGAAATGCCTTCTTAGACTATAACTACGCAACTGACTTCTTTTTCGACACGTTGTAACAGCGCAAGACGGCATATTTCTCTTTTTTGTCGGAGCTTCGTTCAAGGTTACTATATGAGCGCAACTAAGAACCGGTAAAACGAATTTTGTCAATATTAAGACCGTTTGATCGCAATTGTGGCACGCTTGCCCCGCCCACGTGGCCGTTCTATCTTATTAATTTTTCTGTGGTTGGTGTAATCGCCACCACCCAGTATAATACGCCTTAAAATATTAAAAACAAAACAATAAATCACTCCATACGTTTCAGTTCACATATGCCCTACTGCTAGGCTCGAGTAAGAGGGAAATTGACCTACTATGCCATGCTTGGCAGACATGTTGGTATAGGGTTTTACTTCGAGTTTTTCTTCTCTTGCACAGATGTTGAATGCATATTATATCCGTTAGGCGTCCTTTACAACATCTACAGGCAAGATGATGGATGTTAAATTGTATTCTTACTCCATCACCACACGAAACCATATCATTTACTGATATTTTTAATGCACGAAACTATTTTCAACAGACATGAGCTTGAAAATTACATCCGAATGTTAATACGGAATTAGCAATGCTAAATATTGTTCCATAGCTAACACAACACCTTAATGCATATAAATCAAGCTATAATATGAGAAACATTTAATTATATTTCAAACAATCATATCACTAAAATCTAACACGAACAGAACAGGTTTTTTTCATTCAAAAGCATTGTATGTAAACTTTCGCAAAAAAATGCACTATTCCACAAACATAGATTACATGACCTGCATCTATAAAACATTGTTTCGTTTGAAGTTCACGGACCTCTGCTACGATCGAGGCTTTCGTTACGAAACCTGGATTTACTTTTACTTCCAGACTGAGAAAGTCCAAATCGGTCGGTGTACTTGCTCAAGGCTATATAGGTACGGTTGAGATGCCGGGCGCGGCAGACGTTGAACGCATTTACAATGAAACGGACTATCGCGTTGTTATTCATTGCGGCTTGCTATGCC
Organism: Lymantria dispar; assembly: GCA_032191425.1. Lineage (NCBI taxonomy): Eukaryota > Metazoa > Arthropoda > Insecta > Lepidoptera > Erebidae > Lymantria > Lymantria dispar. The sequence continues at coordinate 21,614,721 of CM063464.1, forward strand.
CTACCCGCGCAAGATACATCGCACTCTGATAATGACCTCGACGGATTAACAGATTGTCTTCAAAAAGAATCAACGACATGTTTAAAATACAAGTTCTTCTCCTTCGTAGACAAAATGATTGGACAAAAAGATTCTTTCTCATTGACAGAAGGTGTTACTGTCGTGAAATCTGCCGATGTGAGAACTGATACTGGTGCTCCAAGATCATTGGATCCTGTTTCAAGATTAAAGGATTATTTATCAACCCATTCGTTAAGAGTGGAGGTCAAGGGTTCAGATGTGATTGATACTGTCGCAAGTGCCGGAAGAGCTTTAGAAGAAACCGTGTCATCGTTTACGGATACTGATGACAATGAAATTAGTGAAGGTAGGGGCAAGAAAAAGAAAGCTGCGAAGATCCTAGGACCTTTAATAGCGGCTATAGCATTAAAAATGATGGCTTTAATGCCTTTAGCTATTGGTGGTATAGCTTTATTAGCCGGTAAAGCATTATTGATTGGTAAATTAGCTTTAGTATTATCGGCTATAATTGGATTGAAAAAATTAATGTCACAGCAGAAGCATGTAACTTACGAAGTTGTGGCGCATCCTCATCATACTTCAAGCCATGATTATAGTGGAACAAGTGGATATGGAGGTGATTCTGGTGGTTATAGTAGTAGTGGAAGCGGAAGCGGACACGGAGGAGGTTGGGGCAGATCGCTCGAAGCTCAAAACTTAGCGTATGAAGCGCAGAAGCCTTAGCACTCAACTCGACCTGGTTCCGTAGCCTCTTTCCTCTGATTTCTCCTGTGCAAGGTGTATAAACTTATTTATAGTGTTGCAAATGTGTGCGAGTAATTTATTTGAACTTTTTATTTATTGAATGTCATTTTTTATGACTAGTGATGTTACTTATTATTAATTTAATTTTTTTTTACTCTTTTTAGTCACTTCAAGTCAAAAAAAAAACTTATTTATTTTTATTTATGTCTTAAAATAGTAATTTATTTTATTTAAGTATTATTATTAGATGTAAATTTATATTTATTTTTAACGAGTACCTGGCTTTAATATTAATAAGTATTTTGTAAGATTTATACTATTTCTATGTATTTTATGCCCCACGTGAATTTTCAAAGAAATATTTTATTTTATGTAAAATGTTTAAAATTATATTTTATAGCTAGAATACTTCCTAAACATAAATACTCATAAAAAAAATTCGTAATTATAATTAACGAATTATAAAAATATTATAGTTTTTATATTACAAATAAAATTGATGTTCAATTTGTTCCTATTATTATTTTCATGACCATGTGGTGATAAGAATACGATTCACCATCCCCTATCATGCCCGTGGGTGTGGTAAAAGACGATTAAGGGATATAATATGCATATAACATCTATGCAAGAGTAGGAAAATTCGAACCAAACCCTATACCAACTTGCCTGACCAGCATGGTATATTAAAGTCAATTTCCCTCCCATTGTAGAGGAGCCTCGAGCCTAACAGTAGGACTTGGGTTGCGATGATTACCATCTCTTGTATAGGTATAGTTATCACTTTTTACGACATCCACGAGCAAGATAGTAGATGTTGATAGATTCGCGTCAAAATAATCATCATCATCATTTCAGCTCATATACATCCCACTGTTGGGCTCGAGCCTCCACCATAATATGAAGGAAAATGACTTTACTATACCATGCTGGTCAGACAGGCTGGTAAAGAGTTTTATTTCAAGTTTTCCTTCTTTTGCATAGATGTTATATGCGTTTTTATCACGTAGTCATCTTTTACGACATCCATAGGCAAGATAGGGAGTAGTGAATTATATACTCACTTTGTCAAAATACAGAAAATCGTCAAAATAATACAATTATTTAAAAAGGTAATGATTTAAAAGGAAGCCATTCATTTACAAAGAGAAAGCTTCGATTCTCACGGTGGTCAAATGTTTTCTACAATCCACGAACTTTTATTCTAAGCATAGGATATATCAGATTACGTAGTAGTCTGTTTGTCAGTTACCCATATTGTGTGTCATGGGTTCGATTACCATGCAGGACAGTTCTTTTGTGAGATCCAAAAATGATTGTTTTGAATCCGGTTCCGTTTTAAGTCTGTAAATTGAATATTTGTAAATATTATTAACAGGAATTTATTTCTTGGCATAAAGTGATGCCGCGTACATAAAAAAGTGTGTGTACTTATAAAAAGCAACACTTCTTTGAAGTTACACGTAAGAAGTTATGCTTCTTTGGCGTAACAAGATAAAAATCTTTATAAAAATTTTATCCTACGCGTTATCCCACCTGTAGAAAAAGGGACACAAATAATAGAAAAAAAGGTATTTAATACATTTATAGTTTTATAATAACGCATTATCTAGTTGATATTTGTGACGGTGTGCGCGCGCGTCGTAAAAAATGTTGCCTAACTAACTTCAGAGTGTCCGTTTTTCGTGACGGTGTGCACGTGCATCATAAAAAATTACTCTCATGATTTTTCCCTAACACAACAAAAGAAGTATATCTTCAAAAATTAATTGTATTTATTAAATCTCTACTAATCAGGAATATTACAAATACTTTTTTATCCTCCTCATCACGGCTCATATACATCCCACTGTTGGGCTTGACCTTTCCCCACAATGGGAGGGGAGTTGATCTACTGTACCACGGTGGTCAGGTGAATTGGCATAGGGTTTTATTTCGAGTTTTCCTTGCCTTGCATAGATGTTATCTACATACTGCAATCTTTTAGTCATCTTTTGATACAGCTACAGCGTGGTGAATTGTATTCATACTTCGTCACCACACGGAAGTACTTTTTAGTACAACTTTTTTATGTAAAAATAAACATACATACATACATATAATCACGCCTCTTTCCCATAGGAGTAGGCAGAGACCACTTCCTTCCACTTGCTACTATCTTGACATACCACTTTCGCCTCCTCCACATTCATTAATCTCCTCTACATATTCTTCGGTTCAGGGTACTCCTAACCTGGTCTTTCTTAAGAACGTCGCTGATTTGATTGTGGAACGTCCGCATCGTTCTTCCCCTACCAACACTTCCGTTCACATTCGCCTTATAAATTCTCTTTGTTAGTCTCCTTTCATTCATTCTCTCTACATGGCCGAACCAACTTAACATACCTTTCTCAATCCTTGTCACTAGATCCTACATTCATACCACAACGTTCCTTAATAATCTTATATCTTTAAACGAGCAAATCTTGTATACCATCAAAAACAAGACTTGTAAAAAAAAGCCAAGCCTCGCAACTAAGTTCTTCTATCATAAAAATTTGTGAGATCTATGTTATACCAAGTCGGTTAACTCATTCAGTCCCTGCTTAAAGGACCTTTCTTCTTAAGTTATTACGTAAATAGCTAACCTAACAACTTCAAATCAAATCAAATCATTTTTATTTGCAAAGAATACAGGTGTAACCAGATAACAAAAAAAAACGGTAATTGTCCTACCATATTCTGCCTTTAAGACAAGGGTAACAGAGTTGCCATGACTAGAGTTCATTTTTCTTCGCCTTATGAGGAATAATGACGTAGTCGCCACGTTTGGCAGGCGGGTTGGTTTCGCAGTGAGATATTATAAATTTCCCCGGCGAAAGCTGCTGCCCACTCTCCTTCTCGTTGAATCTTTTTTAAATGACAACGCCTTGCACTAAGGGAATAATAATCCTTACATTGTGGGGGGCTTTAGAAACATATAATTCAACATCGCATCATCATCGCAGCCCTCACAGGTCCCACTGTTGGGCTCGGGCCTCCTCCACAATGGGAGGGCATTTAACCCACTATACCATGCTGGTCAGACATGTTGATATAGGATTTCATTTCGAGTTTTCCTTCTCTTACACAGATGGTATGTGCATATTATATCCCATAATCGTCTCATACGATATCCACGGGCAAGATAGAGAGTGGTGAATTGTATTCTTACTTCGTCACCATACGGAAAGAACATATAATTAACCAACACAAATTACATTCAGACTCAGAACAACACTTTGTGGAACGTATAAGGTCTTGTCTTGCATGGGATTCGAACCCGCGACACTAGCACGGTACGTTGGTATCTTAACCACTACGTCATCTGCGCAGTCTTTAGCCGGTTGTTACGTTTCCCATAGAGAAGCAATGATGGCGACAAATGTGTTCTTATTTTTTTACTAAATTATATTTCATTAACTGCAAATGTAACTTTGTAATCCTATATATTTATATGAGTTTACAAAATTATTTATGCAGTTAGTGTATCTTGGAAACTGGATGAAAATTATAATGTTTCATAATTTTTCCTTTATTTATACACTTTTTTTGTTTTTTTTTTGTGGGTGGGTCGCGGTCGGCGCGCCTCCGCACCACTCCGTCCGGGGCGACAGAGGGGCTTAAGCACGCAACTCCCGCGACCCACCCAAAAACCACGTCGCCTTCGTCGTTGGGCCGACCACTGGAGCAGCGTTAACTTGTCGTCAGTGGTCGGCCCGACGGAATACCCCCTATTGGGGTACCCTCCCATCGACCGATGTCCCCCCCCACGGGGAGGACGTCGGTCTTTCCTCACGCGGTCGGCCTCTCGGCGGGTGACGGACTAATCCCCGGTCACGTCACCCGCGGCCTCGGCTAGGGCGGCATGAGGCGCAGATAGTTGCGCCTGCGCTGCCCCAGTCGCCGGCGGCGGATCTCCTCATCGAGGCTGCGCTCCTCACGCAGGCGATCCGCCGCCTATTTATACACTAAACACTAATTGCATTTTAAATTTGAAGCTTTTATGTCTACTAGAAGTGCCACTTTAATATTGATGATCGGTCAGTCAGTCAGTGAGTGACAAAATTACGAAATTTTGACTAGTTATAATTCTTAAACTATAGGTTCAAATTGAATGAAATTTGAAATGTACAATGTGTATATAATGCCTGCTAGGTTACTAAAAATTCAGGTTTCTAGCTTTATTAACAACGAAGTTATAGGGGGTCGAAAATGGCCTGAATGGCTTCGAGAAAAGTATGTTACGGCAGTGTTGCGTTTTGCCCGACTTTTTTTTGCTCGACTTGGCGGGGGCACTGTGTGCCCCCAGATATATATAATCTGAATCTCGAAAACGGCTCCAAAGATTTTCATGAAATTTAGCATACTAGAGGTTTCGGGGCCGAAAAATCGATCTAGCTAGGTTTTATTTATAGAAAATATTGTTTTGTTGGTGGTTTTAGCTAATCAATACAATAACATAAAATGTTATTAGAGTATTTAAATTTAACCGTCACCGTCAAGAGTGACAATAGCTCAGTTGGGAAGTCGTCCGGTCGCATTCAAACAGCGTGAGATCGAATCTCGATATTATTCTGTTTTTTAATTTTTGATGTTTTTGATATTTCTTTCATTATTTCATCGTTTTTAGTTTTTTAATAATATATATCCTGAATATGTTCGTTAAAAATAACCTATGGTTACAAAAAAAAAAAATTATACCGAGCAAAGTTCGGTCAACCAGTTATTAAAATTATAATGTAACTTACCAATGTCTGTACAATTAAGAAATAACTACAGGTCCTATCGTCCGACCACTGGGCTCCCGTATCCTCGTTTTTTCGTTTGCTCCTTTGCCACCATCCGCTATAAAAAATAAATGTGGTGTTGAATAGTATTCTTACTCCATGAAACTATGGTCCGTGTGATGACGGAGTAAGAATACAATTCATCACTCCCTATCTTGCCTGTGGATGTCGTAAAAGAAGACTAAGAGATATAATATACACATAAGATCTATGTAAGAGAAGGAAAATTCGAAATGAAACCCTATACCAACATGTCTGAGCAGCATGGTATAGTAGGACAAATTCTCTCCCATCGTAGAGGAGGCCCGGGCCGAACAGTAGGACGTATGTGGCCTGCGATGATGACGATAATGATGATAAGACTAGGCTGAAACAAAATTTATGAAATGGATATTTAGAAGACACGGTTCTCTGTTTACCGGTAAAATAATAATACGAAAAATTAATATTTAAAATTCTTAATTACCGTAAATAATTATTATTCATAGAACATCATAATTGGCGTGTAAAATTTTACATTTACGATACATCTTATCTTCATGTTGAAATCATTGAATTAAATTTAATGTATGTAAATTAGTCGACTATTTTTTTAACTTTTACTCTGATTTTCATTACGCTCAGGGAATTTAGGCTATATAAATTATCTATATGACGATAGATTTGGAATACAGTTCGACATCTTTCTGGTCTATTGGTGTCGTAGAAGATGACTATGGGATATAATGTGCAAATAAAATCCATGCTAGAAAAATTAAATTCGATATAGCAAAGAAAATCGCATTTGTTGTATGGAAGCCCACAATAAATATTTATTTTGTTTTTAGTATTTTTTGTTATTGCGCCAACAGAAATTCATAATTTGTGAAAATTTTAATTGTCTAGATATCTCGGTTCTTGAGATATAGCCTGGTGACAGACAGACGGACGGACAGACAACAAAGTCTTAGTAATAGGGTCCCGTTTTGATTCTTTGATAAGTAGTTTGTAAGTAGGTACATATTTTATATTTGCATGGTATTTGTAATGACTAGATGGGCTTGTAATTTTATATTTTGATCACCTACACCCATAATTGTACCTCATTTAAAGCAAAATATCTGGTTGACCGAGCTTCGCTCGGAATATTTTTGTCGAATTTATTTAGATATGTATTAATAAAAATAAATAATGAAAATTATATAAAAAAACTACAAAAAGAGAATACTAATAACACTGAGATTCGAACCGACACCGTTTAAATGTCACATAATCCAAAATTAAAACCGCCCGTCTCCCTAACTGAGCTATCGTAACTCATGACGTTGACAACGAAATTTGAATTAATATTCTTTTAAAATTTAATGTCATTGTTTGTTTTGCTAAAAACACGGACAAAACAACATTTTCTATAAATAAAACCTAGCTAGATCGATTTTTTGGACCCGAATCCTCTAGTATGCCAAATTTCAACAAAATCGTTGGAGCCGTTTCCAAGATCCTGAACATATGTATATATAGGTATATATATATATATAGGTATATATATATACCTATATAAACTCATTTGCAAAAAAAACGGGCGGTTTTGATTTTCATTCATATTTAAAAAGATACAATACCAAAAAGGTTTCAATCGTTTGTACACGTTACTGGCCGGTTTTAAAAATGCTGTGGTATTTAAAAAAGTACGTTCTAAATTCAATTTTTCATTTGATGTTCATTTTTACAGAAAACCCCTTTTTATCCTACATTTTTGGCGCGAAGTTCCAGAAGTTAACATCGACTTTCATAACTTTTATTCAATTTTTATCGATTAATTTCATATCCTTGACTGTCAAAGCTTTATTTAATGCTGTTTGGCTGTATCAAAAATGGTAGATAAAGTGGTAAAAGCTACCAAAATTATCGCGCTGCTTGAAGAGGGTTGCAGCCAATGTTTCGTGGCTAGGAGGCTAAATGTTAGTCGCTCGACAGTCCAAAGGACCTGGCAGCGATATCAGGAGACTGGTTCCGTCGAGAGAAGGCCTGGTTCTGGAAGAAAACCATGTACCCAACCACGGGATGATCGTTTTCTTGTGAGTCGCGCATTGAGAAATCGCAAATCTTCGTATGTGGATCTTAAGAACAACCTCCAAGAAGTAAGAAATGTGCATATTAGTCTATGGACGGTCAGGAGGAGGCTTCTCGCTGCCAATATACGCAGTCACCGCCCGGCCCGCGGCCCCAAATTACTCCGTGAGCACAGAGTTCACAGGCTTAGGTTCGCTAGAAATTGTGAATCATGGACTCAAGACGATTGGAATAGGGTTTTGTTCTCTGATGAAGCCAGGATATCTCTGTTCGGTGAAGATCGACGTCGGCGAGTGCTAAGAAGACAAGGAGAATGCTTTGCAGAGGCATGTTTCGAAAAAATCACACCTTATGGTGGGGGCTCTGTTATGTTTTGGGCAGGAATAAATTCAATGGATCGTACAGAGTTAGTCTTCATTGAAAACGGCTCACTGACTGGGCATCGATACATAACGGAAGTTCTAATTTCTCATGCACAACCCGCATTGGCCGCTCTAGGTGAAGACTCGATTTTTATGGACGACAATGCTCGCGCCCACCGATCCCGCGATGTTAATGCGTATGTGCAAGAGGTCGGCATTCGTCGTTTGGATTGGCCAGCTCGAAGTCCCGACCTCAATCCCCTAGAGCATGTCTGGGACGTTCTGAAACGGCGTGTGAGATCAGTACACCCGGCTCCGCAGACCATCAGAGAGCTGAAGAATGTGATTACTGCGGAGTGGGAACGTATTCCGCAAGCAAGTATCCGGGATATACTCGCTAGCATGCCCAGACGAATTCAAGCTGTGATTTTAGCTAGAGGGGGTCACACTCGATACTAAACATTTATCTGCTTTTACTTTATTAAAGAAAAACAAACAAAAAAACTTTTTTATTTTTACTTCATGAGCATATGCACTACTAGCGAATATACACTACTAGCGAGGTTTAGCATTATTTCCCATAAATTGTGTCTAAATTTTATGAAATACTGATGAAAACGATTATTTTCTTATTAATTTAGCAAATTGTGTGGATAAAACTACCTATAATTATCAAACAAAGAAATATTAACATTTGAAATGGTTCATTGCTTAGGTGCCCGTTTTTTTTGCAAATGAGTGTATATATACCTATATACAAGAATTGCTTGTTTAAAGATATAAGATAAAGACTTCTGTTCTGTTCTGTTCTGGGTACGGAACTCTAAAAAAAGCAATAACCGTATATGAATTATACTTGCTAGTTATAGATCTGATTGATACACGCATTATGTCTACTAGGTCTACCCTCTTCCACTTTGAGGGAAAGGGAAACACCGCTAAATAGTATTCACCTTTATCTAGCGCTGGTTGAAATATCCGACCTGGATATGTGGAAAGCTAAATCTATACCAATAAATAAAATTGGAGTGTCTGTTTGTAATGTCAAAATAATAGACTTTTTTCATGCTCACACGGTTATTAGCACGACACCTATGCCTAAAATAGCAAATAAAAAAATTTTGTCTGTCTGTCTGTCTGTCTGTTTGTTCCGGGTAATCTTCAAAACGGCTGGACCGATTTCAAAAATTCTTTCACCAATGGAAAGCTATAATATCAGGGCGTAAACTAGGCTATATTTTATCCCGGTATTCCCACGGGAACGGGAACTACGCGGGTAAAACGACTATAACCTATAACCGAAGCGAAGCGAGGGCGGATTGCTAGTCAAGTAATAAATGTCTGTCTATAGACAGTAGAGATGTAACGCGTATTCGGCCTCCACAGAATATTCGTCACATTCGGCTAATACGCATATCATGTTGAGTTCAGCAATTAGTCGAGGTATTCAGTCAATGTGATTTTATTTTTAAAGAACTACCAGTTAAAAAAACATCTAAACAGAAGACAATTAATGTCTGCTTTATACATTCACGCTAATGTGCAATATTTTATTTAAATAAAACTCTCGCTAACAAAAAAAAACATGTACCGCGAGGGACATCAACAATATGAAACTTATTCATCTCAGCCCACATAAGTCCCACTATTGGGCTCACGCCTCCTCCATGACCATAATGGGATGGAACTTGATTTACCACGCTGGTCCGACTGTTGGCATAGAGTTTTATTTCTGGTTTTCCCTTCGCTAGCATAGAATATCTATATAATAAAAATATATGCTTATTATATCCCTTAGTAGTTCTTTCCAACAGCTACGAGCAAGTTAGGGAATAATTAATCTATACTTAATGTTATAAAGCTGAAGAGTTTGTTTGTTTGTTTGAACGCGCTAATCTCAGAAACCGCTAGTCCGATTTGAAAAAGTTGTTCAGTGTTGGATAGTCCATTTATCGAGGAAGGCTATAGGCTATATTATATTTTCAAAAAAAATAGAGATCCGTACTAAAAATCCAACAATGTAACCCAACGTGTAAAATAATGACCTGAAAATATCCTTACATCGCGTGTGCTGCAAAAACTATTGAATATAGAACAAAATAATGTACTACAACTTTATAGAAAATATAATTATCTACTAAAAATGTCACAACACCATATGTCTAACTATTGTAGTTATCTCACAATAAGTGCTTTTTTGAATTTTTCTAAATAATTTAAATGTCGTCCCTTAAGAACTCTTTATTTTGTACCTTAGTATTAATTTTTATCAAAATAAATTACTTCATATTTAGGATGGTTTCAATACCTTTCTGTAACTGTTTGAATCATTAAATTCCAACATTTCATTCAAAAGATATCGCGATATTAAAAATGTAAGTGTTGTAACCAAGTATTAAGTATTGCGCGCTGTGACGGACGGTCATCAGGGGCGAGGAGGCGGTAGCTTCTTTTTTTTTTAATTTTCAGGTGTTCATGGTTTTGTTTTGGGATGGGCTGCGGTCGGCGCACTCCTCGCACCACTGCGTCCGGAGCGAAAGAGGGACGTAAGCACGCACACCCGCAACCCACCCGAACACCACACCGCCTTCGTCGTTGGGCCGACCACCGGAGCAGGGTTACTTGTCATCAGTGGTCGGCCCGACGAAATACTTGCGGGGCGGCGGCGGGTCGCCTCGTCGAGGCTGCGCTCCTCGCGCGCGACCCGAAGGCGGTAGCCTCTGCGAGATACCATGCTGTGCGGCTCATTCTAGGGATGGGCGATCTTGCTGAAAAAGATTATTTTTAGGAAATCTGAAAGTGTTATTAATCTTATATATATATAAAATGAATCTGCGAAATGTATCTACGCTTCTTCAGAACGACCGGACCGATTGCGCTAATTCTTTTTTTAGAATATTCCTTGAAGTACAAGGATGGTTCTTACGCAAAGAACAAAAGACGCAAGTACACAAAGAGCAAAATTTAAAAAATTGCCTAAAAAGGACTAAAAACACACCTTTTTAATCTATGGGAGATTTGTAATAACACTTAAAAGTCAAATCAAATCAAATCATTTATTCTGCATAGGCCCCTTAAGGGCACTTACATATTGTCAAATTACACGTTTGAATACAATACAACAATCTACCACCGGATCGGAACGCGGCCACAAACTGAGAAGATCCGGCAAGAAACTCAGCGGGCAGTGATTTTTTTCTTAATCCTTTAAATATACATAATATTATGCTTCGTACAACATATGTGGTATTAGCTCCAGTGTGATGCCCTTCGAAATTGTATATATGTATAAATTTTCAAGATTTAGTACAAGGCAAAAAAATAATTAAAGCATAAAGAAAGGAAGAAAATATGGCTGGACCAGATCCCACAAGCAGCACCCGATCACGAGTTAACTACTAGAGCAGCCATCACTCTCCTCAACCATATTAGAGGGAAGGGAGCGACCCGCCCCACATAGCTACCGCAAGCAGAACCTTATTCAGTGAGCATGACCAAACCATAAATAAAAATACAAAACGAACTACAACTACTACTATATAAAAAAAAAACTAGTACTATAAAATAAACTATGAACTATAGCAGGTATGCAAAGAGATCAAAACCAAAATTCGACAGGCAAAACACGCTACGCTGTACAATCACAAGAGTAAGAAAAAGAAAAAAATAAATAAAAATAAAATAAGTTATAAATATTACAAGTTACTACTACCTTAAAGCTATTACCTTAAAACAATTACAATAACATGAATTGCTGAATGAGGAGCTGCTCATAACCACTCTGTATTATCATCTAAATAATCCGAAATTTTGTAATAGCCTTTGCTACAAAGACTACTCTTAATAGCTTTTTTAAACATGTTAATTGGCATGCCTCGGACATTTTTAGGTAGTTTATTGTAAAAACGTATACATTGTCCCATGAAAGACCTACTAATTCTTTGTAGACGAGTAGTATGAATTACTAGATTATCCTTATTCCTAGTGTTTACATGATGAATGTTACTGTACTTTTCAAATTCTTCAAAATTCTTTTTTACATACATAAGATTTTCGAATATGAATTGTGATACAACAGTTAGAATGTTTATCTCTCTGAACTTTTCCCGAAGTGAAGCTCTTGGGCCTAGATTATCAATAGTGCGGACAGCCCGTTTTTGGAGAACAAAGATGGTATTCAAATCCGCGGAGCATCCCCAAAGTAGTATGCCATATGACATAAGGCTGTGAAAATAAGAGAAATAAACTATTCTAGCCGTTACGATGTCAGTTAACATTCGAATTTTCTTTACAGCATAAGCCGCTGAGCTAAGTCTATTTGACAATTTTTCAATGTGATGCCCCCACTGGAGTTTCGCATCTATGGTGATACCTAAAAAAACCGTGGACTCCACTAGGTTTAGGGCCACACCATTCATTTGAACATTGGTTTCCACTTGTCTCACATTAGGTGTGGTAAATTTAATACATTTAGTTTTCTTCTCATTAAGAACAAGATTGTTTATATTGAACCAATGAACAACGGTAGACAGTGCGTTGTTCACATCGTCATAACTAAGCATTTGTCGTTTGATTTTAAATAACAAAGAGGTATCATCCGCAAACAACACAATGTCTTGATTGTCCCCTATATAATAGGGTAAGTCATTAATGTAAACAAGAAACAGAAATGGCCCCAAAATGGATCCTTGCGGCACGCCCATTTCTATAACAGAGCCAGATGATTGCACACCATTTACGTCAACCCTCTGAATTCTGTTACACAAATAAGACGTTAAAAGTTCGAGAGCTTTATTCCTGATCCCATAGTGATGTAATTTCTTAATGAGGATTTCGTGGTGTACACAATCAAACGCCTTGGATAAATCGTAAAATATACCCAAAGCATCGTGCCATTTCTCCCAGGCTTTAAAGATATTTTTTAATAATTCTACACCCGCATCACTAGTAGAGCGATTCTTGGTAAAGCCAAACTGATTTTTGTGAAAGATGCCATGCTTATTAAAATGGCTCAGCATTTGGTTAAGAATAATTTTTTCAAAAACTTTACTGAGTGTAGGTAGTATGGAAATAGACCGAAAGTTATTAATATCTGACATACTACCCGCTTTGAACAAAGGAATCACTCTACTAATTTTCATGAGTTCAGGAAATACACCTCGAGCAGCACAACCATTAAAGACAGATGCCAAATGGGGAGCAATAATATCAATTATGGAGTTAATTGACTTAACAGACAAGCCCCACGTCAATTTGAACTTTAATCTGTACTAATATTATAAAGCTAAAGAGTTTGTTTGTTTGTTTAAACATGCTAATCTCAGCAACCGCTGGTCCGATTTGAAAAATTCTTTCAGTGTTGGATAGTCCATTTATCGAGGAAGGCTATATGTTATATTACATTATCAAAAAAATTAGGGATACAATTATGGGAGGACAATCAGGGACAAATCAGTTTCTTCAACATTTTTTTTAATTACAATTTAATATTTCAGATGTCATTCGTTAGCTGAAAAGTAATTAATATTTAATATTTCCATCTTCTTATTTTTTGCACTGTTATAATTCTGTGAGCCCAAAAATCATTAATAAGCTCATAACCATCCCACTGCTGAGCTGAAACTTCAAAATGAGAGGATTTTTAATACCTTCATTAAGGAAATATTTTTTGCAGAGCGGGGGACAGTTACAAATATGCTACTAACAGATACATATTACACTCGGACACAAAACAAAATTCCAGGTTCGCACAAAGTTTTGGTTAAAAATCCACTCTACGACACCTGACTCGGTAGGACGCTCTTACTTACTAAAGAGGTGCTGGTAATTGTTCCTCCGTTTTTATACAAAATAATAAATGGTCATGAAATTTATTTATTTTTATTTATTTTATTTAAAACTTTTGCACACAAAAAAAAAAAAAGGTACAAGGCGGACTTAATGCCTTAGGCATTTTCTGCCAGTCGACCTAGGGTGGAGCAGAAATAAATTAGGCAGGTGCAATGCAATGTGAGCAATAATTTCTGAAATTTGGTTATATAAATGTGGCAAATCTAAATAATCTTATATCTAATACAATACAATATAATTTAATACATTTATATAATATAATTTAACACATTATACAATATAATTTAATATATTTTAAAAGGATTTAAGAGGAGGATAAGATGTCAGCGCCCTTTCCCGATAAATATAGCATAACTCGATCAAGGAAATGTATATATTAACATCCATCCTCTTTTAACATATAATTGAAAAACAAATGTAATTAAAAGTTATTTGTTTGGATACCGTAATGCAGCCAAACATATGGTAATTTACTTGTGTAAGCTTAGACTTGCACAAGTAAATTACTGTTATCAGTTGAGTCACCGATAACAATCGCTATCAGTTGAGTCACTGATAACTAACGTTATCAGTTGAGTCACCGATGACATCGGTTATCAGTTGAGTCACCGATGATAACCGTTATCAGTTGAGTCACCGATAAAAATCGTTATCAGTTGAGTCACCGATGATAACCGTTATCAGTTGAGTCACCGATAACAACCGCTATCAGATGAGTCACCGATAAAAAACGTTATCAGTTGAGTCACTGATAACAACCGTTATCTTGAGTCACCGATAACAACCGTTATTAGTTGGGTTACCGATAAAAATCGTTATCAGTTGAGTCACCGATGGCAAACGTTATGAGTTGAGTCACCGATAACAACCGTTATCAGTTGAGTCACCGATAACAACCGTTATCAGTTGAGTCACCAATGACAACCGTTATCAGTTGAGTCACCAATGACAACCGTTATCAGTTGAGTCACCGATAGCAACCGATATCAATTGAGTCACCGATAACAACCGTTATCAGTTGGGTTACCGATAAAAATCGTTATCAGTTGAGTCACTGATGATAACCGTTATCAGTTGAGTCACCGATAACAATCGTTATCAGTTGAGTCACCGATAAAACCGTTATCAGTTGAGTCACTGATAACAACAGTTATCAATTGAGTCACTGATAACAACCGTTATCAGTTGAGTCACCGATGACAACCGTTATCAGTTGAGTCACCGATAACAACCGTTGTCAGTTGAGTCACTAAATAACAACCGTTATTAATTGAGTCACCGATAACAACCGCTATCAGTTGCGTCACTAATAACAAACATTATCAATTGAGTCACCAATAACAAAAGTTATCAGTGGAGTCACCTATAACAACCGTTATCAATTGAGTCACTGATTACAACCGTTATTAGTTGAGTCACCGATGACAACCGTTATCAGTTGAGTCACCGATGACAACCACTATCAATTGAGTCATCGATAACAAACGTCATCAGTTGAGTCACCGATGACAACCGTCATCAGTTGAGTCACCGATAACAACCGTTATCAGTTGAGTCACCGATAACAACCATTATCAGTTGAGTTACCGATAACAAAGGTTATCAGTTGAGTCACCGATGACAACCGTTATCAGTTGAGTTACCAATAACAACCGTTATCAGTTGAGTCACCGATAACAGCAGTTATCATTTGAGTCACTGATAACAGCCGTTATCATTAGAGTCACCGATAACAACCGTTATCAGTCGAGTCACCGATAACAACCGTTATCAGTTAAGCCACCGATAACGACTGTTATCAGTTGAGTCCGGAGTGGTAGGACCACACTGTCGACAGTTATCTGTCTACAGCCGCGGGCCGGTCCGTCCGGGGAAGTACCACACTCTCGCAGAAAATCGACGACTGAGTAGTAGCGATTTGTTACTGCGCTTCGTTCGGTGAGCGAGAGAGCCACAAGTCCAACTTTCTGAGGGTGTTTGCGTGTGGAGGGTTTTGGTGGTGCCTTTGGTATCACCGAGCCTCAATGCACGCATTCACACTCCCTTCACTTTCTTCGCGGTAGGTAGCGGCCTTGTAAAGGTCCATGAGCGGCAGCAACACTGACCATCAGGTGTGCTGTTTGCTCGTTTGCCACCGTTTGCAATAAAAAAAAAGTCACCGATAACAACCGTCATCAGTTGAGTCACCAAATAACAACCGTTATTAATTGAGTCACCGATAACAAACGTTATCAGTTGAGTCACCGATAACAACCGTTGTCAGTTGAGTCACCGATAACAACCGCTATCAGTTGAGTCACTAATAACAAACGTTATCAGTTGAGTCAATAATGACAACCGTTATCAGTCGGGTTACCGATAACAACCGTTGTCAGTTGAGTCACCGATAACAACCGCTATCAGCTGAGTCACTAATAACAAACGTTATCAGTTGAGTCAATAATGACAACCGTTATCATTTGGGTTACCGATAACAACCGTTATCAGTTGAGTTACCGATAACAACCGTTATCAGTTGAGTCACCGATAACAACCGTAATCAGTTGAGTCACCGATAACAAATGTTTTCAGTTGAGTCACCGATAACGGGAAAATGCGAAACAAGTGCTGAAGGTTCTCAACGTTTGGCCACAGAAGTTTTAAAATAAATAAATAAATCTTGCAAGTCACTATACTTCCCAAAGTCACTATTCGACGCGGACGAAGTCGCGGGCACTGCTACTTGTATATAAATTACATCCCGACTCAGAACTGTCATTCAGAAATCTCACACTATTCCTGTCGAACATCGAGTTACGATTCTCGGAATGGGAAACCGTTACTAGATAGATATACTAGATAGAGATCCACGATCTGTGTAATCGACACAGCGATGAATATGAGCTTAGATGATGATGATATAACACTACACCACTATCATCACCACTATAATCATCATCATCTCCTTTTATGTTAATTACTTGGGGGTTGACTTAATATGTACTCTTCTTTCATAGTACCCAGGTCTATGTAAAACCGTCAGTCGTCTTTTGCAAAACCCGCGAGTAATATAAGAGTTGGTAGTATTTGTAGCTGCTATCACACAGCAAATATAATCATTATCATCTTCATTATCATCATCGCAGCCCATGCACGTTCCACTGTTAGGCTCGTGCCGCCTCCTTTATGGGAGAGAAATTGATCTACTATACCACGCTGATCGGACGTGTTGATATAGGATTTTGTTTCGAGTTTCCCTTCTCTTGCATAGATATTATATCCATATTATATCCCATATTTATCCCACGTGGGTGATAGTACGAGACGACTAAGGGATATAAAACGCATATAACATCTATGCGAGAGAAGGAAAACTCGAAATAAAACCCTATACCAACACGTCTGACCAGCGTGGTATAGTAGGTCAATTACCCTTCCATTATGGAGGAGGTCCGAGCCCAACAGTGGGACGTATGTGGGCTGAGATGATGATGATGATGATGATGATATCCCATAGTCGTCTGTTAGGACACCCATGGTCAAGATAAGGTGTGATGAATTGTATACTTACTCCGTCACCGTATGGAAAAGCAAATATAATAACTACGGCAAAATTTAAAAATAAATAGAGTATATATCTTAGAATAATAATGTATAGAAGGTAAGGTTGCGCACAAAAAGTGAAGCACTTCAATTGGAGCCTAATGGAGCTTACGCCGGAACCGTTCCGTAATGTACAAGTCATTGTACTGCACGTACGTACGCAACTCTTAAAAAATAAATAGGTAATTATGACGGTTTGTGCATTCAAATGGTGTCATAACACATTTCTAAAACTTAAAAAGGTTTTTAACATTACTTTTAAAAGTATTTCGACGATTTATGTTAATAAAAACAAAATTTGATTTCATAATTTGTATAGTGGTGTGCGTGTGTACGTGTGTAATCGTCTGCGCGCCATTAGTATTTTTAGATTCATGTTTCGGACTTTCGAAATATTGACACTGTCCTTCTATACGTTATTGTTCTAAGGTATATATACAGTTCATATTTTTCGTCGAATATTTAGTATTCGGCTAAATAGTCATTATTCCCATCACTAAATTATGTTAAACTTTTTATGCAAGTTAATCTGTGGCGCATAAAAGATATTTTATGTATGAAATATTGCAAGTCGACTCATTGCTCTCTCGATCTCTCGCTATTGCATTAGTCGCATTAAAAAACTTGTTTTTGATTTTACACAAGTGATATTTTAATAGAATATTTAACTGTTCACCGGTTCAAGTATTACAAAATAATTGTTAATAATTTTGTATACAATTATTTTTATAGATTTTATTGCGTTTGTATTTGATTTTTTATCCGTGTGGTGACGGATTTAAGAATACAATTCATTATGCTCTATCTTGCCCGTGGGTGTCGCAAAAGATGATTAAGTGATATAATATGCATATAATATATATTCAAGAGATCTTTTTTGGGACTAATCCCATCACACATTCCCACCATTGTAACTCCTGTAAGCCAGGATCCACAATGGTCTCCATAAATGACACCGAGGTTTGACCCTCAGGCAGTCCCGGGATATGATTTTAATTGTTTTGAGACCCGCAACAAATTTAATTAGAAAAGATTAAAGAGGAGGAGTTGGAAAGAGAGATTCCACTTCCCTCCTAGGCAAAGCGGGAGACAGGAAAATAAAATGACTAGTCAGCCAATAAGTAAAAAGGTGTACAGCTACGATAGCGCAGCAGCACAGCACCACAGATATATAGTCCTCCTCGTCGAGTCCGACGACGGCGACCCTGCAATCTAGATGGTATTTCTTTGGTGAGCACGTAGGTGGCTTGCAAAGCCGAACTTGGTATTAAATTTTCGGTTGCATTGTGCGCAGTAAAGCTGTCCTTGGTCGTAATATGTGTATTGGTAGGAGGGCTTCGGTCGAGTCTTCCGCAAGTGGCGCTTATAGTCCAGGTGTTTAAGCCGAGCTTCTTCAAAAGATGCTGCACCTTTTTTGACATTATTGCGCCACTCCGGTCTCATCGACGCAAGGTCCTCCCAACGGCACCACGGATACGGAAGAGCTTAAAGGGGCCTATATGTGAGCGTTAAGATTGATTATTCAAGAGATATCTTGATATAAAATTCTATACTAACACATCTGACCAGCACGGTATATTAAGTCCGCTTTCTGCCTATTACGAATGAAGCCTGAGCCCAACAGTGGGACTTTCGTGGGCTGAGTTGATTATGATGGTGAATTGATTTTTAATTTCTTAACATTTCAAACACTAACATGGTTACACTTTGGAACACTTTGGACACTTTGGAAGAATGTCTCCTCCCGTGACTAATAATGCTGGAAAGTGTTCAAAACGTAGAAATATTAAAAAAAAACAAAACGCAATTACACCCGTAAGATTATTTCATTTCAAATATGTAATACTTGCGTAAACATCAAAAATCATTATTGTTCACAAATTTTATTTTAGAAAAACACGAGATAATGGCTAAAAGAGCCATTTTGTGGCAATATATTTTTGTCAGAAGAGTAGCAGAACTCTTCTGGCAAAAATTTATCTCCAACAGCGATCGCTTAACCATCTGACATCGTGGCGATCTTCCTGCCTAACTCGAAGAGTCCAAGAGCTTCAACAGGACAATGAATTAACGATTTAATAATCGAAGATTTCAAAGAATATTCCAGTTTATCACGTTCCACGGCTCGGGCCTCCTCCACAATGGGAGGGAAATTGACCTACTATACCACGCCGGTCAGACGTGTTAGCTAAGTGTCATGCATAGATGTTATATGCATATTTAGTCTTTTAGTCATCTTTTACGACTTTTACGACTTTTGCTGTGTGGTAGCGGCTTCGAATACTACCAACCCTTGCTTTGCTCGTGGGTGTCGTAAAAGACGACTAAGAGCCCTAGATTGACCTGGACCAACTCCATCTGGTACCATTTGGGTCAACGATTACATTCCCAAGGAGGGTTGACGTCAGGCAGGCGGCCGGTCATAAAAGTCATTGCCGAAACTTTTTGCAATATGTCAAAACAGATGACATATTGCGTCGACCTCAAGTAATTGGGATAAGAGCAAGATGATGATGATGAGTCATCTTTTACGACACCCATGGGTAGAGGGTGGAGAATTGTATTCTTATTGCGTCACTACACGGAAAAGAGTAAATTTATTATAATGATATATGACAGATCAAGAATACAATTCACCACTCCCTATCTTACCCGTGGATGTCGTAAAAGACGATTAAGGGATATGATATGAATACACTATCCATGCAAGAGAATTTGAACTCGAAATAAAACCTTCTTTTTTTTGGAGGGCTGGGTTACGTTTGGCGTGCTCCTCGCACCACTCTGTCCGGGGCGACAGTCGTTGGGCCGACCACCGGAGCAGGGTGACTTGACGTCAGTGGTCGGCCTGACGGAATACCCCTTGAGGGGTACCCTCTCATCGACCGACGTCTCCCCTCGGGGAGGAGGTTGGTCTTTCCTCACGCGGTTGGCCTCTCGGCACGTTACGGTTAAATAAAAGCCTCTACCAACGCGTCTGACGTGGTTTAGTAGATCGATTTCCCTCTCATTGTGGAAGAGCCTCGAGCTTAGCAGTGGGACGTATATGAGCTGTGATGATGATGGTGGCCGAAAATACTACCAGCTCTTACATATCTTGTAGTTGTCGTAAAAGACGGCTAAGAGCTTTACGACCTGTACCAATTTCATCTGATGCCGTTTGATCAATGATTACATTCAAATCAAATCAAATCATTAATTCTGCATAGGCCCCTTAAGGGCACTTACATATTGTCAAATTACACGTTTGAATATAATACAATAATCTACCACCGGATCGGAACGCGGCCACAAACTGAGAAGATCCGGCAAGAAACTCAGCGGGCAGTCATTTTTTTCTTTAAATTTATTTAAATATACATAATTTTATGCTTCGTACAACATATATGGTATTAGCTTCAGTGTGATGACCTTCGAAATTGTATATATGTATAAATTTTCAAAATTTAGTACAAGACAAAAAAAATTAAAACAACAGAAAGGAAGAAAATATGGCTGGACCAGATCCCACAAGCAGCACCCGATCACGAGTTAACTACTAGAGCAGCCATCACTCTCCTCAACCAAATTAGAGGGAAGGGAACGACCTGCCCCACTCCCAAGCAGGGTTGACGTCAGGTCGGCGGCAGGCCATAAAATTATTACTAAAAGATTTTTCTATATTTACGGAGGTATGAGAGAAAAATCAAAAACTTTTCGGTGATTTTCTTATGACAAAATTATTGTCTATAAAAAACATTGAAGTTCATATCCAAAAAGTTTCTACTTTTTGGAGCGATAATTTCCTTTTTTTTTAAATTGCTGTACGATCATTTCCCTCTGAGTTACAGCCTGTTGAAAATCACCCCAAAATTTGCAATTTCTTTTTCTATACCTTTTTTTTTTTCTTTTTTTTTTTATGGGTGGGTTCTGGTAAGCACACGGGCGGTCCAATCCGTCCGGGGCGATGAAAGGACGGCGCGCGGGCCCATAACCCACCCGTACCCACGTCACCTCGTTGTTGGGCCGACCACCGGGTACCCTCACCTCTCGACGTCCTGGGACGTCGGTCGCCGTCCTTTTCTATACCTACCTTAATTTTTGCGACTAGTAGGTATATATCCGTGTGGTGATGGAGTAAGAATACAATTCATCACCCCCTATCTTGTACATGAGTATCAAAAAGACGACTAAGGGATATCTTATGCATATAACAACTATGCCATAGAAGGAAAACTCGAAATAAAACCCTGTATATGAACAGTGTGCCTACTCTTGAATATCATTTTCAATCCTAAATCCAATCGCAGCTCGAATTTGAGCAAATTTGGTACTCTTGAAAGAGAAAGTAGCGCCCGATTGGAATCAAATTAGGTGGAACGTTTCTAAACTAAATGAATTTGTCTCTTGTCGATTAAGTCAAATATTTGCTACTCCCGACGTGATTTTGACGTAGTTTAAAATCGTTAATGTTGCACAATTTCACGAAAGCGTCTTTGTGGTGATCGAATTCGATAACGTTATTAATTTAAAGTAAAAAAACATGGCACATTTGGTGAAAATAACAACGACGAACGCGAAAAATTCATTCTCGATTTTGTTCAAGAGTACCAAATATAAGTTTGGTGAGATTGAAATCGAATCAGATTCGAAATTAGAATTGATTTCAAGAGTAGGCCCACAGCAACAGCAGCAACAATTTTCCGTATGGTGACGGATTAAGAATACAATTCACCACTCCCTATCTTGCCTGTGGATGTCGTATAAGACGACTAAAGGATATAATATCCACATAACATCTGTGCAAGAGAAGGAAAACTCGAAATGAAACCCTATACCAACATGTCTGACCAGCACGGTATAGTAGGTTAAATTCACTCCCATTGCGGAGGAGGCCCGTGCCCAACAGTGGGACGTTTGTGGACTGCAATGATGATGATGATATGAACAGCATGGTAAGTCAATTGCCCTACCAATATGGAAGAATCTCGAGCTCGGCAGTGGGACGTATATGAGCTGTGATGAAGAGTAAATATTACATTGACCCCAAGGAGTTTGAGCAAGAGCAAGTCAGTGATTATTTATTTATTTATTTAATCTTCACGCACAAAAATAAAAGTACATAGGCGGACTTAATGCCATAGGCATTTTCTTCCAGTCAACCTGGGTGATGGTGAAATAATATACTAGGTGCAAGTATTGAAACCTGTTTTGAAAACTATTTATGTTAATAACTAAATAACAATAAGATGAAAATAATAAACCCATTACCATAGAAAAATATATACCCAGATACACATACACGTACACATATATACACATACATACATACACATACATACATACACATACATACATACACATATATACATAAACATATAAAATAATATAAATTTATGAAGAACAATCTGCCAAAAAATCAATATACAACTTACGAACTTTAGATTTGAAAATGTCACGCGTATTGGACATCCTGATTTCAAGAGGGAGGACGTTCCACGGTAAAATAGACTGAATGAAGAAAGAAGAATGAACCAAACTGGGACAAGAAAGAAGAAAATTGTTAGAGGAACGAAGGTTGCGGTCATGATTGTGACAAATATATTGAAAATTAGGCTTTAAGTATGAAGGTGCATAGGGAGAGTGGAGAATAGAATAAAGCATAGATAGTGCACGCAAATTTCGTCGTTGACGTATGGGCAACCAGTTTAGTTCGGATTATGATGATCTTTATGTAATATCTACTTCTGGCTGTAATTAATCTTTGTTCCTTTTATTAACTTATGAACGGCCATTTCTTTTTTATTGTTGTTAATAGCCATTGACGAGTAAACAACACACCTGATGATACTGCTGCTCATAGAACTTTGCTAGGCGGTTGCATACTGTGAGGAGAGTGATACTAAATGCATCAACAAAACCCACTACACGCAAACATCCTCAGAAAGATTGGCTTCGTTCTCGCTCACTGAACGAAATGCAGCAAAAAATTGGTACTACTCAAACCTCGATGGCTCGCGGACAGGACCCGCGGCTGTAGACATACAACTGTCGATAATGTGGTCCTGCCACATCAATTTGATTTAGATTCCCTCTGATAATGCCAAAATCACCATTTTCTTTTAGGGGTGAGTCATGGTCAACGAACCCGCCGCCCGGATCTGTCCGGGGCGACAGAGGGGCGGCGCGCGGCCCCATGACCCACCCGTGACATGTCGCCTTCGTTGTTCGGCGGACCACCGGTGAAGGGTAACTTGTCTTCAATAGTCAGCCCGACGGAATACCCCGGTCGCGGGGTACCCTCTCCTCTCGACGTTCCCCCTCGGGGATGTCGGTCGCCGTCGCGCGGTCAGCCTCCCTGCGGGAGACGAGCTAAATCCCCGGTCCAATCACTCGCGACCTCGGCTAGGGCGGCATTAGGCGCAGATATGCCGAAATTACCATGCTGGGCAGTCGAGAAGGTAATCGCGATTAGCGTTATCAGTTTTCTAGGAAGGATTTCCTAGGAGGTTTTACAACTCCCTCAAGATGGTAAAGTTTGACGACTCATTATATTATTAACCTGTCACCTCTTAGAGAAACTTGCGTGATTAAAATTGCCCTTAGTCATGCCGTGTTCCACAAACCAATATACAATCTAAAAAGTATTACAAAAGCTTACTAAACTTAGATCATTACGCAAAAAAGATATAGAAATAAGACAACGATTCTATTGAGTGATCTTACTTCATACAAAAGAAGAAAAGTAGAAAATAAACTAATACGAATAGTTATATAGTAACCGAGATAATTGTGACAATAAAAGCAACAAAACAACGCCATCTAGGCGTCAAGACTTACAATAAAACGAGTGTGATTCAACGAGTTGCGCCGTAGTAAAAATAACCTTGGCCTTCTTGTTGGATGAATGAACAATAAAAACTATATTATGAATGGCATCGTAATTATTTATAGTATACAATAGATATACCTAATAGATTTTTTATAAATTAATCTCATACGATTATGCATATTAGTTGTGGTTTTTATGTGATTAATTTTATGTATTAAAATCTGTAATCAAATTAGTGACGTATAATAAAGAAAACGCAAAGAATTAATTGTGTAGTTATTCATAATGTATAAATTCAATAATGTAATAATAATGAACATTAAAATAGTAATAAACATAAGTAATAAATAAAACTGAGTTCATCGACATATAATTATTATGTTTGCGGTAACACCTTGAACTCATGTTTGCATTGTAAACAAACTTGGCCGTGAAAGTAGTTCGGTTAATCGTTCATAGATGGCGCTGTTATAAATAATTTTAACTTGGTATTTCATTCCTGTAATTTCATTGGTAGAGTAGCTGTGTAGTATTAGTATTTTATGTTACTGTTATATGCTACTGTTACTGTTATATGCTTTCCGTGTGGTGACGGAGTAAGAATACAATTCACCACTCCCTATCCTGCCCGTGGATGTCGTACAAGACGACTAAGGGATATAATATGCACATAAGATCTGTGCAAGAGAAGGAAAACTCGAAATAAAACCCTATACCAACATGTTTGACCAGCATTGTATAGTAGGTCAAATTCCCTCCCATTGTGGAGGAGGCCGGAGCCCAACAGTGGGACGTATCTGGGCTGCGATGATGATGATGATATATGCTAAAGTTTTATTAAGTTTTTTTTTATTATAAAGCAACTACTGCTTTCCTTATAAGGCCTCCCTATGGAGGGGTCATCATCATCATCTTGGCTCATAAACGTCCCACTACTAGGTTCTAGTCTCCTCGCCATTGGGATGTAAATTAACCTACAATACGACGGTCCAATGTCTTGATATAGAATGTTGTTTCGACTTTTCTTTCTCCTGCAGAACTATTATACGTATTATATCCCTCAATCGTCTTTTACGACACCCACGGGCAAGGTAAGATGTAATGGCGAGTTAGGGAAAATGATGAGTTACAAATGTCAACTAAATAATACGTTATAATAAAATTTTCAGTGTATGAAATACCCTTTTTTTTCTATTATTAGTGTCGTTTTCTCTACAAACGTAAGATAACGCGAAGGATAACATATTCTAAAGATTTTTCTCTTGTTACGCCAAAGTATAATTTCTTACTTGTGTACATAATAAGTACATAAACATTTTTTTTTTCTTAATATCATGTATTTCCGTGTGGTTACGGAGTAAGAAGACAATTCATCACTCCCTATGTTGCCCTTGAATATCTTAAAAGGCGACTAAGGGATATAATATCTTATTTTTATTGCTAAATACTCGTATAAAATTAATTCTACGGATGGATAAATTTGATTCAATGTAAATTATATAATGTGTCTAGCTTTCCCGAGACGATGAAATTTAAAAATAACCTGTCAATGACCGCGCCATTTGGAGATTGTCATTAATATAACGACAAGATTTGTTTTTTTTTATTGCAAACGGTGGTAAACGAGCAAACAATACACCTGATGGTAAGTGTTGCTGCCGCTCATGAACCTTTACAGGGTCCGCTGCCTACCGCGAAGAAAGTGAAGGGAGTGTGAATGCGTGCATTGAGGCTCGGTGATACCAAGGGCACCACCAAAACCCTCCACACACAAACACTTTCAGAAAGTTGGGCTTCCGGCTCTCTTGCTCACCGAACGAAGCGCAGTAACAAATTACTACTACTCAGACGTCGATTTTCTGTGAGAGTGTGGTACTACTCCGGACGGACCGGCCTGCGGCTGTAGACAGATAACTGTCGACAGTGTGGTCCTAGCACTCTTTCCTATTTAATAGCAATATTAGCAAATTCCGTGTGGTGACGGAGTAAGAATACAATTCACCACTCCTTTTCTTACCCGTAGATATCGTAAAAGACTACTAAGATATAACATGCACATAACATCTGTGCAAGAGAAGGAAAACACGAAATGAAACCCTACACCAACATGTTTGTACAGCATGGCATAGTAGATCAATTTCCATCCCATTGTAGAGGAGGCCCAAGCCCAACAGTGGGTAGTATGTGGGTTGCGATGATGATGACTAGCAACTTCTAGCGGTTTCACTTGCGTAGATTTTGTTTCCTGTTCCCGTAGGAATACAATCTATGTTAATTACTGACTGACTTGGAGGAGACCTTTACTTGCGGATGACATGACCGGGGAATTAGTCCGTCACCCGCCGAGAGGCCGACCGCGTGAGGAAAGACCGACGTCCTCCCCGAGGGGGGAACGTCGGTCGATGGGAGGGTACCCCATTAGGAGGTATTGCGTCGGGCCTGATGACTGATGACAATTAACCCTGCTCCAGTGGTGCTTATGCCCCTCTGTCGCCCCGGAAGGAGTGGTGCGAGGAATGCGCCGACCGCGACCCGCCCAAAAAAAAAGGAGACCTTTACTTAGAGGTCTTTAGGGGTTCCAGCTACAA
Organism: Lymantria dispar; assembly: GCA_032191425.1. Classification (NCBI taxonomy): domain Eukaryota; kingdom Metazoa; phylum Arthropoda; class Insecta; order Lepidoptera; family Erebidae; genus Lymantria; species Lymantria dispar. The sequence goes on from CM063464.1 coordinate 21,641,539, forward strand.
AATCAAAAATGCAATATTTTGTTAATATTTACAAGGTAAGAATTATTATATATATTATATTATTATATCGCTTGTGTATTTGATTTTTGATTGCCCGACGTTTTGAACACTTCACAGCGTTCATGGTCTTAGAGTCCGCCCTTGACCATACAAAATAGTTTTAGAATGGGTAGAAAATGTCATAATTTAGTAGTGCTATTTAATCACACTGGAAGTATGCCCCGCCTGGGAGTCTCAGCGCCACGTCCTGTCAACGGAACTGGGAATAACAGACCTGTCGCTGCCGACCATCATCTCCAAGATGCTCGGCAGCGACAGCTGTTGGTCGTCGATGGCCTCCTTCTGTGAGGCTGTCATGACAAGGAAGGAGGCCGCGGAGCGGGCACGCGAGGCGCTTGCGTCCGCTGACTCGCTCCGCCGGCAACGACCAGGGAGGAGGAGACGCCGCTATGCGCTCCTCCACCCACCGCTCTGAATGATGACAGGACGTGGCCAGACGGCCAAGCGTTGAGGTGTTGGGGATAGAATGTTGTCAGACGATCTCTCCGGCACCTCGTAAAAGCGCGGAAGGGGCCGATGTGGTTTTAGTGGGTATTTCGGTCACTTCTGTGGCCGGCGAGTCCCACACACACTCCCCTGTCTGTAACCGGCGGGGGATAATGCGTAAATGCATTTCCACAGCGCGAAAAAAAAAAAAAAAAAAAAGTAGTACTATTTAATAGTAGTAGCACGGTACATTGTCGACAGTTGTCTGTCTACAGCCGCAGGCCGCCCCATCCGAAGTAATACCACACTCTCGCAGAAAATCGACGTCCGAGTAATAGCAATTTATTTGTAGAAGCCCAATTTTTTGAGGGTATTTGCGCGTGGTGCGTTTTGCTGTTGCCTTTATTATCACCGAACCTCAGAGCACGCATTCACACTTCCTTCACTTTCTTCGCGGTAGGCAACAGTAATCAAATCAAATCAAATCATTTATTCTGCATAGGCCCCTTAAGGACACTTACATATTGTCAAATTACACGTTTGAATACAATACAACAATCTACCACCGGATTGGAACGCGGCCACAAACTCAGCGGGCAGTCATTTTTTTTTTTAATCCTTTAAAAATACATAATATTATGCTTCGTACAACATATATGGTATTAGCTCCAGTGTGATGCCCTTCGAAATTGTATATATGTATAAATTTTCAAGTTTTAATACAAGACAAAAAAAAATTAAAGCATAAAGACAGGAAGAAAATATGGCTGGACCAGATCTCACAAGCAGCACCCGATCACGAGTTAACTACTAGAGCAGCCATCACTCTCCTCAACCAAATTAGAGGGAAGGGAGCGACCCGCCCCACATCTCTCACAGAAGTCCATGAGCTACAGCAATACTTACCATCAGGTCTACTGTTTGCTAGTTTGCCACCGTTTACAATAAAATAAAAACAAATCTCAGCAATTTAGAGGGCATTTATTTTAAAAATTGACCCTATTTTCTAAATAAAAAGTTTCTAGGCTATATAACAATAAAATTTCACTTTATTTCGTAAACACCCGGATGTCCATTCGCATCGCATGTAGTCATGCATATGCGTGATTTCCTCAAGGTTATGTCGAGGAAGTGAACCGGCCAAAATAATTGGTCCATACGATGATCTTACGTACAATATTTACTGTACCGATGGATTAGTGATCTACAGTGTCCTGGGTTCGAATATACGTGGGTTTGATAACACAGCGATCTACAAATTATTGTTTTAGGTCTGGATATAATTTGTATCCGTTAATTTTATGTTTATAAAGTCCCCCGCTATACAAGCATTATTTCCTTATTGCATTTTCTCATTGTTTTGAAAAAAAAAATATATTTAATGATTATACAATTTATTATATTCCAGCAAATTATCAAATTTTATTAACAATATTTTTATTAATCCAATACATAAAATTGGAGTGTCTGTTTGTAATGTCAAAAATGTTCACACGGTTATTTGCACTATACACATGCCTAAAAATCATTTTATATTTTTTTTGTCTCTCTGTCTGTCTGCCTGTCTGTTTGTTCCGGGTAATCTTCAAAACGGCTGGATCGATTTCAAAAATTCTTTCACCAATGGAAAGCTATAATATCAGCGCGTAAACTAGGCTATATTTTATCCTGGTATTCCCACGGGAACGGGTACTATGAGGGTAAAACGACGAAAACCGAAGCAAAGCGAGGGCGGGTTGCTAGTAATTAATAATTGTGTACTTCTTTGAGGTGACGGAGTAAGAATACAATTCACCACTCCCTATCTTGCCCGTGGATGTTGTAAAAGACGACTACAGGATATAGTAAGCACGTAACATCTATGCAAGAGATGGAAAACTCGAAATAAAACCCTATACCAACCTGTCTGACCAGTATGGTATAGTAAGGTCAATTTCTGTTTTATTGTGGAGGAAGCTCAGGCCCAACAGTGTGACGTTTGTGGGTTGAAAGGATGATGATGAGTAATAATAATAGTAATATTAGTAGCGCCATCTACCAGGTCCACTTGTAAGTCTAAACTATTTCTGTTTCCACCTTTGCTAGTGATAAAAGCCGGCAAAATAGTTTTTTAATATTTTTTTCTGATGTTTACGCGAGTATTATACATCTATACTAATATATGAAGCTGAAGAGTTTGTTTGTTTGAACGCGCTAATCTCAGAAACTACTAATCCAATTTGAAAAATTCTTTCAGTGTTAGATAGCCGATTTATCGAGGTAAACCATAAGCTACATATCATCACGCTAAGACCAACAGGAGCGGAGCACCAATGAATAATGATTCAAAGTCAGGGGTTTGTTTGTTTTTGAGAGCTTCCGCTACGTACGCTGAGTTAACGGTTAAAGTTTTGCAAAAATAATATCTGATAGAATCTCATTATTTAAAAATATTTACACACTAGCAACCCACCCTTGCTTCGCTTCGGTTATAGGTTATAGTCGTTTTACCCGCGTAGTTCTCGTTCCCGTGGGAATACCGGGATAAAATATAGCCTAGTTTACGCCCTGATATTATAGCTTTCCATTGGTGAAAGAATTTTTGAAATCGGTCCAGCCGTTTTGTAGATTACCCGGAACAAACAGACAGACAGACAGACAAAAATTTTTTAATTGCTATTTTAGGCATAGGTGTCGTGCAAATAACCGTGTGAGCATGAAAAAGCCTATTATTTTGACATTACAAACAGACATTCCAATTTTATTTATTGGTATAGATACGAAACAAAGTTGTGGCCTAAAGTTGACGTTTGCCCAAAGTAACCATTTTATGTGGCCGAAGTCGCAGGCAGAAGCTAATTGTAAATAAAACTACTTTAAGCATTTTATTGCGTTTGTATTTAATTTTCTTTTGCCCAACGTTTCGTTAGTCCGCCCGTGACCATGAATGCTGTAAAGTGTTTTAAAACTTCGGGCAATCGAAAATCAATTTATAAATGCTGTTCAAGTTAACAACAACAAATCCGTAAGTTATCCATGTTAGTAAAATTGCATGTATAGCAATTGTCGTATTTCATGACTAGTGCTCATAAAGATATCTGGGTTTTAAAGTTATTAGGTGTGTTGTCAAGAAATTATTTATAACTGATATGCAAACTGTAATTTTGCATTGTTAAAGGAAAGTTTGTATCCATGGGTGAACTTAGAAACACTTTAAATATATTGGAACTTTTTTTTTTATTTTGGGGGTGGGTTGCGGTCGGCGCGCTCCTCGCACCACTCTGTCCGGGGCGACAGAGGGGCGTAATGGGCGTATGGAAGGGTACCCCAAATAGGGGGTATTCCGTCGGGCTGACCACTGACGTCAAGTAACCCTGCCCGGTGATCGGCCCAACGACGAAGGCGACGTGCATCGTGGTTGGTGTGCGTGCTTACGCCCCTCTGTCGCCCAATAATACAAAATCAGCAGAAATCATTTTCTCAGCTTATATACGTCCCACCATTGTGCTCGAACCTACTCCGCAATACGAGGGGATTTGACCTACAGTATCATGGTGGTCAGACATGTTGGTATTGGGTTTTATTTCGAGTATTCCTTCACTTACAAATTATGCACATTATATCCCTTTTACGGCACTCTCTGGGCAAGAGTGATGGCGAATTGTATTCTCACTCCGTCACTATGGATTAAAAAAGCTACATTATCAGCGAGTTTTATATTTTATCCGCGTATCCCTATATGCTTATTATATCCCTTTTTTCTTTTTTTTTTTTATGGGTGGCCTATGGTAAGCGCACGCGCGGTCCAGTCCGTCCGGGGCGATGAAAGGACGGCGCGCGGGCTCATAAACCACCCGTATCCACGTCACCTCGTTGTTGGGCCGACCACCGGAGCAGATGTGACTTGTCATCAGTAGTTGGCCTGGCAGAATACCCTTTTGGGTAACCTCACCTCAGGAACCTCACCTGAGGAAAACCAGCGTGACGAAAGTAAATTTCTCTTCTATTGCGGAGGATTATTCTAATGTCCCGTGTGGTAACGGAGTAAGAATACAATTCACCACCCCCTCTCTTACCCGTGCGTGTCGTAAGAGACGACTAAGGGAATATAATATGCATACAGCATCTATGCAAGAGAAGGAAAACTCGAAACAAAACCCTATGCCAACACATCTGACCAGCGCGGTATAGTAGGTCAAGTACCCTCCCATAGTGGAGGAGGACCGAACCCAACAGTGGGACGTGGGTTGAAATGACGATTTTTTTTTTTATTTATTGCCAACGGTGGCAAACGAGCAAGCAGCACACCTGATGGTAAGTGAAACTGCTGCACATGGACCTTTGCAATACCAGGGGCACAGCCAGGCCGAAATACTCTTCTTAAACCTCGTTTAAATAAGGACATGACATGATGATTGCAGAGGAGGCTCATGCCCAGCAGTGGGACATGTATGAGCTATAATGATGACGACATTTACATTTAAGTCATGACTACATTATATATTCACCTATACACCGTACATTTGAAATTGAAAGGCATTGTTTTACAATCTATTGTTAAACAAAGCTCACTTTCTGCTTGCCTATGCTAGTGATATATTAGACAATAGGGCTGCCATATTGAATTAATATAATTAATTAGCTGACCCAACAGACGATGTTGTGTTCTAATAAAGCGCCACCTAACGGGTCCAATTGTGAATCTAAACCATTCTCAAATACCCCTGAACACACACAGAAAATTTCATCAACATCGGTCCAGCCGTTTTGGAGGAGTTCAGTGACATACACACGTACGCAAGAAATTTATATATAAAGACTAGCTGACGGAACAGACGTTGTTCTGTTAAAATACAGACTACAGCAGCGCCACCTACCGGATCCAATTGTAAATCTAAACCGTTCTCGAACCCTCTACAACATGTACAAAAAATTTCGTCAACATCGGGCCACCCGTTTAGGAGGAGTTCAGTGACATACACGTACGCAAGAAATTTATATATAAAAACTTTTTAGTAAGACAAAGTAAGATTCCGTGTGGTGACGGAGTAAGAATACAATTCACCACCCCCTCTCTTACCCGTGGGTGTCGTAAGAGACGACTCAGGGATATATTACGCATATGACATCTATGCAAGAGATGTAAAACTCGAAACAAAACCCTATACCAACCTACCTGACCAGCATGGTATAGTAAGGTTAATTTCCCTCCTACTATGGAGGAGGCTCGAGCCCAGCAGTGGGACGTATATGAGCCGAAATGATGAAGACAAAGTAAGCCGCATCTAAAAATAAAAATCAATAATTTAGCATCATGTCCCCTGAGTTTTCTTGCCGGATCTTTTTCAGTGTGGCCGCGTTCCGATCCGGTGGTAGTACATTAGTTTTGTTAGTTTTAAGTCAACAAATTGTAACAATAATTGCTACAAATTTAATAATTAATAATTATTAACCATAAACAATATAAATTTTTTTCATATAGAATCATTCTCTTCCTACACTGGCAATAAATTTGTACTAAAATGTGGGTCAAAACTTAGTCAAGTATCGGGTAGATAATTATAAATGTCTGTAATAACGATGACTTGTTGGACGTTAGACACCTTAGTCCGCCCGTGACCATGAATGCTGCAAAGTGTTCGAAACGTCGGGCAATCATAAATCAAATACAACGCGATATAATCCGTAAAAGTAGTTTTATTTACAATTTATATATAAAGATAAGTAAAATCGAAAATTTTGAACTCTTACGGCGTGGGTAATCACCCAGAAAAGTAAATCAAATAAGAATAATACAGTGGTGTTCATATCAAACTTGTTTGTGAGAATGATAATATTCAGCTGATGGCTCACTAGGATAATGGTTAGCAGCGCTTTCTCCGACGGCTGTACGCGGGGGTCATCCGGTCGATGGCCCTGTACGGCGCACTGGTGTGGGCGGGGTCCATTACCATCCGACTTAGGGCCCTTCTGTGGCGACCACAGAGGGTCATGGCAGTCAGGGCCATCCGCGGATACCGCACGGTGGCGACGGAGGCAGCGTGCCTATTGGCCGGGACTCCCCCGTGGGACCTGGAGGCGGAGATGCTCGCCGGACTATATCGGCGGGTGACGAGGGTGCGAGCGGGGGGCGGTGTGGTCTCATTAAGGGATCTCACCGCCTGGCGCGTCGTCGCCCACCGAGACGTCATTGCCCGTTGGGCAGTCCGACTGGAGAGGCCTCGGTTCGGGGTGCGAACCGTGGAGGCCTTACGGCCGGTGCTGATGCAGTAGTTGGAAAGGCGGCACGGGGTGCTCTCCTTCCGACTGGTGCAGGTTTTGACGGGGCATGGGTGCTTCGCCAAATACCTGCACAAGGTCGTTAGGAGGGAGAGTACACCGTCTTGCCACCACTGCGATTGCGACGAGGACACGGCGCGCCATACGCTCGAACCCTGTGCGGCTTGGGCAGTGCAGCGCTGTGAACTCGTCGCAATCATCGATACGGACCTGACGCTGCCGGCTATCGCTAGGGCGATGGTCGACAGCGTCGGGAATTGGGACGCGGTCGCAGCCTTCTGCGAGACAGTGATCTCGCGGAAGGAGGCGGCGGATCGCCTGCGCGAGGAGCGCAGCCTCGATGAGGAGATCCGCCGCCGGCGACTGGGGCGGCGTAGGCGCAACTATCTGCGCCTCATGCCGCCCTAGCTGAGGCCGCGGGTGACGTGACCGGGGATTAGTCCGTCACCCGCCGAGAGGCCAACCGCGTGAGGAAAGACCGACGTCCTCCCCGAGGGGGGGACGTCGGTCGATGGGAGGGTACCCCACGTAGGGGGTATTCCGTCGGGCCGACCACTGACGACAAGTAAACCTGCTCCGATGGCCGGCCCAACGACAAAGGCGAGGTGGTTTTCGGGTGGGTTGTGGGAGTTGCATGCTTAAGCCCCTCTGTCGCCCCGGACGGAGTGGTGCGGAGGCGCGCCGACCGCAGCCCACCCACAAAAAAAAAAAAAGCAGCGCTTTCTAGAGAAAAGTATACCATTTTATTGCGGTCACCAATCTGTCCTCCAAGCAAGGTGATTACCTTAGAATAATAACGTATAGAAGGATAGTGTCAGTACTTCGAACTTTAAAAATTTGAATCTAAAAATACTAATGGCGGGCAGACGATTACACACGTACACACGGAAACCACTATACAAATTATGAAATCAAATTTTGTTTTTATTAACATAAATCGTCGAAATACTTTTAAAAGCAATGTTAAAAACATTTTTATGTTTTTCAAATGTGTTGTGGCACCATTTGAATGCACAAGCCGTCATAATTACCTATTTATTTTTTAAGAGTTGCGTACGTTCGTGCAGTGCAATGACTTGTACATTACGGGACTGTTCCGGCGTAGGCTCCATTAGGCTCCAATTGAAATGCCTCACTTTTTGTGCGTGGACTTACCTTCTATATGTTATTATTCTAAGGTGATTACGGCAATTATCCCATCAAAGAATGACTGCAGCGCCATTCTATGGGAAGGACCTACGTCCAATGGTGGTCAATGATAAGTTAAATTATGATAATGATGAACTAACGCTTATTTGTTTCTCGAATACCTACGACATAACAAGGCGTCTACCGTAAAGGAAGGTTTTGGAGTACCGGACTCTTACGGGCCGAAGAAGTTTTTGCTTAATAAAGTGCTACTATGTAACTGTAGGGGAGAAAGGTTCTCGAGTGGCGACCACGAATCGGACGACGCAGCGTAGGTCGACTACTATAGTTGTCACAAAATAAAAGGTCCGCTTTGACAGTTCATGCCCAATAAGTTTTCTATTTTTTACCGATCGAAATGTTTTGAAGGTAATTATATTTTTCATTGACGGGTATCGCCCACTGGGCTAAGTGCTGTGGCATAACGATTTTTTCATATTGTCCACAGACTATTAATAATCGGTTAAGGAAAAATAAATCGATCAAGATATATTTTTTAAGGCGGACTCTTACTTGGCCGGTGTTATTAATTTTAATACTAGTATTTAGACCAAATAATTACAGAATTTCACCAGCTGTGTAGTGATTTTTACTAAAAATTCGAGACGTCAATATTGACAATATGAAAATGAAATAATATATTATATGGGTGACGATGGCTCAACTGACAATTTTGGCTCATCATCTTAAGAAAATGATTGACTGAAGATTCACTTTTTCTCGATATTTTTGTGATTGAGTGAATGTTATTGTAACAAAAATATTAAATGATAGAAAAATGACCATTCGTAAGATTGTATCATTTCAAAATACCTACAATATCACAGTTTAAGTAAAATTTTCAAATCAGTACTTTAATCCAATGCACTTTACAATACATATTTAAATCGATTATATACTCATGCAAACTTGAATCTATTCATCGTGAGTATCGAGTACCAAGTCGTATGGTTCATCACTAATTACATCGGTAAGACCAAATGTCAAAACGGGCCTCTTATTTTGTGACAACTATAGGTGGACTGACAACATCTTAAAAGTCGCAGGGAACCGTTGGATGCAAGTGGCGCAAGACCGTTCCGAGTGGCATTCTCATGGGGAGGCCTATGTTTAGCAGTGAGCGTCTATAGGCTGATGGAATGGAATGTGGCTATAAATTTATTTTTATCTGCATATAAGAACCCTTAGTTGTTTTTAGATACCCGTGGGAAGAGAGGGGTGGTGAATTGTATTGTTAAGTCGTTAATTTCAGCTCATATACGTCCCACTATTGGGCTCGAGCCTCAGTCCTAATAGGAGGAAAATTGACCTTACTGGTCAGACAGGTTGGTATAGGATTTTATTTCGAGTTTTCCTTCTCTTTCATAGATGTTATATGCGTATTATATCCTTTACTCGTCTTTTACGACATCCACGGGGAAGATAGAGAGTGGTGATTTATTCTTACGCAGTTACTACACGCCAAATAATTTCTACTATTGAATTAAAACAACATAGTTTTCTGTCAACCCTGTTAGTCTGATTATGGTGTCTGCTATGAAGTAATTGTGAGAGGTTTTCTTATCTAATGGCCGATTGTTGTAAACTTTGTTACTTCAGACAAGAAAGCATAGTTACAGAATTTCTAAAATGCTTATAATTTTTTCCCATAGTAAACTGTTGCTGTTATTAAATTTAATTTCATTTATGGTGAGAGATTAAGAGTTAATTTATCATCACCTGGTACGTTCCCATGGGAGTCGCAAAAGCGGACTAAGCGAGCGTTAGAGGAATGAGGATGCACTCTCATAGAAATAACACAACAACAATTATTATCATCAATGCTTACCAGGCATGGTGATTAAACTATTATCATCATTTTATAAAGCTATATCATGCTGTGTGATGACGGAGCAAGAATACAATTCACCACCCCCTATCTTGCCCGTGGGTGTCATAGAAGACGCCTAAGGGATAAAATATGCGTTTGGGCCGGCCACTGACGACAAGTCACCTGCTCCGGTGGTCTGTCCAACGATGAAGGCGACGTGTCACGGGTGGGTTGCCACGTACCTAAAAAAAAAAATCCAATACCTGATAGAATCAAGGTGGAAAAGGAAAGTAACCTTGAGATGAGCAACCTCTAGAATTTCAACTTATGCCCCAGAATTTCTAATATTATTTCGATATGTATTTCCCTTCTGAACGAGATATCCTCAAGACTCCACTAAGGATATACTTGTATTAGTGACTTTACAAGCATATAATTTAACGCACACAAATTACACCCAGTTTTAAAATAACAATTTGTGGTAATAAGAATTGCCCTGTGTGGGAATCGAATGGGCGCGGTAAGTCGATAGTTTTGCCACTAAAGCATATATGTAGTTAACCGAATTCTTGACTTTCTCTGCAAAATAACGTTTAAAATACAAGTCTTTTGCAAAGCAAAATAAAAAGTTGCAAGTAATTATTTTATTTTAATGAATTATATCACACACGTAAAATTAAAAATATATTTAATTCTCAACAGCTTTCATACGTCAAAATGTTGACAAAAGAAATTTTTTATACACATTATGATTCAACAATATAATAATTTCGTAACTAATTATTACTCAGCATTTTCACCAATACCGTCAGACGTTTTAAAACTTAAAAAAGTGTGTGTGTACTTATCTACGCAAGAAAGAAGTTCTTTCTTTTGCTTCTTTAGGGTTCCGTATCCAAAGGGTAAAAACAGGACTCTATTAATAAGCTGTCTGTCCGTTCGTCTGTCTGTTACTAGGCCTCAAGAACCGCGGTAGCTAGACAGTTGAAATTTTTACAAATTATGTATTCCTGTCGTCACTATAACAACAAATATTGAAAACAAAATATAATAAATATTTAAGGAGGACTCCCATACAATAAACGCGATTTTTTTGCCCTTTTTATAGATCATGATGTGGAACCCTTCGTGCGCAACTCCGACTCGCACTGGGTCGGTTTTTTTAAAAGACAACGGTCAGCACTAAGGAAATAATCCTTGTATTGCGGGGGACTTTACAAACATAATTAACGTTCTAAGTCTTGATGTCATTTGTGGACACAAATGACATTTTTTTTTATTGCCAATGGTGGCAAATGAGCAAACAGTACACCTGATGGTAAGTGTTGCTGCCGCTCATGGACCTTTTACAAGGCCGCTGCCTACCGTGAAGAAAGTGAAGGGAGTGTGAATGCGTGCATTGAGGCTCGGTGATACCAAGGGCACTACCAAAACCCTTCACACGCAAACACCCTCACAAAGTTGGGCTTCCGGCTCTCTCGATCACCGAACGAAGCGCAGTAATTAATTGCTACTACACAGACGTCGGTTTTCTGCGAAAGTGTGGTACTGCCCCGGATGGACCGGCCCGCGGCTGTAGACAGATAACTGTCGACAGTGTGGTCCTACCACTCTACCACTACCTCCTCCTACCACCACCAGACTCAAAACAATAATTTGTGGATCGCACAAAGTGTTGTTCTACGTGCAATTTGAACCCGTGACACTGGCACTGTAGTATCTTAATCACTACGCCATCTGTGCGGTCAAGTTGTACTTTTTTGGCAAAAAATCTTTCTCAAAATTTTATTTTTCGCGTTATTCTACGTATATAGAAAAACCGGCTAAGTGCGAGTCGGAGTCGCGCACGAAGGGTTCCGTATCTATAGAAAATCGTGATTGTTGTATGGGAGCCTTAAATACTTATTTTATTCTGTTTTTAGTATTTTTTGTTATAGCGGCAACAGTAATACATAATTTGTAAAAATTTCAACTGTCTAGCTGTCACGGTTCTTAAGATACAGCCTGGTCAGACGGACGTTCAGACGGATGGACAGACAGCGAAGTCTTAGTAATAGGGTCCCGTTTTTACCCTCAGGGTGCGGCACCCCAAAAACGACACTAACTATATAAGAAAAGGTTTTATTATAACGCATTATGTCGATATTAATACCATTGTATACGTTTCGTATACGTACAAACCTTTTTTTTTTTTTGTTAACGCTGTGGAAATGCAATTTACGCACTACCCCTCGCCGGTAACAGACGAGGGGGGTGTGTGGGACTCACCAGTCGCCTATGCAACCGGAATACCCACTAAGACTAACAGCGGTCCCTTCCGCGCTTTTACGGAGTGCCGGAGAGATCGTCTAATGACATTCGATCCCCAACACTCCTCGGGCCACGTCCTGTCGTCACTCAAGGCGGTGGGAGGAGACGCGCATATCGGCGCCTCCCCCTCCCTGGCCGCCGCTTACGGAGCGAGTTAGCGGACGCAAATGACTCGCGTTCCCGCTCCGCGGCCTCGTTCCGGGCGATGACCTCCTCGCAGAAAGAGGCCATCGCCGACCAGCACCTGTCGCTGTCGAGCATCTTTGTTATGATGGTCAATAACGACAGGCCCGTTCCTATGACCGCCGACAGGTCGCGGCGCTGAGGCCCCCAGGCGGGACATACCTCCAGGGTGAAACCTGTATAAACCTATTTGACCAGCACGGTATAGGAAGTTCAATTACCCTTCCATTGTAGAGGAGGTTCGAGCCCAACAGTGGGACGTATATAAGCCGAGATGATGATGATAACGTTTTAATGGCCAGTAGAATTGTTATCAAATTAAATTTGTTCCGCCTCGTTAGATCGATACGGTTCGGTGCGTTCGCGTATTAAAGCATTTGTAGCAAATAGCACATTTAATAAACTAAGCACTTATATTTGCATATTGAGCGTTTATAAGATTTACATATATATTTACGCGGTTTCGTTCAGATTTTATCCATCAAATCTATGCTAAAATACATATTTTCGTTACAAGAAACAGCGCTTGTTTTGTTTTGTTTTCATATGGTGGCTTTTAGCTATGTTTGGTTAATATTGGTTCAGCAGTATAAGAGGATCAGCTCTTTGTCGTAACGATGTAATGGCGAATGATAACTCGATTAGATGCTTCACACGTGCCAGTATAATCGTTAATAGACAATCAATTGATAATTTCTGTTGAAAACAACGTTATAGTTTTTTATTAATTTAGTTTATGTCGGGAGTTAATCAATTTTTTTCAATTTCACTTATTATTTACGGATTTTAACAGGCGTCATTCATCTTCATCAGACATCAACATCGCAGTCCGCCCGTGATCAGTAATGTGTTCGAAACGTTGGGCAATTAAAATCAAATACATATGCGATAAAATCCGTAAAACAGTTTTATGAACAATAATCGTATATATTTTTTAACCCTGTTTTTGAAACAGGTTATGGTCTAGACTAGACATTTGAATCTTCCTTCTCCTTGTATTGACGGATTAAGAATACAATTTTCCACTACTTGTCTTGCCCGTAGGTATTGTATAAGATGTCTAAGGAATTAAATAGAAACAGAAATATACAAGAATTGCTCGTTTAAAGATATAAGATAACAACATCTATAGAAGTGAAGGAAAACTCGGTGACTTGATGAACGTAAGATATTCGAGTCCGTCCGTGACTATAAAAGGCTGTAAAATATTCGAAACTTCGAGCAATCAAAGATTAAATACAAGCGTGATGAAATCTGTAAAAATAATTTTCATTTCAGCTTATATACGTCCCACAGCTGGGCTCGAGCCTCCTCCTCAATAGGATGAAAATTGACCTTACTACACCATGCTGGTCAGACAGATTGGTATAGAGTTTTATTTTCAGTTTTCCTTCTCTTGCATAGATGTTCATGGCTATTATATCCCTTAGTTATCTTTTACGACATTCATGGCCAAGATAGGGAGTGGTAAGTATTCTTACTCCGTCTCCACATGAATAGTTTAGTAATAATTGTTTTATTTATAACTATTTAGTAGTTTCACTTTATTCAAAACATTGAGTGTAACCAACGTTTTTGTTTAGTCAATATTGACATTACAATCATCGAGAATCATAGACGCTGTCCACTCTACATATCTTTGGTACTCAAGCTATACTTTCGACACTTGATGACTGCATCGTAGTTCCGTTGGCTACTTACCTTATTTCTTTCTATTCATAATGACTACACAGTTGGCGTAATGGTTAAGATACTAACCTACCGTGCCAGTGCCGCGGGTTCGAATCCCACGCAGGACAATACTTTGTGCGAACCACCAATTATTGTTCTAGTTCTAGGTGAGTTCAGTTCCTATAGTGTTTAAACTGCTCGATATAGAGAAATAACTTGAAATGTATATCCTTAATAATATTATAAATGCGAAAGTAATTTCTTTTGGTTTGTTACGCTTTCACCCTTAAACCACCGTACCGATTACAAAAATTCTTTCACCAATGGAAAGCCATAATATCAGAGAGTAACATAGGCTATATTTTATCCCGATATTCCCACGGGAACGGAAACTGCGCGGGTAAGGCGACGAAACCGAAGCGAAGCGAGGGCGGGTTGCTAGTATCTATATATTATCTGTAAATTATATTCTTTCCCTTTCAAGGGAAAAGGGAAAGATGACTAAGGAGTCATCTTTTTCGACACCAACAGACAAGAAAGGGAGTGATGAAATGTATTCTTAATCCGACACCACACGGATAAAATTAATTTATTATTTCTGAAATAAATTTCTTCTGCCGAATTAAATTTAAACTATACGTTTGTTAAATTTAAACTATTGTGTGCATTTTTATAATCTCATCATCGCAGCTCACATACGTCCCACTGTTGGGCTCGGGCCTCCTCCACAATGGGAAGAATTTGATCTACTATACCATGCTGGTTAGACATGTTGGTATAGGTTTTCATTTGGAGTTTTCCTTCTATTGCACAGATGTTATGTGCATATTACATTCCATAGTCCTCTTATACGACGTCCACGGGCAAGATAGGGAGTGGTGAATGGTATTCTTACTCCGTCACCACACGGATTTTTTTATAATCCACTTTAATGTAATTTATTTTGATATATTCCTTTAGGCAGGTTTGGATGGAGAGTGAATCCATCTCGTCATCGACATGATTATGTGACGCGTTAACGCTAATAATATATTTAGCTAAGTCACTATCAGCATATCTGTGCCTATAGATATCAAAACCAGATAAATGTGAAAAGATTTTCAATTTTTAATTTTAATTTAAGATTAATTAATTTGAATATCCAAAAATAACTGTCTGTTCATCAGTTTAGGTTCTTATTTCTGTCGGCCTTCCTTATCATGGAGTTGTGTTTTTTTTTATTAACGTATTACTATTTCGCGCTATAATCAATTATTTTGTATTTCATTTTAAACATCTATTTAAGGACCCTAGAGTTCTTAAGACGAATATAACCTTAACTGCCGAAATCCATTAAATCTTGTGAAAGATACGAAGAAATAAACAAATTTATAAACATACAAGTCCTTCGTCATGTCAGCTCACATAAGTCCCACTGTTGAGCTTGGCTTCTTCCACAATGGGAGGACAATCGACCAGGAAATTTTCAGACATTTTGGTATACAGATTTATGTAAATTTTTCCATCTCTTGCATAAATGTTATCAGCATATCATATCCCTTAATCGACTTTTACACCGACGGGTAAGAGCGGGTGAATTGTATTCTTACTCCATCACCACACGGAAAAATCCTTCCTCAGTCGGGTAAAAAAGGTAAATATAATCAGACTTCTAGTTAGTTTTATTCACAACGAAGTTATAGGGAGTTGAAACTGGCCTGAATTATTTCGAGAAAAGGATGTTACGGCAGTGTTGCGTTTTTACTCGACTTGGCGGAAGCACTGCCTTGCCCCTAGATTATATCTCCCATTATATTCATTCATATAAACATACCTTGCATTTTATTGCCATTAAAATTAAGATATCAAATTGTGTTTGGTATTTTAAACAATGCGAATGTATACGGAGTTGTGTTAATTATTGTATAAATGTTTATAATTAAGTGTAGAAAGTTCATTATTAAATTAAATGTGTTTATGTCATATATTTTAGAGATATTTCACTTGTACAAATAATTAATAATTATGAAGAGAAATGCGAGTTGAATTAACCTTATTTTTTGACATTAAATATTTGAAATTTGCTTTCATTGTAAAAGTGATATGGCATTTAGATATGAAATTTCATATTTAACAATATTAATATTAGTGATGTCATTTACAAAATATAACACCTACAGAATCCAGTGTGGAGTTTTAAACAAATAAATGTGAATCGTCATCAAATATTTTAGCCCTTACACAAATATTTTATCTATGAGATAATTAAATTAGTAACAGTCCCTATCATATTTGACAGCGACAAATTAATGTTTCTTTTTTCTTTTTTTATATTCAAAATAGTCCTTTATATTAGAATCGCTATTTGAAAATAGCATTTTAAATTGATTAGTTTTCTTGTATTAATATTTATAATTCGATTTTGTGTATATGTTATGTAATTTTGTTTTGGTAGAATTTAATCTGTATGTGTAATACTTTTACGTGTAATAATTTTAATATGGATGATCTTTTTTGGCATATATCTTAACCTGATTATAACAATATTACTATTATTTATGAAGTCAATTCTTATTGTAAAGGATTAACCTTAAATCGTAAAAATGTCATTTACTTTCCTCGCATATATTTATAATCTTCAACCAAATAAAGTTTTATTACTGCTATAATAACTACTGAGAAATATTTAACAAAAACAATAAAAAAAAATTACAAAAAAAAAAAAATTGTAATCTACGAGCGTAATCGAGTTATCCAAACTTTGATGATCAGTAGCCACTATTCGGCTGTACCAACAAGATAATTCTTTATGAAAGTACAAAAGATATTCAGGGTGAAATAATAGACCTTTTTTATAAAAAAAAACAACTGTTATATTTAATATATTTGGGTGGTTCACAATAAATAATAACAGCTAAAGAAGACATTATTTGTACACAAATGCATCACCTAAGAAATACATATTTACAATATTCATATATAATATATATAATAATATAGATAATAATAATATAATAAACGAAGAGCAAAAAACAAACATTTTACATAAATATATCAATACGAAAAATTATTTACAAAAGCCATATATAAAAATAAATAAATATGATATAAATAAATAATAAAATGACTAGCAGGAAATTGAACACATGCAAATCGATATTAATCATAATTTAATAAAAAATAATTCAGATGTAGGCAAAATAAACAAAATAATAAAAACAATATTAAAGCTATCGTAAATTGATGTGGGTACATTTGTACTAACAATAAGGGATACTTATAATAAACAGGTACGTTGTAGAAAGAGAAAGAAATATAATTAAAAAGAGTACGGCGATGCGTATAGAAATAATTAGACAAGATGCACTCGTCACACAAAAATTAATAAATAATTTAAATAAATTATTAAATATTAAATTAGAATCGTTACTTTAAGGTCCAAACTAGACTACGTAAGTATTAACCATGGCCCCTATGGACTTAGATTATCTTAGGTATTAGTTGGAGTAGGCGCTATAGGCCAAATCTTGGGCTTCCTGTGCGGATCTGCCCCAACCACCGTGACCACCACCGTGGCTGAAGTGTTCCTCATGGTGTGGGTGGGCAACTACTTCGTAGCTCTCATGATGTTCGCCTTTGGAGAGGAGTTTCTTGAGGAGGACTAAAGCAGAAGCCAAGAGGGCGGCCTTAGCGAGCATCAAACCCTTGACGGCTGCAAAAGCGATGATGCCGAGGAACAGAGGGATGAGTGACTGGATCTTGAGTTGGAGAAGAGCGAGGATGGGGAGGAGCTGCTTCAGCTTCTTCTTCTTGCCACGGCCTGTAAGATTATAAATATAATTAAATTTTTTCTAGATATTATAAATGTTTTGAATTATGGAACTAAAATGGATATACTATACATAATTATCTTTATCTCTCTTACCCAAGGGTGTCCCTCTCTTACTTGTGGGTAAAAGCGACAACTATAAGAAGACTAAGAAATTATTATACGCATATAACAACTATGCAAAAGATGGAAAACTTGAAATAAAACCCTATACCAACACGTCTGACCAGTATGTTATAGGAAGCTGTGATGATGACGATGATGATTATGATGGTGACTATATATAAATAAATATACCTATATATCTATCAAAAGATAAATATTAAGTTAAAAGAGAAATGTCGATTCAAATAATTCACTCAATTTCAAACCCTATAAGATAAACATAATAATTCCTTACACCTAATGAACTGTTAGGTAAGAGCAGATATAACAACCAATGAAAAAGCTATCACTCATATCAATGTCATCTTAAACGACTATGTATAAATTCTAGTAACATATCGCACTTTCTAACTTCTAGTCATTGAATACACGATTGAAATTGAATAAATAGGAAAGGATGTTTGTAGGCAAACACTATGTTTTGAATTTAAAATTGCCTCGTGTCTAGTTTATATAATTTACTATATAAGTTCAAATGTTAATCGACCAACGGAAACTTCATTGATATTCAATGTCCTTAACACACGACTGAAATTGTAATTCTACATGTTACGTCCAGTTTGCATAACCTCATTCACCTAGAAAGTGTTTTGTTTGGTACCAATTCGAAAGCTTCAAGCCTACATCCATATTTCGTTAGCAAGATTACGCCTGGAGCGTTACTTTTACTCATTTCTTGATAGAGATTTCGATCGCAAACCGTCTCAGCGGAACTGTAGAACTAGTTGGGACTACATACTAAGTGTATGTACTATGGCCATCTAGCAAAAACCAGAAACAGTTTGTCCGCTTTCCACGATAATCAAGCTTCTTAATAGGTTAGAGAAACCCTCACGAGACTTGTTCGGACAACGTTTCTAGTATCTCTGTATAATACGGATATCCGTTTAATAATTTCCTCGATTTCGTAACTATGTTGCAAATAGTTTTAGCATTAATTTCCTTCTCGTCATGTATAAGATCTGATTAATTTTTGACCGCACTTTCTATTTTAAAATTCTTAAGCGTACCAAACAGGTTTTGGCATGTTTTAATTTATTTGGCGAGAGTTATGTGAAGAATAATAACATGAACATGATTTTATATAACTACTTTTTACTTTTATGATACTAATATGCTAGTATGTATCATGATTTATTAAAAGTTCGTCATATTTGAGATCTTTCTGATTCATGACTTGTGGAACGTTTTATAGTGTTTTTTCTTTACAATCGAATTTATCAGAAACCTGCTTCGCTGCAGAATCGGTTATGTAACATCTAGTGTCATAATTCTTGTAATGACTGAACAGAATGAAGTGTTGAACAACATATAATGAGGCTTGAAATTTATTTGCTCATATGTGTATTCCTAATATTTAAACTTAGTTATTTGTTTTAAAATGATGACGAGTTTTTGATTGACCTCGAGTGAAAATTCATTCGGCCTTTTAACAAGATACAATTGTAAATCTATTGGGTATCATCAGTGATTATATTACACTTTCACTTGTTGAAATAATTTGATAGCTTATGAGAATTGTACGTTAATAATATAGTGGATACGTAAATACTGGTTTCGCGGCTATAAATCTGGCCTTTTTGTGAGAGCATCGTTATTTGACATGACGTATGCAATTATTTTTTTTCGTGGGAAATATTATGTGTATCAAACACAATGTAAAGTATGCTAAACAGTTTAGAAAATTATTTGCCGTTAAACATACTTGCCAAATAGTAATTTCGTAATATATTATGTTGTTCAAATATTTTTAAAGCTTATAAGTTTCGCTAGTAAAACTTAATTGGAACGTTAGCGCTTCGAATAAAATTGATTTTTAAAACAAATGTTGTATTCTATTGCCAAATTTATATTTTGGATACGGTTTGAATGGAAATCTTAATAGTTTTATTTGTTATATATGTTTATAAAATATATGTTTAACACTTACCCTCTTCAAGAGACCTCTTCATATCCTCGACTGTGTTCTTGGGCATGCGCAGCTGGATCACATGATTTTCCATGAAGTCCGCAGCGGCATCCACTAGCCTAGCTTCCACTTGGTTCTCCCTAGCCTGGGGTTCTTCAGGTAGGGGTTCATAGGACCTCGCTGAACGTGTGCTTCCGACATTGTAGATTGTGAGCCCATCGGTCAATTTCAATTCGCGAGCTGCAGAAGCATTTTCAACGAATCGTAGGGATTTTTCCTGTAGAACAATTCAAAATATTAGCAAAACATAAAATGTTTAAACTTATAGTTTATAAAAGTTTTAATATTTACGGTGTTTTATTGGATAATAAAGAATTAATATTAGAAAATGTTATTCGGTAACTATAACTGTTTATATGTATGTCGTCTACCAGTCTAGACAAATTAATGTTTTGGACTTGAGGAATATGTGTTTTAACTAGAAAAACTTAATATGCATTTAGTTAAGATTAACAAATTTGCCTTTTCGTATAACTAAATTAATAATTTTTAATTAAAATAAAAAAAAATAAACACTTTGAAAAGGAAAATATTAATGTTGATATTTAATTTAGGACCTCTGTGTATTTTTACGATTTTTATTAACGGGAACAATATGGAAAATAACGAAGAAGTTCAAAATATATAACTATGGGCTGGTTCACACTAAACACAACACAACACACCTTGAGGCACGTCCAGGTATCTTCTTCGGCACAACTCTTGACGACTCCAACAACTGAACTGATGACATCATCGTCTGAACTGGCAGGTTTGCAGCTAACTGCAGCTACACACACTAATAATACTATGAAGGTCTTCATTTTTGAGGTCCTATGCTCCTTGACGGTGGTAAGTGAAATGCTGCTAGGGACCTGTCAGAAAGCGGTTTTATTCAGCGAACCCCCACTTCGGGTTATCGGCCGAATTGCGCTGCCATAGCACGTGTTACGAATGTCATAGACGCGGCACAGGTGGAACACTTTTAGTATAGGGTTAGGTTTTTAATTGACTATGGGAAATTTATTAGCGTACTTGATTATAGATTTCGGTGAAGCTTTTGATTGGGTTAATAATGTTAAGGTGTGGCCATGGTATTGAGAAAAATGGACTTATTTTTATGTTTATTCGATTTAGTATTAATAATTATAGTTATTTAGTTTAGTATAAATAATAATTATTTACGCTTAGTGTGGTGATGGGGTTTGAAATACAATTTCCATGTCCCTTTTTTCCTGTGAATTGGTATTTCTACTCCCGTTGTGGAGTAAAAGGAATACAAGAAAATAAAATCGATATAGGATAAATAAATAAAAGTAAATTTATATTAAACCGCCTGGTCTAGTAAGTTAATTTCTCATTGCGGAGAATGCTCAAGCCCAGCAGTGGGAAATATTTATATATGGGTGCTGGGATGACGATTATGATAAATTATTTTTAGATTTGTAATGTGAAAATCAAAAGATCGTATTGATATAATGAATTTAAAATATTTACTAGTTTTCTAAAGATAATTTAATAATTATTTATTTAACTTAGTTTTATATTATACATGTAGGTATTTTAGAACGGATAAATATTTTTAAATTTTAGTGCTGATAAAAAATATTGTTTTAAATAATATACAGTTACCTTAATTAATGCCGAAATAACCCATATTTGGCGTTTCATTTTGCAATTTACCGTATAATGAGGGCTTCTGTATTAAATTATCTAATCATCACAGCATCACGTCCCACTGTTGGGCTCGAGCTTTCTCCACAATAGGAAGAAATTTAAGCTGGCTACCACGCTGGTCAGATGGTTTGCTACATGGTTCTATTTCCAGTTCTATTTCTTTTGTGTAGATGATGTATGCATATTATAATTCATTAGTCGTCTTTTACGACACCCACGGGCAAGAAAGAAGGTAGTGGTTTGTATTCTTACTCCATCACCACACGGAACCAAATTATCTGTTTTATTTATGTTATTGCACATAATGAAATTTTCATGATGATCATTATCTGAGCCCATATACGTCCCACTGTTGGGCTAGCGCTTCCGCTGGTCGGACGTGTTGGTATAGTTTTGTTTCGAATTTGCATTATTTATAAAACTTATTTATTTTTGTTCTTATATTTGTGTACTTAAAACAACTACTTTTTTTAAGCGTTTTGGTATTTCATATTCTAGTTTTTATATATCTTTGTTAATCATTAGTATATCTATATAATAAATATAATTTAATGCTACATAGAATAACTTAATTGATGGTTTAAGTCATGTTAAGTTATATGGAAATTGACCTACTATACCACGCTGGTCAAACGTGTTGCTATAGAGTTTTTAGGTGTCTCTTACGACATCCACGGGCAAGAAACGGCCTGGTGAATCTTACTCCGTCACCACACGGAAAATTGCTTATAAATTACCAAATCAATATGAGTTGTTTTTTAAACTGTGTGTTTGATTATCAATCTTTAATTTATTAATATTTAGGTTATTTCGATAGCAAACTTTATGAAAATAAATGCAATTTTGTATAGTAGGTAATCATATTCTTTCGCGCCATTCATTTATTTTAATCATTCATTTCATAACAGATACGACCCACTATTGGGGTTGGGCCTCATCTAATTTGTTAGGGAAATTGATCTACTGTACAATACTGATCAAACATGCTGGTATAAGGTCTTATATCGAGTTTTCCTTCTCTTGCAGTGATCTGATCTGTATACGATACCCACGGGTAAGGGGGTACTGAATTATACTCTTACTCTGTCACCATACAAAAAAGCGCTATTCTCCATCTTTATTTTTTCCATCTATGCCCTAAATTTATAACTTCCACTGTCGAATATAGGTCACCTATAGGGGAAATAATTCGAAGACTGATAGTTTGACAATCTCAAAAAGTGTTATAATATTTTCACTTAAGTCAAGGAACTCTGTACCGGTGGTCGGCCCAACGCCGAAGGCGACGTGCTATACGGGTGGGTTGTGGGGCAACGCGCCGCCCCTCTGTCGCCCCGGACGGAGCCGGGTGGTGGGTGCACTGATCATAGCCCACCCCAAAAAAAGTGTTATAATATTCCCGGGGAAATACTTCTTATGTGGCTATACGCCACATGTCGGGTACCCCGAGAAGGAAAATAGTATGATTATTACGCCTATCTCTCTGACAATGGCACAGATGGCATAGTGGTTAAGATACAAACCTATCGTGCCAGCGTCGTGGCTTTGAATTCCACACAGAACAAAATATTTTTCTGATCCGCAAATTATTGTTCTGAGTCTGGATGTAATTTGTGTCTGTTAATTATATTTGTAAAATAACATTAATTTAAAAAAAAACAAGCTTTATTTAAACGCTATAAACAAGAGTGCTTGTCAAGACTATTCAAACGAGTCCAAATTCGACGGTTTTATCTTGTTCAGTTTAAAAGTTCCTATAGCTACCTTCCGACGCCATCTTGAGACCAACTTCATGTTACCATATTATTGCATTATCACCGAAGTTACGTAAGTAAACCAAATTTCAACCTAATCTAAGGACAGGAAGTGGTTCTAATTTAACTCGCAAGATTTGTCCCATAATAACAGGGCAAGTTAAATAAAAGCTTTTAAAAAAAATCTGGTTTATCTGTCTTCAGTGGGATAGTATTGAATGGTGGTACATGCCTCATCGTTATTACTGACATTGACTAACTTAATAATAAAGTCTTAGAGTAATTTATCTAGGTTATAATCGTCATCATCTTAGCTCAAGTACGTTCCACTGTTAGACTCGGAACTCTTCCACAACGGGAGAGAATTTGACTTATTATTATACCATGCTGGTCAGACGTGTTGGTATAGGGTTTTTTCCAGTTTGCCTTCTCGTGTATAGAAGTTATCTGCTTATTATATCCCTTAATCATCTTTTACGGCAACCACGGGTCTGTTATGACACTAATTGTAAATATTTTTTTTTGTTTTCATAAATTAAATGTTATAAATGGAGTAGTGATCCGCTTTGGCAATGAGTCTTATAGTTTTTTACTACCATCATTTCAAAATGATTTCAGCTCATATACGTCCCACTGCTGGGCTCGAGCCTCCATATAGATAGGAGTGAAATTTACCTACTATGCTCGTCAAAAGTCGATCTTTACTTTTTACTTTAACTTGGTATAATAAGTATGTAGTATATTATACCAAATTAATCGGACAAGTTGGTATAGGGTTTTATTTCGAGTTTTTCTTCTCTTGCATATCATAATATATATATATAAATTACGTGTCACGTTCTTTGTCCGCGATGGACTCCTAAACTACTTAACTGATTTTAATCAAATTTGCACACCGTGTGCAGTTTGATCCAACTTAAAAGATAGGAAAGCTTACATCTTAATTTATAGTCGCAATATTATTTTATTGCAAATTATTTATCTATTATTTGACATTCACAATTATCTGTTAACTCCAAACGATTTTAACAGATGGCGATATCCGTTGACTGGATTGAGTAATTAATTAATAGATGGCGCTGCTATGTCGAACCTACAAACGTGTCATATACGATTTTAACTTGCTTTTTTACATAGATGCCATTTATAAAAAAATATGACGACCTCCATGACTTATATTCTTCTACAGTTCCACTTAAATAGTTTAA
This sequence comes from Lymantria dispar, assembly GCA_032191425.1. NCBI lineage: Eukaryota > Metazoa > Arthropoda > Insecta > Lepidoptera > Erebidae > Lymantria > Lymantria dispar. Next base: position 21,666,005 of record CM063464.1, read on the forward strand.
TAAAATGTAATATAACAAAAACATTAGCCACAGCAACGCGTAGCCGAGTCTGCTAGTATATTATATGCATTTTTATCTTTTAGACGTCTTGCAATACTCTAGACAAGATATTAGGTGGTGGATAATTTTTACTCTATCACCACACGAAAAGTTTTCTAATATACTTAATAGATTAATTTAGACATGAAGTCTTCTATGGATATACGAGGATAACGATGTGGTCCTTTACATGATAAATATGCCAAATTTGGTACGAAGTTTTCGTTTTCCCCTCCTACAATTATCTTAACATTACCATAATTTTAGCTCATATGCATCTCATTATTGGGTTTAAGTGCCCTCCACAATAGAAGGTAATCTGACTTATTCTACCACCAGTAGAAAGACTTTTTTATAACCTTTTCCACCTTTATCCTATCCCGCATTCTTTCCTTTCTTGCAATACAATCTATGTACGTTATCTTTCTTCCCTTCATTATTAAAAATATCTGGTTGGCCGATCTTCGCTCGCAATATTTTTGTTGTATTTTTGTCGAATTTATTTAGATACATATTAATAAAAATTAAATAATGAAAAAATATAAAAAATTACAAAAAGAGAATAATAATAACACCGAGATTCGATCCGACGCTGTTTGAATGACAAAACAAAACTAAAAACAAACTGGGCAACTTCCCAACTGAGCTATCGTAACTGACATTGACGGCAAAATTTGAATTCATATTCTTTTAAAATATAATGTTATTGTATTGTTTTGCTAAAAACACCGACATAACAACATTTTTTATAAATAAAACCTAGCTAGCTCGATTTTTTGGCCTCGAAACCTCTAGTATGCCAAGTTTCATCAAAATCGTTGGTGCCGTTTCCGAGATCCTGAAAAATATATATATATATATACAAGAATTGCTCGTTTAAAGATATAAGATAATAGTGAATTTCAGCTATGTATCGCCTAATTAATTAAATTATGTATACTAAATTAGCTGACCCAACAGACGTTGTTCTGTTCAAATGCAATAAAAGGAATTCTCCTTAAAATCGGGAGCAGCGCCACCTACCGTGTCATATTGTGAATTTAAACCATTTTCGAATCCCCTCAAAAACAAAAAAAATCATCAATATCTGTCCAGCTGTTTAGGAGGAGTTCAGTGACATACGCACACAAGAAATACATATATAAAGATTCATAGTTTTTCACCTATGGCGAGGGTATAAGAATATTAGTATATTCTTCTAGACTAGTCGTCACCCCTTGCTTGCTCGTAAATATTGACTAAGGGTTCACCAGAAGAGTGAGCAGCAGCTCTGTTCTGAAACACACATAACTTCTCACTGCGGTTGCCAACTCGTCTGCTAAACATGGACTGCAGCATTATCTAATAATATAACCTGTGGCGAAGCATGACGGAGGCCTACATCCAGCAATGAACAGTGGATAGAAAGAAAGAAAAGTATTTATTTTGTGCCACAGAGTAGAGACATTAGGAATACACAGAAAAAAAAAACCTTATAATAAACGAAAACCACATAAAATCAATAAACTAAATAAGGAAACATAATAATTGTGATCGAGTGAATGTCTCAGCTGCAGCAGAAAAAAGGACAACTACTCAGCAATTGTTGTGATGTCAATGTAACACCACAACGCTGATTTTCAGCAGTGTCCCTTTTTTATTCTTCCGACGTCAGACATCAAAGCCACCAAGTGGTGGCGCATTAGAAAGAGAATAAAGAAAAAGAAAAATTTATTGAAGATGGTGAAAAATGAGATAGACTTTTTAAGACTGGATCTAATCTGTATTTTAAATATATGTGTGTAAAGTCCCTTTTAATATAAGGATTATTTCTTCAAGGGCATTAACTGTCATCCTCTTCATCACAGCTCATATACGTCCCGCTATTAAGCTCGAGCCTTCTCCACAATGGTAGGGTAATTGACCTACTATACCACGCTTGTCATACATTTTGGTATAAGATTATATTTCAAGTTCTCTTTCTCTAGCATAGATGTTATATGCATATTATATCCCTTAGTCGTCTTTTGTATTCTTAGTCCGTCTATTAATATCTTTCCATCCATCCATCAGCCTACAGACGTCCACTGCTGGACATATGCCTCCCCACGAGAATGCCACTCGGAACAGTCCTGCGCCACTTGCATCCAACGGTTCCCTGTGACTTTATGAATATCGTCAGTTCACCTAGTGGGGGGTCGTCCTACGCTGCGTCGCCCGATTCGTGGTCATCACTCAAGAACCTTTTTTCCCCAACGGTTGTTGGTTCAACGAGCGATGGTGGCCTGTCCATTTCAACGTGCTAATTTTGCGGGCTATGTCGGTTACACCTCTTCTATGGATTTCCGTGTTCCGGATTTTATCACGTAAAGAAAAACCGAGCCCTCTTCGTAATAATAATCCACCTCCTTATCTTTAATAAAACATAAAAATTAGGAAGTCATACTTTTTTTAAATGTAATTTCATGCTACATGTAAACGACAATTTATTATGTAATACATTATAAACTCTCTAAATTTATAAACAGTTATTAATATATTCAATTTCTATTTTAATTTTTGGATTAATTTAGAAATTCAATATGTATGATATCTAATTTTGATATAATCCAACGATGAATGTGTATAAGGCTTACTTGCATAATCATTTGATACGCTCGATAGCTTTGCGAATCGATTAATTTTTTTTTTGAAATTTTAATATTTTAGCGATGTCTCCTAAAGACGGCTCACTAAGATGCGGAATAACTATCGAATTAGAAACGCATAATTTTAAGGGAAAAGGCAATATTAAATTCCGTGTGGTGACGGAGTAAGAATACAGTTCAACACTCCCTCTCTTACTAGTGGGTGTCGTAAAAGACGACGAAAGGATATAATATGCATATAGCATATATGCAAGAGAAGGAACACTCGAAACAAAACCCTATACCGTAAGGTCAATTTCCCTCCTATTGTAGAGGAGGCTGGAGCCCAATAGTGGGATGTATATGGGTTGAGATGATAAGACTTTGAATACTAGTTATTATATAGCTGTAAGAAGGATTTTCTTCTTCATCATTATTTTATTTCTATTTTGTAGTTGTTTCGGTTTTCAAATGTGCAGTATCAGCAGAGCGTGGTACCCCGGGCTGGCCACAGACAGAATTCTGTACCAGTGGTCGACCCAATAGCAAAGGGCAGAGAATACGGCGGGTTAGGGGGTCGCACGCCACTCTTTCGTCGCTCTGGACAGGATGGACGACGTGCGGTAAAGGCAGCCGTATGAGGTAGAAGTGATTGGAGAAAATATTGTCTATACAATGATATCTGATGTTTACACGAGCACTACACATCTATATCAATAAATAAAATTGGAGTGTATGTTTGTAATGTCAAAATAATAGGCTTTTTTCATGCTCACACGGTTATTTGCACTATACACATGCCTAAAAATCACTTTATATTTTTTGTCTGTCTGTCTGTTTGTTCCGGGTAATCTTCAAAACGGCTAGACTGATTTCAAAAATTCTTTCACCAATGGAAAGCTATAATATCAGGGAGTAAACTAGTCTATATTTTATCCCGGTGTTCCCACGGTAACGGAAGCTACGCGGGTAAAATGACTAAAACCGAAGCGAAGCGAGGGCGGGTTGCTAGTTGTAAATAAAACTACTTTTACGGATTATATCGCGCTTGTATTTGATTTATGATTGCCCGACGTTTCGAACACTTTGCAGCATTAATGGTCACAGGCGGACTAAGGTGTCTCACGTCCAACAAGTCATCGTTATTACAGACATTTATAATTATCTACCCGATACAGAAAATTAGTTAAAAATTTATTAAATTTTGACCCACATTTTAGTACAAATTTATTGCCAGTGTAAGAAGAAAATGATTCTATATGAAAAAATTATATTGTTTATGGTTAGCAATTATTAATTATTAAATTTGTAGCAATTATTGTTACAATTTGTTGATTTAAAACTAACAAAACTAATATACTACTACCGGATCGGAACGCGGCCACACTGAGAAAGATCCGGCAAGAAAACTCAGGGGACATGATGCTAAATTAGTATTGATTTTTAATTTTAGATGCGGCTTACTTTGTCTTACTAAAATATTTTTGATATATAACATTATCTTTAACTATTATTATATTAACTATTATTAGTGTGGCCGCGTTCCGATCCGGTAGTAGTATATTAGTTTTGTTAGTTTTAAATCAACAAATCGTAACAATAATTGCTACAAATATAATAATTAGTAATTACTAACCATAAACAATATAATTTTTTCATATAGAATCATTTTATTCTTACACTGGCAATAAATTTGTACTAAAATGTGGGTCAAAATTTAATAAATTTATAACTAATTTTCTGTATCGGGTAGATAATTATAAATGTCTGTAATAACGATTACTTGTTGGACGTGAGACACCTTAGTCCGCCCGTGACCATGAATGCTGCAAAGTGTTCGAAACGTCGGGCAATCATAAATCAAATTAAACGCGATATAATCCGTAAAAGTAGTTTTATTTACAATGTGTAGTGCTCGCGTAAACATTAGATATCATTAAGTACACTTGATGCTAAGTGATAATGTTGCTCCTGGGCCTTTGCTAGGCCGCTGCCTACCGTGAATAAAGTGAAGGGAGTATGAATATGCGTGCAATGAGGTGCGCTGATACTAAAGGCATCAACCATAACCTACCACACACAAATACTCTCAGATAATTGGACATCCGGCTCTCTCGCTCACCGAACGAAGCGCAGTAACAAATTGCTACTACTCGGACGTCGATTTTCTGCGAGAGAGAGGTATTCTCTCCCGTACCGACGTCCCCTCCTCGGGAAGGACGTCGGTCTTTCCTCACGCAGTCGGTCTCTCGGCGGGTGACGTGCTAATTCCCCGGTTCAGTCACTGCTTCGCCGCCTCCTTCCGCTAGACTTTTACCTCGCAGAAGGCTGCGACCACGTCCCAGTTCTTGACGCTGTTGAGCATCGGCCTGGCAATGGTTGGCAGCGTCAGGTCGGCACCGAACAGTGTGGTCCTACCACTATTACGTTGGTTGGCATAGTGTTTTATATCAATCTATACGAGGAAAGGAAACGCTTTCCTAGCATAGATCTTATTTGCATGTCAGATCCCTAAAACGTCTTTTACAATACCCACGTGTAAAAAAGTTGATGGTGAACTGTTTCCTTCCTCCATCACCACAAGGAAAATCTAGGTCAAGGTCTTTGTAGCCATGTCATAAAATTAAAAAAAAAAAATTAAACCATGTGGTAATGGAGTAAGAATACAAGCCTCATATTATGTGTGGACGTCGTAAAAGAAGACTAAAGGCACATAACTTCTATGCATAAAGACAACACCCAACACTAAGGAAATAGTCTTTGTATTACAGGGAATTTTACAAACATCTTATCTTATATCTTTAAACGAGCAATTCTTGTATATATATATATATATATATATATATATATATATTTTCAGGACCTCGGAAACTGCTCCAACGATTTTGATGAAACTTGACATACTAGAGGTTTCGGGGCCAAAAAATCGATCTAGCTAGGTTTTATTTATTGAAAATGTTGTTTTGTCGGTGTTTTTAGCTAATTTATACAATGATCAATACAATGACATAAAATGTCAATAGAATATGGATTCAAATTTCGCCGTCAACGTTAAGAGTGGCGATAGCTTAGTTGGGAAATTGTCCAGTATTTTTTGTTTTGTTTTGGCATTCAAACAGCGTGAGATCGAATCTCGGGGTTATTATTATTCTCTTTTTGTAATTTTTGATATTTTTTATTTTTTAATAATATATATCTAAATAAATTCGACAAAAATATACCAGTACAACCAGATATTATAATTAATGGACACAAATTACATCCAGACTCTGAAGTCAATTTGTGGATCGAACATAGGGACTGGCACTGTAGGTCGGATCTTAACCACTAACACCATCTGTGCAATCATATTGTGTGTATTCAAAATAAAACATAAGGCCAACTCGTCTGATCAGTAGATTAATATTCCTCCTATTATGAAGAGCCACTAGCCCAGCAGTGGGACGTATATGAGCCGAGATGATGATGACAATGATTTTATCATAACTTTTATTTTTATATACCTGTATATTTATATACAGTTTGGCTGATTAAAAGCGAGAATGGTATATATATTTATATGCATATTATATATATACATATATATATTATATATACTTTCTTTTTAGCGGTGTGTGTCAGAGTATATATACTACGACCTGAGCATAATATATGGTTAATATTTTTATATTTTTTGCTGATTATGGTTCGTGAGCTCATCTTGAAATATTTATATTATATTATAAATGTCGTAAGAAGCGACTATTGTTAACTGGCGAACTATAAATCAGATACTAAAATGTACATAAGCAGAGACCTGGATAGTATTTTCAATTAGATATATTGTGGTTCGAGGGGCATAATTTTTTATAAAAGTATTTACTAAAAAAAGTGTTCATGTACTTATGTAAGACATTATCATGGAGCACACAGTGCCCCCGCCAAGTCAAGCAAAATCGAGTAAAAACGCAAAACTGCCGTAATATTAGCCGAGGCCCGGGTGACGTGTGCGGGGAATTAGTCCGTCACCCGCCGAGAGGCTGACCGCGTGAGGAAAAACCGATGTCCTCCCCAAGGGGGCGACGTCAGTCCATGGGAGGGTACTCCTCAGGGGGTATTCCGTCGGGCCGACCACTGACGTCAAGTCACCCTGCTCCGGTGGTCGGTCTAACGACGAAGGCGACGTGGTGTTCGGGTGGGCTGCGGGTGTGCGTGCCTACGCCCCTCTGTCACCCCGGACGGAGTGGTGCGAGGAATGCGCCGACCGTAATCTCGAACCAATTCAGGCCATTTTCGACTACCTATAACTTCGTTGTGAATAAAGTTAGAAGCCTTATTTTTTAGTAACCCAGCAGGTATTGTATACACACGGCACATTTAAAATTTAATTCAATTTGAACTATTAGTTTAATACTTCTTTGGCGTAACAAGATAAAATCTAGCAAAAAAATTATCTTGCGAATTATTCTACGTTTGTAGGAAAAACAACAATAAAAATAGAAAAAAAGGATATATTTAATACATTGAAAGTTTTATTGCAAGGCATTACCTGGTTGGTATATGTGACTTTGTACACGCGTATCGTAAAAATGATAAGTATTCAGGGTGTCGATTTTTCGTGACGTAAAAATTTATTCTCGTCACGCGTCAAGAGAAGTATAACTTCAAAAATATATAAACATAATAGACAATACCGCTAAATTTCTTGCCGGATCTTCTCAATAGCAGTCGTGTTGCCATCCGTTGGCAGTTTACTGGAGTGATTTAAGTTAAAATTGACAATATGTAAATTCTCTCAAAGGGTTTATACGTAATAGAAAAAAATATATATTTCTGAGTGGTATTAAGAAGTTCCATTAGAGGTATTCACTACTTTCTTCCAATTTATAACGGAGTAAGAATATAATTCACTTCCTATCATGGCCGAGGGTGTTGTAAAATACGACTAAGGGATTATTGCAGATGACATTTATCAAGAAAGATCGAAATAAAACCCTATACTAATCTGTCTGATTAGCAAGGTATAGTAAGGTCAGTTTCCTTCTTCTACTTATCATCGGCAATATAGGTATAATATTTAAATTTGAAATTATTTTTTCTTTGTCACCATATGGCAACAACAAAATACAAAAATAATCAGCTACAGATATACTGCTAAAAGCAGGTCGGTGACGCGAACGCACGAGGATCCACCCATACAAAAAGTGTCTCAGTCGTCGTAAAGTCTGCATCAATCATAAGCATGTTGGTCACGCGAACTCGTAAGATTTTCCTCTAGCAAAAAGTGCCCAATGAGTCTAATTTCACGCACAGCACACTGCGCGTGCGCCAGTCTTGAACATGTCGGTGACGCGAATCCATAAGATTTTCTTCTATCAAAAAGTGTGTAACGCATCTAAAGAAGTTTTTACTTTGAAAAATTGTGGGCACGTATTAGTCTCACAGTTCACCACTACACAGATGAATGAATTGTATTTTAACGTATTCCGTAGCAGTAATACTATTATCTGTGACATCATCTTCGTTGGATGCTGGCAAGTTGACAAAAACCTTGACCATTCACAACGCATATTACGATTTCATTGAAGAATTCGAGTACAATGCAATCGTAAATGAGTAATGTTTGTTTTTGAAATGTACTCCAATAAGATTTATAGATGACTTTTTAAAAATGGTATTAACGAAATGCGATATGTGTGCATATATGATGCATTTGTGTCTGTGTGTGCGCGAATATGCATGCGTGCCTATGCTCCTGTGTAGTACATATTAAATCAAAATAACAGTTAACCCCTCGAGCGCTTTTGGGACACCATTAGACCCAAAAAAAAAATGTGCTCAAAGCGCTTTTGGGGCACACGTTGACCCAAAAAATACTTTACAATTAGCAATTACTTTTAGTACATTTATTTAAATCAACCAATCAAAAGCTATTAATATATATTTTATTTCATATTTCCTTGTCATATAGCAACAATAATAGTTTACGTAAAATCATAAAATTCACTGAACTTTTTTCAATATACCCAAGCGCGCGGGGCACTCGAGAGCGCCGCGACGTTTGGCGCCTGAGGGGTTAATAAGCAAAAAATATAAATAACTATCTGACCTAACAGACGTTCTGTTCAAATAAAAAAATTAAAGTTTATAATTAACAAATGAAAAATAGGGGTTGATCGTAGAAAGGTGAAAATTTAGGATTGTATGTATTTTTGAATGATGTTTAACAAAAAAATAAAAACAAAAAGTCTTGTCTAAAAATAAAAAATAAAAATTAAGGGGTGGCACCACCTTTAACATTTAGAGGGATAAAAAATAGATGTTGACCGATTCACAGGCCTACCCGATATACATATGAAATTTCATGAGAATCGGTCGAGATCCTTTTCGTAGAAATTTAATTACAAACACCGTAACACGTGAATTTTATATCTATACCAATAAATAAAATTGGAGTGTCTGTTTGTAATGTCAAAATAATAGGTTTTTTTCATGCTCACACGGTTATTTGCACGACACCTATGCCTAAAATAGCAATAAAAAAAATTTTGTCTGTCTGTCTGTCTGTTTGTTCCGGGTAATCTTCAAAACGGCTGGACCGATTTCAAAAATTCTTTCACCAATGGAAAGCTATAATATCAGGGCGTAAACTAGGCTATATTTTATCCCGGTATTCCCACGGGAACGGGAACTACGCGGGTAAAACGACTATAACCGAAGCGAAGCGAGGGCGGGTAGCTAGATATTAGCTAGCTATTAGATAATATTGAAAAGTAAGAACAAGAAATTTACGAGCTCATTGTTAACAATATTATTTGTAACATTGTTAACAATGAGCCCGTAAATTCATTATTCAACGGAAAACATTTAAAGACTTTAATTAGTTACAAACAGTAATAGTTAAGAGTCAAATAGTTAATGCTATAATTATTATTTATTCATCATTATCATCATATACCTCCCAGCACCACCAATAACGGCGCTGCTCTGCCCACGCGGTACACACCTCAAGTGTGTGCTGCGCCGTGCCCTCACCGCAAAAGTATGATTCTGGAACACACTATACGCGTACGGGTTTTCATTTAACGGGGAGTTTTCACTTAGCTCTCGGGGCAAATCAATGATATAACAATTTTAACCTCTTTAAGTATATTGACTGAATTTTACTCTCTCAGACATTTGCGACCGCATGACAACGCATTTACAAGTCATATCAAATGATAAATTTAGACCACTATAAAATTTATTAAATATTTGAACAGAACAACGTTTGTTGGGTTAGCTAGTACAATATAAAAAAGGAAAAAAGAAAACCAGAAAGTTTTCTATTTTTTTCTTCCTCTTCTTTTATATTATTGGCAATGAGCTACAAATATAAACTATTGGTGCCAGTCGAATTAATAGTTTTCTTCACAAATTATGCCTTTTTTAACGGAGAGTCATCGATGCGCTGTCCATGCAGCACCCACGGGCGAGTTTAATCCTTTTCACAGCCCTTGGTAATTTGAACAGAATTGGATCATACCTTAAGTCTCTTAAAAACAAGTTACGTAATAAATACGTTTAAGTCTATAATTAATTGAAATTATAAAAAAAATATGAAAAAAAAATGGCGAATATATTTATACCAATTCAATATACTCAAGATAAAAACCAACATGATTAAAATTATATATCACAAGAGCTTTAGACGGTACATGTCTGTTTTCTAATATTGCGTAATAAAGTACCGAATGAATATTATTATAGTGTAATATTTTGCGTGACCGTATGTTTGATTCTAGTATGTTTATATAACATCCGGTATCTCACCTGATGGTCTACTACCAATGTTTAGAAAACAGTAACATTACAAGTGTGGGTCCGTCCCCACGCTCCGTAGTAAGAATACAGTTACAACTCCTCCTTGACCCTTGGATATCGTAAAGAATCGACTAAGGAATATTATATGGGTCGACCACTGAAGTCAAGGCACTGCACCGGTGGTCGGTCCAACGACGAAGGCGACGTGGTGTTCGGGTGGATTGCGGGTGTGCGTGCTTACGCCCCACTGTCGCCCCGGACGGAACGGGGCGATGAGTGCGCCGATCGTAGCCCAGCTCCCAAAAAAAAAGGGATATTATATGCAGATCATCATCGTCCCACAACCCACATACGTCCCACTGTTGGGCACGAGTCTCCCCCACAATGGGAGGGATTTAACCTACTATACCATGCTAGTCAGACGTGTTGGTATTTTTTTTTATGGGTGGGCTATGGTAAGCACACGCAGTCCATTCCATCCGGGGCGACGAAAGGACGGAGCGCGGGCCCATAACCCACCGGTACCCACGTCGCCCCTTCGTCTTGGGCTGACCACTAGTGCCGAGTTCCTTGTCCTCAGTGGTCAGACATGTTAGTATAGGGTTTCATTTCGAGTGTTCCTTCTCTTGCATAGATCTTATGTGCAAATTATATCCCTTAGTCGTCTTATACGATATTCCACCGGTAAGATAAGGAGTGGCCTCCTCGAAATAAAAGCCTATACCAACTCATCTACCGCACCGCGCCGACGGAGGCAGGTTGCTGATGTCTGTGTCGCCCGCGTGGGACCTGGAGGCGGCAATGCTCGCTGGACTTCCCTGGTGGGTGTTTGAGATGCGGGCGGAGAGTGACTCAGTCTCGCTTAGTGAGGTGGCACTCGGCGACGTCATTGCCCGTTGGGCAGTCTGGGTGCAGAGGCTTCAGTACAGCAGATTACACCACTGCAATTGCGACAAGGACAGAGTGCAGGACACGTTCGAGGTATGTGCCTCGCGGGCAGAATCACGCCTTGAATACGTTGCAATCACCGATATAGGTCAACTGAAGGCATCTTGAAAGTAGAAAATAGGTGTATACAAGTGGTACAAGATCGTTCCGAATGGCATTTTCGTAGGGAAGCCTATGTCCAAAAGTTGGATGGATGGATGAATAATGAATCGTAATCACTTACATCCAATCTTTTACTTTGAAGATTCAAGAACTTGTTTTCAACAAAGATTGTCTGCTCGATTGTGTGTGACTCGCCATTTCGAATTGCTAATTTTTCTAGCTCTGCCGGTTACACCCATTCTTCTACGGATTTCCTTATTGCGGATTTTATCATGTAGAGAAATACTGATAATCGAATCCATAGCACGCAGAGCGACTTTGAGCTTTTTATGATGACGACATAGAGACTAAATTTATTTGTAACAAACAGTAATGCATATTGTGAGTGAAATAAAACCGTAAAATTGGAAGTATGAATTTGTCGCTTTATCTCATAAATATATGATCCAAAATAGCTTAGCAGTTGTAAAATTATCATCATTTGCTCTTTACCGTTCACTATTGGACGTAAACCATATATGAGGGGTAAACGTCACACTTGGCAGGCGAGTTAGTGATTGCAGCAAGGTTATACTAGGTTGTACCAGTTACTGCCCGTACTCGTGGTGAAACCTTAGCAACTATTACTTATGACTCCTGAGCAGACAAGGGGTGACGACAATTGTATTATTAACCTGTTCCACGGAGATAAAATAATATTGTAAGCTTTAATCTATTTCTGTGGCGACAATAAAAATATAATTGTAGCCTTACTCGAGAACTGAATGCAACAACTCTCTTCAGGTAACAGCTCTCTGTTTGTGGCTATTCCGATGGCATATCCATCGAAGTGCATATCCATGTGGCATATCCATAAAAGTGCTTTTGATTATTAATTGGAACCGTTAGGTGGCGCTGCGATTGGGTTTGAGAAGAATTCCTTTTAATATTTCTTTAAATCAGAACAGAACAGCGTCTCTTGGATCAGCTACTATATAAATATATGTGTGTGTGTGTGTGTGTGTGCGTGCGTCAGTGCGTGCATGCGTGACTGCGTGCGTGCGTGCTTGCGTGTGTGCCTGCGTGAATGTGTGCATGCGTACGCGCGTGTGCGTATGTGTGTGTGTGTGTGTGTGTGTAAATACCTCATTCTGATCGCCCACTTGCCTGTTAATCGGGACTCTTTCTGCACTATTGCCTTATGAAAAGCCAGATGACGAGACCACTAAAACTCAGATAATACACGCTTACATGGCCCGCGAGGCTCCAACAAATATCAAACGGTGGTTCTGTCGTCGCCGCGTAGTACCCAATAAATATAACGTGGGAACTCTCATCTCACCCTCATCAACATCCCATACCGAGGTTAGTACTCACAGAGGGTGCCCTCATGCTCCGTTGCTAAATGTTTTGAATTGATAGCCGAGGTAATAAAAATAATGATAATGATAATATACTAATAATAAAAATAATGATAATAATAATACTACGAGACGACGAGGGGTTTCAAACAAAACGTCTCTGCATTCAGACAATAATTTAAGACCTTTTTTCTTTGGGTGGGCTACGTGCCGTCTGCTCTATTCATGGCAACGAAAGGGTGCATAATATATATACTATATTCTAATACCCTCCAGCCGGACTGCCCAATAGGCAATAATGTCGCGCTGGGCGTCGTTCCGCCAGACGGCTATCTCGCTCAACAAGACTGAGGCATTCTCAGCCCGCTCGTGTCCGGTAAAGTTTGGAATAATTTAAGATCGTAATAAACTCTTGGAAAGAAAACCATTAGACGAAGATGTTGGTTGAATATTTTAATACTGAAATTATTCTATTCCTTTACACTTTTTATTACGAAAGAAATTTGCATATTATTATAATTATTATAAGGAAAGTATTACGTTTTAATGAGGGAATATTTTTTATACATATACTTAAATATTCATATAGTCGGCTTAACTATCTATTTTTTATTTTATTTGTTTTTATTTTAAAACAACACTTGAAAATATTGAAAAGAATTAATGTGGTCAAAAATATCAGCGCCGAGTTTTCGCTATTATTTATATACAGACTGCATTCAGCTTCAATTGAATGGTTCATACAGCCTTTCGGAGTCCTGGACATAGGCCTCCATCATGCTTTGCAACAAAATGCGGTTCTGCGCCATATTTTTCTAGCAATTGCCAGCAAATTCCAGCACAAAAAAAATGTCAATCTTATTAGAGGATAATACCGTTATCGCCACGCTTAACAAGCGGATAGGGATTGCAGTGAGATGTAATACATTTCCCAGGGGATAGCTGCTGGCGACCTGGCGCTGCCGACCAACCTGGCGCTGCCGACCATCGCCAGGGAGATGCTTGACAGCGTCAGGAACTGGGACGCGGTCACCGCCTTCTGTGAGGCCGTAATCTCACGGAAGGAGGTGGCAGATCGTGTGCGAGTAGAGCTCCTATTCGGCGACACGTTCCGCCGCCGGCGACTCGGGCGGCGCAGGCGCAAGTATCTGCGCCTAATGCTGCCCTAGCCAAGGCCGCGGGTGATCGTACCGGGGAATTGTCCGTCATCCGCAGGGAGGCTAACCGCGCGACGGCGACCGACGTCCCAGGACGTCGAGAGGTGAGGTTATCCGAAAGGGTATTCCGTCAGGCCGACCACTGACGACAAGTCACATCTGCTCCCGTGGTCAGCCCAACAACGAGGTGACGTGGGTACGGGTGGGTTATGGGCCCGCGCGCCGTCCTTTCATCGCCCCGGACGGACTGGACCACGCGTGCGCTTACCACAGCCCAACCATAAAAAAAAAAAAAAAAAGAGAATAGCTGCTGCTTACTCTCCTAGTGAACCCTCAGTTGATGATAGTTGGTGGATAACAGGTGTGATGATAATTTGTATCCTGTCGCCATATGGGTCGCTCAGAATACGTCCATCTTATTATGTATTTGCTCATTATCATTTCAGCCCATATACTTCACATTGTTGGGCTCGGGGCCTCTTACTCTGTGGGAGGGAAATTGATGTACCACGCTGGTCAGACGGATTACTATAGGGTTTTATTTACAGATTTCCTTCTCTTTCACAGCTTCTTTTATTACACCCAAGGTCAGTCACATTTTATGATACCCACCGGTAAGATAGGTGGTCTATTGCATTTTTACTATCAGCACATTATATGAAGTAAATGTTTTCTAGAACCCGGATCTATCAAGGCGCCATTGCCTTATTAACATTTTAAATGTACTAGTACTATGATAATTAAGTAGGCGAATGGAATCGTAAGGGCTTTCGTGTACCAGTAAGTTCACATGGACCAAGTGATAGAATTTTACCATTTAGTTTATTCGTCTTAACTCATAAGTATACGTCACACTATTGGGATCGAGCCTCCTCAATAATAGATGCGAAATTGACCTACTATACCACGCTGGTTAGATGTGTTGATATTTTTTTTATGGTTGGGCTATAGTAAGCGCAAACGCGGCCTATTCCGTCCGGGGCGACGAAGGGACGGCACGCTGGCCCATAACCCACCCGTACCCACGTCGCTTTCATCGTTGGGCCGACCACTGGAGTAGGGCGACTTGTCGTCAGTGATCGGCCCGACGGAATACCCTTTCGGGTACCCTCATCTCTCGACGAAGATGTGTTGATATAGGATTTTATTTTGAGTTTTCTTCTCTTACATTGATGTTATATGCATGTCAAATCCCTTAGATGTCTTTTACGACACCCACGGGCAAGAAATGAGGTGGCGAATTGTATTATTACTCCATCATTTCACAGCAAAGCTTATAAATAAACTATAACACTATTATTGTGATTATTTATACTTTTTTTTTATTTTTCACTCCTCGCTCCACTCCGTCCGGGGCGACAGAGGGGCGTAAGCACGCACACGTAACCCACTCGGATGTCACGTCGCCTTCGTCGTTGGGCCGATCACCGGTGCAGAATTCCTTGACTTCAGTGGTGATTATTTATACTTACGATTTTATAATGATTTCTGATGTTTACGCGAGTATTACACATTTTAAATAAAACTACTTTACGGATTTTATCGCGTTTGTTTTTTGATTTTCTTGTATTGGCAATAAATTTGTAACAAAATGTGGGTCAAAATTTTATAACTAATTTCTATAGCGGGTTGATGTTTATAAATATCTGCAATAACAGTCAGACATCTTAGTCCGCTTGTAATCATGAACGATGTAAAGTGTTTGTAATGTCGGGCAATCAAAAATCAAATACAAAGGCGATAAAATCCGTAGTGTAATTTACGATTTAGTTAAAATTTTATAAAATTTAGATGAAAACATGCTATATTTGTACTTGTAAACGGTCCTTAATACGATAAATTATAAAGCCTGTCACGATTTCAACACCTGTCAGTTTTAATAATTATATCTTCTTTCTTTTAAAGATTAAATCCCACGTAAGTCCTGTGGTTTCTATGGTCCTGTGGTGGACTTAATGCGAAAACACTTTGCCCGACCTATTATTACAACACTAAATTTTGCATAAATTAGATTTAACATATTTTTTTTAACCGACTTCAAAAATGCAGGAGGGGCTCAATTCGTCGGAATCTTTTTTTTTTATATATGTTCACCGATTACTCAAAGACGCCTGGACCGATTTGCAAAATTCTTTTTTTGTTTGATAGGGTATACTTTCCAGGTGGTCCCATAGTCATCAGGTCAGGATCTGATGATGGTATCCTTGAGAAATTGGTGGAATTCTTAAAATTTTATTAGTTTACTGTTTGAAGTGGTTTTTTCATTTTGTTAAAAATTATAGATTTCTTATTATTTATAAATAGAATTAAGGTAAATGAATGACTAATAATATGGTGAGTTGATAAAATCCTCTGTTATAACGATGACGTGAGACACTTCAGTCCCCTTTTGATCATAAATACTAAACAAGAACACCAAGAACACTTTGTTCTAAACAAAAATTAAAAACAAATACAAACTCCATAAAATCTGTACAAAATGTATCAAATTAATAGTTTATTTTTTTTACTTATACATTAAAATTAAGGTAGGAACAAATCTTTATCGGACCGACCACTGAAGACAAGGAACCCTGCACTGGTGGTTGGCCCAACGACGAAGGCGACGTGGGTATGGGTAGGTTATGGGCCCGCGCGCCGTCCTTTCGTCGCCCTGGACGGAATGGACCGCGTGTGCGCTTACCATAGCCCACCCATAAAAAAAGGAACAAATCTTTATAGGGAACACTTCCTTTTTTATTTTCTTATTTATAATTACTACATCTATGCAGTAGAAGGAAAACTCACAACAAAATCCTACCCCAACACCTCTGACCAGCGTGGTTATAGAAGATTAATGTCCCACCCATAATAGAGGAGACTTGAGCCCAACAGTGGGACTCCTATAGGCTGAAATGAAGTTGATTTATCTTAATTTTAAAATATATACAATTTAAAATATACTACATCTGAGTTTCTTTTTCCCTTTCTTCCTTAGCTATGGCCTCATTAATTGTCTCGATTGACGAAGGACTAGATAGGGTCCCATAACCCACCATAAACTTTCCTTAGCGTGGAGTCCAGCAGTACTGTTAACACCGATAAAAAACCTGGACAATATTTCTTAAACAAAATAATATGATTTATTTTCATATATCTTCATTTCAACTTCTATACGTCCCACTGTTGGGCTCGAGCCTCCTTCCCAATAGAAGGGATATTGACCTTACTATAATATGCTGGTCAGACAGGTTGGTATAGAGTTTTATTTCGAATTTTCCTTCTCTTGTTTTACGCGTATTATATCCCTCAGTTGTTTTTTACGACATCCACGAACAAGATAGAGAGTGGTGCGTTGTCTTCTTAGTCCATCACCATACGGAAAATATCATACATTTATATAAAAATAAAGCATAATATTCTATATTTTGTATTGTAATTAATTTATTTAGTCATTTATAATTATTTTAATTACAATCCCGATTAATTAATTAAAAGTAAAATTAATAAATATCTTGTTGAAATTTCTTTTAATCACTGTTTTATTCATTTTAATAATATGCGAAGTTAATTAATTCATTTAATAGCAAATTTCTTTTCTGTTTTGAGTTAATAGCTTTCTATTTGTATATTTATTTACTTAAATTTTGACGAGAATCAAATCATATGTTACAGGGATATTACGAATTTTTAAATTAATATTCTGTCTATATATTAATACGTGAAGCAAAAACTTTGTACCTCTTTTTAAGAAAAACATCCAGATGGACAAATATGAAATTTGGCACAGTTGAAGAATATATTTAGGAAAAGTGCAGAAAACTGAAACTGAACTGAACTGAGGCAGGCGGCCGGTCATAAAACAAATAGCCGGAACTATAGACAACATGGACGTAAGAGCAAATGGAATGTGTGAAAATGTTAGGGCGTTCCCCGAAAGCGACGCGCAGGCGCAGCACCCGGTGCCTGCGGCAAATGGACAAGGGTTGTCGCATCAGGGACGGGTGCGACGTAAGACGCGAGTCCATGAAGTAAGAATGGAAGGGATGAAAGGAAAGGATGATAAGCTGGAATATAGGAACGATGACTGGAAGAGGAAGTGAGCTTGCGGATGTCCTAGAAAGAAGAAGAGTGAATGTAACCTGTGTGCAAGAGACAAGATGGAAGGGTACGAGAGCTAGAGAGATCGGAATGGGTTACAAATTTTCTATTTTGGAAGTGATGATGAGCAGAAAAGATTAGCCTATATGGAATGCAAGAAGCAGGGTAAGAAAGGTGTAGCGATCGCTAGAGCTAAGGCCCAAGACAGATTATACCGAAGTCTTGAGAGCTCCAAGGGACAAAAGGAACTGTACCGCCTGGCGAAAGCGAGAGAAAAGAATGCTAGAGATATCGTGCACGTTAAATGTATAAAAGATGATAATGGAAGAGTTCTGACCAGCAATGAAGAAATAAAAGGCCGGTGGAAGAGTTATTTTCAAACATTAATGAATGAAGAGAACGTCTGGAGTGGAAAGGTAGTCGACCTACCGACCAGTCTGGGTTTGGTAGAAGAAGTAAGCTTAGACGAAGTAAGAATGGCTGTCCAGAGTATGAAAAGAGGTAAAGCGGTTGGCCCAGACAGTATACCTGTAGAAGTATGGAAGGTTTTACAAGCGGATGGATGGAAGTGGCTGACTTTATTCTTTAATAAGTTGTTACATGAAGAGTCGATCCCGAACGAATGGCGTACCAGTTCACTGGTGACTATCTTTAAAAATAAGGGTGACGTACAAGAATGTAACAACTACCGAGGAATAAAGCTCATGTCACATAGCATGAAGATTTGGGAGAAAGTGATAGAGAAAAGAATGAGAGAGGAAAGTGAAATAACCCAGAACCAGTTTGGCTTTAGGTCAGGACTGGGAACCACGGATGCAATTTTTGCTTTACGTTGGCGTAAAGCAATGGAGAAATACCAAAGTGTGCGTAAAAACCTGCACATGGTATTTATTGACCTAGAGAAGGCGTACGATCGAGTTCCTAGGGAAGTTCTGTGGTGGGCTTTGAAAGAACGAAGAGTGCCGGGAAAATATGTAAGATTAGTGAAAGCTATGTATGCAGAAGCACGTACGAATGTCCGGTCCGAAGCCGGTGTCACTGATGAGTTCAGTGTCACTGTAGGCTTGCACGAGGGTTCGGCCATAAGCCCTTATTTGTTCCTCCTGGTGATGGATGCTCTGACATCAGACATACAGGAGGAAGCACCGTGGTGTATGCTGTTTGCAGATGACATTGTCCTCGTTGGAGAGGAGGCAGCTGGAGTACAGAGTAGACTGGAGAAATGGCGGGAGAGGTTGGAGAGAGTAGGCCTTAGGATCAGCCGCACCAAGACTGAACATCTGTTCTGCAGCTTTGGTGACTCTTCCCAATTCTCTCACATTGGCCTAGATGAGATACCCCTACCGGTTTGCTCCGACTTTAAGTACTTAGGCTCCCTTCTCCAAGACGACGGCAACATCGACCGGGAGGTAAATCGTAGAATGAATGCAGGATGGATGAAGTGGCGACAGGTCTCGGGAACAATTTGCGATGCACGGGTGCCCCTTAAACTTAAGGGGAAAATATACAAGAGTGTCATCAGACCTGTTGCTATATATGGATCTGAATGTTGGGCATTGAAAAAGACGGATGAGAGAAGATTGCATGCCACAGAGATGCGTATGCTAAGATGGATGTGTGGGGTCACAAGGTTAGATAAGATAAGAAATGAGTATATTAGGGGAAGCCTGAAAGTAGCACCAGTGATAGAGAAGATTAGGAGCGCGAGGTTGTCTTGGTATGGACATGTGATGAGGAGGGATGAAAGCCATGTGATAAGGCGGGTTATCGATATGAACGTGGATGGACGAAAGAAGCGTGGGCGACCCAAAAAGAGATGGATAGACTGTGTGAATGAGGACATGCGTATGAAAAGGGTGAGTGCAGATATGACGGCCGATAGGAGGTTATGGAAGGTAAGTACATGTTGTGCCGACCCCACTTAGCGTGGGATAAGGGCAGGCAAATGATGATGATGCAGAAAACTGAAATATGTTATAATAATGGATTAGAAATACATTAAATTAATTATAAAAGACATTAGAAGAAAGAGAAAGAAAGAAAAATAATTTATTACTCCTTTACGGGAGGGGCACGTACAATAACATAGAATAAAAGTACAATAACATAAAAAGCAATAAATAATATAAACGAGAATACACAGTGAAAATAACAAGATGAGGGTCCCGTTCGTAAAAGAGCAAAAGGATAGCTGCTCAGCATAATGTTGAGGTATCCACTCGGTAAAATGCATACCACAACGGTGTTATTCTGCAGCGTCCTGCGTTCGTCAGCGATGCACAGGCAGCAGAGTATAGAAGATACTGTCAAAACATGGCTATCTTTTTGCAAATTATAATATATTACAACAATAACAAATATTTTTTTTTTATTGCTAACGGTGGCAAACGAGCAAACAGTACACCTGATGGTAAGTGTTGCTGCCGCTCATGGACCTTTACAGGGTCGCTGCCTACCGTGGTGAAGAAAGTGAAGGGAGTGTGAATGTGTACATTGAGACTCGGTGATACCAAGGGCACCACCAAAACCCTCCACACACAAACATCCTCAGAAAGTTGGGCTGCCGGCTCTCTCGCTCACCGAACGAAGCGCAGTAACAAATTGCTACATTGTAGACAGATAACTGTTGACCGTGTGGTCCTACCACTCTTGAAAATAATAATAATTAAAATATAATAATAATCTAAATTACGCACACTATCATACAATCGATACACACACGCATTTTACAGTTAAAATTTATGGTCGAACTGAATGTCAAACAATCACAATTATGATGACAATCCATACTAATATTATAAATGCGAAAGTAAGGATGTTTGTTTGTTTGTTTGTTTGTAACGTTTTCACGCTTAAACCACCGAACCGATTTCAAAAATTATTTCAGCAATGGAAAGCTATAATATCAGGGAGTAACATAGGCTATATTTTATACCGATATTCCCACAGGAACGGGAATTATGCGGGTTTAAGCGACTGAAACCGAAGCGAAGCGAGGGCGGGTTGCTAGTGTTTAATAAATATTTGTACGTATATATATATATTTGTTTTATTGCAAACGGTGGCAAATGAGCAAACAGTACACCTGATGGTAAGTGTTGCTGCCGCTCATGGACCTTTACAAGGCCGCTGCCTACCGCGAAGAAAGTGAAGGTAGTGTGAAGGCGTACATTGAGGCTCGGTGATACCAAGGGCACCACCATAACCCTCCACACGCAAACACCCTCAGAAAGTTGGGCTTCCGGCTCTCTCGCTTACCGAACGAAGCGCAGTAACAAATCGCTTCTACTCAGACGTCAATTTTCTGCGAGAGTGTGGTACTGCCCGCGGCTGTAGACAGATAACTGTCGACAGTGTGGTCCAACCACTCCAGATATACCACACCAGTATATACTGGTTATTAGTGAAATATAGTTTGCTCAATATACAATTATATATAATGAAAAGAAAATTGTGTAGTAGAAAAATTAATTTCAATGAATGGGCATGATGACAGTAACCAAAAATCACTAAAATAATGTGTTTATCTACTGTAACACAAAGAATATATCTTGGAATAAATATTTATTTTCTTTTATAAGATGAGATTATTAATTTATTTAATAAAATAAAACTACAAAATACACAAGTCCGCCATGTTCAGCTAAACAATCAAGTTGAGTTACGTCACTCCTATGTGCCTAGTACCTATCATTATCATCGCAAATTCCGTACGAAACCCTACGATCGTTACACTTATTAATTGTTTTAACTTGCATTTAAAGAGTATTTTGTGATTTTTATCGATCTCTTGCTTACTTTTGTGTTCTTATTAAAAATGTAAGTCATGGAAGAAGGATTCACCAAAGCAAATAGCTCTAATTTGCCTAGAGTTGATTTGTTAATACTGGGAGAGTACCTAGCATCAAACAAAGACTTCTTCTGTTCAGCAGAATTTAGAAATGTCAAAACTACGATGTAAATAAAATATTGATTAATAATCTTCTAACACCAATAATTTAAAATCTATTTAAAAATATGTTATTTAAATATTGGTTATGTTATTTAAATAATGCTTTTGTAAACTTGGTATTAAACTGCAGTTATATAAAATCACACACCAAATAAAATATACGATATAAAGTAATTACTTACGTCAAAATGATCTTCACAGAAACAAATAGTCTCCTATTTATTTATTTAAATTTATGACTTTGAATTTCGCCGTGCAAGATTAAGCCTTACCTATATCTTACTGTTTTATTGTGTGGCACATAAACAAACAGTTTGTTATGAGTTTTATTGATGTATTAATACATTGAGGAACCGCGCACCACTTATAGACTTTCAAATTAAAGTCTAAATAAAATATATCGGATTTTTTGCTTTAATTCCCTTACATTTACAACTCAAGTAAATAGACATGACGTCACAAGCGGACGCCATGACACTAGGCACCGTTTTGGCGCTAATTTAAATGCATTTAATTAAAATAGCATTTATTTCTAAAGAAACCGTACTTATTGCAAAAATAATATGTTTTTTGGTAATAGTGGTTATTTAAGAATATTATAAAACCGATTTTCAAAATTAGTCATCATGCCTATTATGGCCGAATTTTGGCAATTCGGCGACTGTATAATTATACAACTCGATCTTAATCTTATTGTTTAATGGTAGGAGCAGTCTATTGACAGTTGTCTGTTTACAACGCGGGCCGGTCCGTCTGGGGTAGTAACTCACTCGTAGAAAATCGACGTTCGAGTAGTAATAATTTGTTACTGTACTTCGTTCGGTGAGCGAGAGAGCCGCAAGCCCAAGTATTTGATCACTCTCAGAGTGATCAAATACAAACGCAATAAAATCTGTAAAATACTTTTATTTTCAGCTAGCAACCCACCTTCGCATCGCTTCTGTTTTAGTTGCCTTATCAGCGTAGTCCCTGTTCCCGTAGAAATCCTGGCCTAAAATATAACCTATGTTACTCAGGGATAATGTAGCATTCTAATGGTGAAAGAATTGTCAAAATCTGTCTAGTTAATGAATAGGATCTTGAGTTTATTCGTAACAAACATACAAAAATTTAACGTTTCCTGTTTATAATATTAGTGCAGATGTGTATTTTAAAAATCTTAGGGAATCATCCTAGAAGAGGCTGTTTTCTATTTATTCTTCTGGTAATCCCCCAAAAGAAAAGAACTTCTTGAATAAAATAATATAATTTAAGAAGGACAAAAAAGTATTCTCATTTCATGTTACTTCTCTGTAAAGAAATTGTCCCGGTATTCTGCCAACACCTGACTACAAACAACTGACAGCTAATAATATATTTAAGACATTATTATCGTGCGCCTGATAACGTCCTAGCAGAGGCTGCGGGTGACCAGACCGGGAATTTAGTCCGGGCACCCGCCGAGAGGTTAGGTTAGGTTACGGTAGGTATATGCGAGGCATATTTGAGTTAAAATGATATATTTATATTGAAATGAATAAATAGACATATCTTCTTCTTCATCTTGCTCTTATCCCAATTACTTGGGGTCGACGCAATATGTCATCTGTTTTGAAATATTGCAAAAAGTTTCGGCAATGACTTTTATGACCGGCCGCCTGCCTGACGTCAACCCTCCTTGGGAATGTAATCGTTGACCCAAATGGTACCAGATGGAGTTGGTCCGGGTCAATCTAGGGCTCTTAGTCGTCTTTTACGACACCCACGAGCAAAGCAAGGGTTAGTAGTATTCGAAGCCGCTACCACACAGCAAGAATAAATAGACATATATGAGTTGAAATGATATATTTATACTGAAATGAAAAAAATAAAAATCGTGAATGAAAACACAATTCAATAATCATAGATAAATAACAAAATTATCATCAACGCAGCTCTAGGTACATATGTATCCCACTGCCGGGTTCGAACCACCTCCACACTAGGAGGGAAATTGAACTACTATACCACGCTGGTCAGGAAGACTGACATAGAGTTTTATTTCGAGTTTGCCTTCTCTTGCATAAATGTTATCTACATATTATAATACCTTAGTCGTTCTTTACGACACCCACGGGCAGGAAAGGGGGTGGTGAATTGTATTCTTACTCCGTCAACAAACGCAATAATATTAATTAACATATTTACCTGTGATACAAAAGTTTTACTTCTATCGTCTCCCTTTACGACACCCTTTTTATTTTTTTAATGAATTTTATTACAGTTTCTTGAAGTATGTATGATTAAAATATATATTTAATGAATTATCATTCACATAATGTTTCTCTCTCTCTGCGCGAGCATTGAACTCTTTATACAAACAGCAAATCTATACTAATATTATAAAGAGGTAAAATTTGTAAGTTTGTATGCAGGGGGTAATCTCTGGAACTCATAATCTAATTCTAATTTTATTTTAACTGGCAGAAAGCTACATTATTCCTGAGTGCTATAGGCTATAAATTGTTTCTATAACATGTATATTAACCGAGCTATCACAACTTTTGTCTGGCAAGTCGGAAAAAAATACCTCGTAAAACAGAATTATTTGCGTGCGCTGCCTAAACAGTTGCTTAAAATTAAAAAGAATGTATGGCTACCTGGTTCATCTTAATTATTTCTACAAAAAAGTCAGCGATACCATATCTCTATCTTTTATATTTTATCTTTTATACTTCTATTATTGCATTAAAAAATTTTTTTTTCGGCATTGTTACGTTTGGTTGATTATTTGAGCAACAAAATATTAATTCTTATGACAATAAATTATTTCAGTATCACAGGAACATCATACAGATAAGATTTGCCATTTACAGTATATCAATTGGTCATACAGTTTCGGAGATAATATAAAATTACTAAAACGCAAAATGACCCTAGCATAACTTTCATTGTGCAGACGTTTTACCTATTTGCCCATAGATGGCGTTCTGCAATGACGTCATTTTTCTGAATCGCGGTGTTAAGACTTTCCGTGGATTGATAATAATAATAATAATAAATATTTATCTATACTAATATTATAAAGAGGTAAAATTTGTAAGTTTGTATGTAACGAATAAACTCAAAAAGTACTGGACCGATTTTAAAAATTCTTTCACCATTGGAAAGCTATAATATCAGGGAGTAACATAGGCTATATTTTATCCCGGTATTCCCACGGGAACGGGAACTACGCGCGTAAGGCGACTGAATCCGAAGCGAAGCGAGGGCGGATTGCTAGTCGTTACATAAAGCAATGAGTCAAATATACGATCATATTCTTATCTGGTACACAAAGGAATTAGCGTGTAGGTGCGAAATTATGTTATTCAGACAATGTCCTTGACCTTATACACTTACATCTTATTTTTTACTAGCTTCTGCTCACGACTTCGTCCGCATGATATAGATACTTTGGGCTAACGCTAACTTTAACCTAAGACCTTGTTTACGTAAAAGGTGAGAATATTTTTCAATAATACAATTCTGTTACACATGAATTTTGCGAAAATTTATCCATTTACGCAGCGGAAGCTCTCAAAAGGAAAAATTCCCGATTCTGAAAAATTCTTCATGCTCCTGTTGGTCTTAGCGTTATAGCCTATAAGCCTTCCACGATAAATGGGCTATCTAACACTGATAGAATTTTTCAAATCGAATCAGTAGTTCTTGAGATTAGCGCATTCAAACAAACTCTTCAGCTTTATATACCTATTAGTATAGATTTAAAAAAAATTGTTTCTGTTTGGTGACGGGAGTAAGAATACAATTGAACATCCCCTATCTTGCTTATGGATGTCGTAAAAGACGACTAAGGGAAACAATGTACAGATAACATCGCTGCAAGATAAGGAAAACTCGACATGAAACCCTATACAGACACCCTAACCTTTTTTGTTCCTCGTTCAAATTGAATTATTTTCTGTAATAAGCTTTTTCATTTAGTTTTGTGATTTTTAGTAGATTTAACGAGAACAGAATAAATGTTTTTCTATCTCTCTTTCTTTCTTTCTATATCAACCCGTCTGACCAGCGTGGTATAGTAGGTCATCATTATCATTAGTCATTAAGCCTATCGCCGCCAGTAATGGTACTGGACGTAGGCCTCCATGGTGTTTCGCCACAAAATGCGGTCCTATGTAGGGATGCGACTTGGAGGGAAAATAATCGATTTTTTAAATAATTGATTTCTGTTCTTAAAAAAAAATCGATTATAAAATAATCGATTTTTCTCGCATCAGGATTATGATAACCTTTTTCTTTTTTTTTATGAATGTGAGCTTTATTTTTTAATATAGTATGAAACAATCGTGATGACCTTTTTTTAGGAAATCTGGCAGTGAATAATCGATTAATTTCGATCGAATTTCTAATAATAAAAACTCGATTATTAATCGATTATTTTTTTGCAATAATCGATTATTGTAAAAATCGATAATTTTTTACACCCCTAGTCCTATGCCTAACTGATGCAAACGATTAGAAGTTTTATAGTCTTAGATAAAGCTTACCAGCTTCAAGATTCGCATTCTTGATGTATATTAAGTCCGTGTGGTGATGGAGTAAGAATACAATTCATCACCCCCTCTTGTCCGTAGGTGTCATAAAAGACAACTAAAGGATATAATATGCATATAATACTCGAAACATGTCTCGAAACGTGTCTTTTGAATATAATGAAGTAGGTTACCCGTTCGATTATCTAATATTTGAGCCATTTTTTTTTGTAGTTAGGCTACGGTCGGCGCACTCCTCGCACCACTACGTCTGTGGCGACAGAGGGGCGTAAACACGCACACCCGTAACCCACCCGTGACACGTCATCTTCGTCGTTGGACCGACCACCGGAGCAGGGTGACTTGACGTCAGTGGTCGGCTCGACGGCATACCCTTTCTGGTACCCTCATCTCTCGACGTCCCTGTCCCGGGACGTCGGTCGCCGTCGCGCGGTCAGCCTCTCTGCGGGTTGTTATAGGATTTTGTTTTGAGTTCTCCCTCTTTTGCGTAGATGTTATATGCTTACTATATCCCTTAGTCGTATTTTACAACATCCACGGGTAAGATAGGGAAAACCGCGGACCGTGAGCAACCGTGAGACGAAACATGAATTAAAAAAAAATATTTTACACCAGTTAGACCGGCCTATTCGCCAACTTCATCATTATAAAAACCACTTTTACTTTTTCGATTATAATTTGCACAACATGTTTCCAACTCGCATATTATTTAAGAAAGTTGAATAATTTTGTGATATCTCGAAAATTGGGCGAAGAAGAAAAATATATTAAAAATTTTAATTTTTGTTCTAATCTTGCTTTTGACTTTGAAGTCTTTTCATGTTGTATTAGTCTAGTCCAGTCTAGTCTATCATTTTCTACTGATGTAGACTTTCCTAAGAAGAGATAATGCCATAGTCTCCATCGCATGGCAGAGTGGTTTACGTTGGAGATGTTTGGCAGCGTTAGGAACTGGGATGCGGGTCGCCGCCTTCTGCGGGGCAGTGGATTAGTCCGTCACTCGTCAGAGAGACTGACCGCGCGACGCCGAATGACGTCCCAGGAGGGGGGTCATTTTTTTCGGGTTATGGGGCCGCGCGCCCCCCTGTCGCCCCGGATGGGGCCGGGCGGCGGGTATGCTTACCATAGTCCACCCGAAAAAGAAGCTAGTTTTCATAAGTTAATATTATTTTATATGCATTCCACTATTTTTTATATGAATATAGTTGTATATAAAACTTTACAGCATTCGTGGTCATGGGCGGACTAAAATCTTAGACGTTCGAAACGTCGTGCAATCAAAATTCAAATTCGATAAAATCTATAAAATTGTTTTATTTACAATGTATAATGATAGCTATGACAAATTTACCCAGACTGTTAGGGTTAAGGACCTAAGCCTGGGAGATCGCTGACGAAGTGGGTACTGCCACGTTTATGATTTTACCGCGCCACGATTTTCGTCCACGGCGGCAAGGAAGTTCGTATTAATTTGCATGTTACAAATGCTAATTTTCTCATTTACATGTTAAATTTACACTAAATCGTAAATAGGAGTGACTTGTTGGCCTAGCGATATAAGGTTCAGATTTTGTTTTACAATTTGATTAAAACCCTTGCGGAATGCAGCTGAAAATCAGTATCAGGGTTCGTTTCAATAACATTATCGTGTGGTTTTTTTTTGGGTGGGCTATGGGCATCGCACCCGCCGTCCGGCTCCATCCGGGGCGACAGAGGGATGGCGTGCGGCCCCGTAACCCACCGTAGCTCGTCGCCTTCGTCATTGAGCCGAACATCGGTACCGAGTTCATTGTTCTCCGTGGTCTGCACAACGGAATACCCTGTACCCTCTCCTCTCGACGGCCCTTTCCCGGAACGTCGGTCGCCATCGTGCGGTCAGCGTCTCTGCGGGTGATGGATTACTCCCCAATGCAGTCACCCGCGGCCTCGGC
Organism: Lymantria dispar; assembly: GCA_032191425.1. NCBI lineage: Eukaryota > Metazoa > Arthropoda > Insecta > Lepidoptera > Erebidae > Lymantria > Lymantria dispar. Next base: position 21,694,459 of record CM063464.1, read on the forward strand.
TAGGGCGGCATCAGGCGCATATACACGCGTCTACCTCGCCTGAGTCGCCGGCAGTGGACCGTGTCATCGTGGAGGCGTTCCTCCCGCGCAAGGTCCGTCGCCTCCTTCCGCGACTGCATCGCAGAAGGCGGTGACCGCGTCTCAGTTCCTAATGCTGCCAAGCATCTCCCTAGGATATTGTCGTGTGTACCGGGGTGTCGAATGGAACGCTATCCGAAGTGAGAAAAAGCTGTTTTACTGTACCAATCTGGTCAGACGGGTTTATATAGAGTTTTATTTCGAAACTTCTTATCTTCTATTACTTCTTTTTTATTAGCAGTTCAATATTATTTATTATTTATTTAGCATATGAAATTGAATATTTCCATAGTGGTAGGACCACACTGTTGACAGTTCTCTGTCTACAGCTGAGGGCCCGTCCATCCGGGGTAGTACCACACTGAGCAGAAAATCGACGTCCGAATAGTAGTAATTTGTTACTGCGCTTCGTTCGGTGAGCGAGAGAGCCGGCAATCCAATTTCTGAGGGTATTTGCGTGTGGTTGGTTTTAGTGATGCTTTTAGTATTAACGAACTTTATTGCATGCATTCACACTCCCTTCACTTTCCTCGTGGTAGGCAGCGGCCCTGCAAAAGGTGCATGAGCGGCAGTAACACTTACCATCAGGTTTACTGTCGGCACGTCTGCTACCGTTCGCTATTTAAAAAAATGAGGATAGTAACAATAATTCGTGCCAATTCTACTTGATTTCATGGGATTTTGACGTCAAATATTTATGAAGACATTATCTGTCCGTCAGCAGTTACGTTTTATAGTAGAGCGATGACTATGCTAAATAAAATGTGTAAGTTTTGGAAAATGTCATAAACCGTTATACACTTTAGCACTTTCTCTGCATTACATGGATTTAAATTTCATCAATGTTATTTATTATTAGACCGTACCGTTTCTAGATGTTTATCAATGTAGTCATGTGTCACTGTTTTACACAAATGGCGTAGTGATTAAGATATTTACCGTGCATTAATTATTGTTTCGAGTTATACTATTTGTCCAGTAATTCTATGATTTTAAAGTGCCCCATGAGTCAAAGAGCCCAGTGAATGAAACCCTATAGCAAGATATGCGTCCAGCATGGTATAGTAGGTCAAATTCCTCCCTTCCTTTATGGAGGAGGCCCGAGCCCAACACTGGGACGTATATGAGCTGCGATGATGATGATGATATTACGTGTATTATTTGTTTGTACAGAATTTTGCTTGTAAATGAATTCATCATTCATCATCATCATTCTTTTGCTTGTAAATGAATTCATCATTCATATCGGGTCCTATACATCCCACTATTGGGCTCGAGCCTCCTCCACATAAAGAGGGAAATTGACTTACTATGCCGCGCTGGACAGATGTATTGGCGTGGGGTTCTATTTCGATGGACGGTCAGGAACTGGGACACTCCTCTGTCGCCCCAGACGGAGTGGTGAGAGGAGAGCGCCGACCGTAATCCACCCCCAAAAAGAAATGGTGTTCTATTTCGTTTTTTTTCTTCTCTTGCATAGATCTTATATACGGATTGTATCTCTTTGTCGTCTTTTACGACACCCACGAATAAGAGAGGGGATGGTGAATTGTATCCCTTATATATCTTTAATATATCTGAACAGCGTGGTATATATAGTAGGTCAATTGCCGTAATATTTTGGAGGAAGCTTAATAATGATGGTGATTCTTAATTTGTTATACGAAAAACTATAATTTATTCAATTTTTACGAAGTCTATAGTTGAATATCAGGTTGACCGAGCTTTGCTTGGTATAATTTTTGTTTTTGTTAGTAAATTGTATTTTTAACGAACATATTCAGGATATATATTGATAAAAAACTAAAAATGATAAAATAACGAAAAAAATATAAATACATATCAAAAATTAAAAAACATAATATTAATCATCATCATCTTGCTCTTATCCCAATTACTTGGGGTCGACGCAATATGTCATCTGTTTTGACATATTGCAAAAAGTTTCGGCAATGACTTTTATGACCGGCCGCCTGCCTGACGTCAACCCTCCTTGGGAATGTAATCGTTGACCCAAATGGTACCAGATGGAGTTGGCCGGGTCAATCTAGGGCTCTTAGTCGTCTTTTACGACACCCACGAGCAAAGCAAGGGTTGGTAGTATTCGAAACCGCTACCACACAGAACAAAAAAAAAAAAAAAAAACATAATATTAATAACACCGCGATTCGATCTCACGCTGTTTAAATGCGACTGGATAACTGCCCAACTGAGCTATTGTCACTCTTGACGGCGACGGCTTTTACATTCCTATTTTAATGAAATTTTATGTCATTGTATTGATTAGCTAAAAACACCGATAAAACAACATTTTCAATAAATAAAACCTAGCTAGATGGATTCTCTGGCTCCGAAACCTCTAGTATGCTAAATTTCATGAAAATCGTTGGGGCCGTTTCTAAGATTCAGATTATATATACAAGATATAAGATATTGTATATTCTATTATTTTACTAAACGGATATATATTATACCTACATCGAAGACTGTTCAATATAAATCGCGCTCCACTTACATCCTATTGCAATTCAAATCGATTCATTTATAGCAATAACGATGTCACACGAAAGTCGTGTCGAATAAATACCATGATATGTATTCTATGTTAGGATGCGTATACGTGAGGGAAAAGTGATTTTAGTGATGTAATTATGGTTTTTTGACTTTCGATTTTTTTAAGCGAATCATAGTTGAATATTTTCGGTTGATATAGTAAGTATACATGTTTTATCTTAAGCACGGCTGCTGTAAAAGACGATTAAAGGATTCAATATCAGGTTGACCGAGCTTCGCTCGGAATATTTTTGTCGAATTTATTTAGATATATATTAATAAAAAATAAATAATGAAAAATATATAAAAAATTACAAAAAGAGAATAATAATAACACCGAGATTCGAACCGACGCTGTTTGAATGCCAAAAAAACCTAAATTAGAACCGGTAATCTTCCCAACTGAGCTATCGTAACTCATGACGTTGACAACGAAATTTTTAATTGTTTTTTAATTTTTTTTTTAATTTTAAGACAACACCATGCACTAAGGAAATAATCCTTGTATTGCTGGGAACTTTACAAACATATAATTAACGGACACAAATTACATCCAGACTCAGAACAACAAGTTGTGGATCACACAAAGTGTTGTCCCGCGTGGGATTCGAACCCCGACACTGGCGTTGTAAGTCGCTATCTTAACCACTACGCCATCTGTGCAGTCGAAATTTGAAATCATATTCTTTTAAAATTTAATATAGTTGTATTGTTTTGCTAAAAAAACGGACAAAACAACATTTTCTATAAATAAAACCTAGCTAGACCGATTTTTTGGACCCGAAACCTCTAGTATGCCAAGTTTCAACAAAATCGTTGGAGCCGTTTCCGAGATCCTGAATATATATATATATACAAGAATTGCTCGTTTGAAGATATAAGATTTCATCATTTCAGCTCATATACATCCCACTGTTGGGCTCGAGCCTTCTCCACAATAGGAGGGAAATTGACCTTACTATACAATGCAGGTTAGACAGGTTGATATAGGGTTTTATTTCGAGGTTTTCTTCTCTTGTCGTCTTAGTCGTCTTTTACGACATCCACGAGTAAGATAGGGAGTGGTAAATTATATTCTTAATCCGTCACCACACGGAGGGTAAAGGATGTTAAGATTAAAGGATGTTTATTTTGAAATGGATTCTGATTAGTTTATAGTACCCAGATAATCGTTAGCTCAGCATATTTTTAAAGGAAGTTTAATTTTTTTTTTGCATAGTATACTTTACGACTGCATAAATGATTGGAATATCTAACTACCGCGTCAGTGTCACGGGTTCGAATGCCAGTAATATTCTGAGCGATTCTGAGTCATATTACCCTAAATAGGCCTCATAACCAAGCTCAAAGTCGTTCAGCGTGGCATAGAACGGGCTATGCTTGGGATTTCTCTGCAAGATGGCTGAAGTTGCAATGGATACACATCGCTCTACGAACTCACAATCGCTAAGGAAGAAAGGTTCTCGAGTGGCGAGCACATATTTTTTTTTATTGCTAACGATGGCAAACGAGCAAACAGTAAGCCTGATGGTAAATGTTGCTGCCGCTAATGGACCTTTGTAAGGCCGCTGCCTACCGCGAAGAAAGTGTAGGGAGTGTGAATGCATGCAATGAGGTTCGGTGATACTAAAATGCACAAACCAACCACACGCAAACTCCCTCAGAAAGTTCGGCTTTCGACTCTCTCGCTCATCTTCCGAAGCGCAGTAACAAATTGCTATTCTATTCAATTCATTTTATTTGCTAAAATATGGTTTATCCAGGTGTTACACTTCCATTGATATGCTGTGTGGTAGCGGCTTCGAATACTACCAACCCTTGCTTTGCTCGTTGGTGTCGTAAAAGACGACTAAGAGCCCTAGATTGACCCGGACCAACTCTATCTGGTACCATTTGGGTCAACGATTACATTCCCAAGGAGGGTTGACGTCAGGCAGGCGGCCGGTCATAAAAGTCATTGCCGAAACTTTTTGCAATATGTCAAAACAGATGACATATTGCGTCGACCCCAAGTAATTGGGATAAGAGCAAGATGATGATGATGACACATCCATTGAGTACATCATATTCTGCCCCGTTTTTCTTTTTTTGGGGATGGGTTGCGGTAGGCGCACTCCTCGCACCACTCCGTCCGGGGCGACAGAGGGGCGTAAGCACGCACTCCCGCAACCCACCCGCGATGTATATCACCTTCGTCGTTGGACCGACCACCGGAGCAGGGTGACTTGACGTCAGTGGTCGACACGATGGAATACCCCCTATTTGGGGTACGCTCCCGTCGACCGACATACCCCATCGGGGAGGACGTCGGTCTTTCCTCACACAGTTGGCCGCTCACCGGGTGACGGACTAATTCCCCGGTCACGTCACCCGCGGCCGCGGCTAGGGCGGCATGAAGCGCAGGTATCGAGGCTGCGCTCCTCGCACAAGCGATCCGCCGCCTCCATATTCTGCCCCGTGGAGCGTGCAAATCGTTATATATGCTACTACTCGGACGTCGATTTTCTGCTCAGTGTGGTACTACCCCCGACGGACCGGCCCGTGGCTGTAGACAGACAACTGTGAACGGTGTGGTTCTACCACAATCAATACCACGTACCAAACGATGGAATTTAGGACCTCCTAGATGGACTGTCGACCTGGTGGTTGATAGGCGTAGTTGGAAGCAGGTGACACTTTATGGAACATGAAGGATTCCACGTCCAGCAGTAGACGAAGATGGATTAAATGAAGGTGACTGTGCCTAGTTATAAGGCTCACATTTAGAGACCACGTTTCTGTGCGATAAGTTATAACTAGTAACACAATTGTTCTATGCGTGTATTTATGTAACTATTACAAATTAATTGTTTACGAATATGCATTTGAATAGCGTGTATTGAATAGTTTAATACTTCCTTTTTAGTATATATTATATCATCATCGTAGCACTATTGGGCGCCGGCTTCTATACTATAGGAGGGAAATTGAACTACGATACTACGCTAGTCAGATGTGTTGGTATAGTTCTTTATGTCGTGATGTCTTTCTTTTGCATAGATCATTACCATCATCATTCTTTAAAGTTTATAAGCGTCCTACTTCTGGGCTTGAGTCTCCTCCACAATAGGAGAAACATGTACCACGCTGGCCAGGCGGGTTGAGATAGGGTATTACTTCGAGTTTTTCTTCTCTTGCATAGATTTTATATGCGTGTTATATATCCCTTAGTCGTCGTTTACGACATCCACGGACAAGATAGGGAGTGGTGAATTTTATTCTTACTCCGTCACCACATGGCAAATATATTGTACCTATACCAGATATAAATCTAATCATCTATCCCGATGGAAACGAGAATTTCACTCCATATATCATCATCATCATCTCAGCCCATATACGTCCCACTGTTGGGCTCGGGCCTCCTCTATAATGTAAGGGTAATTGACCTACTATACCACGCTGGTCAGACGTGTTGGTATAGGGTTTTATTTCGAGTTTTCCTTCTCTCGCATAGATGTTATATGCGTTTTATATCCCTTAGTCGTCTCGTACGATCACCCACGGGTAAGATAGGGGGTGGTGAATTGTATTCTTACTCCGTCACCACACGGAACCATATATATTCATTTACAATTGTGAAAGGTTCAATTACGATGTTTATTATCGATTTCGTTATCTGTGAGTAAGAACAGAAGATAACTCCTTGGTGATAATTCAAATATATTTTAACGATGTCCTCATAACGGAACCGAAATTTACAACATTTTTATAGTATTTTGTTCTTGATTTGTTTCGTATTCATAAGATCATTATCTGAGATACCTACAATTGCTGGATACTAGCCTCTTCCATAATAGAAGAGAAATTGACCTACTATACTAAACTGATAAGAGGAGTTGGTATAAGGTTTTATTAGAAGTCTTGCTTCTCTTGTTTAGTTCTAGTATGCGTATTATGACACCCACAGGTATAATAGAGTGACGGTAGCGATTCTTATTCTTACTCTGTCACCACACAGAACTTAAGATACCTATCAGTAGAAAACTAGTAATTCTGATTTTTACGCTAGTATTACATATTTTAAATAAAACTACTTAAAGGTGCCATTCCTACCTCGGCTGCTGCCTGCAGATGCAGGCTGTGGATGCAGGTAGCACACGCATGACATGCAGCCGCTGCCTGCATTCGCAGCCGATATTGATTCCGAGGCTGGCTGCACGTGCTGCGGCAGGCTGCGTCTTATTCGTTCGAGACAGTATCTCAGCCACATTATTCTTATATTTCATGTGGCTTGTATCAAAAAGTATAGGATATTTTGTTCCAAGATTACCTAACTGACCTTATTCAGCCTCTGAAAATCTCATTTTCTTGAAATAAATATTAATGCTAAATCTAAATATCGAGAGCTGATAAAAATAATAACCAATATGAGCGCTAATTTGAATGCAAATTAAGTTTGGTGAGATTGGCTCCGAGTAGCGACTACTTGGGACTTGTCTCAACAGGTTGGAGTGACGTAACTACGTGCGCATCGACTTGCAGCCGCAGCACTACTGGTCTGCAATCGGCTGTGGCTGCAAGTCGCAGCAGCACTTGCAGCCGAGGCTCGGCAGCATGTGCAGCCGCAGCCGTGTTCGGAATGTTTTTCACAGAAATCTATACTACTACATAGAAAACCAGTCGTGCAGCCGCAGCCGACTTCGTGCAGCCGCTGCATGTGCTGCCAGCAGCCGCAGCCTGCAGCCGAGGTTGGAATGACACCTTTACGGCGTTGATGGTCACGGGCGGAGCGCGGTAGGTGCTAACCGCGCTAACGCTGCAGTGTTCGGAACGTCAGACAATCAAAAATCAAATACAAATGCGATAAAATCCGTAAAGTAGTTTTATTTAAAAGAACTGGTAGTTACACATGGTAATATCTAGTATTCTTTCATAATATAAATTTATATGCAAATATTACGTAAAACAATCGTCAGCCCAATCACTATTTGCAAGTGTTTATAACAAAGTATATTGTTAGCAAAGAAAGCGTAAACATTATAAACTTTCGCTAATAATAGTTCTCATTACGAACCCTTTTTAAAACACTCTTATAATTAACTAAAGTCATCATATCTTATACATCTAACCTCCATATTTATCATTTTATTCCAAAATATTTAAGTTATGCGCGTCTCGTGAAAGCGATATGCTTGTGATTGTATACGGATGTGTTTTGCGTCGAGCTTTGTTCGACGAGCTTGTTGGCAAGTAAAAGTGAAGAAGTTGGACGGTATCTGTTGATGAAAACTGTTTGTGTTATGACACAGTAAGAATATAATTCAATGACAGCTGTATTGGCCGTGGGTGACGTATTAATTAATGTAAGATGCGTATAACATTTATGGAAGATGAGGTATTTGAAATAAAAGTTGAGCTGATCTGGTTTGCGTGGTATAGTAGGTCAACTTCTCTCGTATTGTGGAGGAGACTCGATCCCAGCAGTGGGACGTACATGTGCTGAAATGAGGTTAAAAACAAATTAAGTACGAAGTGGTAAGCTATTCTTAAACCCTTTTAAAACCCAGGAATCTGTCATATGTTTAGCTAAAATGATAATGATATATACAAATGATTTTTCTGTGAAAATATTTGGATGCTTTATTCGATTTTTTTTTTGGTTACGTTAGTATTTTTGGAAATGCCTTCAGATATTTATCAAACGATGATCCGGAGTATATTTAATTAAAAATTATACTGATTAGTTTTTTTAAATTTATATTCTACAGACATAATGAATACTTGAAACGGTTACGTTAATAAAAATAATTTACTGTATAATGTATATAATTATGTATGTTGAAAATTAATCAAAGGAAACTAATAAAAGCTTAAGGATTGTTCTACCACCATCTCAGCTATTTTTATTGTTGACTTTATTGTTGGTTAAATTTAAATTCATATTCGAATTGTATCTTTTTCACTGTCTGAAAACACTAGTAATAAGAGGTTTTCTGTGAATTAAACCTAGCATGACTGAGTTAGGTTTCATTCAAAGAAAATCGTTACTGTGCCCGAATTCGCCTATATAATAAATTTCGTACAAATCATTAGAGCCGTTACTAAGTTTCTGAATCGAAATATATGTTAACTGTTATATTTTAATTTTTATTAGGAGGCATTCAATCTACTCTATTGTTAGCTATTCCTTATGAATCTTAGATATCTAATAAAAGCTCATTTTTTGTACAATTCTGCAAGCAACACCCCATCACGAGTTAACTGCTAGAGCAACTACGACTCGTAAGGCTCATCTTCATTGGTCGTTAATTCGGTCGTTATACAGCAGGCGGGGAGTCCGCGAATACGGGCTATCGACTAATGAAAGTAAGCTATCTATATCTTGGTCGATATATGGCATGCGGATGTTCCCCGTATGCGGCCCAACAATCAATGAAATTCATCGGTCAGTGATTCACCGTTCGGTGTGGCGCAGGGACTCGGTTTACGAATGTTATTACATGTGAACTGACGTTGCGTGGGAGTATAATGGTTGATTGTTTTACCGATTTATAAATGCTGAAACTAGTAGAAACGTACCGAGACATGTCAACATTAATTGTTGACCTATAGCAGGTACTTACGTCTGGTCAGTACCACTCTTTCAAAACAAATGCGTGGTAAAGAATATTCTTTATCCAACAATCCGCAAGCAGGCCCTATTGACTAATGAAACCGGCTATCGCATGCTGGCCCTATGGCATGCTTGAACAGAAATCTCCCGTACCCCGCATGCGGGCCCTATCGACTAATGAAAACGGCTATCGCATGCTGGCCCTATGGCATGCTGGAACAGAAATCTCCCGTACCCCGCATGCGGGCTTTAACGACCAATGAAAATGAGCCTTTATGATAATTTCAACACTTTTTTGTTGGTTGGCAATAGTCAGTGCCATCCATCTCATCCGGGGTGACGAAAGGATGATTCCAACACTATTTTGCCTGAATAGAAGATATCGTCTTTAGAAACATTATTTTTTATATCCAGCTTGTACCCCAACATGTGCGCCAGTTCATAAGTTCGTATAACTACAGATTTTATTAGTTTATGTGACAAACCAGCTACATATAACAGAAATACGTTTTATGACATATTGTGTCGTTTTTACATATAATGATTTAATGCGGTTAGTGACTTGTGGAAACTACAATATGAATTGCCGACTCTCTAAACATCGATTTTACTTTTAATAATATCTGGTTCTATGAATTTTTAATTGTCTACCTGAATATTTTTAAATAAAAATGAATAATTCTCCGCATGGTGACGGAGTAAGAATATTCACCACTCCATATCTTGAACGTGGATGTCGTAAAAGGCGACTAAGGGATATAATGTACACATAAGATCTGTGCATAAGAATAAAAACTCGAAATAAAACCCTATACCAGCACTAGGGGTCGCAATACCGAATCATTTAAGCAAAACCGGTATTTTCGGTATTGGCTCCAGACCAATACCGGTAATCCGGTATTTTCGATATTTCCGGGATTAAGCTAAAGTTAGCAAATTTAGTATAATAAAGTTAGTTTGCGGAGGAATAGTAAGTAGGTACCTAACCTAAATGAATTTAACTTCTAAATTAAACAAAATTTTCATTGACACAAGGTTTATTATTTGATATGTTGGTAATCCATCAGTCAGTTCTTAACAATAATTTACTAATACTAGATGCCCGTTTATTCCTTTATTAAAATAACTTAGGTTAACTAGTTCAAATACTTTAATTAAATGTGAATGAACTCGCGCGCGCGTAATTTGAATTAAATGGCGCGTAACTTTTTCTATTTGTATTTGTTTTTATTTATTTTACTAAAACCGAAAATATCGAATATCCCGGTTTTTGTGAAATGAATATCGGTATTAATTATACCTAAATTTGACCCGGTATTCCGGTATTTTCGAAATTCGGGATCCCGGTTTGCGACCCCTAACCAGCATAGTATAGTAGGTCAATTTCCCTCCTATTGTGGAGAAGGCTTAAGCCCAGCAGTGGGATATGTATAAACTGAGACGATACCTATATTTAAATAAGATGTCATCTTTATAAAAGTTTTAAATAATATTCATTTAGGATTAAAATACATTTGTCACCCCTGATTTGCTAGTGGGAGTGGAAAAAATTGGCTAAGATCACCGGAAGAATGAATACCAGCGCTCTTCAGAGAAATACAGAAGACCTTCAAACGCCTTGATCAAAGCCGAACCGTTCTGAGGATGTTTCGTTCGGAGGTGAAATGTCGAATATATATCAGAAGTTCTGCAGAAAATTGTAAATTAAAGATCTTTTTTTTTTGGGGTGGATTACGGTCGGCGCACTCCTCGCACCACTCCGTCTGGAGCGACAGAGGGGCGTAAGCACGCACACCCGTAACCCACCCGTGACACGTCGACTTCGTCGTTGGGCCGACCACCGGAACAGGGTGATTTGACGTCAGTGGTCGGCCCGACGGAATACCCCCTTGAGGGGGTACCCTCCCATCGACCGAAGTCCTTCCCTCGAGGAGGTCTCTTTCCTCACGTGATCGGCCTCTCGGCGGGTGACGGTCTAAATTCCCCGGTCAAGTCACCCATGGCCTCGATTAGGGAAATTGATGATCTGGAGAGAGTTTATCACATAGGTGTAAAAAGACTTACTTAAATCCTATTTTAAATTTATCCTGTCGCACATTCCTTTTTTTTATGCGCGGTATATTAATTAGCTGCGGGAAAGTGGTGGCTCTCTCTTCCTTACAACCATTATAAACTAATAATGGATGTTCGCCATGTATCGCCTAATTTGGAAGATACATATTGCGTTGACCCTAAGTAATGGATATATCAGCAGAATGACGTTGGTATTAAGAATACAGTGTGTTTCCACCACTCTATTTTCCTTTTTTTTAAAGACTGCACTAGGAAAATAATCGATGCATTGCGGCGGCATTTACAAACATATAATTAACGGCAACAAATTATATTCAGGCTCAGAGCAACAATTTGTGGATCGCACAGTGTGGTCCTGCGTAGGATTCAAACCCATAACACTGACACGATAAGTCGATATCTTAACCACAGCGCCATCCATGCACTTTCCAAAGGAATAGGTGGAAACATTCGTTAGCAGTACTCGCCTGGGAAGCGTAAAAGAGCATGCGTTTGTTAACCCATCCTCTAAACATGGCAAGCGCAGCATTATTATCTGTTAGAGAGGTCTTTATTCCAATATAGACACAGTAAGACTGATAAAAGGAAGAAAAATCTAATTATAGTCCATAAAATATAGCTTGATCTCTGTGACAGATGTCAACGAAACCGACGAAGTAAGTTTGAACGAGCGACATACTTACAATTTTATTTTGTATCACACATTTTCATTCGTTTCGTGCCAGTTTTATTGCAACTGAAGTGCAATATATTATAAATATAAAAATATTAATATTCATGCCTAAAATGTAACTCATAAGTACTGCAATACCTAGTAAACATTTTATAGAAAAATGACGCTTACGCACGTACAAGGTTATACTAGACTGAAAATAAAAAAGAGATGGGACAGTCAATAGACGTAATTCGATAACCGATCTTTATTAAATTTTTCATAAAAAAAATACACCCAAAATAGTATCTACCTAATTAAATCTTTCAACATTTTTTACTATTACAACAGACAGTTACATTATAAAATACATACATTTAATTAATTAAACATTAAAAAACAACTTTTTGTGCCAGAGTAAACGTTAATATTATGTACGCATTGTTGTCAATAAACTAAACATGTTCATTCATAAAACAGTCGCAATTGATCTAACATCTGTCCCTATTATGGCAAATAATTATAAATGTTCTAGCAGAAACGCCCCAGTGATGACAACAATAGTGATGTTGACCTTGATTGTACTTCTTTCGAATAATTAAAAAGTCAAAAACAGTTTTTGTTTCATTTAAATTCAAAAAGATTTTCATTGATTGTATTTCAATTATAATAGAATATCACAATTATAAAAATAAAGAGTATTATCGATAAAAAACTACGGACTTCATCGGAAGCGTGACAGCACTAGTGACAACTGTCCCAGAGATCATGCTATATTTTATGGATCCTTATGTCAATATCATTATATTCAGGCTTCTGCGAGGCAGTGATCTCGCAGAAGGAGGCGGTGGATCGCCTGCGCGAGGAGCGCAGCCTTGATGAGGCGATCCGCCGCCGGCGACTGGGATGGCGTAAGCGCGAGTACTTGCGCCTCATGCCGCCCTAGCCGAGGCCGCGGGTGCCGTGACCAGGGAATTAGTCCGTCACCCATTTGCCGAAAAAATAAATACACGTGATATCTTACACCCCCCTCCCCCCTTGTGATATTTCGTGATTTTTGTCAAACGACTCACCCCCCTCCCTTTCAAGCCTCACGTGCTTAATGGAAGGCCCCTATATAGGTATGCAAGAGAAGGAAATTTTGACAAATTCAATGCTAACACGTCTGACTAGCGTGATAGGTCAATTTCGCTACGATTATGGAGGAGGCTCGAACCCAGCAGTGGGCCTTATGTGGACTGAGATCACGTGACATTTGATTTTTTATAATTAAACTATCGTCATCTCATTGACAATAGACTTACTACACCACGCTGGTCAGACGGGTTACTATAGGGATTTATGTCGAGTTTTCCTTTTCTACACAGATATCTGCATATTATACTTATGCCTCAGTCGACTTTTACAACATCCACGAGTAAGAAATAAAGTTGTCAACTATTTCCTTTCCTACTACAGGAAACGGAAGTAATCTTAGAGACTGCTTATAAGTCAATAATCTCTCGAGCATCCATTGATAAAAGTTTGCGACTTGATATTAAATATGAATTTTAAATTATAAATGTAAATTTCTCACGAATTATTTCTGTAGATAAACGCCATCTCTTGTAAAATTATAGTACTAATACATCACATGCATAGTTAGAAGGCCAAGGTCATTGTTTTAATGTTCTAATGAGAGAAAATGAACATATGTATTCGAGAACTTTCACTCGAATTGTTAAATTCACTTTTAACATAGTTTTATGGTTTGTTAAAGCCGACAAGTTTCTGAAGATGGCGCTTTATACCTTATATTCATTCCCAAATGATTTAGATTCTCTAACCATCATTCACGCCTTTTGCAGGACAAAGCCCGCGCTTGGCGAACGCTATGGTAATTCCAGTTGGCATCGCAAAAGGTGAGCAAGGGATATAATGCGCAATTCTTGCAAGAGAAGAAAAACTCTATATAAAATTCAATTTCCTTCCTCTTATAAAGGAGGCTTAGGCCCAACAGTGGGACTGGTATGAGCTGAGATGATGTGATAATCTTGAACGTGGATGTTGTAAAAGATGACTAAGGGATATCATATGCTCATAACATCTGTGTAAGAGAAGAAGTCTAACATCTGTGTAAGTTCCGTGTGGTGACGGAGTAAGAATACAATTCACCACCCCCTATCTTACCCGTGGGTGATCGTACAAGACGACTAAGGGATATAAAACTCATATAACACCTATGCGAGAGAAGGAAAACTCGAAATAAAACCCTATACCAACACGTCTGACCAGCGTGGTATAGTAGGTCAATTATCCTTTCATTATGGAGGAGGCCCGAGCCCAAGAGTGGGACCTATATGGGCTGAGATGATGAAGAGAAGAAAACTCGAAATGAAACATAAACCTACCCATGTCTGACCAGCAAGGTATAATAGGTCTACTTCTCTTCTAATGGGGTGGCGGCTCAAGCCCAGCAGTGGGACCGATACAGGCTGAGACGACGTTATGAGATTCTCAGAAAAGACATTCATTCATCACAGCTCATATACGTCCCACTATTGGGCTTGAGCCTCCTCCATATTGGGAGGGAAATTGACCGGCTAAATCACGCTGGTCAGGTGGGTTGGTATAGGGTTTTATTTCGAGTTTCCCTTCTCTTGCACTGTTGTTATATACACACAAGATCCTTTAGTCGCCATTTACGACATTCACTCAAGTATTCTTACACCGTCACCATTTTTTTTAATGGGTGGGCTATGGTAAGCGCTCGCGCGGTCCAATCCGTCCGGGGCGATGAAAGGACGGCGCACGGGCCCATAACCCACCCGTACCCACGTCACCTCGTTGTTGGGCCGACCACCGGAGCAGAGTGACTTGTCGTCAGTGGTCGGCCCGACGGAATACCCTTTCGGATACCCTCACCTCTTGACGTCCTGGGACGTCGGTCGCCGTCGCGCGCTCAGCCTCCCTGCAGGTGACGGACAATTCCCCGGTCCGATCACCCGCGACCTCGGCTAGGGCCCACGGCCTCGGCTAGGGTACACCGTCACCATAGAAAATATTTACAGCCTTTTTTTTTTGCATGATTTTAGTTGTAAGCCGCAGATGGCTATGACAGCTTTACTCCGACTATTGCGTAAGAACTACGCCCTAAGGGTTCGGCCTGATAGGGTTGACCTTGTCCTGATGACACTCTTTATGGATGGACCTCAGCTTGAGAGGTCGCTGGCAATGTAGATTTGCCCTATTTTATGATTTTAACGCGATACAATTGCCGACCTCGGCGATAATGAAACCGTGAATACTTACTTGTCAGAGCCTCGCTGTGTATATCTTTGTATTTAGGGGAGTCTGTTGCCTACTTCTCTGAATCTTTCATTGTTAGGTATTTTTGACTTTCACGGGGAAACAAATACATTTTATCTTATTACTACGCAAGGAGATAAATATTTTCATCAACATCATCTTGGCTTCCATGTGTTCCACTGCTGGGCTCGAGCTTCCGCCACAAAGGGATGGAATTTGACCTTACCATGCTGGTCAGACAGGTTGGTATAGGGTTTTATTTCGAATGTTCATTCTCTTGCATTGATGTTACATGTGTATTATAACCCTTAGTCCTCTTTTACGACGTCCACGGGCAAGATAGGGAGTGGTGAATTGTGTTCTTACTCTGTCACCACACGGACTAAGCAATACATTTTAGAATCTACTTAAAATGTTATTGTAAATATAGATATGGAATTCATTTTAACGATATCGATTAAATTCAAACTTAAAACTTTAACTAATAGTAAGATAATAACTTAAATAATTTTGAATAACCCCTGACAAAAATTAAAATAATAAAAAAAGTATTAGGTTCTTTTCAACCGGAATTATCAATTAATTGTCATTTAATAATTATTCTGGCACGCGTGAAGAACTTAATCAAGTAGGTAATCATACATCATTACATCCATTTGGAAAAGAGTTGATACTCTTACACTGCTGGACCTATATTAACCAAACAGTTTTACTTTCTTCACGGTAGGCAATAGCACAGATCTAGCAAAGGTCCATGAGTGCCATTATAACTTACCATAAGGTGTGTGATTCTCTGTGTGGTGACGAAGTACGAATATAATTCACCACTCCCTATCTTACCCGTAGATATCGTAAAAGACGACTAAGGGATATAATCTATACCAATAAATAAAATTGGAGTGTCTGTTTGTAATATCAAAATAATAGGCTTTTTTCATGCTCACACGGTTATTTGCACGACACCTATGCCTAAAATACGGATTAAAAAATTTTTGTCTGTCTGTCTGTTTGTTCCGGGTAATCTTCAAAACGGCTGGACCGATTTCAAAAATTCACCAATGGAAAGCTATAATATCAGGGCGTAAACTAGGCT
Source organism: Lymantria dispar (assembly GCA_032191425.1). NCBI lineage: Eukaryota > Metazoa > Arthropoda > Insecta > Lepidoptera > Erebidae > Lymantria > Lymantria dispar. Next base: position 21,710,791 of record CM063464.1, read on the forward strand.
ATATTTTATCCCGGTATTCCCACGGGAACGGGAACTACGCGGGTAAAACGACTATAACCTTTAACCGAAGCGAAGCGAGGGCGGGTTGCTAGTATGTATGTAAAATCTGTGCAAGAGAAGAAAAACTCGAAATAAAACCCTATACCAACATGTCTGACCAGCATGGTATAGTAGATCAACTGCCTCGAGCCCAGCAAGGGAACGTATATGAGCTATGATGTTGATGATGATGATATGATTTGCTGTTTGCACACTTGCCAAGAACAGCAATAAAAATGTACATTTCATGATCCTGTTCTAATTACTTGGGGTCGACGCAATACATACTTTTCTTACAACGTACATTTTTTTTCAATTTGTTAATAGTTTTGACGTGCCTAACGTTAACCCTTCTTCGAAATTTATTTTTATTTTATTAAAAAGACATCCTGCACTAAGGAAATAATCCATGTGTTACGAGGGATTTTACAAACATTATAACTAACAGACACAAATTACATCCATACTCAGAACAACAATTTGTGGATCGCACAAAGTGTTGTCCCGCGTGGAATTCGAAACCCCTACACTGGCACTGTAGGTTGCTATTTTAACCACTAGGCCATCTATGCAGGGAATGTTTTATTGACCGCATATTACAGACAGCATCAAATTTGGCTCAATACGATATAAAGCTCGTAGTTACCTTTTTTTTAATGCTGTTGACAGCCAACGAACAAACAGCACACCTGGTGATAAATGATATTGCTGCTCATGGACCTTTGCTAAAGCGCTGCCTACTGTGAAGAAAATGAAAAGAGTATGAATACGTGGAATAAGGTTCGGTGAAAATAAAGACATTACCAAAACTAGCCATACTCAAATACCCTTAGAAATATGGGCACGACGTCTGCAAGCAAAATGAAAGAAAGAAAAATTGTTTATTACTCCTTTACGAGAGGGACACGTACAAGATCATAGTATATAAATAATAAAAAAGAAAAACACAACAAAAAATAACCAAAATTACATCAAGATCGGCGTCCCCTTCGCAAAAGAGAAAAAGTAAGGTTATGATAAAAAAAGTCATCATCATCATCATCGCAGCCCATATACGTCCCATTGTTGGGCTCGGGCCTGCTCCGCAATGAGAGGGAATTTGACCTACCATGCTGGTCAGACATATTGGTATAGGGATTCATTTCGAGTTTTCTTTCTCTTGCACAGATCTTATGTGCATATTATATCCCTTAGTCGTCTTTTACGACATCAACGGGCAAGATAGGGAGTAAGTAAATTGTATTTTTACTCCGTCACCACACGGAAACGAAAAAAAAATTACAAAGTTATATTACTTAGAATGTGTGTATGTCTACAATTCGTCTATTACAGTCTGAAAATGTTAATATAAGTTTTATAATTTTCATTTTCGTTTAAATTATTTAATTAAAAAGTAACATAATTGTATAATATTACTTTCTCTATAATATTATTTTGAGTTGTAATATCATTTAATTAGATAATAAAAATCTCGGTACGGAGAATGGCTTTCAGATGTTCACGCTCCTGAATTGTTTGCCTTCTTTCTTTTTCGACCGTAGGCTATGGTGTAGCCATGCAGTCTGATCCGTTCGGGGTGACGGAGGAGGCGACGAACCCCTGTATTGTTTAACTAAGCGTTCACTTTACCATTATTTATAGGGAGGATATGTTGAGGACGCACACCGTCCATTCTGTCCGGGGTGATAAAAGGGCAGTGCGAGACCTCATAACTCCCCAAAGGGCCTACCACTGTGAGTGGGTCCTTGACATCTGTGGACAGCCAAACGGGTCACTTGTGACTGGACTATTGCCTTTTTATGTCGGAACGGAACGCTTTCAGTAATACGTAAAATTAATAATCATCATTAATCATCATCATTGCAAACAATACAATTTTAAAATCTATTTTATAACGCTGACGTCTCGCGTTCTTGTTGGATGTCAAACATTTTAGTCCGCCAGTGACCATAAACACTGTAAAGTTTTCAAAACGTCGGATAATCAAAAATCTAATAAAAACGCGAGAAAATCCGTACAATAGTTTTATTTATAATGCAATATTCGCGTAAAAATCAGATATCATTATTTTTACGGTTTTTATTGCGTTTTTATTTGAATTTTGGTTATCCGACGTTCAGAACACTTTACAGCACGGTCATGGTCAAATATCAAATACAAACGCAATAAAATCCGTAAAAATAGTTTTATTTACAGTGAAAACATCGGCAATCATTACGTATTTCTTTATCACTATTTACCCTTTTCCTTGAGTGGGTGTGGTCAGCCCAAACGCCGTCCGTACTCTCCTGGGTGACGAAAGGGCGCCGCACGGCCCTATAACCCACTGTATCACCTACGAGGGGTGATCCAAAAGTAATGATAATCAGTTATTTCTAGTGCACACAAAAATACAAAAAAATTTCAGTCACTTGCTCAGTTACCCACTAGTTCAGGAAAAAAAAATCATATAAATAGGCCACAATTCCCGGGAGCTACATTCATTTGAATACGGACTGTCAAGGAGTGAACATCAAAATGGAAAAACACGAAATCAGAGCTGTCATTAAATACCTCTGCTTGAAAAAAATGTCTACCAAAGACATACACAGCGACTTGGTGGAAACATTAGGGGACTCTTCTCCTCCATATTCCACAGTTGCACGCTGGGCTAAGGAGTTTAAGCTGGGAAGAACATCGACGGAAGACGAACACCGCGAAGGACGCCCATCGACGTCCCTCACTGAAGAAAATGTGAAAAAAGTTGAAGAAGTTGTATTGGAAGATCGAAGAGTGACTATCAGGCATGTAGCTGAGGTCACAGGGATCTCATATGGCAGCATTCAAAGAATCCTTGCGAACGAATTGCATATGAGAAAGGTCTCCGCGCGTTGGGTACCGAAAATGTTAAACGACGAGCAAAAGAAGAAACGAGTCGACATGTCAAGAGCAAATCTCGAAAAGTTCCAGGCAGACAAGGACAATTTTTTGTCACGTTTTGTGACCATGGACGAGACCTGGATCCACCATTTTGATCCTGAAACAAAACAACAATCGATGACATGGAAACGATCCGATGAACCGACGCCGAAGAAATTCAAAGTGTCAAGCTCAGCAGGGAAGGTTATGGCGTCTGTTTTTTGGGACGCTGAAGGAATAATCATGGTGGACTACTTGGAAAAGGGGGCCACTATTACAGGCTCCTACTATGCAGAACAAATAAGAAGATTGCGGGAGGCTATTAAGGAGAAAAGGCGAGGCAAACTGCGGGCTGGAGTGTTGTTCCATCAAGACAACGCACCTGTTCACAAAGCTGCAATTGCCATGGCTGGCATTCAGGAAGCGGGCTTTGAGTTGGTGGAACACCCCCCCTATTCACCAGATCTAGCCCCCAGTGACTTCTATCTCTTTCCACGACTCAAGGAACACCTCCGAGGCAAGAAATTTGATGATGATAGCGACGTGATGGCCGCGGTTGAGGACTTTTTTGAGAGTCAAGATAAAGATTTTTTTTGTAAGGGAATTTTAGGTTTAGAAAAGAGATGGACTAAATGTATAGACTTGCTAGGAGACTATGTTGAGAAATAAATATATTTTTTTATTTTATTCATTGTGTTTATTATTGATTATCATTACTTTTGGATCACCCCTCGTATCTTTCGCCATTGTTTGTCACCATTTAGCCTGATTATCGATATCAAATACTCGTCATCACAGCAGCTATCTAAGGATATATGTGTCATTATAAATATTAATGATACAAACATCCGTTTGCACAATATATAAATATTTATAAATACAATGTACCGAAAGTGGTTTACACTTTTACCAACTAATTTGCAACATGAATATGCAATGTTCAATGTTACGTCATAAACAGCTGTTATAATTTAATATGAACGGGTTCGTGAGAGTTTTTATTTAATTCAGTTCGATGAACTCGTATAAATCTATATTTATACTAAATGACCCAACAAACGTTGTTCTGTTCAAATAAAAGGAATTCTCCTTGAAATCGATAGCAGCGCCACCTACCGAGTCCAATTGCGAATCTAAACCACTCTAGAATCCCTTTGAACATGCACAAAAAATTTCATCAACATCGATGCAGCCTCAATCTCCTTTCATTCATTCTCTCTACTTGACCAAACCAACCTAACATAACTTTTTCAATCCTTGTCATCTACTTTCATATCATAACGTTCCCTAATCACTCTGTTCATAATTCTATTACTCAATTTTACATCAATCATGGTGAGCGCTGTCATTTCCACAGCATTTATTCTATTTTCATGCTTCTTCTCCCATAACCAGCTCACACTCTACACATTAGGGTTGGCACAAGCATGTCCCTATACACAGCCAGGCCAGGCTTCCTAGACAGACGCCACCCATAAATGTGTGCAAAGCACCATTCACCATATTTCCCTTACACACTCTTCTTTCAATATCAATTTCATATTTACCGTCTCTCGTAAAAGTAGATCCTAAACATACAAACTCTTGCACTTATTCTAATATTTCCTTCTTTATACCTTGCACTCCGTCATTCTTCAAAGTTTGCAGTCAAAATTGTAGGTTTAATATGTTTCCCATAAAAGTTCTGTTGCCAATTCTCCAATTGACCTCTTAGCGAATGTCTGAAGCTTTCACGGGCAAATTATCAGTGATAGGCATTAGATTCTTAGCCTTTCAAACCATTAATCGAATGTCCACATATATTAAGTAGATACTAACAATAACCACAAATGAATTTAAGTGAAAATATCATTATATAATTATGTTATTAGTATTAAGTTTCACAAACACCATTGTTCTATGGGAGAGTTTACTAGTAACGGCCATTATTGAACAAGTTTGATGAGGTTTTAATAAATATTATATTTGATGGCATTTTTCACTATTACAGATCGCTGTCCGTATAGTGATGAAATTAAACGAGCAATTCTTGTATATATATATATTTTCAGGCTCTCGGCAACGGCTCCAACGGTTTTGATGAAATTTGGCATACTAAAGGTTTCGGGGCCATAAAATAGATCTAGCTATGTTTTATTTATAGATTTTTTTTTGTCGGTGTTTTTAGCTAATCAATACAATGACATAAAATGTTAATAGAATATGGATTTAAATTTCGCCGTCAACGTCAAGAGTGGCGATAGCTCAGTTGGGAAGTTGTCCGGTTTTTTTGTTTTGTTTTGGCATTCAAACAGCGTGGGATCGAATCTCGATGTTATTATTATTCTCTTTTTGTAATTTTTTATATTTTTTTCATTATTTAATTTTTATTTTTTATTACTAAATATCTAAATAAATTCGAGAAAAATACAACAAAAATATGCCGAATGAAGCTAGGTCAACCAGATATTAGTGATGAAATAAGAATACCATTCACCACTCGTGTCGTAAAATTCGTCTAAGGGATATAATACGTATATAACATCTATGTAAGAGAAGGTAAACTGGAAATAAAACAATATAGCAACTTGTCTGGCTAGCATGGTATAGTAAGGTAAATTTCCCTTTTACTGTGGAAAATGCTTGAGCTCAATAATGGGACATATATCAGCCGATAAGATAATGATGATTATATTGTCTTAATCATCTTTTACGAAACTCACGGGCAAGATAGGCGTGGTGAATTGTATTCTAATTTCGTCACTACAGGGGGGACTGAAGTAGGAACTAAGTAGGTCGCCTATAAGTAATTAATATCTGGTTGACCGAGCTTCGCTCGGAATATTTTTATCGAATTTATTTAGATATATATTAATAAAAAATAAAAATATATAAAAAATTACAAAAAGAGAAATAATAACACTGAGATTCGAACCGACGCTGTATGAATGCCAAAAATACCAAAATTAGAACCTGTCAGCTTCCCAACTAAGCTACCATAACTCATGACGTTGACAACGAAATTTGAATTCATATTCTTTTAAAATTGTCACTTTTAAAAATATCATTGTATTGATTTGCTAAAAACACGGACAAAACAACATTTTCTATAAATAAAACTTAGCTAGATCGATTTTTTGGACCCGAAACCTCTAGTATGCCAAGTTTCAACAAGATCGCTGGAGCCGTTTCCGAGATCCTGAATATATATATATATATATATATATATATATATATATATACTAGCTGACCCAACAGACGTTGTTCTGTTCAAATAAAGCGCCACCTACCGGGTCCAATTGTGAATCTAAACCATTCTCGAAGCTCATTGAGCACACACAAATTACTTAAATTACTTAAATCCAGTCAACAGATATCGCCATCTATTAGAATCTTTTGGAGTTAACAGATAATTATGACTGTCAATTAATTATAGACAAATAATTTGTAATAAAATAGCGACTATAATTAAAGATCTAAGCTATCCTATTTCTCAAGTTGGACCAGACTGCTCACGGTGTGCCAATTTAATTTAAAATCGGTTAAGTAGTTTAGGAATCCATCGCGGACAAACATCGTGACAGGAGATTTATATATATATAAGATAATATATACAAGAATTGCTCGTTTAAAGATATAAGATTTGGTAGCATTGATTCTTGTATGAAGTTTGTTTGGTGTCCAGTCTGGGACGTTTTGTCTGCCAGACAGTTCTGAATTTCGAACTCTATAACATACCGTGTGGTGACGGGGCAAGAATACCCACAATTCAGGGACATATAGATAATATTTATGAAAGAGAAGGAAAATTCGAAATAAAACTCTATCTCAACTCTTCTGATCATCGTAGTATATTATGTAAATTTCCTTTCTAATATTAATATTTTTTTTAATATTTTTTTAAAGACAAACGCCCTGCACGAAGGATATAATTCTTGTATTGCGTGAGACTTTACAAACATATAATTAACGGACACAAATTACATTCAGACTGAGAACAACAATTTGTGGATCGCATAAAGTGTTGTCCTGCTTGGGATTCGAACCATCGACACTGGCATCGTAGGTCGGTATCTTAACCACTACGCGATCTGTGCAGTCAATAGTGGAGGATGCCTGATGCTCGCAGTGGAACGTCTATGAGCTAATATGATGATGACTTAGGTTTTTGATAGAGTCATAATACAATTCTCCACCTCCTATTTAAACTTTGGGTGTCGTAAAAAACGACTAAGGGATATAATATGCACATAACCTCTACGCAAGTGAAGAAAATCTCGAAACAAAACCCTTTAGCAACAGGTCTGAATAGCGTAGCAACTCATGGGCAAGGTGTTGGTGATGTTTTCTTTTTCTTTTGAAAACATTGAACAACACCAAACATGTAATGCAATGCAAACAAATAATTAACGTTCACAAATTACACCCAAACTCAGAACAATAATTTGTGGATCGCACAGTCTTATCCTGCGTGGGATAAGGACCCCCGATACTGGCGCTGTAGGTCGTTAAGAAACCATTACGGCAATTTCAATTGTGTTCGTATCCATCAATTGTATTCTAAACCACGTGAGTCAATTGTTTTCTTATCCGCCATATCTCTGCTATAAATAATTATTTGGTTTCAATTTGTATGAAATTTCTGCGAGGCAGTGATCTCGCAGAAGGAGGTGGCGGATCGCCTGCGCGAGGAGCGCAGCCTCGATGAAGCGATCCGCCGCCGGCGACTGGGACGGCGTAGGCACGAGTACTTGCGCCTCATGCTGACCTAGCCGAGGCTGCGGGTGACGTGATCGGGGAATTAGTCCGTCACCCGCCGAGAGGCCGACCGCGTGAGGAAAGACCGACGTCCTCCCCGAAGGGGGGGGGCGTCAGTCGATGGGAGGGTACCCCAAATAGGGGGTATTCCGTCGGGCCGACCACTGATGACAAGTAACCCTGCGCCGGTGGTCGGCCCAACGACGAAGGTGACGTGCACCTGGGTGGGTTGCTGGTCTGCGTGCTTACGCCCCTTTGTCGCCTCGGACGAAGTGGTACGAGGAGTGCGCCGACCGCAACCCACCCCCAAAAAAAAAAGCCTAGAATTTCAAATCAGCCTAGATTTTGTCTATGCTGACACAATTCTCGTCATACAGATAGTTCAGATTCGTAACGATGGAATCGAAAGTACTTCAAACAAAATAGTTATAGAGACTATTTTGTTTGAAGTACTTTCGATTCCATCGTTTTTTGGATCAATTTAGTCATTAATTACGACGAACAATTATGAACTTGAAACTAGTTCTATCTCAGAATATTTTAACAGTTAATTACAGACGCTAATTCTAACACAATAATTAACCCATCTAAATTTAACAAGCGTTTATTATCTTAACAAAAGGGTTCGATTTTGATTGATAGAACGAAAGCTATCACCAATATGCCCTACCTTTGACCTGTTGAGAAAGCGATGTTAAGAATTCATTCAAATAGTTTGAAAGTGAGGTGTGTAGGAAAACGAAAGTTTTGCTTGCCTGCCGTGATAACGATGAGTCTTAAAAATTAACCATATTGATCTTGATACTTTTACAATGGACGATTTTTAATCGGATGTATCAATATAAAAATGAATGTTTGTCTGTATGTCTTTTATATAATCGTGAACTATACATTTGATCATATGATCTTTAGCAAAGTGTTGTGCATGAGCCCACAAAGGTTTCTTGGAATCGGTAGGTGGCGTGGTGATCGATTTCAAGGAAAATTCTTTTTGCTTTCTATTTTTTTAAATTTGAACAGCACAACGTCTGTTGGATCAGCTAGTTATTAATAATTCTTGCGGTGCGGTGAATACAATTCACTACCTTCTATCTTATCCGTGTGTATCGTTAAAGGTGATTAAGGGATATAATATGCGTATAACATCTATGAAGGAGATGGAAAATTCGAAATAAAACCTTATACCAACTTGTCTGGCCAGCGTGGTACAGTATGTCAATTTCTCCGTTGTCATGGAGGAGGCACGAACCCAGCAATAGGACGTACATATATGAGCTGTAATGATGAGATGGTTGATTATTATTATCTCTTTTTTGTGATATTTGAACTAACTTTTTTTTGTGTGTAATTTATTATAGTTATTAGCCGCAGATGACTATGACAACTATATATACCTGGACTGTTGAATGAGCGCTGAGAGCTCACAGCACGTACTAACTTCTATAGGTTTGGATGGGGAGGATAATCATGTAAGTAATCAAAGACATGGTCACATGACGTTAACGCTATAGTAAACGCATTATCATCTGAGTCGTCGGGCCATAAGTCATTTCTCTATGTGTATCTCGCTTACACTTGGCGCACGTGGCGCAGGTAGCCGTTTATCGATAACGGTCCCGGCGTGCTGTACATTCATATCCATATTGACATTTATGACCCGACTACTCGGATGATAACGCGCTTAGTATCAATCAATCTGTAGCTATGTTAATATTACTATATCTCAGCTGATAAATATCAAAACGACAAGATATAAGACATAAAGAATAAAATCAAACAACATAAAAAAATAAGAACTGTTTATTCATAGTTTTGAGATTTTACTTCTGTTGGCAAGGCATTAGCTTGACCACTGAGGACAAGGAACTCGGTACTGGTGGTCGGCCCAACGACGAAGGCGACGTAAGTACGGGTGGATTATGGGCCCGTACGCCGTCCTTTCGTCGCCCCGGATGGAATAGATGGCGTATGCGCTGACCGTAGCCCACCCATAAAAAAACCCTAATGGCTACTTTGTTTCTTTTTTGTCGCAGACTATAGTTTCGACCTAAGCCACCCAATCCATCCATGTCAATGGAAGGGTAGTGTGCTACCCATAACCTACCATATTCCTTCTACATCGCTATTGGGTCGACTACTGATATCAATTTCATGATGTGATCAGCCCGGAAATTTCTACTATCTGATCCCACAGACATTGTTTTATTAAACAAAACATATGCATTGAAATCCCTAAAGAACGCTTTTTAGAGTTTCAGTCACATACATACGTTCATTTTCCGTGTGGTAGCGAGATAAGAATAGAATTCCCTTTGTGGAAATGAAATGCCGAAAGACTCACGATTGTTTGGCTGGACTGGTAATATGAGACTTATTGATGTGAAATCATATCTTGTGACTATATTATATGATACCAGCTGACCCAACAGACGTTGTTCTGTCCAAATAAAGCGCCACATACCGGGTCCAATTGTGAATCTAAACCATTCTCGAATTCCCCTGAACACACGCAAATAAATTCATCAACATCAGTCCAGCCGTTTAGGAGGAGTTCAGTGACTTACACACGTACACAAGAAATATATATATAAAGATTAACGAGAGGCAAGGGGCTGAGAATCGAGATATATAATGAAAAACCAATTAGCAGTATTTTTATATAGTATAGAAGTGTAAAGATAGGAGTATTATGATGATGAATTCATCCATTAGGAAGGGATAGTAAAACACTGTTTTCTTAACCCATCACCACACTGGTTATATTATTATACTGGTAACATTATATTATTACTATTTAATTTCATAATATCACTTCAGTATCACGATTAAATCCTAAAATCGAGTGAACGTTAGAATTTATTACATTATTATCAAGAAAAATCTATCCATATGGTGACCGAGTAAGAATACAATTCACCAACCCCTTTCTTGCCCGTATTTGTGTCGTAAAGACGACTAAGGGATATAATATGCATGTTATATGCATTACCATGCATTTATGCAAGAGAAAGATAACTCGAAATGAAACGTGGCATAGTACATTAATTTTGCCGGCTATCGCTAGGGCGATGGTCGACAGCGTTGGGAATTGGGACGCGGTCGCAGCCTTCTGCGAGACGGTGATCTCGCGGAAGGAGGCGGCGGATCGCCTGCGCGAGGAGCGCAGCCTCGATGAGGAGATCCGCCGCCGGCGACTGGGGCGGCGTAAACGCAACTATCTGCGCCTCATGCCGCCCTAGCCGAGGCCGCGGGTGACGTGACCGGGGATTAGTCCGTCACCCGCCGAGAGGCCGACCGCGTGAGGAAAGACCGACGTCCTCCCCGAGGGGGGGACGTCGGTCGATGGGAGGGTACCCCAATTAGGGGTATTCCGTCGGGCCGACCACTGACGACAAGTTAACGCTGCTCCAGTGGTCGGCCCAACGACGAAGGCGACGTGGTTTTTGGGTGGGTCGCGGGAGTTGCGTGCTAAAGCCCCCCTGTCGCCCCGGATGGAGTGGTGCGGAGGCGCGATGACCGCGACCCAACCACAAAAAAAAAAGTACGTGAATTTCAATCCTGTTGAGGAATAGGCTCGAAATTATATAAATAAATACTTTTTTTTTTGGTGTGTGTTGCGGTTGGCGTACTCCTCGCACCACTCCGTCCGGGGTGACAGAGGAGCGTATAGCACGCAACACCCGCAACTCACCCGAACACCACGTCGCCTTCGTCGTTGGGCCGACCACCGGAGCAGGGTTACTTGTCATCAGTGGTCGACCCGACGGAATACCCCCTATGTGGGGTACCCCCCAACGACCGACGTCCCCCCCTCGGGGAGGATGTCGGTCTTTCCTCACGCGGTCGGCCTCTCGGCGGGTGACGGACTAATCCCCGGTCACGTCACCCGCGGCCTCGGCTAGGGCGATCTAAATAAATGCTAAAAGAAAATCGGCCAAAATATCGATTCGATAAATCGTATAGTCTAAATAACTTCTAACGGCTCATGTCGTCTATATTATGGCTTTCAATATCGATCGATTAATATAATAGCATCCCTTTCTAACACAACACATATATTTTCTATCTCACTCATAATCTATTTATACTCTACACATCACGTAATTGTCTTTCATTTAATGGCTTTCAAATGACTATTAGAAATGTAAGACTTGCAATAAATATGGTAATTCCTTTATGGTGAAAAAGTACCACCGGCCATGGACGTCAGAAAACTTGGTACCAGCGGTCAGCCTAATGGCGACGGGGATGGGATACGGTGGGTTATGAGGCCATGCTGCGCGCTTTCATCACCCCGTACGGAATAGACAGCGTGCATCCAGGCTATGGCCGACTAAAAAAATGGTGTAAAAATATAATAAAGACTCAACACCCCAATTCTAAGTTGGTTAAAATTCTAGCAAAGGACATAGACAGGTAGTCTTATTCATCTCAGCCCATATACCTACGTCCCACTGTCGGGCTCGGGCCTCCTCCGCAATGGAAGGATAATTGACCTACTATACCATGCTGGTCAAACGTGTTGGTATAGGGTTTTATTTCGAGTTTTCCTTCTCTCGCATAGATGTTATATGCGTTTTATATCCCTTAGTCGTCTCGTACGATCACCCACGGGTAAGATAGGGGGTGGTGAATTGTATTCTTACTCCGTCACCACACGGAAATAGTAGGTAGTCTTATTATGCTTAGATTATTATTGTATAATAATTGTATAATAATATTTAACACAACACCATGCACTAAGGAAATAATCCTTGTATTGCGGGGGACTTTACAAACATATAATTAACGGACACAAATTACATCCAGACTCAGAACAACAGGTTGTGGATCACACAAAGTGTTGTCCCGCGTGGGATTCGAACCCCCGACACTGGCGTTGTAAGTCGCTATCTTAACCACTACGCCATCTGTGCAGTATTATTTACGTCCCACTGTTGGGCTCAAGCTTTTTCCACAATAGGAAGGAAATTGACCTTATAGTGGTAGGATCACACTGTCGACAGTTATCTGTCTACAGCCACGGGCCGGTCCGTCCGGGGCAGTACCATGCTCTCGCTGAAAATCGACGTCTGAATAGTAGTGATTTGTTACTGCGCTCCGTTCGGTGAGCGAGAGAGCCGAAAGCCCAACCTTCTGAGGGTATTTGCGTGTAGAGGGTTTTGGTGGTGCCTTTGGTATCACCGAGCCTCAATGCACACATTCACACTCCCTTCACCTTCTTCGCGGTAGGCAGCGGCCTTGTAAAGGTCCATGAGCGGCAGCAACACTTACCATCAGGTGTACTGTTTGCTCGTTTGCCACTGCTTGCAATTATAAAAATAAATAATCAGCCTGGATGCCTTTAGTATCATCAAAACTTATTTCAAGCATTCACACTTGTTTCATTTTCTTCACGGTAGGCAGCGACTCGGTAAAGACGCGGTAGTATCACTTATCATCTGATGTGCTGTTTGCTCGTTTACCAACAGCTATAAAGAAGTCAAGTTGCTCAGACAAGAAACTAAGAAGAATTTTTTTCTTCATTTCTGCTTAAGTTTTGTTGCATTATATATTATGGCACATTCATCATCTTATCTCATCATCTCAGACCACATTAGGCCTACTCTTGGGTCCAGGCTTCCTCCAAAATGAGAAGGAAATTGGCCTACTATACCTCGCTAGTCAGACGTCTTGGTTATAGGCTTTTATGTAGTGTTTTCTTTCTCTTGCATGGATATTTTTAACATAGCATATCCCTTAGTCATCTTTTGTGACATCTACAGGTCTGAGGGTAGTGAATTGTATTCTGACTCCATCACCAAGCGAAAATCCATGTCATATTGGTAATAAAAAAATACTTTCCCAAGGTTCTATTCTAGGTCAAATATTATATACCATATTTCTATGCATACATCATTTTAAAGTAGGTTTCATAATTTAAATTTAACATTCAAAGAATTTAATATTCTTTCGAGTGAAATGAATATGTTTTTAAATAATTGTTGTATATAATTTTTTGCGGTTGGTGGGTTATGGTCAAATATCAACCGGTCTAATTGCTACTCATAGTACGATAATATGAGCCCGGGCCCCGTAACTGTCCACCATTTTAATGGTCCAATCATTTGGTGTATTCATCTTCGGTAATTCGTCAGACAAATTTTAATTAGTAAATTTCGAATTGTGACTAAGCAAAAATACTATTCCTCCCTATTTTGAACATGGGTGTCGTAAAAGACGATTAAGTGATATAATTCGCATATAACATACAATAAACATGATCAAAATTTGCTAATAAAATTTTATTTTTCAGTGAAAAGTGATTAAGATTCTTTGGATCCTACTCGTATCTACAGTTGGCGCAGTGATATGCCAGTGTCGTGGTTTCGATACCCACGTAAGACAATACTTTGTACGATCCCTAATTGTTATTAAATTTGGGTGTAATTGGTATCCGCTAAATTAAAATGTTTGTAAAGTTGTCCTAGTAATATTTACTTAGCGCCGAGTGTTGTTTTCAAAACGATTGAAAAAGAAATTTCATAACCTAAGCTAACCTTACTTTTCTAGGCCAATTATCGACTTTAATGATAATCGCGATAAAGAGCAGTAGTCACCATCGTATTCTTGCTCCATCACCAGGAAGAGAAATAAAAATAAATAAATTGGAGTAGGAAAAATATATTTGTGGTTGTATTCAAACTGAATTATATTAAAATTGGCAGCCATAAAGTTTAACCACATAATCTTCTATATAAAAATATCCATATTTTGCACACAATTGCTCAAATCAAATCGTACAATCCAAAAATCCTAAAATAATATTATAAAAACGGAATATACCAGAGGGTCGTTGTGGTCAAGGCTATACGCGAATTCCGCATAGTGGTGACCGAGGCAGCGTACCTGTTAGCCGAAACTCCCTACTGGGACTTAGAGGCAGAGATGCTCACCGGTCTTCACCGACGGGTGCGGGCGACGCTGCCAGAGGCCGATAATATTGCCTGGCTCGTTGACAAAGTTGACGTTGGGCAAGCCAGCTGGAGAGTCTTTAATTCAATGTTCAAACGAAGACGCCTTCCGGCTGGTGTTGATGCAGCGATCGAATCGGAAGCACGGAGTCCTCTCCTTCCGACTGGTGCAGATTTTGAATGGAACTTCGTAATGGAACCTTGGATCTGATTAATGAGGTATAATAGGTCAGTTTCCCTGCCTCCAGACTCAGCAGTAGAACGTAAGGTCTTGTTGAATATACCGTATTAAGAAGTACATTATTATCACAAATGTAGAAATCAAACCAACATACCTAGGTAAATAATTATGGGAAAGGGACCAACTTGACTTTCACAGTCGTAGTACTTTGCTCATTGAAACTATTATATTCTATTAGAGGTTCCACTCTACGTGCTACGATGGAGTTAAAACACGATGTTCCATTTTACTTCATTATCATAAAAATCCATACAGGATTGTAAGCAAGTCACATAATTAAAAACGTTAGAAAATTAGACATTAAACTATGTGCTAGTACCCCTCTGGCCAGCGTGGTAAGCTAATTTCGGTGGGTTAAGTTCAAATCCATACTAATATTATAAATGCGAAAGTAAGGATGTTTGTTTGTTTGTTTGTTTTTTTGTTTGTAACGCTTTCACGTTTAAACCACCGAACCGATTTCAAAAATTCTTTTACCAATGGAAAGCTATAATATCAGGGAGTAACATAGGCTATATTTTATCCCGGTATTCCCACAGGAACGGGAACTACGCGGGTTTAAGCGACTGAAACTGAAGCGAAGCGAGGGCGGGTTGCTAGTTATAAATAAATAAAAAAAATCTTGTATAAATTAATCTTATATAAATCCCACGAGGGCGCTGTTAGTCAATTTTAACTTAAATGAATCCAATAAACTGCCATCGAATGGGAAAAGGCTCGCTATTGAAGATCCGGCAACAAACAGCGGAATTGTCTATTATTTTTATAATATTTTTGAAATGAAAATTTCTCTAGGTAGGCTTGAATGGAGATTAAATTCATGTTGTTCGTCATTGACATGGTCACGTACCTGTGCTGATAGTTATCAAAACCAGATAAATGTAAAAGGTTTTAGTTTAAAAAATTAATTTCATTCATTCATTCATTTTTAGGGTTCTGTACCCAATAGGGGTACGGGACCCTATTACTAAGACTTCGCTGTCTGTCCGTCCGTCTGTCTCTCACCAGGCTATATCCCAAGAACCGCTATAGCTAGACAGTTGCAATTTTTACAAATTATATATTTCTATTGCCACTATAACAACAAATACTAAAAACGAAATAAAATAAATATTTAAGGGTGGCTCTGATACAACAAACGCGTTTTTTTTTGTTTGTTTTTTATAGATAACTTGCAACCCGCCCTCGCTTCGCTTCGGTTTCAGTCGCCTTACCCGCGGCGTAGTTCCCGTGGGAATATCGGGCTAAAATATAGCCTATGTTACTCCCTGATATTATAGCTTTCCATTGGTGAAAGAATTTTTGAAATCGGTTCGGTGGTTTAAGCGTGAAAGCGTAACAAACAAACAAACATCCTTAATTTCGCATTTATAATATTCGTAAGGATGCTACGCAACCCTACGTGCGCGACTCCGAATCGCACTTAGACGGTTTTGATGTTTTATTTGTTTAGTACTTTAATTAAAGATCAAACAATTTGAGTATACATAAGATAAATAAAAATAAAACTACTTTACGGATTTTATCGCGTTTGTATTTGATTTTTGATTACCCGACGTTTCGAACACTTTACAGCGTTCATGGTCACGGGTGGACTAAGATGTCTCACGTCCAATAAGTTTTATTTAAAATGTATAATACTCGCGTAAACATCAGAAACATTATAAAAATAAAAATTTTGAATAACCCTCGACACTTAGTTACATTTTAGTTTTAAAATAATAAAAAAATAGTACGTTCTCTTCAACAGGCATTTTATCAATTAATTGTCATTTAACGATTATACGGACATGCGTGAAGCACTTAATCAAGTAAGCATATGCCATTACATCATTTTGAAGCTGATACTCTTACACTGCTGGACTGATATTAACCAAACATAGCTAAGAACTACTGGCTTTCAAATAAAATGCTAAAACTGGCTTTCATATAAAAAAAACTGCATCGAAATCGGCCCATCCGTTTGAGAATAACGATGCCACAAACAGACACATACACACACACACACACATACATACCCACAAACACACGCAAGCACGCACGCACGCATGCTCGCACGCAGGCGCGCACGCACGCACGCACCACGCACATATCTAGTAAGTATTACGTCTAGGGTGATGCCCGATTACTGCACGGTGGCGAAAGAGATAGTGTACCTGTTGGCTGGGATTCCCCTGTGGGACATGGAGGTGAAGATGCTCGACGGACTCTACCAGGGCGTTTCAAAGACGCAGGCGGGGACGGTTTAGTCTCGCTCAGCGAGACGACCGTCTCGCGGAAGAACACACCGTCCTGTTACCATTGTGATTCCAACAAGGACACGGCGCAGCACATGCTCGGTGTGCCACATGGACAGAGCAGTGCTGTGAACTCACTCAAAATCATTGCTATTTACCTGCCGTTGCCGACCATCGAAAGAATAATCCGTCACCCATGGAGAGGCTAACTACGTAAGTGTGACGCCCCAAGGGGCGTCGGGAAGGGACAATACCCGAAAGAATAACCCGCCAGACAAGCCACGGAGTTTAAGGAACTCAGTACCAGTGGCCAACCCCATGGCGAAGGGGAGGGGATACAGTAGGTTATGGCGCCATGGAACGAACGGTGGACGTCCAGACCAAAACCGACCCAGAATAAAAGAAAAGAACTTTCACAGAAAAAAGCCGTAAGTCCTAAAAAATCTACCGAGGTCTAGGAATCGCCACGACCACTGGTCAGTCCAATGTCAATAGTGAAAAGAATACGGTTGGGTATGAGTTTACCCTTCCGTTACCCCGGACGGTGTCTGGATCATAGTCTGCCAAAATAAAAAAGACTAAAATGTATTCTTCTTTTTTACACATGCCCTTACAAATAAATCCATTTTTTCTAACTAGGATTAAAGATATATGAGTGTGTGTGTGTGTGTGTGTGTGTACTTAATAAACTTTAGGCTTGATTATATCAGGCGTAAAATATCAAACGAGTCTTCGTAAGAAGTGATAAGGTCGACGGTGATGGTTGTAAAAAAATGTTGTATCACTATCACTTCCTTCCCCGTTAATTACGTAAGAAACAAAAAAGGTAATAAAAAAAAAAATATGGGTGCGTGTACTTATGTACGCGCGTGAGAAGTTATACTTCTTTGGCATCATTAAAATATATATATATAATTATATATATATATATATAATTATTAAAAACCAAATTTAGAGAATAATCTAAATAAAAAAATAAAAAAAAAAAAAAAATAAAAAAAAAATAAAAAAAAAGAAAAAAAAAGAAGAAAAAAAAAAGAAAAAAAAGAAAAAAAAAACAGTGAATAGAGGTGACGGTGCGTACCAACATGCGCGACTAATATCGAGGTTCAATTTCTATTTTGTTGGTAGCTTTTTTTTCGAGACTTAATGAGCGGTTAAGCAGACAACTTCATACTGTTAATTTTGTGTCACATAATTAAAATTTCACTCTCATCATTTTTTCATAACGCGCCTAAAGAAGTATAACTTCAATAATTGGTAAGCGAAAAATGTTTGCCACACTTGAATACCTATTTTAAATCCATTTCAATCGTCTAATGGGAATGAAACTCGCCTTAGCGTCTGTGAAAATAACGTTTTATACTCACAGGGGATACTGTTCTTAGCAATTTCTAGTATTCAATAAACATTATTTATCAAAGGTATTTATTTATTGTATTTCAGGAATGTCTCTTATTGTATAGAGTCAATATTAATACAGTAGAAACTCGATTATACGGACTTCAGTGATACGGATTCGCGATTAACCGGACTACCAACCGCGACCTTATTGTACCTACTAAATTGAATTTATGCAAGGATTAACGTGTCTCAAATGGCATGTCCGTCCGCGCCGTCCCACGCGTTTTATTTTTGTTTTAGTTAGTAATTGTTACACCGCTCTGAGGTACGTGCCCCGTGGGATATGTATTCGTCTTTTAATATACGCATAAAATTATGTAAATATTACATATGCACAAAACCGAAGGAGGTTTTCACACATTCGATTATTCGGATTTTCGTTTATCCGAATGCCTAACGACAACAATTAGTCTGGTTAATCGAGTTTCTACTGTATATTAAATGCAATTTTGAATATTATATTCTATTCTAATGACTATTAAAAAAAAAGTAATAACTAAAACCCAACTACGACAAAAAATGAATGTATATATAGTAAAATTTGTGATGATACTTTAATGGCTAACTTGCCTTGTGCTAAACACTCTTGAGAATTTAATTTTTGGCGAGATAGCATCAGGTATAGTCGACCCAGTACGTTGTAAAAGTCTTTCTTTTCTTTAACCATACCCATGCATGATGTAAGTGTTGGCAGTATTCGTAGGTAGCACATAGCGTGGGGGGGACGTCAGTCGATGGGAGGGTACCCCACTAGGGGTTATTTCGTCGCGCCGACCACTGACGCCAAGTCACCCTGCCCCGGTGGTCGGCCCAAGGACGAAGGCGACGTGTCACGGGTGGGTTACGGGTGTGCGTGCTTACGGCCCTTCGTCGCCCCGGACGGAGTGGTGCGAGGAGTGCACCGACCGCAACCCTCCCACCCCAAAAAAATAAATGTAGCACACAGCGTCATCACACTTATTGACAATTTAAATCTAAATCATCATTATCACTGAGACAACAACTGTCAACAGGCAATCAATTAACAGTGTGGTCCTACCACTATCAAACTTGGGATGTGTCATCATCATTCATCATTTTGGCTCAAATACGTCCCACTGTTGGACTCGAGCCTTCTCCACAATAGGAAGGAAATTAACTTACTGTACCATACTGGTCAAAAGCGTTAGTAGGTATAGGGTTCTATTTCGAGTTTTTCTTCTCTTGCATAGACTCCCTCCAAAGGCGTGCTCTTCGAATCGTCGGGGATCCTAATCTCACGGACGGATTGGAGTCGCTGGAGCGGTGGAGAGACTTTGGGTCACTCTGTGTACTCTACCGACTCTTTCACGGGGAGTGCTCCGAGGAACTATTTAACTTGGTACCACCGTCACCGTTTTACCAATGTACCACTCGACACCGCAGCAGGGTTCATCCATTTCACCTGGAAACGATATGGTCTTCAACTGTACGTTTCCAGCGATCATTTCTCCCACGTACGTGCAAGCTCTGGAATGAACTACCTGCTGCTGTGTTTCCCGAGCGCTATGACATGTCCTTCTTTAAACGAGGTTTAAGAAGAGCTTTTTCTTCACGGTAGGCAACGGCCTGGCTGTGCCCCTGGTATTGCAAAGGTCCATGTGCAGCAGTGTCACTTACCATCAGGTGTGCTGCCTGCTCGTTTGCCACCATCGGCAATAAAAAAAAAGAAAAGATGTTATATGCATATTGTATCACTTAATCGTCTTTTACTATAACCACGGGCGAGGTAGGGAGTAGTAAATTGTATTGTTACTCTGTCACAACACGGATAATCCCTACCTTAGAGCAGTGTGACTTAATAAAATATCTTATAAAAATATGTATAATTTATTAAAAAGAATATTATACCATATTTTCCTTTGTGGTGACGGAGTAAGAATACATTCACTCCTACGCGTGAATATCGTAAATGACTCATCATCATCATCTTGCTCTTATCCCAATTACTTGGGGTCGACGCAATATGTCATCTGTTTTGACATATTGCAAAAAGTTTCGGCAATAACTTTTATGACCGGCCGCCTGCCTGACGTCAACCCTCCTTGGGAATGTAATCGTTGACCCAAATGGTACTAGATGGAGTTGCTCCGGGTTAATCTAGGGCTCTTAGTCGTCTTTTACGACACCCACGAGCAAAGCAAGGGTTGGTAGTATTCGAAGCCGCTACCACACAGCACTGAATATCGTAAATGACTAATAATTCTAAATATATCTTTACTATCCTTACTAATTTTATAAATGCGAAAGTAAGTTTAATTGTTACCATTTCACGCTTAAACCACGGCACCGATTTCAAAAAATCATTCATCAATATAAGGTTATAATATCAGGGAGTAACATAGGTTATATTTTATCCCGGTATTCTCACGGGAACGAGAACTACGCGGGTAAAGCCACTGAAACCGAAGCGAAGCGAGGGCGGCTAGTATTTAAGCTTGCTAGTATTTAATATTCTAAAAACGAAAACGTAACTGAAAGTGAATAAAAAGTGTTATATAAATATTATGCGCTAATAAATTATATAATATTTGAAATCAAAAATGTCTATTACGGTGCATAATATTACAGTTAAAGAAATATTATAAAAAATGACTGGCAGATAACAGTTCGGTGATGGATGATTCAATTATTAAGTGATATGCGAAGTGTTCGCTAGTTTTTTACCGGCGATAAATTCGATCGTCTCGTGTATTTATTATTCATAATTTGTTTTCATCTTGAACAAAAAAGAACGTGATTTAAGTAGAGCAATAGCTACGCTACAGTTTTTTTTTGTGTTTTTAAACATGTTATTATGCAATAAAATAATTTGTTTTCATTATGAATAAATGGTGGTAAAGAAGCTGTTAGTCAAACCTAACTATGCTGCGGTAGAGAAATAGCTACGTTACTAAAGATTTATTTTAATTAAAAAATATTATAAAATACTTCTATTTTATCGCCACCACACGTTAGAAATTTATCTAAAATAGATCAGATCAGGCTTCCGCACAAGAATGCCGCTGAGTACTGTTCTGTGCCACTTGCATCCAAAGCCTTCCTGCAATTTTAATGATGACGTCTGTCTATCTAAATCGTTCATCATACGCTGCATAGCTCGATGATGCGACCGATACGTCAAAGTAGAATTGAGGCAGCAGCAATTTTTACTAAAAATTATTACGACTCATATCTATATCTATACTAATATATAAAGCTAAAGAGTTTGTTTGTTTGAAGCGCGCTCAGGAACTACTGGTCCCATTTGAAAAATTCTTTCAGTGTTAGTTAGCCCATTTATCGAGGAAGGCTATAGGCCACAGAAATATCTTATTAATTTTTCTGTGCTATAGGCTATAAATTATCACGCTAAGACCAACAGGAGCGGTGCACCATCAAAGAATGTTTCGAAATCGGTTTTTTTTTTCATTTGAGAATGTCCGCTGTATAAACGACTGAATTTTCGCAAAAATCATGTATGACAGAATCGTATTATTAAAAAATATTTTCACCTTCTACGTAAACAAAGATAGCGATAGTCCAAAGTATCGAATGCAACTCGGTTGGGCAGCGTTCGGGAAACTTAAGAGGATCTTCTCGTCCAACATACCTCAGTGTCTGAAAACACAGGTCTACGACCAGTGTGTGTTACCAGTGATGACTTACGGCACGGAAACGTGGTCCCTAAATGTAGGCCTCATATGAAGGCTCAAAGTCGCTCAGCGTGCTATGGAGCGGGCTATGCTCGGGATTTCTCTGCGAGATAGAATCCGAAATACGGCAATCCGCAGAAAAACGGGTGTAACCAACATAGCACGAAGAATTAGCACGCTGAAGTGGTAATGGGCAGGCCACATCGCTCGACGAACTGACAACCGCTGGGGAAGAAAGGTTCTCGAGTGGCGACCACGTATCGGACGACGCTATGTAGGACGCCTCCCACTAGGTGGACTGACGACCTAGTGAAAGTTGCTGAGCGTCGTTGGATGCAGGCGGCACCTAGGAAATAATCCTTGTATTGCGGTGGGACTTTACAAACATGTAATTAACAGACACAAATTACATCCAGACTCCCATGGATCCCACAAAATACTGTCCGGTTTGAGAATCGACCGTTTATCCGTGTGGTGACGGAGTAAGAATAAAATTCTCTATGTTCGCTCCACTCACTAGCTTGCCCGTGGATGTCGTAAAAGACGACTAAAGGATACGCATATATCATCTATGTAAGAGATGTAAAACTCGATAGAAAACCCTATACCAACCTGTCTGACCAGCATGGTGTCGCAAGGTCATTTTTCCTCCTATTTCGGAGGAAGCTCGAGCCCAACAGTAGGATGTATATGAGCTGCTGATGATGATATTTGGGGATCGAACCTATACCACTGGTAAAGTAGGTATCTTAACTTCAACTTTCTTCTACTACGCCATCCATGCAGTCGATAAAATTCAATTAAAATGGGATGAAAAAAACAAGTCTTGTTTCACAATTTTTTTTATGTATATGTTATGTAAAATCCACGGATATCGTTAAGCCGAGTTCAGAACTGTTACAATTTACTAACGGAACCGTATAGTTCCGCTCGAATAGTAGGTAACTATACGTTAGATAAATAGCTTCATATAATTTATGTTAGTTTCTTTCACTTACAAGATATCCTATATAGTTATCGGAGTATTAAGGACTAATAAATTTTGTTTTACTAGCGTTCGTTATGCCAGCAGTTTCGCTTAACTGAATTACTTACATCTTCAATAGTATTATAATATCCGTAAAATAAAGGACCGTTTTTGTTATCTCTATGATTGTTATGACAACGGTGATTATGTTGAACGCTTGGTTATAATTCTTTTATAATTATTATTATAATTCTTTTCGCGCGTTAGGGTAAGATTATGAGTGTGACTAATGCCGCTCTAGCAGCGGCTGCGGGTGACCGGACCGTGGATTTAGTCGGGCACCCGCGGAGAGGTTAGCCTCGCGACGGTGATCGGCTTCCCGGTAGGGGACGTCGATGGGAGAGGGTACTCCCTCAGGGTATTCACTGAAGTCAAGGAACTCTGCATCGGTGGTCGGCCCAACGGCGAAGGCAACGTGCTATACGGGTGGGTTATGGGTGTGCGTGCTTACGGCCCTCTGTCGCGCTGTCGGGCTACGAGTACGCCGACCGTAGCCAACCCCAAAAATAGAAAAGATAAAATTATGAGAGTAAATTTTTACGATGCGTGCACACACCGTCACGAAAAACTGACACCCTGAAGTTCATCGTAGCTCATATATGCATATCTGTCGTCTTTTACGACATCCAAGGGCAAGATATGTTCAAGTGTTAATAGTATTCGAATTTTAAAGCACCATTTTGTTATGTCTACGGTTGTTATGACAACGGTGATTACGTTGAACTCTCAACAGCTTATGTATACTAATTATGCTATATTTGATTCAATTTACTAATATGTAAAGAGTCGATCATCATTATCATCATTCAGCCCATCACCATACACTGCTGGACGTAGGCCTCCCTCATGTTTCACCCCAGAGTGCAGCCTGGGCCGCCTGCATCTATCGACGTCCAGCAACTTTATCCAGGTCGTCGAACCACCTAATGGAAGTGTGTTCTGCACTGCGTCAACCGATACATGGTCGCCCCTTGAGATACTTTCCACCCCAAACAACGGTTGTCGGTTGAAGATGAGACTATGGCGCTACTATTTGTCTTAAAATAGAACTACATTCGAACAATAAGCATTCAAATACAAAAAAAAAAAAATTGTGAAATCGGTTGACCCAAGAAAAAATTTTGAGGTAACACAAATAAAAAAGTACAGACGAAATGTGAAGCTTTTATTTTTGAACGCATTTAAAAGTAGGGTTTTTAAATTCATTAAAATTAGTACTTTCAAATAAACAAAGTCTTCAGATTTATAATAATAACATAGATCTGCTTGTGGTGATGAAGTAAAAATTTAAACTCTATCTTTACCGTGGATGTCGTAAAAGACGACTAAGGTATATAATCCACACTAATATTATAAATGCGAAAGTAAGGATGTTTGTTTGTTTGTAACGCTTTCACGCTTAAACCACCGAACCGATTTCAAAAATTCTTTCACCAATGGAAAGCTATAATATCAGGAAGTAACATAGGCTATATTTTATCCCGGTATTTCCACGGGAACGGGAATTACGCGGGTAAAACGACTAAAACCGAAGCGAAGCGAGGGCGGGTTGCTAGTATGAATATAAAATCTATGCAAGAGAAGGACAATTCGAAATAAGACCTTATACCAACCTATTTGACCAGCATGGTATAGTAAGATCAATTTCTCTTCTATTACGGAGGAGTCTCGAGCCCAACAGTGGGACGTATATGAGCTGAAATGGTGATGACAATCACTTTCTATATTATGTACTACTCCGGTGATGGGTTGAGAATACCACGTATCGTCCTCTTTTTTACCTATAAGTATCATAAAAGATGTTAAAAATATAATTAATTAGCTGACCCAACAGACGTTGTTCTGTTCAAATAAAGCGCCACCTACCGGGTCCAATTTAGAATCTAAACCATTCTCGAATCCCCTAGAGCACACACAAATTACTTACTCAATGCAGTCAACAGATATCGCCATCTGTTAAAATCGTTTGGAGTTAATAGATAATTGTGAATGTCAAATCATCATCATCATCTTGCTCTTATCACAATTACTTGGGGTCGACGCAATATGTCATCGCTTTTGACGTATTGCAAAAAGTTTCGGTAATGACTTTTATGACCGGCCGCCTGCCTGACGTCAACCCTCCTTGGGAATGTAATCGTTGACCCAAATGGTACCAGATGGAGTTGGTCCGGGTCAATCTAGGGCTCTTAGTCGTCTTTTACGACACCCACGAGCAAAGCAAGGGTTGGTAGTATTCGAAGCCGTTACCACACCGCAATTGAATTGCTGTGTGGTAGCGCCACACAGCATTGTGAATGTCAATATATAGGTAATACAAATAATTTGCAATAAAATAATATTGCGACTGAATTAAGATGTATGCTATCCTATCTTTCAAGTTGGATCAAACTGCACACGGTGTGCAAATTTGATTACAATCGGTTAAGTAGTTTAGGAATCCATCGCGGACAAACAACGTGACATGTAATTTATATATATTATGATATTTGTTTATTGCAAACGAACAAACAGTACGTCAGTAAGTGTTGCTGGCGCGCGCGCATAGTAAGGTCAATTTTACTTCCATTGTGGAGGAGGTTCAAGCCCAACAGTGGGACGTATATGAGCTGAAATGATGATGATGATAATAACATCTATGCAAGAGAAGGAATGAGCCATCTAACCAGCGAGATATAGTAAGATAATTTCTCTCCCATAGTAGAAAAGGCCCGAATCCAACAATGGTCCATGTATGAAGTGAGACGATGAAAAGATTAAAGGGATTATATTAAGCTAGCTGACCCAATAGACGTTGTACTGATCAAATAAAATAAAATAAATTCTTCTTGAAATCGACAGCAGTAATAGGGACTGACCAACTGCAGGGCCATCTACCGGGCTGATTTGTGAATCTAAATCATCCAGGCCCCCACTTGAATGCATCCACAAAAAATCATTAAAATCCATCCAGCCTTTTAGTTTCAGTTTAGTTAAATAACCTAGATACCTAGTCGTTAAGTTTTCTTAAATTTTCTGATTTATTGCACAACTTTATATTTTTTTTCGTAAAAGCCTTTCTGAAAGTAGTAGAAAAATTAAAAACAAAAATGGACGGAATCGGTAAAGTTGTTCTCAAGTTATGTTATTGTCCTGCCCGAACAGCGCCACCTACCGAGTCCAATTGTGAATCTAAACCATCCTCGAATCCCCTTGAACACACACAAAAAATTTCGTCAACTTCGGTCCAGCCGTTTAGGAGGAGTTCAGTGACATACACACGTACGCTAGAAATTTATATATAAGACTAGCAACCCGCCCTCGCTTCGCTTCGGTTATAGGTTATAGTCGTTTTACCCGCGTAGTTCCCGTTCCCGTGGGAATACTGGGATAAAATATAGCCTAGTTTACGCCCTGATATTATAGCTTTCCATTGGTGAAAGAATTTTTGAAATCGGTCCAGCCGTTTTGAAGATTACCCGGAACAAACAGACAGACAGACAGAGGCAAAAATTTTTTAATTGCTATTTTAGGCATAAGTGTCGTGCAAATAACCGTGTGAGCATGAAAAAAGCCTATTATTTTGACATTACAAACAGACACTCCAATTTTATTGGTATAGACTAGTAAACCGGCAAGTTTTGTGACTTCTATTCGCACGTAAAACGAACATCGTTCAATAAATATTTATCCTAACAATGAATGCTTTCTATGTACATGACGTAATGTTAGTTAAGTACTTAACTATGCAAGATTTTAATTTCAACCGTAATTTTAAAACAAATAAAAAGTCTTACGGACGAAAATAGATGTCTAATAAATATTAAAATTTCTATTATGATCTAACGATGCTTGCGGTTTTACAAGCGTTCAATTAATAAGGTTATTTAAGTCATCCGTGTGATGACGGAGTAAGTTACAATTCACCACACCCGATCTTACCCGCGGGTGTCGTAAAAGACGACTAAATTCGCATGTAACATCCTTGCAAGAGAAGTAAAAGTCGAAATAAAATCCTATACCAACTTCTCTGACCAGCAGGGTATAGTAAAGTCAATTTGTCTTCTATTGCAGAGGAGTCTCGAGCCCAACAGTGGGACGTATATGAGCTGAAATGATGATAATGATCACTATCTGAATTATATACTACTCCAGGGCGGTGATGGGTTGAGAATACCATCCTCTTTGTTACCTGTAAGTATCATTTCATCAATTAATCTGACATTATAATTATTATTGACATTGCATAATTGAATGATTATTGATATTTTTAGTATTATTATTATTATTATTTTTTTTAATTCTTATATTGCAATTTTAATTTAAATTGTATTGTTTATGGTTAGTAATTATTTAACATTAAAATTAATAGTAATTACCTATATTTAAAAAACTTTTCCCTAGCAAAATTTGCCCAACGCGGCCAATAAAGATTTCGCTTTAAAATTTTGACTATCTAGGTATTTCTAGGATCGTTTTCTAAACAAATCTCTTAATAATTTTATCGCCTATCGAATAATATATCCATTTAATGTATATAAATAGCATTGAATTATATGCGCGATTAAATAATATATTATAATTAGGTAATATATTATAAAAGTGAAAATCGTGCGTGTGTGTTATGTTAATTCATATTATGTACATATATGTACTTGTTTGAAAATACAACTTCCGTATATGATCTTATGGCGATACCATTAGCTATAAATTAGTATACCATCAAAAACAAGTCTTGTAAAAAAAGCCAAGCCTCGCAACTGAGTTCTTCCACCATAAAAATTTGTGAGATCCATGTTATACCAAGTCAGTTAACTCATTTAGTCCCTGCTTAAGGGACCTTTCTTCTTAAGTTATTACGTAAATAGCATAGCTAACCTAACAACTTCTTATAGTGACTATATCAATATTAAAGTTCTTTTATGTTTTAAATAAATAGATTGACTTGGCAATTGCACTATGTTTAGTACAATTTAATATAATATGTATTACTTGTGAGGTGTGTTTTCATGCGATTGCCCGTGACCATGAACGCTGCAAAGTGTTTGAGTCGTCGGGCAATCGGGAGTTAAATACAAACGCGATAAAATTCGTAAAGTAGTTTTATTTAAAATAGGGAAAAATCATTAGGGTTCGCGTCACCAACATGCTCTAGACTGGCACGTGCGGTGTGTTATGCGCCTTAGAAATTTTGTCTAATCTCGTGCGTTCTCGTCATAGACATATTCCGTAGATGGTTAAAACTTTTGAAGTAAAAACTTCTTTAGCGGCGTTGGGCACTTATTGGTAGGGGGCAATCTTAGCGGTTCGCGTTACCGACATGCTCATGACTGACGCTCGCGCAGTGTGCTGTGCCTTAGACACTTTTTGTCTGGCTAAAATCTCGCGCGTTCGCGTCACCGACATGCTTATATCAGTATATCTGTAGCTATACAGCTGACGTATAGTGCTATGTATATCTTATAAAAGAAATTAATGGATTTAGTGAAAAGTTCAATGTGTATATACTGTGCATTGTTGGAATAGTATTTTTGTTGTGAAACCTCTATAGGCAAGGGTTAACCTAATCGTTGGCGTGGCGTAAATATTTCGTGGCGTTACGACGTCACGCCATATGACGGATTAGCTACATCAATCAGGTTTACCCACGCATATTGCGTCGCGTTGTAGCGTCGCTTTTTTAGGGTTCCGTACCCAAAGGGTAAAAACGGGACCCTATTACTAAGACTTCGCTGTCTGTCCGTCCGTCTGTCTGTCAACAGGCTGTATCTCAAGAACCGCGATAGCTAGACGGTTGAAATTTTTACAAATTATGTATTTCTGTTGCCGTTATAACAATAAATACTAAAAACAAATATTTAAAGGGGTTTCCCATACAACAAATGCTATTTTTATAGATAATGGTACGGAACCCTATGTACGCGACTAGCTTTTAGCGTGGCGTTAACGCCACGCTATATATATATATATATATATATATATATATATATATGTACATACGTAGTATCGTGTGAGTGAGACGGAGTAACGTGATGTTGTGCGTAAGCGCCTGTGCGCTATCTCTCTCACAGCACTGAGCTCGCATACCCATAGTGTATAGTGATGAAAATAAATGTTTATTGAATAAAAATCATTTTCTGGATAAATATCGAAATATTTTATTAATAATTTATGCCATATTAGTTCCAGTCGTCCTTTATGCATATAAACTTGTAAAAAATAATTTCGATGATTCACATCCGCCAGCCATCCTGAGCGACGGCTCCCTTTTGTTTGATTATTTTCATCTTATAGAATCTTCAATAAAAGATAGATATCGTACAACATAAGGGAGGCCTACGTCCAGCGGTGGACGGTGGTGGGCTGAAATAATGATGACGATATTGAATACCAATATGGCGCCGGGGAGGAATAGTACTCGAAAGTATAACCCGTGAAGCTGGCCATGGATGTTGAGGATTCGGTATCAGTGACCCAATGGTGAAAGGCAGGGTATACGGTAGGTTAAGAGGTTATGCTGTTCTTGCGTAACCCTGGATGGAACGGACGGCCGACCATATTATGTTATGTACATATTATTTAATAGTGATATTTCTGTATCGGGTAGATAATTATAAATTTTCTGCAGTAACGATGACTTGTTGGACGTGAGACATCTTAGTCCACCCGTGACCATGAACGCTGCAAAGTGCAAAAAGAACTTTTATATTGATATAGTCACTATAAGAAGTTGTTAGGTTAGCTATTTACGTAATAACTTAAGAAGAAAGGTCCCTTAAGCAGGGACTGAATGAGTTAACCGACTTGGTATAACATGGATCTCACAAATTTTTATGGTGGAAGAACTCAATTGCGTGGCTTGGCTTTTTTTACAAGACTTGTTTTTGATGGTATCTCATTTCTTTTTGTACATAGACCCACTTATTAGTCTTTCCCGTACCTTCTACTTCTTGAATACCAACAGAGGATTTTCTTAGAGCACACTCTCTGAAAAATGAGACATCTCTCCTTTCCGCTTGAATCAATTCTACCTAAACTAAGCGGAGAGATGTGGAAATAAAGAAATTTGATTGGTTTTTCGAAACATATCTCCTCTAGTCTCCTCTCCGCTTTGATGGCAATCGAGCCTAATGATGGCGTTCTTTCTTTTAGATAAATTTCAGGCAATTTAGTTTGCTTAATACTTTGGGAGATTTTGGTACAATTTCATAAGACACGTCCCACTCTTGCTTTTTCATTAAGTTGATTGACCATTTTACAATTTATCTTTGAACATAATTATATCTAGGTATGTCTACCCCTATTACGCCAATCATCATTCAGCCTATCGCCGTCCACTGCAGAACATAGAGCCCCTCATGCTTCACCATAAAGTGCGGTACTGTGGCACTTGCATCCAACGACGCTCAAGGGTAATAGAGTTGCCATGACTAGAGCTTATTTTTCTTTGCCTTGTGAGGAATAATGACGTAGTCGCCACGTTTGCTAGGCGGGTTGGTTTCGCAGTGAGATATCATACATTTCCCCGGCGAGAGCTGCTGCCCACTCTCCTTCCTGCTGAATCTTTTTTTTAAATGACAACGCCTTGCACTAAAGTAATAATAATCCTTATATTGTGGGGGACTTTACAAACATATAATTCAACATCGCATCATCATCGCAGCCCTCATATGTCCCACTGTTGGGCTCGGGCCTCCTCCAAAATGGGAGGGAATTTGACTCACTATACCATGCTGGTCAGATATGTTGATATAGGGTTTCATTTCGAGTTTTCCTTCTCTTGCATAGATGGTATGTGCATATTATATCCCATAGTCGTCTTACACGATATCCACGGGCAAGACAGAGAGTGGTGAATTGTATTCTTACTTCGTCACCATACGTAAAGAACATATAATTAACCGACACAAATTACATTCAGACTCAGAACAACATTTTGTGGATCGTACAAGGTGTTGTCTTGCATGGGATTCGAACCCGCGACACTAGCACGGTACGTTGGTAGCTTAACCATCTGCGCAGTCTTTAGCCGGTTGTTATAATTCCCATAGAGAAGCAATGATGGCGACAAATGTATTGTTATTTTTTACAAAGTTACATTTCATTAACTGCAAATGTAACTTTGTAATCCTATATATTCATATGTGTTTACAAAATTATTTATGCAGTTACTGTATCTCGGTAACTGGATGAAAATTATAATGTTTCAAAATTTTTCCTTCTCTTATATACTAAACACTAATTGCATTCTAAATTTGAAGCTTCTATGTCTACTAGAAGTGCTACTTTAATATTGATGATCGGTCAGTCAGTCAGTGAGTGACAAAATTACGAAATTTTGACTAGTTATAATTCTTAAACTATTGGTTCAAATTTAATAAAATTTGAAATACACAATGTGTATACAATGCCTGCTAGGTTACTAAAAATTCAGCTTTCTAGCTTTATTAACAACAAAGTTATAGGGGATCAAAAATGGCCTGAATGGCTTCGAGAAAAGTATGTTACGGCAGTGTATCGTTTAGCCCGACGTTTTGTTTTGCTCGACTTGGCGGGGGCACTGCCATGCCCCCAGATGTTTAATGTGATTGTAAAGATTTCTTGTTGGATAAATTACTGCAATAGCGTACCAGTGTCGTGGGTTCAAATTCCAAGCGGGATAATAAATTCTGTGACTGACAAATTGTTCAAACTACAGTAGAACCCGTTTAATACGATCACGTTTAATACGATTTCCCGCATAATACGCCATTTTGCGTCGGTCCCAGCAACTTGAGACATGTTTTCATACATTTGTTAACGCTTAATACGATCGTCATCCCGTTTAATACGCCAACACGTGCCACTCAAATACACATATTACCCCTTGCGGCAGCGGCCAGCGACTGTCGAGCGACCCTAAGTGATAATGACCAAGAAGATGAGTCAACTCCGATTTTGTCACAAGCCCAGACATTATCAGCAGTTAATGATTTAAGACGCTTTGTAACTTCTTTGAACCAAAGCGAAGACGCACTGCGAAAATTACGTTGAAAATCTTGTAATTGCTAATGCCTCAAAATCTTTTTGTCAAACTAAAATAGGTGATTACTTTAAGTACCTAAGGTAATAATAATAAACAACGTTTTTTTTATATTTTTAAATATTTTTAATTTTCAATATTTAAAAACGTATCTAGTAGTAAGTATATTAAATAAAGAAAATAAACAACATTTTATTTAGGTAATTTTTAAATGTTAAATTCAATACGTAGGTATTTAAAATAATAATATAATATAATAAATAATAATGGCACGTTTTTCCCTTTCCTGCATAATACGCTTTCCCGCCTAAGACGCGTTTTTGGTCGGGTCCCTGAGAAATCGTCTTAAACGGGTTTTACTGTATGTGTCTGTTAATTATATGTTTTTGGGGCCCGCGCTATCCGTGTGATGACGGAGTAAGAATCCAAATCACCACTCCCTATCTTGCCCGTGAATGTCGTAAAAGACGCCTAAGGGTATAATACGAATATAACATCTATGCAAGAGAAGGAAAACTCGAAATAAACCCTATACCAACATGTCTGACCAGCATGTTATAGGAAGGTCAATTCCGTTGCTATTGTGGAGGAGGCTCGAGCTCAACAGTGGGACGTAAATGATGATGAGGTCCGCGTAATAACATTTTATCGTCATCTTATCCCAAATAGGTCCCACTGTCGGGCCTCCTCCATCGTCCGAGCGAAACTGCCCTAGGCGTCTTTTCGTAAAAGTTTCGCTACGAGCTGTATTTAGATTTGAGCCGAGTCCATTTGATACCATCTGGTCAACAATTACATCCAAGCAGGATTGACGTCAGGCAGGCGGCCGGCCATAAAACTATTGCCTTTTGTAATACGTGCGTGTGAACGAAGAGTACATATAATACAGACAAATAATTGAGATAAGAGCAGAATGTTGATCTTAATATATACAATTCTTATGTACGTGTGTTTGTCACCTCATATATCCATAACGTAACGTACATTAGTCTAAATTTATATGAAATATTTGTAGACCAGGGTCGATAATTTATGAAACCAAAAAAAAATAACAGCAGGATGAAACCCATTAGAAAAGGAGGGAAATATGATAAAAATGAAAGGAAAAATAAATTACGGGCGATCCGAGTTCGGGAAGTGGGAGGGGGTGAGTTTTTAAGGGTTTTTTTTTTTATCTTTATTATTGAAAAGGGGTTTAGTCACTCAGTGACTATGTCACCCCCGTATATATATATATATATACAAACAAAATAGTGCATCTTTATCTATACATTGTAACTTATTTAAATATACCTAAGTTATATATATGTATTTATACATACACACACATACATATATATATATATATATACACACCTGTATATACATATATACTTATACTACCTATATATACCTAAGTTAGATGTTTAACATTTTTAGCTCGTTTTAGTATACAATTTTACCAGTGTATTACATTCTTCAGAATGTGGGTCTGATAGAATGGCGTCGCAGATACCCACATTTTGGTCACATGGATCTCTTATTTGTCGTCTTAGGGACTCGTTACGAACACATTCCATGAGCACATGATGTACGTCTTCTATTATGTTACAGAATGGACAGTTGGGTGTGTTTGAAATTCTCATCAGAAATTTAAATTTTTGTGATGGAATGTGTCCGGAACGTAGTCTCATAATAGTTGAGTTTTTAAGGGTAAAAATGGTTTATCTCGATTTCCGCCAAAACTACAAGTCCTACGGAAAAATATTAAATGGCAAAGTTGTAGGTAATAAAAATATCTACAACTTTTGTATTTACAATTTTTTCACATAACCTCAAAATTTAGGTGAAAAATTCGAATAACCAGGTTTTTGGTTTTTTATTTTTATCTATTTCAAAAAAAAAATTTTTGCTATGAAATTTGGTGAAACCTTACCTTATTATACCCCAAATACACTGTAATTTATTTGATTTAAAATATTTATTTTTACGCCTTATTTTATCTTAATATCAAAAAAGAACCCTAATTTTCGATCGAAAATTCTCCCGTCAAAATATTAGTTTTTTTTAAAAAGTCGGAGGGCTTTTTGTTCGCTGAAATCTGTACTTTCTGATGGTGTAAAAAAAATATACATTGCTATTGTAAATGTTCTCAGAAAATGCAAAGATTTTAGTAGGTAGTAAGGCCTTGACCCGTATAGCCCCTTTCCCACTTCTCTATGAAATACCTTTTGATGGGCTAAAATTATCTGTAGGTAACTCAGGTATAAAAGTTATCTTAAAATAGCAATAAATAGGCATCTATGTATATAATGTAAAGAAAATTCTACAATTTTCTCAAAATGTTGAAGATGTCTTATTAAATATTAACTTTTTCTTTGCATTTTCTGAGAACATTTACTATAGCAATGTATATTTTTTTTTTACACTATCAGAAAGTAGAAATTTCAACGAACAAAAAGACCCTCGACTTTTTGAAAAAGCTGTTATTTTGACGGGAGAATTTTCGATCGAAAATTAGGATGTTTTTTTGATATTAAGTTAAAAATAAGGCGAAAAAATAAATATTTTAAATCAAATAAATTACAGTGTATTTGGGACATAATAAGGTAAGGTTTCACCAAATTTTATAGCAAAAAAAATGATTTGAAAAAGATAAAAATAAAAAACCAAAATCTTGGTTATTTGAATTTTTCACCTAAATTTTGAGGTTATGTGAAAAAATTGTAAATACAAAAGTTGTAGATCTTTTTATTACCTACAACTTTGCCATTTAATATTTTTCCGTAGGACTTGTAGTTTTGGCGGAAATCGAGATAAACCATTTTTACCCTTAAAAACTCACCCCCTGCCACTTCCCGAACTCGGATCGCCCGTAATTTATTTTTCCTTTCATTTTTATCATTTTCCCCTCCTTTTCTAATGGGTTTCATCCTACTATTATTCTTTTTCACTTTTTCCATTTTTGAAGGCTTCGGCACTGGTCTATTGTGAACATTTCAATGGGTTTCTGGATGGTTTGAAAATGTAAGTGCACCAAATTTGGATTTTACAAAATATCATACCTATTTTATATACCGTTTCTTCTTTTGATTGGTCAGTGGGCTATATAGTGGCTGGGTCTCATCAGTGGGCTAAAAAGAAGAAATAAACTATTTTCTCTATATTTCAATATTCTCCAATATTGGCATCATAAGTTGACCCAAAACATGCTCTTATCTGAGCCACTGTGTTTCCTCCAGTGTGGTTGAGTAGAGCGATGGCTGCTCTAGTGGTTAATTCGTGATCGGGTGTCGTTTGTAGGATTTGGTCCAGCTATATTTTCGTACTTTTTCTGTTAGGTATTTGTACTTAATTTTGAAAAAATATATACATCCTATTTCGAAGGGCATTACACTAAAGCTAATATATATATACAATTTTATTTTAAATAATCTTTTATTTTAGAGAATCTCGGAAACGGTTGCAACGATTTTCTTGAAATTTAGCATACTAGAGGTTTCGAGGCCAAAAAATCGATCTGGCTAGGTTTTATTCATAGATAATGTTGTTTTGTCGGTGTTTTCAGCTAATCAATACAATGACATAAAATGTCAATAGAATAGGCATTTACATTTAACCGTCGCAGTCAAGAGTGACAATAGCTTAGTTGGGAAGTTGTCCAGTCGCATTCAAACAGCGTGAAATCAAATCTCGGTGTTATTATTATTCTGTTTTTGTAATTTTTGATATTTTCTTCATTATTTCCTCACTTTTATATTTTATTAAAATATATCTAAATAATTTCGTCAAAAACGCAATTTACGAAAAAAAAAAACAAATTATACCGAGGAAAGCTCGGTCAACCAGATATTTGTTATTTAAAAGAAGTTTTATAAAAAATGACAGCCCGCTGAGTTTCTTGCCGGCTCTTCTCAGTGCAGTCGCGTTCTGATCCGGTAGTAATTTAAGTTAAAATGTAAAAAAAAAAGACAATAAATAAGTGCCGCCGCGGCTTTAACCATAATAAATGATTTAATGTTGAATTTGAATTAACATCTCTGCAAGAGAAGGAAAACTCGAAATGAAACCCTATACCAACATATCTGACCAGCAAGTTCTCTCCCATTGTAGAGGAGGCCCAAGCCCAACAGTGGGACGTATGTGGGCTGCGATGATGATGATAATTATCACTAGCACATGAGCCAGACAAATTGTTACAGGGATACGTTAGAATTTGCATTTTCTTCAATGCACAAGATATTAATCTGCTCGCGATGTTATCAGTTTCAATTTATGAGACTCTATAGTCAACTTAATTACATTGGGGTCGACTTTCTAGTCTTGCTCGAATCCGTAGTACATAATTTTCTAATACAATAACTGCCATTACGTCTTAGTAAACCAAAGGTCCGTGTGATGACGGATACCCACGAGCAAGAGGGGTGGTTAATTGTATTCTTACGCCATCACCACACGGATAAACTTTAGTCTGTTAAAAAATATTTTCTCCTGCAGGTAGAATATTAGTCTCTTGAAAAAATAATTTTTTCGCGCAGGTAGAAAGCAATGAGTTACCGTCCTTTATTTTCCTATGGGAATGCTAAACACTAGCTCGAGGATCACAAGGAAATCTTCTACTCCTCTATACACCAATTTCAATAGTCAACATGCTTGCCAAGCGTAATAATTATCCGATCACTGATAAGTAGTAACCCTGCTCCGGTGGTCGGCCCAACGACGAAGGCGACGTGGTGTTCGGGTGGGTTGCGGGTGTGCGTGCTTGCGCCCCTCTGTTGCCCCGGACGGAGTGGCGCGAGGAGCGCGCCGACCGAAAAAAAAGTCACCCTTTATTCCCAAAAAGGTTCATCATATACATAATACCAATTTACCGTGTGGCGATGGAGTAAGAATACAATTCACAACAACCTATTCTGCCCGTGGAGGTTGTAAAAGACGACTGCTATGCATATAACGTCTATGCAAGAGATGGAAAACTCGAAATGAAAACCTTTTCTAATATATCTGACTAGCATGGTACAGACGGTTAATTTTGCTCCTAGGAGAAGGCCTGATCCCAACAATGGGATTTAAATAGACTGATTTAAATGATAAAAATGATAAGAAATACTTATATCAATTTCTTCATTCGAAAACAATAAAAAACTTTTACCCGAATCATATTATTTTTTAATTATTCTTACAATAACATCGATAACCCACATAGTTTACAAGTTTTATGTAAATTACAAACGAATATACAAATATTTACAACTGTTCAT
This sequence comes from Lymantria dispar, assembly GCA_032191425.1. Classification (NCBI taxonomy): domain Eukaryota; kingdom Metazoa; phylum Arthropoda; class Insecta; order Lepidoptera; family Erebidae; genus Lymantria; species Lymantria dispar. The sequence continues at coordinate 21,748,221 of CM063464.1, forward strand.
TCAAGAAACCTGACCCTCTCAGTACAACAAACCCCTCTTACATCACATACACGTTCAAATATAAACTCTAAATCATATAAATACGGTTCATAATCAACAAAATTGTATATTAACCTAGATGGTATAACGTGCTTCATATAGAAAACAGGTGGGGAGAGATATAATAAAACTGTATAACCGATCGACCGCCACACCAAACATTCCATACCATCATTGGATGTCGGAAAATATATACTAAAAAAAATAATAATTTAAAAGTAAAAACATGAAGCTCCTTCTAGTGATTTTGGCCGCATCGGCCCTTGTCTCAGCAGAAGACAGTGATAACACATTTGAAACAGCGATTAATTTCATAAAGGACTGCAAAGGCGATTACATTGCATGTGTTAAGGTTATTACATTTTATTAATAAAAGTGAAAGTGCTGTGATGTGATTACTTGTTTCTGTGTAAATTCTCACTCAACAAGTGCGATTAATATTAAGAATTCGGTATTAATAAGTGTTAAAAGAAATTACAAAAAAACAAATATCTTTTACTTTTTACAGGAGAAAATGCTTAGGATCGTTGACAATTTAAGAGCATCGAGAAGCATCACAATTGTTGACGGTGTGGTTTTCAAGGGCGAGCCTGAACCAAGGTCGTCTAAGAAATATGATCCGCTACCTGTCGATCCTTCTGCACGGGATGCAGAGGTCAATTACAGGCTTGTGGATGGCGTGGTGAGCCTATTCGAAACCCACGCCCTGGAGGTTAAAGTCAACGATGCTGATAAGCAATCCATCCAGAGGTCACTTGAAGAAGGTAAAAATTTTGCGCTATATTATTGCATAAAAATATCATTTTAATTGATGCCATAATCTTCTTTCATTCAAATAACGTATTAAATAATATGTTACATTAATTTTCAATATTACTTAATATGGAAAATACATAACAACTATTTTGTAGTGATTAAATTGAATATCAACTCCTCACTGATATTAATTCTTTTTGAGATATCCGCTATTGGTCAACTAAATGCAAATCCATAAATAATTTAATAAGAGCTAATATATTTTTAAATTTTATATATTAGAAAACAAAATAAACAAAAAATAGTATTGAAATTTCTCTTTCTAAAACACTTAATTAAATTACTGTTACACCGTTTTGATATGATTCATATAATTACCCGTAAAACTTATACATAAGTCTTCTCACTTTATTAAGTAATACATATTTTAATCATCATTATTTCAGCCCATGTAAGTTTCAAACTCGGGTTTCCTTCACAATGGAAGAGGAACTAACCCACCACGTTCTTCAGACATGTTGGTATAGGATTTTATGGCGAGTTTTCCTTCTCTTGCATAGATATTATCTGCATATAATAACTATTAGTCGTATTTTACGAGAACCCCCTTGATACGCTAATATAAGGGTGAGATTGACATTCCAATTGAGAATTGGCCGAAACTTTAACTTATTGCAAAAGTCTGTCATATAACTTAAAACTAAAAGTTATGACGAATTATGAAACAGGTGTCTTGAATTATATAAATCCATTTAAGTGGAAAACCGTGACAATATAAATAAACAAGCATTTTTATTAATTTAATATATCCAAATATAAGCGTTAGTTAGTATGAAATGTTAATATTTTGTTTTTATTGCCAACAGGTCGTAAGAAGAACAAAGGCGGTGGCGCTTTGGCCTTGATGGGTCTTCTTGGAGCTAAAATGCTGTTCGGCAAACTCTTCATCGTTAAACTTATAGCACTCAAGGCTCTCGCAACCGCTAAAATAGCTTTAGTACTAGCCGCTGTTCTCTTCATTGCCTACTGTTTGAAACAAGAGCACACCAAGACTACATACGAGGTCGTTCCACACGCTCATCACCATGAATCACATCATCCAGTCCATGTGGAGCACGTTTCTCATGAGTCCGGCCATGGTGGCTACTCCAGTTACGGTTCAGACTGGAACAAGAACCTCGATGAAGCCCAAAACTTGGCCTACAGCGGCTATTCACACTCGTAATATTCTAGATTATTAATCCTTTAGAAAAATACCTCTGTTGTACAAAGTATTTATTTATTTCTAATTTATTGCCATTAATTTATTGAATTTATTTAAATAAAATATTTATTGTTGATGATTTATTGTTTTGTTTTATTTGTTATTATTTGAATGTCGAAGAGATTAAAGTACCATGGGTCGATAACATGCAAGCATATTAGAAAACCGATACATTTTACTTTCATTCGGCGATTGGTATTTTTATAATCGCTTGAGGCGATATTAAAAGAACCGCAAAGTTACTCTCGAATCGTAATCCAAATCTCTAATTATAATTTATTGCAATTATTAGAAATTACTGTTAATTATATTCGGAAATACTTCGTAATTATTATAAATTATGATATTTTTAATCATTTCTTTAATGATAGTATAATATTTGGTTGAAGAGAGAATAAGTTTGATAGTAATAAATAATAAAAGCTTTAATAATAACAAACAATTGTTATTAAAACTGGTCATAAAAATGAATTCTCTTTCAATGTTCGCCATTCTTTTTATATCACGAGTTTAAAAGCGATTAGTTGAAATTATACCAAGCGGAACATATTAATGGCTGTGCATACATATTTTTTAAATTTAATAAACGTCTTTATGAGATGGAATTATTCAATGAAAACATTAAGTATCTATTACACCAACAATATTCTTATCACACCCAGTCATGTTTATAACAGTATACGATTTTAACGTGAATTCCATTCGAATTAAACGTTACAAATATATTATATGCCTAATAATAACGTAACTAATTAATAAAATGCTTTTTAACATATTTTTTTTAAAACGAAAGCATAAGACGGCTCTCTCTTATAAGATTATTTATATATTCTTCTCATTAATCAACTAATAGTTTGAGTCTCGAAAACTGGTTAAAAACAGGTTAAAAAGTATATATGTCCACTTTCTATGGACGTAGTTTCACGTGTTTTAGTCCAATTTTATCTTCAACGAGAGTGTGGCCGGGTAGCGAGGAGTGCCGAGTAGATTTACCACTTTTTGTTGACAGATTTATTTATTTTATTTTTATTTATTTAAGACAACACCCTGCACTAAGGAAATAATCCTTGTATTGCGGGGGAGTTTACAAACATATAATTAACGGACACAAATTACGTCCAGACTCAGAACAACAATTTGTGGTTCACACAAAGTGTTGTCCCGCGTGGGATTCGAACCCTCGACACTGGCGCTGTAGGTCGCTATCTTAACCACTACGCCATCTGTGCAGTAAATCGCTTAATTTTAGAAAATTGTAATATTGTAATAACGTTATAATATTCGTGTGGTGATGGAGTAAGAATACTATTTAACACCGCTCCCTTGCCTATAGGTGTTATAAAAGACGTCTAAGGGATACAATATGCACATAACATCTATGCAAGAGATGGTAAATTAGACTTAAGACCCTACGTTTGACCAGTATAGTAGGTCAATTTTGCTCCCATAGCGAAGGCGGTTCGAGCCCAACCGTAGGATTTATGTGAGCTGAGATGATGATGATAGCCCCAAAGTACAAAGCTTATTCCTTAGTTCAGGGTGTTGTCTTTAAAATAAAATTTAATATACATATATCTCATCTATCAAGACACGGGAATCAAATTCACGATATTGGTTTGGTAGATCTATATCTTTCAAGTTGGCTGCGGATGTCAAGGAATCGTTACCAGTGGTTGTTAAAGGGGATGGGGAGGAATACGGTAGGTTATGTGGCCGTACGCCGCCCATCCATCGCCCAGGACAGATTTATTTGCACTATACATATGCCTAAAAATCATTTTAATTTTTTTTTTGTCTGTCTGTCTGTTTGTTCCGGGTAATCTTCAAAACGGCTGGACTGATTCAAAAAATTCTTTCACCAATGGAAAGCTATAATATCAGAGAGTAAACTAGGCTATATTTTATCCCGGTATTCCCACAGGAACGGCAACTACGGGGATAAGGCGACAGAAACCGAAGCAGAGCGATGGTGGGTTGCCAGTATATCAATAAAAATCGTTACCTTAACAACTGCACCATCTGTGCAGTCTATAGTTATAAATTGTCATTGAATTTTTTTTCGAGTATTCCTTCGTTTGTAGTGATGTACTCTGATATAATTATTGCTCGTTTCTTATAATGCCCGTGGGAAAATAATGTATTATGACAATTTTTATAGTTGACCACATGATATTTAAAATCTACTTTTTAGTATTCTAATTTTACGTATTCACCTCCAAGGAGTGGTGAATTTTATTCTTACTGTTCATGCCGTCACCATGTGGATTTTCGGGTGAAATGGTTCGTTAGTGTTCGAAACGTTAAGAAATCAAAAATCAAATACAAACGCGATAAAACCCGTAAAAATATTTTATTTATAATGCGTGTTAATCGCTTCATCATCATCATCACAGCTCATATACGTCCCGTTATTGGGCTCCAGCCTCCTCTATAGTAGGAGAGGTTTTGACCTACTATGCCACGTTGGCCAGACGTGTTGATATAGTATTTTATTTTGAGTTTTCCATCTCTTACATAGATGTTTTATGTATATTACAATTCCTTATAGACAAGACGGGGGTGATGATTTTTATTCTTAATCCATCACCACACCGAAGAAATTATTCAGGAATCATTACGTAAATTAGTAAGGTAGTATAAGTAGATATTTGCGTCCAATAATCGAATATATGTGGGCTGTAAAGAATAAAAGGAAAGTTTCTTAGTACGTTTAAAGATTAATGTTATTAATCGGTCACAGATTATATAATAAAACTTGTATTACAACTTCTACTATTCACGTTATTTTATAATGGATTGTTATTGGATCTAGATATTTCAAGTCACGACTTCTATGACGGTGCAGTTAATATAACTTTAATATACTACTTTCTAAGCCATAACTATGCATTGAAAAAGCGATATGTTGATACTGCTTTTTTATTTTTCTTTATATGTAGGCTATGGTAAGCGTATACGCCGTCCATTCCGTCCATAACCCACCCAAAAACCACCGAACGAAAGGACGGCGCGCGAGCCCATAACCCACCAGTACCCACGTCGCCTTCGTCGTTGGGCCGACCACCAGTGCCGAGTTCTTTGTCCTCAGTGGTCGGCCCAACGGAATACTCTTTCGGGTACCCTCACCTCTCGACGTCCCTGTCCCGAAACGTCGGCCGCCGTCGCGCGATCAGCCTTTCTCCGGGTGACGGACTGAAGTATATTGATACTGCTACGGTATCTTGTCCGTCCAATGTCGAAGGAGAGGGAATAAGGGTTATGGCTCGAGCGTTCTTCACAATAGGAGGGATTTTAACCTATTATACCACGCTGGTCAGATGTGTTGATATAGTGTTTTATGACAAATTTACATTCTCTTATATAGAAGTTCTGTGTGGTGACGGAGTAAAATACACTTCAGCACTCCCTATCATGCCTGTGGATGTCGTAAAAGACGACAATGGGATATAATATGTGCATAACACCTGTGCAAGAGAAGGAAAACTCGAAGTGAAACCCTATATCAACATGTCTGACCAGCATGGTACAGTAGGTCAAATTTCCTCCCATTGTGGAAGAGGCCCGAGCGCAACAGTGGAACTATGTGGGCTGCGATGATGATGACGATATAGACGTTATATGCATATGGTATCCCTTTTTATTGTTGAGCTATGGTCACCGTCGTTAGTCGTCCTCACACGGTCAACCTCTCTAATGAACTATTTCCCAGTCCAGTCACCCACAGCCTCGGCTAGGAATATTGTATCCCTTAATCGTCTTTTACAACATTCACGAGCAAGATAACGAGTAGTAAACTATATTCACTTCATCTCTACACAGATAATTTATGGGTAATTCCAATTGATTTATATTCTACAAGCAACCCGCCCTCACTTCACTTCGGTTTGAGTCGTTTTACTCGCATAGTTCCCGTTCCCGTGGGAATAGCGGGATAAAATGTAGCCCATGTTACTCCCTAATATTATAGCTTTCCATTGGTGAAAGAATTTTTGAAATCGATTAAATGGTTTAAGCTTGAAAGCGTAACAAACAAACTTACTTTCGCATTTATAATATTAGTAAGGATTACATTGAAACGGATTTTGTGTATTTTTTTCTATTTTAGTATGACAAATTAGCTTTTTGGATCAGTACTGTATTTTTTTTGGGGTGGGACATTTTTATAGTTAGCTCACCCGCCGTCCGGCTCCGAGCAGAGCGACAAGGGGCGGCGCGCGACCCCATAACCCACCGCAGCTCCTCGCTTTCGTCGTTGGGCCGACCACCGGTCCTTGCCCTCCATGGTCGGCCAGACCTGTTAGATCAGTACTAAGGGCTACTCTTTCATTTCAACATTACAAAACGTTATATTCACTGTGACCTTGCTTTGCCGGGCAGGATGAAGTTTGCCGGGTACGCTAGTATATTTAAAATCTTGAAAAAGGCTTCTAGAATTACCAGAAAAATTATGGTTTTGAGAACGATAAATTGATCTATTTAGGTTGCATTTATGAAAAAAAAATGGTTTTAAGATGTTTTTAGACAATAGTACAATTAAAATATTAGGCTAATTTTGCCACTGTCATCAAGAGAAAGAATAGTTCAAATGGGAAATCAAGCAGTTACTCAATCCGACAACTCTATTTTTCATTCTTTTAAATTTTCATGACTTTATCTTTAAACGAGCAATTCTTGTATATATATATATATATTAAGGATCTCGGAAACGGCTCCAACGATTTTGATTAAATTTGGCACACTAGAGATTTCGGGGCTAAAAAATCGCTCTAGCTATGTTTTATTTACAGAAAATGTTGTTTTGTTGGTGTTTTTAGCTAATCAATACAATGACATAAAATGTCAATAGAATATGGATTCGAATTTCGCCGTCAACGTCAAGAGTGCCGGTAGCTCAGTTGGGAAGTTGTCCAGTTTTCTTTTTGTTTAGTTTTGGCATTCAAACAGCGTCGGATCGAATCTCGGTGTTATTATTATTCTCTTTTTGTAATTTTTGATATTTTTTCATTATTTAATTTTTATTTTTTATTAATATATATCTAAATAAATTCGGCAAAAATACAACAAAAATATTCCGAGCGAAGCTCGGTCAACCAGATATTTTTTTATAAATTGCAAAAATTTAAGTTACAGAGTTAAGCTTGATTATCTAGATATTGTACCTTCAACCCACTTCAAGTAGAAAGCAGTGGACCATGATGTAAAATGGTCGAGGTTAAATGTACTTTTTTAAATAAATTTTCTAAAATATTTGTAGTGCGTGAAGGTGAAGGCAAACCCAAACTTTCATCTATGTATAATAAATAAATGCTTTTAGTTATAAAATATATTATCATTAAGTGGATATTTTCCGTGTGGTGACGGAGTAAGAATACAATTCACCACCCCTATCTTACCCGTGGGTGATCGTACGAGACGACTAAGGGATATAAAACGCATATAACATCTATGCGAGAGAAGGAAAACTCGAAATAAAATCCTATACCAACACGTCTGACCAGCGTGGTATAGTAGGTCAATTACCCTTCCATTATGGAGGAGGCCCGAGCCCAACAGTGGGACGTATGTGGGCTGAGATGATGAGATGAAGTGGATATTTACTTTTACTTTTTGGCATAGCTGAGACTCAGAAATAGCAGTACTCAGAATAGTACACCTAATAGAAAGCAAGGTCACTTGACACTTGAAATTATATCCTTTTGTAACCTTAACTCAAAATTTTCCATAAAAATACTAATGTACTAAACCTACATTTAAAGCTCAGTTAATAAAAATCATAATGAAAGGCAAATGACAAGCAACTATGCTCTTACTACTTGGCTCAATAAATTATATTGTTGTGTTAAATTTCCTTTTTTTTTTGTTTGTAATCAAATGTAATACTGTTTTTTTTTTGGAATTTAATTTGTAGTCCGTTCGCACATATTAAACTTACCCTAGTTAATCAGGGAAACCTATTATTAACCATAGAATACTGTAGAACACAAATTGTGTAATTTATTATATGTATCGCTGTTGGTTTTCTAAATAAATAATAATTTTAATTGGAATTCACCAACCATTCCATTACGTGATTATAAGATACATAGAATAGAGACACGAAATTTAGACTTACAACATCACTGTAAGTGAAAAAATACTTGAAATAAAACCAAATGATAAATTGAAGGATCAATGAAAGATATTAGATTAAAACTACTTTACGGCTTTTATCGCGTTTGTATTTGATTTTTGATTGCCTGACGTTTCGAACACTTTGCAGCGTTCATGGTCACGGGCGGACGGACCGTAAAGTAGTTTTATTTACAAGCAACCCGCCCTCGCTTCACTTTGGTTTTAGTCGCCTTACCCGCGTAATTCCCGTTCCCGTGGGAATACCGGGATAAATTTCATTGGTGATTTTTGAAATCGGTTCTGTGGTTTAAGCGTGAAAGCGTAACAAACAAATAAACAAACTTTTGCAATTATAATATTAGTACGGATGTGTAATACTCGCGTAAACATCAGAAATCATTATATTCGACAAATTTCATTCTTATTGAATAGGTGCATGCTTAATAGTGAGCTGTTGAAGAGAGTAGCAGTACAAGAAATTGTGCAACTATAAGCAACTAACAAGCAATTAAACCTCGCCCGTCCATCTCTCTATGCCTACAGAACCGGCTCCGATGCGCATACTTGGTATCTATCAACTTCTTTATTTAATGTATTAGCCTTTTAGTTTCCAGTTACGAAATAACTTCTTTCCCCGGATCTTGTTATGGTTTATTATGATATACGTATATATTATATATCACTTCCGTCGAAGACATTTTTTATAGAATCGCTATTTTAAAACTGGCTCCATGTCTCTGGCATGCTATATAGTTAATTAAAAATAATTAATTCGATTACTTTTTATAGCTTCAGGGGTGGGACTTGGTAACTTAAAATACAAATGCCAAGCTAAGTTTAGGTACAAATCTTCTGCAATATTTACGTCACAGAGAAAATGTAATCTACGAATTTGTACTGTAGTTTAAGTATCTATAATTGGGCAATGCACTTAAATAAATAGTACTCTTCAAACCCTTTTATTTGATATGCATATTAAAGAGGGTGATAAGAAAATCCGCGAGGTGACGGAGTAAGAATTTAATTCACCACTCCCCATCTTGCCCATGGACGTCATAAAAGACGATTAAGAAATATTATAAGCATATAACATCTGTGCAAGAGAACGAAAATTTGAAACAAAACCCTATTCCACCACGTTTGACAAGTCTGGAATAGTAGGTCAATTCCGCTCTCTTTTGGAGGCGGCCTGAGCCCAACAGTGGGACATAAATAGGCTGATATGATGATGACGATGAAGAAAATATATTGAATTATTTGAAAGTGATGGTCATATTTAATTTGGTGTGATGTGAACTTTATAGTTATAACCGTAATATCCCATAGTAATTTAATTTCAGGTGACCGGACCGGGGATCCAGCACCCACGGAGAGGTTAACCTCGCGACGGCTATTGGCGACTCAGTAGGGGACGTCGACAAGAGCGGGTACTCCCTCGGGGTATTCCGTCGGGTCGACCACTGAAGTCAAAGAACTCTGCACCGGTGGTCGGCCCAACGACGAAGGCGACGTGCTATACGGGTGGGTTACGGGTGTGCGTGCTTACGCCCCTCTGTCGCCCCGGACGGAGTGGAGCGAGGAGTGCGCCGGCAGTAACCCACCGCCCAAAAAAAAAAAAAAAAATTTAATTTCCTATATTATTTGCGTAGAATTTGCATACTTTAAGAAGTGATTATACATATGGAGAAGTCTGGTTCATAGCCTTGAATTTATTTGAAGGCTGCAATTATAAAATAATTAGTCACAATTATACATTTCACAAGCCTTCCATTTATTATATTATATAAGAACATTTTATATACTTGATTTCTATCCAATATGTATCTGAGAACTGAGAGATGTTTATAAGAAAATAAGATAGCATCAAAAACATAACTTGTGAAAAAACAAAGTCTCGAAACTCGGTTCTTCTACTATAAAAAGGAGTGATATTCATGTAATACCAAGTCTATTAATTTATTCGGTCCCTACTTAAGGGACTTTCTGTCTTAAGTTATTACGTAATTAGCTAACTTAGCAATTTCTTATAGTGACCATATCAATATTAAAGATCTTTTATGTTTTGAATAAACAGATTGACTTGGCCATCGCATGAAAACACAATGTACCTCACAAGTAATATATATTACATTAAATTAGATCGTTTAATGCCTGCTGTGTTACTAAATAATCAGGCTTCCTACTTTATTCATAACGAAGTTATAGGGGGTCGAAAATGGCCTGAATTGGTTCGAGAAAAGGATGTTACGGCAGTTTTGCGTTTTTGCTCGACTAGGCGGAGCCACTGCCGTGCCCCCAGATAAGACAATAAGATGTAATGTGTATGACGATAAATTTTCAAAATCAAATAATAAACTGTAGTATTCTACAGTTTTTATAGTGGTCTATGTATCGATATCCCGTACTGCGTATCGTGGATGCGAATCTCACGCAAGACAGTTCTTTATCCTAGCAGCGGATGTCTAGACCGGGGATCTCGGCAGAGTTCGATCAATCGAGGAGAGGTCGATCGCATGTGGGGGACGCCTCAATGGCACAAGATGCCAGGGCATCGACGCGAGAAGACATCCGCAAAAGTAAGCTACCTAGACGGGCCACTGGTGACAAGATCGCGAGAATAACCGACACAGCCTGCATAATTAGTACATTGAAATTGCAATAGGTAGACCACGTTGCTCATCCAATCGATAACCATTGAGGAAGAAAGGTTCTCCGCATAGGGCGACCCGCTACTAGGTGGACTGACGGTGGCGATATCTTGAAAGTTGCAGGGAATCTGAACCAAACTATTTTTTTTTATTTTTTTATTTCCGGACGTTTCGAATAAATAAAAAAACCACAAAATCTGTAAAAATATCTTCATACCAAACAGTTAGGTCTCAGCCTATAATGCGTTTCACTGTTGGGCTCGGGCCTCCTCTACTATAAAACTGACCTACGATACCAAGCTGGTCAGACGCGTTGGAATAGGTTTTTGTTACTAGTTTCCCTTCTCTTGCATAGATTTCATATGTTTTAATCCTCTTTTACGATACTCACGGGTAAGATAGAGGGGAGGGGATTCTTATTCCGTCACCACTCGGAAAGATTGATCAATTTCCATTATATTGGAGGCTCGAACTCATTAGTAAACGTATGATTCTATCTAAAAATCTTATCTAAACACTTGACATGACTGAGAACTATACAGGGTGTATCCGGTTATGGGGCAACTGTTCGAGTATGTTGTAGTTTATCGATCATAGATCATAATTAAAGTGTATATTACACAAAAAAACAATATAACATAAAAGTTATAGTGATTTCAAAAATGTGTGTTAAACAGTCTATGCCTTAAATGTTACGTATTATGTAGGCATGTATAGACAGGATTTATGTAGGCATGTAAAGCATCGACAGTATGAATAGGTAGTAATTGCGCAAACCCTTCAATGGTAGCGTAGGTAAAAACGCGATTCAGCGACGGTCATCGGCCGATCAGCTGATTTAAAGCGAAGTTTGTTTTGCTTATGAGAACGTCATCATTGATTTTTCCATTTCTAATTAACATTTAACCAAGTACAAATATGTTACAGATTAAGTATCATTGACTTTATACATTTCAATCAGATTTACACGAAAAAGCGATGACAAAATTTAAAACTTTACATGTCTCTAATTCATTAACGAATCGATATTTTTCCTTCAAACTTTTTTTTATGGGTTCCTAACACTGGGGTTGCCCCAGTTGCCCCATAACCTGATACAGCCTGTATACATTACCGAGTCTCTATAATTACATAACAAATCTATTAAATTTACGTATTAAAACACACAAACCACACCTAACTCTCACTAGAATCAAGCATTTCTTTATATTATTATGTATTTAGATTTTTGCAATTCATTATGATAATTAAGTAAGCACTTTTTTTCGCATAGACTTTCGCTATCGTATAAAATATTCAGTTCAAATATTCGGTATACGGTACGTCATAAGGTGTGCGAATATTAACGGTTCTAGATGACACACATGCGTTATTTGGAGACAAGAGGCCAGACAACGAAACCGCGGTTGTTTTTGAAAGCGACAGTTTTTACCCTAGAATAATAACGTATAGAAGGTAAGTTCGCGCACAAAAAGTGAAGCATTTGAATTGGAGCCTAATGGAGCTTACGCCGGAACCGTTCCGTAATGTACAACTCATTGTACTGCACGTACGTACGCAACTCTTAAAAAATAAATAGGTAATTATGACGGTTTGTGCATTCAAATGGTGTCATAACAAATTTGAAAAACTTAAAAAGGTTTTTAACATTACTTTTAAAAGTATTTCGACGATTTATGTTAATAAAAACAAAATTTGATTTCATAATTTGTATAGTGGTGTGCATGTGTACGCGTGTAATCGTCTGCGCGCCATTAGTATTTTCAGATTCATGTTTCGAACTTTCGAAGTATTGACACTATCCTTCTATACGTAATTATTCTAAGGTCTTTACATTATTCAAATTCAATATAATTTATTCATTAACATATCGGTAACCCACTAACATCCGTGAAGTGACGGAGCCTAACTTTCTGAGGGTATTTGCATGTGGTGGATTTTGGTGATACCTTTACTTTTTCTGAACCTGGCACGCATTCACACTTCCATCACTCTCTTCCCGGTAGGCAGCGGCTTAGCAAAGTCCATGAGCGGCAGCAACTTACAACACTTACCATCAGGCATACTGTTTGCTCGTTTGCCACCGATAGTAATAAAAAAAGGAAGAATTCATCACCCCCTCTCTTACTCGTGGGTGTCGTAAAAGTCGACTAAGGGATTTATTTTGTATTTAACTTCTTTGTAACAGGAGGAAAATTCGAAATAAAACCCTAGACCAACCCGTCTGACAAGCGTGGTATAGTAGGTTAATTTCCCTCCTATTGTGGAGGAGGCTTGAAGCGATCAGTGGGACGTACTATGAAATGATGACGATGATATCGGTAAAGGTTGGATTTATTGACGAAAAACCTGCAAATTTTAGTTATTTATTACATCCGTAGTTGAAGCGGTTCAGTAGAATACTGCTGGAGCGTGTTTGTTCTTTTATTACTCGTCATGACAACTGCTCAAATAAAATACTTTCCTGTATATATTCTATCGTCAACACTCTAAACTGGGACTCGAATAATAGCAAGCTACTGTGAGCTATCGAGACATTACCACCGGGCTGGCCATGGATGTCAAAGAATTCGGTACCGGTGGCCATCCCTATGACTAACTAACTAACCCAACCCGGGTTTAAGGGACGCGCGACGTCTTTTCCTCACAAAAGGAACGGACGAGGTGTGCATTGACCATAGAACTTTTTTGAGTGGGCTATGATTAGCTCACACGCCGTCCAATTCGTCGGGGGTAACGCGCGGCCCCATAACCCACTGTAGTCCCGTCCATTCGATATTAGGCCGATCACCGGTACCAAATTCCTTGTCCTCCGTGGCCAGCCCGGCGTGATACCCTTTCGGATACCCTCCCTCCCGAACGCCCCTCCAGGGACGTCGGTCGCCCTCACGTAGTCAGGCGGATGACGGACTATTCCTATTCCCCGGTCCTATCACCCGCGGCCCCAGCTAGGGATTGACCATAGCCTACATAGATAATAATAAAAGCTTGTAAAATTTTAGTAATTTACTTATACTTGCATAATAATTCTTCACAGATATAATCAAATATCCGTGTGGTGACGGAGTAAGAATACAATTCACCACTCCTTATCTTGCTCGTGGATGTCGTAAAAGACAACTATGGGATATAATATGCACATAACATCTATGCAAGAGAAGGAAAACTCGAAATGGAACCCTATACCAACATGTCTGACCATGGTATGACCATGTCTGAGCATGGTATAGTAGGTCAAATTCCTTCCCATTGTGGAGGAGGCTCGAGCCCAACAGTGGGACGTAGGTGGGCTGTGATGATGATGATGATAATCAAATAATCACACATGCGCAATACTATACATATATCGTACTCTGTCGCTTTACACCGTTGTGTATATGTCGCTCTCTTTTGCTCTAACGCCGTGAAATCTAAATGTATAGTTCTCTCTCTTTTTCTCACTACGTCTCTCTCTACGTACGTAGTCTATGCCTTAAATGTTACGTTTTTCTCACTACGTAATAACTTTCGTCTCTCTCGCGTAACGAAATAGGCTTCCTTGAAATTTCACTCACCATTCTCGTCCATATTTCGATTATCGAATTGCCGCCTAAGAAGTTTCACTTCAAAAACTATCAAAGCATTGCAGAGGCACTTAAATATTCATATTGTTGTCTAAACGAATACGTAAATATAATTATACTACATCCGCTTGTAATAAGATAATCTCGTCATTTACAAATTTCACTTTTAACATCATAATTTTCACTTGAAATGTTTAGGACAGTCACTACTGACTTGGCAAGTAGTTTAAAACTATTAAGAAGGGATCGTAATATTTCTGGGGCAGTACTTTAATTTTACTTTTTTTATTAATTAAAATAAAGTAACATCTTAAAGAAAGTAGATGGTAAAGCTATTTCTTCTTCGTGTTATTTAACCGATATATGCTTATTATGCTTTACCGTTTGGTGACGGAGTAAGAATACAGTTTATCAGTCCCTATCTTGTCCGTAGATGTCGTAAAACACGACTAAAGGATATGGATATTTTTTTTTGAGACTAATCCCACCACAATTCCCATTGTAACTCCTGTATGCCAGGTTCTACAGTGGTCTCCATAGATCACACCGAGGTTTGACTCTCAGGCAGTCTCGGGTAATGATTTTAATTGGGAACCGCAATAAAATTAATTGGAAAAGTTAAACAGGAGGTAATGGAAGGGATTGATTCCACTTCCCTCCTATGCAGTGCGGGAGATATGAAGCAAATTTGACTAGTTAGTCAATAAATACAAGGATGTGCATGGATATATGATATGCATATAACATTTTGTAATGAAAGGAAAACGCGAAATAAAACCTTATACCAACCCGCCTGACCAGCGTGGTATAATGAAAAAAAAAAAGAAAATACCTTTATTTGTTTTTACAACTCAATAAAAAAAAAACATAAAAATAAAAAAGAATCAAAACTAAAAAGTAAAAACAAAATGGAATGGGGTTCAACTTATGGCTGAGAATACTCGCACCGCTGTCGTTGATTTTCAGCCCAAGCCAAACAATCAGCCAATAGTTCAATTACCCTCCTATTATTGGAGGAGGCTTGAGTTCAACAGTAGGATTTATGTGGGCTGAGATGATGATGATGATGCCTCCTTCACAATGATATAGGAAATTCAGCTGATGTATTTCACTGGTGAGAGCCTGCTCTTTGCTTGTGGGTGACCTAAAAGAAGATTAACTGTTTTTCAATGGCCATATACCTGGGCCTACATATCCTTCCTTATTGGATACTTTTTATCCCTTTCTCTCAATACTATAATTTGTTTTGCACATGCGTAACTTAGTATGAAAATTAAAAATATGACGTCATCGGTGAGTATCTTTCTAATTGTCAAAATTGAAATTATTATTACGAGCTCATTATAAAAATAAAAACAATTACATTTTCACAAATTGATATAATTTTTAATCTCATTTTAAATATACGCCATAACAATAATTATTTAACATCAATTATAAATTATTTATTAGTTAAGCTATTCTCACAATGCTTAATTACAAGCGAAACCACTTACGCCTTATACAGCATGAAATTAAAAAGTAAAAAGCAATTTGCAAACATTAGCAGCTTACATAGATAACACTTAATTTGCATGCGTTTAACGCAACTTTACAACTAGTAATAACTTAGTCACTTAGTTCGCTATAGTATATCGACGTATATATGTATAAGCGATGAGTTAAGAATACAATGAGTCCACCAGCTAACCTGTAAAGTATAACTAAATAGTCCACTCGCTGACCTTTAAATGATGTCGAATTAAACGAGTTAAGAATACAATGCGTCCACCCACTATCCTGAAAAGCATAACAAAATAGGCCAGCGAGGGTTTTAAAATAGATCATGTCTACTCGCTGACATTTAAATTATGTTAAATTAATCCGGGCGACGAGTTAAGAATGCAATGAGTCCATCCACTGCCCTGTAAAGCATAACGAAATAGTCTAGCGACGGTTTAAAAATAGGATATATCCACTCGCTGACCTTAAAATTATGTCATATTAATCCGGGCGACGAGTTAAGAATATAATGAGTCCATCCACTGCCCTGTAAAGCATAACGATTAATCCTTCCCACTAAAATGCCACTCGGAACGATCCTGCGCTGCTTTCAAGACCTCGTCAGACGTCAGTCCACCTAGTAGGAGGTCGTCCTGCCATCATCTGATTCGTCGTCGGCTCTCAAGAACCTTTGTTCCACAACGGTTCAAATCTGATTAAAAAAAAATTAAAAACATTTAGAAGTTACATTGTTTTAATAAATACACCATTCATCATACCATCATCTCACCATCATCACCGTCCACTATATTCGTCTTAAATAAGAGCACTTCAAAGATTTTAATATCGAGAATAAATAATTCCCGCCATTATTACATATTTGATCGTTATGCTACGATTCAAACACAGCGTGATTATAGTAAATTACACATTTCTATTTTAATTTCGCTTTCTCGATGTTGTATCGAATTAAATCGATATATCGTACATAATTATCGATACTTAAAACATAATTAACTATAATTTATAATGTATAGGCAATAAATACTTTCGACAGGTTCAATTATGGTATTCGAGTTTAATTTCTATCCGCTTCTGAAAACACAGGTCTACGACCAGCGAGTGTTCCAGCGTTGAATTATGACAGGGAAACGCGGTCTCTAAATGTGGGCACCATAACGAAGCTCAAAGTTGCTCAGCATGCTATGGAGAGAGCTGTGCCCGGGATTTCGTGTCGTAGAAGAACGGCTGTAACTGCCATAGAAGAATTAGCACCCTTAAGTGCAAGACACATCTCTCGATGAACCGACAACCGCTGCCTCCACAAAGAGAAACATCAACCTGGTGAAAGTTGCTTGGTTTCAATGGAGACATTTCAGTCCGCCCGTGACCATATACGCTGCAAAATGTTGGAAACGTCGGGCAATCAAAAATCAAATACTGGGATACTGGATACTAATTGGGAGTTGGTATTCAATGCTGCACAAATAGGTTTAAACAAAGTCAATAATTGGTTGACAACAAACGTGTTGACGCTAAACATTTCGAAGACCAAATATATAGCTTTTGCAAATAGATCTAACCTACTCCCGCCGCATTCATTTGTTGTGGCTGCACATAACTGCAAATCTAATACCGCTAATTGTTTGTGTCCTGCCCTTGCAAGGGTTGAGTGCATCAAATATCTTGGTATTACGATTGACCAACACTTGTCCTTTAAACCACATATCGAGACCTTGTCAGCCAGATTAAGAAAATTAATTTATATTTTTAAAAACCTCAAACATGTTGCTGATCATGAGACAATTAAGATGGTTTATAATGCCTTGGCACAATCATTAATAAACTATTGCATTACATCATGGGGGGGAGCCGCTAAAACTCACATACTGAAAGTAGAAAGGGCTCAGCGCGCTATCCTCAAGACTGCGGCCAACCTTCCACGACGTTTCCCCACAGTAGATTTATACAAAAAATGGGATCTTCTCACAGTTAGGCAAACTTTTGTTCTTCTTACTGTCCTCAAAAAACACTCCCAATTACAATATGACCCTAATCACTTAAAAAAGAAGAGACGAAAAGGTGGGATCTGCTCGGTTCCACGATGCAAAACTGCGCTTTCTCACAGATTCTTTGGCTTCCTTGGAAATTATCTCTATAATAAACTTAACACTATTCTTAACATGTATCCAATGAATAAATCAAAATGCAAACATAGCATAAAAAATCATCTGAGATCTCTAGACTACCAAAAAACGGAATCTCTCCTGAACGTTCCAATAAATAACTAACACTCTTCGGTTATTACAGATATATGAAAGAGTATGCCTGTACTCTGGGATATATACTCACACAGCCACCACATTGCTCAAATACATATATGTACATACACCCTACAAATTTACTATACATCCTCCCTCACATATTCACACTTGTAATACGAGTACACGTACATACATAAATTTTCACGCCCATACACACACACACACACACAGATACGCACACGCAAACACATACACACCTAAATACATGCACGCACATGTTTCACATATACACACTCACATGAACACTCACACGAATACACACAAAGCAAAAAACAATTAACTCACCTCACCATTACGTACTGTATTTTTACCTACTATTATTTTTACTTTTCTTTTATTATTTTTATTATTATTATTTTTGCTTCGCAGTGATTCTATCCTAATTTCATTTTAATTTGTAACTTTGGAATTATTACGCAGTTCTATCATTCTCCTTTAGCGGGAGCCCTGGTGACTTGTAACACAGGTTTTATATTAAAAAAAACCTACTTCAAGCACCAGTCTCTCACAAAGGTTGTAGTTATTCTTATTAAAGTACATATGTTAATTAGACCTAAGGTAACCTTGTGAAGAGAAAATAAATTTTTATTATTATTATTATTATTAAAATACAAACTCTGGCTCTGGGCTCTGGCCTCCTCCACAATGGGAGAGAATTTCACCTACTATACCATGCTGGTCAGATATGTTGATATAGAGTTTCATTTCGAGTTTTCCTTCTATTGCACTGATGTTATGTGTATATTATATCCCTTAGTCGTCTTTTACGACATCCACGGGCAGGATGGGGAGTGGTGAATTATATTCTTACTCCATCACCACACGGAAAGACAGCTCGACAATGGGAGGGAAATTAACTTATTGTACCACGCTGGTTAGACAGGTTGGTATAGCGTTTTATTACGAGTTTTCCTTCTTTTGCATAAATTCATCACTCCTTCATCACAGCTTAATTACATCCCAGTACTGGGCTCGAGCCTCCTCCATATTGAGAGGGAAATTGATCTACTATACTACGCCAGTCGGGCGGGTTGGTATAGTTTTAATTCGAGTTTCTCTTCTCTTGCATCTTGTTACATGCAAAAAATATCCTTTACTCGCCTTTTACGACATTCACGAGCAATAGAGGGGATGAATTGTTACTCCTTCTGTTTCTTACTCCGTCACCTCACGGTGTATAGTTGTTATATGCATATTATACAATCCTCCTTTACGACAGCCTTGGGCAAGATATGTGATTCTTGTGTTGTCACCTCAAAGAAGATACAGCATATTCACAAACGTGATTTAAAAAAAAACTAGTAAATTAAATAAAAACAATATGATTGTACAACACATATGCTTACCCGACAAATTAGAAAAGCGTGAAGATAGAGATTGTAAGATCACATCAGTGTCAAAAATACTTTCCTCTTTGCAGCCAAGCGTTACAAATAATATTACAACCCAAATTCACATTGTAATGTACCTTATTAACGTTTTATTTCTCATCATACAAACTTTCATCTTCAATTGGACGTAGGCTATCCCAAAATGCCGTAATCTGTTAAGGAACTCCGTGTTATGCTTCTCAAGACAGAACAGATGCCGAATACTGGAAATACTCCTGATGAAACCTATAGCCAATTTTTACCACTCCCACGGATAAGTATGGCGAGGTATTGGTTACGCAACACCCGATCCGTCCATGACGACACAAGGGGGCATTTACCCCCTTTTTGGGGGCGGGAGGTTACGGTTGGCGTACTCCTTGCTCCACTCCATCCGAGGCGACAGAGGGACGTAAGCACGCACACCCGTTACCCACCCGTGACACGTCGCCTTCGTCGTTGGACGGACCACCAGAGCAGGGTGACTTGACGTCAGTGATCGGTCCGAAGGAGCATTTACTGCCTAACCAGTATCGGCGTGTTTACATGTGGTGGGTTTTGATGCTGCATTTAATATCATAGAATCTTATTGTACGCATTCACACTTCACTTTCTTCATGGTAGGCAGTGGTCTAGCCAAAAATCCATGAGCGGCAATATTACTTAATATCAGATATGCTGTTTACCATCAACAGCAATATAATAATATGTGAGTGGCGACTCTGCGGTCCTGAGTGCCCCAGAGAGTCGGCCAGGGCCTCGTATCCAGCTCGCCTTTATTGGCTGGCTGGAGTGGAAACCGAAGAGTGCCCGCAGGACTCTCAACTCTGGCTTGCCTTAAACGACTAGTCAGAGAGGGGTCGCCAGAGCTATATGCTCGGGGGTGGAACTGTCATTTTCAAGGGCATAACTACAGGTAAACCACTGCGGGTCTCTGTTTATAGCGGACTTGTGATGGTGAAACCGGAGCCGCACCGCTCGATACCCCAAGCCACTTGCACCAATGTTGCTCCCCTGTTGCCCGTATGGCCTGCGTGTGTGTGGCGACCGTTTGGGGGGGCGAATTCAGTACCAGTATCTTTCCTTGGAAGATAGGCGTGAAACTGGGAGATACATAATAATAATAACATATTTCCGTGTGGTGACAGAGTAAGAATGCAATTCACCACATCCTCCTATCTTGCCCGTGGTTGTCGTAAAAAACGACTAATGGATATCTTGTGCATATAACAATAATGCAGGACAAGGAAACTCAAAATAAAACCCTTTACCAACCCGCCTGATTAGCGTGGTGTAGTAGCTCAATTTCCCTCTTAATACGGAGGAGGCTCGAACCATACTTATACACATACGAGGCATGCCTTTTAAGTTTTGTCGTTTGAAGAAAAAACACAACTAGAACCTTATAGTACTTTTTATTGTTTTTCAAAGTATTCACCACGTAGCTTAATACACTTTTCCATTCACTCAAACCATTTAACATTTAATCCACTCTAAAGTTTTGTTGTGTTCAAAATGGCTGACTTGAAAGCGTCGACTGCTTCTTCACCGGACTGGAACCTTTGACCACGAAGACTTTTCTTAATTTTAGGAAATTTAAAGAAATCGTTAGGGCTTAGGTCAGGACTGTGTGGAGGATGGTCAAGAATTTCTACTTTTTCCTGCTTCAAATACTCAATCGTTTGACGAGCGCTGTGTGAGCTTGCGTTGTCGTGGTGCAGGATGATGCGTCGCTTTGAGTTAGATTTTCGAAGTTCGGCGATGACTTGTGGTAAATAAACTGTGGTATATCACTCTGCGTTAACCGTTCTACGTTCTTCAAGTGCAATAGTCGCAACATGGCCAATTTTTCCAACGAACGTGGCCACCGTCTTCTTTGAAGTGCTTCGAGAACGAACAACTTTAGTCGGCTTTGGCTCGTCTTGAAAGACCCAGATTGTAGATTGTTGTTTGGAATCAGGATCGTAGGCATAGATCCAAGATTCGTCACCACTGATGATGTCGTAGACGTGATTTGACTCTCCTTGGTTGAACCTTTGCAGAGTTTTCTTACACCATCTAACACGAACCGCCTTGTGATCGTCGGAAAGCAGATGCGGTATCCAACGGCAAACTAGCTTGGAATGGTTCTTCCTGAGATGCCCAATAGAGCCTCTATCTCTCGATACGTCACATGACGATCATCGAGAATTAGTTGTCTCACAGCAATGACGTTATCTTCAGTGAAGGCGGCTTTTGGGCGCCCTTCGCGAGATTTGTCACTAACACTAGTATGTCCACGCTGGAATTCTAAATATCAGCGTTTGACAGTCCGTCCATATGGAGCTTCATCACTGAACACAGATGTTAGCTCTTCAATACTGAAGCCGTGTCAGGCCTCTTCTAAAGTTGTAGAAAATTATTCCACGAACATTTTCCTTAGATTCATTTTCGTACGTAATCTGACAGATTCCAATCGACGCTGTGACTAAACAATAGCATTAATTTTAATACTTTCAACTGTTTTGAGATTCAAAATTTAAACATATTTGAATATAGAACAGTTCTAAATTCAAAATTGCCGGGAAATATGGAAACGACAGAATTTAAAAGGCATGCCTAATACACCACGGATGGTGACGGAATAAGAATACAATTAAAATACCACCCCCTTAGTCGTGGGTGCTGTAAAACACGACTATGGAATTAGTAATATGCAGATAGCATATATGCATCAAACGGAAAACTCTAAATAAAACTCTATACCAACATTTCTGACCAGCGTGGTATAGTAGGTCATTTTCCCTCCCATCGTGGAGGAGACTCGAGCCCAGCTATAGGACGTTTATGAGCTATGATGAAGATGAATAGCATAAAAAAGTATATAAAATACCTAATAGTTTAATAATTAAATAATAACACATAACAATATATTTTGTAACATCCATGAAAACTGTTAAAACATGTCATTATTTTTGATACAGCTGTTTGATAATGATCGCAGCCGAGAGAATAATTAAAATACCATTGTGTTTTAAAGATATTGTTTTAATTATACCTTTTAAAGTTTTTTCAGCCAATTGTTTTTTTTTATGGTATATATTAGCATAGCCATTACTTCAGCTCATATACGTCCCACTGCTGGGCTCGAGTTTTCTAGACAAAAGAAGAAAAATTGACCTACTATACGACGTTGATGTAGATCAGTGATGGACAAAGTACGGCCCGCGGGCCAACTCCGGCCCGCGAACGTATTTAATCCGGCCGAGACTCCATCCATCCTAAATATTGTGTCAGCATTTTGAAGCGTAAAATAAAATCTGACGTTTATAATTGAAAATCTTCGAATTTTTAATGAAAGCTCCAATTCGTCAGGGGTGTTTTGAGCTTTCATTATCTCTTAATTAACTTGCCATAATTATCATTATCTCGGCAGTCTGTCACAAGTATTAGTTTATTTATTGGAAAAATCCATTCTATTCACCTATTGGTGAAGCTAAACTAGCTGCGTAGTTTATGTGTAGGGAAATACGGGGCGCAAAGCATGGTGAAATATGAGGCGCATGCAACGGGGGCGAGAACGGAAAAACTCAATCAGCAACCGATTGACTGATGAACACCTTTTCGCACTGCTGAAAATTGCTTCGTCACAGATGGAAACTGCTTTCGAAAATATTATGGCAAATCAAAAACAATTCCATGTCTCACACTTTGTTAGGCGACAAGATGTAAAAGTAAAAGGTAAAAGTAAGTTTGTTTGCGTAAAGTTAAAAGTAAGTTTGTTTATTAAAAAGCTTTAATACAAAATGCATTTTTTCTATAATTCTGGCCCTCCTCTAGAATTTCTTAAACTTTGTGGCCTGCCCATAAAAAGGTTTGCCCACCACTGGTGTAAATCTAGAGTGTTGGTATAGGTGTGTTGGTATGGGAATTTCAAAAAGTTTTTCTTCTGATTCTTCTGATTTCATGCATGTTTTTTGGAATATAATATTACACCTCCCTTGCCTGTGGGTGACGTTAAATATAATTAATAGATTAAATATGCATATAACATCTATGCAACAGTAGGAAAGCTTGAAATGAAACCCTATCTGACCAACGTGGCATAGTAGGTCAATTTCCTTTCTATTGTGATGGCTCGAGCCCAACAGTGGGACGTATATGAGCTGAAATGACTAATAGTGATGATTATTAATCCGTGATTATGCAACTGGTCTTCAATAGCACGTTTCAGCAATCATTTCTTCCACGTTCGTGCAAAATCTGGAACGAACTACCTGCTGCTGTGCTGCCCGAGCGTCACATGTCCTTCTTTAAACGAGGTTTAAGAAGAGTATTTTCTTCACGGTAAGCAACGGCCTAGCTGTGCCCTATAGTCCTACAATCAAAGAGCAATACCTCCCTATGAAAATAATTCACAATAAACATAACTTACAACAAACATGTTCTCTATTTTAAATATATGGTTTCTAACGAAGTTTGATCCTTACAATAACAGGAAAATTATGTTTAAACTACAACAAACTCACTACTAAACAAATGCACGCCATTTGTTTGTTAAAATACCGAGCTACCTTACCAGTGCTGCGAGTTCAAATCCCACGAAAAAAAAACATTGTACGAAATTATTATTCTAATTCTGGATGTAATTTGTGTCCGTTAATTATAATAGTTCACTAGTATTTTTTTAATATACATAATGTCCTGCGTATTGGAACCGAGGAGGCGCCAAATCAACTGCAAGCATATTGAATGTATTAAGAACTTCACATTTTAATAAGTTTCTAAGACTACCAAGAGATGTCGCTTACTTATATTTATCAATGATAAATATTGTTCCAACAATACCTGCAAAGAGATGGCGCTAAACAACATTTTTGCAAATGACATTATTATTTGCTGTCCGCAATAGGGGGTTAAGGTTTTATTTCGAGTTTGCCGTCTCTTTCACAGACGTTACTTGCATATTTTAATCCCTTAGTCGTTTTTAAGTCACTCTTCACACCCTCAGGCAAAATAGGAAATAGTAAATTGTATTGTTATTCCGTCACCACACAAAATTTTATTTCATTACTAGCAACCCGCCCTCGCTTCGCTTCGGTTTTAGTCGTTTTACCCGCGTAGTTCCCGTTCCCGTGGGAATACCGGGATAAAATATAGCCTAGGTTACTCCCTGATATTACAGCTTTCCACTGGTGAAAGAATTTTTGAAATCGGTTCAGCCGTTTTGAAGATTACCCGGAACAAACAGACAGACAGACAAAATTTTTTTAATCTGTATTTTAGGCATAGGTGTCGTGCAAATAACCGTGTGCGCATGAAAAAAGCCTATTATTTTGACATTACAAACAGACACTCCAATTTTATTTATTGGTATAGATTTTAATTTTTGTTAACTAAGCTGTATGGTAGCGATTTCGCGTGGTGACAGAGTAAGAATACAATTCATCATTCCCTTTCTTGCCCGTGGGAGTGGTAACATACGATGGGTTAAATATGCATATACCATCTATGCAAAAGAAGGAAACCTTGAAATGAAACCCTGCTGCAACACGTCTAATTAGCAACGTGGTATAATAGGTCAATTTCTTTCACAATATGAAGGAGGTTCGAGCCCAAAAATGGGTCGTATATGAGCTGAAATGACGAAGGAACATGGCAGTCCCTGATGATAAAATCATAGCAAAATATATAAATGCGATTATTTACAGAAAGTTATCACTAATTTGATACTTTTGTAAACGACGAATGAATATTTGCTAAGAATATTTTAACAGGCGTACTTTGAGATAAGAGGCAAGCTGTTTGATGGGTAGGAATACTGCCCTTACATTGCTCGTAGGCATTATAAAGCCTTTTTTTTATGTGGTGGGCTATGGTACGCGCACACGCGGGCCCATAACCCACCCGTACCCACGTCACCTTCGTCGTTGGGCTGACCACCAGTGCAGAGTTCCTTGTCATCAATGGTCGGCACGATGGAACACACTTTCGGGTAACCTCACCTCTCGACGTCCCTGTCCCAGGTCCGGTCACCCGCGGCCTCAGCTAGGGCAGACATTATAAAGGCTAAAAAAAAATTTCATCGACCTTGACCAACACCATCTGATGTCGTCAAGTCAACAATTATATGACATCAAGCAGAGGACCGGTCGTAGAACTATTGCCAATAAGTTTTAATGCTATAAGTGTTTTTAAATTGAGTCAATCCAAAGTACTAATAGTGGTAGGACCACAATGTTGTCAGTTGTCTGTCTACAGCCGCGGGCTCACCCGTCTGGGGTAATACCTAGGGATGTGACTTGGAGTGAAAAATCGATTAATAAATAATCGATTTTTCTTTTATTAAAATAAATCGATTAATTATATTTTTAATTAATCGTTTATTATTTATAATCGATTTTTTTTACTATTCGTAAGGTTGGATTTATTTGTACGTAATATTTTCTATTACAGTATAAAACACTAACATTTGATCGAGTACTTTTCCTGGCAGAATTGTGATGACTATTTTTTTTAGGAAATCTGAGAATGATTTTTCTAAAATACAATAGAAAACTTTAAATATAAACAAAAAAGCAAATAGTAAAATAATCGATTAATTTTAAAAATATATAAAAAGCGATTTAGATAATCTATTATTAAAAGACGATTATAAAAAAAATCGATTAATATAAAAAATCGACTATTTTTCACGTCCCTAGGTCCCCACACTGAGTAGAAAATCGACGTCCGAATAGTAGCAATTTGTTATTGCGCTTCGTTCGAGAAAGCCTTAAGCTCAACTTTCTGAGGGTGTTTGCATATGGTGCGTTTTAGTGGTGTTTTTAGATAATGATATCTGATGTTTACGCGAGCACTACACATTGTAAATAAAACTACTTTTACGGATTATATCGCGTTTGTATTTGATTTATAATTGGGCAATCATAAATCAAATACAAACGCGATATAATCCGTAAAAGTAGTTTTATTTACAATGGTGTTTTTAGAATCATCGAATCTCATTGCACGCATTCATATTCCCTTCACTCTCTTCGCGGTAGACAGCGGTCTTGCAAAGGTCCATGAGCGGCAGCAACACTTACCATCAGCTGTACTGTTTACTCGTTTGCCACCATTTGCAAAATAAAAAAAGTAATTGGAATAAAAGAATGTTATGATGACTCTAAGATAATAAGATCAGACTTCAATTTCTGCCTACTGCTGCAGTTACTACATTCATCTTTATTCATCTCAGGATATCGCCTTCTACAATGGTAGGGGCAATGACCATTCCGTGTGGTGACGGAGTAAGAATACAATTCACCACCTCCTCCTTTGCCCGTCAGTGTAGTAAAATATGACAATATGCGTATAACATCGTGGTATAATAGGCCAATTTTCCTTCTATTGTGGAGGAGGTTCGAGCTCAATAGCCGAACACGTATATGAGCTGCGATGATGATGATGATGATTGCAAACTGGTCAGACGTATTGGAATACCGCGTGAGGAAAGACCGACGTCCTCCCCGAGGGGGGGACGTCGGTCGAGGAGAGGGTACTCCTCAGAGGTATTCGACGATAAGTCGCCCTACACTGGTGGTCGGCCCAACGACAAAAGCAACGTTCCACGGGTGGGTTACGGGGCCGTGCGCCGCCCCTCTGTTGCCCCGGATGGAGCCGGGCGGCGCGAGCGCTGACCTTAGCCCACCCCAAAAAAAGGGGGTTACTTATTTTTCTCACTTTTCTAAACTTCTAAACTATTGAGATTTTCGGCAGGTAAAATTATGAAACTTGGCAAATATTTTCACTTATAGAGATTTTTCGCTTATCCAGTTCTACTTATGCAAATTTGACTGTTTATCTTATATTTTTAAACGAGCAATTCTTGTATATATATATATATTATATACATATATATACATATATATATATATATTCAGGATCTCGCAAACGGCACCAACGATTTTGATGAAACTTGGCATACTAGAGGTTTCGAGGCCAAAAAAATCGATCGCGCTAGGTTTTATTTATAGAAAATGTTGTTTTGTCAGTGTTTTTGGCAAAACAAAATGATGACATTAAATTTTAAAAGCTGCTTTATTGATATAGAAAATGCATACAATAATGTCAATTTAACCAAGCTTCTGAGCACTTTGGATAATTTTGGAGTGGGATCCGTGATATGCAACTACCTCTGGGCTTTCTTAAATTCGCGACGATTAAGTGTTGAGCTGGATAATAAGGAATCAATATCGCGAATTTCAGGAATAGGTATATCACAAGGTGATCCATTGTCTCCATTGCTATTTAATGCAGTAACCAGTTTTATCTGTAAGGAAATTAGACATGTATTTGTATCCCAATACGCAGATGACTTTGTGTTATATTGCAGTCACAAAAGCCTTGCTAAAACTATCTCTAATATACAAGCGGCCCTTTATGTATTAAACACACTAGTAGAAGAATTAGGTTTAACTATATCCCACAGTAAGACTAAAGCCTGCGTATTTACCAAGGGTTATCGTAGGAGTGCCAATAACTACAGCGTAAAATTGAAAATCAGCAATAAAACCATTCAACAAATTGATAGTGTCAAGTACTTGGGTATGTGGCTCGATAAAAATTTAAAATGGAGTAGGCACATCAATGAAATCCGACAAAAGACCTTGTTATTTTTAAATGTATTTAAAGTACTTGCAGGATCGAACTGGGGCATACACCCAAAGCATCTGAGGCGACTTTATATATCCATTATACGAAGCAGGCTTGATTTTGGTTGCTTTTTCTATGATAGTAGCGCAAAAAGTCACCTGTGCAAACTAGATAAAATACAGAATCAAGCCATGCGACTGATAGGTGGAATGATACGGAGTTCCCCAATACATGTGATGGAATGTGAGTTGTGCTTAGTGCCCCTGTACATTCGCAGGAGATTCCTAGCTGCAAAATTCTACCTCAAATCAAACTCAATTCAAAATTGTGCCACAATACATGTGTTGAAGCAATTAGGTAGGCTTTGCGATGGAAATTATTGGAGACACAAGAAGCTTCCCTTACTCATAGAAATGCATAAGAAATTTGAGAACACACTAATATATTCGCACTCGGCATTGCCAATTTATAGCTTCAACACATGGATCACCAATTATGACTTAACTGAAAATGTAAAGGTAGTAGTTGAAGGCATTACATCTGCAAAGAAACATACTCCTGTAGGTCAACTACAAGAAATTTGCTCAGAGTATTTGTTAGGGTCATTCGATGCACATTATAAAATTTATACAGATGGATCTAAAGATGAGTATGGATGTGGAGCCGCTTTCTATGACTCTCAGATTGACACCAGCATAAAGTTTAAAATTAACCATAATGCTTCTGTAATGCATTGTGAACTTATAGCTATATCTGAAGCCCTATCGTACTTGCTGTCATTAAATTTCCACAAATACGTTATTTTGTCCGACTCCAAAAGCGCTCTTCTACACTTTGCTCAGCTAACCTCGAATATTCGAGGACACCCGATAGCCTACCATATCTTAGACTCCATCTGTAAGCTACGTGCATTGAATAAGGAGGTAGTTATCCAATGGATACCCTCCCACATAGGCATTATTGGTAATGAGGAGGCTGATCGAGCAGCTAAAGTGGCAATAAGTGATGGTATTTCATATAATAGTTTACCATTACATAGCGAGATATTGAACTTGGTTAAAATCCACTGTAATCAAATGTGAAGTGAATACTTTGACAAACGCTCCCTTACAAAAGGAATTTGGTATCGAACCATTCAATGTCAGCCCCTGCCCTACCCATGGTTTGATAATCATCACATGAGTAGGAAGTATATAATAACTATTATGAGACTACGTTCCGGACACATTCCATCACAAAAATTTAAATTTCTGATGAGAATTTCAAACACACCCAACTGTCCATTCTGTAACATAATAGAAGACGTACATCATGTGCTCATGGAATGTGTTCGTAACGAGTCCCTAAGACGACAAATAAGAGATCCATGTGACCAAAATGTGGGTATCTGCGACGCCATTCTATCAGACCCACATTCTGAAGAATGTAATACACTGGTAAAATTGTATACTAAAACGAGCTAAAAATGTTAAACATCTATCTTAGGTATATATAGGTAGTATAAGTATATATGTATATACAGGTGTGTATATGTATATATATATATATGTGTATGTGTGTGTATGTATACATACATATATATAACTTAGGTATATTTAAATAAGTTACAATGTATAGATATAGGTGCACTATTTTGTTTGTATATATATATACGGGGGTGACATAGTCACTGAGTGACTAAACCCCTTTTCAATAATAAAGATAAAAAAAAAAAAAAAAAAAAATTAAAAGAGTATGAATTCAAATTTTGCCGTCAACGTCATGAGTTACGATAGCTCAGTTGGGAAGTAGTGCAGTTTCCTTTTAGTATTGTTTTGGCATTCAATCGGCGTCGGATCGAATCTCGGTGTTATTATTATTCTCTTTTTGTAATTTTTAAATTTTTTCATTTTTTATTTATTTTTTTTTATTAATATATATCTAAATAAATTCGACAAAAATACAACAAAAATATGCCGAGGGAAGCTCGGTCAACCAGATATTATTCATAATTCATCATCATTTCAACTTATGTACGTCCCACTGTTGTGCTCGAGCCTTCTCCACATATGGGGGAAATTTACCTTACTATTGCTGATCAGACAGGTTGGCGTAAGGTTTTATTTTGAGTTTTCCTTCTTTTTCATAGATATTATATGCGTATTATATCCCTTAGTTGTCTTTTTCGACATCGACGGGCAAGATAGCGAGTGGTGATTTGTATTTTTACTCCGTCACCATACGGAACTGTTTATATTATTTTCATTTATTTCTTTCGTGAAATACCCGGCGGGGAAGGAAAGGAGATCGCTGCATTCTCATTGAATGTGTAAAGAAGCAGCTTAAATTGGCCTTATTGATACAACTACATAGATGGCGTTGTATTCAAAATATCGTCTTACCGTAACAGTGTTGTGGGTTCGATTTCCATGCAAGAGAATATTTTATCCGATCCACTCATTTTTGTCTTGAGTCTGGGGTGTAATTGTCCGTTAATTGTATGTTTGTAAAAGCTCGTAAAACCAAATTTTCCTATACCTAACTTAGTCCCTAGCCGAGGCTGCGGGTGACGTGACCGGGGATTAGTCCGTCACCCGCCGAGAGGCCGACCGCGTGAGGAAAGACCGACGTCCTCCCCGAGGGGGGGACGTCGGTCGATGGGAGGGTACCCCAATTAGGGGTATTCCGTCGGGCCGACCACTGACGACAAGTTAACGCTGCTCCAGTGGTCGGCCTAACGGCGAAGGCGACGTGGTTTTTGGGTGGGTCGCGGGAGTTGCGTGCTTAAGCCCCTCTGTCGCCCCGGACGGAGTGGTGCGGAGGCGCGCCGACCGCGAAACACACAAAAAAAAAAAAAACCTAACTTAGTGTTGTGCTTTTAAAGAAAAAAAAAAGAAAGTACAATTGCATCTTTTGTACTTTAAATACCAACCAATGTAAGTTTATTTATTCCACTTTTACGCGTTAACGGCTCAATCGATAATTGCGCAGCGTCCTCTGTACCAACCGAGCAGGGGACGTTGTGCGAACGCCCATGACGTGCGGTGTCCCACAGAGGTCGGTCCTCGGACCCACCCTGTGGAACATCGGCTACGACTGGGCGTTGCGGGGGAGCCTCCCGTCCGGGCTGGGCGTGATTTGTTACGCCGACGACACGCTCGTCACAGCCCGCGGTGGGACGCTAGAAGAGGCGGTAAGCCTGGCGACCTATGGCACCGAAGAGGTCGTCAGGCGGATCGAGGCGCTGGGGTTGAGGGTCGCCCTGGACAAGACGGAGGCCCTCTTGTTCCATGGGCGCCTTATGAGCCCTCCCATCGGCGTCTCAATCACCGTCCGCTCGGTTGACATCAGCATCCGGGCCCATATGAGGTACTTGTGCCTGGTGCTCGACGGGCAATGGTGGTTCCGGGAGCATTTCCGCAGGCTCGCTCCGCAGCTCGTCGGCGGGGCGTCCGCCCTATCGTGGCTTATGCCGAACGCGGGCGGACCGAGCGCTACGTGCCGACGGCTGTACACGGGGGTCATCCGGTCGATGGCCCTGTACGGCGCACCGGTGTGGGCGGGGTCCTTGACCGTCCGACTTAGGGCCCTTCTGTGGCGACCACAGAGGGTCATGGCGGTCAGGGCTATCCGCGGATACCGCACGGTGGCGACGGAGGCAGCGTGCCTATTGGCCGGGACTCCCCCGTGGGACCTGGAGGCGGAGATGCTCGCCGGATTGTATCGGCGGGTGACGGGGGTGCGAGCGGGGGGCGGTGAGATCTCGTTAAGGGAGCTCACCGCCTGGCGCGTCGACGCTCGCCGAGACGTCATTGCCCGTTGGGCAGTCCGGCTGGAGAGGCCTCGGTTCGGGGTGCGAACCGTGGAGGCCTTCCGGCCGGTGCTGATGCAGTGGTTGGAAAGGCGGCACGGGGTGCTCTCCTTCCGGCTAGTGCAGGTGTTGACGGGGCACGGGAGCTTCGCCAAATACCTGCACAGGGTCGTAAGGAGGGAGAGCACACCGTCCTGCCACCACTGCGATTGCGACGAGGACACGGCGCGCCACACGCTCGAGGCCTGCGCGGCTTGGGCAGTGCAGCGCCGTGCACTCGTCGCAATCATCGGTGCCGACCTGACGCTGCCGGCCATCGCTAGGGCGATGGTCGACAGCGTCGGGAATTGGGACGCGGTCGCAGCCTTCTGCGAGACAGTGATCTCGCAGAAGGAAGCGGCGGATCGTCTGCGCGTGGAGCGCAGCCTCGATAAGGAGATCCACCGCCGGCGACTGGGGTGGCGTAGGCGCAACTATCTGCGTCTCATGCCGCCCTAGCCGAGGCCGCGGGTGATGTGACCGGGGATTAGTCCGTCACCCGCCGAGAGGCCGACCGCGTGAGGAAAGACCGAAGTCCTCCCCGAGGGGGGGACGTCGGTCGATGGGAGGGTACCCCACATAGGAGGTATTCCGTCGGGCCGACCACTGACGACAAGTACACCTGCTCCGGTGGTCGGCCCAATGACGAAGGCGAGGTGGTTTTCGGGTGGGTTGCGGGAGTTGCGTGCTTAAGCCCCTCTGTCGCCCCGGACGGAGTGGTGCGGAGGCGCGCCGACCGCAGCCCACCCACAAAAAAAAAAAAAAATCGATAATTGTAATTTCTTTTTAGATTAGTTGTAAAGGTTTAAGTGATAATTTATACTTTAGTTACTATGGTCTATGGACAATAAAATAACACGACATGACAACGGCATAACTATTTTTTGTATAAAAAAACAATAACTTATGTACTTAAATAAAACAAATATAAACATAATGCCCGTTTATTTTATTTATAAAATTAAAAATAAATTAACATACATTCAAACACAAGAGCCACACGAAGAACACAAAAAGAACGTAATAAATGATACATTATTATTCAAATACACACTAATATAATAGAGATCATATTTAAATTAAACAATATTATTTTTAATAAATAAAATAATTATATATATATAATAATTATATAAAATAAATATTTTATTAAATATTATATAAAATAAAATAATAAAATTTCAAAAGATTTTTTTAAAGTAATAAGTCTTTTTTTAGTATAAATAGCTAATATATATAAATATAAAAGAAAGTCGTGTTGGTTACACTATTTATAACTCAAGAACGGCCGTACAGATTTCGTTGAAGATTGGTGAGGGAGGTAGCTTAAAACCAGGAGACGGACATAGAATACTTTTTATCCCGTTCTTCTTCTTCTTAATGGCAATGAGCTACTTTTTATTCCGTTCGATCGCGTTCCCGTGTGACGTGACATAAAATGTCAAATAGATTTTTTTCGTTTCTGTTTGTCCATTCGAACAGGCAAAGGGATTCAAGCTCATACAGCCAAGTCTGATACAATTTTCATATTATTTAACGTTTCTTTATATAGAATAACTTATTTATAGTTATGTCCGTCAGTAAGTCAATTCGTTACCATTAATTAGGCGCTGAAAACCTAATTTAATGATTTATCTGGGAATTTCGGTAGAATTTGAAAATACACGTAAACCACTCATATATCACATTCACCTCACTTCAGCACCTTAACTATATTATATTACATAAAATATCTGCAAAATTATTCAATATAACACTATGACACACTAAAAAAATGAATATAATACAAGAGCTTAACATGACATTTTCATATTCGCACCGAAACTCATGTCAAAGAGAACACCTACAAGTCACTATGAAACGTAGGATAACAAAAGCGCATTTGATATGTAATAACAAAACGCAAATGACAGCTAAACGTAATTTTGTCTATAGTTAAGTATGGTGGAAAATTTGACAATTATAATTTTGTCAGTAATCAATAATCAGTAATTTGTATTCTCTTTGAATCATCATTAACAATGCCGCGACCAAGACGATCGAATCTTGCCCGACAAAGCCGTGATGGTTCCTCTATTAGAGACTATATATTCGGCGATTTAGAAAAATATTTACAAAAAAAATTATGGCGGTTCGAAGTTCGTCGGGTCAGCTAGTTTATTATTGTTGCCCCAGACGGAGTGGTGCGGAGGCGCGCCGACCGCGACCCACCCACAAAAAAAAAAAAAACTAGTTTATTATATATGCAGATATTTTCTATAAATCGTTTATTTCATAAGCTATATATAAAAAAAATTGTATGAGGTATGTACATTATACATATTAAAGAAAAAACTAATACAGAGGCTCTTTACTAAAGGAACAAAAGGCAAAATATATAATTATTAGATTTTTGTCCAACTGTCTTTATATTTATACACGCACCGCGCAAAAACTACCGAAAGCAATTGAATGCTGATTCTACCAATGTATTACTGGAGGACTAACAGACAGCGACAACAACTATTTTATTTAAAAAAATATTTAATGTGATAATAAATTATCCACAAGCGAGAATGATTAACAAATGGAACGTATTACAGAAGCAATCATTGTTAATGAAGAGGTCGTCTAAAAAAGCAGATCGCGAAGATAATTCTGTCCCTTCTACGGACACTTCATAAGCGTACCACAAGATAGGTTGTTATAAACATAAGAAGACATGAAATTGTCCTGAAATGAAAAAATATGGCTACTAGATACAGTTAATACTGCATAGATGATCTCAGACTCTAAATATTAACCTTATGTACACCGTATTATGGGATCAATACCGATTCTGTGATTTGTAAATGCTTTATCTAAGTTTGTCTGCAATTTGTGTCGCTTTTTATATTTGTGAAATCTTCCACCACTTAAGGGTTTACCACTTAGTGCAGAATGTTATCTTTAAAAAAACTACAAAAGTAAATACAGTGTCGGTTTGCCGGTATTGAATTTTTATTAGTATTATGAAACTCGATTTTGCCAGCTCGCATAA
Source organism: Lymantria dispar (assembly GCA_032191425.1). Taxonomy (NCBI): domain Eukaryota; kingdom Metazoa; phylum Arthropoda; class Insecta; order Lepidoptera; family Erebidae; genus Lymantria; species Lymantria dispar. The sequence continues at coordinate 21,783,242 of CM063464.1, forward strand.
TATTTTGTTAACATTAAATTTCTTTACGTTATTTTGAAGATTATTCTGCATTATAGTTACTAAAATAAGTAAACGTATTAACATTAGTATTGACTAAAAATCTATTAATTAACTCACGTGGGGCAACCCTTGATGTTTATTAACATTAATAAATATGGCATTCGTATGTCAAATTATATTTGTATATAATAAATCTTAAATGATTTAGATTCTATAAAAACTTATATCTTAATAATTGATATAATCAAGTAGCTATAGTTAATAAAATAAAACAAATGTTGAACATTGCTAAGTGTTCATACAAGGGTTTAAATAGAGTATTGTTCTTAATTTGGAAAGTATTACTTGCTTCATATATTTCTAAGTCATTGGTTCCATTAAATCGACTGTTTGATTATTAGTTTCAGAAATCAAATGCTTGCTAAAAATAAATAGAACTTTGCTATTAAAGAGTAGAAAAATAATGAGAAACATGAAGAATTGTATTTTTTTACGTATACGAAGGTCCAGTAAACTTTAGATCCAGTAGATATTATAAATAACTAATTATACTATTATATTTTAACTAAAGTTGTTCCTTTTCAGCCAAATTAACAACATCAAAGAGCATATAATACGTGTAAAATGGCTGAAAAGAATGAATAAGTAAAGAAAATCTTTCATTCACACTTAAATACATTCACACAATAATTCTAATTAATATGGTCGTGAAAAAAATATTTGGTAATTAGCTACTTAAATGCCATATCCAGAATAAGGCAGGTTATTTACTTCGTTTCTGGATCGAGACCAGCCACCTTCCCAACCGTGACCATGATCTACGGGTACTGGATGATGTTCCATATGAGGATCCCAGGCCTGAGGTTGCCAAGCGATTTCTTCTTGAGCGTGCTTCTTAGCTAAGAGCTCCTTAAGGAGGGCAATCATTTTGATAATGAAAGCGATCTTCGCGATCAGTGCCAATTTGAAGAGGGATGCGGCCATCACGATGAGCGAGAGAACTACTAGAGCAACGGCTTTGGCCTTAGCCATGAGTATGAGAGGAATAAGTACCTTCAACTTTTTTTTGATTTCCTTCTTCTTCTTTCCACGGCCTTCTTCAACTGAAAATTATCATGAAATTATGCTCAAAAAATTGCTCATAAGCTTTTCAGTAAGATCTTGGTCAACTATGCAGATTTCCTTAAGATGTTTAGTTTATTCAGTTAAAACTAATAATCTTAATAATCATAAAGATTTTTTATTTTTACATGAGTATAACATATTTATTTGAAATAAAATTATTTTACAGATTTATTTGCGTTTTTATTTGATTTTTAAATATGAATTTGATTTTCCTTTTGAAACTCTTTCTGGCGTTGAAGGTCACGGAAGGACTCCAGACGAAAACAGTAATCAAATATAAACGTGATAAAATCCATAAAAATAATTTTATATAATGATCATTTTCATTCGTTGCCTTTGATCGCAGACATGCAAATAGACAACCTGATGTTAACATGGTAGCTATTGTTTAAGAACCTCTGTAATATCAGAGGTCCAGTGAGATCATTACCTAATGTAACGGTGGGTCTTAGGCTGCCGGCTCTATCACTCACCGAACGAAGTGTCTAATTAGACAACGAATTTTTTCATGAATTTGGTTCAAGCCTAAGCTGTTAATAATGTAGTTGAATCATGGTTTTATATCATCCCAGATATAAGGTCATCAGATTTCAAAATCTTTTCTTATGGAGAGATTTTATATAATTTCATTTGATCAACCTTTTATACAATAAGAGGGAAATTAACTTACTATTACACCATTACTATTACACACTTATTGATATTGGATTCTATTTTGAGTTTTCCTTTTCTTGCATAGATTCTATTTTACGACACCCACGGGTAAGACACAGGTGGCTTTACTTTGTCACCACATGGTAATTGTAAAGTTTTATCTCAAAAAGGTAAAAAACCTTTGCTATGTTTATTTTATGACGCGGCTGACGAAATATCAAGGTCACACATTATTGATATCTGCCGCACTTACCACTGAAAGTGGCTATTGGGTTTTATAAATCACTAAAAGTTTATATACGTTATTTGCAAAGTCAAAATCAAATAAGGGTCTAGGAAAACCCACGTGGTGGTTGGGGATGGTCTTTTTATTTGGCAAGCTAGATTTTTTTTTTTAATTGCAAACGGTGGCAAACGAGCAAACAGTACACCTGATGGTAAGTGTTGCTGCCGCTCATGGACCTTTACAAGGCCGTTGCCTACCGCGAAGAAAGCGAAGGGAGTGTGAATAAGGGAATAAGGAAGGAAAAAGGAATGAATGGGAATAAGGATAAATTAGTTGTACACAGTACTCGTCTTCAACGAGTTAACAGATCCTTCATGGGGCAATGTATACGCTTCTACAACAAATTACCTATTAATATTCGAGATATGCCAGTTAAAAAGTTTAAAAAAGCAATCAAGAGTAGATTTTGTAGAAAAGGTTATTATAAAATCTCGGATTATCTTGATGATAATACAGACTGGTTATGAGCAGCTCCTCATTCAGGCATTTTCTCATTATTTCAAAAGGTGTTACATACATGTTTATTCTGTTGCTGTTAATATAATTGTAAAGCGTAGCGTGTTTTGCCAAACGAATTTGTTGTTTAATCTGTGTTTTATGTTTGTGGCCCATGGTATTGGTCATGCTCACTGAAGGGTCTGCTTGCGGTAGCTACGAGGAGCGGGTCACTCCCTTCCCTCCATTGTGGTTGAGGGGAGTGATGGCTGCTCTAGTGGTTAACTCGTGATCGGGTGCCGCTTGCGGGATCTGGTCCAGCCATGGTACTTTTTCGTTATATTTAATAACTGTATTGTATGATGATTCGAAAGGCATCACACTGGAGCTATTAATAGACATGTTGTTGTATATTATCTTATTAAAAAAAAAAAATAGTAAATGAATAAAAAAGAAGACAAGCCCACTGAGTTTCTTGCCGGATCTTCTCAGTGCGGTCGCGTTCCGATCCGGTAGTAGTGTAAGGTAAAAATGTAAAAAAGTGACCATATGTAAGTGCCCCCGCGGGGTTTATGCATAATAAAGTATTTGAATTTGAATTTGAATTTGAATGCGTGCATTGAGTCTTGGTGATACCAAGGGCACCACCAAAACCCTCCACACGCAATCACCCTCAGAAAGTTGGGCTTCCGGCTCTCTCGCTCACCGAACGAAGCGCAGTAACAAATTGCTACTACTCGGACGTTGATTTTCTGCGAGAGCATGGTACTGCCCCGGACGGACCGGCCCGCGGCTGTAGACAGATAACTATTGACAGTGTGGTCCTACCACTCCTAAATATATTGCGGCCGCTCGCCCTCTGTCCCGTCCGGGGTAACGAGAGGGTGGCGCGCGACTCCATAACTCGCCGCATTCCCTTCCCTTTACCTTTGACTGACTGACTGGCTGACTACTGCTACCGAATCCTTGACTTCCGTGGCTAGCCCGGCGGGTCATGGCTGATCTAAGAATAATAAATCAACTGTGATAGCTACACCACTTCTCAAGTGTGACAATGATGGTATTTACCGTAAATGATTAAAAATTTAGTTTATGTATCACACTGCTGGGTTTGAACTTTATCTATAACAGGAGAGAAAATAACCACGCCAAGTTACACAGATTGGTATAAGGTATTATTTCAAGTTTGTCTTCCGTTGGCAATGACATCTACGAGCAATGTCAACGAGATGTAGGTATTAGAGGAATACCCGAAATCCAAATTGATTGGTACTAAAAGAGGCTCCAAAAAGCTGTCGAACGCAAAAAAAAAAGAATATTACGCGATGTGTAGAAATATCTATAACAATATTCCGGAAAAATTAGATTACTGGTAACTATTTTAAAGTGTTATTTTAAAAAGACAATTCATCAAGTTTTTAAATATAAAGAGTATGGAATGAGGCATGTAGTTTAAAATAGTTTTTATGGCTTTATATTTGCATCTTCATCATCATCATCTCAGCCTATATATGTCCCTCTGTTGGGCTTAGGCCTCCTCCATAATAGAAGGGGAATTGACCAACTATTCCACACTGGTCACATGTGTTAGTATAAGGTTTTGTTTCGAGTTTTCCTTCTCTTGCACAGATGTTATATTATTATATCCCTTATTCGTTTTTTACGACATCCACGGGCAAGATATGGAGTGGTAAAATTCTTACTCCGTCACCACACGGAATTTTTGCATGTTTTTGTTTAATAGCCAAATAGGTGATTTAAATTTAAAATACTCCTAAGGCCATTGTGCGTCCTATTTTAAAGTAAATAAAAAATAATAATAATTTGAATATAAAGGTGGTGAATTCTTACTCCGTCACCATACGGAAAGTTGAAGCCTATTCGTGAAAATAGATTTTTTAAATAACAACCATTGATCGGCCGACGATCTCAATAAAAATAATGCGAAAAGAAAACTGTTTATGTCAATTGAATATTCAATAACATGTTGAATTCTAATCGATAACGAACCGGTAATATATTTAAACAGGTTATCCGAATATTAATTAGATATTGACTTTTCTCTTTGGCGGCTCATAAATATAAATGTATACTTAATTTTATAAATGTGAAAGTATTTGGGCGTCCTAACTTCGAGGTATGCTATGTTCTCCGTGTGGTGACGGAGTGCGAATTAAATTCACCACCGATGCAGGGTGTATGCGATATAAGAAAAGGTTTATCATGTTTACGCAAGTATTACATATCCTTAATAATATTATAAATGTGAAAGTAAGTTTGTTTGTTTGTTACGCCTTCACGTTTAAACCACCGGACCGATTTCAAAAATTCTGTCATCAATGGAAAGCTATAATATCAGGGAGTAACATAGGCTATATCTCGGTATTCCCACGGGAACGCGAAGTACGCGGGTAAGGCAACTGAAACCGAAGTGAAGCGAGCGCGGGTATCTAGTTATAAATAAAATCTATTCAAGAGAAGGAAGTGGTAGGTTTGGAGTGGTAGGACCACACTGTCGACAGTTATCTGTCTACAGCCGCGGGCCGGTCCGTCCGGGGTAGTACCACGCTCTCGCAGAAAATCAACGACTGAGTAGTAGCAATTTGTTACTGCGCTTCGTTCGGTGAGTGAGAGAGCCGGAAGCCCAACTTTCTGAGGGTGTTTGCGTGTGGAGGGTTTTGGTATCACCGAGCCTCAATGCACACATTCACACTCCCTTCACTTTCTTCGCGGTAGGCAGCGGCCTTGTAAAGGTCTATGAGCGGCAGCAACACTTACCATCAGGTGTACTGTCTGCTCGTTTGCCAACGTTTGCAGTACAAAAAAAAATTAAGGAAAATTTGATACAAAAATTCTAAACCAAGACGTCTGACCAGCGTCGTATAGGAAGACAATCGCCGTTACATAGTAGAGGAGGCTCAACCCCAACAGTGGGACTTATATGGGATTAGTTGACTGTGATAATAATACTTCAAACACCAAGATCATGTCCACGGTGAGCATACATTCTAACTGCTAAAAAAGCTTGTAAAAAATATTAATTAAAAAATTTAAAAAAAAACTTTTATTTAAATGCTGCTCGTCAAGACTATTCCAACGAATCCAAACTCGACGGTTTTATCTCGTTTAATTTAGGAATTCCTATGGCCATCTTCCGACGCCATCTTGAGATCAGCTTCAAGGTATCCTATTATTGCACTGTCACCGAAGTTACTTAAGTAAACCAAATTTCAACCTAATCTAACGACAGGAAGTGGTTCCAATTTAACTTGATTTGTCCTTATAACATACGGGCAAGGCAAGTTAAATAAAAGCTTTTAAAAAGCATTAGTCAGGTATATACTTTGATGATCTCACCTTCTTCATCAATAGACCTGGATTCCATCTCCTCATCACCGCTGTAGCTGAGCTCCAAATCTGTTGTCTGGATTATATCCGAAGTGCTCTTCCATAGTCTTTCACTCACTTGCTTGCTCCTCAAGGCAGGGTCTGTTGACAAGGCTTCGAGACTCTTACCCTCCTTGGGGTCGTTATTCAGGAGAGTGATACCTTCGATGATCTTCAGTTTACGGGCAGAGCTGAATCTTTCGGCTGCTTTCAAAGCATGCTCCTGAAAATAAATATTATGTTGTATAATGAATTTACGCGTGTTAACAAGTAAGAATAAAATTCACCACTGCCTAGTCACGGTTCGATATTTTATTTCTCTTTTATATTATTTCATTGATTTATTGCAGCCCACATACGTCCCACTGTTGGGCTCGGGCCTCCTCCAAAATGGGAGGGAATTTGACCTACCATACTATGCTGGCCAGACATGTTGGTATGGGGTTTCAATTCGAGTTTCCCTTCCCTTGCACAGATGTTATGTGCATATTATATCCCTTAGTCGTCTTTTACGTCATCCACGGGGCAAGATAGGGAGTGGTGAATTGTATTCTTACTCCTTCACCACACGGCAAATTTCAATATTTGTTTCATTTCATTAATTATTTTATTTAAATAATCTGTTCAGGGAAATAATAAAAGCATTTAATTCTCATTGCAAACTGTTTTGAAGTGTAAACTGCTATAGGCAGGTTGAGATGGGGAGTAAATTCATGTAAGTCGTCACGACATAGTCACGTTACGTTTTAACGCTAACATTATATCTGTACCAATTGATGTTAAAATTTGAATACACAAAAATAACCACTGTTTGTTTTAAGTTTTTGTTTAAGTTTTAAGTCACTTCTGTCACCAGTCCTAATAAGTAAATTGATTTTTTCTCAATACTTTCTGATGTATCATCATCATCGCAGCCCACGTACATCCCACTGTTGGCCTTGGGCCTCCTCCACAATGGGAGGGAATTTGACCTACTATACCATGCTGGTCAGACATGTTGGTATAAGTTTTCATTTCGAGTTTTCCTTCTCTTATGTGCATATTATATCCCTTAGTCATCTTGTACGATATCCACGGGCAAGATAAGGAGTGGTGAATTGTATTCTTACTCCGTCACTAGACGAAAATCTTCTTTTTCCAATTATTATGTATAGAACACACCCAACCGAAGAATCAAACCTGCATAATTTTATTAACAGCCACTATAAGCTAATAGCCAATCGTGACCATTGATTCCATGCGAATGTAAAGTATTTTTATGATCATTTAATTGGTTTATGTGAAAGTAAAATTACAACTTACACTTGACCTTTTAGTTAACAGTTAAGTAATAAACTTTATACGTCTTAAGTGAAGGAACCCAGAAAGAAGCCTGTTTTTTATCGCTGTCCGTGGCAAGCGAGTAAACAGCACGCCTGATGGTAAGTGATCCTGTTGTACATGGACCTAGGCCGCTGCCTACCAATAAGAGAGTGTGAATGTATGCAATGAGGTTCGGTGATAAATAGAAAGTGCCCGGCTCTTTCATTCACCGAGTCAACTATACTAACAAATTGTTACTACACAGACGTTGATTTTCTGCTGAGAGTGATACTACTCCGAAAAGATCGGCCCATGGCTATAGGCAGACAGCTGTCACGTGCTTCTAACACGTATGTACAAGTTAAAAATTCGTAAAAAATGTTGAGATGCATCTTAAAATACTTGTCTTTTGAGCTTACTCCAGCTTAATGATATCTGATGTTTATGCGAGCACTACACATTGTAAATAAAATTACTTTTACGGATTATATCGCGTTTGTATTTGATTTATGATTGCCCGACGTTTCGAACACTTTGCAGTATTCATGATTACGGACAGACTAAGGTGTCTCACGTCCAACATTATTAGATTCAGTCATCGTTATTACAGACATTTATACTCGAGCTTGTTTTAATCCAAGTTAGTTGAATTAAAACAAGCTAGAATTAAAAATAGCTTTAATTAAAACAAGCACAAAGCTTCATCATCATCATCGCAGCTCATATACGTACCACTGTTGGGCTCAATTCCCCTCCAATCATAGGTCAATTTCCCTTCTATTGTGGAGGAGGCTCGAGCCCAATAGTGGATCGTATATGAGCAGAAATGATGACGATGATGATCTATCAAGTCAGTTTTAGCTATCTTTGTCTCCTAAATGTAAGCAGCAGGCCATATCTGAAGAATCGGTGGGCCTAAATGATAGCCTTCAAATCTGTTACTATTTACCTAGTAGTATTCTCAAGCACCTATATCTCAGATTTTCTATTTATGGAAAATCTATTTTTTTATCCAGGTTTTGAATCTCAAAATTTAGTTTTTTAATTAGGTTAATTATCCAATTGTCCAAATTGTCTACAGCAATGATCGAATTTGCTTAAGTCAAGGAGACTTCTTATTCAACCTATTTGTATTCTAGCATTGAATGCGAAACGCCAAAATAGGCATCGAGCTTTCCTTTTCTTGTAATTATGTTATTTACTTATTCGTCTTCTACGATAGAAATAGAAAGTGTGATAATTTGTACTCTTATTTATTCACCCCCCTGCAATCTTATCTTCTTTATATATATATATATTTCTTGTGTACGTGTCTATGGCACTGAACCCCTCCTAAATGGCTGGACCAATGTTGATGTAATTTTTTGTGTGTGAACCGGTAGGTGGCGCTTATTTGAATAGAACAACGTCTATTGGGTCAGCTAGTAAAATATATAATTGTTGATAGGTCCAGAAAAAAATATCCTTTATCTTTAATGCTAATTAAATTACATATTATCTTAGTAGGCTGCCTAAGTCGAGATAAGATTGCATTTTAAATATATCTAACTTCATAATAATAAATTAATTATTAATGATATCTGATGTTTACGCGAGTATTACACATTTAAAATTAAACAATTATAACGGAATCAGTCGCGTCCTTGACCATGGACGCTGAAAAGCCTTCGAAACGTTGTGAAATTGAAATTAAATATTTCTATTTATACGCGGTAATATACCTAAAATGGTTTTTGAGAAACAATTAAAGCATATACGCTCTACTACTGGGCATGAGCCTCCTTCACGTTAGGTATGAAATTGACCTACTATACCACGCTGGTCAGATGTGTTGGTATAGGCTTTTATTTCGAGTTTTCCTTCTACTGCATAGATATACACAATATATCCCTTAGTCGTCTTTTACGATATCCACAGCTAGGATAGATGGTTGTAAATTGTATTCTTACTCCGTCACCATACGGAAATGACGTAGTGGTTAAGATACCGACTGTACTTCACGGGTTCGGGTTCGCTTCCCACCCAGTACAATATTTTGCGCGATCCACAAATTATTGTTCTGATAACTTACGTCCGTTAATTTAAATATTTGTAAAGAACCAAAACAAGAATTGTTTATGACAGTATGTCTTAAAAAATATGGTTAATATACTTAGCTAAATGCTTGAGAGTTGAAAAGCAAATCTTAAATTCAAAATTCCACATAAACATTGTAAATAAAACTATTTTAGGAATTTTATCGCATTTGTATTTCATTTTTGAGTGTTATTTTGAACACTTTACACTATTGATGGTCAAGGGCGGACCATCCGACCGCGATAAAATCCGTAATAAAAGTTTTATTTACAACTTGTATTATATTTTTTTTAATTTATTAAACTTCATATATTGAGTACAATGGCGGACTTAATGTCAGAAGCATTCTCTCTAATTCTCTCTACTTAATAATCGCGTAAGAATACAATCTAACACTCCCTTTCTTGTCCATGGCTGTCATAAAAGACGACTAAGTAATTTTATTTATTTAATTAAATTTCATGCACAAGTACATAGGCAGACTTAATGCCATAGGCATTTCTTCCAGCCAACCTTTGGGTGATGACGAAATATTATAGTAGGTGCCATTTATATTGAAAATTGTTGAGATAACTATTTCTGTTTATGTTAAAAAATATATACCTGTATATCTAAATAACAATAATATGAGAAATAATAAACCTTACATATATTTACATATAATGCATACTCATAGAAATATATATATATACAAATACACATATACCTACATGAATATACACTCGAAAATTTATGAAGAACAATCTGCCAAAAAATCAATATAAAACTTACGAACTCTAGATTTGAATGATTCAAGTGTTTTGGATTGCCTGATTTCAAGAGGAAGGGCGTTTCACAGTAAAATAGATTGAATGAAGAAAGAAGAATGAACCAAACTGCAGCTATGAGTGGGACAAGAAAGAAGAAGATTGTTAGAGGAACGAAGGTTGCGGTTTTAATGCAGATATAACATATAGGCCAGATAAACAAAACTTCAAATAAAACCCTATACCAACTCGCCTGAACAGCGTGTAGTAGAACAATTTCCCTCCAAATTCAGAGGAGGCTCGAGCCCGACAGTGGGAAATATGAGGTGTAATAAAACGTTAGAAATCACACAAACACTTCACCTACCTTCAAACACAAGCCTAAATCACTATTACAATTAACAAAACTCCCGAGCATCGAATGGAACACTGATTCTTCGGTGCCAACAGGTCCAGAAGTGACCATAACGGCAAAACTCAATATCACAAGGAATACTTTCATGATGAGAGCAAGTTCAAAACACGATTCAATAGAAGGTCGGTCGTACTATGTTTATAATTCAATCAAAACAGTTTTTTTTATTCTTAGTCTCCCCACTATAACTTGCACCGAATTAACATATTGATGTCAAACCCATAGTTAATCTTGTATATATAAAACAAAATGTGTCTGTCTGTTTAAAAGTTTTTGCGTTTAAATATATAAACTGAAATTTATTAAGATTAATAGTGGTCCTACTTGGTGACGGAATAAGAATACAATTCACCATTCCCTATCTTGTCTGTGGATGTCGTAAAGGTCGACTAAGTGATATATGCATCTAACATCTATGCAGGGGAAGGAAAACTCGAAACAAAACCCTATACCAACACGTCTGACCAGCATGCTAGAGTAGATTAAAATCCCTCCCACAGTAGAGGAGGCCCGAGCCAACAGTGGGACGTGTACGGGCTTTGATGATGATGATGATGGTAATAGTGGTAGCTATTATGTCATTATCAAATATCCTGTTCTTATCCTAACCACTTGCTTCCATGGTGTAGAGGTTTTGGCAATAGTTTTACAACCAGCCTTATATGAACACTCCTTGGGAATATTATTGATGACCAGATGGCATTAGATGAAGTTGAACCAGCTCTATGTAACGCTTTTAGTCGGCTTTTACAACACCCATGAACAATGCATTGGCAGTAGCCGTAGCCGCTACCATATAATAACTATAAAGAACCTTTTAACTATAAAGAAAAAATACTTATAGTATACATATCTTTATATATAAAATTCTTCTGTACTTGTTTGTATATGGGAATGAGATTTTCCTAAACAGCTGGACCGATTTTGATAAAATTTTTGTTTGTTCAGTTAAATTCCGTCATCAGCTCAATTAAAACTTTCTGCTTTAGATTCACTTTCAATAAGTAATAAGTAAATATAGCACAGCGATCGATATATTTTTAATTTTTTTTTCGGTTTCTACAAAACAGCATCTCTTCGTTTAGAATTCATTTTATAGGAAAACAATAATTTTTTAATAACTTTTATTATTTAAAAATATCAGAAATTATTAAGTTGAAGTTAAATTTATAGTTTTCTTAGTAAATTAACATTCTCTGCTATCTTCATAATGACATATACTTATTGGCCACGCAAAACCGGGCCTGATTATAAGTATTACATAGAAACGTGACCGTGGCGTGCATAACATACTTCGTTTTCATTAATATTTATAATTTTTCTTTCGTTAAACTTTTCCCCATTTTGTTTGAAGGTCGACATTAGATATTTGTCTAGGCGCTTTCTCTATATACCTGATCAAGAGTCATATTGGAATTTCAATGGCTCATTTGTATTTCAACCTTAGGCTGTCAAAGAAAAAAATGCCTGTTTATTTGGATATTCGATAAAATAAATCGTTGCTTGTGGTGACGGAGTGAGAATACAATTCACCACCCCTCGCCCGTGGGTATTGTGAAAGTCGATTAAGGGATATAATATGCATATAAGATCTGTGCCAGGGAAGGAAAACTCCAAATAAAACCCTAAACCAACATGTTTGACCAGCATGGTATAGTAGGTCACCCTTCTATTGGGGAGGAAGCTCGAGCCCAGCAGTGGGACATAAGACATAAGTTGAAACGATGATGACGGAGTAAGAACACAATTCACTACCCCTCTCTTGCCTGTGAGTGAGTAAAAGACGACTAAAGCATATGCAGAATTATCAATCATCTATGCAATGGAAGGAAAACTCAACATAGAACCCTATACTAATACATTTAACCAGGGCGGTAGGTTTATTTCCCTCCCATTGTGGAGGAGGCCAAAGCCCAACAGTGGGATTTATGTTGGTTGAGATGATGACGATAAAATAGAATTCCATACAGCTATAATTATCAACTATAGACAACTATAATCATCATCATTATCGCAGCCCACATACTTCCCACAGTTGGGCTCGGCCCTCCTCTACAATGGGAGGGAATTTGACCTACGATATCATGCTGGTCAGACATATTGGTATAGGGTCTCATTACGAGTTTTCCTTCTCTTGCACTATCAAACTCAACTATAATATGCAAAAATCAATTATAATAATTACAATAAATATTCTGTATCAGACCAAAAGACGAAGGGATAGACTACGACTACTCTTGAGTTCGATACCCTAATGGCTCACCTGTGATATTTCGGCGTTATGTCCATCCATCAATTTCAGCCCATATACTGTTAGGCTCAGACCTCCTGCAAGGAAAATTTACCTACTGTACGCTGGTCAGACGTATTGTTTCGAGTTTTTTTTTCTCTTGGATAGATGTTATATGCATCGAAGTGGCGTTACCATTCGAGTTATCTGAATACAGCTCCGTGAAATAATAAATTCAATACTTTACAAACCGGATTTATTTTGCTCTAAATCACACGATACAATTACAATGGAGTAACAACACCTTGTTCCGTGTAGTGATGGAGTAAGAATACAATTCATTCCTCCCTATCCTGCTCGTGGATGTCGTAAAAGACGACTAAGGGATATAATAAGTATATAACATCTATGCAAGAGAAGGAAAAATCTAAATAAAATCCGATATCAACACATCTGACCAGTGTGGAGTAGTAGATCAATTTTGGGAGGGTACCCCAATAGGGGGTATTCCGTCGGGCCGACCACTGACGACAAGTTAAGGCTGCTCCAGTGGTCGGCCCAACGACGAAGGCGACGTGGTTTTTGGGTGGGTCGCGGGAGTTGCGTGCTTAAGCCCCTCTGTCGCCCCGGACGGAGTGGTGCGGAGGCTCGCCGACCGCGAACCCCCACAAAAAAAAAAAAAAAAGTAGTTCAATTTTCCTTTCATTATGGAGGAGGACTGAGCTCAGCAGTGGGACATATGTAGGCTGAGATGATGATGATTGAACAATACTTTAGTAGATATTGAATAACTAAACTACCGTTTTTTTTCTTTTGTGTGTGTTAGCTGTGGGGTAGTTGTTAGCCGCAGATGGCTTTTACAGTTTTGCCAGAACTATGGGTGAGCGCTGAGAGCTCTCAACCTGGTCCCTGAACTGTCGTTTAGAACATTTGCTGTTTTATTGTATATAAAATCACTTACTAATTACTCCTGGTAAAACATTTTAAATTTCATTTGATATAACATAGGTTTTATTGTGCTGTTTTAAATTCATAAGAATTATTTTACAATTAAATATTAGTGATACCAAATACATGCATCGAAATAAATATTTTCCAAGGAACAAACGTCTAAAAATTTTATCACAAACAAGTCCCATAAGGCAATAATTAGCCTTCCATTTTATAAATAACAAAAATTTAATTAGTAGGATAATTTAACAGAAATTAAATTAATATCATAATTTAAATTAAATTAACATCATAATTTAACAATAATGAAATTAGTATCATAATTGAACAGAAATTATATTATTATCATAATTTCAATTAAATTAACATCATAATTTAACAAGAATGAAATTAGTGTCATAATTTAACAGAAATTAAATTAATTTCATAATTTAAATTAAATTAACATCATAATTTAACAATAATGAAATTAGTATCATAATTTAACAAAAAATTAATTAATATCGTTTTTTTTTTTTTTTTTTTTAATATTTATTTCGGTAAAAAGAGGGCTTTATCTAAAAATTAATATCGTAATTTAAATTAAATTAACATCATAATTTAATAAAAATTAGCCATTCATCAAAGAAAAACAGGAAGAAGTATGTTGATCATTAGATTACCGGCATTTTAAAATAATAAAAATTTAAAAGAGAAAAGAAAGAATACAAAAAAATGGAATGAACTCATGGTCACATTTACTGTAAAATGTTCTTTATTTGGGACAATCAAAAATCTAATTTAAACGCGATAAAATCTGTAAAATAGTAATATTTACAAAAAGTAAATATAGAAAAAAATAAGAAAATTGAATGGATATTTCCATACCATTTGAAAGTTCGTAAAGATAGTGAAAAGGGTTGCCAAAGTTTGCATGAAAGTCCGTAATTTTTGAGCATCCTTACTAATATTATAAATGCGAAAGTAAGTTTGTTTGTTTGTTACAATTTCACGCTTAAACCACCGAACCGATTTCAAAAATTCTTTCATCAGTGGAAAGCTATAATATCAGGGAGTACCATAGGTTGTATGTTATAACGGTATTCCCACGGCAACGGGAACTACACCGGTAAGGCGACTTCGGCGTCACAAGGGTGAAACTGAAGCGAAGCGAGGGCGGGTTGCTAGTAGAATTATAAAAATCAGTATACAGCAGCTCCGTTAAAAATTAAGAAAATACCTGTTTCGTAGTTTTGTCTTTAATACCTAAGGGGGTAAAATATGCGGTGAAATTTCGTATAGGGAGGAAAAATCTTCATCGACTGTCTTCAAATTTTGCCCAAATACTCTTCATTAAAAATAAATAAATACGTGATTCGGCGTTTAGCAATTTTCATCCTTTAAGGGTGTAAAATAGGAGTCTAAATTTTGCGGTGATACTTTCATTTCACATTTTAAATAAGAAAATTTAAATAAGATAATAATTTCAGAAATCATTACTTTCATTTCATTTATTTATTATAATAAAAATCCCCACAAAGAGACTGACTATGAACGTAATTATTCTAAAAATCAACCCGTCCGAAGATCCCCAAAGGGTATAAAAAAGGTGATGAATTTTGCTTTGGTATTTTTTACATTATAACACGATTAATGACTTGATACAACACCAATAATTAAATGAATGCACCGATACCGTCCTACTATCCCAGGGTCGACCATATGTTATGCGATCGACAAATTGTTGTTCTGAGTCTGGGTATAATTTTTGTTCTTCTATACTAATATTATAAAGAGGAAAGATTTGATTGTATTTGTATTGAATAGACTCCGAAACTATGGACCGATTTCAAAAAATTCTTTCACCGTTGGAAAGCTATAATATCAGGGAGTAACATAGGCTATATTTTATCCCGGTATTCCCACGGGAACGGGAACTATGCGGGTAAGACGACTGAAACCGATGCGAATTTTTATGAGGCTTATTTCTTTGGTGCAGTTTGCAATATGTACGCTGGTGGAGGAGTACATATTATTACGTCAACTCCAAGTAATTAGGTTAAAAGCAGAGTGGTGATTTTTAATTCATTGAATGTAGTCTATATATATAAAAGAATAACCTGATTGACTGACGTATCAATGCACAGCCGAAACTACAAGGGCTTAGGACCTTGGAAGTTGATATGCTGGTTCTTTTTGTACTGTAAAGGAGCTAAGAAAGGATTTTTGGCAATTCTACACCTAAGTTAGTGAAAATGCTTACTAAATTTTATATGAAAGCAACAGCTGCAGCAAAACATCCGTTTTATCTAAAGCCCAACTTTCTGAGGGTGTTTGTGTGTGGAGGGTTTTGGTGGTGCCCTTGGTATCACCGAGCCTTAATGCACGCATTCACACTCCCTTCACTTTCTTCCCGGTAGGCAGCGACCCTGTAAAGGTCCATGAATGGCAGCACCACTTACCACCAGGTGTACTGTTTGCTCGTTTGATACCGTTTGCAATAAAAAAAAATATGGGTGCGTGTACTTATGTACGCGCGTGAGAAGTTATACTTCTTTGGCATCATCAAAATATATATATATATATATATATAATTATTAAAAACCAAATTTAGAGAATAATCTAAATAAAAAAATAAAAAAAAAAAAAAAAATAAAAAAAAAGAAAAAAAAAATAAAGAAAAAAAAAGCAGTGATCAGAGGTGACGAGCGTACCAACATGCGCGACTAATATCGAGGTTCAATTTCTATTTTGTTGGTAGCTTTTTTGTCGAGACTTAATGAGCGGTTAAGCAGACAACTTCATACTGTTAATTTTGTGTCACATAATTAAAATTTCACTCTCATCATTTTTTCATAACGCGCCTAAAGAAGTATAACTTCAAAAAGCAAATGGAAGCTGTAGTGCAAACCACTGAATCACCTCCTTAATGCAAAGTATGGCCAAGCCTATAAGGCAAGATAGGGAGTGGTGAATATATTCTTACTCCGTCACCACACGGTAAAAATAAATAATAATAATTATAAAGTGACATAAATGACTTTATATATGGTGTACTGGTTTTAGATCTACCGTGAATGTCAAGTGTCATGGGCGTGAATCCCACGCATGGCAACGGTTTACGCGACCCAAAAATTATTGTTCTGAGTCTGGATGTAATTTGTGTTCGTTAATTATTTATTTGTAAAGTCTCCCGCAAAACAAGGATTATTCCTTTAGAGCAGGATGTCTTTAATATTTTTTGTCAGGTTTACAAGACCCAGAAATTTGCATGAACACCCAACTACTTGGTCTCGTCTAAAGTAATAAGAGAGTCAATTTACTATTTTTCGTATACGCTGAACTAAGCTAACTTATATAAATCAAAGGCTATAAGTTATTAATTTACCTTTCTTTATTAGGCTTTCGTAAATTTATTTTTTTATATCTCCAATGCACGATTCTGACTTTTTAGGGTTCCGTACACAAAGGGTTAAAACGAGACCCTAATACTAAGACTCCGCTGTCTGTCCTGGTGACAAATAGACAGAAGTCTATCTGTCACCAGGCTGTATCTCAAGAACCGCAATAGCTAGACAGTTGAATTTTTTACAAATTATGTATTTTTGTTGTCGCTATAACAGAAAAATATCTGGTTGACCGAGCTTCGCTCGGAATATTTTTGTTGTATTTTTGTCGAATTTATTTAGATATATGTATATTAATAAAAAATAAAATAAAAAAAATATAAAAGACACAAAAAGAGAAAATAATAATAACACCGACATTCGATCCGACGCTGTTTGAATGCCAAAACGAAGCAAAAATACTGGTCAAAATCCCAACTGAGCTATCGCCGCTCTTGACGTTGACGGTGAAATTTGAATACATATTCTATTAACATTTTATGTTATTGCATTGATTAGCTAAAAACACTAACAAAACAACATTTTTTATAAATAAAACCTAGCTAGATCGAGTTTTTGGCCTCGAAACCTCTAGTATGCCAAGTTTCATCAAAATCGTTGGTGCCGTTGCCGAGATCCTGAATATATATATGTACAAGAATTGCTCATTTAAAGATATAAGATACTAAAAACAAAATAAGATGAATATATAAGGGGGGCTCCCATACAACAAACGTGTTTTTATAGATAATGGTACGGAACCCTTCGTGCGTAACTCCGACTCGCACTTAGCCAGTTTTATACTATTTTATTACTTAGTCGGATAACAAAATAACGGTGAATATAGAAGCAGAATTATATACACCGCCACATATACAAGTTTATTTTTAGAATTTATTGTATTGGAGGCAATAATCAATCGGCATCACAGCTCATTAACGTCCCATTGTTGGGCTCGATTTTCCTCCACAATAGGAGTAAATTTAAACTACTACATACGCTGATTCGTTTCAGTTTCCGTGTGATAACGGAGTAAGAGTACAAATCAGCACTACCTATCTTGCCCGTGGATGTCGTAAAATATGACTAAGGGATATAATACGCATATAACACCTATGTAAGAGAAGGAAATCTCGAAATAAAACCCTATACTAACTCGTTCAAAAAACTTTCAGCTGGTGCTTTGGAGACCTAAAAGATCTCGTAACTAACCTACCCTTTGGTGCGTTTGAGACCTAATCAGTCTCCTAAGTCCTTTACACGTTAGTGCCTCACGCAAGGAGTGAAAAAACACGATTATAGTCAACGCACAATATAATATTCCTGCAAGAGATCTGATAGATCTCGTAACGCAACGAAAGTGCTAACCTGTCTGACCAGCATGGTATAGTAAGGTCGATTTCCCTACTTTTGTGGAGGGGTCTCAAGCCCAACAGTGGCACGTATATGAGCTGAAATGATAAGGATGATGACACGCTGGTCCGACAGGTTATTACAGGGTTTTATTTCAAGTTTTCCTTTTCTTGCAAAAGATATTGTATGCATATTACAAACTTTGGCCTGATTGCAAAGTTTTTAATTCGAATGTTACGTTGCAAATAATATATATTTTTTTTTTTTGGTGGGTGGGTTGCGTTCGGCGCGCTCCTCGCACCACTCCGTCCGAGGCGACAGAGGGGCGTAAGCGCGCACACCCGCAACCAACCCCACGTGCACGACGCCTTCGTCGTTGGGCCGACCACCAGAGCAGGGTTACTTGTCATCAGTGGTCGGCCCGACGGAATACCTCTGAGGAGTACCCTCCCATTGACCGACGTCCCCCCCTCGGGGAGGACGTCGGTCTTTCCTCAAGCGGTCGGCCTCTCGGCGGGGGGTGACGGACTAATTCCCCGATCACGTCACCCGCGGCCAAATAATGATCATAACGGAGATTTGTAGAATCTTCAAAATTTTATTATAATTTGATTTTAAATTCTTTAAAAAATATTAAAGGTTATTTCATACTACATTCTATATCCTTACTAATATTATAAATGCGAAAGTAAGGATGTTTGTTTGTTTGTTACGCTTTCACGTTTAAACCACTGAACCGATTTCAAAATTCTTTCACCAATGGAAAGCAATAATATCAGGGAGTATCATAGGCTATATTTTATCCCGGTATCCCCACGGGAACGGGAACTACGCCGTGAGTAAGGCGACTGAAACCGAAGCGAAACGAGGGCGGTTGCTAGTCTATTATAATGGATTTCAATTAGAATTTCAAAAATTATGAATATGACAATTTTAAGATTGGTCGCCGAGTGGTGAAAATTCGTCTACAATAATTAATTTAAATTTATTTTCTGATATATAATTTTCTATTTAATTATCTATATGTATATTTGTATAATAATATATTGAGCAAGCTGTATTTCACTGATCTATATATATACAAATCTTCTGTTCGTATGTTTGTAATTGAATTTCTTCTAAACGGCTGGAACGATTTTGATGATTTTTTTGTGTATGTTCAAGTGGTTTCGAGAATGGTTTAGATTAATATTTGGGCTCGTTAGGTGGCGCTGCGATCGATTTCAAAGTGAATTCCTTTTACTATTTTTTTAGATTTGAACAGAACAACGTCTGTTGGGTCAGCTAGTCTATACCAATAAATAAAATTGGAGTGTCTGTTTGTAATGTCAAAATAATAGGCTTTTTTCATGCTCACACGGTTATTTGCACGACACCTATGCCTAAAATAGCAATTAAAAAATTTTTGTCTGTCTGTCTGTCTGTTTGTTCCGGGTAATCTTCAAAACGGCTGAACCGATTTCAAAAATTCTTTCACCAATGGAAAGCTATAATATCAGGCCGTAAACTAGGCTATATTTTATACCGGTATTCCCACGGGAACGGGAACTACGCGGGTAAAACGACTATAACCTATAACCGAAGCGAAGCGAGGGCGGATTGCTAGTAACTAATATAATTACAAAAGTCTATTAGATACTAGCAACCCACCCTCGATTCCCTTCGGTTTTAGTTGTTTTACCCGCGTAGTGGCCGTTCCCGTGGGAATACCGGGATAAAATATAGCCTAGGTTACTCCCTGATATTATAGTTTTCCATTGGTGAAAGAATTTTTGAAATTGGTCCAGCCGTTTTGAAGATTACCCGGAACAAACAGACAGACAGACAGACAGACAAAAATTTTTTAATCTGTATTTTAGGCAAAGGTGTCATGCAAATAACCGTGTGAGCATGAAAAAAGCCTATTATTTTGACATTACAAACAGACACTCCAATTTTATTTATTGGTATAGAGTATAGATAATTTTAGTCTTGTTCACTTCTCAATATATTCTTTAATTGTTCCAAATTTAATACTTGTGCATCCATGTAATTTAAAAGGGGTACAAAGCTTTTTCTTCACGTATTTAATCTTTATATATACAGGATGTATCAGGTTATGGGGCAACTGTCAAAAGGGGGCTAGGCAATGGTGGTAGGAACCCATAAAAAAAATTTGAACGAAAAATATTGATTCGTTTAGAAATTAGAGACATGTACAGTTTTCAATTTTGTTATCGCTTTTTCGTATAAATCTGATTGAAATGTATAAAGTCAATGATACTTAATACGCAACATATTCATATTTTGTTAAATATTCATTAGAAATTGAAGAAATCAATGATTACGTTCACATATGCAAAGCAAACTTCGCTTTAAAACAGCTGATCGACCTATGAGCGTTGACCACTTGCCGTTGTACCTACATGTCATTGAAGCGTTTGCGTAATTCTAGGTATTAATGAATGAATATACTGTCGAAGCTTTACATGCCTACATGTATTCTGTCTGTAACATTTAAGGCATAGACTCTTAGACACATTTTTTTGAAATCACTATAACTTTTATATTATATTGTTTTTTGTGTAATGTACATTCTAATTATGATCTATGACCGTTAAACTACAACATACTCGAACAGTTGTCCCATAACCTGATACATCCTGTATATATTACTTGCGTACGTGTATGTCATTGAACTCCTCCTAAACGGCTGAACCGATATTGATGAAGTGTTTTGTGTGTGTTCAACGGGATTCGAGAATGGTTTAAATTAAGAACTGTACCCGGTAGGTGGTGCTGATATCGATTTCAAGAAGAACTTTTGTTTTTTTTTTGAACAGAACAACATTTATTGGGTCAGCTAGTATATATGTAAAAACCACAATATAACATTGAAAATAAATATTTATTTAAATAAATTAAGACTGAGGTACTTTTAAATGGCATCAAACATAAAATACATTCACACATAAATACACACATGAATTCACACAAAAAAAGTTCAGCTTAATTATTTAAATGGCCTGAATACGCTAAGTCCGCGCCATCACTGGCCTGCCGACCCCATCCTTGAGACTGAGCGGGTTCATAAGAATATCCTGGATGCTCATCCGTATGTTGAGGAGCAGCCCAGGAAATGCTCGATGAGGAACCTCCTCCATTCTTCTTTGCCATAAGTTTTCTTATCAAGCTGATTGCATTCATGGCGAATGCAATCTTTCCAAGGAAGACGGCTTTAACGGCAACGATTGCGATGATACCAAGGAAAAGTGGAATGAGGGCAGCGAATTTCAGCTTCAAAAGGAGAAGGAGGGGCAACAGCTTCTTGAGCTTCTTCTTCTTGATCTTCTTGCCACGAGCTGGAAAATAAAAAAATGGTTGATTAAAATTATATTTTATGTAAACTACATTCATATTTGGCATAGGAACATGTATCACCACGCTTGACACACGATTTGACGATCGCAATTGGTGTTAAGGATGGTGCTTTTCAAAAAAAAAAATCATCGTCAGAAATAATTGTTATGATGAAATAAGAATACAATTCATCACCTACTCTCTTACCCATGAAGATGGTAAAAGACGACTAAGGGGTGTTATACGCAGATAACATCAATAAAAGAGAAATAAAATTCGAAATAAAATCCTATTTTTTTTTTTGGGGTGGGTTTTTGGGGTCGGCGCACTCCTCGCACCACTCCGTCCGGGGCAACAGAGGGGCGTAAGCACGCACACTCGCAACCCACCCGCGATGCACGTCGCCTTCGTCGTTGGGCCGACCACCAGAGCAGGGTGACTTGACGTCAGTGGTCGGCCCGACAGAATACCCCCTAATTGGGATACCCTCCCATCGACCGACGTCCCCCCTCGGGGAGGACGTCGGTATTTCCTCACGCGATCGGGCTCTCGGCGGGTGATGGACTAATTCCCCCGGTCACGTCACCCGCGGCCTCGGCTAGGGCGGCCTGAAGCACAGGTATTCGCGCCTACGCCGCCCCAGTCGCCGGCGGCGGATCTCCTCATCGAGGCTGCGCTCCTCGCGCAAGCGAGCCGCCACCTCCTTCCGCGAGACTATTGCCTCACAGAAGGCTGCGACCGCGTCTCAGTTCTTGACGTCAAGTCGGCAATAAAATCCTATACCAATATGTTTGACCAGCGTGGTATAATCAAATTCCCTCTCATAAAGAAGGAAACCCAAGTCCAACAGTGGGATATACATATGATGAGACTATGATGATCATGCTAGTTTTATATCAATTACTTGGGATCGATGTCATATGTCTTGTTTACCACACAACATTATCAGAAGTTACATTCATTCCTTGTCTATCCAATCCATGCCTCACGCAATTTAACCTTTTCTTTAGTCTTTATTTACCTTTGACGTTAGTCCTTAAAACTTTCCTCAAAGCTAGCTATATTTTCAATAGACAAAAACAATTACAGTGAGAAAATTACGATTTCATATACCGAACATGTTTACGGGAGTATTGCACATTCTTACTAATATTATAAATGCGAAAGTAAGATTGTTTGTTTGTTACGCTTTCACGCTTAAACCACTGAACCGATTTCAAAAATTCTTTCACCAACGGAAAGCTATAATATCGGGGAGTGACATAGGCTATATTTTTTATCCTGGTATTCCCACGGGAACGGGAACTATGCGGGTAAGGCGACTGAAACTGAAGCGTAGCGAGGGCAGGTTGCTAGTTCTAAATAAAACTATTTTTACGGATTTTATCACGTTTATATTCGATTTTTGATTTCCCGATGTTTCAAAAACTTTTCAGTGTTCTTGTTCACGAAAGGATGGATGTTGAAAAGCGTTCGAAACATCGAGAAATAGAAAAAAAATAAATACAAACGTGATAAAAAAATGTGTCGATTTTGGCATAAAAGGTGAGCCCACACTCATAATCTTCATTACATACGTCCCATGCTAGGCCCCAGTCTCCCCCGCAAGGAAAGGAAAATTCGCCTACTGACCTTTGCTAATCAGACGTGTTGGAATAGGATTTTATTTCGAGTTTCCCTTCTCTTAAAGCCTACATCCAACACTGGACTATTACATGGTGAGATAGGTATTTGGACTAGAGATTTTAGCCTCGGATACGAGTTACATTACCCACTAGCTAGGTGACGGAGTAAGAATACAATTCATCACCCCCTATCTTACCCGTGGGTGTCAAAAGACTACTATGAGATTACAATATGCAGATAACATTTATGCAAGAGAAGAAAAATTCGATATAAAACCCTATACCAACCCGCCTGACCAGTTCCATCCAACGTCCTCGTCACGTTCTCGACGAAGAGGACGACAATATCACACTCGCTCAACGTAGATCCTACACGGCCCGCGAGGCCTTAACACATAAATATCCGCGGTTCCGCCCTAGCCGTCGAGGTGCGAAACCGCGCCGCGCAAAAGTCACGAATCAAAACGTGGGCACACCCACTTTGCCTCCAGCGACACCCCAAGCCGAGGTCCGTTCCTCACAGAGGGAGCCCTTGGGCGACGTCGCTTAGCATACTTTTCTCCGGGTTGAGAGCCCTCAGTGCTCACTCATAGTCCGCGTCAAACTGTCAAGGCCATCTGCGGCCTACAGCCGTACACACAAAAAAAAAAGAAACCGCCTGACCAATCAATTGCCCTCCTATTATGGAGGAGACTCGAGCCCAACAAGGGGACGTGTATGAGCTGAAAGGAAGGAAGGCATTTTCCTGGTGAACTGTGAATTTTAATAATTAAATATGTGGGATTTATTATACTACCACTTATACCTTTAGGGTTAAATATGAGAGACTAATTCGTTTCTTGTTAACGCTAATGTATATTTAAAAAGCGTTAAAGTAATGCTAAATATATTACCAAACAATATGCAAGCTGCGGTTTCGTCCATTCAAAATACTTAGCACCTTCTAGGAAAGGGCTTTGTTTGACAACTATGTAAATATGTGGGGAAGAGAAAGTTAAAGTACGGTGACCAAAGTTCTCGTACTTTGTGAGACTGAGAATAACACAATGCTATTTTTTTTCATCTCATCTTGGCTCACCTAAGACCCACATTTCTTCGTAACAAAATTGTATTAAATAAAAAGTTAACAATTAAAAACCAACTTCAGAACAATGTAATCGAGATGTACCAAATACGAATTATTAAGGATAAATCAAAAACTACTGAACACATTTATATGGGACTATTTCTGAAGTCAATATCATAACAGCTATATACGTTCCACTGCTGGGCACGAGCCTCCTCTACAATGGGAGAGAAATTGACCTACTATATCACGTAGGTGAGACCTGTTGGTATAAGATTTAATTTCAAGTATTCCTTCTCTAACATAAATGCTATATGCATATTTAATCCTTTAGTCGTCTTTTACGACAGCCATGAGAAAGAGAGGTGGTGGTGAATTGTATTCTTACTCCATCATCACACAAAATGCAATCACAAATTTTATCTTAGACTCTCACTATGCATCTGTAGACTGTCCTACATTTGTAAGAAAGACGGACACATTATTTAAAGTACCTAGGTTTCATTTCATTGTTCAAATCTCATTTGACACTTAGTTACGTAAAATCTCTCCGTCATTCAACAATAGATACATTTACAGCCTTGCTAATGGTTCTATAGGTATATAAATTTGAATGTGGGACCCTATTAGTGACTAATGACCGTTTTCACCAACGATACTCGCATTTTAGGTAACACTTAAGCCAATATGTCAATACAGTACCAATGATTTATTGATGTTAAATTCATTAACATATAATATTGACGTTTTAATTGCCTTAGGTGTCACTTAAATTTTATGTGTAATTGGTGAAATCAGTTTTAATTAATTGTAAGTGACAATGGGCTTTTAAGATGGGTAGCGTAAAAACTTTAAAATTTATAACGCTATTATTACACGTTAAAAATACTATTTTTATGGATTTTGTCGTGTTTATACCTATATATGTATATAAAAATTTATGTTTGTCTGTATTGCCTTTATAGAATCGTAAACTATGCATTTGATCATGTGATGATCTTCAGCAAAGTGTTGTGCATGAACCCACGGAGGCTTTTTAGTTTGTACAACCCGACCTGATGGAACCAGTAGGTGGCGTGGCGATCGATTTCAAGGAACATTTTTTTTAGATTTGAACGGCAAGTCTGTTTAGTCAGCTAGTTTAAAATCTTTTTTATTGGTACAAAGATATTTGGCAGAGGGTGTATGACATACGGAAGGGTGCTTGAATTACTCTGGTATTAGTGTTTATACATATATAATTTCCACTTCTTCGTTATTTCAAAGACATTACATCAAAAAGCAATGAACAAATCGAATAGTAAGATCAATATTTGATCAGTGTCATCATCATCATTATCACAACTCATATTCGTCCCACTGCTGGGCTTGAGCCTCTTCTACAATGGGAGAGTAATTGATCCACTATACCACGCTGGTCAGACATGCTGGTATAGAGTTTTATTTCGATCTTTCCTTGTCTTGCATAAATGTTATCTACATATTGCAATCTTTTAGTCGTCTTTTACGACACCCACAGCCAAGAAATGGGGTGGTGAATTGTGTTCTTATTCCATCATCACACGGAAGAACGAATCGAATAGCAAAGATCAAATATATGTCTGCCAAAAATATGGCTGAGAGTTTATAAGTAACTAGCAACCCAACCTCGTTTTGCTTCGGTTTCAGTCGCCGTTCCCGTTCCCGTGGGAATACCGGGGTAAATTACAGCCCATCTTACTGCCTGATATTATAGCTTAACTGTGAAAGCGTAACAAACAAACTTACTTTCGCATTTATAATATAAGTAAGGATTATACGGTTGTACATATAGTGTTAGTGCTATGATTAGCGACCTCCAATGTCGAGTATTGTAGATTCGGTATACACATAGAACAGTTATTTATACGATACAGAAATAATTGTTCTGATTCTGAGTATAATTTTTGTCCGACAATTATGTTTGTAAAGGTCACTGCGATATTTAGTGTGACATTTTGACGGGATTTTCATAAGAAATCGGAGTCAAAACTCCAATTACCTGTATTTTAAACTAAAAATTACATAATAAAATACGAATATCGTGTCTTTTACTTTCTCGGCAATAAATACTTAATACTATAGGATATTAATTCTTTATTTCTATTGAAAAATAACTATTGAATTGTAATTTTTAATTGAAGCTTATTTGGCCTTTAAATTCATTACAGCTATAGACATAATGGCACAAAGTGGTGCATAAAGCCTTGCATCGGCTTCACAAATATACAATTAACCGACTCAAATCATAACTCACATTCAGTCAAATAATTTGTGAGTTACTATGTTTGTTTTATACCCCTATAAATTTCATAGGGAAACCCTTTCTTTGGGCAGTCTGAACTACTTAAAATCGAATAATAAATATAGAATTGTACGGGATTCTCAGCCTCAATCACATTGAGAGAGATATTAATTCTTAGACTGATTTCAGACGGCTTAGTATAGGATTTTATTTAAAGTTTTCCTTCTCTTATAAGTGTTGTGTGTCTCTTGTATGTTAGCTGCTTGAATTACTTATTTGTATTTTATGACTTATGCATAGTCAATTCACTATTTTAAACCGACTTCAAAAAAGGAGCAATTTTCTCAATTCAACCATATATATGCTTTTTTTTATGTTTGGTCGCGGATAACTTCGTCGTTTCTGAACTGATTTTAATTATTCTTTTTTTGTTGGAAAGGGTATACTTCCCAAATGGTTCCACAAAAATTTTATTGAAATTAGACAAACGGTTTTTGAAAAAACAAAAACCTATAAATTTATCTACATTGTCTACATTATTATTGAAGGCGGTTCTTTTTTTTACAAAAAATAATTATTATAATATATTGTACACATAAATTATTACGCCTTTTTATCATAAGTGTGGATTATAATAAAGACGTAATTCTTACCTTCCTCATCAAGAGATCGGGATTCACCATCAGGTTCGGTTAGACGCAATTGCAGTACGTGATTGTCTAAGAAGTCGCCAACGTTATCAGCTATTCTTTCGTTAATCTGAAGTTCTCTCGTCTGAAGATCATTGGCTAAAGGTTCATAGCTACGAGCTGATCTTGCAGATCCCGTATTCACCAACGTTATACCATCAAAGATATCCAAGTCCTTCAGGATAGAGAGTCGTTCGGTAAACTTTAATGCTTTTTCCTGTAAAAAATATTTGATTTAGAATTTAATTTAATAGAAAAAGGTATTAAATAACTCGTATATGTAGTGGCATATTCATATGACAGCCGACCTTGACGTTTGTAGTTTGAAGCTTGGGTCGGACAAAACACTTTTTTATTATGCCCGAAATTCTATGATGAAAAATGTTTTGTATCAAAAATTATTTATGGTGATATATTGGTGGTAATTGAATTAAATCTTCTTAAGTAAGTAAGGATATACAAAAACTAATAGAAGAGAAAATTTAAATTCATGAGATTCCTCTGAGAATTTTCTAGCTATCCACAGAAAATATTTCAAAATTCTATTAAATGGTTATAATATAACTATTTATATTCTTCTATCTCTTCTTCACTGACGATTGCCATAGTAACGAAAATATATAATCGGATAACATTTCTTTGAAATAAAAGATAAACTTAAAAAAACCAAAACCAAATCATTTTGAAAATGCTCAATTATCACCTATTTTTAAGGAAGCCCACCGACTAGTCTTAATTAATTGAATAAGAACTATTGAATTATTATTTACTATTAATTTAAGATTTTCAAGTAATCTTAATTTTTTTATCATCCCCAAAAACCAATCCACATTTATGATAAAAAAATACTAATAACAGTCCTGTAGACGATTTCAATCCTATTGTTATGTAAAAATCGCCTCTTCAACAGTTAAGTAGCTTACAGAACTCTTAAGTATTACACAAACACACTTCACAAACACTTGAAATTCCACAATAATCACCTTCAAACATAGAGATGTATCTGTTTCTATGCATTCGGTGACAGCACCAACTAAATTTTCAGCGACACCATTTTCTTGCACTGGACCGCACTTCACTATAGCCAATATGGCTAAAAAACCAACTGTTTTCCACATATTTAAAAATTATTATTTAGTAAAAATCCACAAGTATTGTTGTTCTTCGAATGCACGTTGGCAAACTTATGATGATTTTTCAAAAAAGAGATGGATTATATCCTTAGTCTCCCCACCTCGCTTTTTGACACTATGACGCAAAGAGCCGCACTGTTTGATGTTGTGCGCTAACTGATCGGCCGTAGATCTTGTAAGCTCACGTCAGGATAAGTAGGAAAATAAATATTGAATGTTAGAAAGCGAAGTTTACGCTTACAACATCTATAAACCAACTTTTGTGAGCACAGTGCAAATTGAACTAAAGAAAAAGTACGACTATTTGATTTTTCGTAAGCCTATACCGGTAAAGTGAAAATTAATGGCGTAATTTCTAAAAAATAACACGTTGTAACGTAAAATTTTATAATGTTGTTATAAAATGTTTTTTTATGAAACTCATTGTTCGCTCTCGCATAAACTCCATCTAATTTTATATGTAGCGATATTTTTTATCCATTGCAATATCCAATGTTCTATTGATAACCGGATGGTACGCTATCTCGTTCCCAATACGTCAATAAGTACGTATTTCTTATCTAAGTTATACAAATTTTATAATATTAATTTATATTTATACATAATTTATTTCTTTTTATAATTCGGTTACACCTAACACTTCTATACAACACGCCCCATGATATAAGAATGTATACAAATTTGATTAAATAAGCATTTTGAATGTTCAATTTTGTATGTACACGTCACTTTCATATTCAATTTTTGAATTTATTTTAATCCAATTTTAAAAGTGAAAATTTTATGTAATATGTTATAGGAAATAGAATAATTTATTTCGAAATTTATTAGTTACATAAAAATTATGATTGGATAATTATATGTATGCTTATATATTCATGGTCCATGCCATATTATTCAATGATCCAATAATCGTTATAATCGTTAAGAACATTCTCTTAAAAGAGCGATCGCTTTATTATCGTTTAGAAATTTCTATTATAAAAGAAAACACATTTAATTTTATTTATTTTCACTCTTTATTGTACAATTTAATGTTTGATTTTATTGTAATTACGTAATTACAATCAACTAAAATAGTTTTGATTTCGGTACAAATGAAATACAGAGATTTCTTTTAAAACAATAGAAATTTCATATTTTTCTTTATATACGTTATTGTTTTTAATTCTTAACAACAGTTTTAAAATATGAAGCGAAGACTTCAGATTTAATAATTTAAAAATACATCTAAAAAAAGAAAAAATTGCTATTTGATGTTTACGCGAGTATTACACATATGAAATAAGAATATATTTACGCAATTTATTGCATTTTTTGCGCTTAATTTATTTTTTCACTGCCCGACGTTTCACAAAGGTATTCTTGGTTATTTTTCGTGTTATCATCATCATCATTTCAGCTCATATACGTCCCACTGTTGGGCTCGAGCCTCCTCTACAATAGGAGGGAAGTTGACCTTACTATACCATGCTGGTCAGACAGGTTAGTATAGGGTTTTATTTCAAGTTTTCTTTCTCTTGCTGCGTGCTATACGCCCCTCTGTCGCCCCGACGGAGTGGTGCGTGGAGCGCGCCGACCGCAGCCCACCCCAAAAAAAAAAGTCAAGGCAAGATAGGAAGTGGTGAATCTTCTTACTCCGTCACCACACGGAGTATTTAGTGTAGTGACGGAGTAATAATACAATTTACCAACCCTTCTCTTGCCTGCGGGTGTCATAAAAGACGACTTAGTTATAAAATATGCTGATAACATCGATGCAAGAGAAGGAAAACTCGATATAAAATCCTATGCCAAATTAAATAAACGTGGTATAGTAGGTCAAATTCTCACCCACAATGGAGGAGGTCTGATTACAAACAGTAACATGTATATGGAGAGCGTTATGATTTCTGATTTACGCGAGTATTACACATTTTAAATAAAACTATTTTACGAATTTTATCGCGTTTGTATTTGATCCGCCCGTGACCATGAACGCTGCAAAGTATTCGAAACGTCGGGTAATCAAAAATCAAATACAAACGCGATAAAATCCGTAAAGTAGATTTATTTAAAATATGTATATGGAGAGGTTAATAATGATGAGAACTAGTTAATTTACCTCATGATCAACAAGTCATCATCAGGGTTTTATTTGTCCAATATAATACATATATATTCCAAGAATACTTATATTCATTCATTCATTTTAATTAATCACAGCTCATATACTTACGCTACTGGGCTCGAGCCTCCTCCGTATTGAAAGGGCAATTGACCTACTATACCACGCTGGCCAAAGGGGTACACATTTTATTTCGTGGTTGGATTCTCTTGTTATTGTATACATATTTATAACCTTTTTTTTTGGGGTGGGCTGCGGTCGGCGTGCTCCACGCACCACTCCGTCCGGGGCGACAGAGGGGTGTATAGCACGCAACACCCGCAACCCACCCGAACACCACGTCGCCTTCGTCATTGGGCCGACCACCGGAGCAGGGTTATTTGTCATCAGTGGTCGGCCCGACGGAATACCCTCTACTTGGGGTACCCTCCCATCGACCGACGTCCGCCCCTCGGGGAGGACGTCGGTCTTTCCTCACGTGGTCGGTCTCTCGGCGGGTGACGGACTAATCCCCGGTCACGTCACCCGTAGCCTCGGCTAGGAGTAAAACACGACTAAGGGATATATTGTGCATATAACAATAATTCAAGAGAAGAAAACACCGAAATAAAACCCTATACGAACCCGCCCGATTAGCTTGGTATAGTAGATCAATTTCCCTTCCAATATGGAGGAGGCTCGAGCCCAGTATATGTATATGAGCTGTGATTAATGAAAATGAACGAATATAAGTATTCTTGTCTATATCATCATCATCATCATCGCAGCCGACATATGTCCTCCTCCGCAGTGGGAGGGAATTTGACCTACAATACCATGCTGGTCAGACATGTTGGTATAGAGTTTCATTTCGAGTTTTCCTTCTCTTACATAGATGTTATGTGCATATTACATCCCATAGTCGTCTTTTACGACATCCACGGGCAAGATAGGGAGTAGTGAATTGTATTCTTACTCCGTCACCACACGGAAAATAAGTCTATATAAGATTCCATTTTTAGATGATCGTGTGGTAAGAAAAAAAATTATCATTCCAAGTATGATTTATACGAGAAAGGGTGGATTCTTTCTGGTATGTGTCATAGAACATTATGGGTGGTAAGCGGATAACATAATTAGAAGAGAAAACAGATTCCGATAGATTGATAGATGAATTAAAGAATTTTGATTGACTCA
The DNA here is from genome assembly GCA_032191425.1 of Lymantria dispar. Taxonomy (NCBI): domain Eukaryota; kingdom Metazoa; phylum Arthropoda; class Insecta; order Lepidoptera; family Erebidae; genus Lymantria; species Lymantria dispar. The sequence goes on from CM063464.1 coordinate 21,814,965, forward strand.
TTGGTTAAACACCATAAATATTACAACTTTAATTATCACCATCCTTTCAGCCTACATAGTCAAAGTATATATATATATATATATATACAAAAAGAGAAGGAAATCTCGAAAAAAAAAACCCTATGTCAACCTATCTGGCCAGCATGCTATAGTAAGAATATAAATCATCACTCCCTATTTTGCCCGTGGTTGTCGTAAAAGATGACTAAAGGAATATAATACGCATATAACATCTATGCAAGATGAGAAATTTTGAAATAAAATACTATAGTAACCTGTTTGACCAGCATGGTATATTAAGATCAATTTCCCTTTTACTGTGGAGGAGGCTCAAGCCCAACAGTGGGACGTATATGAGCCGAGATGAGTTGGAGAATTGCAATTGAAAAGGAATTTCTTTGCGAAGGAAATTTCTTTTTTATTGCGTACCCCCCGGTATCAAAGTTACCACACGGATTAGGACTGCAATTCACCATCCCCTCTCTAAGGGATTAAATATTCATATAACATCTGTGAAAGAGATGGAAAACTTGATATTAATACTTATACCAACACGCTTGACTAACATAGTACAGTAAGGTCAATTTCCCTCCTAATGTGGAGGAAAAATAGTTACTTAGGAACTTAGAATAATAACGTATAGAAGGATAGTGTCAGTACTTCGAACGTTCGAAAATATTAATGGCGCGCAGACGATTACACACATACACACGCACACCACTATATAAACTATGAAATCAAATTTTGTTTTTATTAACATAAATTATCGAAATACTTTTAAAAGTAATGTCAAAAACCTTTTTAAGTTTTTCGAATGTGTTATGACACGATTTGAATGCACAAACCGTCATAATTACCTATTTATTTTTTAAGAGTTGCGTACGTACGTGCAGTACAATAACTTGTACATTACGTAACGGTTCCGGAGTAAGCTCCATTAGGCTCCAATTGAAATGCTTCACTTTTTGTACGTGAACTTACCTTCTACACGTTATTATTCTAAGTTTAGGAAATTTACTTACTCTACACGCTAATTAAACGTATTAGTATAGGGTTTCATTTTGAGATTTTCTTCTCTTGCTTAATTGTTATATACATACTATATCCCTTTTACAATACCCATGGACATGAGAGAGGGTGCTGAATTGTATCCTTACTCCGTTATCACACGCTTCGCGAGTATTTTTCTTAAAAATCGATTTACGGATATAAATATCCGCCGAGAGGCCGAACGCAACGACCACAGACGTCTTCGTACAGCGGGGGGACATCGGTCGAGGAGAGGGTACTCTTCAGGGGGTATTCAATCGGGCCGACTACTGACGTCTAGTCATCTACTTCGGTGGTCGGCCCAACGACGAAGGTGACACGGCTGGGTTACGGTACCGCGCGCCGCCCCTTTGTCGCCCCGAACGGAGCCTAGCGCCAGGTGCGCTGACCGTAGCCGACCCCAAAAAAAGGTTATAAATATGTATATAATAACAAGAGAATCCAACCACGAAATAAAATATGTACCCGTTTGACCAGCGTGGTAAAGTGGGTCAATTTCACTCCTATTGCGAAGGAGTTCTCAGCCCAGTAGTGGGGGGATGCATAAGCCGAAATTATCTCTACAAATTTGCAGACAATTACTTAAGTTAATAAAAGAAATAAATAAGCAAATAAACAGTGGCACTGACCATGATTTATTACATTCAATAATTTGTTTATTGCCCTTAATAATACTTTATTTAATTTTTCATAGCCATTGCTGTTAAATGAGGCAGTCACTTACCTAACGGTAAATGGTAATAACCGTTACTTATGCACTTGGCATTGAAATAAAGAAAGAACATAAAATAATCTTTATGTAATCTTCATTTTCCGTGTGGTGACGGAGTGAGAATACAATTCACCACTCCTTATCTCGGACTTGGATGACGTGGATAAAATGCACATAACATCTGTGCATGAGAAGGTAAACTTGAAATGAAACCCTATACCAATATGTCTGATGGTATAGTAGGTCAAATTCCCTCCTATTGTGGAGGAGGCCCGGGCCCAACAGTGGGACGTATGTGGGCTGCAATGATGACGATAATCTTCATTTATAGCATAAGATATCTGAAAAGGTATCCGCCTAGCCGTCCAATGATATCAGGAATTCGGTACCTATGGTCGGTTCAATGGTGAAGAAGCGAATATGGTTATGCAGCCGGGCACCGTCCTTTCGTTGCCCCGGATAGAATGGGAAGCCTATGTACTGACCATAACCGGCCAAAAATACATTATCGTCATCATTATTTCGGCTTATACACGTCCCACTGATAGGTTTGAGATTCCTCCACAATAGGAGGGAAATTAACTTTACTATACCATGGTGGTTAGGCAGGTTTTTATGGGGTTTTATTTCGAGTTTTTCTGCATATATGTTATAAGGGATATCCCTTAGTCGTCTTTTACGACATTCACCGCCAAGATAGGGGGTGGTGAATTGTATTCTTAATCCATTACCACATAGAGGCATACTACGTCGACCCCTAGTAATCGGGAGAAGGTCACAATGATGATAAAACAAAGGTCTACGATCAGTGTGTATTACCAGTGATGATTTACGGCACGGAAACGTGTTCCCTATATGTAGGCCTCATAACCAAGCTCAAAGTCACTCAACATGCTATGGAGCGGCCTATGCTCAGGATTTTTCTGTGAGATAGAATACGAAATACGGAAATCCGCAGAAGAACGGATGTAACCGACATCATCATCATCATCATCGCAGCCCACATACGTCCCACTGTTGGGCTCGGGCCTTCTCCACAATGGGAGGGAATTTGACCTACTATACCATGCTGGTCAGACATGTTGGTATAGGGTTTCATTTCGAGTTTTCCTTCTCTTGCATAGATGTTATGTGCACATTATATCCCATAGTCGTCTTATACGACATCCACGGGCAAGATAGGGAGTGGTGAATTTTATTCTTACTCCGTCACCACACGGACAGTAACCGACATAGCACGAAGAATTAACACGCTGAAGTGGCGATGGACCGGTCACTTGGTCACTTGACGAACCGACAACCGCTGGGGAGGAAAGGTTCTAGAGTGGCGACCACGTATCAGATGACACTATGTAAGACGATTGTTGTCTTTTTTTTGGCGGGGTTGGGTCACGGTCGGCGCACTCCTTGTTCCACTCCGTCCGGGGCGACAAAGGGGCCGTCGCCTTTGTCGTTGGACCGACCACCGGAGCAGGGTGACTTGTCGTCAGTTGGCGTCCCCACGGAATAGCCCCAGAGAAATACCTTCTCCTCGACCGACGTCCCTCCTTTTCAGGGAGAACGTCGATCTTTCCTCGCGCGGTCGGCCGCACGGCGGGTGTCGGACTAACTCCCCGATCCAGTCACCAGCGGCCTCGCCTAGAGCAAATTGTTGTCCCGAGTCTGCATTTAATTTGTATCCTTTAGTTATATGTTTGTAAAATCACTCACAATACAAGGACGTATTTCCTTATTGTAGGGTGTCATCCCCGCTGTCTTACCTGTGGGTATCGTAACAGACGACTAAGAGATTAAAAATTCATATAACAACTATAAAAGAGAAGGAAAACTCGAAAGAAAACTCTATACCAACACTTCCGACCAGCGTGGTTATAGTATGTCAACTTACCTCCTATTGTGGAGGAGGTTCGAGCCCAACAGTGGGACGTATATGAGCTGAAATGAGTTCCCTTGCAACAAGGATTATTTCCTTAGTTTATATAGAAAAATCGATTCAATAGTTCCTGAGATTAGCGAATTAAATCAAACAAACTTTATAATATATACTTTAGCATTGAAATATAATAGAGACATGTCTAGGTCAATATTATTATATGATGATTAAATAATTGGGTACAAGTGTAGCACAAATTGTGCCAATGATGTAACAACAGTTTGTCAGTGAAAGTGTACGTCAATGATTTCGTAAAAGCAACGTCCGATGTCTTCGTAAGAAAAAGTCGCGTACCGACTTGCTAATATATTATGTGTACGATAATATGTATGTAATGGTTTGAATGAATGAATACTGTTTTTTTAAAGGTTTGTCATATCGGCTGGATATTGCGTCAGATTTGAAACTGTAAATTCCGGCTGTATTATAGTAAAGAAAGATAATAAATGTCCGTGTTTTGACGAAGTAAGAATACAATTCACTACCCCCATATCTTTACCCTGGGTGTCGCAAAAGACTAAGGGATTAATTAATAAGACCGACATCCTCCCCGAGGGGGGGGGGGACGTCATTCGATGGGAGGATACTCATCAATGGGTATTCCGTCGGGCCGACCTGACGTCAAGTCACCTTGCTCCGGTGGTCGGCCCAACGACGAAGTCGACATGTCACGGGTGGGTTACCGGGTTGCGCTTACGCCCCTCCGTCGCCACGGACAGAGTGGTGCGAGGAGTGCGCCGATCGTAACCCACCAAAAAAAAAATGTGTATCTTAAGAGACGATTAAGAGATATAACATTCATATAATATCTATGCAAGAGAAGGATAATTCGAAATGAAATCCTGTGCCAACATGTCTGACCAGAATGCTTTACTAAGTCTATTTCTTTTCTATTATGAAGGAGGCTTGAGCCCAGCATTGGGACGTATAAGAGCGTCGACTTTTTTTTAGGGAACAGACTATAATTAGGTAGTCCGATCACCCGAGCCTATCATACGCAAGCCCGAGGCTTCGAGAGAGACGGTACCCCCAAGAATAATCTGCCTGGGCGGACCCGAAGGGCGATGTGCCTGGGCGGGCCACTGATGACCAGGTCGAGTACGAGTCCTCAAACTCATCATGATTTCAGCACATGGTAGTCCTCTGCTAGATATATTCTTCCCTCATTTTACGCCACAGAGTGCAGTCATATGCTACCTAATCCTATGACGCCCAACAATTTTCACCGAGTCGCCAGTCCACCTAGTTGGTCCTACACTGCGTCTTACGATGCGTGGTCGACACTCGAGAACCTGTCTTCCCCAGCGGGGTTCGTCGAGCGATGTGGCCTGCCCATTGCCATTTCAGCGTGCTAATTCTTCGTGTCGTTTACACCCGTTCTTCTACGGATTACCGTATTTGGTATACTATCAAGCAGAGAAATCCCGAGCATAGCCCGCTTTACAGCACATTGAGCGACTTTGAGCTTGGTTATGAGGCCTACATTTAGGGACCACATCGTTGCCGCGTCGTAAGTCATCACTGGTAACACACCGTGGTCGTAGACCTGTGTTTTCAGAAGCAAGTACGAGTAGCCCGTCCATTTAGCGCTTGAGAGAGATACATACCTCCGAGAGATTTACACCTCACAAATGTTGTATAAAACCTTTTTTAAATTTAATCTAATTCACATAGAAATTGTTTATTTTTTGCAATGCCTGAAGAGATTGTGTTTCAAAGAATGTTTATTATTAGAGCATTTTAGAGAAATTTAACCCACTTCTTATTAACGCAGTGGAATCTGAATTGACTTCACCGTGACTGTTTCGAATAATGGGGTAATTGATTTACTGTATCACGCTATTCATACGTATTGCTTTAATTAAAGTTTTTCGTCTTATATCCTTCATCTTCAGACCCATATAAACATCACTTATTATTTCCCAGATATCTGACAAGACAAAATATGCGTCAAACAGACTAACATAAAAAAATAATATCAATAAAATAATAGCAAGCAATGCGGAAATTTAAAGAAGTTAAATTTATAAATAAAACTGTTTTTAGAGATTTTATGGCGTTTGTACTTCATTTTTTAAACTCGATAAAATCCGTAAAATTGTTTTATTTGTAATGTGTTATTCGCGTAGACATCGGTAATGATGTAATTTATGCAAAAACTTATATAAAAACTTAATTTAAGCAATAAATTAAATGTAACTTTGTCTAATCCAATATCTTTAAAGGAACAATTCATGTATATTTATATCTCCGAATCTCGATAACGGCTGCAACGATTTCCATGAAATGTATAATGCAAAAGATTTTGTGGGCGATAAATTGATCTAGTTAGATATCATTTATCCAAAAACTCGTTTTATCAGTGCTTTCAGCGCATAATAAAACTATAACTGTAATATAGCTAGCCACTACCATCAATAATATAAATAGTTCAGTTAGATAATAAAAAATATCCTTACTAATATTATAAATGCGAAAGTAAGGATGTTTGTTTGTTTATTACGCTTCCACGCTTAAACCACCGAACCGAGTTCAAAAATTCTTTCACCAATGCAAAGCTATAACATCAGGGAGTAACATAGGCTATATTTTATACCGGTATACCTACGGGAACGGGAACTACGCCGCGGGTAAGACGACTGAAACCGAAGCGAAGCGAGGGCGGGTTGCTAGTAATTTATAAAACTAAAAAACACGCTTACAAACTGACAGCCCGTATCATAGAAGTTTCGAATTCCGCGCATGCGTAGTTCGCACACTAGCTCTATCTCTCTTGCTCTTATGCAAAGGATACGATTAGAAATTTCTAAATCGTGGTGAATCTAATAAGGATTTTTGCCTATTTTGATAGAATTATTGCATTGTCATGGGCGTGTAACAAATGTGCAAATTCTGTTCGTTCAAAATAAGGCAAAATGACGTTCAAAGATTTCGTTACATATGTACATAGATACATACATACATGTGAAACTAATAAAAGCGTGTTAAAAACGAAGTCCCTATTAATCCAGACAGTGCGATAATTTCTTTGCTTTTTTTTATTTTATCCTTATTTTTTTAATTTATATTACATATACACTCTTTCATCATCAATCTTCAGTGTGATGACGGAGTAAGAATACAATTCACCACCCCCTTTATTGTCCGTGGATGTCTTAAAAGACGACTAATCAAAATAAAACGCTATACTAACACGTCTGACCAACGTGGTATAATAGGTCAAACCTCCTTCTACTATGAAGGAGGCTCCAGCTCAGCAGTGCGACATCTTAGATGAGTTGAAGTGATTAATGATAATCAATTTATTATTTACTTATCTACACTAATATTATAAAGAGGAAAAATTTGTATTTTTGCGTCTATGTTTCTAATGAATAAACTCAAAAAGTACTGAGCTGATTTCAATAGTTCTTCACTACTGGAAAGCTACATTATCCGTGAGTAACATAGGCTATATTTTATCTCGGTATTCCCATGGGAACGGGAACTACGCGGGTAAAGCAACTGAAACTGAAGTGAAACGAGGGTGGTTTGTTTGTTTATTATAAAGAAAACTGAGCTTAGCTATTCATTCAATATTTTCTGGTCCTTATGACATTGTCCCACCAAGCAGATCACAGAAGACGTATCAGTACCTCTACTGCCTTTAAAGGGCAATAAAGATCTGTAGGTTAGGGAGATGCACGCCACCCCTTCCGCCGCCCTGTTTGAACAGGCTGTAACTGGGCCATCATCAATTCAGCTCAAATACGGGACGTATTTACTGCTGGGCTGCAGTCATCACGATAATAGAAAATAATCTGATCTACTGTACGTAGGGATGCAAATATTGAAACCAAAAACATCGATGTATCGAAACATCGATGTTTTCTAGAAATCTATGTTTTCTAGAAATCTATGCGATGAGCTTTTTTTTATCTAAATCTAGCATGTTTTTTACGTGGAATATCAACATTTGCGTGATGTGAGGACCTTTTTTTGCAGGCTCTCCTAAAAATATTAGACATTTTAAATCATGCAAATCAAACATCTATGTCAAAACATCGTATAAAATAAAATCGATGCATCGATGTTTTACAATAATGAACATCGATGGCAAAGATCGATGTTTTTTTATTGAAACATCAATGTATCGTTTGTATCCCTAACTGTACCACGCTGGTCAGATAGGTAGTACAGAGATTTATTTCGAGTTTTTTTCTTCTCTTAACTGGACCATCATCATCCATCTCAGCCTATATTTGTCCCACTGTTGGGCTCGGGTTTCTTTCATTATGGAATGGAATTTAACCAATTTATACCATGCTAGTCAGACGTGTTGGCATAGGCTTTTTTTACCAGTTTTCCATCTCTTGCATCGATGTTATCTGAATATTATATCCCTTAATCGTCTTTTACGACATCTACGGGCAAGATAGGGAGTGGTGAATTGTATTCTTACTCCGTCACTACACGGAGAAACTGGACCATAGTCAGTCACAAATAAATTATTATAAAATAGATGAATCGAAAGGGTGTGATGTCACGATTCGCCGTTATTAAATCATGAAACGGATATGTTAAGTATTCAAATCAGGCATTTCTATTACCACATCCGTCTACGGTTTCCGCAAGCATACCTTTACATAAAGTTACATCATGTATGTGTTTATATCTTATATATAAATTTCTAGCGTACGTGTGTATGCCACTGAACTCCTCCTAAACGGCTGAACCGATGTTGACGAAATTTTTTGTGTGTGTTCAAGGGGATTCGAGGATGATTTAGATTCACAATTGAACTCGGTAGGTGGCGCTGTTCGGGTAGGACAATAACCTAACTTGAGAACGAGTTCCCCGATTTCGTTCATCTTTTTTTCAAGTTTTCTAATACTTTAAGAAAGGCTATTACGGAAACAAAATAAGAAAGTAGCGCAGTAAATTGGAAAATTTAGGAAACTTAACGACTATATAAACTGTATAAAGGACAATGTCTGTCGTGTCAGCTAGTGTGCATATATATATATATTCATTAGTTTCAGCGTATAAACGCCCCCCTGCAGCGCTCCATCTTCCTGGATAGAAGTGAAAATTGAATTGATAAATATTGATGTGTCCTTATTCGTCTTTTACGATACCCACGGGCAGTATTGGATATCGTAAATAGTATATATACAAATACATATACCGTTATGTATACATTTCTTGTGTATGTGTGTATGTCACTGAACTCCTCCTAAACGGCTGGACCGATGTTGATGAAATTTTTGTGTGTGTTCAAGGGGATTGGAGAATGGTTTAGATTCACAATTGGACCTGGTAGGTGGCACTGCTGTCGATTTCAAGGATCTAGTGATGACTTACGGCTCGGAAACGTGGTCCCTAAATGTAGGTCTCATAAACAAACTCAAAGTCGCTCAGCGTGCTATGGAGCAGGCTATGCTCGAGTTCTCTGCGAGATAGAATCCGAAACACATCATCACATCCTCCCACTAGGTGGACCTACGACCTGGTGAAAGTTGCTAGGCATCATTGGATGCAGGTGGCACAGAACCGCACTTTTTGGCGTAACATGAAGGAGGCTCACGTCCAGCAGTGGACGGCGATAGGCTGAAATGATGATGATGATGATATCCTTAACACGTTTTGTTAAAAGCCTATATCAACGTGTTTGATAATTGTGGAGGAGGCTCGAGCCCAACAATGGGATGTATATGAGCTGAAATTATGATATCTAAAAGTGGTCATTAATAGGTGGACAAATAGATGGATAAAATCAACACTTTCTTTTACACTGTAATTGACAAAGTGCGTAGAAATTAATTGGTTTCGTATTTATGTAATTTATATAATTTATCAGCAATTAAAAACACTTCGTATGACAAACTTTATGTATATATTAAGTTTCATTAATCTACTGTTGGTTCCGTTATCTTAATATTTTAAAGAGAAAATTGTTTTCTGTTCTTTAGTACAAATACGATACTATAGTGTTCACAGTTCTAATCCTTCAGCCAGCCACACACACGCAACAATATTGTCAATAAAGTGTATATTGTCAATAATATTGAGTGTGTGCGACCCGTATTGCGGTATTGTTCAATATTATTGCCGGATTCCTGAAATTTAGATTTTATCACGACAATATCGGGGGGAGGCAGGGACATTGTCAATAATATTGTCGTATGCGGGTGCGCGGCAATATTTTAGTTGAGGAAAAGATTTCATGCCAGGTGGACGTTCATGTTTTTTGTAAAAAATGGGCGGCGAAAACAGTATCCATAACGAAAATAGTGTTGATAATACTACTTTCACACAACATCAATATTTGTCAGTATTAATTAAAACTTGGGAAACGTATCCCGAATTATGAAATATATTCAGTGAAGGATATCGTAATAAAGTTAAGAAAAACAATGTGCTTGAAAAGCTGCTCGATATTTATTAAAAAAATCAAACCAAATAGCAGGAGAGAAGATGTAAAGAAAAAATTAAATTCTTTACGAACTCATTTTCGGAAAGAATTTAAGAAAATACACAAATTGAAATTATCAGGAAATTTTTCATGTAATTTTTAAAACCATTTTCTTCAGTAACTCTTAATTCATTTATTAAATGAAAATGATTCAACTCAGCTTTTTTCTCATCCAGTCCTTAATCCACCATTTTTTTCTTGATTGTCTTTTTTTAGTAGATATAATTAATGCAATACTCAATGGAACGACTTTTTTCTGTCTATCTACTATATAAAACGTACGCACACGAGTCTAGCTGCCGAGCGACTAAGTCAGATTGCAGCACAATAATATTGCGTAGTATGCGGGATCATATATTGAAGACCATTATTGACAATCTTTGGATTGACAGTATTGTTGCGTGTGTGCGGCTAGCCTTCGTCGAGTAAAATAAAAAAAATTGTTGCCTGTGTGTGATTTGATATGATTTGATTTATTGCGTGTTCCACGCTCTCACTTGCACGCTCGGCTCAGGCGGAACGTGACAATGAGTTATTCTTTTTCTTGCACCCAGCCTTCATCAATTTATAAAACGTTATTACGTCAAAATTTGTACAGCTGGCATAGTGTTTAACATACCAAACTACATTGCCAAGGCTAGGTTCTATTCCAATGTAGGATGATACTTTGTGCGATTCTCAAATTGTTGTTTTGATTCTGGTCAAAAATTATATTTTTTTTATCGTTTATATAGCAAATTTGCCAGGTTTCATTCACTATTTTCTCTGAAAATCTGAAGATAAAATATAAACTCTATGCTACTAGCTTATATTGTAGCTTTCCATTGGTGAAAGAATTTTTAGACCCGGCCATGTTCCTGTATTGCACGAAACAAAGAAACAAATAAATTCCCATTTGTATGATTATGATGATGATCTGGATGATGTAGGATTCGTACGTTGGTTTTGGTGACAATACAATTATGTATAGTCAATATTTTTGTAAATTCAAGATGGCCGTCGTGACAAAATGGTGGATAACCTATTTTTTTTCAATCCCATCAATATGGGTATCAAATGAAAGGGTTTGACAAGTAGAATACAGTGCTCTATACAAAATCAATATAAAAACTAAAAACTTGAAAATAAAAAAAGGAAAAAAATAATTTTTAAATTAAACGGTTTTATTGTAAAGAAACAGTAAAAACAAAATCGTGGGGCACGTCAAATATCTACAATCGTCGATTAAAATGTTTGTTTTGTAGTGTGTGTTTACAATAAAACCGTTTAATTTAAAAATTAATTTTTTCCTTTTTTTTATTACAAACGGTGGCAAACGAGCAAACAGTACACCTGATGGTAAGTGTTGCTGCCGCTGGACTTTTGCAAGACCGCTGCCTACCGCGAAAGAAGTGAAGGGAGTATGAATACGTGCAATGAGGTTCGGTGATTCTAAAGGCATCACTAAAACCCACACGCAAATACCCTCAGAAAGTTGGGCCTCCGGCTCTCTCGCTCACCGAACGAGGCGCAGTAACAAATTACTACTACTCGGACGTCGGTTATCTGCTCAGTGTGGTATTACCCCGGACGGACCGGCCGGCGCGGCGGCGGCTGTAGACAAACAACTGTTAACAGTGTGGTCCTGCGACTGTCAAACTTGGGATGTATGCTCGGGGCAAATCTTGCCACAGAGTTTTAGTACCATAGACATAGGAGGAGCTGTCATCATCATCATCCATCATTTCAGCTCATGGAAGGAAATTGACCTATTATATCAAACTTTTTTTTTTACTGCGGTGGGTCGCGGTCGACGAAATCCTTGCACCACTCCGTCCGGGGCGACAGAGGGGCGTAAGCACGCACACCCGCAACGCACGCGAACACCACGTCGCCTTCGTCGTTGGACCGACCACCGGAGCAGGGTTACTTGTCATCAGTGGTCAGCCGACGGAATACCCTCTAGTGGGGTACCCTCCCATCGACCTACGTCCCCCCCTCGGGAGGACGTCGGTCTTCCTCACACGGTCAGTCTCTCGGTGGGTGACGGACTAATTCCCCGATCACAGGGTTGCCATCAGTAGTCGGCCCGACGGAATACCCCCTAGTGGGGCAGTGGGGCACCCTCCCATCGGCCGACGTCCCCCCTTCGGGGAGGACGTCGGTCTTTCCTCACACGGTCGGCCTCTCGGCGGGTGAGGGACTAATTCTCCGGTCACGTCACCCGCGGCCTCGGCTAAGGTATTATATCACGCTAGTCAGACGTGTTAGTATATTAGGTGTTAGTAGGGTATTATTTGGAATTTTCTTTTTCATACATAAATGTTAATATCTAGTTGATCGAGCTTCGCTCCGAATATTTTTATAGAATTTATTTAGATATATATTAATAAAAAATAAATAATTAAAATATATAAAAAATTACAAAAAGAGAATAACAATAACAGCGAGGTTCGAACCGACGCTGTTTGAATGCTAAAAAACCAAAATTAGAACCTGTCAACTTCCCATCTGAGCTATCATAACTCATGACGTTGACAACGAAATTTGAATTCATATTCTTTTAAAATTTAATGTCATTGTTTGTTTTGCTAAAAACACGGACAAAACAACATTTTCTATAAATAAAACCTAGCTAGATCGATTTTATGGACCCGAAACCTCTAGTATGCCAAGTTTCAACAAAATCGTTGTAGCCGTTTCCGAGATCCTGAATATATATATATATATATAAGGTGGGCCAAAAAAACTTTTAATTTTTTTTTCTTAGCTACTACGAAACTATCGTCCAAGATGACGAAAAAAAAATCATGGTAAAGTTTCAGTAAGTGCCCTTAATATTAATACTAAGAGGTCGCTCAGTGTGATTTTTGATTTCCCATTTAAACAACATAGGAATATTTTTTTTATTGTTTGGATTTTTGATGCACTTGAACAAATTAATATCTCGTAAAAATCAATACATATTCTTATAGGAAATTTAACGATCTACAAAAAAGGTCTGAGATGTTTTTTTGCTAAATTGACTCGTTTAAAAGTTATTCGAGGTTAAAGTCCAACCTCAAATAGTTGAGGATAACTTTTACAATTTCTTATACTCTATCTTCAATCAAGAATTTGCTCGTTTAGAGATATTAGATGTACGTATTTAATCTATTTGTCATATTTTACGACACCCTCGGCAGTGGTCAACTATATTTTTATCCTCTCACCACACGGATATTCAGAATGACGGATGAGTGATGAATCAGAACCCCATTATTTTTAATACTTGGTATGACCTAAATAAATGCAACGGACACCGACGTCCCGGGGCAGGGATGACGAGAGGTGAGGGTACCCGAAAGGGTATCCCGTCGGGCCAACCACTGAGAACAAGAAAGTTGGCACTAGTGGTCGGCCCAACGACGAAAGCGACGTGGGTACGGGTGGGTTATGGGCCCGCGCGCCGTCCTTTCGTCGCCCCGGACGGAATGGACGTCGTATGCGCCGGCCATAGCCCACCCATAAAAAAAATTAAAAAAATGACCTAAATAAATAGCTAGAAGTTGTGGTAGGTACTAAAAGTACCACCAGAAGAAAGTCGACGATGACTCAGTGGTACTTGTGATTGAGAACATGCGACCTTGAGCTAACGGTACTAAGGCGCGACACACTAGTCGAATTTTTAACGAATATTTTAATAAACCAGTTTTGAAGGAGTGAATTTGTGATATCTGTTTTGAGTGATACGTAAATATTTCATTCCATCATTTAAGTTCATGTACGTCCCACTGCTGGATTAGCTTCATCATCATCATCATCATCGCAATCCACATACATCCCACTGCTGGGCTTGGGCCTCCTCTACATTGGGAGGGAATTTGACCTACTATATCATGCTGGTCAAACATGTTGGTATAGGGTTTCATTTCGAGTTTTCGTTCTCTTGCACAGATGTTATGTGTATATTATATCCTATAGTCGTCTTTTACGACTTCCACGGGCAAGATAGGGAGTAGTGAATTGTATTCTTTCTCGGTCACCACACGGAAAGGATTTAAGCTTCCACAGGAAATCAATCTACTACAATTTTATAGTAGATCAACTCGAAATAAAACACTATACCAACAGCTACATGACCAGCCCAAGCTGGTACAAAGATTCCCTTATTTGCTTTTGTTTTTTTTAAAGACGTATCCCTGCACGTAGGTAATTTATCCTTTAAATGCGAGGGACTGTACAAACATGTAAATTAACGGACACAAATCACATCCAGACTCAGAACAACAATTTGTGGATCGCACAAAGTATTGTCCTGCGCGCGATTCGAACCCCCTGACACTGGCGCAGTAGGTGTACGTCTCATCCACTACGCCATCTGTGCAGTCAATAATATTTGGATCTATTTTGTTTGCATATACCTTATATCCCAACATGTCTGACCAGCATAGTGGATCAATTTCCCTCCCACTGTGGAGGAGGTCCAAGCTCAACAGTGGGACGTATGTGGGCTGTGATGATGATGATATCATATATATATCCCTAATATCCTCCATATCTCCTCCTCCTCCATACATCCCTTAGTTGTATTTTACCTTCGGACAATATATCGCGTATTTTCCACACCATTATATTTCCCGATGGTTTATATTCTTACTCCACCATTACACATAAAACAGTTAGTATTTATGTATTTAAGTAAACCAAAATTTGGTTAAATCATTGCTTGTTTAAAAGCAATAATAAAATTTTAATACAACAGAAAATGTCGATTTGAAAGTGAAAGTAAGTAGCAATAAGCAATTAAGATTCATATCCTAGACTATTGAATTTTAAGCGCACTATAATGTTTTTATAAACTTATTTTATTGTCAATAGGTTCTTATTTCAACGGAATTCATTAATTGTAAGAAATCATAAAGAAAGTAAAGAGTTTATAGAGCTATTGGACTAGCCAATGTGATATGGAATGTAGCGTAATAAATGTTCGGAGGCAGAAGCCTCTAAGTAATTTTTCTAAATTAGGGTAATTTAGAAAAATTAGGACGTCGATGAATTCGTTACCCAAAAGAACAATCCATCGGAGGGTCCATCGAAGTCAAAAGATCGCTTCCTATGTCCTATGACCTGTATTATCATCATCTCGGCTCATAAACGTCCCACTGCTGCTGTCCAGCCTGCGCTATAATAGGAGAGATTATGGCCGTCTTTCCGTTGCTTCGGATATCCGTGTGACTTGTTGTCAAATCACGGACTGATATAAGGAAACTTCTACATTTTTTAGATTATACCGTTGTATATTCGAACAAATTAAAAATAAGATATTTATAAAACCTGATTAACAACTTGTATTCAAAATAAGTGGAGTTTTATCAAATATGATGTAATTGAAATTTTCAAGATCAACAAACAAATTTTGGATTAAGTCTATTGCCGAGAATTTTTCTATTTCAATGCCGATAAATTTTATAATGAATATCATCATAGAATTTAACGGAAATAGAATATCAGTGTGATGACAGAGTAAGAATACAATTCACCACTCCCTATCTTGCCCGTGGATGTCGTAAAAGGCGACTATGGGATATAATATGCACATAACATCTGTGCAAGAATAGGAAAACTCGAAATGAAACCCTATACCAACATGTCTGACCAGCATAATATTGTAGGTCAGATTCTCTCCCATAGTGGAGGAGGCCCGAGCCCAACAGTGGAACTTACGTAAGCTACGATGATGACGATGAGAATAGAACCCCTCACAGTTATTGTAGAAATATTTTAGGTACATATTTTTGTCGTGTAACTACAGAAACTTTCACCCCGTGTGTAACGA
Source organism: Lymantria dispar (assembly GCA_032191425.1). Lineage (NCBI taxonomy): Eukaryota > Metazoa > Arthropoda > Insecta > Lepidoptera > Erebidae > Lymantria > Lymantria dispar. Next base: position 21,830,911 of record CM063464.1, read on the forward strand.
TGTATACGTAGGCGCGGCAGCCACTTTCACGGGCGCACCTTCGACACCAACCTGTGCCGGAAATGAACTTATATACCACTATTGTGTTGTAATTATGACACGTTTATTGTAATCATTACCCTTTTTGACGTGACAACGTCTTATGATTCGATGGAGCCGGCTGCACACACGAAAAAACATGACGTATGCGGCGTTACCTCGCTCTGAGGCGTTCCATTTAAGGCTTGATCCATATAAAATATCTATCAAACAAATAAAATTAAAATTTTCTTTTGAAAAATGAAACCATTCCATCAGTATTTTCTTATGACGTTGTCACGTTCAACTATCGTCAGTAAACCGACTTTACAGACAACCGATTTTTTTAACGCATTATTCCTTCCCCTTATAGTGATAGGGGAAGAATATATAATATGTCACTCCTTAGTTTTTCGTTGAAGTTATAAAAAACGGGTAAGGAATTACTGTTAGTAATTCTCTTGAAATTAGAAATACTTTTGTATTTAATTGATTATGCTATCACAAATGGATGTGGATGGATTAAAATACTGACTTTTCGTGGCAAGTGTTGCAGTTCGATTTCCAAGTAGAATCATTTCGTTAGTGCCTTAATTAAATATTTGCTAATATAAGAATTAGTTCTTTGCATGGTGTTGTCTGAAAAAAAAGACGAAAGCGGTTTATATATTTTTTAGAGAGTAACACTGCACTAAAGACATAATTCTTGTATTGTGGGGGAATTTCATCATCATCATCGCAGCCCACATACGTCCCACCGCTGGGCTCGGGTCTCCTCTACAATGGGAGGGAATTTGACCTACAATACCATGCTGGTCAGGCATGTTGGTATAGGGTTTCATTTCCAGATTTTCTTCTCTTGCATAGATGTTATATGCATATTATATCCCTTAGTCGTCTTTTACGACATCCACGGGCAAAATAGGGAGTGATGATTTATATTCTTACTCCGTCACCACACGGCAATGTGTCTAAATGGCACGCTTAGCACTAAATAGGGGAGTTTTAATGCCCTCTCTTATGCATGGCAGTGAAAGCTGGATCTGGTAGGGAAGACATGAAAGTAGAATAAATGCTGTAGAGAGAGAAGGTAGTATGGCTGTAAGGAGTAAAGCTAAAAATTTACAAACATATAATTAAAGGAAACAAATTACACCCAGACTCAAAACTATAATTTGTGGATCGCATAAAGTGTTATTCTGGGAATGGAACCCATGAAATTAGCATTATAGATCGGTATCTTAACTACTACGCTATATGCACAGTCAGATTCATATATATGGATCGCATAAAAAAACTGTCTTGTGTAGTAATCGAACCCATAACACTCGATACAGGCAGCTGATATACACATAGACCACAACGCCATCTATGCAGATACATCCAACATTTAGGACAAGAGTTCAAGTCTTCAATAAAAAAAACAATAAAGAAAAAATATAAGTATTAGGAACTGGGATTCCTAATGCCGATCGTAGCCATTATGTCATTAATACAAATAAAGAAAATTGAAGTGTCTGTTTGTAATGTCAAAGTAGTAGATTTTTTCATGCTCACGGTGATAATTTGCAAGAAATCTATGCTTAAAAACCAATTAAACATTATTTGTATGCCTATTCCGGTTAATCTTTAAAGCGGCTGGACTGATTTTGATAATATTTTACTACCAGGTAACTCGTATATTTTCAATTTTAATATGATTACTGGTGCATGTTCTAAAATAAAATAATATAGAAACAGCGCCATCTAGTACGTGCACATGACACTATCACCTGAATAGCCTTTCATGAGAACAAAAATGCATTATTTTGTATAATTGTACTAGTGACATCTAGTATGTGATAGTTGAACTACATTAAAATAAAAGTTTATCTTTTAAAAGTTTTCCTATTTTGCATAGATTTTAGGTAAATTGACCACCACGTCACTCAGCGGATTATTACAGTTTTATTTCGAGTATATCTTCTCTCTCTACGTCCGTGTGGTGACGGAGTAAGAATATTATTCACCAACCCCTCTCTTACCCGTGGGTGTCATAAAAATAACTAAGGAATACAATATGCTTTTCAAATATATGCAAGAGAAGGAAAACTCAAAACAAACCTGCCAACGCGTCTGTTCAGCGTGGTATAATAGGTTAATTTTCCTTCCATAACAGAGAAAGCCAGAGCCCAACAGTGGGACGTATATGGGTTATGATGACGATTTCTTCTCTATAATGATCATCTCATATATGTCCCACTGCTGGGCCCAAGTCTCCTCCACAATACAGGGCAAATCATGCTGATGGTTCCTTCGCCTGAATAGATGTTATATGTATATCATACTAGCAGCGCCCTGCGGTTTTACCCAAATAGTTCCCTTTCCAGTGGAAATATGAAGATAAATTATAGCCTATGTGTTATTCTGATATGTAAGCTATATTATTGTGAAGTTTCATCAAAATCCATTCAGCAGTTTTTGCGTGAAAGAGCATCAAACATACTCAGACTCACATACATCCTCACATACAAACTTTCGCGTTTATAATATTAATAGGATTACAAGATAAGATAAAAAATAATTATTTTAGGGGAAGCCTGAAAGTAGCACCAGTGATAGAAGATTAGGCTCGCGAGAATGTCTTGTTATGGACATGTGATGAGAAGGAATGGAAGGCATGTGACGAGGAGCGTTATCAATATGATTATGGATGGACGTAAAAAGCGTGGGAGATCCAAAAAGAGATGGCTCGTTGGTGTGAATCATATGTAAATGAAAGCAGTGAATGCAGGTAATACGGCGGATAGGAGGCGACAGAAAAAGAGTGAATGGTGCACTGTACGTCTTTATAAAGAACAGGAATGTGTCTAAAAAGGCACGTTTAGCAGTACATAAGAGTGTTAGTGCCCACTCTCTTGCGTGACAGTAAAAGCTGGATCTAGTAGGGAAGACGTAAAAGTAGACCACTTGACTCCTTCTAAAGGCGTGCTGTTCGCATCGTCGGGGATCCCAATATCACGGACGGATTGGAGTCGCTGGAGCGGTGGAGAGACTTTGGGTCTCTCTGTGTACTTTACCGACTCTTTCACGGGGAGTGCTCCGAGGAACTGTTTGACTTGGTACCACCGTCATCGTTTTACCAACGTATCACTCGATACCGCAGCAGGGTTCATCCATTTCACCTGGAAACGATATAGTCTTCCACGATCATTTCTCTCACGTACGAGCAGGCTCTGGAATGAACTACCTGCTGCTGTGATTCCCGAGCGCTATGACATGTCCTTCTTTAAACGAGGTTTAAGAAGAGCATTTACTTCACGGTAGGCAACGGCCTGGCTGTGTCCCTGGTATTGCAAAGGTCTATGTGCGGCAGTATCACTTACCGTCAGGTGTACTGCCTGCTCGTTCGCCACCATCGGCGATGAAAAAAAAAGAACAACATGTAGAATAAATGCTGTAGAGATAAGAGCTTTACGTAGTATACGTGGTGTAAGGCTGAAAGATACAAATAAGAATAGTGTGTGATAAGAGAGCGTTGTCGTGTGAACGAAGAAATACTGACAAAGATTAAAAAAGGTGTGTTAAGGTGTTTTGGTCATGTAGAAAGAATGAGTGAGGAGTTGACGAAGCAAGTGTACAAAGCAAGTGTGAACGGAAAGGTTACAAGAGGAAGAACTCGTCGTTTCTGGATGAAATTGGAGATGTGCTGGTGAAAGGTCATGTTAAGACTACGCGTAACCGTAGAGAATGTATGAAGACTTTGATCAATGTGTGTGAATCGATGGTAGTATGACAGGATCGTGGGTTATACATGGCGCAGCATACGCTCGAGGTTTGTGCCGCCTGGGCTGAGCCGCGTTGTGAACTCGTCGCAATCATCGGTGCCGACCTGATGCTCAACAGCGTCAGGAACTGGGACCCGATCACAGCCTTCTGCGAGGCAATGATCTTGCATAAGGAGGCGGCGGGTCGCGTGCGCGAGGAGCTCAGCCTCGACGAAGCGACCCACCGCCGGCGACTGGGGCGGCGCTAGCGCGACTACCTGCGCGTCATGCCGCCCTAGCTGAGGGCGCGGGTGACGTGACCAGGGAGTTAGTCCGTCACCCGCCGAGAGGCCGACCGCGTGAGGAACGACCGACGTCCTCCCCGAGGGGGGATGAGAGGGTACCCCAAATAGGGGGTAACCCTGCTCCGGGGGTCGGCCCAACGACGAAGGCGACGTGGTGTTCGGGTGGGTTACGGGTGTGCGTGCTTACGCCCCTCTGTTGTCCCGGACGGAGTGGTGCGAGGAGCGCGAGAATCAAAATGTGGAATTTTATTGTATTTTTTAAATGAAAAAAAAAAACATTTTTGATGTGAAATATCTATAGGCCAGGGTAAACCTGATCGTTGGCGTGGCGTAAAGCGAGGCATGCCGTGCCGAGGCCTCGCCACGCTCTATGATAGTCAGTGTAGTTCCGACTAATTGTCTCAGTAATTCATACCTATCGTCAGAAGCATCGAATATTACTATTATATTATTACAGAAATCACTGATTAAAACAATTGAGTTGTCACAATTTTTAATTCTTGTGTTTAATGAAAATAAATGTTTATTGAATAAAAATCATCATTTTCTGGAAAAATCGTAATATTTTTTTTTAAATTGTAAACGGTGGCAAACGAGCAAACAGTACACCTGATGGTAAGTGTTGCTGCCGCTCATGGACCCTTACAAGGCCGCTGCCTACTGTGAAGAAAGTGAAGGGAGTGTGAATGAGTGCATTGAGGCTCGGTGATACCAAGGGCACCACAAAAAACCAAAACCCTCCACACGCAAACACCCTCAGAAAATTGGGCTGCCGGCTCTCTCCCTCACCGAACGAAGCGCAGTAACAAATTGTTACTACTCAGACGTCGATTTTCTGCTCAGCGTGGTACTACCCCGAACGGACCGGCCCGTGGCTGTAGACAGATAACTGTCGACATTGTGGTCCTACCACTCTTGTAATAATTTATTTATACAATAATTGCCACATTAGTTCCTGTCGTAATCTCTTCTTTTCGCATAGGCATAGGTATGGACTGCACAGATGGCGTAGTGGTTAAGATAGCGACTTACAGCGTCAGTGTCGGGGGTTCGAATCCCACGCGGATAACACTTTGTGCGATCCACTAATTGTTGTTCTGAGTCTGGATGTAATTTGTGTCCGTTAATTATATGTTTGTAAAGTCCCCCGCAATACAAGGATTATTTCCTTAGTGCAGGATGTTGTCTTAAATAAATAAATATATACTTTTACAAAATAATTTTGATGTTTCACATCTGCCAGGCGTCTTGAGTTCACGTTTTTTAATATAATTCAAGTTATTAAATAAGCAAGTCATTCCATTGTCATCACTCTCACATCGTATGTCTAAAATATTTGAACGTTATAACAAATATTTGTGTAACCCACATATTTGTTCCGCTTTTTAGCAATCGCTTTTGTAATATTTGTTTATTATACAAAATAAATAACATAGACCTGGCATTTTAGTTTTTTAAACGTATTATAATGTGTAGGACAATAGGTGGACCGAAGATCTAGTGAAAGTGCTAGGCATCGTTGGATACAGGTACAGGACCACACTTTGTGGCGAAACATGAGCGAGGCCTACGTTCAGCTGTGGATGACGATGAGCTGAATGATGAATGGTGATGATAATGGACTGGCTCCATTGCGACGATGAGGCTTAATCATCTCTTACAACACCCATAAAATAGTTTGAATATTTGAACAGGCCAACGTCTGTAGAATCCGCTAGTAAAATATATATTTTTTTGTAATTATAAATTATCTTTTTTTTTTTTGGAGTGGGCTGCGGTCGGCGCGCTTCCGCACCACTCTGTCCGGGGCGACAGAGGGGCTTAAGCACGCAACACCCGCAACCCACTCGAACACCACGTCGCCTTCGTCGTTGGGCCGACCACTGGAGCAGGGTTACTTGACATCAGTGGTCGGCCCGACGGAATACCCCCTACCCGGGGTACCCTCCCATCGACCGACATTATAAATTATCTTTTATATTATCCGTGTGGTGATAGAGTAAGAATGCAATTCACAACTCCTTTTCATTTTCGTTGTAAGATGCGACTAAAGCACACAAGCAAATAACAACATATTGTAAGAGAATGAAAATCCTTACTTTTTTACTAATATTATAAATGCTAAAGTAAGTTTGTTTGTTACGCTTAAACCACCTAACCGATTTCAAAAATTCTTTCACCAATGGAAAACTATAATATCAGGGAGTAACATAGGCTATATTTTATCTCGGTATTCCCACGGGAACGGGGACTACGCGCGTAAGGCGACTGAAACCGAAGCGAAACGAGGGTGGGTTGCTAGTTTGAAATAAAACCCTATACCAACCCGTCTGACCAGCTTGGAATTGACAGTAGATCAATTCCCTACCCTCGCTGTGAAGAAACTTTGAGTCTAATAGTAGCTAAGATTATAGTAATATTAATATAATATTTATAGGCAATAAAAATATAAGAGAAGGCATTCATCATTTCATTATCAAGATGGTACACGCCCCACTGCTGGTCTCTGTCCTCCTCCACTATGGGAGAGAAATTGACGCTGGTCAGACGTGTTGGCATAGGGTTTTGTTTCCAGTTTTCTTCTCCTGCATAGATGGTACATGCATATTAAATCCTTTAATCGTCTTTTACGACACCCGCGGGCATGAAAGGGGGTGATGAATTGTATTATTACTCCATTACCACACGGAATACCTCCTTCCTATCATCTTTATTAAAGGATCCATTTAGAGCAACAGATTTTTAGAATTTTTGAATGTCTGCCTGTTCCTTTGTTTGTGCACGAATCATGCAATAAATCCCATATGCAATTTAATGCAGTATTCATCGATGGTAAATTTAGGATTGAGAGGATGGATTTAGGATTAAGATAAAAAAACAATCTTGAAATGATAAATTTTTCTAAAGAAATAATCTTTATATTGCAAGGGACTTTTCAAACATATAAATAACGGATACAAATTACATCCAGACTATATTTGTGGCTGGCACAAAATATTGTCCTGTGTTAGAATCGAACGAATGGCAAGCCGGTTTCTTAATAATTATGCCTGTGCAGTTTATAGTATTAATATTAATTCAAAACTAGCCTGATTAAGCATTTCTATTTAATTAATATTGAGAAAGTTTAATAATTGAAATCAATAGTTAATATAAAAATTTATTAACTTTCTAAATATATTACATTTTTTTTTATTAATAGGCGTTGTGTGGTGGCGGCCACGAATACTACCAACCCTTTGCTTGTGGATGTCGTAAAAGACGACTAAGGGCTTTATAATAACAGGAGTCAACTTCATGCGATGCCAACTGGTCAATGATATTCCCAAGGACAGTTGACTTCAAGCTGGCGGCCGATCCTAAAACTACTATTAAAACGATAATATCTATAACTGCTTAAGTAAAATTGAGAATTTTGATTAACCCCCAAACTAAAGAAATTAAATAAAAATATTACGTTCTCTTCAACAGGAATTATCAATTAATATCATTTAACGATCCTACAGGCACGCGTGAAGCACTTAATCGAATAATCATACGCTATTATATCATTTTGAAAAAGAAATCATAGTCTTTACTGGATGATTTATATTAACCAACACACAATAAAAACCAGCTAAGTGGGAGTCGGAGTCGGGCACGTAGGGTACCGTACCATTATCTATAAAAATGACTAATTATTACCTTAGATATTTATTTTATTTTGTTTTTAATATTTGTTGTTATAGCGGCATCAGAAATACATATTAACCAAACATAATTATTAGCTTTCACTAGGGGGTATGCCGTCGAGCCGATCACTGATGACAAGTAACCCTGCTCCGGTGGTCGGTCCAACGACGAAGGCGACGTAGTGTTCGGGTGGGTTGCGGGTGTGCATGCTTACGCCTCTCTGTCGCTCCGGACGAAGTGGTGCGAGGAGTGCGCCGACCGCAGCCCACCCCCAAAAAAAAAAGGAAACTAGCTTTCAAATGAAATGAAAACAACCGCATCGTAATCGGTCCATCTGTTTGAGAGCTATGATGCCCCCAACTGATACACACACTTATAACAGCCCTATTTATGATGTCGAGCCAGCGTGCACGTGGTGCCTGGCAGACGCCGCTGCGCACTCACTCTGATGATGAGCATCGAATATGCTCGAAACCCGGGTCGACGTAATCAATTTCAGCACGTGAGTGCATTGCCGTTATAGATATAATATGTATCTTACGATAATATCAGTAATAATATTGTTATAACTTTTATGTATGTGCAATGGAAGAAGAATTTATATCGAGTGAACTCCAAAAAATTGGACATTTTTGAAGTGAAACTTCTTTGCGCGCATGTGGGTAATTTTTTTACGGATGCAACGCAATTTAGCGTCACGAAGATGTGCAGCGTTTTTGTCGTAGAAGAGGGAGAGAGCGATTGAGAGAGAGTGAGAAAGGGCGAACATAGCACGAATCACAGCCATGGGGCGAGAGTAGGGATCAAGCGAGTGAGAAAGGTCGAGAGATTGGAACCAAAGAAATTTCACTTCTGACATGCGTACTTAGTACTCATGCTATTTTTTTTAAATATTTTTTTATAATTAAAGACAATAGCACTAAGGACATAATTCTTGTGTTGCGGGGGACTTTCAAACATATAATTAACGTACACAAATTATATCCAGACTCAGAATAACAATTTGTAGATGACACAAATTGTTGTCCTGCGTGGGATACGAACCCCCGATACTGATACGGTAGGTCGTTTATCTTAACCACTATGATATCTGTGCAGTCGAGTGATAAGAGTAGGATAATGATGATAATAAGTTATAAGGTTTAATACATCTCTGAATTCAATGGAAATGAAATTATCTGAACGAATATTTCTCGCCATGACATGTAATATTTTAAACGAGGCTTAAAAGTAGTTTCTTTCTCACGGTAAGCGGTATTCTTGATATCACTAAGGTTCAACAACGACAGTTGCTACTTAACATCAGGTGATCTGCCTACATCATCATCATTGCAGCCCACATACGTCCCACTGTTGGGCCCGGGCCTCCTCCAATAGGAGGGAATTTGACCTACTATACCATGCTGGTCAGTATTTTTTTTTATGGGTGGGCTATGGTAAGCGCACGCGCCGTCCAGTCCGTCCGGGGCGATGAAAGGACGGCGCGCGGGCCCATAACCCACCCGTACCCACGTCACCTGGTTGTTGGGCCGACCACCGGAGCAGATGTGACTTGTCGTCAGTGGTCGGCCCGACGGAATACCCTTTCGGGTACCCTCACCTCTCGACATCCTGGGACGTCGGTCGCCGTCGCGCGGTTAGTCACATTGCGGGTGACGGACAATTCCCTGGTCCGATCACCCGCGGCCTCGGCTAGGGCGGCATAAGGCGCAGATAATCGCGCCTGCGCCGCCCGAGTCACCGGCGGTGGAACGTGTCACCGAATAGGATCTCTACTCGCACAGGATCCGCCGCCTCCTTCCGTGAGATAACGGCCTCACAGAAGGCGGCGACCGCGTCCCAGTTCCTGACGCTGACGAGCATCTCCCTGGCGATGGTCGGCAGCGCCAGGTCGGCACCGATAATCGCGACGAGTTCACGGCGTTCCCCCTCCCACGCAGCACACTCCTCGAGCGTGTGCTGCGCCGTGTCCTCGTCGCAACTGCAGTGGTGGCAGGACGGTGTGCTCTCCCTCCTGACAATCTTGTGCAGGTACTTCGCGAAGCATCCGTGCCCCGTCAGCACCTGCACCAGTCGGAAGGAAAGCACCCCGTGCGTCTGCTCCAACCACTCCATCAGCACCGGCCTGAAGGCCTCGACCGTCCTGACACCGTACCGAGGACTCTCCAGCCGGACTGCCCAACGGGCAATGACTCCACGGTGGGCGTCGATCCGCCAGGCGGTGATCTCCTGCAGGGAGACCATACCGCCGCGGGCGCGCGTCTCCGACACCCGCCGATAAAGGTCGGCGAGCATCTCCGCCTCCAGGTCCCACGGGGGAGTTCCGGCCGAGAGGCACGCTGCCTCCGTCGACATCGTGCGGTAACCGCGTATGGCCCTGACCGCCATGACCCTCTGTGGTCGCCTCAAGAGGGCCCTCAGCCGGACGGTCAGGGACCCCGCCCACACCGGTGCGCCGTACAGAGCCATCGACCGGATCACCCCCGCGTACAGCTGTCGGCACGTAGCGCTGGGTCCGCCCACATTCGGCATCAGCCGCGAAAGGGCGGACGCCGCGCCGACAAGCTGGGGAACAAGTCGATGGAGATGCTCCCGGAACCAAAAATGCCCGTCGAGCACCAGGCCCAAGTACTTCATGTGGGCCTGGATGCTGATGGTGACCGACTTCACGGTGATCGAAGCGCCGACGGGAGGCCCGGCGGTACGGAGGCCATGGAACAAAAGGGCCTCCGTCTTTTCCAGGGCTACCCTCAACCCCAGCGCTTCGATCCGCCTGACAATCTCCTCGGTGCCGAGAGTTGCCAGGCGTGCCGCCTCCTTTAGCGTCCCACCCCGAGCTGTGACGAGTGTATCGTCAGCGTAGCAAATTACGCCCAGCCCGGGTGGGAGGCTTCCTCTCAACGCCCAGTCGTAGCCGATGCTCCACAGGGTCGGACCCAGAACCGACCCCTGTGGGACACCGCACGTCATGGGCGTTCACACAACGTCCCCTACTCGGTCAACGTAGAGGACGCTGCGCCCCTCCAAGTAGTCTGCCACCAGCCGCCTGAGGTACACGGGCACCCCGTGATACCTCAGCCCCTCCCTGATGCAGCTGAATGGCAGACTGTTGAAGGCATTGGCGATGTCCAGGGACACCGCCAACAGGACTCCTCCGCCGGTGACGGCCTCCGCAACCACGGCCTTCAGGCGCAGCAGGGCCGCGATCGTCGAACGCCCTCTCCGAAAACCAAACTGGGCGTCCGACAAATCGGGCGCGACCCCGACGAGGTGCCGCTCGATGCGGGCAGCCAACACCCTCTCTAGCAGCTTGCCCGCATCATCGAGCAGCACGATGGGCCTGTAGGCCGAGGCCGACTCGGGAAACCGTTCCAGCTTCGGCAGGAGAACCAGCCTCCCCTCTTTCCAGCACCCAGGGAACTGCCCGGACGTCAAACAAGCGTCGAACAGTCCCCTGAGGCGTGGTCCCAGGTGTTCGAGGACCAGGGCCAGCCCACGGTTCGGAATACCGTCGGGCCCGGGAGCGGTGGATTTGACTCTCATTTGACTTTGCTGGTCAGTATAGGGTTTCATTTCGAGTTTTTCTTCTCTTGCAACAGATGTTACGTGCATATTATATCCTTTATTCGTCTTTTATGACATCCACGGGCAAGATAGGGAGGGGTGAATTGTATTCTTACTCCGTCACCACATGGAAAATGCTTGCATATATGTCATTAATCGATTTAAAAAATGATGCTATGCTAAGTCCACACCTTAAAAACAATTCAGTGGACTTATCCCGAATATCTGCGTCGTAGTATTCGTATCATTATCAAGACCAATTTTTATGGGATTAAAGCAGCACCTCTATCGGAAGATAGGGGACACTACTCCAGATGACGAGCGCTAACTCGCGTTACAAGAATAAAAAAAATGAATAAGCAATTTTGAAGCCCACAGACCTTTTTTAGGCGAGATAAATTTTGTAAAATTTGTTTTTGGTAGTTTCCTTGGGATTTCGCCAGAATCAAGTATGATAAAAAAAATTTCATTGTATTATCTGAAAACTAGACACTTGGGGCTACAAGAAAAAGTAATTTTTCTTTTTTAGCTATACGATCATTTTCCTCGGCATTACAACTCAATAAAAATCACCTAAAAATTTTGGTTTTTTTTATATCCCTTAATTTCTGTGACTAGTTTATAATATATACGTATTATATTTTCGTAGTCTATTAAAACAACAATGGACAAGATAAGGGGTTGAATTCTATTTCTAAATTGCTGCGTATCGACTTAAAAAACCGAACAATTAAGTTTTCATTTAAGTTTCCCTTTTCTTGCATAAATATTAAATGCGTATATTCCTTAGTCGTCTTTTATGATACTGGCGGGCAAAGTAAGGGGTTAAATTGTATAACTAAACTGTATTGACTTTATAAAAACTAAACGAATTGAAAAAATCATAAGATATTGAGTTCCAGACGACTTTTAACCTTACAGGTCATAATCTCCGGTGTAATCGAATGATATATGCTTTCACTTTTTAGTAGTTAAAATATGAAGCTTTTGTTGAAACGTCTACAAAGTTATCCAATTGTTATAAATATGAAAGTATAGGTAAATTTAGCTTGAAGCCATGTAAAAATTATTAGTACCACACAGCTGTTTACTTTTTTTATGTTATATTATTACTATAAAAGATAGAATTGAGAAATTGTATATTAGTAGGTACCTAAACTATAAATAAATCTTTTGTTTTGTTTTCTCTTATGAAATCGTATCTATACAAATGAAACTGAAGTGTCTATTTGTAGTGTCAAAATAGTAGGCTTAATTCGTGTTCACATGGTACAGCACCTTAGACTAGACCTATATTTAAAAAAACAGTTTAAACGTTTTTGTACTTGTCGCTTTATTTCGGTGAGTATTCTAAACGCCTGGACCGATTTTGATAATATATTACTACCAGGTAATTGTGTATATAGGGAGTAACTTGAGCTATTTTTGCCCCATAAAAAATTTTGCCCCCAATCGTGTACTGTAACATCTTAGGAGAAATTGAAGATTTCAAATTAGGAGCAAAACTTCTAATAGATATTTAAATCATACTTTCTGAGCTCAATGAATATGTTGTTTATCCGTGTGGTCATAGATAAATCGGAGCTTCATATACTCCACGCCCAGATTTTCTAACTGAAATTATATAAAGGATAAATAAAAAGCCACCCATAATATAAATACCACGTATACTTTATTCTGTTCACGAGGATCCTTCGTAAAATAAATTAATTTTAACACACCATCCAATACCGTTCAACGTTCTTTGCATTAAATACAATTGCAATTGTAATATGACTCGAAACACCCATATAAATCAAAAAATAAACAAAATATCTAACAAAAAAATATTATAAAAATATATATACATACTTAAATATAATAAAAATAATAAAATAAATCTTTGGGAGCGTAAAAACTTAAAATAATTATATACTTAGTACCCGCTATCTTTTTAAGAAAATACGAGAAAACTAATTTTCATAATTATAAAAATATACTTATATACAAATAATGTAGACTAATATAATCAGTCAATTAAACTTATAAGTATAAAAATATATATACAACATATTAAAAAATAAAATAAAAAAAACTTAGCACGTGTCTCAAACGGTGGTCAATTTTAACAAGAAAAAATGGGGAAAGATTAATAAGTTATTATCCTAGAATAAATAAATAAATAATTTAAACTTTTACGCTTCCTTAGCGTGCGCCCCATATGCCATCTCTTGGGCGTCCTGAGATCTACCCCAACCTCCGCTGTTTTCCCATCCGTGGTGTTCCTCATGAGGTGGTTCAGACCATCCGCTGCTTTTCTTGGCTTCCAACAGTTTCTTAAGGGCTCCAAATGCAGCCGCAATGAATGCAATTTTACCAAGGAGATAAGCCTTGAAGACAGCGAAGGCGATGATACCAAGGAACAGGGGGATGAGGGCAGCTAGCTTCAGTTTGATGAGAGCCAAGAGGGGGAGGAGCTTCTTCAGCTTCTTCTTCTTCTTGCCACGGCCTGTTCAACAAAAAATACATATGATATTTTTGACGAGAAAAACAAATTGCCATGTTGCGGGGGATTTTACAAACATAATTAACGCTCACAAAACACACCCAGATTCAAGGTAATCATTTGCTGATAACAAAAAATTGTCTTGCGTAGGGAAAGAAGGTATGGCACTTAGAATGAAAGCTTAAATTTGGACCACTTCGCCATGTGTGAAGTCAATTTTAATTCATTTTCCCTGGACCCGAAATATGACGTCTTCTGGTGATATGCTCAAAATTATATCTATCATTTCTTTACCCTGGGAGTCATCAAAACCAGCTAAGGGATCAAATACGAGAATAAAGAGCAGTACTTTCCTGATAATTTAATAAGCTTATACTTTCAAGGTATTCTATAATCCAATTGGTGTGGTGATGGAGTAAGAATACATTTCACCGCTCCCTATTTTGCCTTTCGATGTCGTAAAAGACGACTAAGGGATATAATATTATTATGTATATAATATATGCAAGGGAAGGAAAAGTCGAAACAAAACACTATACCAACCCGTCTGACAAGCGTGGTATAGTAGGTCAATATCCTTCCTATTATGGAGGAGGCTGAAGCCCAGCAGACTTTATGAGCTGAGATAAATACTTTGAAGAATAAATTCTTAATTTTGTCAATAAAAATATAAAATTGGGGCTGCATCTAAAATTACTATGCTATCATCATCTTTATCATCATCACAACACACACACGTCCCACTGCTGGGCTCGGGCCTCCTCTACAATGGGAGGGAATTTGACCTACTATACCATGCTGGTCAGACATGTTGGTATAAGGTTTTATTTCGGATTTTCCTTCTCTTGCACAGATGTTATGTGCATATTATATCCCATAGTCGTCTTTTACGACATCCACGTTCAAGATAGGGGGTGGTGAATTGTATTCTTACTCCGTCACCACAGGGATAATATGCTATACTATACTGTAATTGCATCTAATAAATTTAGATCAACAATTAGATGCTCAAAGAGGGTTTATATCAGCTTGGCGGCCTCAAAACTATTGCCAAAAACTTTGTAATATGTACTTTGAAAGAGTCGACCCCCTATTAATTGGGATAAGAGGATGATTATGATGCAGCACTTAAAAATCATTTAAAATACAACCCAGTAATCGAACTCAAGACCTCATGATCGACAGTTACAAAGTATATAGCACTAGAAATGTTATACAGATGACTTTCAGAAATCGCTTTGTGTTTCCTTATATTGTACACAATACAAATGTTTGTGTGAATAACAAATAGTAATTCCAATTTAGGATGAAAAGAGGACTTGGATGGACGGTGATAAATTATATGCTTTCATTTTACGGACATACAAGCAATTGAATAGTTAGGAATTTTGGTTTAAAGAAAGGAGAGTTATAAACTGTCATTGTATTTAAGGACTGCATAGATGGCGTAGCGGTTAAGATACCGACTTACTGTCCCAATGCCGTGGGTTCGAATCCCACGCAGGACAAACATTTAGTGCGGTCCATAAATTGTTTTTTTGAGTCTGAATATAATTTGTGTCCATTAATTATGTGTTTGTAAAGGCCACGTAAAACAAGGGTCATTAAAAAAACACGTATATTCGTAAAAGACAACTAAGGAATATAAAATGGCGATACCATATATGCAAGAGAGGGAAATCTCGAAGTAAAGCTTTATACCCTCTGTCTATCCCTCCGTCTGACCAGCATGGTATAGTCGGTCAATTTCCCTCCCATTGTGGAGGACGTTGAGCCCACCAGTCACCATACATGTCCCATGTATGAGACGAGACGACGAAAACATTAATTATTTTACTAAGGGGTATGGAAAGAAAGAATTTATTTATCTGGACATTACAAATAGAATGATCTAAGAAAATATCTAGAATTCATTTTGTGACTTTTTTATAAATCACTAGCAGTGCCCTGCGGTTTCCCCCGCAGTTCCTCTTCCCGTGGGAATATCGGGATAAATTATATCCTATGTGTTATTTTGATATATAAGCTATATTATTGTGAAGTTTCATCAAAATCCATTCAGTAGTTTTTGCGTGAAAGAACAACAAACATCCTTACATTTTCACATTTTCACATTCTCACATACTCACAAACTTTCGTGTATATAATATTAGTACAATAGAATAGTGGAATAGGAAGGATACAATGTTTTTCTTTATAAGAGAACCAAACCACTGAGGCATTGGAGAAATAATTGTTATAAAATTATTTGTTTGTACTAGTTTTTTTTCTATGGAGGCATTGTGTGGGCACATTTATTTAAGTTTATAGTTATTTTATTCATAATTATTCTTACTTACAGTTAATTTTAATTAATTAGGCTTGTTTTAGTAAAATTAATTCTGAGAACGATAATTTTTACTTTTAGTCCATATTAGAAAACTAATTTGACCGCTTCATCTCAGCCCATATATGTCCCACTGTTGGGCTCGGGCCTCCTCCATAATGGAAGGGTACTTGACCTACTATACCACGCTGGTCAGGCGTGTTGGTATAGGGTTTTATTTCGAGTTTTCCTTCTCTCAACTTGACCTCAACTTTGACCGCTTATCAATGATAAATAGCTCAATTGCATTAATGTGAATTGGATGAAAAAGAAATAAAGATATTTTTTTGTTCATAAGATTATTTTTCACAGATAAATAGATTATATTTATAATATATATATTTTTTTTGAGGGTGGGTTGCGGTCGGCGCGCTCCTCGCACCACTCCGTCCGGGGCGACAGAGGGGCGTAAGCACGCACACTCGCAACCCACCCACGATGCACGTCGCTTTCGTCGTTGGGCCGACCACCGGAGCAGGGTTACTTGTCATCAGTGGTTGGCCCGACGGAATACCCCCTATTTGGGGTACCCTCCCATTGACCGACGTAACCACACTCGGGGAGGACGTCGGTCTTTCCTCAGGCCTAGATTAAAAATTTTAATAAATTATTTTATAAGCAAGAAAATACAGAATATATCGTAAATATACAGTAATGTTTTAGCTTTAAAAAATACCTAGGAAACAAACAATCATCTTCTTCCCGTTAATTTCTCACGTGCCTCAGACATGTCTGTCAAAGAAACCGTTCATGTAATAATTCACACGGCGATCTTAAGAATCTCAAAACGAAATCTCTTTCCCACAATCATAAAACCGACTGATCTCTTTGTATCATATAGCTAGCTATTAAAAGAAAGGCGCTCCAAGTTCTAACATTTAATAGTTATTTCGGTATTATTTTTAATGCGAAATTAACTGTTATTATTTATATTCATAAAAAAGACTATTAAATTTGTAAGCCTAGAATCGTAAGAAAATGTGAGCTATTTTTTGATTAAAAAAAGCATTAAAATAAAAAAAAAAACTTTGTGACCTCTGCATTATATGTATTTAGATTTCGACGAATACTACTACGACGACGTGCTACTTTGTAGAATTGATTCAATATATTGTTTAATTTATTTTACAGATACTTAATGAGTTCTGATGTTTACGCGAATATTACGCAAAACTACGGCTTTTAAATAAAACTACGGCTTTTATTGCGTTTGTATTTGATTTTTGATTGCACGACATTTCGAACACTTTGCAGCGTTCATGGTCACGGGCGGACTAAGATGTCTCACGTCCAACAAGTCATCCTTATTACAAAAACATACACCGTTACATACATCGTTATTAAGTATCTGTAACTTATTAAAATACATATATTATTCCAAAAATAATAATAAATTGTCTAGTAATATTCGGTCATTTATCAAATCTTAAATGTAACAGCGTTTAAAGCTTCGTATTTATTTCCACTGATAGATTGACCCGGACCAACTCCATCTGGTACCATTTGGGTCAACGATTACATTCCCAAGGAGGGTTGACGTCAGGCAGGCGGCCGGTCATAAAAGTCTTTGCCGAAACTTTTTGCAATATGTCAAAACAGATTACATATTGCGTCGACCCCAAGTAATTGGGATAAGAGCAAGATGATGATGATTTATTTCCACTGATATTTGAACTAAAAACATTCTTTATGTTAAACCGTTAAATAAACTTCATAATATGTGCCTCCTTTGTTTCTATTTTACAAAAAAAAGTAGGAATATCTATGTATTTATTCATGTAAAATAGTAATTAAGTAAATAAATTATTATTTATCTGAGAAAGCGCTCAGATGTATGTCGTATTTAAAAGGTTGAGTGTGAGATTCAAGACCATATTTTTGATGGTTAGCGAATTTAAATTTTTCAAACCGTTCTTGAAACGGTAATTTAAAAACGTATTATCCATAAGTTTTATATATTTTTTTTAAGAGCCCACATTAATGTACTCTTAGGACTTCACAAATATACATTTTTTTAAAGACAACACCCTAAGGAAATAATCTTTAGGGAGACTTTACAAACGTATAATTAACGGATACAAATAATATCCAGACTCCGAACAACAATTTTAGGATCGCGCCAAGTGTTGTCCTGCATGGGATTGTAATACACGACACTGGCACGATGAGTCGGTATCTTAACCACTACGCTATCTGTGTAGTCGGAATGGACACAACGGAAATAAAAGACATAAATAATACCTAAAGTTGGAACAATTGAATGTGAATTTTATAAATAAATTTCTTGCTTGGCAATCGAACCCACGACAAAGTTACGGGAGTTCAGTACGTTACTGAAATCTTTTGTTCACCCTTTCTTTGTATGAGCTTCAAAAGTAAATATTAATCTCTGAAAATTAAGAAGCATGCTTGCAACTTCAATTATTACGAATTTTATTTTTATCTTAACAATTTCTGATATTTACGTGAATATTACGCATTATAAATAAAACTATTTTTACGGATTTTATCCCGTTTTTGATTATGATAACCCGACGTTTCGCACACTTTTCAACGTCCATTATCACGTGCGGACTCAGCGGACTGAGATGTCTGACGTTCAACAAGTTATCATTATTACAGAGATTTAAATCTATACGCTACAGAATGAGTAATTAAATTTTGACCTGCATCATACCGAATTTTCCAATACTATTCAACACCGAATCAAGGGAGTCCTCCCTCCTTTAATTACGTATAAATCACATATAATATAGTTATATTTCAAAAACGTAATCCTCGTGTAAATATTAAAAAACATTTGTTAACAGATTACGTGTATATAAGTGAATACATAATTACGTCTCTTATACTTATTTCTAACTTCGTCACACAGATTGGTATAGGATTTTATTTCAAATTGTCCTTCTCTTTTTTTTTTATTAACGGAGCTGTTGTATATGCTGATTTTTATAATTCTACTAGCAACCCGCCCTCGCTTCGTCACACAGGTTGGTATAGGATTATATTTCAAATTTTCCTTCTCTTGCGACGACTAAGGGAAACTATGTTTCCCTTAGTCACCTTTTACGACATCAACGGGCAACATAGGAAGTGGTGAATTGCATTCTTACTCCGTCGCTACACAAAAAAACGGGTCACTTCCTCATAAGGATATAATTTAAAACTATTTGTTAAACTATGAAGTAACATTTAAATTAGAAAGCCAGATAGTCTTGTTAATATAGAAGTGATTCACGATTATGTCAAGATATTATATCATTACTTCTTTTGGGTGTAACTTAATATATTTAGATCTGTAACTTCGATAACCAAGCAGAAAAAATATTTGTAGAAAATACGAATATTTTTTGTGTCCGAGTATTAATCGTCTTCCGTATATTATTAGTTGGACTGATTAGTATGGTGTTTTGTATTCTTACTCCGTCACGAGACGGAAAAATACTCCAAAGGCATAATGTAATTTCATCGTTATGGCAAAATAGACCGATAAAACCTTTATCTTAGGAAACGAATATACAAAATATGGATTGTAATTTATCTTCAAAGAATCAATACTAGAAAGAACAGTCTTCAAAAGCTTAATACCATTGCGAATAGTTGTCCACTCAAAACTTGCAGAGAATATGGGCAAAGTTGGTTAAACATGTTGGTTGCCTTGATGTCAACCAGATGCCTAACAATATTTGAATGACATAAAATATAAAACTATTTTCACAGATTTGACCGCGTTTATATTTAATTGCCCGACGTTTCGAGCGCTTTACAGCGTTCATAATGACGGATAAACTTAAATAATAGGAAATCAAATAATCAAATACAAACGCAATACAATCTGTAATAATAATTGTATTTATAATGTAATACTCGCGTAAACATAATAATTTGACAAAAAATCCTTCTTTTTTTTATTTTCTGTAACGGTTATATAAAAAAAAACACTAGAAATGGTAATTATAATTTACTAGAATCATTAAGGAGACTTGCTCGCCAGTCAACATACATAATAAAAAAAAACAAAGAAATCCAGTTCCCTTCCGAGTTAATTCTACTATATGAAAGTACGAAGTTTGTTGCGCGACAGTTTCTAGCGCCTAAGTGCTAACAAGTTGATATGTTGACGGATTTATTTACAGATTTGAAAGTGAGAATCAGTCATGATGAATATAAATAAAAGTATTTAAGGTAAGGCTGTTTACTTTTTTCTATTGTGTTAATAGTATTATTTATTATATCCGCTTTTAAACTTACGAAACTAAATATGTTTGCCTTATTTTTGCTAATACCTAATCGTTATGTCATAGATACAAATCGTAGTCGAGGAAAAAATGTTGTTAGATTTTATTATAAATAGCGAATAAAAGTCTGGAATGCGCCTGGGTGCTTCTCTGTTTCGTGTCGCTAAAAATTATGCTATACTAGCAGCGTGCTTACCATGGTCGTTACCATAGCCGCTTACCATAGTCCACCCATAAAAATAAAAAAAAATACTAGCAGCGTGCTGCAGTTTTACCCGCATAGTTCCCCATTCCCGTGGAAATATCGAGATAAATTATAGCTTATGTGTCATTTTGATATGTAAGCTATATTATTGTGAAGTTTCATAAAAGTCCATTCAGCAGTTTTTGCGTAAAAGAGCAACAAACATCTTCACATCCAAACTATCGCATTTATATTATTAGTAGGATAATTCCGAGAGACTTAATTCTATATCGAAATACGGTATTCATTTTCATTAGGTGAATATTTTTCTGACTTAAATAACCCTTTTATAATATTTTTTTAGTATGTAAGTGTAGAATAATTAATGAACTTATTCCTCAATGAGACACGTGAAAGAAAGCCAGCGACCAAGTCGTTAATTATTTTAATTTTGCAAATGAAGACATTACAATGCATTAAGTAAATACAATTCAAGTAATTCGTAAAACCTACTTAAAAGTATTTGAACGCAGAAAGGTGCGTTTAAAATACCGTGTCAAATTGAAACATCGCGTTGATATGATGAGACGGTATCGTGAGAAAAAATCATACGTTTTATCGCTAACAGACAAATTGTATGTCTATTTGTCTCTTGGCGTGACGAATAAGGTTAGCGTGAATAATTGTTGTATGAATAAAAAAAACTTTTAAACTGTGGCTCCATTTGAATTGCTTCGTACTTAATCGATTTGTCTATTAAAAACTGAATAGATTTTTTAAATTGAGTTTGATGACTTTAAGCCTGTTTGATGTAGAGTTATGCACGTGTTTAATAGATTACTTTTAAATACGTCATAGCTCCTAAATGTCTCACTGCTGGGCTCGAGCCTCCTCCACAATGGGGTGGAAATTGACCTACAATTCTACGCTAGTCAGTCGACTTGGTACAAGGTTTTATTTTGAGTTTTCTGTCTCTTGCATAGATGTTGTATGCATATTATAATCCTTTAGTCATCTTTTATGACACCTTACAAGCAAGAAAGGGGGTGGTGAATTGTATTCTTACTCCGTCACCACACAGAGGATTAAATATGCTCCTATTAAATATCCTATAGTCCTATTAGATTTTTAATAACGAGTGTTTCCGTCCTTATTAAAAATATTAGTAGTAACTATATAATTTTAACTAATAAACTTAATTTTTATTAATTTAATGATAAAAGTTATTGGAAGTCTAAATTAAAATGGATATTTGACAAGTGTTAACATACCTTCCTCTTCTACAGCGTTATCGTCTTCAAGAGCTTTAGGAATTCTGAACTGTACTACATGACTGTCCAGGAAGTCCACAACGTTTTCCATGATTCGTTCTTCTACTTTCAGCTCACGAGCTTTAGGTTCCTCTGGGAGGGGCTCATAACTTCTTGCTGACCTAGCGCTGCCAGTATTTTTCAAAGCTATGCCATCGAGAATCTCCAAATTTGATGATGCAGCTAATTTATCCGTAAATCTCATTGCTTTTTCCTGCAAATTAAAGATTATATCTTAATTTTTTTGTTATTATTTTTAAGTTGAATTAATATTTTTTTTTTAAATTGAAGTAAATTAATGATTAATCTAATAAAATGGTGTGCGAAATTTAAACTATTGAAGTTTTGAAAATATATTGAAATTGGGTTAATGTAATGCTTTAAAATCCTTTGACGCAGCCATCATAGATCATCCGACCGCGATAAAAAAATTTTTCATACGCAAAAATACGACGTAATTTTTGCAAACTAATCCACCAATTGAACCGCAATTATTTTTCAAAGTCCTCAATAATTTTAATCACATCCCTTTTGTAATCACAAACACTTGCACTTCACTTCACATCACAACACACCTTGAGACACAATGAGGTGTCTGTATCCATACAATCCTTCAGCGCTGAGATGAATCTTTCTGCAACACCATCCTCCTTCGTCATAGGTAAGGCCCCTACGACCGCCACAGCACACAATAGTACAAAGGCTTTCATCTTTCACGATGGCTAAACTCAAATTGTTGAAGATCAGTGTATGTCGGTGAGTTTTATTTAGCCTTCCCCTCCCCATATATCCATATGTCACGCACTGTGCTGCCGTGTGAGGCCTATGACGAAATACAAATATGCCTACGCTTAGCCTCCCGGCTATGTTTAACAGATATTTAACAAGTTTTTTTTTTAATGAAATTTTTTATGTCATGGTGGCATGGATAAAACGGTCACACTTTTTAATTTATATGAATACCGGATATCATATTTATATTTATATATAATTAGTTTTTTTTTAAATTTAATATTTTACGTTGAACGCACTTATTGTTAATTAATAACATATTTAGCGTTATGTTTAAAATTAATGTTTTGTTACTGATTAAGGGTTAATAATGTACTGCGTTGTTAACCCTTAATCTGTATTTGAAGATTTATAAGATCATCAGCTATTGTCAAATTATCTGGCAAACGATTAAGGGCGATTAAGGCATAATATCCCTCAGGGAGAATTATTTGCCGTAATAGACATCAATAAGTCTTTTTTTTTGTAATGAGTGTTTTGTGGCATTTTTTTGAGATTTCCTGTATAATTACCCTAAAAATGCTGCTCTTCTCGTCTCATAGAAAGACGTGCTACTAATAAAATTCTATCCACAATGACAGACAAATTGAACGAAACCATGTTAGTGAATTTATTTGATATAATAATATTTAAATCCATAGTAATATGGAATTGACTATTTGTTAATTCACCAAAAATATTCCTTACAATACAAGTTAGTAATTAAAAAAATCAATGAAGATTTATTTTAAAATTAAAAGTCTGAATAGAAAATCTAAGTCCGTTTGATAATTGAATGTCTAAAAAATCTTCAAAAATTCGCGACCGAAATATTTGGAATACCGCATACATTTCCGGTTTTGTTGGAGGGTTTCGCAAAATCGCTTTCTAAATCCCATCAATACACTTATATCATCGTTACAATTTCTATATTTTTTAAACCATTTGTATTCTAAAGTAAATTGTTTAATAGTCCATTTATAAGATGTAGTTGTTGCACTAAGCGAAAGTTCTTCGTACTTAGAGGCAACAGACATATCTATTTGGCATATAAATAGAAAAATTATGTTATTTACTTATACGCTCATGACAACACCTTAAGTTTTGATAACAATATTAATTTCGTCAAAAAGGTTGAACTTTAAGTTGCGTAATGTACACTTTCTTTGATTCATGAATTTATTACGTCATTGTGAATTTTTAATCATTACAAATTCAATCCTCCTTTCATTTCGCTCATATCAGGTCGAGACGCGTCGGAGACAACTCTTTTGCTTTTTTTATCCGCCATTTTTTTAAAAAAGCGTTATATTAGATTACGGTTATATAAATTATTAACCTTTTGAAATAGTTATGTGCCATTATATTTTAATAATAATGTGAATTTTTGTGCAAACATCTTTTGTACGCTCTTTGTATATATTTAAATGTATTTTTAACGGTTTTGGGTTAAATCTTTTTATA
Organism: Lymantria dispar; assembly: GCA_032191425.1. Classification (NCBI taxonomy): domain Eukaryota; kingdom Metazoa; phylum Arthropoda; class Insecta; order Lepidoptera; family Erebidae; genus Lymantria; species Lymantria dispar. The sequence goes on from CM063464.1 coordinate 21,855,033, forward strand.
AATTCTTAATAATCAACAAATATGAGTGAAATTGATTCATATTATTTATGGTGTATATAAATATCAATTAATTTTCTTGTTTTTTTTTGTATAACATTAGATTTACGTGCTTTTTTACAATAATGTTAAAAGCAGCGATATATATTCTGATTTTGTATGGGTAAACTGTAAGAAATTTTAACCTTCAATTCACTTCTATTTTAGTATAAAAAAAATCTATTCCTCTTAATAGCCTGCCTGTAGTGACGGAGTAAAAACACAATTCATCAAACCCTTTCTTGCCCGTGGGTGTCGTAAAATACGACTAAGGGAATATAATATGAAGATATATGTAAGAGATGGTAACTCGAAATGACCATTCCGTCTGACCTACTATACCCTGGTGGTGGTATAGTAGGTCAATTTCCGTTCCATTGTGAAGGAGGCTCGAGCCCAGCAGTGGGTCATACATGAGCTGACTTTTTTTAAGTCTCCTTTATCCTTATGTTGGTTAATATAATTACTTAATTAATGAAAAGAACATTGTATCTTGTTATCAATTTACCTTTTTTCTTTTTTTTGTTATCAATCTACCTAAACAAAAAGAAATTGGCCAAGTGCGAAGCGAACTTGCGCACGAAGGGTTCCGTACCATTGATCAAAAAAGGGCAAACAAATCGCGTTTTTGTATGGGAGGCCCCCGTCTTAAATATTTATTTTATTTTGTATAAGTTGTTATAACGGGAGCAGAAATGCATAATTTATAAACAATTGAACTATCTAGCTATCATGGTTCTTGAGATACAGCCTGGTGACAGACAGACAGACGGATGGATAGACAGCGAAGTTTTTGTAATATGGTCCCGTTGTTACTCTTTGGGTACAGAACCCTAAAAAATTGATAGATCGTTCGCGAGTGCTGATAACGTAATAATCACTCCAGTTGATAGTGTGAATTGGTAATCGTAATTGGCGTTAGAAATTTTCTAGAAAAGTACTGATGCTGAGATGATGGATTTCAGATGAAATACGTCCCACTTATGGAATTGAGCTCCCTGCACAAGAGGAGGGAATTTGACCTACTATTTTACTTTTGTGTTTATTCTTTCTTACATAGATGTTATATGCATATTGTATCCCTCAGTCGTCTTATACGACACCCACGATAGAGGATGTTTTTTTATAATATTTTTAAAAAAGACCTTTCGCTAAGGAGATAATACTTATATTTAAAACTTTAAAAACATAATTTGAAGGCTTCAAATTACACCCAAACTTAGAACATTAACTTGTCGATCGCACCAATTATTTTCCTGGGTGAAAATCGAACTTAAGACACTGGCACGGTAGGTTGGTCTCTCATCTACTTACCAGATGGGTAAGTAGATGCAGTCAAAGTGGTGAATTGTATACTCAGTTTGTCTCCACGCAGAAAACCTATAACGTTTATTAGACATCTAGAAAGGATTATCATAGCCCATATACGTTCCACTATTGGGTTCGAACCTCCTCCGCTATGAGAGGGAAAATTGACCTGACCTGATGCCGTGTGGTGATCGAGTAAGAATACCAATCATTACCTTGCCCGTGGATGTCGTAAAAAACGACTAAGGGCTATAATATGCTTATAACGCACAAGAGAAGGAAAACTAGAAATAAATCTCTATACAAACCTGTCTGACCAGCATGGTATAGTAAGGTCAATTTCCCTCCTATTGTGGAGGAGGCTCGAGCCCAATAGAGGGAAATATATGAGCTGAAATGATAATGATGATACCACGCTTGTCTAACGGGCTGGCATAGGATTTTATTTGGAGTTTTTCATCTCTTGCACAAATGTTATATACATATCCCTTAGTAGTCTTTTACGACATACATAGTTAAGAGAGGGGGTGGTGAATTTCTTATTCTGTCACCACAGAGAAAACACACATCGTTAAAACAATACGTTAGACATCTAGAAAGGAACATAATTAACACTGCAATGAAATGAGTCAGGAAAGTTTCCCTTCGCGTTTAGGCATTCAGTGGACGAGTAGACGTGATTAAGTAATTCGTCCTCAGAGCCAACGATATTAACTTAACTTTAACATAGTATTTAAATGCATTAAGAAATCTATTTTGACAGTGATAAGGTTTATTTCTGATTAAATGAGATGTCACAGTTTTAAACTCTCTCCGATTTGAATGCGATTGTGTACTTTTTCAATAGAAGCTTTTGTAGTTTTTATACAATAATTATTGTTATGTTACTAGCTTTGTATGGTACATACTGTTGACAGTCTTCTGTCTACAGCCGTTGACTTATCCGTTCGGGGTTGTTGGTACCACACGCAGAAAATCAACGTCTGAGTAGCAATTTGTAAATATTTTACGGGTTTTATCGCGTTTGTAATTGATTTTTGATTGCCCGATGTTTCGAACGCTTTGCAGCCTTCATGGGCACGGGTGGACTGCGTAAAATAGTTTTATTTATATGTCGCAGCGTCACTACCTCTGGCACCATATCTTAAGTTTTTAAGAATCAATCGATTACGGAAACGTCAAGTATTATATTTGGGTGTGTTCGATACAACGTTGGCAATGATATTTGATGTTTGTCGTTTGACCGTTAACGTTTAAAATATTACGGAGCTTTCGTTATTGAGAGCGGTCCGTTGAATACTCAGTTGGGAACGAGACTCGAGAGCGATCGGTCGTTGTTGCTGCCAGGTTGTATCAAATTCACCGCGTTTCCCTAACGTGTAATTTAGCTGTCGGCATACGTAATCATTAGTTATAATAGAAAATTGTGTTAACGTCAATTATTGAATATAGTTTAAAAAGTAGCCATCCGAAGTGTTATTTTATTACATCGCGATGTGTGACCGATCTGATAGTGATGAAGCACAGCGCCCCACCCCTCGATATATATTATATATAACGTAACCATCAGAAATCATTAGTAACAATTTGTTAATGCACTTCGCTCGGTGAGCGAGAGAGACGAAAACCCAACTTTCTGAGGGTGTTTGTGTGTTGTAGCTTTTGATGGTGCCTTTAGTATCACTGAACCTCATCGCGCGGATTCACGTTCTCATTAGTGGACAGTGATTTATCAAAGACCCACGAGTGGTACTAACCACTTACCATCAGGTTTGCTGATTGCTCCTTTGCCACCAAAAGCTATAAAAAATTTAAAAATTTTGTTGATCATCGTCATCATCACAATTCTTACATACCCCACTCCTGGGCCCAAGCTTCCTGTATAATTTGAGGGAATTCAACCCACTGTACCACGCCGATCAGACAGGTTAGTATAGGGTTTTATTTCGAGTTTGCCATCCCTTGTATATATGTTATCTGCATATTATATCCCTTAATCGTCTTTTACGACATTCACGGACTTGGTAGAGTGGTAAATTGTATTCTTACTCCGTCACCACACGGAGAAATTATGTAAATTTAACATTTCAATCATATGTATTGCAATTTTAACTGTATAAACTACATAGTTTTATCATAACTTCTTCGTGTAACCTTGACAATGATCTTAATACTCTCTATAAAAAAAAGACATATAAAAAAGTAACAACACACAAGACGTTGAAGTGCAAAATCATTCGATGATAATCGTTAATATTTAAGCCTTTTACTTATAAACGAGAATGTGTTGTCATAACTTGTTCACAGGTGCGAACTTTCAAAATAATAGTATGGTATAAGCATGAGGTTTGTGGTTTTTTTCTCTGGGTACAGACTATTTTCTTAAATAGCATACGCCATAAATATAATATGTTATATATATATATATATAGATAATATGTTATATATAATGGAAAATATATAATTTTCTATTTTAAAGTGAAAATTAATTTAGACGTGCTGATAACTCCGTGTGGTGACTTACTCGTGGATATCGTAAAAGATGACTAAGGGATTATAATACGCATATAATATCTGTGCAAGAGGTGAAAAATTCGAAATAAACCCAATCTTTTTTTTTTGGGGTGAGTTGCGGTCGGCGAGCTCCTCGCACCACTCCGTCCGGGGCGACAGAGGGGCGTAAGCAGGCAAACCCGCAACCCACCTGAACACCAAGTCGCCTTCGTCGTTGGGCCGACCACCGGAGCAGGGTTACCCGAACCGAGTCCTCTCCAGCCGGACTGCCCAACGGGCATCAGTGGTCGCCACAGAAGAAGCCCTGAGTCGGACGGTCATGGACCCCGCCCACACCGGTGCGCCGTACAGGGCCATCGACCGGATGACCCCCGCGTACAGCCGTCGGCATGTAGCACTCGGTCCACCCACGTTCGGCATAAGCCACGATAGGGCGGACGCCGCGCCGACGAACCGTGGAGCGAGCCTGCGGAAATGCCCCTGGAACCACCATTGCCCGTCGAGCACCAGGCCCAAGTACCTCATATGGGTCCGGATGCTGATCTCAACCGGACGGTGATCGAATGTCGATGGGAGGGCTCATACGGCGCCCATGGAACAAGAGGGCCTGCGTTTTGTCCAGGGCGACCCTCAACCCCAGCGCCTCGATCCGCTTGACGATCTCTTCGGTGCCTAGAGTCGCCAGGCTTGCCGCCTCTTATAGCGTCCCACCGCGGGCTGTGACGAGCGTGTCGTCGGTGTAACAAATAACGCCCAGTCCAGGCGGGAGGCTCCCCCTCAACGCCCAGTCGTAGCCGATGTTCCATAGGGTGGGTCCGAGGACCGACCCCTGTGGGACGCTGCACATCATGGGCGTTCGCACAACGTCCCTTGCTCGGTTGGTGCAGAGGACGCTGCGCCCCTACAAATATTCTGCCACTAGTCATCTCAGGTAAGCTGGCACCCCGTGATATCGGAGCGCCTCCCTGATGCAGCTGAATGGCAGACTATTGAATGCATTGGCGATGTCCAGGGACACCACCAACAGCACTCCCGCGCCGGTGACGGCCTCAGTCACCACGGCCCTCAGGCGCAACAGAGCCTCGATCGTCGAACGACCCCTCCTAAACTCAAACTGGGCGTCCGACAGATCCGGCCCCATGCCAACGAGGTGCCGCTCGATACGGGCAGCTACCACCTTCTCCAGTAGCTTGCCCGCTTCGTCGAGCAGCACTATGGGGCTGTAGGCCGAGGCCGACTGTGAAGACCGTCCTGGCTTCGGCAGGAGCACCAGCCTTCCCTCCTTGAAATAAACCCTATACCAACATGTCTGACTAGCGTAGTATAGTAGGTCAATTTCACTTCTATTGCGGAGAAGGCTCTAGCCCCATAGTGGGACGTATATGGGCTGAAATTATGATGATAACTAATTTAGGCGTGATGATCATTTTATTCCGTGTGGTGGTGGAGTAAGAATACAATTCACCACTCCCTATCTTACCCGTGGATATCGTAAAAGACGTCTAAGGGATATAATATGCACATAACATCTGTGCAAGAGAAGGAAAACTCGAAATAAAACCCTATACGAACCTAGCCAGCATGGTATAGTAGGATAATTTCTCTTCTATTGTGGAGGAGGCTCGAGCCCAACAGTGGGACGTATATAAGCTGTGATGATTATGATTCACTTTATTTTCGTGGGTTGAATAACATTTTTTTTTGGGTGGACTATGGTCAGTGCACACACCGTCCATTCCATCCGGGATGACGAAAGGGCGCCACGCGGCCCCATAATCTACCGTATTCCCTTTCCTTCGTCATTGAGCTGAACACTGGTACCAATTTCCTTGTCGTCCATGGCCAGTCCAGCGGGATATTCTATCGGGTCCACCGTACCGAGGCTACTCCAGCCGGACTGTCCAATGGGCAATGACGTCGCGGTGGGTGCCAGCCCGCCAGACGGCCAGCTCCTACAGCGAGACTATGCCGCCTCCCGCCTGCGTCTCCGATATCTGCCGGTAGAGATCGGCGATTATCTTCGCCTCCAAGTCTTATGGAGAGTCCTGGCGAATAGGCTGCTGTCGTCGCCTCCGGGCGGGCACCACGTAGGGTTGAATAAGATTGAATTGCCATGATCGGTTATTGACTTCGAGTAAATTTGAGCCTATTTTCGAGAGGCTCGTTGACTAAGTGAGGATTTTTAGAGTAAGATTATTTGAATCTTACTCTAAAAATCCTCACTTCGGTCATTTATGGAAAAATTTACCAGATTATTTTTTACAAAATTGTAAGTTTTAAATTTTCCGTGTAGTGAAGGAGTAAGAATACAATTCCACCACCAACACCCCCTTCTCCCTCCCCTTTTTCTGCCGCTGGACATCGTAAAAGGCGACTAACTTTTATGCCTTTTACTTACCTGTGAAAACCCTATACCATCATGTTTAACCAGTGTGGTATTATAGGTCTATTTCCTTCCCATAGTGGAGGAGGCTCGAGCCCTACAGAGGAACGTGTATCGGCTGAGATGATGATGATGACTTCCAACACCAGGGCCATCAAAAAATCAGAATATACAGTTAACTATGATGACTTGATGGTGTACAGAATCAAGTTTTCACTTAACTATTGTAGAAATGGAATTAAAAAAAATAAATCTAACGTTTTTATTAAGCTTATAGTGTTTGTGAGAACTGAAGTTGTCGGTCCTAGAAAAGTACGTACGTACGCTATATTATATGGTTCTGTATATTTTAATTTTAATGATAATAGTAATAATCTATCTTGTGACGGAGTAAGAATACAATTCACCGCTCCCTATCTTGCCCGTGAATGTCGTATAAGACGACTGAGGCATATAACATGTATATAAGTCTATGCAAGGGAAGAAAAACTCGAAACAAAACCCTATGCTCGTCTTACTAGCGTGGGTAGTAGGTCAATTTCCCTCCCCTAGTGGAGGAGGATCGAGCCCAACAGTGGGACGTCTTTGAGCTGCAATGATGAAAATGATGATGAACGTCTATGCTAGGGAAGGAGAACCCGAAATAGAAACCTATACGAGCGTGTTTAATATCCCTATCAGCCGAGATGATGATGACGACGATGAGATCTGTTATATAATTACTGTTTGATATCGATTACGAATACTACCCTTACCTTGCTCATGGGTGTCCTAAAAGATGACTAAGAGTTTTATATCGACCTGGGCCAACTCCATCCGGTTGCTATCTGTGTGCCTGCTCTTGAATCTCGATTCCAATCCTAAATCCAATTGCAGCTCGAATTTGAGCAAATTTGGTACTCTTGAAAGCGACACTAGCGCACGATTGGAATCAAATTCAGTGGATTTCTTATAAACTAAATGAATTCGACTCTCGTCGATTAAGTCAATTATTTGCTACTCCCAACATGATTTTGACGTAGTTTAAAATCGTTAATGTTGCACAATTTTTTTTTTATTGCAATCAGTGGCAAACGAGCAAACGGTACACCTGATGGTAAGTGTTGCTGCCGCTCATGGACCTTTACAAGGCCGCTGCTTACCGAGAAGAAAGTGAAGGGAGTGTGAATGCGTGCATTGAGGCTCGGTGATACCAAAGGCACCACCAAAACCCTCCACACGCAAACATCCTCAGAAAGTTGGGCTTCCGGTTCTCTTGCTCACCGAACGAAGCGCAGTAACAAATTGCTACTACTCAGACGTCGATTTTCTGCGAGAGCATGTTACTACACCGGACGGACCGGCCCGCGGCTGTAGACAGATAACTGTCGACAGTGTGGTCCTACCACTACTAATTTCAAGAAAGCGTCTTTTTGGTGATCGAATTCGGTAACGTTATTAATTTAAAGTAATGAGGCACATTTGGTGAAAATAACAACAGCAAATGTGAAGAATTCATTCTCGATTTTATTTAAGAGTACCAAATATAAGTTTGGTGAGATTGGAATTGAATCGGATTCGAAATTAGAATTGATTTCAAGGGTAAGTCCATTGGTCAAGAAATTTCTCAAAAAATGTTGATGTTTCGTAGGTGGCCAGTCATAAAATTGCTGACAAAACTTTTACAATATGTACCTATTATGAAAGAACAGTAGATATTAATACCTCAAATAATTGGGATAAATAGGCAATATTATAAAATTGGAGAGTTGTTAGTATTGAAATTATCGTGAGATTGATACATAGCATATCCGATGTTCATCATCAGGGCGAGTGCGCAGCGCTGTCGGGGTCTCACAGATGCCGTTGCGCACTTACTGAAGAAGATATGCTCGAAACCCGGGTTGACGTAATCGATTTCAGTACTTGAGTGTTTTGCCGTTATAGATATTAAAATTGGAGAGTGTTTGTTTGTTTGCTTTTCCAAGTATTACAACTTGGATACTAAAAGACAATTACGTAAGATAGCATATTTATCGAAAAAGGTAACGCTGCGACGATCAGGAGCGAAAGTTTCAATGAATATTAATAAATTGGATAAAATATGATAATAATGGTTCAGAAGGTATTCTGCGCTATCGGCGAAAACTCTCTTCATAACAACTGCTAAGATTGATGTGGGTTTGATGTTGTTTTTTAAAGCCCATGGTAATAAACGAGCAAGCAGAACATCTGATGGTAAGTAATCCTGCCGCACATAGACTTTTACAATAACCGGGGTACGGCTAGGCCGTTGCCTACCGTGAAAATAATGCTCTTCTGAAACCTCATTTAAAGAAGTACAATATCTGGTTGACCGAGCTTCGCTCGGAATATTTTATATATTAATAAAAAATAATAAATAAATAATGAAAATTATATAAAAAATTACAAAAAGAGAATAATAATAACAGCGAGATTCGAACCGACGCTGTTTGATTAAAAAAATACCAAAATTAAAACCTGTCACCTTCCCATCTGAGCTATCGTAATTCATGACGTTTCCAACGAAATTTGAATTCATATTCTTTTAAAATTAATGTCATTGTTTATTTTGCTAAAAGCACGGACAAAACAACATTTGCTATAAATAAAACCTAGCTAGATCGATTTTTTAGACCCGAAACCTCTAGTATGCCAAGTTTCATCAAAATCGTTGGTGCCGTTTCCGAGATCCTGAAAATATATATATATATACAAGAATTGCTTATTTAAAGATATAAGATATCATAGGACTCGGGCAACACAGTAGCGGCAAGTTATTCCAGAGCCCGCTCGCACGTTGGAGAAATGATTGCTGGAAACGTACAGTTGATGACCATAACGTTTCCAGGTGAAATGGATGAACCCTGCTGTGGTGTAGAGTCGTACGGTAGTGAAATGGTAACGGTGGTACCAAGTCAAACAGATCCTTAGAGTAGTCCCCGTGAAGGAGCTGGTACACTACACAGAGTGGCCCAAAGTCTCCCCAGTGTTCCAGTGACTGCAATCTGCCCGTAAAATGTGGATCCGGTTAGATGCTTACTCCCGTTGGCATCTTGGCGATAAATCACTAGGACTACTTTATCGCGCAGGCTATTTATCCTCAGCTTCAGCAGATAGTTTACTGAACCCTTTGTTTTTAGAGTGGGCCATGGGCAGCGCACCCGCCCCCCGGCTCCGTCCGGGGCGACAAAGGGGCGCCGCGCGGCCTTATGACCCACCCGTGACATGTCGCCTTCGTCGTTGGGCTGACCACCGGTGCAGGGTAACTTGTCGTCAGTAGTCGGCCCGATGGAATACCCCGGTTGCGGTACCTTCTCCTCTCGACGTTCTCCCTCGGGGACGTCAGTCACCGTCGCGCGGTCAGCCTCTCTGCGGGTGATGGACTAAATCACCGGTCCAGTCAGCCGCAGCCTCAATTCAGTTTACAGAACCCTAAAAAGACATTTATGTTATAACCATGAATTTGCTACTCTATTATTTAATTTCACACGTAATAAAAAGTTTTCTCTCAAACTTTTTATTATCATGACTATTGTTCGCTGTTATGAACAGTTATTGACGTTCTAGTCTGTCGATAACGTAGACAGATAGCTATGGGAGGACAGATAGATTAGATACAGTAACAGTAATCTGCTTTTAAAATGTCTTGTTTAATTTATTTTTTAAAGACACCCTGCACTAAGGAAATAATCCTTGTATTGCAGGGGACCTTATATCATCATCATCATCGCCGCCCACGTATATCCCACTGTTGGGCTCGAACCTTCTCCACAATAGGAGCGAATTTGATCTACTATACCATGTTGGTCAAACATATTGGTATATGGTTTCATTTCAAGTTTTCCTTCTCTTGCCCAGTTATTATGTGCATATATCCCTTAGGCGTCTTTTACGACATCCACGGGCAGGATAGGTAGTGGTGAATTGTATTCTTGCTCCGTCACCACACGGCAAACACGAAACGTGTAATTAACTGACACAAATTACATCCAGACTCAGAACAAGAATTTTTGAATCGCACAAAGAGTTGTCCTGCGTGGGATTCAAACCCACGACTAGCGCGCTAAGTCGTTCTTGACCACTATGTCATCTGTGCAGTCGGTTTGAATTCTATATCAGCCTAACCTACCGGAACGCATAAAAATTGTCCTGTAATTAACTCCGGATAATTGTTTTTTTTTTCTTTGGCAAGCTATGGGGTGGACGGTGTCCACCGTCTATTTCGTCGAGGGCAAAGAAAAAGCGGCGCAGAGCCACAAAACCCGTCACTTTGCCTCTTCATCGTCATTGGGCCGACCACCAGTGACTGGTACAAAATCCTTGGCGTCCTTGGCCGGCCCGGCGCCTTCTTTCCAGTCGCCCACCCCGGTTAAATCTACAATACTTATAGAAGATCGCTGCTGGAACCACTTTATCATATGCGGTGTCTATGTAATCAATCATTGACTGCACAGATGGCGGAAAGGTTAAGATATAGACCTATCGCGCCAGTGTCGAGGGTTCGAATTCCATGCCGGACAACCCTTTGTGCGATCCATAAATTGTTGTGCTGAGTCTGGATGTACATAATTTGTGTCCGTTAATTTATATGTTGGCCTCAGTGCAGGGTTCGTCTTTAAAAGAAAGAAAAAAATATGGATTACACGATGATAATATATGTTAGAATAGATTACAAAAACAAGCAAATTATTCAAATGCTTGCTGATATACATTTTTGGATTATTTATTATGCGGTACCTAGCCCCCAAAACTCTTGGCAACCGCGTTTCCAATTATTTTGAAGTATATTCTTCCGTGTGGTGACGGAGTAAGAATACAATTCACCACCCCCTAACTTGCCCGTGGGTGATCGTACGAGACGACTAAGGGATATAAAACGCATACAACATCTATGCGAGAGAAGGAAAACTCGAAATAAAACCCTATACCAACACGTCTGACCAGCGTGGTATAGTAGGTCAATGACCCTTCCATTATGGAGGAGGCCCGAGCCCAACAGTGGGACGTATATGGGCTGAGATGATGATGATGATGATATTTTTAATAGGAACGAAATTTTTAGGCTCTATTTTTTGTGACGAAGAAATCACAAGAAAAAGAGGCTATGCAGCAATTATATCGCGTAATTACGTGTATTCGTCAGACAAACTGAAGTGAAAATTGTGTTATAAATACAAAATTACGCAATATTACATTCGTTAAAGCAAAGAGCTTTATTGCGAAGAGTCTCGTCGTTATAATTTTATGTAAATAAAGAAACGATAAATAAAATTTGTGATACAAAAGTTTTGCCCGGTAATAAAAGTATCATTTTTTACTATTTCGTTTTTAGGGTGCCGTACCCAAAGGGTAAAAACGGGACCCTATTACGGAGACTTCGCTGTCCATCCGTCCGTCTGTCACCAGCCGTATCTCAAGAACGGTGATAGCTAGACAGTTGAAATTTTCACAGATGATGTATTTCTATTGCCATAGCGGCAAAGGCAAACAACAAATTCTAAAAGCAAAATAAAATAATTATTTAAGGGGGGTTCTCATACAACAAACTTGATTTTTTTTGCTCAATATCGATAATGGCAATAGGGAGGCACTTGTTTACCTAGTCAATGGTACGGAACCCTTCGTGCGCGAGTCCGACTCGCACTTGGCCAATTTTGTTTTTTTATAATCGTCATCATTATTATCACAGCTCATTTACTTCCCACCGCTGGGCTTGAGCCTACTTCACAATAGGAGTGAAATTAACTTACTACATCACACTTTTTTTGTCGGCAGTTCATAGTGACTCACCATATGGTTCATCCGAGACTACGTTCGGGCCAAGAAGAAGTGGTGTTCGGGTGGGTTGCGGGTGTTGCGTGCTTAAGCCCTTCTGTCGCCCCGGACGGAGTAGTGCGGAGGCGCGCCGACCGCAGCCCACCCCAAAAAAAAAAAGCCCACAGGATGCTCCATAGTAATTGGTATGAAGAAAGTAAAATATTTGATATCGAATGTTAGTCGTGAAGGAGCTGGTACACTACACAGAGTGGCCCAAAGTCTCCCCAGTGTTCCAGTGACTGCAATCTGCCCGTAAAATGTGGATCCGGTTAGATGCTTACTCCCGTTGGCATCTTGGCGATAAATCACTAGGACTACTTTATCGCGCAGGCTATTTATCCTCAGCTTCAGCAGATAGTTTACTGAACCCTTTGTTTTTAGAGTGGGCCATGGGCAGCGCACCCGCCCCCCGGCTCCGTCCGGGGCGACAAAGGGGCGCCGCGCGGCCTTATGACCCACCCGTGACATGTCGCCTTCGTCGTTGGGCTGACCACCGGTGCAGGGTAACTTGTCGTCAGTAGTCGGCCCGATGGAATACCCCGGTTGCGGTACCTTCTCCTCTCGACGTTCTCCCTCGGGGACGTCAGTCACCGTCGCGCGGTCAGCCTCTCTGCGGGTGATGGACTAAATCACCGGTCCAGTCAGCCGCAGCCTCAATTCAGTTTACAGAACCCTAAAAAGACATTTATGTTATAACCATGAATTTGCTACTCTATTATTTAATTTCACACGTAATAAAAAAGTTTTCTCTCAAACTTTTTATTATCATGACTATTGTTCGCTGTTATGAACAGTTATTGACGTTCTAGTCTGTCGATAACGTAGACAGATAGCTATGGGAGGACAGATAGATTAGATACAGTAACAGTAATCTGCTTTTAAAATGTCTTGTTTAATTTATTTTTTAAAGACACCCTGCACTAAGGAAATAATCCTTGTATTGCAGGGGACCTTATATCATCATCATTATCGCCGCCCACGTATATCCCACTGTTGGGCTCGAACCTTCTCCACAATAGGAGCGAATTTGATCTACTATACCATGTTGGTCAAACATATTGGTATATGGTTTCATTTCAAGTTTTCCTTCTCTTGCCCAGTTATTATGTGCATATATCCCTTAGGCGTCTTTTACGACATCCACGGGCAGGATAGGTAGTGGTGAATTGTATTCTTGCTCCGTCACCACACGGCAAACACGAAACGTGTAATTAACTGACACAAATTACATCCAGACTCAGAACAAGAATTTTTGAATCGCACAAAGAGTTGTCCTGCGTGGGATTCAAACCCACGACTAGCGCGCTAAGTCGTTCTTGACCACTATGTCATCTGTGCAGTCGGTTTGAATTCTATATCAGCCTAACCTACCGGAACGCATAAAAATTGTCCTGTAATTAACTCCGGATAATTGTTTTTTTTTTCTTTGGCAAGCTATGGGGTGGACGGTGTCCACCGTCTATTTCGTCGAGGGCAAAGAAAAAGCGGCGCAGAGCCACAAAACCCGTCACTTTGCCTCTTCATCGTCATTGGGCCGACCACCAGTGACTGGTACAAAATCCTTGGCGTCCTTGGCCGGCCCGGCGCCTTCTTTCCAGTCGCCCACCCCGGTTAAATCTACAATACTTATAGAAGATCGCTGCTGGAACCACTTTATCATATGCGGTGTCTATGTAATCAATCATTGACTGCACAGATGGCGGAAAGGTTAAGATATAGACCTATCGCGCCAGTGTCGAGGGTTCGAATTCCATGCCGGACAACCCTTTGTGCGATCCATAAATTGTTGTGCTGAGTCTGGATGTACATAATTTGTGTCCGTTAATTTATATGTTGGCCTCAGTGCAGGGTTCGTCTTTAAAAGAAAGAAAAAAATATGGATTACACGATGATAATATATGTTAGAATAGATTACAAAAACAAGCAAATTATTCAAATGCTTGCTGATATACATTTTTGGATTATTTATTATGCGGTACCTAGCCCCCAAAACTCTTGGCAACCGCGTTTCCAATTATTTTGAAGTATATTCTTCCGTGTGGTGACGGAGTAAGAATACAATTCACCACCCCCTAACTTGCCCGTGGGTGATCGTACGAGACGACTAAGGGATATAAAACGCATACAACATCTATGCGAGAGAAGGAAAACTCGAAATAAAACCCTATACCAACACGTCTGACCAGCGTGGTATAGTAGGTCAATGACCCTTCCATTATGGAGGAGGCCCGAGCCCAACAGTGGGACGTATATGGGCTGAGATGATGATGATGATGATATTTTTAATAGGAACGAAATTTTTAGGCTCTATTTTTTGTGACGAAGAAATCACAAGAAAAAGAGGCTATGCAGCAATTATATCGCGTAATTACGTGTATTCGTCAGACAAACTGAAGTGAAAATTGTGTTATAAATACAAAATTACGCAATATTACATTCGTTAAAGCAAAGAGCTTTATTGCGAAGAGTCTCGTCGTTATAATTTTATGTAAATAAAGAAACGATAAATAAAATTTGTGATACAAAAGTTTTGCCCGGTAATAAAAGTATCATTTTTTACTATTTCGTTTTTAGGGTGCCGTACCCAAAGGGTAAAAACGGGACCCTATTACGGAGACTTCGCTGTCCATCCGTCCGTCTGTCACCAGCCGTATCTCAAGAACGGTGATAGCTAGACAGTTGAAATTTTCACAGATGATGTATTTCTATTGCCATAGCGGCAAAGGCAAACAACAAATTCTAAAAGCAAAATAAAATAATTATTTAAGGGGGGTTCTCATACAACAAACTTGATTTTTTTTGCTCAATATCGATAATGGCAATAGGGAGGCACTTGTTTACCTAGTCAATGGTACGGAACCCTTCGTGCGCGAGTCCGACTCGCACTTGGCCAATTTTGTTTTTTTATAATCGTCATCATTATTATCACAGCTCATTTACTTCCCACCGCTGGGCTTGAGCCTACTTCACAATAGGAGTGAAATTAACTTACTACATCACACTTTTTTTGTCGGCAGTTCATAGTGACTCACCATATGGTTCATCCGAGACTACGTTCGGGCCAAGAAGAAGTGGTGTTCGGGTGGGTTGCGGGTGTTGCGTGCTTAAGCCCTTCTGTCGCCCCGGACGGAGTAGTGCGGAGGCGCGCCGACCGCAGCCCACCCCAAAAAAAAAAAGCCCACAGGATGCTCCATAGTAATTGGTATGAAGAAAGTAAAATATTTGATATCGAATGTTAGTCGTTATGTCAACTGTATATATACATACAATACATATTCATACTAATAATTATTATTCTATGGACATTATTATTAGGGTTGCCAAATTTGAATTGAAAACTAGAAAATCTTTAAAAACGAACATCTTAACTAATATTACATATGCAAATGTTAGTTTGTTTATTAAGCTTTCACGTATAAATCACATCATCATCTTTACAGCCTATCGCCATCCACTGCTGGACGTAGGCCTCCCCCATGTTACGCCACAGAGTAAGGTCTTGTTCCGTCTGCATCCAACGACGCCCAGCAACTTTCACCAGGTCGTTGGTTCACCAAGGATGGTCGTCCTACATTGCGTCGTCCGAAACGTGGTCGGCATGAGAACCTTTCTTCCCCAACGGTTGTCGGTTCATCCAGCGACGTGGCCTACCTTTTGCCACTTCATCGTGCTAATTCTTCGTGCTCTCTCGGTTTCATCCGTTCTTCTGTGGATTACTGTATTTCGGATTTTATCCTGCAGAGAAATCCCGAGCATAGCCCGCTCCAAAGCACGCTGAGTGAATTCGAGCTTTGTTATGAGAACTACATTTAGGAATCACGTTTCCGTCCTGTAAGTCATCACTGGTAACACACACTGATCGTAGACAAACCACAAGTTTAAAAAATGTTATCATAATTGCAAATCTATTTTATCCTTATATTCCTCACTGAAGTCAAGGAACTCTGCACCATTGGTCCACCCAATGACGAAGGAGACGTGCTATACGGGTGGGTCACGGGTGTGCATGCTTACGCCCCTCTATCGCCCTGGACGGATTCGGGCGAGGAGTGCGCCGACCGTAACCCACCTCAAAAAAAAATCCCGGCATTCCTACGGAATCACGTATCGAACGACGCAGTGTAGGACGCCCCCCGCAGTGGACCGACGACTTAGCGAAAGTTGTTGGTCGTCGAAGGACACCGAATCACATTTTGTGGTGAATTATGAGGGAGGCCTAAGTCCAGCAATGGATGGCAAAGGGCAAAATCTATGCAAGGGAAGAAGAAGTCGAAATAAAAACCAATATCGGCCAATCTGACCAGCGTGGTGTAGTTGGTCAATATCCTCCTTTTTACGGTGAAAGCTCGAGTGCAAGTATGAAAAAAAAGGGAGCCTTTCAGGTTCATTATCTGAAAGTTCCTCAATACCGATAAATAACAAAAACGTGTTTTACGTGAATGTGATAACGGTCATCGCAGCCCACATACATCCCACTGTTGGACTCGGGCCTCCTCTATAATGGGAAGGAATTTGACCTACTATACCATGCTGGTCAGATATGTTGGTATAGGGTTTCATTTCGAATTTGCCATCTCTTGCACAGATGTTATGTGCATATTATATCCCTCAGTTGTCTTTTACGACATCCACGGGCAAGATAGGGAGTGGTGAATTGTATTCTTAATCCATCACCACACGGAAAAGTGTATATACACACGGCTAAAATCTATACCAATAAATAAAATTTGAGTGTCTGTTTGTAATGTCAAAATAATAGGCTTTTTTCATGCTCACACGCTTATTTGCACGATACCTATGCCTAAACTACAGATTAAAAAAATTTCTAATCTTCAAAACGGCTGGACCAATTTCAAAAATTCTTTCACCAATGGAAAGCTATAATATCACCGCGTAAACTAGGCTATATTTTATCCCGGTACTCTCACGGGAACGGGCACTACGCGGGTAAAACGACTAAAACCGAAGCGAAGCGAGCGCGGGTTGCTAGTTATATATATATAAAGATATTTCATAACATTGTTGTGGTGACAACCCTAAAAAATAAAATTTACAATTATTACCACGTACATTTCCTCATAGCTGCATGCCATAATTTAGTTTTGATTTGAATGCAAATAATATTACTCCATAGCTCTGAATTATTCAGTATTCTTATAGCTGTTGGTGGCCAACGAGCAAACAGCACACCTGATGGTAAATGATAATGTCGCTCATAGAAATCGCACGGGTCTCCAAGATTTTGAATCTATGGACACTAGCTGATCCGCGCAACATTCTTTCCGTTATATAAAAGAATGAGAGATACATTGCTTTTCCCTCTTTTTAACAGACTTCAATAGGCATATAACATCTATAGAAGAGATCGTCATCTCGATACATCCTATATAAACTTGTCTGACCAGTATGGTAAGGTGAATTTCCTCCCTATTATGGGGAAGGCTCGAGCCCAATAGTGGGACGTATATGGGTTAAGATGATGGTGATGATATCACGCTGGTCAAAAGGGTTAGAATTTTTTTTTTTTTTTTTATGGGTGGGCTATGGTAAGCGCACGCGCGGTCCAGTCCGTCCGGGGGCGATGAAAGGACGGCGCGCGGGCCCATAGCCCACCCGTACCCACGTCACGCCATACAGGGCCATCGACCGGATCACCCCCACGTACAGCTGTCGGCACGTAGCACTGGGTCCGCCCACATTCAGCATCAGCCGCGAAAGGGCGGACGCCGCGCCAACAAGCCGGGGAACAAGTCGATGGAGATGCTCCGGGAACCAAAAATGCCCGTCGAGCACCAAGCCCAAGTACTTCATGTGGGCCTGGATGCTGATGGTAACCGACTTCACGGTGATCGAAGCGCTGGCGGGCGGCCCGGCGGTACGGAGGCCATGGAACAAAATTATGTGCGAATTTTATTCCCTTAGTCGTTTTTTACGACACCCACGGGTAAAAGAGGGAGTGGTGAATTGTATTCTTATTCCGTCACCACACGTATAAGTAGATCACTTTCTTTCATGGCCCAAGTCCAAGATGATGATATTATATGTTGTATTTTGAAATAAAAAAATAGCCTGCTTTGTCGCACATCACACTGGAGCTGACTTTTAATAAACATGTTTTGTACAATTTTATATAAGAGAAGTAATTTAAATAAAGAAATGCGTAAGTGTCGGCTGGTTTGGACTTCTGTAATATCTATATTAGTATTGAAAAATCTACTATATTCATTCATTCATCTCAGCTCATATACGTCCCACTGTAGGGTTCGAGCCTCCTCCACAATAGGAGGGAAATTGACCTTACTATAACATGCTGGTCAGACAGCTTGATATAGGGTTTTATTTCGAATGTTCCTTCTCTTGCTTAGGTGATAACACCCATGCAAATAATTGCATATTATATCCCTTAGTCGTCTTTTACGACATCCACGGGCAGGATTGGGAGTGGTGAACTGTATTCTTACTCCGTCACCACATGGACAAAAATTAAAAATTATAAAAATTACATTATTAATTAAAAAATAGAAATAAATGAATTACGAGCACGTGAGAACAATTGAAATTAGTAATGAATTGAAGAAATGATAGAACATTATGTAATTAATATATTTTTTCTAGTCGTGAAAATAAAAAAAAAAATTATACCTTACATCTTATTTATTATAAATTTTATCAGTTCATTCTTCAGTGAACTTATTGATGCTATGAATCAATAAGCCCACCTATTACTGGTTACAGACAATAGCATAACCGTCTGCATTATAGAAACAGAAGTGACGAAAAAATCTTACACTATTTTTTGTTTAGCCTCATGCCCCCAAACCCGTACCATGCCATAAGGCATTTGATGCCAAAGCATTTCATATCAAAACGAATATGTGCCAGTTGAAATTTTGTTCAATCTGTTTATAGTTATTTGTTTAATTTCACATAAAATGTGAAATCGGCATTAGAACCTCTTATAGAGTATAAACATCATAAATGATTTTAAATTTGATTTAAATTGAAACAAGATAAATATAATAAATTTCTACTTTGTTGCTTGATACATGTGTAGATTATCGATCTAATGGAATATTGAGTAGTTGCAGTAAATCACTTTGAAAGAATTCATTATACAGATCTAGTCAGACTAATATAAAGCATGTAAAAAAAAGAAAGGAAACCTTAAGAGACAAAGACGTAAGATTACAAAAAAAATTAACATCAATCTTCATTTTTAATATAATTATGCTATACTTTCACTTTTTAATTTTAGGCATTTTAATATCTCGATGTACATTTTTTTCTTATAATGAACGGGCATGTGTAGCAATTAGCCTTGATATCGCAAAGGCGTTCGATAAAGTCACAGGGGATAACGTAGAACCCATCTTTCGCAACGACCACCATATGGAATCTTTGAGAGACTCTGTTTGCCGTGTGGTGATAGAGTAAGAGTACAATTCACCACTCTTCAATCTTGGCTGTGGATGTCGTAAAAAACGATTAAGGAAGAAAGAAAATCCGTTTATTGTGACCAACAAGACATACAATTGATTTAAATCTATAATACAATAAAATAACAACTGAGATTATTGCCCGTTCCAATGCGTCCCCAACTCAGCATATTGCAGGTTAAAAGAAACCTGCACTCTTGGAATAATAACGGATAGAAGGTAAGTTCGCGCACAAAAAGTGAAGCATTTCAATTGGAGCCTGATAGAGCTTACGTCGGAACCGTTCCGTAATGTACAAGTCATTGTACTGTACGTACGTACGCAACTCTTAAAAAATAAATAGATAATTATGGCGGTTTGTGCAGTCAAATGGTGTCATAACACATTCTAAAAACTTAAAAAGGTTTTTAATATTACTTTTAAAAGTATTTCGACGAATTATGTTAATAAAAACAAAATTTGATTTCATAATTTGTATAGTGGTGTGCGTGTGTATGTGTGTGATCGTCTGCGCGCCATTAGTATTTTTAGATTCATGTTTCGAACGTTCAAAGTATTGACACTATCCTTCTATACATTATTATTCTAAGCCTGCACTGATATTCCGTGGAGGCGCTTTAATGACGTCACGGATGTTAGATACACGAGTCAACATCATCAACATATTTAGACAACATAAATAAAATGAAAAATAAACACATGAAGAAAAAAGAAGGCTATACTAATAAGGGATATAATAAGCCTGTAACATCTCTGCAAGAGAAAGAAAACTCGAAACAAAACTCTATACTAATATGTCTGACTAGCATGGTATAGTATGGTCAATTGCCCTCCTCCTGCTCGAGCCCAACAGTGGGACGTACATAAACTGAAATGATGAGGGACTCTGTTATTGGATCAGATCTTTCTGAGTAGTTGAAGTATTACAATCGTCGTTGATAGCTTCTGCTCCGAGACCTTTTCTCATAAACCCCACACAACTAAATCATTTAATCGCTATAGGTACACATATTTGATATCGATAGTTGATCATCGATTATTTTCAAATCAACCAGTGTTCTTTCGACACGTGAGTCAAATTACTACAAATAAGATCAATTCTCACATCGTTCGTTGAACCGACAACCGTTGGGGAACAAAGGTTCTTGAGTGGCGGCCACTAATCGGATGGCGCAGCATAGGACGACCCCACACTAGGTGGACTGACGACATTCTCAAAGTCATAGGTAGCCGTTGGATGCAAGTGGCGCAGAACCATTCCCATGGGGAGGCCTATGTCCAGTAGTGGACGTCTATAGGCTGATGGATGGAAGATCCATTAATAGAAAAGTTACAGTTTGTTCTTTATTTTACTGGATAATGGCGGAGATGCATCAAATCACTAGAAGAGTCATCTGTAGTTGTCCGACTTTTTAATCAAAAGCAATTCGAAGTAACTTTTGAATGCTTTATTGAATTGATAATATTGTATTAGTTTTAAACAGTTTTATCATTATTATCTCAGACCACACCAGTTACACTATTGAATTCAAGCCACCTCCAAAATGGGACAGAAATTGCCTTACTACACCGCGCTGATCAGAAGTGTTAGCATAGGGTTTTATATCGAGTTACCTTTCACTTGCATAGGTATTATCTGTATAGTTTACGACACCCATGGGAAAGAAAAGAGGTGGTGAATTAAGCACACAGAGAACAGTTTAGTCTTGACTAAAATTTTGTGTGATTGATCTATTTGATGACTGGTAATACAGTCATTTTTTGCAAGTTGAGCAGCTGATCGTTCATTTTTAATTTCGAATTAAAGTCTTCATTATCCTCTTAAAGGCAAGTATGATAATAAAAGTCAGACATGCGTGACTTGAATCACGTGTTGGGCAGGTTTCATTTATAACGTAACAGCAAGTTACGTCTGACTCATTCAATACAGTTACATTTTGTAGATTTTACGCATGGCGAGGGTTAAGAACTCAATATGTAATCCCTCTTTAATCATCTATCTGGGGGCACGGGCAGTAGCAAAAAAAAAGTCGGGCAAAATGCAACACTGCCGTAACATACTTTTCTCACCGACGTCCTCCCCGAGGGGGGGACGTCGGTCGATGGGAGGGTACCCCAATTAGGGGTATTCCGTTGGGCCGACCACTGGAGCAGCGTTAACTTGTCGTCAGACAAAGGCGACGTGGTTTTTGGGTGGGTCGCGGGAGTTGCGTGCTTAAGCCCCTCTGTCGCCCCGGACGGAGTGGTGCGGAGGCGCGCCGACCGCGACCCACCCACAAAAAAAAAAACATACTTTTCTCAAAGCCATTCAGGCCATTTTAGACTCCCTATAAATTCGTTGTTAATAAAACTAGAAGCCTGAATTTTTAGTAACGCAGCAGGCATTGTGTACACATTGTGTATTTCAAATTTGATTCAATTTGAACCAATAGTTTAAGAATTATAACTGGTCAAAATTTCGTAATTTTGTCACTCACTGACTGACTGACCGATCATCAATATTAAAGAGGCACTTCTAGCAGATATAGAAGCTTCAAATTTAGAATACAATTAGTGTTTAGTGTATAAATGAAGGAAAAATTATGAAGCATTGTAATTTTCATCCAGTTGCCGAGATACACTAACTGCATAAATAATTTTGTAAACTCATATAAATATTACATTTGCAGTTAATGAAATGTAACTTTGTAAAAAATTAGAATACATTTGTCGTCATCATTGCTTCCCTATGGGAATCGTAACAACCGGCTTAAGACTGCGCAGATGGCGTAGTGGTTAAGATACCAACGTACCGTGCTAGTGTCGCTAGTTTGAATCCCATGCAAGACAACACCTTGTACGATCCACAAATTGTTGTTCTGAGTCTGAATATAATTTGTGTCGGTTAATTATATGTTCTTTCCGTATGGTGACGAAGTAAGAATACAATTCACCACTCTCTATCTTGCTCGTGGATGTCGTATAAGACGACTATGAGATATGATATGTACATACCATCTGTGCAAGAGAAGTAACACGAAATGAAACCCTATATCAACATGTCTGACCAGCATGGTATAGTGGGTCAAATTCCCTCCCATTGTGGAGGAGGCCCGAGCCCAACAGTAGGACATATGAGGGCTGCGATGATGATGCGATGATGAATTATATGTTTGTAAAGTCCCCCACAATATAAGGATTATAATTCCGTTAGTGCAAGGCGTTATCATTTAAAAAGAAAAGATTCAACAGGAAGGAGAGTGGGCAGCAGCTCTTGCGGGGGAAATGTATGGTATCTTACTGCGAAACCAACCCGCCTACCAAATGTGGCGATTACGTCATTATTCCTCATATGGCGAAGAAAAATGAGCTCTAGTCATGGCAACTCTGTTACCCTTGAGCGTCGTTGGATGCAGGTGCCACAGTACCGCACTTTACGGTGAAGCATGAGGGAGGTCTATATTCTATAGTGGACGGCGATAGGCTGAATGATGATTAGCATAATAGGTGTAGACAGATACCTAGATATAATTATGTTCAAAGATAACTTGTAAAATGGTCAATCAACTTAATGAAAAAGCAAGAGTGGGACATGTCTTTTGAAATTGTACCAAATTCTCCCAAAGTATTAAGCAAACTAAATTGCCTGAAATTTAACTGAAAGAAAGAACGCCATCATTAGGCTCGATTGCCATCAAAACGGAGAGTAGACTAGAGGAGATGTGTTTCAAAAAACCAATCAAATTTCTTTATTTCCACATCTCTCCACTTAGTTTAGATAGAAGTGACTCAAACGGAATGGAGAGATGTCTCATTTTTCAGAGAGTGAGCTCTAAGAAAATCCGTTGTTGGTATTCAAGAAGTAGAAGGTACCGGAAAGAAAAATAATAATAATAATAATAATTTATTTATTTTTCTGACACAAAGGTACTTACGAGCTAATTTCTGTAATTTTACAAATTCTTACTATTTTATAGCCTTTGTGAGAGACTGGTATCTGCACTAAGATAAAAATCCTGTCTGACAGATTACCAGGCCCCCCCTTACAACAGTCATCATAATTATATCACCTTATTTTAAGAAATAAGCGGTAAGTAGTGCGAATCTGATAATACTTAAAAGATAAAAGGTAAGTTGTATATGTATGTGTTTGTATAAATGTGTGTGTGTGTTTGAGAGAGAGAGAATGCGTGTGTGAGTGTATGGTTGTGTGTGTTTATGTGTATATACACATTCGAGTTCATGTTTGCGTATGAGTGTTGTATATATATGTATAATGAATAAGAGTGCTCGTACAATATGTTTAAGTGTATAATTTAATTAGTGTTAAAGTTAATTTTGAGATTAGGATATTGTAATTATTAAGTTTTCAGTCTCTTCGTAAGTTAAATTTTGAAGCAATTTTAAGATAATGCGTCTGCACTTACTTTTTGGTAATGAATATATCTTAAGTATTACATTTATCCGATTATAAATGTAACTTCCTAGAAAGCAGTAAGATTTGTGAGACATACTAAGTTTATAAAGTACTTGTGGGCAAACTCTATTATTTCGGCGTCTTTGTGTAGATGGCTTATACTGAATCTCAGAATGTTTCTTAAGTACGGTGAATAAGATGTAAAGCTGACGTACAGAAAGTACTTGGCATCTTTGGTATAACTCCGTGGTAGGATGGTAGAAGGGAAGGCAGTGAGCAACATTTAGGATGGCTCTTTGAGCACGCTCAAGTGGAAGAATTATTGTCTTTCCTGCTCCACCCCACACTGTTATTCAGTATGTCAATATCGATTGACATAAAGCAGTATAGGTGTTTTTTAATATTGACTTATTCGCCACATGTCTAAGATTTTTAAAAATATAAATTTGTTTTCTAACTCGTGACGCCAATATGTTAATATGAGCCTTATAATTAAGGTTCCTATCCAGTACGACTCCTAGGTAGGTCATAGTATCTACTTTTTCGATATCAGGGCAGAAACATGGATATTGCTCACGTTCACACACACATGAGCAATTATGCGATATTGTGGTATATTTGCATTGGTTAGCGAAATAGGCAAGTATTTTGTTTTCTCGACATTAAGGGTCAAATAATTATTAGATAGCCACGTATTCACGGAACTAAAACCAGCCTGAGCGTATCTATGAACCTCATCCCATGAATTAGCGCTAAATACGAGAGCTGCATCATCTGCATAAATTACAATTTTTCCATGAGATAATTGGAGATTGCACAGATCATTAATAAATGTTAGGAATAATGTAGGGCCCAGTATGCTCCCCTGTGGTACACCGTATTCCACCTCCACATTATCACTCACCCACTCATCAATTTTCATACATTGGAAACGACCAGTTAAATAACTTTGAAAAATCTGGAGTTGAGGACCTCTTACGCCCAGTGTTTCCAATTTCTTAAGTAATAGTGGTACAGAGACTGTCGAAAGCTTTAGCTAGGTCGAGAAATATTACAACAATTTTCATCTTTTCTTCAAGTTTATTAATTATATGGTCTGTTAGCTCATGTACTGCATCATTAGTTGAACGACTTGCTTGAAAACCAAATTGAGAGGGTGATAGTAAATTTTGTGATTCTAAATATTGTTTTAGTCTGTTGTTTAAGATATTTTCTAATATTTTTGAAAAAGTTGGTAAAATCGATATTGGCCGGTAATTTTTGACACAGCCTCTGTCACCACCCTTATGAACAGGATGAATTAGAGCCCTTTTAAAAGCTGATGGAAATATACAATCATGTAGTGACAGATTGCAGACGTAAGTAAGTGGCTTTAACAATGTATCTACATATGTTTTCACTAACTTTCCAGATATAGAATCATACCCGGCAGCATGATCATTTTTTAAATTTAAGATCAATCTTCTAACCTCATCTTCGTCCGTTGGCAAAAGCACGAAAGAATTGGAGGATGAGGTAAATGCGGGCTGTACTAAGGAAGGAATAGTACACGAGTTAATTTTGATAGATTCAGCCAAATTTTTACCAATACCTACAAAGTAAAGGTTAATATTATTCACAGATAAAATGGGATTATTATTTAAAATAAGTTTAACTCCAGATTGTGATGTTTTTTGGTATTAGTTATGGTTTTGATGACGTTCCATAATTTTCTATTATTACATTGACTGTTTGTTAATGCTTTTCTATCATACTCATGTTTTATTTTCTTCAGAAGGGAGTTACAAAAGTTTCGATACCGCAAATAAATTATTTTGTCTGTATTACTATTTGGATATTTTTTCATTTTAGCGTGAAGTCTATCTCTATTTTTAATGCAACGTAGAAGACCGATTGTAATCCATGGTTTCAGAAGCCGTTTACGTCTAGGTACCTTCTTTTGGCAAGTGGAGGCGGTTTGCATACCACTTATGGCTGTTACAAGAAATTCTGTGGCCTGATTCACATCTCTTAGACTATAAATGTGTTCAAAGTTAAATATTGATAAATTCCTCTCAAACGATGCATGATCCAGCTGGTTGACTATTTTATAAGAGTTCCTAGGTTGATTATTTACCCTTAGACTTAAAATTATGCTATAGTGATCGGTAACAGTAGTTGGAGATACAAAACACCGTGTTGGGAATCTGGTTTTGACAAAGATGTGATCCAAACAAGGTAGAGAGTGGGTAGGCATATTAAAAGCTGGAAGCATACCATGTGAGGCCAATAAGTTAAGATAAACTTCAGTTCTAGTATCATGCGATGATGGGGATATATCGATATTCAAGTCATCTGTCAAGATTACATTTTTAATTGATTTTAGTGATGTTAATAAATCATTTAAAGATTCCAAAAATATATTTATGTTTCTGTTACCTGGTGGCCGATATATTGCAATTATGGTGGTATTTATATCAACTTTAATTATCAAACAGTTGGCGTCTAAAATAGTATGCGATGCCGAAATTAAAAAGTTGTGTGTTGATTTGTAATAAATAACTACTGCCTCGTTTTGTGTTCTATTCTTTCGAGTAAAGAAGTAATTGTAACCTTCAATAACAGGCATTATTTGGTTGCTAAGCAACCAACATTCTGTAAATATAATTATATCCCAATCAACATTCGCGCGGCTTAATATAGTATGAAAATTATCAATATTGCGTTTTAGGCTTCTTATATTCTGTAATATGACATTCAGAGCAGATATATCGCTATAAATAACTCCGTTGCAATCATCTATATTGCAAAGGGAGCTATCTGCCACAGATAAACTATCTAAATCATAGTTTAAATCTATATTATCGAATTTTATTTTTATTTAGAATACGTGTTCTTATCTACTGAACGTGCGGTATTATATCGTACACGCAGAAAGTTATGCATAGATATACAACTTTTATGGATCGTAGTATTACTTTAGTAGATTATGTATGGACAGTGTAATTGGAATACTGCTATTATGTTTGTATGAATTAAATATTGTGATTAAAGTTAAATCAAGATGAATAGTTGAATATAATGTATTGTTTATGTTATTAGCATATAAACCGCGCGAATGCATGTCGATGTGACTACTGCTCAACCATTCTTCATTACATAAAATATGATTATTGTAAACTACCATTATAATACAAAATTCCATTGATAGTTTGTTGTGCATGATGATGTTTTGTTGTGATGAGCATGTTTTACTACTTAGACCCAAATAAATGTGACTAATTTTAGTGAAATTATTATGTAAGTTAAGTCTATATAAGCTGTAGAGAAAGTATTGCCTAAAATTACTTACAAATAATATACTATTTAATTTACGTTTATATATATCGTACAAATATTTATCAGTGTAATTGTTTTTAGATAAGTTACTATTTAAGGTATCGCCCATTATATCACATAAATGTATCTTAACATAACCAAATATGATGGATTTCAAGATATTTTTATTATAATATATTATTATAAGAATGCTTATGAATGTTTTTCGTAATTATAATTACTTGACAGGGAAATTGACAAAGCATACTTCTTAGTAACTTATAATATGTTAGTAGATATCTGTGTAGACCTAATTTCTTTGATGTATAACTTAGTAGTATGTTGAACTGAGATTGTGAAAAGGTGTGCTGCCGGCTATCGCTAGGGCGATGGTCGACAGCGTCGGGAATTGGGACGCGGTCGCAGCCTTCTGCGAGACGGTGATCTCGCGGAAGGAGGTGGCGGATCGTCTGCGCGAGGAGCGCAGCCTCGATGAGGAGATCCGCCGCCGGCGACTGAGGCGGCGTAGGCGCAACTATCTGCGCCTCATGCCGCCCTAGCCGAGGCCGCGGGTGACGTGACCGGGGTTTAGTCCGTCACCCGCCGAGAGGCCGACAGCGTGAGGAAAGACCGACGTCCTCCCCGAGGGGGGGGGACGTCGGTCGATGGGAGGGTACCCCAATTAGGGGTATTCCGTCGGGCCGACCACTGACGACAAGTTAACGCTGCTCCAGTGGTCGCCCCAACGACGAAGGCGACGTGGTTTTCGGGTGGGTCGCGGGAGTTGCGTGCTTAAGCCCCTCTGTCGCCCCGGACGGAGTGGTGTGGAGGCGCGCCGACCGCGGCCCACCCACAAAAAAAAAAAAACAAGTTTTATAAGAATTTCTTGTAAAGTATGTTGTGTGAAGTTACATCCGATTTATGTTTGTGGCCCAGTTATATAAAACATTTGATAATTATATTTCTGTAGGACCTGTTTTGTGAGAGTTGGAACTTGACGACGAACAGTCTGCTGTGGCGAGATTCAAGATTGTTATCATTCGACTTTTATTACTGGTTTTAAAAGCTAATATTATGTATCTGCTTGTACCGTGTAGTGATGTAAGTAATACCTTTTCACACGTAAGTGTAGGACCCGATTCATGCTTTTGGCTGTTTTAGTAGCTTAGTACGGTATAATTTTTTTTTTCGTAAATTATATTTTTGACGAACTTATTTAAATGTATATTAATAAAAAATAAAAATGATGAAATAATGAAAAAAAAAATATCAAAAATTAGAAAGAAAGAAAGAAAATAAGATAATTACAAAAAGAGAATAATAATAACACCGGGATTCGATCTCACGCTGTTTGAATGCGACTGGACAACTTTTCAACTGAACTATTGTCTTGACGGCGACGGCGAAATTTGAATCCATATTCTATTGACATTTTATGTCATTGTATTGATTAGCTAAAAACACCGACAAGACAACATTATCTACAAATAAAACCTAGCTAGATCGATTTTTGGCCTCGAAACCTCTCGTATGCTAAATAGTATGCTATATATATATATATATATATATATATATATATATATATATATATATATATATATATATATATAATATCAGGTTGACCGAGCCTCGCTCGGAATATTTTTGTAGAATTTATTTAGATATATATTAATAAAAATGAAAAATATATAAAAAAAATTACAAAAAGAGAATAATAATTACACCGAGATTGGATCCGACGCTGTTCGAATCCCAAAATTATCAAAATTTGAACCGATCAACGTCCCACCTGAGCTATCGTAACTCACGACATTGATATCGAAATTTGAATTCATATTCTTTTAATATTTAATGTCATCGTATTGTTTTGCTAAAAACACGGACAAAACAACATTTTCTATAAATAAGACCTAGCTAGATCGATTTTTTGGACCCGAATCCTCTAGTATGCCAAGTTTCAACGAAATCGTTCGAGCCGTTTCTGAGATCCTGAATATATATATATACAAGAATTGCTCATTTAAAGATATAAGATATATATATATATATATATATATATATATATATATATATATATATATATATATATATATATATATATATATATATATATATATATATATATATATATATATATACAATAATTGCTCGTTTAAAGATATGAGATATTGTGATCGAATAGTGTTTGAAGGATCTAGTGCAACCATAATCTTCTTTACATAATATTTGAAAATGTTGCATCACACTTGAGCTGATAGTTTTCAATTTAATTTATTATTTCCGTATGGTTGGTTGTTGTAGAAGACGACTAAATAATTATAATATTTATATTTTTTTCATTGCAAACGTTGGCAAACGAGCTAACAATACACCTGATGGTAACTGATGCTGTCGCTCGTGGATATGAAATAATATATTATAACTAGCAACCCGCCCTCGCTGCGCTTCGGTTTTTGTCGCCTTATCCCCGTAGTGCCCGTTCCCGTGGGAATATCGGGATAAAATATAGCCTAGTTTACTCCCTGATATTATAGCTTTCCATTGGTGAAAGAATTGTTTAAATCGGTCCAGCCGTTTTGAAGATTACCCGGAACAAACAGACAGACAGACAAAAAAATATAAAGTGATTTTTAGGCATATGTATAGTGCAAATAACCATGTGAGCATGAAAAAGGCCTATTATTTTGACATTACAAACAGACACTCCAATTTTATTTATTGGTATACGAGTATGTAGATAATTACATGCAAGGCAAAGAAAAGTAGAAATAAAAGCCTATATTAACATTTGACCAGTGTGGCATAGTAGGTCAATTTTACTCTCATTGTGGAAGACGCTCGAACTCAACAGTGGAATGAATATGAGCTAAGATGATGATGATGACAGTTAAAATAAATATAGTTAAAAAAAACTAAAAAACACGCTTTCATAGCATATAAAACTAAACATTTAGTTAAAAAAGCGGATTATTGCATTGTCATCGGTCTTTGATAGATGTGCAAAGTTTAAAGAAAATTTGATCGCTTAAAGTAGGGCAAAATCGAGCTCAAAGGTGGACGTTACAAACAAACAGGTGAAGCTTATAAAAGCGTGTTAAAAAAGTTGATAAATCATTCAATTTTTATGCCGGATGTGACCTGGCATTCATACTCCGATCCGGTGGTAATTTATTGGATTTCTTTAAAATTAGCGACCCGCTCATTACGCTGCCGTTACTGCCACTTTGGTCCCTCATTTTAAATGTACAAATCTCCTTAGAATCTCGGCGAAGAGTTCAAAGATTTCTGTGAAATTTTGCTCTTATCCAAAAAAATTAGGTTCGACGAAGTACATATTCTGTTATCGCTTTTAGATTTTACTCGCGGCTTCGTCTGCATACAATTCTAATAAAATAGTTCTTTTTTTTTGGGTGGTGGATTGCGGTCGGCGCACTCCTCGCACCACTCCGTCCGGGGCGACAGTGGGGCGTAAGCACGCACTCCCGCAACCCACCCGCGATGCACGTCGCCTTCGTCGTTGGGCCGACCACCGGAGCAAGGTGGCTTGACGTCAGTGGTCGGCCCGACGGAATACCCCCTATTTGGGATACCCTCCCATCGACCGACGTCCCCCCCTCGAGGAGGAAGTCGGTCTTTCCTCACACGGTCGGCCTCTCGGCGGGTGACGGACTATTCCCCCGGTCACGTCACCCGCGGCCTCGGCTAAGGCGGCATGAAGCGCAAGTATTCGCGCCTACGCCGCCCCAGTCGCCGGCGGCGGATCGCCTCATCGAGGCTGCGCTCCTCGCGCAAGCAATCCGCCGCCTCCTTCCGCGAGACTACTGCCTCGCAGAAGGCAGCGACCGCGTCCCAGTTCGTCGGCACCGATGATTGCGACGAGTTCACGACGCTACTTTGCCCAAGCGGCACAGACCTCAAGCGTATGCTGCGCCATGTCCTCATCGCAATCGCAGTGGTGGCAGGACGGTGTACTCTCCCTCCTAGCGACCTTGTGCAGGTATTTAGCGAAACACCCCTACCCCTTCAACACCTGCACCAGTCGGAAGGAGAGCACCTCGTGGCGCCGTTTCAACCACTGCACCAGCACCGGCCGGAAGGCCTCCATGGTCCGCACCCCGAACCGAGGCCTCTCCAGCCGGACTGCCCAACGGGCAATGACGTCTCGAATAAAATAGCTGTAAAACGATTTTTGATTGGTTTCTTACGCTATTAATATTGTTGTAATATATAAATTATTATGTTTAAATGTTTAAATACTTTTAGGATATTTAAAATTAAACTTAATTTTAATAAAATACGGAACACCTCTTCTGTCAATTCTGTTAAAGAATGATTATGCAAAATTTGAAATAAATTGGTTCAAGCAATCACGCTGTCCCATACAATCTTGGTCGCCCGTTTCTCTCTCCAATAGGGGAAGAATCTTGGAATATACTTTCTTATGGGATGCCTACGTTATAAAAAGAATACACCCTGCAAGTTTGAGATCTCTACAGATTAATGGTTTAGGCTGTGCATTGATCCGTCAGTCAGTTATTCAGGACAAAGCATTTTATATGTATAAATATATCACAGCCTATATACGTCCCGCTGCTTGGCTCGAGCCTCCTCCATTATGCGAAGGAATTTAACCTACTATACCACAGTGGTTAGTCATGTATGGGTTTATTTTTCGAGATTTCCTTTCCTTGCATAGATGTTTTATGCATATTATATCCCTTAGTGGTCTTTTACAACAACCACGGGTAAAATAGGGCCTGGTGAATTATATTCTTACTCTGTCACCACACAGAAGACCAAACACATTTTTATTTATTATGAAGAGTATTGATTATTTTGATGAAAATGAGTAGCTTTTTTCCATACAAACTTTGCCCGATGGGAGGGCACCCCAAATAGGGGGTATTCCGTTGGGCCGACCACTGATGAAAGTAACCCTGCTCTGGTGGTCGGCCCAAGACGAAGGCGACGTGCACGTGGGTGGGTTGCGGGTGTGCGTCCTTACGCCCCTCTGTCGCCCCGGACGGAGTGGTGCGAGAAGCACGCCGACCACAACCCACCCAAAAAAAAAAAATACCAACTTTGCCACTGCGTTTCAGGTACTTTGGAGTTTATCTTTGTAAAATTATTTTATAGTAAATATGTACGACATTAATAAAAGGATTATTAAAATTTCATGTTTCTGGTTTTGGTAGTTTCGGCTTCGCGTAGGTGAACGACTAGCTTCTACTTATGTGTAAATTACCGTTTACTTGCGACTTCGTCTGGCTTACAAGTCGAAAATGGTCCTCACAGGATTTTTTTTTATTGTTTTTTTACGTTATTAATTTTGTTATAACATACAAATTGCTGTTTAAATACTTATAAAATATAACAACCTGTATTATAGTGTAGGGATTTAAAGGTTAAATAAACAAGAAAATAAACATTAGTTATATTTTATGAAATGAATTTCAACAAAATATGAGATACGTCTACAATTCTGTTAAAATAATGTTTATGTTAAAAATTTGGGGGGGGCGCGGCCGGAGCACCTCCTCGTGGTGCTCCCTGGTAACGTCCATTTGGACGTCAGGCGTCCATTTGGACGGCCAAGATTCCGGCAGGGGGGGGGGTCTCCGCGTGCGGCTCTGGTGGCAGAGCGCACGGCGGATCTGACCCGGGGCCAATGGGGCGGATGTGCCTCATGGCACTCCGTCGCCAGGGACGGTTGCGTCACGGCCCGGGGCGTGACGGGTCGGTCGCTCGCGAGCGGCCAGACCCGGAAGGCCCAAACCGTAATCCTGAGCAGGGGGGTCAGGACCGGGGGTCTTCGGACCGCGGGGAAGAAAACCCCTATAAAAAATCACCCCAATCTTAAGTTTGGCCACTCGGCGAGGAGATGTATGACTGGTGGGTTAAGAAGCGCGCGAGCGTCCAGTCGTTAGAGTGGTAGTCAAGGCAAGACTTAAAAACGTCCAACAAGATATGGCAGAAGTCAATACACGTTTAACTTCACCAGAGGGTCCCGGCCAGGCCGGGGAATCCCTTGCTGTGCCGGTGCTTGCGCGCGACGTCCATTTGGAGTCGCGCCCAAGTCCCGGCACAGTCAGTCCCCAATCGTATGGGTGGGGGACAACTACTGCCTCAGAAGCCGAGAGCCCGGCTCAACATCAAGTGGCTCAGGGGGGGAGGGGAAACGAGGAGGAGGTGCAGGTGCGGAAGAAGACCCGGAGGACGAAGCCGAGGCGTTCCGCCGCTGCACGAGCCCGCATTAGCGCCAATGCATCGAAGGCGTGGCGGGCGCGGATGAAGGCTGAAGCCATTGCCGCACGCGACGAGGGCGGCAGCATTGCTGCTGCAGGGCCGTCGCGGGACGGGGGTGGCGTTGCTGCCCAGCCGTCGGAGGAGAGGATGGAGACCACTGCAGGGCCGCCGCGTGAGGAGAGCGGCAGCAGCAGCGGGTCCGAGCACGAGGGCGGCATTGCCGCAGAGCCGTGCGTGAGGTTAGCAGGCGAAAGCTCCGAGCTGTCGAGCGATGAGGGCGGCATTGCCGCAGAGCCGTCGCAGGATGAGGGCGGCAGTGCCGCAGGGCCATCAGAGCGTCAGGAGACGGATGCGTCGGAGATGGTGCTGACGGACGTGGGCGGAAGTGCCGCAGAGCCGTCCGCGAGAGGAGGAGAGGAGAGCAGCACCCCTTGGGTGCTAGTCGGCCGGAGTAGGGACGAGGGCGGTGGATGCGCCGCAGGTAGTCAGATGCAAGGCGCGCCGTCAGTTGAGGGTGCAGTTAGGCCGTCGTCGTTGCCGTCGTCGCCGTCGTCGTCGTCGTCGCCGAGGAAGAGGACGGAGGGGGCTGCAAAGGCGCCAGCTCCAGCCCCAAGTGCGAGGAAGAGGGAGGAGGCCCTCCCCCCGAGACCCTGGAAGCGCCCCCTGCAAGAGGGTGGCCGCTCCAACACCGACTCGGAGGGGAGTTCCATCACCATGCCTCCTCCCAAGGTCCCGACCATGCGCCGGGGGCGCAGAGGCCGAGGATCGGTGGTGGCGGCGTGGCCGGGGACACCGGGTCCGGCCGGCCACGGTGGCGAGGTGGCGGCCCTCCAGGCCGCGAACGCCCGCCTTAGTGAGGAGGTCTCCGGCTTGCGGGAACGCAACCGCAAGCTGGAGACGGAGCTATCGGCGGTGCGACGGGAGAACCGCGGGTTGGCCAAGGAGATGGCCGACCTGCGGGCCCAGTTCGCGCGCCTGGCGCCGGCCGCGCCGCCTGTGCCGGCCTCGCCACCGAAACGGGCTGCGCCGGGGAGGGCGGGCCCGTCGTCTGCGCCCGTGGCGCCGGCTGCGCCCGTCGCGGCTGCTGCGCCAGCTGCACCCGTCGCGGCTTCGGCGCTTCCTCCCCTCGTCGTGGTCCCTCCGCCGGCTCGTGGCCGCGGGAGACCTCGGAGGGGGGAGGAGCCGCCGCCCGACGAGGTGCACGGCGTGTCGGAGTCGGCGGTACGCGTGATCCTAGCCCGAGTAGGGGTGATGGTGGATGCGCGTATCGCCGCCGTAGCGGCCAGGCTCCCGCCTGAGCCGCCCCTCCGACCGCCGCTCGCCGCGGACAAGGCGAGGCGGCCGCAAGCGTCAGCTCCCACCCCGCTGCCCTGTCAGGGTGGCCGCGTGGTGAGCTACGCTGCGGCCGCGGCCGGGCCCAAGGGGGCCAAGAAGGCCGGCAAGGTGCCGGCTCCCGCCAAGGCCGGGCCGCGGCCGGCGCCAGCGGCTGCACCGCAGGCGCCGGCCAGCGCACCCGCGACCGCTCCTGCTGCGCTCAGCGCTGCTGCCAGGCTCGAACAGGGCTGGCAGGTGGCTGAGCGGAGCAGGAAGGCACGCGGCCAGAAGCGGAGAGCGGCGGCCAAGAGTGCCGCCGTGGCCGCCGCTCCCCAGGCGGGAGCCGGCAGAAAGGGGAAGAAAAGGTCGCGCAGGGGCCTCAAGTCGCCGAAGACGGCCGCGGTGGTCATCACCGTGCTGCCTGAGGCGGCTGAGAGGGGCCTCAACTATGAGGCCGTCCTAAAACGCGCCCGGCGGGAGCTGGACGTCTCCGGTATCGGGGGCGTCGAGGCGAGGACCCGCAAGGCCCGGACAGGGGCTCGAATACTCGAGTTCCCTGGGGCCGAGGGCGCGAAGACGGCCGATAGTTTGGCCACGATGTTGAGGGGGCTGTTCGGGCCGGAGGATGGTGTCCGAATCGCCAGGCCTGTCAAGTGCGCAGAGATGCGCCTGACGGGCTTGGACGATTCCGTGACGGTGGAGGACGTCCGGGAGGCCATTATGGCGCGTACCGGATGTGCCTCGGACACCGTCCGGATTGGCACCATCCGCACTGGTCCGGGCGGCGTCGGTGCTGCCTGGGTGCAGTGTCCGGTGGAGTCGGTCAAGCAATTGGCCGACTCAGGCAGGCTCCTCGTGGGCTGGAGCTCGGCGCGGGTAACCGTGCTAGAGCCCCGGCCCGCGAGGTGTTACAAATGCATGGCGGTCGGGCATACCCGACCGACATGCAAAAACTGCTTTGACTGCAGCGGGCTATGTTTCCGTTGCGGTCAGACCGGACACCAGGCGGCATCGTGCTCTGCGGTGCCCCACTGCCCCGCGTGTGCGGCAGGCAATAGGCCTGCCAAACACCGCATGGGCTCTGGGGACTGCAGACCCCCGGCATCGGCCCCGAAGGGGCGGGACGGCCCATCGACCGGGCCAGTCCCCGCTCCGAGCGCGGCCCGATCGCCCGTCAGCGCGGAGGAGGTGACGATGGATACGGACCGTTAATGGACCCCGTATCCATTCGTCTCCTCCAGGCCAACCTCAACCACACCGCCGGTGCGCAGGACGTGTTCCTGCAAGCCATGGCGGAGTGGTTGATAGGAGTAGCCGTAGCCGCGGAGCCGTACGTGGTGCCCGACCGGCCTAACTGGTTGGGTAGCACCGATGGCACCGTGGCAATCGTCGCCTCCACGTCGTGGCCTTCGTCGCCTCTGACCCTTAGGGACAGGGGCGTCGGATACGTCGCGGCGGACTGGGGGGAGATTACGCTCCTCGGAGTCTATCTCTCCCCTAACTGGAGTGTGACCGATTTCGAGGCCTCCCTCACCATCATGGAGGCCTCGTTACGGCGAATGGCATCGCGCCAGGTCTTCGTCTTGGGGGACTTCAACGCCAAGTCCATGGCGTGGGGGTCTCCCCGGACGAACGACCGAGGACGGGCGATCGAGGAGTGGGCGGCGGCACTGGGCCTCTGTTTGCTGAACAGGGGCTCGGTGCATACGTGCGTGCGACAACGGGGCGGGTCGATAGTGGACCTTTCGTTCGCTAGCCCCGAGGTCGCCGCACGCGTGGGGAGCTGGCGCGTCGTGGAGGAGGTGGAGACCTTGTCGGACCACCGATATATCCGGATGGAGGTCTCCCCGGTAATCCCGACGCCCAGCAGGGGTCACGGGGCGGATGGACGTCCTGCGTTCCCGCGATGGGCTGTGGGTCGCTTAGACCGGGACCAGCTGGCGGAGACAGCCATCGTTTACTCGTGGCTGTCCTCTGCCAACCAGTCGGACGGGGTGGACGCCGAGGCTGGCCGCATCCGCAGTGCGTTGACGCAGATCTGCGATGCGGCCATGCCCCGGGTACGGCGTCCGCCCCCGAGGAGGGCGGTCCACTGGTGGTCCCGGGAGCTGGCGGATCTCCGGGCCGCGTGCATTCGCGCCCGGAGGGCCTACACCCGCAGCCGGCGGCGGCAACGCGACGCGGAGCGGGAGGCCTTGCTGTATGAGGGCTACCGCAATGCGCGGTCGGCCTTCAGGCTGGCCGTCCGCTCCGCCAAGGACGTCAGTCGGCAGGAGATGCTGGACGGTCTCGATCGTGACCCCTGGGGACGCCCCTATCGCGCGGTGCTGAATAAGCTCCGCGCGCGGGGCCTTCCCCTCACCGAGACTCTCCAGCCCAGCCTTCTCACCCGGGTCGTCGAGGACCTGTTCCCGCGGCGGGCGGAACACACGCCCCCGGTCATGGCTCCGCCAGACACTGACCGGGAGGCCGACGACGACAGTGTTCCGCCCATCACGGAACCCGAGATGGGAGTGGCGGTGGCGCGCATGTGCGCAAAGTCCACCGCCCCCGGGCCCGACGGTGTTCCAAACCGCGTGTTGGGCCTGGTCCTCGACCACCTGGGTCCCCGCCTCAGGGAGCTGTTCGACGCGTGTTTAGCGTCCGGACGGTTCCCTGGGTGCTGGAAGGAGGGAAGGCTGGTGCTCCTGCCGAAGCCGGGACGGTCTCCGGGGTCGCCTTCGGCCTACAGGCCTATCGTGCTGCTCGATGACACGGGCAAGCTACTGGAGAGGGTGGTAGCTGCCCGCATCGAGCGGCACCTCGTCGGCACGGGGCCCGATCTGTCGGACGCCCAGTTTGGGTTTAGGAGGGGTCGTTCGACGATCGCGGCTCTGTTGCGCCTGAGGGCCGTGGCGACTGAGGCCGTCACCGGTGGGGGAGTGCTGTTGGCGGTGTCCCTAGACATCGCCAACGCATTCAATAGTCTGCCATTCAGCTGCATCAGGGAGGCGCTCCGGTATCACGGAGTGCCAGCTTACCTGAGGCGGCTAGTGGCAGACTATTTGGTGGGGCGCAGCGTCCTCTGTACCAACCGAGCAGGGGACGTTGTGCGAACGCCCATGACGTGCGGTGTCCCACAGGGGTCGGTCCTCGGACCCACCCTGTGGAACATCGGCTACGACTGGGCGTTGCGGGGGAGCCTCCCGCCCGGGCTGGGCGTGATTTGTTACGCCGACGACACGCTCGTCACAGCCCGCGGTGGGACGCTAGAAGAGGCGGTAAGCCTGGCGACCTATGGCACCGAAGAGGTCGTCAGGCGGATCGAGGCGCTGGGGTTGAGGGTCGCCCTGGACAAGACGGAGGCCCTCTTGTTCCATGGGCGCCTTATGAGCCCTCCCATCGGCGTCTCGATCACCGTCCGATCGGTTGACATCAGCATCCGGGCCCATATGAGGTACTTGGGCCTGGTGCTCGACGGGCAATGGTGGTTCCGGGAGCATTTCCGCAGGCTCGCTCCGCGGCTCGTCGGCGCGGCGTCCGCCCTATCGTGGCTAATGCCGAACGTGGGCGGACCGAGCGCTACGTGCCGACGGCTGTACACGGGGGTCATCCGGTCGATGGCCCTGTACGGCGCACCGGTGTGGGCGGGGTCCTTGACCGTCCGACTTAGGGCCCTTCTGTGGCGACCACAGAGGGTCATGGCGGTCAGGGCCATCCGCGGATACCGCACGGTTGCGACGGAGGCAGCGTGCCTATTGGCCGGGACTCCCCCGTGGGACCTGGAGGCGGAAATGCTCGCCGAGTTGTATCGGCGGGTGTCGGGGGTGCGCGGGGAGGGCGGTGTGATCTCGTTAAGGGATCTCACCGCCTGGCGCGTCGACGCCCGCCGAGACGTCATTGCCCGTTGGGCAGTCCGGCTGGAGAGGCCTCGGTTCGGGGTGCGAACCGTGGAGGCCTTCCGGCCGGTGCTGATGCAGTGGTTGGAGAGGCGGCACGGGGTGCTCTCCTTCCGACTAGTGCAGGTGTTGACGGGGCACGGGAGCTTCGCCAAATACCTGCACAGGGTCGTGAGGAGGGAGAGTACACCGTCCTGCCACCACTGCGATTGCGACGAGGACACGGCGCGCCACACGCTCGAGGCCTGCGCGGCTTGGGCAGTGCAGCGCCGTGAACTCGTCGCAATCATCGGTGCCGACCTGACGCTGCCGGCCATCGCTAGGGCGATGGTCGACAGCGTCAGGAACTGGGACGCGGTCGCAGCCTTCTGCGAGACAGTGATCTCGCAGAAGGAGGCGGCGGATCGTCTGCGCGTGGAGCGCAGCCTCGATGAGGAGATCCGCCGCCGGCGACTGGGGCGGCGCAGGCGCAATTATCTGCGCCTCATGCCGCCCTAGCCGAGGCCGCGGGTGACGTGACCGGGGATTAGTCCGTCACCCGCCGAGAGGCCGACCGCGTGAGGAAAGACCGACGTCCTCCCCGAGGGGGGGACGTCGGTCGACGGGAGGGTACCCCGCGTAGGGGGTATTCCGTCGGGCCGACCACTGACGACAAGTAAACCTGCTCCGGTGGTCGGCCCAATGACGAAGGCGAGGTGGTTTTCGGGTGGGTTGCGGGAGTTGCGTGCTTAGGCCCCTCTGTCGCCCCGGACGGAGTGGTGCGGAGGCGCGCCGACCGCGACCCACCCCAAAAAAAAAAAAAAAAAAATGTTAAAAATTTTAAAGAAATTGGACCAAGCTATCACGTTTGGTCAATCTCTGTCCCCCTTTTTAATCTCATTATAGATATAATTTCTGAAAATCCTTTCTTACAAGCCTACAATATACAAAGAATACATCTTCCAAGTTTAAGTCATTCAAGACATGGCATTGTATATGTACGAAAGAAGCCTTTAAAGTTATTACTTCGTTTAAAGTTATAACATCTATACCAATAAATAAAATTGGAGTGTCTGTTTGTAATGTCAAAATAATAGGCTTTTTTCATGCTCACACGGTTATTTGCACGACACCTATGCCTAAAATAGCAATTAAAAAATTTTTATCTGTCTGTCTGTCTGTTTGTTCCGGGTAATCTTCAAAACGGCTGGACCGATTTCAAAAATTCTTTCACCAATGGAAAGCTATAATATCAGGGCGTAAACTAGGCTATATTTTATCCCGGTATTCCCACGGGAACGGGAACTACGCGGGTAAAACGACTATAACCTATAACCGAAGCGAAGCGAGGGCGGGTTGCTAGTACTATAATAAAATCATACATCGCATGATGAATTTCTACGCAAAAATTTACTAATAAATGTATGGCTCATAGCATAAGAATAATGTAGATTTCTCATAAAATATGAGACTCAAATGAGGTCACACTAACGTAATCCGACTTGCGTAAACTGACGCTTTCTTTCTTTAATATAGGAAGTTAATTTAATTTAAATATGTAGTAGAAAAAAAGTTATCATTTATTTTATTTAGAATATGCATTTCAAATGAATTTGATCTGGTTTTGAGTTGCGTTTCCTTGATCGTTAAAAGATATCAGTATAAATGAGATGTATCTATTCATTTATCAATTTGCCAAATTCCACTATAGGATGGCTTTCCGTCATCTATACCAATAAATAAAATTGGAGTGTCTGTTTGTAATGTCAAAATAATAGGCTTTTTTCATGCTCACACGGTTATTTGCACTATACATATGCCTAATATACACTTTATATTTTTTTGTCTGTCTGTATGTTCGTTCCGGGTAATCTTCAAAGCGGCTGGACCGATTTTAAAAATTCTTTCACCAATGAAAAGCTATAATATCAAGGAGTAACATAGGCTATATTTTGTCTCGGTACTCCCACGGGAACGGGCACTATGCAGGAAAGACGACTGAAACCGAAGCGAACCGAGGGCGGGTTGCTAGTCATTAATACATACATAGTTTTAGAAAAAACAAATATTTTTAATATTACAACTCTAGTTATAAATTGAACGACTGATTTATAATATTGACCTTGTATGGAGCCCTGTTCCTTGCACGTTTGGAAGAGATTAATAAAAGTTTAATTTAATAAATAGTGATTACATCTAGAATAAAAGAAAATAATTTATATGTTACACAATAAAACAAAGTATTAATCAATAATTTGTTTAATTTATTCAGTAAATGAACTAATAAAAACTGTTTATTCGTTACAGCGGCCTGCCATGGTCCACCCACCTTATGAGTTTATTTAAAAAAAAAACTGACCAATATTATTAACATTCCGTGTGGTGACGGAGTAATAATTTAATCGGTCTCTTGCCCTTGGATGACGTAAAAGACGAGTAAGGGATATAACGCGCATATAAATCTTGAAAAAAATCTGTCTGACCAGCATGGTATATTAAGGTCTATTTCCCTCTTATTGTAAAAGGAGGTTCGAGCCCAGCAGTGGGACGTATATGAGCCGAAATGATGATTAGTGTAATCGAGATGTGGCTATTCGTTTATCAATTTATAAAATTCTACTATGGCTTTCCAAAAACTTCTAATTAATATTATAAGCCTTCCGTGTGATGACGGAGTAAGAACGCAATTCACCACTACTTTTCTTGCCCATGGATGTCGTAAAAGACGACTATGGAATACGATAATATCTATGCAAGAAATAGATCTTAACTGCATACATCCCTTAGCCGACTTTTATTACACCCACGGGAATAAAACTGGATAGTAAATTGTAATCTTATTCCGTAACCACGCGGATATTAAATGTTGATATTTTTAATAAAAAAATTTAGATGGTTAATTACAAAATCGCGATTTTGTTTATTATTTTTTTTTACATAACATTTCAAGCTACTTAAATAACATATTGTTATTAATTTTTTAATATTTATTAGCGATTTAATTGGACTAATAATACTTAATACTTTTATATAATACTTTTAGTTGTAAATTGAATCACAATATTATGTATCTTTGGCTAAATAAACTAATCAACAATTGTAATATGCATACAACATCTATGGAAGAGAAGGAAAAATCAAAATAAAACCATGTATCAACCCGTCTGACCAGCGTGGTACATGCACAGTGTGGCTTAATTTCCCTCTTATTATAGAGGAGGCTCGACTTGCTGTGTGGTAGCGGCTTCGAATACTACCAACCCTTGCTTTGCTCGTGGGTGTCGTCGTAAAAGACGACTAAGAGCCCTAGATTGACCCGGACCAACTCCATCTGGTACCATTTGGGTCAACGATTACATTCCCAAGGAGGGTTGACGTCAGGCAGGCGGC
The DNA here is from genome assembly GCA_032191425.1 of Lymantria dispar. Lineage (NCBI taxonomy): Eukaryota > Metazoa > Arthropoda > Insecta > Lepidoptera > Erebidae > Lymantria > Lymantria dispar. The sequence goes on from CM063464.1 coordinate 21,897,030, forward strand.
CGGTCATAAAAGTCATTGCCGAAACTTTTTGCAATATGTCAAAACAGATGACATATTGCGTCGACCCCAAGTAATTGGGATAAGAGCAAGATGATGATGATGATGATAGAGGAAGCTCGAGCCCAGCAGTGGGACGTATATGAGCTGTGATGACGAATCAACATATCAGCTGATATACGTCCGACTACTGTACTTCTTCACAATAGGAGGATATTGTCAAATGGAGCGGAATTTTTTTTTATTGCCGGTGGCATAAAGTGGCAAACGAGCAAGTAGCACACCTGATGGTAAGTGACACTGCACCTTTGCAATACCAGGGCCAGAGCTAGGCCGTTGCCTACCGTGAAGAAAATGCTCTTTTTAAACCTTGTTTAAAGAAGGATATGTCATAGCACTCGGGAAACGCAGCAGCAGGTAATTCATGCCATTATCGGTGCCGATCTGGCGTTGCCGACCATCGCCAGTGAGATACTCGTCAGCGTCAGGAACTGGGACGCAGTCGCCGCCTTATGTGAGGCCGTAATCTCACGGAAGGAGGCGGCGGATCGTGTGCGAGTAGAGCTCTTATTCGGCGAGAGGTGAGGTTACCCGAAAGGGTATTCCGTCAGGCCGACCACTGACGACAAGTCACATCTGCTCCGGTTGTCGGCCCAAGAACGAGGTGACGTGGGTACGGGTGAGTTATGGGCCCGCGCGCCGTCCTTTCCTCGCCCTGGACGGACTGAACCACCACCCATAAAAAAAAAAAACAAGGTAATTCATGCCAGTTCGCACGTACGTGGGAGAAATGATCGCTGGAAGCGTACAGTTGAAGACCATAACGTTTCCAGGTGAAATGGATGACACTGCTACGATGTCGAATGGTACGTTAGTAGAATGGTACCAGCTCAAACAGTTCCTCGAATTGACCTCATTATAACATGTTGGTCATGGTCACATAGGTTGGTATTGGGTTGTCGAATTTTTCTTCTCTTGCGCAGATGTTATATATGTCATCGTAAAATTGTACTAACCGTTAGTTTATAAACTATCTAGTGAGATTATAAACTATCGACAGATTGTGAATGGACACAAAAATTTACGATCTAACGCTTATATTTTCGTAAGATTATAAACTGACTATGTTCAACCGTCAAATTGTGATTTTAATACTTTTAACCATCCGTTCAAAAAGAAATGACCTAATCACAGCACTGTCTTACAATTTCTCGCCTGCGAATTTGTGAACCGTCCTCTGATTGGTTGGCGTTATAGATAGCACGTGTTCGTGTGCATAAAGTTACAAACATAATTATCAGCAATGAAAAAGCTCATTGTCAGCAAATATTAACGTACATTATTAAATACCATCAAAAAACTGTTTTTAATATCTTTAAATTGATATAATGTACTAATGTCGCTAAAATAATAATGGCGGCGGGACAGCGTGTGAAAACAATGATTCGTTGAATCAATCAGCGTGCACTTTGCGTTTAGTTCACAATTTGACGGTTGAACATAGTCAGTTTATAAACTTACGAAAATATAAGCGTTAAATTGTAAATTTTTGTGTCCGTTCACAATCTGTCGATAGTTTATAATCTCACTAGATAGTTTATAAACTAACGATTCGTACAATTTTACGGTGACATATACATATTATATACAAGTCATCGTTTACGACATCCACGGGCAAGATAGGGAATGTCGAATTGTATTCTTATTCCGTTACCACACGGACTGCCTCTTGTATAGATATTATTTACACATTGATTAACCTATTGACAAGAAAGTGGATGGTGAATTGTACATTTTTTATACGAATCTTAAATGAAAGAAAGAAAGAAAACAGTTTTATTTTGCAACCTCATATTTTTTTCAAGCAATGAATTTTTTTTTTTTTTTTTTTTTTATATATTCACGCCTTTTTCCCATAGGGGTAGGCAGAGTCCACTGCCCTCCACCTGCTACGATCTTTGACATATTCAGCGTAGCAAAGCGGTTCTCTGTGGGCCACTTTTCGCCCCCGACGGAAACGAGACGTGACGTGTCGCGAGCCACATCGCCGCCATTCGTACAGTTTTTTAATTTTTGAAACTCATTGCGTTTCCGCGAGAAATACATACACATATAATTAACGGACACAAATTACATCCAGACTCAGAACAACAATTTGTGGATCGCACAAAGTGTTGTCCTGCGTGGGATTCGAACCCCCGACACTGGCGCTGTAGGTCACTAGCATTAACCACTACGCCATCTGTGCAGCAATGAATCTATAGCAATAAATAAAATTGGAGTGTCTGTTTGTAATGTCAAAATAATAGGCTTTTTTCATGCTCATACGGTTATTTGCACGACACCTATGCCTAAAATAGCAATTAAAAAATTTTTGTCTGTCTGTCTGGCTGTTTGTTCCGGGTAGTCTTCAAAACGGCTGGACCGATTTCAAAAATTCTTTCACCAATGGAAAGCTATAATATCAGGGCGTAAACTAGGCTATATTTTATCCTGGTATTCCCACGGGAACGGGAACTACGCGGGTAAAACGACTATAACCTATAACCGAAGCGAAGCGAGGGCGGGTTGCTAGTGTCTATATATAATTGTGCACATGTGTGAGTCCAAAATATGTGGTACCTGTCTCAGCTATTACTGAAGTAATACGGTTACCCTAGCGCTGATATTCCGACAGATTCGTGTCAGTGAAGTCACTTATGCCAAATAAAGTGTTAATTGTTATAGACAAAGGCTTGTGTATAAAAATAAATAAATGTGACCGTGTAGTAACAGAGTAAGAATACAACGTCCTAGAAAAAAAAATTCGTTCATTTAACATATTAAAACTGTAGATGAAAAAGCCAAACGAAATTTTTATGCGCTTACCAGAATTTCAAGTTCCACCTGGGGCGGTTTCATTTTAACACACTTAAAATTATAAACATAGCCACATATTTGGATTGTATCTGTTATCGTGCACCAGCCTGGGTTGATCGTGCTACCATAGGCACGGCTCGGCGTAAGTTACTACAGAGTCAACGATTAGCGCTAATATTCCTGTGTAAGGCATACCGAACAGTTAGCACCGAAGCCTTGCCAGTACTTGCAGGTGTACTCCCAGTCGACTTTGAGATACAAAAGCGTGCGTCCATGTATTATTCCACAAGGGAAAACATGATTAACTATTTTCTTTTATCACGCGATCGTAATAAAATTACTAGACGTTTGGCGCCGCAATCCATTGTATACGACAAGCTCCTGACCGAATGGCATGAAAGGTGGGATTCGTCAACAAAGGGTCGCCATCTATATCTATTCTTTCCATCTGTTCGTGAACGTTTAGAGAGAACTGGGCTAGAAATTGATCACTATGTAGTCCAATTCCTCACAGGACATGGTAATTTTAGAAGTAAATTATTCTATTTTAAACTAGTAGATTCACCATTTTGTCAATGTTCGACCTCGAACTCCGATTTTAACAAACAGCTCATCACATCCTTTGGGAGTGCATTCTCTGGCGCAACGAACGAGATCTCATATTAGACAATCTGCATGTCACGTCTGGGGTAATAAATATACTGTTCGGATCTTGTAGCAACTCGAGAAAATTTCCGTGCGTTTAGGCGCTTTTGCCATACCTACTATTGTAACCAAATCTAAAACTCATAAAATTCAATAATATATTTTAATAGATACATTTAATTTAATGATATCATTAATTTATTAATTTGGATAAGTTGCACCATTTAACCATGAATGCATTACGATTAATCGACACACTTACACTCGACTATTTTATAAATCAAATCTGTCATGATTAGGCCGAACACTGTTTCCTAAGATACAAGCCTCTTGGCCTAGTTTGGGAAACAGGGTTTTAAAACTCAAAATTGTAACTCGTCAAACAAACATCTGTAAGATAATTCTACTGAATTTTTTGTGTATCACTAAAAATTTTATTTATTGTAAATTAACGTTGAGTGTTTTTGTAATGTTTATTTTTTGTGTGTAATAAATAAATTATTATTATTATAAATAGGTCCATTAAGCTCTTTCCAATTCGTGGTGTACCGCTGCGTTTCACGTAGTTGTACAAATTCTTATTTACTGGCTTATTAGCCAACTTTGCTTCATGTCTCCCGCTTTGCATAGGAGGGAAGTGGAATCCTTCTAACTCCTCCTGTTTTTCTCTTCTAATTAAATTTGTTGCGGGTCCAGAGACAATTAAAAGCATTTCTCGGGACTTCCTGAGGGTCAAACCTCAGTGTCTCATACGGAGACCATTGTGGATGCTGGCTTACAGGAGTTACAGTCATGGGAATGTGTAGTGGGATTAGACCCAAAAAAAAAAGAGTAAGAATACAAGTCACCCTTCCCTATTTTGCCTGTGGGTGTTGTAAAATATGACAAAGGAATATATAGCTAACATTTATGGCAGAGGAGGAAAGCACGAAATAAAGCCCTATAATAACCCATCTGACTAGCGTAGTATAGGGGGACAATTTTTCTCCTGGATCAACTTATAAGTCGCAAGTACCCCGTGACCATGAACGCTGTAAAGTATTCGAAACGTCGGGCAATCAAAAATCAAATACAAACGCAATAAAATCCGTTAGTTTTATTCATAATCGCATTAAGTTGTTGAATGCGCCCACATCCATGTCCACATACACCTAATACATACATAAACATACAAACAATTTTTTTTTATTATATTTTTTTATTTTTATATTGTTTGGATTTTGTACTCATTTTTTAAACCGAAATTAATGTTATTAAGGTCATATGTATAAAAGGGAAAACACTAACACCTGCAACACAGTCCTTACTAGTGCAGGTGTTAGGGACTCCAATCAATGTAAATGTACTTTTTACGTCAATAAAGATTTATTATTATTATAATGTATCTCCTTGTTCACGGGATCTTCCTAGGGAAGATACCCGGTCCTTTGAAAGGCTTACATGGGGATATGGATCCAACACGCAGAGGCCTTTGGAGAAATTTAATCTAAAAATAGGATGGGACGTCTACCGATGACACTCCACGTCTGCACATGACACACGTGGACTGCCAACGGTAGGTGTAAAACTATTGTTGATTATGGTATCTAATATATGATTATGGGGTTGGAGGTTCGATGGACTGGTCTAACTTAATGCTATTGATTTAAAAACTGTCGTCTGCCTTCAATACCTTTATCGTCTTGAACTTTGGCAGTATATATGATACTGACAAAGTTTAAGACGATTAAGTTTAAGTTTAATTTACTCTTATTATTATTATTATTAATGCAAGAGGTACAGGACCGTTTCGATTGCTATTCTCGTGGGGAGGCCTATGTCCAACAGTGGACGTGGGCTGATAGGAAAGTACTATACCGCGTCTAAATCTTGTGATGCAGAAAATCGCTAAAAAGGAATATTCTGAAAATCAGCCAGTCCGTAGTTGTATTTAACAGGGACGCCACACATGATTCCTGAGCGGACGAAGACGAGGGCTAAGCTAATAGTTTTGAGGACTCTACAAACACGCAATTTATGGATACGAATTACAACCAGACTTAGGCAACAATTTTTGGATCGCATAATGTGTTGTTCTATTGTCTTACTTGAGAATCAAGGCCATGATATTTGGCATGGTGGATTGGTATCTTACCCATAAAAAGTATTACCAGGGTCTGGTTAAAACCGGACATAGTTAAACCTTTTCGATTGCGTGTCCCGACAAAATAAACGCTGTCTGACTTGTTTAGATTTTGTTCGGCTTTTTATATTGTTTACTATATTTCATATGAATTTAACTTAGAATAATAACGTATAGAAGGATAGTATCGGTACTTCGAACGTTCGAAACATGAATCTAAAAATACTACATGCGCGCAGACTACACACGCACACCACTATACAAATTATGAAAGCAAATTTTGTTTTTATTAACATAAATCGTCGAAATACTTTTAAAAGTAATGTTAAAAACGTTTTTATGTTTTTCAAATGTGTTATGACACCATTTGAATGCACAAACCGTCATAATTAGCTATTTATTTTTTAAGAGTTGCATACGTACGTGCAGTACAGTGACCTTGTACATTACGGAACGTTTCCGGCGTAAGCTCCATTAGGCTCCAATTGAAATGCTTCACTTTTTGTGCGTGAACTTACCTTCTATACGTTATTATTCTAAGAAATTTAACAACATTTATGGTAATAATCGCAAAAGGTTAATTTTACATGCAATTTTTTGTCACATTTATTAATAGTGATATTAAAAATCCTCAATAATGTAGGGTGTCTGGCCTTTTTAAACAACTGATCGGTGAAACTGCCTGGTTCGGCTATTAAATTTGGCGAGCTGGCAACCCTACCTATAAGTATCAAGCTTATATCACTTTATTGTTGTCATTAGGCAAACTCTTAAAACTTCTTATTGTGCCTCGCTTATTGCCGGATGGACTAATATTAGAAGACGCGTCCATTTCGGTGAAAAAGGCTATCAATATATCAGTTTTTATTAAAAGCTTTTATTTAACTTGACCTGTTAGTATGGGACAAAACTTGCCAATTAAATTAGAACCACTTTCTGTCGTTAGATTAGGTTGAAATTTGGTTTACTTACGTAATTTCGGTGACAATGCAATAATATGGTACCATGAAGCTGGTCTCAAGATGCTGTTGGAAGGTGGCTATAGGAACTCCTAAACTAAACAAGATAAAACCGTCGAGTTTGGACTCGTTTGAATAGTCTTGACAAGCAGTCTTGTACTACATGACAGCCATTTTCTTTGTTCTAGAGCATTTAAATAAAAGCTTGTTTGTAAAAATATTTTTAATTAATATTTTCTAAATACGTGCTAGGCGTCTTCCTAGACATCTCAGGTGCTTTCGACAACTCCTGGTGGCCAATGTTACTTCTTAAGCTAAAGGCGGGTGCTACAGGAATATTTACATATTCATACAGTCGTTTTACAAAGCTCGACTACACTGAAACTTGGTCACCATGCGGTGTCTATCTCTTAGAGCACTCCACGTGAAAAAGCAAATAGAATACGCAGAGTGACCCTTAGGTGAGTGAGATCCGGGCTCGCCACGGAGAACAAGGAACTTGGTACCGGTGGTCGGCCCAACGACGAAGGACAGGAGTTACGGTGGATTATGGGGCCGCGCGCAACTCCTTTCTCACCTCTGACGGAGCCTAACGGCGGGCACGTGGACCATAGTCTATCCCAAAAAAAAGGGGAGTGAGATTAGGTTCACCGAGGATTATTATTATATTAGTAATAGAACAGATTGTTTTTCTATAATATATAAACATCCATATCTTACACTTTTATAATAGGTATGTATGGAGTAAATGTAGACGCGTGACATATGGTGACGATATGTCGTCGTATTCTATTAAATGCAATTGTCATCACCCCTTATTCCCCTCGTCTTAGTAAAAATCGGTTAAAGGTTCAGTAGGACAGGCAGCAGCCCTTTCCTGGGTAAAGCATTGAACCTCAATGCGATAGCCAACCTACTTGTCAAGCATGTGGATTATGCCATAATAGTTTTATAAATGATAAGAGTCCTTGAATGTGGGGGGCCTAGGACTGTGCTTTGTAGCGCTCTATGAGGGAATCTTAGGTCTAGCAAAGAAGTCTAGTCCAGCAGAAAGGCAAAAGTCTGAATAATCATGAAATATGGTTAAATATGGGAAATTAAGTTAAAATTAAATTTACTACATATATTATAGGTTATAGGGTTGATTACTTTATTATTTAATCATCACTATCATGGTACCATTTCATTTATCCATAACAGGAAATACTAAAAACGAAATAAAAAACAATTGTACATTACAGTTCTTTATTTGTACGAATCAATAAAAATAATATATTTACTTTATCAAATATGCATTTATATATATACATATAGTAAAATATAAATAAAAATATCGTACATTTAATTTGTACTAAATAAAATATAATAAATATATATTATTAACGGTGGTATTTATGATTAAAAAAATGAAAATAAATAAATATATAAATAAATACATAAATAATTATATAAATACGGCATAATATATCACATAACATATATAAATATAATTAAGATAAAATGAATGAAAGTATAAATTATGTAATGATTATATCACAAAATATTAATAATATAAGTACATATACATGTATTCATACATATACGCGGAAGCTATGTAATAATTAGATAACAATAAGCATGTTATTAATAATAAGATCTTAGTAAGAAAAAAGACTAGATAAATTAGGAGGTAATAGTAAATTATATAAAACATATAATGATCTTTTAAAAAAAATAAAATACACAAATACGGATACCGTATAGGATGGGAAACTACTTAAACACAGTAGTGTAGTAAGAAAGACCATACAAACTTAGAACTATTTTATAGAAAACAATAACAAAATCTCTTCTCGGTAAAATCCCTTACAAAGGGAGATTCCTTATTAAATATTTAATAATTTACTTACATACTACAATAAATAAAATCAGTACGTGCCGTTTCAATATTATCCAAAAATAATTTTGGACTTAGAATAGCTCCTTGAGGTACACCATTAATTAATCAGATTTTACATGGGCGGAGTAAGCTAAGTCTTGGCTATCATCGATGGATCTGCCCCAGCCGTGGCCGCTGCTAGCATAGTGTTCTTCATGATGGGGATGGGCTACTACTTCGTAGCTTGTTTCATGATGTTTGCTTGCTAAAAGCTTTTTCAAGGCAATAATACCGGCGACAAGGAGAGAGATCTTGGCAAGTAGAACAGCCTTGGCAGCGGCGAAAGCGATGATGCCAAGGAACAGAGGGATGAGAGCGGTGATCTTGAGCTTGGCAATAGCGAGGAGGGGAAGGAGCTGCTTGATCTTCTTCTTTTTACCACGGGCTGAAATAGAATAATTAATTATTATTAGATTGTGTCAATAGCGACATATTAAACAAGACAGAAATTGGGGTCTATTTATTTTATATTGTTAGACCTAAATTTCCCTTGTATGATTGCTATTCTGAACTTCAGAATCAACAACATTATTTGAGATGTGAACTCGCAAAAAGTCAGAAGTTATGCCGTAAATTGATTTGAAACCCTGACTTGGTTACCCTGTTATATCATCAGTATAGCCTACTATTTTTTTTTAATCGTCTCAGCTTAAAGAAGGCCCATTCCAGCAATGGCCTGCTCGCGCCTCCTGCAGATTAAGAGGGAAAATTAACCTACTGTGCCACGCATTACACGTGTTAAGATTGGCATCCACTCCGAGTTTTCATTGTCTTGTATAGTTGTTATAAGCATATTTATATCCCTTAATCGTGTTTTAAGACACCCATGGTTAAGAAAAGGGTGCTGAATTGTATACTTATTTCGTCACCACACGGATTTGATTTACATATATGACTTAAAATATAGCAGGTATACTGTGTAATCTTTAGACTATCGGAATATATAATATTAATATACACTGAAGAATTATACTACATCTAAGGCAGCTAGTATTTCAATTTCATTGAATTTTACTACTCATAATAATTTAGGCATTAACATAAATATCCAGGTCAACAATAAAGAATTTTAATTAACCGTCGTTTAAAAACAAAATTATAAATGATAACGACGCAAGTACTTATAATATATCATATTATATATTATTTAATAAATAAATACATATGCATTGGAATAATTAACGAGATGAAATCCCGAATAATAACATACTTTCGATTTCTCTTCTTACTTCACGCGTAAAACGGAAATAAAATTGTATATATAATACAATCAACTGCATATGGAATAGTAAAAGTTACTCGTTTAATTTTTATTTATAAATTTAATTTTAAAATATACTAATTGTTTATTTATTTATTTTTTATTGCCGTTCGTGGCAATCGAGCAAACAACACACCTATTCATAAGTTATACTGCCGCTCATGGATCTTTGCTAGGTCGCTGCTTACCGTGAAGAAAATGAAGAGGGTATGAATGCGCGCAATGGGATGCGTTGATATTTACTAAAGGCATCAACAAACATGCTAAAACTTTCTTGGCTTAAAACATAACTTCCTAAGAAACATCTTACTAAGAATTGTACTGCATTAGATATACAATCTAGTACCGGAATATGATTAAGATTACAATTGAGCACTCTCTATCTTGGCCGTAGAGGTCGTAAAAGACGACTAAGGGATATTACATATAAGATCTGTTCAAAAGTAGCAAAACTCTAAATAAAATGCTATACCAAATCTATTGACCTGCGTGGTATAGTAGGTCTATCTTTCTCCTAATATGGAGGAAACTTGAGAACTGCAGCGGAACGTATACCAGTTGATATGATAATGAGACGTAGAGTAATAATTTCGACAATTAATTTCATGTCAAGAAAAACGAAATAACGACAAGTTTATTTGTTCTTTTTAATCTACTTGTTATTCATCATCTCGACTCATATACGTCCCACTACTGGGCTTGTTCCTCCTCCATAATATGAGGGAAATTGACCTTACTATACCATACTGGTCAGACAGGTTATTATCAGATTTTATTTCGAGTTTACCTTCTCTTGCATAGATTTTTTATGCTTATTATATCACTAACAATAAGTCGTTTTTATAACACCCAGGGGCAAGAGAGAGGGGTGGTTAATTGTATTCTTACTTCGTAACCACATGGATAAAACCAATTACATTTATTTAAATTTATTTATAAATCCATAAACAAAGCATTCATAAGATTTAATTTTATTTCGTTCCAAAATAGTTATTTAAACCTAAATCTTAGTAGCTTTCATACTACCATTTTGAGACCATTTAAAACAAGTTTGTTGACATGATTGTCAAGATTCATTAACTTTCTGACATTAGACAACCCAGTTAGCTCGTGATGCATGGAACTTTAAGCGTTCGTGAATAAGTATAATAAGTACGTAATTTACTGAATATTTTGACATAATTTTTTTAGCAAAACAACGTTGGCAATGGACGCGAATTATTGTCGAAACGGAAAAAAACTTTTATAAAAAGCAGTATGTTTTATCTAAATCGAACGAGGAGAAAAAGATCTAACAAATGTTCTCAATTAAGTTAAGGTACATACAATTAATTATTAATGATAATGTTAAAAACATTAATTGATGAAGACAACTATTTGTTTTAATTTTAATTAGAGATAATAATTTGTTATATGATTAAAATTGAAATATTCTGATTAAGTATTTCTAAGCTTTATAATGACCGTAGTTCAAAAATTATTTCAGCGCCATCTATGTATTAGTATAAGAACTACGTAGTAAACAAGTTTCATTCTCTGCGTGCTGATTTGTTTGCTACATATACTGTAAGTGAACTTTATTTAATGAAGATTTTATATAAAACCCTTATAAATCTACATATCTATATCTCTTAAGATATATTTATATGTATGTAACTGTTATTAGCGAAGGATAAGACATCGTCATTTATTTCAGCAACTAGGTACAAGGTTTAATAAACCATTTTTAATAAATCATAAAAATGGTATTTAAACATATTTGAAGTTTTAAGTTTTCACTTCTGTCCCCGTGACTGCTTTATGATCTATTTTATAAATGAGAATTTTTTTAGTCCATACCTACTTCCTTCTCTCCTGTGGATATCTTAACATTAATTAAGCGATTTTAAATAAAACTACGGATTTTATCGCGTTTGTATTTATTTGATTTTGGATTGCCCGACATTTCAAACACATTGCCGAGTTTATGGTCACGGGCGGCCTGAAACTGTAATACTCGCGTAAACATCAGAAATCATTATTAATTAGGAGATTTTAACAGGCAACATAGTGATGTTCATGTCATTGTCTATCATTCATATGCAGTGACATATGAATTAAATTAGGGAACGCTTCATAGCGGGACTCCGTCCGTCTACCCTAAGCGCCTTACCCTAAGTTCTGAGGGCAGATTATTTTACGCTGTAGTCTTCACTTGTAATTTTTTTCTGTGATGGTTATTATTTCGACGAATAAGTAACAGTTTAAGAAAATCTTTGAATATTAATGCTTGAATTAAAATAAATGAAACGAAAGCAATGTATTGGGCAGAATTTAGTAATAACCACTGATTTTAATAAAATAATCATGATAATTGTGAGCTAGAAGTATTCCTTGAGGCACTCCATACTATATTACTCAATTCTAGCTTTGTTGATACTTAGAGCAATTTTTTGTTTCGACATTTGTCTTTAAATATTTATGACTATTTGCAATTAATGATTACTGGTATTTACATATTAAGGTGTGCCAAGATAGAAGTTATACCAAAATGGAATAAGGAGTCTTTAAAATGCTGAAATACAAGCCATCAAAAAAAATTTTAAAATTAACACACCTACATCACGCCATGTTATTTGTAAACCAATGCAGGGTTGCTTGAAAAAGAAGGTGAACTTCGAAATAAAACCCTGTATCAAACCAATTGATGAGCATAGTGTAAGAGGTTGATTTCCCTCCTATTATGAAGGATCATTGGACGTATATGAGGCGAGTTGATAATGATGATGAGAATTTACTAATTTATAAATAACCAGGTACGGATTTTAACAGTTGAGAATTGCCTCAATAATGTTCTAAATTGAAGCAATGTGCAGAAACTTTTCATTCGATGCCATTCAAATTTCAGTCTAGATCACACGGCAATAATCTTCTTTAACTGCAACTATATGGCACTATGGAAAAACTCGAGTCATCTTTCGTAATAAATATTAAAAATAAGTCACGACCAAAAAGCGATAGTAAAGCTGTAAATAATAATGCGATTGATACTAAAATTTTATGATTATCCATAACAGATATGACGATCTCACAAACATAGAAAGGCGACTTTCATCGGTTAGGAGTGGCGAGATTTCTCGATGAGTCGCCCAACTGGTTACAAACAGGACGACTCAATTGCCATAGCGGGAGCGGCCCGCTTTCCTCGTCTTCCAACTAGTTCGATAATTTTTAGTAATCAACATTCGCAATAATTGCATACCATTTTAAAACTACATCTTTATCTATCTTATAATTTTACATTTAGATCAAAAATTGCACGGAAACCGATTCTGGAGTCAAGAATTTACAAAGTAATTCTTTATAACCATGTAATCTGTCATTTTTTGGAACGGTGTCGCAGTAAAAATACAATTCGCCACTCCCTCTCCTCCCTATGGGTGTCTTAAAGGCGACTAAGGGATACCTTGTGCATATGACAACTATAAACTACAAGACAAGGAAAACTCGAAATAAATCCTATACCTACCTGACTGACCAGCGTAGTATAGTAAGTCAATTTGCCTCCCAATGTGGAGGAGGTTTCAGCCTTGTAGTGGGCCGTATATGAGCTGTGATGATGATATATTAGTGATAAATAATATAAGAGATCGATATATAATGAAAATAGATGGAGAACGATACACGATTAAATGAACTAAGACCATGTAAATGAGTTCTTCGTATAGTTTACTACGCTATTACGAATTTATGTTCTGTAGAAAAGAAAAATTAAGAATGTTTTAAGCTAATAAGCTTGTATACGATTGTATATGATGTAATGATTGTGAATCAATAGACGGCGTTAACGGAAATTGTAGTAGTGAACGGAAGTAACTACTAACCAGTTAGCGCGGTTAAATCTATGGTAAAAAGGGAATTTAAACGCATTTTTCAGTTTTAAATATCAAATGCCCTTTAATGTTTATTTAATTTGAATATTAAGAGAATTAAAAAAAAAAGAGTTTTGTCATTTTAATCTATTTAAAGACCCACTGTTGGGTTCAGGAATCCTTTACAGAGGGTTAAAAATTGACCTACTACCCCATGCTGTTTAAACGTGCTTGAATATTGATATCGAGTCTTTTATCTCTTGCAAAAAGATTTTATAATTAAAAAAAAAATTATATTGACTAATTTTGATTAATAAACTACTGGATAAACAAAAAAATATTTAAATTGTTAACTAGAATGTTTTTTTTTGCAACAAGACCCACTCAAGAGCTAATTTTTATATTATAGGTCCTTTATAAACATACGTTTGTTTATCGCACAAAGATTTGTTCTGCATGGAAATCAAACCCGCGACACTTGATACTGAAAGTCTCGTAGTAAAATCTTATTAACGATCCAACCATTTGGAAGATCACCCGATAGAAACAGACAGACAGTCACAAAATTTTTTTAAATTGATCTTTGAGCATGGATATCGTGTAAATAACCATGTGGAAAACTTTTTCGTGTGGCGACAGAGTAACAATAAAATTCACCACTCCCTATCTTGCCCGTGGAGGTCGCAAAAGACGACTAAGGGATATAATATACATATAAGATCTGTGCAAGAGAAAGAAAACTCGAAACAAAACCCTATACCAACCTGTCTGATCAGCATAGTATAGTAAGGTCAATTTCCCTCCTATTGTGAAGAAGGCTCGAGCCCAACAGTGGGACGTAAATGAGCTAAAATGATGATGATGATGTGATATCCGGCGCCCCGTAAAAGCGTAGAAGGGGCCGCTGTGGTTTTAGTGGGTATTTTGGTCACTTCTGCGGCCGGCGAGTCCTATACTCATTCCCTGTATGTAACCGGCGGGGGATAGTGCGTAAATGCATTTCCACAGCGTGAAAAAAAAATCCCTCCTATTTCCCTCCTATTGTAGAGGAGGCTCAAGCCCAATAGTGGGACATATATAGGCTGAGATGATTATGAACCATGTGAAAAACCTACTATTTTGACATTACAAACAGACACTCTTAGAATAATTACGTATAGAAGGTAAGTTCGCGCACAAAAAGTGAAGCATTTCAATTGGAGCCTAATGCAGCTTACGCTGGAACCATTCCGTAATGTACAAGTCATTGTACTGCACGTACGTACGCAACTCTTAAAAAACAAATAGGTAATTATGACGGCTTGTGCATTCAAATGGTGTCATGTCATAACACATTTGAAAAACTTAAAAAGGTTTTTAACATTAGGTACTTTTAAAAGTATTTCGATGTGTTAATAAAAACAAAATTTAATTTCATAATTTGTATAGTGGTGTGCGTGTGTATGTGTGTAATCGTCTGCGCGCCATTAGTATTTTTAGATTCATGTTTCGAACGTTCAAAGTATTGACACTATGCTTCTATACGTTATTATTCTAAGCAGACACATTAATTTTATTTATTTGTATTGATAAATTTGCTAATCCAAAAAGTACTATAAATCAATACATTATCCGTGTAATACAGTTATAATAACCAGGATCTAATAAATATCGCATGTTTTATGTACATAAATAAAACTTATAAACTTAGAATCGAATTCAGAGCGAGAAAATCATACATCACTGGCCAATGGTGTTGTATAAACTTTCTATATATCAATAAGTTAACTAGTTACTTTAAAGATTTCACACTTGAGTCAATAGGGTTGGTACTTCGTATTATTTTATATAAATATATTTATTGTATGTCTCTAAACTCCTTCTAAACGCCTTGATCGATGTTGATGAAATTTATTGTGTCTTCAAGAGGATTCGAGAATGGTTTAAATTCACAATTGCCCAGTAGATGGCGCTGCTGTCGATTCCGCGGAGAATTCTTTTTACTATTTTTTTAGATTTAAACAGAACAACGTCTGTTTGGTCAGCTTGTTTTATATATTCGGCGGTTCATTGGCGGGCGAACTTCGTACTTCCATAATTTTTTACGTAAATATATTTTCTAAATTGCCGAAAATATAGTCTGTCTGTAGCTGTCATTTGCGTTTTGTTATTACATATCAAATACGTTTTTGTTATACCACGTTTCATAGTGACTTGTATTCTCTTTGACGTTTTATGTCATATCCCACGGGAACCCGGTGGAACGGGATAAAAAGTATCCTATGTCCGTTTCCTGGTTCTAAGCTACCTCCCGCCAATTTTCAGGTTAATTGGTACAGCCGTTCTTGAGTTATAAATAGTGTAATTAACACGACTTTCTTTTTTTATATATAAAGATTTTTATTTTTATATAGATTTAACTACTATGAGGATATTGATTTGTGGTGCTGCCTAGAAATACTACTACCCTTAGATTGCTAATGGGTATCGAAACGTAACCAACTCTATTTGTTAGCATCTGATGAACAAATAAATACATAAAGAGAACTGCCATCAGGCAGGTAACCTGTCGACTAAAGAATAGTATATACTGTATCGATTCTAAGTAATTAGGTTAAGAGTAGAATAATTATGAACTGACTTTAAAATGGATGATATTTTACACGACGCAAAAATGATGATATTTTACAATAAGTAATAAATGCATCGGGACGGGATAAGAATAGAGTAGTCTCTAATCTTTACTTGTGAGTGAGAGTTGGAAAAATTGGCTCAGAGTTCACTAGAAAAATGGCCCACTCGCTCTTTATGAGAACTTTCCTGAAAAATGTATAACTCAACTAATCCGCTTGCCAAGCATAACGAATATAGAAATCATCATCTACGCCCATATATGTCCCACTGTTGGGCTCCGGCCTCCTCCATATTGGAAGGGAATTTGACCTACTACACCATGCTGGTCAGACATGTTGGTATAGGATTTCATTTCGAGTTTCCTTCGCTTGCACAGATGTTATGTGCATATCCCTTAGTCATCTTATACGAAATCCACGAGCAAGATAGGGAGTGGTGAATTGTATTCTTACTCCGTCACCACACGATTGTATGATACGGAATGATGATTGATGATGATGAATATAAAACCTATCACTGTTAGTTGCATAAGTTTTTAAAATGACTTCTAAGATTTACATGACAGAAAATTTAATAGAAAATTCAAATTGTGTCAACCCTAGCACTTGTTAGAGCTACCACTTTGCATTAGTAACATGCAGCGGTACTAACCGTATTATGTACTAGAAGTGAATACGCAACTGTCCATATGTTTTTTAATGTAAATATGGAAGCCACATATTTAATTTGTACTACAATCCATAAATAAATACTTATGTTAGTTAATTACTTATTAAAGTCCTACTTTTGATAATTTGTGGTTTCAAAATAGAAAATAAATTATTCTATGATATGCATAGGAAATTAAGTTATGCTAAGAAAGTTGTTCGATTAAGTAGTGCAATAATAATTGACTTACTACCACGCTAGTCAGATGGGTTGGTATAAGGTAGGTATATATTAATACTATAATAGTTTTTGAAATAAAGACACGCTTTAAGTTTTTCTTACACGTGGAGTTCTTAAAAGAAGACTAAGGAATATATGTAGGTAAAATCTATATAAGTGATAGAAAATTCGACAAAAACCCTTTTCCAACAATTACATTTTTTTCCCACTCCAATTATTGAGGAGGCACGAGTAATAGTTGACGTATATCCTTACTAATATTATGTGAAAGTAAGTTTGTTTGTTACGCTTTCAAGCTTAACCCAGCGAACCAATTTGCATAAATTCTTTCACTAATTCAAAGCTATAATATCAGGGAGTAATATAGCGTATATTTTATCCCGGTATTCCCACGGGAACGGTCACTACGCGGGTAAGGCGACTGAAACCAAAGCGAAGCGAGGGCAGATTGCTAGTAGCTGATAATATGAAAAATAGTAACACTAGAAGTCATTAAAATAATTTTTACGGATATTATCGCATTAAAATCAAGTAAAAATAGCTTTATTTACAATGCGTACTCGCGTAAATAATAGAAATCATTACGAGTCCATGCAATCTTTCGATTCATTTCTCTTCTATTAATCTGAGATATCAATCTAATAATTTCAAATATATTATTGAAAAGTAATCTATTGATCAATCTACTTCGATGACAGATTTATAACTAGCAAGCGATTAACTTAAACGATAAGTTGATCGTTTAGTAAAAAATAAACCGTAATAAGTATATATTAATTTATTAACGTTTTATATCTTGTGTAGTGTCAGAGTCAGAATGGTTACGATTACATATTACAGAAGTATAAAACCTCATCAAGACAAGGTTCATCATTTCGGCTCATATACGTCCCACTGTTGGGCTCGAGGCTCCTAAATAATAGAAGGGATATTGACCAACTAGGTTAGACGTGTTGGTATATGGTTTTGTTTCGAATTTTCCTTCTCTTACATAGACGTTATGTGCATATTATACCCCTCAGTCGTCCTTTACAACGTCCACGGGCAAGATAGAGAGTGGTGAATTTTATTCTTACTTCGTCACCACACGGACAAGACGAGGTTATTAATACAAAATACATCTATTATTTGTATTTCTATATTCATTATGATTTTTGATGTTTACGCAGAAGTATTATACATCTATATATATATAAAAGAAAGTCGTGTTAGTTACACTATTTATAACTCGAGAATAGCTGTACGGATTTGGCTCAAAATTGGTGGGGAGGTAGCTTAGAACCAGGAGACGGACATAGGATACATTTTTATCGCGTTTGATCGTGTTCCCGTGGGACGTGACATAAGACGTCAAAGAGAATACAAGTCACTCTGAAACGTGGTATAACAAAAACGTACCTATTTGATATCTATACCAATAAATAAAATTGGAGTGTCTGTTTGTAATATCAAAATAATATGCTTTTTTCATGCTTACACAGTTATTTGCACGACACCTATGCCTAAAATAGCAACTAAAAAATTTTTGTCTGTCTCTCTGTCTCTGTCTGTCTGTTTGTTCCGGGTAATCTTCAAAACGGCTGGACCGATTTTCAAAAACTCTTTCACCAATGGAAAGCTATAATATCAGGGCGTAAACTAGGCTATATTTTATCCCGGTATTCCCACGGGAACGGGAACTACGCGAGTAAAACGACTATAACCTATAACCGAAGCGAAGCGAGGGCGGGTTGCTAGTGTAATAATAAACCGCAAATGACTAAACGTAATTTTGTCTATGATTAAGTATGGTTGAAAATTTGATAATTATAATTTTGTCAGAAATCAATAATCAATAATTTGTATTCTGTTTGAATCATCATTAACAATGCCGTGACCAAGACGATTCAATCTTTCCCGACAAAGCCGTAGTGGTTCTTCCTATAGAGATTATATTTTCGGAAACTAAGAAAATATATTTACAAAAAAAAAATATGCCGGTGCGAAGTTAGCCGGGTCAGCTAGTTGTAAATAAAACTATACGGATTTTTAGCGTTTGTGTTTCGTTTTTGTTGTGTTACATTTTTATGTTTCGAACTATGAATGCTGTAAAATGTCCGAAACACTCAAATATCAAATACAAACGCGATAAAATTCGTAAAATAGTTCTATATTCATTCATAAAGTAATAACATCTAAAATCGCACTGTTGGGCACGATTCTCCTCTACAATGAAGGAAATAAATCTACTATACCATGCTGGTCAGTGGTATAGGGTTTCAATTCGACATTGCTTGCAATTGTGTAGATGTTATATGCATATTTCATTCCTTAGTCGTCTTTTACTGCACCCATGGGCATATAGAGGGTGGTGAATTGTATCCTCTGTTCGTCACCACACGAAAATTATACTATTACACATATAAAATAATTATAACATTATATTTATAACTATAAAAATACGCTTGGAGTCAGGACAACAAAAAATCGCGAATCCTGATTATCCTAGTAAGGATAACGGGTCAAACTTTTTTTAAAATATTGAATTGTCATCGGTCCTTAATAAGTATGCCAAATTTCGAGTTAATCCGACGTTTTGATGGGGTTCATAATCATGTTCAAAGATTCCGTTACATAATAACATACGTCTGAAGCTAATAAAAGCGTATTAATAAATTTAAACAATTATAATGACATTTCTTCGTGTGGTAACTGAATAAGAATACAATTCACCACTCCTTATCTTGCATGGATGGATGTCGTAAAAGACGACTAAGGGATATAATATGCATAAACATCTATGCAAGAGATGATAAACTCTAAACAAAACCATATACCAACCTGTCTGACCGGGTAAGGACAATATCCTCTATTGTAAAGGAGGCTCGACCCTAGCAGTGGAACGTATATGAGTTGTGATTATAATGACATTCAAATTATAAATATTAATTAAATGAAAGTAGTGAAAACTTTTGAATTAGTTTAAAATATAATTGAATAATAATTTATTTAAATAATAATTTATTCAAATGCTTTATATTCATAAATTTGAATATGGCAATTATCTTTAATGTATATCTGTAAGTATGTTATGAGTTTATTTATATATATTTGTTCGTTTGTTTCGAGCTTTTCTTCTTCTTGCCTGTGCCTTTGTATCGAGTTTTCCTTCACTTGACTATGCAAGGAAAACTGTAAAATATTCCGACCAAGGGATATATTAGCTTATAATATCTATATATCATATTCAAGTTATATCCCTTAGTCGCCTTTTACGATACCCACAGGCAAAAGAGGGGGTGAGGAATTGTATTTTTACTCCGTCAACACACGTATTCAAAGTTATCTCAATGATTATTTTTATATATCCTTGCTAATATTATAAATGCGAAAGTAAGTTTGTTTGTTACGCTTTCACGTTTAAACCACCGAACCGATTTCAAAAATTCTTTTACCAATGAAAAGCTGGGGAGGGAGTAACATAGGCTGTATTTTATCCCGGTACTCCCACGGGAACGGGCACTAGTAAAGCGACTGAAAACGAAGCGAAGCGAGGACGGGTTGCTAGTTTCACTATAAAAAAGGCAATAATAAAGAAGGGCTTAATAAAAATATCACCAATTGATCCGCTCCACTAACGTAATTTGATTAGAAATATATTTACTATTGATTACAGCTTAGTATCCAATCATTGAACATTAAATAACTGTTTCTTTTTATATTATCGAGCTCTTTATTGAACCGAAGGAAGGTAAACTCATCGTAAGATTTAAAGTTCAATTCCTAGATCAAAAAAGTGTTATTGGTTTTTTCTCTCTCTGAAATTCTCAACATAACTCAGTATATTTTCTAAATCTCTTTCAAGTTTGTTATAATAATTTCTAATAAACTTTAAAGGCTTATTCGTGTGGTAGTAAGAATACAATTCGCCACCCCTTCTCTTGTTTGTGGGTGTCGTAAAAGTAGAGATGTGACTTGGAGGGAAAATAATCGATTTTTCTCCCAACAGGATTATGATGAACATTTTTTTTTTAGGAAATGGGAGTTTTATTTCTAATATAGTATAAAATGACCTTTTTTTTTAGGAAATCTGGCAGTGAATAATCGATTAATTTCGATCGAATTTCGAATAATAATTAATCGATTGTAAAAATCGATTATTAATCGATTATTTTTTTGTAATATTAGATTATTATAAAAATCGATTATTTTTTCACATCCCTACGTAAAAAACGATTAAGGGATATAATATGCAAATAAAATCGTTGCATGAAAGAACACCATGTTCAACTCTGTGCCAATATGTTTGAACAGCGTGATATTGTAGGTTAATTTCCCTCTTATTGTGGTGAAAGCCCAAGCCCAACAGTGGCACTTCTCTGGGCTGAGGTGATGATGATGGAGCATTACACGTTTAAATTAAACCTATTTTTAATCATTTTATCGCGTTTGTATACATGTGGTATCTAAGATTGCACGGGAGGACGCTCTTAAGAGGATTCTGCCGTGACCATAAACACTGAAAAGTGTTCGAAATATCGGGCAATCCTTATCCTTACTAATATTATAAACGCGAAAGTTTGTATGTGAGGATGTGAAGATGTTTGATGCTCTTTCACGCAAAAACTACTGAATGGATTTTGATGGAACTTCACAATAAAATAGCTTACATATCAGAATAACACATAGGCTATAATTTATCCCGATATTCTCACGGGAAGAGGAACTGCGGGTGAAACCGCAGGGCGCTGCTAGTGGAAAATAAAATACAAACACGATAAAATAAAAATTGATTTAAAAAAAGGGCGGTCGGGGAGCCGCTAAGGAATAAATCCTTGTATCGTGGGGCTTTAAAATCACAATTAAGAGACACAAATAACATCCAGACTCAGAATATTTATTTGGGATCACAACGAGCTGTCCTGTGAGATCGAATCCAAGATGGTCGCCATATGAGGTCACTACTTAAACGACGCCATCTTTGTAGTCAAAATATATAACTATCATCATAATCATTTCAATTCTCTGACGAACTCGGGCTTCCTCCACAATTGGATGACAATTGACCAACTATATCAAGCTGGTCAGATGGGTTGGTATAGGGTTTTATTTCAAGTGTTCCATGTCTTACATAGATGGTTTAAGCATATTATAAACCCATAATCGTTTTTTACGGTAACAGACCCACCAATTAGCGACTTTGATTGAAGTTATAAGCACCCTATAATCCTACTAATATCCATTATGGGTTCCATACATGTTGTCTTTATTAATAAAATTAACCCATTTCGTCTCCAAGCAAGATTTGCCTCTAAATAAATATTGACTAAATAGAAGATAGAAAAACAAACTGTTAATCTTACAATGTCAATTAGTTGTCTGTGGTTAAATTCATAATTGCTCCATTTCGTTACACTTTCGAATAAATACGAATAAAAGTATTTTTTTATAAACTATTCACATAACGGTTGTAATTGCGGTATTGATTTGTGCGGATATCCGGAATTGCTTTGAATGACCGTGTTAGCGTCTGTATCTAATAAAATTAATTTATCTGTTTCTTGGTATAACTAGGAAATTTTGGACTACTTGGATGGTATGAGAGCGACCCCTTTCTCGCATATTTTAGAAATCTAAGGTAATCAGAATAACTTTAAGGTGTGTAAATTGGAAATTAAAGCACCTTGTGCACTAATTCTTTTTATTAGAAAGAAAACTACTTAGTTTATCCATATATAGGGATATAGATCCGGGATATTGGCAGATACGTAACAAAAATTAATTTGGCGTGACGGAAAACGGTCTGACATCTTCTTATGGCAATATGTCACTCCATTTTTTGTTATATAAATGTTATAATAATATTTATAACTATTCCAGATACCGAATTCTTTATTTCGTTTTATTATTTTAATTCATATATGTTTCATATATTTTTTTTATAACCTAATGCCGATATCATATTTGATGGACATTGTATGTTAACAATAATTATTATTTCAAACGCCTACATAAAAAAAACTCTTTACATTGACTTATTAATTTTGGCCGCAAGTGAAAATATTCAATCATAATAGACATCGCTAATGTAGTATACGAATTGCTTGTGTAATTATACTTAATATAATTCAACAATTAAGAAAAAACGGTAAATTATACGTATCTATTTATAGAATGATATACTATGCTCATGCCTATTTCAATAATTCTTCAACGTATTATATATAATCGTGTGAATTACAAAAAATAACAATTAAGTAGACTACATAACGTTTTTACTATTATTTGAACGTAAACCAATTAAATCATTCATAAATATAATAGGAGTATATTATTTGCTGACTTACCTTCTTCAAGAGACCGCTTCATGCCTTCAACAGCGGATGACGGCAGTTTGAATTGGATGACATGGTTCTCTAAGAAATCGGCCGCGGAATCCACTAATCTCGATTCAATTTGGGCTTCCCTAGCTTTTGGTTCTTCTGGTAATGGTTCCAATGCCCTCGCAGATCTCGGAGACCCATTGCTTATGATAGCAACACCGTCAGCAACATCCAACTCTCTCGCCGTATTAACAGCCTCAACGTACTTCAACGTCTTCTCCTGCAACCAAAATATATCTAGTAAGATCTTTATAAAACACAACACTGCACTTCACAACACTGATATTCCCACCTTTATGCACAGAGAAGTATCCTCGTCAATACATTCTTTGACAACACCTAAAATTGAACCAAAAACTCCAAGTTCATTGGACTCCTTCTCCAGCGCAGGCATAGCCCGCGCTGTAGCTATAACAACAATAACGGTAATGTAACGTATCATGACGATGAATTAAGTTACCCCTACGGAAAGCTTGACGCAAAGTGTAGAGTCAGTGTTTACGACAGCCTGTTTTAAACGTCTCACCCCACTCCAAACTGGACGATCAAGAAAAGTGAACTCAATGGGTTTCGATAAAACAGTGACGTCAACGTTTTATTTTGTTGTAAATAAGACCAGTTTTAGTATCATATGGTTCCGTTTCGTTTTTTTTTTTTAGTAAATATATTGTTATTTTAAAATTCTAGATTATGTTTTGTATATAGTATTAGAAATTAGAATTCGTTGAATTTTGTTTTTGTTTAGGCTTTTATAAACGCATTTTGTTTTTTATAAAAAGAGATTTTTTAGTGAAATTTTGCGAGGTGAATGCTGTATTTTTGTATATTAATGTAAAAACGACCGTTTAAATATTCATAAAGGTTGAAGAGAAAACGAGTTTTATATTTATACATAATGCATTGAATTATACAAAAATATTTAACTGTCTCTACTTTAAATAAATTTTAGTTTAATTTTTTTTTATGATTTGTAATTTATATTATTCATAATATGGATTATGAGTATAAATATTATTTGAGTATTATGAAGGATGTGATAATTTAATAATTATCATTATACCGCTCTTATTCCAATTACTCGGAATCGAAATAGTATGTACCCTTCTTTAAAAAGGTATTGGCAATAGGTTGACATCAGGTAGGCGTCCGCCGTTCCATTAATAATTTTTGGGAATGCAATAACTTATTAATATGGATTGATTTTTCTTAAGATCCAAAGTAGTAATCTAGTTATTAAAATATTTTGTGACATTAAAAAAAATTAAGACTGGTTCCTTTGAGTATAAACAATTATTCCTTTCATCATCATCATAATCATCGCAGCCCACATACGTCCCACTGTTGGGCTAGGGCCTCCTCCACAATGGGAGCGATTTTGACCTACTATACCATGTTGGTCTGACATGTTGGTATAGGGTTTCATTTCGAGTTTTCCTTCTCTTGCACAGATATTATGTGCATATTATATCCCATAGTCATCTCTTATGACATCCACGGGCAAGATAGAGACTGGTGAACTGTATTCTTATTCCATCACCACACGAAAAAAACAATATCTCTTAATTTCGACACTATTAAGACAGAACATGCTTTACAATATATTCGTCGTATAAGTCTTTTAAAGAAACTAGTCTTCAAGTACATATTGACACAGAAAGTTAGTTAAGTCTTTCTCATTACAGCTCAATGTCCCGCTACTGGGCTCGAGCCTCACAATATGAGGGAAATTGATCTACTGTTTCACGCTGGTCGGATTAGAAAGACAAATATTCTTCTTTGGAAATAATATCCTATTTCAACTCGTCTAATCTGTTTTATTAGACCATAATGCCTTCAATGTCCGTGTGGTGACGGAGTAAGAATTCAATTCACCATTTGACCGTGGATGTCGTAAAAGACTACTAAGGGATATAATATGCATATAATATCTATGCAAGAAAAGGAAAAATCGAAATAAAACCCTATACCAACCGGTCTGACTAGCGTGGTATAGTAAGATTAAGTTCCCTCCTATTGTGGAGGAGGCTCGGCCCAACAGTGGGACGTAAATGAGTTGAAATAATGATGATGAATGCCTTCAATAATATCTATTAGGTAGGTACAGAAGAGATTTTCTACAAAACAGTTTTATTTTTCTCAATGGCAGGAAAGGTATCTTCTTATATGACGCTGGTCATCATCATGGTGACGGAATAAGAATACAATTCACTACCCCCTTTCTTGCCCATAGGTGTCGTAATAGACTACCGCATACCATATATCTCGTCCGTGTGATGCCGAAGTAAGAATACAATTCACTACCCCCTTTCTTGCCCATAGGTGTCGTAATAGACTACCGCATACCATATATCTCGTCCGTGTGGTTACGGAGTAAGAATACAATTCACTACCTCCTTTCTTGCCCATAGGTGTCGTAATAGACTACCGCATACCATATATCTCGTCCGTGTGGTGACGGAGTAAGAATACAATTCACTACCCCCTTTCTTGCCCATAGGTGTCGTAATAGACTACCGCATACCATATATCTCGTCCGTGTGGTGACGGAGTAAGAATACAATTCACTACCCCCTTTCTTGCCCATAGGTGTCGTAATAGACTACCGCATACCATATATCTCGTCCATGTGGTGACGGAGTAAGAATACAATTCACTACCCCCTTTCTTGCCCATAGGTGTCGTAATAGACTACCGCATACCATATATCTCGTCCGTGTGGTGACGGAGTAAGAATACAATTCACTACCCCCTTTCTTGCCCATAGGTGTCGTAATAGACTACCGCATACCATATATCTCGTCCGTGTGGTGACGGAGTAAGAATACAATTCACTACCCCCTTTCTTGCCCATAGGTGTCGTAATAGACTACCGCATACCATATATCTCGTCCGTGTGGTGACGGAGTAAGAATACAATTCACTACCCCCTTTCTTGCCCATAGGTGTCGTAATAGACTACCGCATACCATATATCTCGTCCGTGTGGTGACGGAGTAAGAATACAATTCACTACCCCCTTTCTTGCCCATAGGTGTCGTAATAGACTACCGCATACCATATATCTCGTCCGTGTGGTGACGGAGTAAGAATACAATTCACTACCCCCTTTCTTGCCCATAGGTGTCGTAATAGACTACCGCATACCATATATCTCGTCCGTGTGGTGACGGAGTAAGAATACAATTCACTACCCCCTTTCTTGCCCATAGGTGTCGTAATAGACTACCGCATACCATATATCTCGTCCATGTGGTGACGGAGTAAGAATACAATTCACTACCCCCTTTCTTGCCCATAGGTGTCGTAATAGACTACCGCATACCATATATCTCGTCCATGTGGTGACGGAGTAAGAATACAATTCACTACCCCCTTTCTTGCCCATAGGTGTCGTAATAGACTACCGCATACCATATATCTCGTCCATGTGGTGACGGAGTAAGAATACAATTCACTACCCCCTTTCTTGCCCATAGGTGTCGTAATAGACTACCGCATACCATATATCTCGTCCATGTGGTGACGGAGTAAGAATACAATTCACTACCCCCTTTCTTGCCCATAGGTGTCGTAATAGACTACCGCATACCATATATCTCGTCCATGTGGTGACGGAGTAAGAATACAATTCACTACCCCCTTTCTTGCCCATAGGTGTCGTAATAGACTACCGCTTACCATATATCTCGTCCGTGTGGTGACGGAGTAAGAATACAATTCACTACCCCCTTTCTTGCCCATAGGTGTCGTAATAGACTACCGCATACCATATATTTCGTCCGTGTGGTGACGAAGTAAGAATACAATTCACTACCCCCTTTCTTGCCCATAGGTGTCGTAATAGACTACCGCATACCATATATCTCATCCGTGTGGTGACGGAGTAAGAATACAATTCACTACCCCCTTTCTTGCCCATAGGTGTCCTAATAGACTACCGCATACCATATATGCATATAACAATGAACGGAAAATTTGACCTTATGCCAAGAAATCTAACAAGTGTAGATCAACTCCTTTTCATTGTGGAGGAGGCCCGACCTCAACATTGGGACTTATATGGCCTATAATTATGATACCGCGCTGTTTAGAGTTATGAATTTTATGTCTAGTTTTCATTCAATTGCATCTGTATTATTCGCTTATCTTTTAGACATTTTTACCTATATAGAAGATTATGACTGCACACAAACGTTAGCCTCCATAGTAATAAGCGGGAAATGGACCTATTTTACCATGCTGGTCAGACATTGCACAGATGTTAAATCTATATTATATCCCTTAGGCCTCTTTTTCGATATCAACAGGCAAGATTTGTATTCTTATTGATCTAGTGGTTAACTAGTGATCGGGTGCCGTTTGCGGGATCTGGTCTAGCCGTGGTACTTTTTAGGATACCGTACCCAAAGGGTAAAAACGGGACCATATTACTAAGACTTCGCTGTCTGTCCGTCCGTCTGTCTGTCATCAGGCGGTATCTCAAGAACCACAATAGAAAGCTGAAATTTTCACAAATTATGTATTTCTGTTGCCGCTATAACAACAAATACAAAATAAAATAAATATTTAAGGGGGGCTCCCATATAACAAACGCAACTTTTTTTGCACTTTTTATAGACATTGGTACGGAACCCTTCGTGCGCGACTCTGACTCGCACTTAGCCGTTTTTTTTTATTTTGATTATCTATACCAATAAATAATATTGGAGTGTCTGTTTGTAATGTCAAAATAATAGGCTTTTTTCATGCTCACACGGTTATTTGCACGACACCTATGCCTAAAATAGCAATTAAAAAAATTTTGTCTGTCTGTTTGTTCCGGGTAATCTTCAAAACGGCTGGACCGCTTTCAAAAATTCTTTCACCAATGGAAAGCTATAATATCAGGGCGTAAACTAGGCTATATTTTATCTCGGTATTCCCACGGGAATGGGAACTACGCGGGTAAAACTACTATAACCTATAACCGAAGCGAAGCGAGGGCGGGTTGCTAGTATTTAATAACTGTATTATATCATGGTGCAAAAAACATCATATTGGAGCTATTAATAGGCATGTTGTTGTATGTAATTTTATTTAAATAAAACTAATAAATTAATAAAAAGAAGACAATCCCGCTGAGTTTCTTGCCGGATCTTCTCGATGCGGTCACGTTTCGATCCGGTAGTAATTTAAGGTAAAATGTAAAAAAATAGCATTTTGTAAATGCCCCTACGGGGTTTATTAAAAAAAAAATTGTGTCACCATACGGAATACACATAATGATAGTAGAAGTTAAAACTGTGATAAAATCCGTAACTATTCAATTTCAAACGCATATTACATGTGCTCAATAATGTTTATTAATAAAAAACGCATAGGCATACCTACCTCTTAAATACTATCATTATACGCGCCTATTAATTTTAACAATAATTACAAATAAGTCTATTTATATCTAACAAAGAATTCTATTAATTTGAAAATGTACTCTCTAATAGAACAATGAACAAAATAGAATATGCTTGTTATCAATTACTATCGTTTTTTACCCATCTACGGAGGGTTATGAGTTTGACAGGCTATCTATGTATGTATGTATCTTCATCTGTTCCCTTGCAGCTCCTAAATTACTAATTAGAACTGGACAAATAAGATATCGTTAGAAGCGTCTTGATTGTCCGCTAGTTATAGGCTATATGATGTGGCACTAAATCTAATATGGCGTCTTCTAGAGGTCTTAAAGTTTGTGTTACTAAATAAATTTGAGACAAATATTTCATGTTTCGTATCATTGTAAAGGGCGTTACTTGTGCATTTCAAATATATTTGTTACAAATTATGTTATATTATTATTAGCATTGGCTGGTGACTTTATCCTTATTTATTCGATAATTCGTATTTTGTCGTAGTTGGGTTTTAATTTTTATTGCTTTTATCTTGTATAAATTGTAGTAACCTTATACGAATTATATAAATACTAACAAATACCAGTTTTTCCGTCTTACATCCCGTACGTACTGCCCATTCCTGCGGGAATATGGATATAAATCCCCCTTTAGCGAGACTGACCCCGGTGTCTGTAAGACAATCGTGGCCTTCTACGCTTGAGGGCCGTGATAACGGAAGTTATTTAAAGAGGTGATAGGCTTGGCACCCAGTGGCTTGCGCTGCAGCTTCCAGTTGCCTTAAATAAAATGAATGCTTTGCTGCTTCTGCTGCCTTCATACAAACTTGCGCATCACTTTTCATTAACTTAGGGGTTGAATTTCCAAAAATCCTTTCTTAGTGCTCGCCTACAGCGTAAAAAGAACCAGCATGCAAACTTTCAGGGTCCTAGTCCCAGTAGTTTCAGCTGTACGTCGATACTTCAGCAAGTCACTCAGCTTCTTCTTTTATATATATATATATATAGACTAGCTTTTGCCGGCGACTTCATATGATATTGTAAAGAATCCCAGAAATTTGTATGGGCACCCAGCAAATAGGTCAATCTTACCCAAAATAAAAACATTCAAGCTCAAAAGTAATACGTATATGGTCGAAGAAAACAATTAAACCTTTACTTAAAATATACTTCACACAGTAAACAGAAATGAAAGCCAAGAATTATCAGAAACTTAATCAAAAAGATTTGTATCATTTACATTGTTATAATTGAAAACAATTGTATTTTCTGACATAATCGGGTCATACCCATGAGAAAAGGTGTTATCCATTTCATCTTTACAATGATTTAGTTAAAATTGATTACATCTTCATCATCATCATCATCTCGGCCTATATATATTACACTGTTAGGCACTGGCCTCCTTTACCATGGGAGGGCAAATGACCTTACTATACGTTGGTCAGTGTTGGTATAGGGTTTCGTTTCGAAATTGAAAGAGAAGAGGCCACAGACGGCGGACGATGCGCGCCACACACTGGAAGTATGCCCCGCCTGGGGGCCTCAGCGCCACGTCCTGTCAACAAAATTGGGAATAACAGACCTGTCGCTGCCGACCATCATCTCCAAGATGCTCGGCAGCGACAGCTGTTGGTCGTCGATCGCCTCCTTCTGTGAGGCTGTCATGACAAGGAAGGAGGCCGCGGAGCGGGCACGCGAGGCGCTTGCGTCCGCTGACTCGCTCTGCCGGCGACGACCAGGGAGGAGGAGATGTCGCTATGCGCTCCTCCACCCACAGCTCTGAATGATGACAGGACGTGGCCAGACGGCCAAGCGTTGAGGTGTCGGGGATAGAATGTTATCAGACGATCTCTCCGGCACCCCGTAAAAGCACGGAAGGGGGCTGTGGTTTTATTGGGTATTTCGGTCACTACCATATTTACACTTGGAAATAATATAGGAATAGTGGTAGGACCACTGTTGACAGTTGTCTCTCTACAGCCCCGGGTCGGTTAGTCTGGGGTAGTACCACACTCTCACAGAAAATCGATCGTATGAATAGTAGCAATTTGTTACTGCGCTTCGTTCGGTGAGCGAGAGAGCCGGAAGCCCAATTTTCTAAGGATGTTTGCGTGTGGTGGGTTTTGGTGATGCCTTTTATTTAATCGAACCTCATTGCACGCATTCACACTTTCTTCACATTCTACAAGGTAGGCAGCGGCCTAGCAAAGGTCTATGAGCGGCAGAAACACTTACCATTAGATGTACTGTTTGCTCGTTTGCGAACGTTACCAATAAAAAAAATATATATGTATATATATTCTGTAAAAAAATAGGCGTGCTGTGTGGTAGCGGCTTCGAATACTACCAACCCTTGCTTTGCTCGTGGGTGTCGTAAAAGACGACTAAGAGCCCTAGATTGACCCGGACCAACTCCATCTGGTACCATTTGGGTCAACTATTACATTCCCAAGGAGGGTTGACTTCAGGCAGGCGGCCGGTCATAAAAGTCATTGCCGAAACTTTTTGCAATATGTCAAAACAGATGACATAATGCGTCGACCCCAAGTAATTGGGATAAGAGCAAGATGATGATGATGTAAAAAAATAGGCGATGCTATTAATGACCTTCAAATC
Organism: Lymantria dispar; assembly: GCA_032191425.1. Classification (NCBI taxonomy): domain Eukaryota; kingdom Metazoa; phylum Arthropoda; class Insecta; order Lepidoptera; family Erebidae; genus Lymantria; species Lymantria dispar. The sequence goes on from CM063464.1 coordinate 21,928,510, forward strand.
CACAAACATTAAAGTGAAAACGTAACATATAGTCAGTACTTACAGCTTGAGTATATTACAAGTATGTACTTAGAATACAGTATTCGTGAGTAGTTTGGTAATGACCCTGTTACAAATACATCTCGACTACGTGTATTGTGTATTAAGTAATAAATTTAATGAAATTCTATTCGACTGAATTAGTGTAAGCATTCCGATACCTAATACATATAGTAGTGACGGAGTAAGAATATAATTCACCACCCTCTATCTTGCCCGTGGATGTTGTAAAAGACGATTAAAGGATATGATATGTGGCATCTATGCAGGAGAAGTTTATCTCAACATAAATTTCTATCCAATCTGTCTAACCAGCGTGGTATAATAAGTCAATTTCTCTTCGATTCTAGAGGAGACCTGAGCCCAATAGTGGAACTTATGTGGGCAAAAATGATGACTAAAAAATGGTGCCTTAGGTAGATTTTCGTATAAGTCAGGTAGTTTATAGGAGGCACCAAAAATGTATTATTTTTGATTTTAAGTTCCTCGATGATTTTTGAAAGCAGTATTTTTCCTTCTTTTATAATTAAAAAAAATTTTTCTGTTTTGCTTTTTAGTGATAGATCTCATCATCACATTCTGACCTAATGTTTATTGAAAACAGCAAACATACCCTATCGAACAAAGGAATTTTTCAAATCTGGCCAAGTGTCTTTGAGTAATCGGTACACCGATTGCTCAAAGACAGTATATACAAGTACCTACATACATAAAAAAAAGATCCCGACGAGTTGAGAATCTCCTTCTTTGAAGTCGGTCAAAAAGATCAGGTGCTGTCTTAGAAAGAATGTTGAAACGATAATGGATTGAATCAACCAGATGATCTTCAAAGCACCTCATTGATTTAGATGGACAGTATTGAGAAAGTACAATTAGTAAAAATATGACAAAATATTGCGAGATTGTGGTTGTCATAACAACTGCTGTGATAACAAATTCTGTTTAGAATTTGCGTGATGTAGTAATCAAGGCAATATAAAATTTCTTCTTGGAATAATGTGGGCCTTTAAATATATTAATATCAATTCTGGACATAAACCTTGCCAAAGGGGAATACTTAGCAGACGTACTGATGTCGTAAAGTGCTTCTAGCCATTCCTGGTAATGCCTCAACTGGTTTCTAAAACTTCCATGGATAAATAAAGCTTGCTAACAGATTATATTTGTAACCCGTCCAAATAAGAACTGGAATCATGTATACTTTTAACAAATTAAGTATTCTCTGGACAAATAAAGACCACATTAATTGACATAAGACCATATAATTACATGATAGTCATCCAATCGTCTCCAAAAGTGAAAGGATTTTCCGAAATTGGCCAGTCAGTTCCCGAGAATTCGGCATGCGATCTCACAAATATACCTACAACAAAACCGGTCGCATTTCGCTTTCATTTCTACCAAAATAAAAAAAACAACAGCGGAGTGCTTCAGTGATGTAACCCGGTTCTTCGAAGTGTCTTTTTTTCTTTTGCAAATAGTTTTCTTTTTTTCGGTATTGAATAACGTTTTTGTAGGTCAATAGCAACGATGTTTGAATGTGACTTAAGTTTTGATTTAAAAAAACATTATTATGTAAGTACTTTTGAGTCATTTTAAGGTTATAATACGGAAGTTTCAATACTCATATGTAGAATTAATAGCTAATATTAGCAGTTTTAAAAGATAATCTAAAATAAACAATTACTTAGAAAAGCAAATACTGAATTTTTTTTTTTTGGGGTGGCTTGCGGTCGGCGCGCTCCTCGCACCACTCCGTCCGGAGTGACAGAGGGGCGTAAGCACGCACACCCTTCGTCGCCTTCGTCGTTGGGCCGATCACCGGAGCAGCTGACTTGACGTCAGTGGTTGGCCCGACGGAGTACCCCCTATTTGGGGTATCCTCCCATCGACCGACGTCCCCCCCTCGGGGAGGTCGGCACCGATGATTGCGACGAGTTCACGACGCTGCGGCACAGGCCTCGAGCGTATGCTGCGCCGTGTCCTCGTCGCAATCACAGTGGTGGCAGGACGGTGTACTCTCCCTCCTAACGACCTTGTGCAGGTATTCAGCGAAGCACCCATGCCCAGTCAATATCTGCACTAGTCGGAAGGAGAGCACCCCGTGCCGCCTTTAAATATTACTCGCCTAACTCTCCAGAGTTTAGATTTCTAGTGCCTAAAACTGTTAATTTAAATCCTATAAGCGCTTCTAAATTAAAAATACATCTAACTCATTTATAATTCGCCGTGTGGTGACAATTCACCACCTATTCTCCTCACTCTCTCTCACTCACTCACCTCTGAAGGAAGAAAAAGGAACCCTCTAAATTAAATCCTTTAGCAGCACGTTTGACAAGTGTACATCAATTTCGCTCCCTTTGTGGAGGAGGTTCTAGAGCAGCAGTAGGAATTATATGAGCTGGAACGTTTATCATCTTTCAGTCTTTCACTGTCTATTGCTGGACGCAGTTACTGGACGTCCTTCTTTACTGTGCGTGGGTATTGATATAGTAAGAGAAAAAAAACTCAAAACAAAACCCTAACCTCTTTGACCGGCGTGATATAGTCTGTCAATTTCTCTCCCATAATAGAAGAGGCCCGAGCCCAACCATGGGAGGTATATAGATTGAGATGAAGATGATGCTGAAGTGTGCTGTGTGCTGAAGAAAAGATATCCATATGCCTCCATATTCTAGAAGGTCCAATCCTTTTTTTGGAGTACATAAAGCTAAAGCTAGCTAAAGCTATTATCTGTACATTTTCGGGGGGGCGCGGCCGGAGCACCTCCTCGTGGTGCTCCCTGGTAACGTCCATTTGGACGTCAGGCGTCCATTTGGACGGCCAAGATTCCGGCAGGGGGGGGGTCTCCGCGTGCGGCTCTGGTGGCAGAGCGCACGGCGGATCTGACCCGGGGCCAATGGGGCGGATGTGCCTCATGGCACTCCGTCGCCAGGGACGGTTGCGTCACGGCCCGGGGCGTGACGGGTCGGTCGCTCGCGAGCGGCCAGACCCGGAAGGCCCAAACCGTAATCCTGAGCAGGGGGGTCAGGACCGGGGGTCTTCGGACCGCGGGGAAGAAAACCCCTATAAAAAATCACCCCAATCTTAAGTTTGGCCACTCGGCGAGGAGATGTATGACTGGTGGGTTAAGAAGCGCGCGAGCGTCCAGTCGTTAGAGTGGTAGTCAAGGCAAGACTTAAAAACGTCCAACAAGATATGGCAGAAGTCAATACACGTTTAACTTCACCAGAGGGTCCCGGCCAGGCCGGGGAATCCCTTGCTGTGCCGGTGCTTGCGCGCGACGTCCATTTGGAGTCGCGCCCAAGTCCCGGCACAGTCAGTCCCCAATCGTATGGGTGGGGGACAACTACTGCCTCAGAAGCCGAGAGCCCGGCTCAACATCAAGTGGCTCAGGGGGGGAGGGGAAACGAGGAGGAGGTGCAGGTGCGGAAGAAGACCCGGAGGACGAAGCCGAGGCGTTCCGCCGCTGCACGAGCCCGCATTAGCGCCAATGCATCGAAGGCGTGGCGGGCGCGGATGAAGGCTGAAGCCATTGCCGCACGCGACGAGGGCGGCAGCATTGCTGCTGCAGGGCCGTCGCGGGACGGGGGTGGCGTTGCTGCCCAGCCGTCGGAGGAGAGGATGGAGACCACTGCAGGGCCGCCGCGTGAGGAGAGCGGCAGCAGCAGCGGGTCCGAGCACGAGGGCGGCATTGCCGCAGAGCCGTGCGTAAGGTTAGCAGGCGAAAGCTCCGAGCTGTCGAGCGATGAGGGCGGCATTGCCGCAGAGCCGTCGCAGGATGAGGGCGGCAGTGCCGCAGGGCCATCAGAGCGTCAGGAGACGGATGCGTCGGAGATGGTGCTGACGGACGTGGGCGGAAGTGCCGCAGAGCCGTCCGCGAGAGGAGGAGAGGAGAGCAGCACCCCTTGGGTGCTAGTCGGCCGGAGTAGGGACGAGGGCGGTGGATGCGCCGCAGGTAGTCAGATGCAAGGCGCGCCGTCAGTTGAGGGTGCAGTTAGGCCGTCGTCGTTGCCGTCGTCGCCGTCGTCGTCGTCGTCGCCGAGGAAGAGGACGGAGGGGGCTGCAAAGGCGCCAGCTCCAGCCCCAAGTGCGAGGAAGAGGGAGGAGGCCCTCCCCCCGAGACCCTGGAAGCGCCCCCTGCAAGAGGGTGGCCGCTCCAACACCGACTCGGAGGGGAGTTCCATCACCATGCCTCCTCCCAAGGTCCCGACCATGCGCCGGGGGCGCAGAGGCCGAGGATCGGTGGTGGCGGCGTGGCCGGGGACACCGGGTCCGGCCGGCCACGGTGGCGAGGTGGCGGCCCTCCAGGCCGCGAACGCCCGCCTTAGTGAGGAGGTCTCCGGCTTGCGGGAACGCAACCGCAAGCTGGAGACGGAGCTATCGGCGGTGCGACGGGAGAACCGCGGGTTGGCCAAGGAGATGGCCGACCTGCGGGCCCAGTTCGCGCGCCTGGCGCCGGCCGCGCCGCCTGTGCCGGCCTCGCCACCGAAACGGGCTGCGCCGGGGAGGGCGGGCCCGTCGTCTGCGCCCGTGGCGCCGGCTGCGCCCGTCGCGGCTGCTGCGCCAGCTGCACCCGTCGCGGCTTCGGCGCTTCCTCCCCTCGTCGTGGTCCCTCCGCCGGCTCGTGGCCGCGGGAGACCTCGGAGGGGGGAGGAGCCGCCGCCCGACGAGGTGCACGGCGTGTCGGAGTCGGCGGTACGCGTGATCCTAGCCCGAGTAGGGGTGATGGTGGATGCGCGTATCGCCGCCGTAGCGGCCAGGCTCCCGCCTGAGCCGCCCCTCCGACCGCCGCTCGCCGCGGACAAGGCGAGGCGGCCGCAAGCGTCAGCTCCCACCCCGCTGCCCTGTCAGGGTGGCCGCGTGGTGAGCTACGCTGCGGCCGCGGCCGGGCCCAAGGGGGCCAAGAAGGCCGGCAAGGTGCCGGCTCCCGCCAAGGCCGGGCCGCGGCCGGCGCCAGCGGCTGCACCGCAGGCGCCGGCCAGCGCACCCGCGACCGCTCCTGCTGCGCTCAGCGCTGCTGCCAGGCTCGAACAGGGCTGGCAGGTGGCTGAGCGGAGCAGGAAGGCACGCGGCCAGAAGCGGAGAGCGGCGGCCAAGAGTGCCGCCGTGGCCGCCGCTCCCCAGGCGGGAGCCGGCAGAAAGGGGAAGAAAAGGTCGCGCAGGGGCCTCAAGTCGCCGAAGACGGCCGCGGTGGTCATCACCGTGCTGCCTGAGGCGGCTGAGAGGGGCCTCAACTATGAGGCCGTCCTAAAACGCGCCCGGCGGGAGCTGGACGTCTCCGGTATCGGGGGCGTCGAGGCGAGGACCCGCAAGGCCCGGACAGGGGCTCGAATACTCGAGTTCCCTGGGGCCGAGGGCGCGAAGACGGCCGATAGTTTGGCCACGATGTTGAGGGGGCTGTTCGGGCCGGAGGATGGTGTCCGAATCGCCAGGCCTGTCAAGTGCGCAGAGATGCGCCTGACGGGCTTGGATGATTCCGTGACGGTGGAGGACGTCCGGGAGGCCATTATGGCGCGTACCGGATGTGCCTCGGACACCGTCCGGATTGGCACCATCCGCACTGGTCCGGGCGGCGTCGGTGCTGCCTGGGTGCAGTGTCCGGTGGAGTCGGTCAAGCAATTGGCCGACTCAGGCAGGCTCCTCGTGGGCTGGAGCTCGGCGCGGGTAACCGTGCTAGAGCCCCGGCCCGCGAGGTGTTACAAATGCATGGCGGTCGGGCATACCCGACCGACATGCAAAAACTGCTTTGACTGCAGCGGGCTATGTTTCCGTTGCGGTCAGACCGGACACCAGGCGGCATCGTGCTCTGCGGTGCCCCACTGCCCCGCGTGTGCGGCAGGCAATAGGCCTGCCAAACACCGCATGGGCTCTGGGGACTGCAGACCCCCGGCATCGGCCCCGAAGGGGCGGGACGGCCCATCGACCGGGCCAGTCCCCGCTCCGAGCGCGGCCCGATCGCCCGTCAGCGCGGAGGAGGTGACGATGGATACGGACCGTTAATGGACCCCGTATCCATTCGTCTCCTCCAGGCCAACCTCAACCACACCGCCGGTGCGCAGGACGTGTTCCTGCAAGCCATGGCGGAGTGGTTGATAGGAGTAGCCGTAGCCGCGGAGCCGTACGTGGTGCCCGACCGGCCTAACTGGTTGGGTAGCACCGATGGCACCGTGGCAATCGTCGCCTCCACGTCGTGGCCTTCGTCGCCTCTGACCCTTAGGGACAGGGGCGTCGGATACGTCGCGGCGGACTGGGGGGAGATTACGCTCCTCGGAGTCTATCTCTCCCCTAACTGGAGTGTGACCGATTTCGAGGCCTCCCTCACCATCATGGAGGCCTCGTTACGGCGAATGGCATCGCGCCAGGTCTTCGTCTTGGGGGACTTCAACGCCAAGTCCGTGGCGTGGGGGTCTCCCCGGACGAACGACCGAGGACGGGCGATCGAGGAGTGGGCGGCGGCACTGGGCCTCTGTTTGCTGAACAGGGGCTCGGTGCATACGTGCGTGCGACAACGGGGCGGGTCGATAGTGGACCTTTCGTTCGCTAGCCCCGAGGTCGCCGCACGCGTGGGGAGCTGGCGCGTCGTGGAGGAGGTGGAGACCTTGTCGGACCACCGGTATATCCGGATGGAGGTCTCCCCGGTAATCCCGACGCCCAGCAGGGGTCACGGGGCGGATGGACGTCCTGCGTTCCCGCGATGGGCTGTGGGTCGCTTAGACCGGGACCAGCTGGCGGAGACAGCCATCGTTTACTCGTGGCTGTCCTCTGCCAACCAGTCGGACGGGGTGGACGCCGAGGCTGGCCGCATCCGCAGTGCGTTGACGCAGATCTGCGATGCGGCCATGCCCCGGGTACGGCGTCCGCCCCCGAGGAGGGCGGTCCACTGGTGGTCCCGGGAGCTGGCGGATCTCCGGGCCGCGTGCATTCGCGCCCGGAGGGCCTACACCCGCAGCCGGCGGCGGCAACGCGACGCGGAGCGGGAGGCCTTGCTGTATGAGGGCTACCGCAATGCGCGGTCGGCCTTCAGGCTGGCCGTCCGCTCCGCCAAGGACGTCAGTCGGCAGGAGATGCTGGACGGTCTCGATCGTGACCCCTGGGGACGCCCCTATCGCGCGGTGCTGAATAAGCTCCGCGCGCGGGGCCTTCCCCTCACCGAGACTCTCCAGCCCAGCCTTCTCACCCGGGTCGTCGAGGACCTGTTCCCGCGGCGGGCGGAACACACGCCCCCGGTCATGGCTCCGCCAGACACTGACCGGGAGGCCGACGACGACAGTGTTCCGCCCATCACGGAACCCGAGATGGGAGTGGCGGTGGCGCGCATGTGCGCAAAGTCCACCGCCCCCGGGCCCGACGGTGTTCCAAACCGCGTGTTGGGCCTGGTCCTCGACCACCTGGGTCCCCGCCTCAGGGAGCTGTTCGACGCGTGTTTAGCGTCCGGACGGTTCCCTGGGTGCTGGAAGGAGGGAAGGCTGGTGCTCCTGCCGAAGCCGGGACGGTCTCCGGGGTCGCCTTCGGCCTACAGGCCTATCGTGCTGCTCGATGACACGGGCAAGCTACTGGAGAGGGTGGTAGCTGCCCGCATCGAGCGGCACCTCGTCGGCACGGGGCCCGATCTGTCGGACGCCCAGTTTGGGTTTAGGAGGGGTCGTTCGACGATCGCGGCTCTGTTGCGCCTGAGGGCCGTGGCGACTGAGGCCGTCACCGGTGGGGGAGTGCTGTTGGCGGTGTCCCTAGACATCGCCAACGCATTCAATAGTCTGCCATTCAGCTGCATCAGGGAGGCGCTCCGGTATCACGGAGTGCCAGCTTACCTGAGGCGGCTAGTGGCAGACTATTTGGTGGGGCGCAGCGTCCTCTGTACCAACCGAGCAGGGGACGTTGTGCGAACGCCCATGACGTGCGGTGTCCCACAGGGGTCGGTCCTCGGACCCACCCTGTGGAACATCGGCTACGACTGGGCGTTGCGGGGGAGCCTCCCGCCCGGGCTGGGCGTGATTTGTTACGCCGACGACACGCTCGTCACAGCCCGCGGTGGGACGCTAGAAGAGGCGGTAAGCCTGGCGACCTATGGCACCGAAGAGGTCGTCAGGCGGATCGAGGCGCTGGGGTTGAGGGTCGCCCTGGACAAGACGGAGGCCCTCTTGTTCCATGGGCGCCTTATGAGCCCTCCCATCGGCGTCTCGATCACCGTCCGATCGGTTGACATCAGCATCCGGGCCCATATGAGGTACTTGGGCCTGGTGCTCGACGGGCAATGGTGGTTCCGGGAGCATTTCCGCAGGCTCGCTCCGCGGCTCGTCGGCGCGGCGTCCGCCCTATCGTGGCTAATGCCGAACGTGGGCGGACCGAGCGCTACGTGCCGACGGCTGTACACGGGGGTCATCCGGTCGATGGCCCTGTACGGCGCACCGGTGTGGGCGGGGTCCTTGACCGTCCGACTTAGGGCCCTTCTGTGGCGACCACAGAGGGTCATGGCGGTCAGGGCCATCCGCGGATACCGCACGGTTGCGACGGAGGCAGCGTGCCTATTGGCCGGGACTCCCCCGTGGGACCTGGAGGCGGAAATGCTCGCCGAGTTGTATCGGCGGGTGTCGGGGGTGCGCGGGGAGGGCGGTGTGATCTCGTTAAGGGATCTCACCGCCTGGCGCGTCGACGCCCGCCGAGACGTCATTGCCCGTTGGGCAGTCCGGCTGGAGAGGCCTCGGTTCGGGGTGCGAACCGTGGAGGCCTTCCGGCCGGTGCTGATGCAGTGGTTGGAGAGGCGGCACGGGGTGCTCTCCTTCCGACTAGTGCAGGTGTTGACGGGGCACGGGAGCTTCGCCAAATACCTGCACAGGGTCGTGAGGAGGGAGAGTACACCGTCCTGCCACCACTGCGATTGCGACGAGGACACGGCGCGCCACACGCTCGAGGCCTGCGCGGCTTGGGCAGTGCAGCGCCGTGAACTCGTCGCAATCATCGGTGCCGACCTGACGCTGCCGGCCATCGCTAGGGCGATGGTCGACAGCGTCAGGAACTGGGACGCGGTCGCAGCCTTCTGCGAGACAGTGATCTCGCAGAAGGAGGCGGCGGATCGTCTGCGCGTGGAGCGCAGCCTCGATGAGGAGATCCGCCGCCGGCGACTGGGGCGGCGCAGGCGCAATTATCTGCGCCTCATGCCGCCCTAGCCGAGGCCGCGGGTGACGTGACCGGGGATTAGTCCGTCACCCGCCGAGAGGCCGACCGCGTGAGGAAAGACCGACGTCCTCCCCGAGGGGGGGACGTCGGTCGACGGGAGGGTACCCCGCGTAGGGGGTATTCCGTCGTGCCGACCACTGACGACAAGTAAACCTGCTCCGGTGGTCGGCCCAATGACGAAGGCGAGGTGGTTTTCGGGTGGGTTGCGGGAGTTGCGTGCTTAGGCCCCTCTGTCGCCCCGGACGGAGTGGTGCGGAGGCGCGCCGACCGCGACCCATCCCAAAAAAAAAAAAAAAAAAAAATCTGTACATTTTCTGCAATTATTTCTCCCACGTACGTGCAGGGTATGAATTGAATTACCGCTGCTATATTGCTCGAGCGCTATCACATATACTTCTTTAAACGAGGTTTAAGAAGGGCCTTTTCTTTATGGTAGTGCCGCTGAAGTTGCAAAGTCCCACGTGCGGCAATATTACTTACCATTAGGTGTTTGTTCGTTTGCAACTATCGGTAATAAAAAAGGTTTCTTAGTATATCTTTGAAATATCTTTTCATATAGGCAAAAATGCTATTGACCACGGTCTCTTTTTTTCCAGTTAGTATTTTAAGAATCGATAAATAAACATAGGCTAACATCACAGCAAGACAAGTTAATCTCGAAGTTAAACTGCCTTTCCATATCTAATATCCATTCCAGTCCAGTTGCCCAGCGAGGTACTTAATGGCCCCTATTTAGAAGAACACCATGGTTCTAAAGTGAAACGTATAAGAATTTTAATAATCTGGTCCAGTTAGAATATATATACACCATGATTTCTCTTCAACGTTTGAGTTTACTTAAGTAAAGTGTTTTTCTTCATTCAAACAAAATAATTAATTAAAATGAGTTTATTTTAAGTGCATCGTAAGTAAAAAAGTTACCGGTGTGTAAAATTTTACGTTGATAATTGTAAATTTGAGTATATGAAAGTAAATTGTATTAAAAAATACTTTCGTATGTTTAAAAATATTATGCAATTAAGGATTTCGGTGATAATGTAACGAAGAGGCCAATGATCTGATGTTTAGAAGTGTCAAGTTTAAATCAGGTTGTTGGAAATAAAATTACTTTACGTCACGGGCGAACTAAGATGTCTGACATCTTAGTTCGCCCGTGACCATGTACGCCGTGTGTGTATGTTCCAAACGTCGGGCAATCAAAAATCAAACGTAATAAAATTCGTAATTTCATTTATAATGTGTAATACTCGCGTAAACATCAGAATTCAGGTTGTTGAACCTTTATAGGGATGGGCGATCTTTCTGAAAAAGATCGATTCTTGAATGGATTTGAATCGTCGTCCAAAGAATCGATTTACAATAAAAGGTCTGAAGGATCGATCCCCGATTAATCGATCTATCGATCTTTTTTTTTGAATTTTCTTCCGATTCTATACGAAGTATTTTTTCTGGCGGGATTGTGATGACCTTTTTTTTTGTTAGGAAATCTGGAGAGAGTAATGTCTTATAATAATATAGAAATGAATCGATTGAAAACGAAACACTAGTATCGAAGAATCGCTTTTAAAGTATGGGGTACCTTTCTCCTAGTAGGATCTGTCTCATATCTTATCTTAGTATCGAATGGACAGAAAAAAACCGAATGTCGATTTTCAAGGGAGAAAGATCGATCCACTGAATCGATTCAGTACAACATATCGATTTAAAAATCGATCTTTTGGGCCTGAAAAATCGATCTCAGATCGCCATCCCTAGACCTTTATTTCATCATCATAATTTCGGCTCATATACGATCCACTTTTGGACTCGAGTCTCTTCTACAATAGGAGGGAAATTGATCTTACATGCTGGTCAGATAGGTTGGTATAGGGTTTTGTTTTGAGTTTTCTCTTGCATAAATGTGATATGCGTATTACTTAGTCATATTTTACGACATCCACGGGCAAAATAAGAAGTGGTGAATTGTATTCTTATTCAGTCACCACACGGACATACTGTTTGCTGGTAATCAAAGGGATAATACGGATAATACAGATTTAGCAGAATACTTCTAAAAATAATAGAATATCCACAAAAATATAGTGATTTACTTCTAGTTTATAAATTGGTGTTATAGAAAGTGTTTGAGGAAAGTTTTATACAAATGGTCTTCTATATTTATAAGTAAAAGTGTCCTTAATAATAAATATACATACATGCATTCTACTCTTATGAATATAACTAATATCACTTATTTAATTCAACTATTGAACTTTCACGATTATAAAGCAAATTTTTATACTTATAATAATTGTGAACTAAGCTATACCAACTTTGTTGCTATACCTGCTTTGTTACTTTGTAAGCTATACTACCTATTGTGGAGGTAACTTAAGCCCAGCAGTGGGACTTATATGCGGTTATGAGATGATAAGTGCTATTGGTTCTAGCTCGAAAGCGCAAATTTTTACAAGGCAAATAGATAAATCTATTTAATACTAGCAACTCGCCTTCGTTTCGCTTCGGTTATAGGTTATAGTCGTTTTACCCGCGTAGTTTCCGTTCCCGTGGAAATACCGGGATAAAATATAGCCTAGCCCTGGCTGGCCAGGGCGTAAAGCCCTGATATTATAGCTTTGCATTGGTGAAAGAATTTTTGAAATCGGTTCAGCCGTTTTGAAGATTACCCGGAACAAACAGACAGACAGACAGACAAAAAATTTTTAATTGCTATTTTAGGCATAGGTGTCGTGCAAATAACCGTGTGAGCATGAAAAAAGCCTATTATTTTGACATTACAAACGGACACTCCAATTTTATTTATTGGTATAGATAAAAAATGCAAATGTGAGTTTGTTTTTTACCGTTTAACAGCTAAAGTACTAAACTGTGGGCTCAGCATGATTATTTGTATCTAAATTGGTGTGGGATTTGGAGTAGTGCCTCTATCGGGCGGCACTATGCCGACTTCACACAAATTTATCTTCTTAGCGTTACGAATACTTGACTCAAATATACGCGCTAAGTGTAGTAATTAACAAAAAAAGTGAGTCATCGCTCAGGACGCCTGGCAGATGTGAAACACTGAAATTATTTTGTATAAGTTTATTACATAACTTATCAGATTACGACAGGAACTAATATCCCATTATGTATAAATAAAATATTACGGTTTTTCCTTGAAAATTATGATTTTTATTCAATAAACATTTATTTTCATTAAATACAAGTATTAAAAAATATTTCAAATTGTGACAACTCATTTCTTTTAATCAGTGATTTCTGTAATAATATAATATAACAGATATATCCGATACCTCTGACGATATTACGGTGACAATTGGTCGTAATTACACTTTTAGCGAGGCGACGCCTAGCCACGCCGGCAATAGATAAAAAGGTGCGGCTATAGATGTTTCACATCAAATATCCCTCATGGAAAGCTATATTATCAGCGCCTAACATAGGCTATATTTTATCCTCACATTGTCACTGGGATGGCCGCTATGCGGGTGAAAACACTAGCACTTAGCCATCTACACTTACACAATGTTTCTGTTGTCAACTTAAACGAAGCCGCAGACACTGCTAGTATAATAAAACCGGCTAAGTGCGAGTCGGAGTCGCGCATGAAGGGTTCCGTCTCATCTATAACAATAAATAAAATTGTAGTGTCTGTTTGTAATGTCAAAATAATAGGCTTTTTTCATGCTCACACGGTTATTTGCACGACACCTATGCCTAAAATACAGATTAAAAATTTTTTGTCTGTCTATCTGTCTGTTTATTCCGGGTAATCTTCAAAACGGCTGGACTGATTTCAAAAATTCTTTCACCAATGGAAAGCTATATATAATATCAGGGAGTAAACTAGGCTATATTTTATCCCGGTATTCCCACGGCAACGGGAACTACGGGAATAAGGCGACAGAAACCGAACCGAAGCGAGGGCGGGTTGCTAGTTATCTATAAAAAGGACAAAAAAAATTGCGTTTGTTGTATGGGAGCACCCCTTAAATATTTATTTTATTTTGTTTTTAGTATTTGTTATAGCGGCAACAGAAATAAATAATTTGTAAAAAATTCCTAGCTATCGCGGTTTTTGAGATACAGCCTGGTGACAGACGGACGGACAGACAGCGAAGTTTTACTAATAGCGTCCCGTTTTTACCATTCGGGTGCGGAACCTTAAAAAGTAATGAGATAGAAGACATTTAAGGATTATTGATCTTAAGAGAAAGTGAAACAGCCTCCATCATATCTAATAACTAAACCTATTATTACAATAGAACAGGACTGAATGAGAAGTCAAACTGGAATTAAAACCCTATACGTTTGATCAGCGTGGTATCATCATTTCATAATATGCAATTTCTGGTTGACCGAGCTTCGCTCGGAATATTTTTGTTGTATTTTTGTCGAATTTAATTAGATATATAATAATAAAAAATAAAAATTAAATAATGAAAAAAATATCAAATATTACAAAAAGAGAAATAATAATGACATCAAGATTCGACCCCACGTGGTTTGAATGCCAAAACAAAACAAAAAATACTGGACAGCTTCCCAACTGAGCTATCGTAACTCATGACGTTGACGGCAAAATTTGAATTCATATTCTTTTAAAATTTAATGCCATTATATTGTTTTGCTAAAAACACTGACAAAACAACATTTTCTATAAATAAAACCTAGCTAGATCGATTTTTTGGCCTCGAAACCTCTAGTATGCCAAGTTTCATCAAAATCGTTGGTGCCATTGCCGAGATCCCGAATATATCTGGGGGCACGGAAGTGCCCCCGCCAAGTCCAGCAAAAAAAAAAGTCGGGCAAAACGCAAAACTGCTGTAACATACTTTTCTCGAAGCCATTCAGGCCATTTTCGACCCTATAACTTCGTAGTTAATAAAGCTAGAAACCTGAATTTTTAGTAACCTAGCAGGCCTTGTATACACATTATGTATTTCAAATTTCATTCAATTTGAACCAATAGTTTAAGAATTATAACTAGTCAAAATTTCGTAATTTTGTCACTCACTGACTGACTGACCGATCATCAATATTAAAGTGGCACTTCTAGCAGACATAGAAGCTTCAAATTTAGAATACAATTAGTGTTTAGTGTATAAATGAAGGAAAAATTATGAAACATTATAATTTTCATCCAGTTGCTGAAATACACTAACTGCATAAATAATTTTGTAAACTCATATAAATATATAGGATTACAAAGTTACATTTGCAGTTAATGAAATGTAACTTTGTAAAAAATAAGAATACATTTGTCGCCATCATTGTTTCTCTATGGGAATCGTAACAACCGGCTTAAGACTGCGCAGATGACGTAGTGGTACGTACCAACGTACCGTGCTAGTGTCGCGGGTTCGAATCCCATACAAGACAACAGCTTGTACGATCCACAAATTGTTGTTCTGAGTCTGAATGTAATTTGTGTCGGTTCATTATATGTTCTTTCCGTGTGGTGACGAATTAAGAATGCAATTCACCACTCTCTATCTTGCCCGTGGATATCGTATAAGACGACTATGGGATATAATATGCACACACCATCTGTGTAAGAGAAGGAATACTCGAAATGAAACCCTATATCAACATGTCTGACCAGCATGGTATAGTGGGTTAAATTCCCTCCCATTGTGGAGGAGGCCCGAACCCAACAGTGGGACATATGAGGCCTGCGATGATGATGCGATGTTGAATTATATGTTTGTAAAGTCCCCCACAAAATAAGGATTATTATTCCCTTAGTGCAAGGCGTTGTCATTTAAAAAAAAAGATTCAACAGAAAGGAAAGTGGGCAGCAGCTCTCGCCGGGGAAATGTGTGATATCTTACTGCGAAACCAACCCGCCTACCAAACGTCGACTACGTCATTATTCCTCATAAGGCGAAGAAAAATGAGCTCTAGTCATGGCAATTCAGTTACCCTTGAGCGTTGTTGGGTGCAGGTGCCACTGTACCGCACTTTATGGTGAAGCATGAGGGGGGGTCTATGTTCTACAGTGGACGGCGATAAGCTGAATGATGATTGGCATAATAGGTGTAAACAGATACCTAGATATAATTATGTTTAAAGATAACTTGTAAAATGGTCAATCAACTTAATGAAAAAGCAAGAGTGGGACGTGTCTTATGAAATTGTACCAAAATCTCCCAAAGTATTAAGCAAACTAAATTGCCTCAAATTTATCTGAAAGAAAGAACGCCATCATTAGGCTCGATTGCCATCAATGTGGGAGGAGACTAGAGGAGATGTGTTTCAAAAAATCAATCAATTTTCTTTACTACCACATCTCTTCGCTTAGTTTAAGTAGAATTGACTTAAGCGGAAAGGAGAGATGTCTCATTTTTTAGAGAGTGTACTCTAAGAAAATCCTTTGTTGGTATTCCAGAAGTAGAAGGTACCGGAAAGGCAAATAATTAGGTCTATCTACAAAAAGAAATGAGATACCATCAAAAACAAGACTTGTAAAAAAAGTCAAGCCTCGCAACTGAGTTGTTCTACCATAAAAATTTGTGAGATCCATGTTATACCAAGTCGGTTAACTTATTCAGTCCCTGCTTAAGGGACCTTTCTTCTTAAGTTATTACGTAAATAGCTAACCTAACAACTTCTTATAGTGACTATATCAATATTAAAGATCTTTTATGTTTTAAATAAATAGATTGACTTGGCAATCGCACTATGTTTAGTACAATTTAATATAATATGTATTACTTGTGAGGTGTGTTTTCATATGATTGCCAAGTCATTCTGTTTATTTAAAACATAAAAGATCTTTAATATTGATATAGTCACTATAAGAAGTTGTTAGGTTAGCTATTTACGTAATAACTTAAGACGAAAGGTCCCTTAAGCAGGGACTGAATGAGTTAAACGACTTGGTATAACATGGATCTCACAAATTTTTATGGTAGAACAACTCAGTTGCGAGGCTTGGCTTTTTTTACAAGTCTTGTTTTTGATGGTATATATATATATATATATACAAGAATTGCTCGTTTAAAGAAATAAGATATTTAATCCTTTAGTCATCTTTTACACCCACGGGCAAGAAAGGGGGTGATGAATTGTATTCTTACTCCGTCACTACACGAAAAGACATACAATATTAGCATAGATTTGATTTCGCAAATCGTAAACGGAACATTGTGACCTAATTTCCTTGTACATATATAAAAATTTTGGACCTCGTTACAACTTGAATTATGTATGAAGACTATTGTTTTATCGCGTAAAGTTATGTGTATGGAATAAATGTGTAAAATATTTAGGCGAAAGTGACTACAGGTTCAGAGTTCGTGTATTATTTATATCTGCTACTAAATAAAGTAGTATAAATCATTTGTCGTCAACTTCATCATCTTGCTCTTATCATAATTTCTTATGGTCGCCATAATATGTACTCTTCCTTCATATTAATGAAATGTTTGTAAAGTCTCTCACAATACAAGGATGAGGCCAACCGCGCGACGAAGACATCGGTCCTCCCCGAGAGGGGGACGTCGGTCGAGGAGAGGGTACTCCTCAAGGGGTATTCCGTCGGGCCGACCACTGACGACACCTGCACCGGTGGTCGGCCCAACGACAAAGGCGACATGTCACGGGTGGATTATGGATGTGCCTGCTTACGCCCCTCTGTCGTCCCGGATGGAGCCGGGCGCTGATCGTGGACGAGCTCCAAAAAAAAAAAAATTCTAGTGTTATTTCCTTATTACAGAATGTTGTCTTTTTAAAACAATCTATACCAATAAATAAAATTGGAGTGTCTGTTTGTAATGTCAAAATAATAGGTTTTCTCATGCACACACCGTTATTTGACTATACATATGCCTAAAATACACTTTATATTTTTTTGTCGGTCTGTCTGTTTGTTCCGGGTAATTTTCAAAACGGCTGGACCGATTTCAAAAATTCTTTCACCAATGGAAAGCTATAATATCAGGGCGTAAGCTAGGCTATATTTCATCCCGGTATTCCCACGGGAACGGGCACTATTCAGGAAAGACGACTGAAACCGAAGCGAAGCGAGGGCGGGTTGCTAGTATTAAATAATGCAAAAATTATTGTTATCGCCAATAACGGAGTAAAAATACTATTCATTTTATTTTAGCCGTGGGTGCCATAAAAGACGATTAAATTATATGATATGCAGAAAACACCATTACAAGTAAAGAAAAACTCAACATAAAACTCTATACTAATCCATTTGACCAGCGTGGTATAGTAGTTTAATTTCCCTTCCGTTGTGGACAAGTGGTGACGGAGTAAGAATACAATTCACCACACCCTCTTTAACTCGTGATGTCGTAAAAGACTAATGGATATGATATGCATAATACAGTATTGCAAGAGAAGGAAATAAAACCCTATATCAATCCGTCTGACCAGTATAGTATAGTCAATTAAGGTCAATTTTCCTTCCGTTGCGAGGAGGCTTGAGCCCAGCAGTGGGACATCTATGAACTGTGATGATGATGGGGAATAAAAATAAAACAACTAAATATTGAGTACTAACAGTTTATTTCATAATAATAAATAATTAAGTTAGCTCAATAATGACTGGAACATTGCATTAAATAAACAAAAATAAAAATCAAAAAGTTATATAATATTTACACTGATTCAAATTAATGAGCACCTTTTTAATAAAATAATAGAAATAAAATAATATATAATTAAATTAAATATATAAATGCAATATCTATTTACATATGTACATATTATACTATATATAATAATGTATAATTATAATAGGTATATATATCAGTCTTTTATAATATTAATTGTCAATTAAAATACATAATACAGACATAAATATAATAACTATAATTATATAATTACTGAATATATAAACTACATAATATGTAATTATTATAACATGATTATATAATAATTATTATACAATATATAATTATTAATTGAACAAGTTATGTGTTTATATAACATAGTTTATAAATAGAAACGTTTTCACCGCTTATATAAATTAATTAAAGCGAACCCCAAAGACTTTTATATAATAAAAATATATAAATATTTATAATAAACAAAGGCAAAACTAAAATATATTTGGTTAGTTAAGTAGTAATTAATTTAGCTAATTTATTTAGCCTAAAAGGTATAGTAGGTATATTTTAATTATTAATTCTAAAATAGAGCCAAATTAGATCTATTTTCATTGTAATTATTATATATTACTGGCTCATTAAGTTCATAAAATAGACTCCGAATTTCTCTTAAAAAATAATTTAATAATTCTTTGGTATTATAGAAATAATAAATAAATATATAGGTATTAAATAAATAAAATATAATTTAGTTATGGATAAATAAACGATTTTTTTATACTTGCACAGTGTTAGCCTTTTCTCGATAAGTATTCAATTAAAACCTGTATATCGTCTTGTTGTCTTCATTATTTAAATAAATACAAAATTATAAGTGCAAATATAAAATAAAAATATATATTAAATGATAAATATATATAAATATATAATAATAATGGAAGAAATAGATATATCTTTTTTAATTGTCGATATACGTACTCAATAATTGTTATAAATTAAATATTATAATTTATATTTATACATTCACGTGAAACTGATTGTTCCTTATATTCGCATAACTGGTGGGTTCCGTGGCTATTGGTTATAGGCATTGTACGCTAAATCCTGGGCTTTCTCGAGCGTCCTGAAAATAATATTTGTTAAAATTATGTACGAGTTATTTATTTATATTATTAGACAGGTTATATAAAAATAGATTGAATTTTTATTTTATTCATTTCAGCATACTTCCCAGTGTTGGGCTCGAGCCTCCTTCACAATAGGAGGTAAAGTAACCTACTACACCACGCTGGTGATACGTAGTCGTGTAGGGTTCTATTACGAGTTTTCCGGCTCTTGCATTGATACTATTTTTTTTTAATGCCAACGGTGGCAAACGAGCAAGCAGCACATCTGATGGTAAGTGACGCTGCCGCACATGGACCTTTGCAATACCAGGGGCACAGCCAGGCCGTTGCCTACCGTGAAGGTACTACTCTTCTTAAACCTCGTTTAAAGAAGAACATGTTCTGTAGTTCATTCCAGAGCCTGCACGTACGTGGGAGAAATGAACGCTGGAAATGTACAGTTGAAGACCATAACGTTTCCAGGTGAAATGGATGAACCCTGCTACGATGTCGAGTGGTACGTTGGTAGAATGGTAACGGTGCAACTAAGTCAAACAGTTCCTCGGAGCACTCCCCGTGAAAGAGTCTGTAGAGTACACAGAGTGACCCAAAGTCTCTCCGCTGCTCCAGCGACTCCAATCTGTCCGTAAGATATCTACTATCGGTATATTTTATTTATCCTTTAGTCGTCTTTTACAACACTCACTCGACTTCACGTGAGCTGCAAGTAATAATAATATTGATTTTTTTTAATATAACAGTCATTTGGTTTGTTGTTAATTATAATTAATACATTTTTGTATTTTCTTCATCACAGCTCATATACGTCTTACTGATTGACTCCAGAATCCTCTGCAATGGAATCGGCCTAGATCGGATCAGACTAGACCACATGATCAGACATATTGGTATAGGGTTTTATATTTTAGGAGTGGTAGGACCACACTGTCGACAGTTATCTGTCTACAGTGTGCGGGCCGCGGGCCGGTCCGTCCGGGGCAGTACCATGCTCTCGCAGAAAATCGACGTCTGAGTAGTAGCAATTTGTTACTGCGCTTCGTTCGGTGAGCGAGAGAGCCGGAAGCCCAACTTTCTGAGGGTGATTGCGTGTGGAGGGTTTTGGTGGTGCCCTTGGTATCACCGAGCCTCAATGCACGCATTCACACCCCCTTCGCTTTCTTCGTGGTAGGCAATGGCCTTGTAAAGGTCCATGAGCGGCAGCAACACTTACCATCAGGTGTACTGTTTGCTCGTTTGCCACCGTTTGCAATAAAAAAAAAATAGATTTTCTTATATCAGTCAAATACGACACCCACAGGTAGGAGAGTGAAGAATAGTATTCCTAATCCGTCACCACACGGAAAGTATTTTTAGCAAATTCATTATCATCTCAGCTAATACACGTCCCACTGTTGGGCTCGAGCCTTCTCCACAATAGGAGGGAAATTGACCTTACTACACCATGCTTGTCAGGTTG
The DNA here is from genome assembly GCA_032191425.1 of Lymantria dispar. NCBI lineage: Eukaryota > Metazoa > Arthropoda > Insecta > Lepidoptera > Erebidae > Lymantria > Lymantria dispar. The sequence goes on from CM063464.1 coordinate 21,948,879, forward strand.
GTATAGGGTTTTATTTCGAGTTTGCCATGTCTTGCATAGATGTTATATGCATGTTAAGTCGTCTTTTACAATATCTACGGGTAAGAGAGGGGGTGGTGAATTGTATTCTTACTCCGTCACCACACAGAAGTCTAAAGACATATTAATTTTTATAAATATTTAAATAATACATTAATTAATAGGAAAATAGGAATCTATTTTATATTATCATATCAATATAATATCAAAATTTTATTATACTAATGATAAGAGATATAGATTAAAATCAACATATTAATTTATATTTATATAATATGAAACATGCACAAATTTTATACACTCATTTGCAAAAAAAACGGGCACCTAAGCAATGAACCATTTCAAATGTTAATATTTCTTTGTTTGATAATTATAGGTAGTTTTATCCACACAATTTGCTAAATTAATAAGAAAATAATCGTTTTCATCAGTATTTCATAAAATTTAGATACAATTTATGGAAAATAATGCTAAACCTCGCTAGTAGTGTATATTCGTTAGTAGTGCATATGCTCATGAAGTAAAAATAAAAAAGTTTTTTTGTTTGTTTTTCTTTAATAAAGTAAAAGCAGATAAATGTTTAGTATCGAGTGTGACCCCCTCTAGCTAAAATCACAGCTTGAATTCGTCTGGGCATGCTAGCGAGTATATCCCGGATACTTGCTTGCGGAATACGTTCCCACTCCGCAGTAATCACATTCTTCAGCTCTCTGATGGTCTGCGGAGCCGGGTGTACTGATCTCACACGCCGTTTCAGAACGTCCCAGACATGCTCTATGGGATTGAGGTCGGGACTTCGAGCTGGCCAATCCAAACGACGAATGCCGACCTCTTGCACATACGCATTAACATCGCGGGATCGGTGGGCGCGAGCATTGTCGTCCATAAAAATCGAGTCTTCACCTAGAGCGGCCAATGCGGGTTGTGCATGAGAAATTAGAACTTTCGTTATGTATCCATGCCCAGTCAGTGAGCCGTTTTCAATGAAGACTAACTCTGTACGATCCATTGAATTTATTCCTGCCCAAAACATAACAGAGCCCCCACCATAAGGTGTGATTTCTTCGAAACATGCCTCAGCAAAGCGTTCTCCTTGTCTTCTTAGCACTCGCCGACGTCGATCTTCACCGAACAGAGATATCCTGGCTTCATCAGAGAACAAAACCCTATTCCAATCGTCTTGAGTCCATGATTCACAATTTCTAGCGAACCTAAGCCTGTGAACTCTGTGCTCACGGAGAAATTTGGGGCCGCGGGCCGGGCGGTGACTGCGTATATTGGCAGCGAGAAGCCTCCTCCTGACCGTCCATAGACTAATATGCACATTTCTTACTTCTTGGAGGTTGTTCTTAAGATCCACATACGAAGATTTGCGATTTCTCAATGCGCGACTCACAAGAAAACGATCATCCCGTGGTTGGGTACATGGTTTTCTTCCAGAACCAGGCCTTCTCTCGACGGAACCAGTCTCCTGATATCGCTGCCAGGTCCTTTGGACTGTCGAGCGACTAACATTTAGCCTCCTAGCCACGAAACATTGGCTGCAACCCTCTTCAAGCAGCGCGATAATTTTGGTAGCTTTTACCACTTTATCTACCATTTTTGATACAGCCAAACAGCATTAAATAAAGCTTTGACAGTCAAGGATATGAAATTAATCGATAAAAATTGAATAAAAGTTATGAAAGTCGATGTTAACTTCTGGAACTTCGCGCCAAAAATGTAGGATAAAAAGGGGTTTTCTGTAAAAATGAACATCAAATGAAAAATTGAATTTAGAACGTACTTTTTTAAATACCACAGCATTTTTAAAACCGGCCAGTAACGTGTACAAACGATTGAAACCTTTTTGGTATTGTATCTTTTTAAATATGAATGAAAATCAAAACCGCCCGTTTTTTTTGCAAATGAGTTTATAATATAACTTTCTGCTTCTTAATAAATAATCCACATGCAATTTATTTAAATGACATAATACTGTTTTAAATAAAACATGCAAATACGCACTTGATTTTTTTAAATATTTAGATGCGTCTCGAGAGCTCCGACTTGGCATACCGTTCTATCAGTGATCGCTTTAAATAAAATAAAACATATAAATAAAATAAATATCATAAATAAAACGTGCACTTTCAAAAAATAATTATTATTTATATAAATAGAACACTTTCGACAAAGAAGAATAATTTGAAAAAAAAAATGTATATTATAAATAATTAAATTAGAATACATTTTAAATTTAAATATTACATAACTATAATAATTATTATATTTAACTTAAATTAAGTTAACATATTGATGATACGGATATTATTGTACCAAATCTATGTTTGACACCTATTTTAAAGTATTTCTGATGTTAGAACCACATTGTTGACAGTTATCTGTCTACAGCCGTGGGTCGGTCTGTCCGGGGTTGTACTACATCATCATCCTCATAATTTCAGCTTATCGCCATACACTGCTGGACGTAGGCCTCCCTCATGTTACTCCACAGAGTGCGGTTTTATGCCACCTGCATCCAACGACGCCCAACAACTTTCACCAGGTCGAAGGTCCACCTAGTGGGGGGGCGTCCTACACTGCGTCGTCCGATACGTGATTACCATTCGAGAACCTTTCGTCCCCAGCGGTTGTCGGTTCGTCGAGCGATGTGACCTGCCCATTGCCACTTCAGCGTGATAATTCTTCGTGCTATGTCCGTTAGACCCGTTCTGCGGATTTCTGTACTCCAGATTCTATCTCGCAGAAAAATCCCGAGCATAGCCCGCTCCATAGCACGCTGAGTGACTTTGAGACTTGTTATGAGGCCTACATTTAGAGACCACGCTTCCGTGCCTTAAGTCATCACTGGTAACACACACTGGTCGTAGACCTGTGTTTTGTCTGAGGTATGTTGGACGAGAAGATTAAGTTTCCCGAAGTAGTACTGAGCAGAAAATCGATCTCTAACTAGTAGAAATTTGTTACTGCCCTTCGTCCGGGGAGCGAGAGAGTCGGAAGCTCAACAGAGGGTGTTTGCGTGTGGTGGGTTTAGGCGATGTCTTTAGTATGACCGAACCTCATTGCATGCATTCACACTACCTTCACTTTCTTTATGGTAGGCAAAGGTGTAGGTGTATGTGTGTCTGCTTGTTTTCCACCGTTTGCAATAAAAAAAGTTCTAAATTGTATTGTAGGCGGCGTTAAAATTTAACTTGGTTTAGCTATAATTCTAATCGTGCCAGCTTCATGTTTGTGAATAGTATACCAATCATTGTCTCAACTTATATACGTAATATCTGGTTGACCGAGTTTCGCTCGGCATATTTTTATCGAATTTATTTAGATATATATTACTAAAAAATAAAAAATAAATAATGAAAAACATATAAAAAATTACAAAAAGAGAATAATAATAACACCGAGATTCGATCCGACGCCGTTTGTCGCCGATGTCAAAAATAAAATGAAACCTGACTACTTCGCCACTGAGTTATCGTAACTCATGACATTGATGGCAAAATTTGAATTCATATTCTTTTAAAATTTAATGTCATTATATTGTCTGCCAAAAACACTGACAAAACAATATTTTCTATACATAAGACCTAGCTAGATCGATTTTTTGGGCCCGAATCCTCTAGTATGCCAAGTTTCAACAAAATCGTTGGAGCCGTTTCCGAGATCCTGAAAATATATATATTTACAAGAATTGCTCGTTTAAAGATATTATCAGGTTGACCGAGCTTCGCTCGGAGTATTTTTGTAGCATTTATTTAGATATATATTAATAAAAAATAAAAAAATAAATAATGAAAATTAGATAAAAAATTACAAAAAGAGAATAATAATAACACCGAGATTTGATTCGACGCCGTTTGTCGCCGATGTCAAAAATAAAATGAAACCTGACTACTTCGCCACTGAGCTATCGCAACTCATGACATTGATGACAAAATTTGAATTCATATTCTTTTAAAATTTAATGTCATTATATTGTCTGCCAAAACCACTGACAAAACAACATTTTCTATACATAAAACCTAACCAGATCGATTTTTTGGGCCCGAATCCTCTAGTATGCCAAGTTTCAACAAAATCGTTGGAGCCGTTTCCGAGATCCTGAAAAAATATATATTTACAAGAATTGCTCGTTTAAAGATATAAGATAAGATATAGAACATTGACCTACTATGCCACGCTGGGGAGATGCGTTGGTGCAGGGTTTTATTTCTTGTTTTTCTTCTCTTGCATAGATATTATATACATATTGTATTCCCTTAATCGTTTTTTAAGACGCCCACGGGCGAGAAAGGGTACATTATATTCTTACTCCATCACCATACGGAAAACTTACATATTATCAATTCAAAATTTAGTTTGAAATTAATCTACCAAAGGAACGCTTACAAGCTGAGAAAAGAGTTCTCTTTTAAATAGAACTGTTTGTATACAAGATATAGTATTTTTTCAGTATGATGTCCTTCGAACCCTGCTATGATACAGTTTTCTAATATAATGCAAAATTTGCCGTGTGGTGACAGAATAAGAATACAATTCACCATCTCCTTTCTTGCCCGTGGGTGTCGTAAAAGACGACTAAGGAATATATTATGCATGTGACACCTATGCAAGAGAAGGAAATTTCAAAATAAAACCCTATACCAACCTGTCTTATCAGCATAGTATAGTAAGGTCAATTTCCCTCCTATTATGGAGGAGGATCGAGCCCAACAGTGGAACGGGTAAGAGCTGAAATGAATTAATGTAAAAGATTGTGCCTGGACCGGATCTCACAATCGGCACCAGATCAAGTGTTAGTCACTAGAGCAGCGATCACTTTCCTTAACTACATCGGAGGTTAAGGGAGCGACCCGCTAAATATACCTAGCTACCGCAAGCAGAGACATTTGCAACGAGTTTGACCAAACCATAAGCCACGAACTACATTAAGAATGCTAAAATAACAAAAAAATAATTTGGCAAGACACAACTACAACGCTATACAATACAATAACAATAAAACATTGCAATAATACAATAACAACAAAAACTGCGAGTTCAGACGACATGTTAAGATCATTATCCATATCATCATCGCAGCCCTCATACGTCCCACTGCTGGGCTCGGACCTCCTCCACAATGAGAGGGAATTTGAGCTACTATACCATGCTGGTCAGATATGTTGATATACGATTTCATTTCGAGTTTCCCCTCTCTTGCATTAAGAGTATCATTAAACTTCAATTGCTGAGTAAGGAGCTTCTCATAACCATTTTATCATTTAGACAATACGAGATTTTGTAATACGCTGTCCTATCTATTTTTGTCAGCCTTTTTAAACTTATTTACTGACATGTGTCGGATATCTTTAGGTAGTTTATTGTTAAATTGTATACATTGGCCCATTAAAGACGTACTTATTCTTCCGGAGAGGATTTTTTTTTATTGCCGTTGGTGGCAAACGGGCAAGCAGCACACCTGATGGTAAGTGAAACTGCTGCACATGGACCTTTGCAATACTAGGGGTACAGCCAGGCCGTTGCCTACCTTGAAGAAAAAGCTCTTCTTAAACCTCGTTTAAAGAAGGATATGTCATAGCGCTCGGGAAACACAGCAGCAGGTAGTTCATTCCAGAGCCCGCACGTACGTGGGAGAAATGATCGTCGGAAACGTACAGTTGAAGACCATATCGTTTCTAGGTGAAATGGATGAACCCTGCTGCGGTGTCGAGTGGTACGTTGATAAAACGATGACGGTGATACTAAGTCAAACAAATATGAATGGTGATACAATAGTAAGAACGTTTGAACTAGTTCCTTCAACTTTTTGCGAAGTGAAACTCTTGGGTTTAGATTAAAAATAGTAAGGAGAGCCCGTTTATGGAGAACAAAAATGCTATTCAAATCCGTGAAGCAACTCCAAAGCAGTATGACATAAGAAATAACACTGTGAAAGTAAGCGAAATAAACTCTTCTAGCCGTTTCATTTCTGTTAATATTGGATTTTTTAACAGCATAAACTGCTGAACTGAATCTACTGGGCATTTTTTCAGTATCCCAATGAAGTTTAGCATCTATTCTCATACCCAAAAAAGGCGTAGACTCCACAAAGTCTAGGGCTACATCATTCACTTGCCTCATTATAGTCATTTTACTACCCATCCATCCATCAGCCTACAGACGTCCACTGCTGGACATAGGCCTCCCCACGAGAATGTCACTCGGAACGGTCCTGCGCCACTTGCATCCAACGGTTCCCTGCGACTTTGAGAATGTCGTCAGCACCCCCTGCCTCGCCATCCATGGGCCCGTTACCAAAATAAGCCCGTGGAGAGGCGGAACTACCGTGACTGGGGGCCGTTATTTTTTTAGCATCCATTTTTATTTTTTAAGGGGGGTATAATGCCATAATCGCCACGCTTGGCAGACGGGTTGGCGATCGCAGTAGATGTAATAAGTTTTCCCAGGAGATAGCTTCTGCCCATTCTCCTGGTGAGGCCCTCAGCCGATTTTTACGGCTCCCACGGGTAAGCAAGGGGTGACGACACTTGTATTCTATCCCGTCGCCACACGATTTTAATATAAATGTACTAAATCTTCTCATTATGGACTAGTTTTTTTTTTCATTATATATTGAATTAATAAATGGTACCGCAAAATGCTATAATATGCATCCCATTCCAGGGATCGATCTCCCTCGATATTTGAAAATAATATACCACGTTGGTCAGACAGGTTGGTAATGGGTTTCGTTTGCAAATTTTCTTTCCCTGCATACATTTTTGCATGGTATTTTTTTTTCTTTATTTTCTTTTTTTTTTTTGGGTGGGCCATGGTGAGCCCATTCGCCGCCCGATTCCATCCGGAGAGGCAGAGGGGCGTCGTACGGCCCCATGACCCACCCGTAGCACGTCGCCTTTCTCGTTGGGCCGGTCATCGGTACAAAGTTTCTTGTCGTCAGTGGTCGCCCCGACGGAATACCCCAGTCGCGAGGTACCCCTTGCTCACGACGTCCGCCCTCGGGGACGTTGGTCACCGCCGTGCAATCTGCCACTCGGCGAGTGAAGGACTAAATCCCCGTTCCAATCACCCGCGGCCTCGGCTAGGGCGGCATCAGGCGCAGGTAGTCGCGCCTGCACCACCCGAGTCGCTGGCGGCGGACCGCGTCCTCGTGGAAGCGTTACTTCCCCGCGCGCTCCGCCGCCCCCTTCCGCATGACGACTGCCTCGCAAAAGGTGGCGTTCCGCGTCCCAGTTCCTGACGCTGTCGAACATCTCACTAGCGATGGTCGTCAGCGCCAGGTCAGCACCGATGATTGCAACGAGTTCACGGCCCTGCTCAGCCCACGCGGCACACCGCTCGAGTGTGTGGTGCGCCGTGTCCTCTTCCTCCTAACAGGTGTGCAGGTATTTGGCGAATCAACCGTGCCCCGTCAAAATCTGCACCAGTTGGAAGGAAAGCAGCCCAAGCCGCCACTCCAACCACTCCATCAGCACCGGTCGGAAGGCCTGAAGACCAACGGTCCTGACACCGAACCATGGTCTCTCCAGCCGGAGTGCCCAACGTGCATTGACCTCTCGGCGGGCGTCGACCTGCTAGGCGGCAAGGTCCTTCAACGAAACCATGCCACCTCCTGCTCGCGTCTGCGCCACCCGCCGTGGTTATGCATGGTATATCTCTTAGTGGAGTCCGTCACCACATGGAAGAGAAGAGATATTAAAAAAGTTCTGGGGTATTAATAATCCGCAAACAATGTACTCATTTAATATTTTCATCAATGTTGGAAGAGGAAGAACAAGACGGACATACACATTCAAATCGGGGACATCCTTAAGAGAGGCCAGGTTTTAAGTCCTCTAAACAGAAAAAGATGCATGAGGAGATTAATGAATGTGGAGGAGGCGAAAATGGTATATCAAGATCGTAGCAAGTGGGGGAAGTGGTTTGTGACTGCCCCTATGCAAAAGAGGTGTGAACGTCTATATGTAAATCTAAAATAATTAATAGTAAACTTGTCATATGGTAATGGAGTAAGAAAACAAATCATCAGTCCCTCTTGATAGCACGTGCTGTAAGCGTGAGGAAAGACCGACATCCTTTCCGAGGGGGGGACGTAGGTCTATGGGAGGGTACCCCAAGTAGGGGGTATTCCGTCGGGCCGACCACTGATGACAAGTAACCCTACTCCGGTAGTCGGCCCAACGACGAAGGCGACGTGGTGTTCGGGTGGGTTGCGGGTGTTGCGTGCTTACGTCCCTCTGTCACCCCGGACGGAGGGTGAGAGGAGCGCGCCGACCGCAGCCCAACCCAAAAAAAAAAAAGCACGTGTTGTAAACTTGTACGAGTAAGGCTGGGTATACACGGCATTGTCCTGCATGTTTATTTACAGTATACGTCTTAACGAATGAATAGTAGCACATACATTATACATAGAACCATTCACATGTCGTTTGTACTGCAAGAAATCGTACACTGCTTATGCGTTTAAACGAATACTCAACGGACTTGTCAAGCAAATCGAATGAACTTTAACGTATCCGGCTTGCAGTGGCGCATAGTATAGCTCTGTCACGTTCACATGGCACGATGTTTATACCTTTTTATATAACTGTGTGAAGACTGCGGCGATTCGTTTTTACACGAATGAAAATCTACCGTATGAACACTCGGCTGATTGTACGTTAAAATAACGAATACAAAGAAAACGTGCAGAACAATGTCGCGTGAAACAAACCTAAGGGATACGATGCATGGATAATATCGATGCAAAAGAAGGAATCCCCAACTTAAAACCATACGAACTCTTATGATTAATGAAAGTTAGTCCAAACTCAAAATTAGGATGCGAATGGGCTGAAGAAGAAAAATAAATTAATGATATTTTGTGAGTGAAAATGTACGTATAACGTTATATATGGCTTCTGAAATGACTCCAGTAAAGACAATAAAGGTACGGCCAAACCTGCGCGTCAAACACGCGGGAGGCGGGACGCAAAACGCCAGCGTCTACAAAGCACCTGCACGACTACGACGCGAACCGATAGAATCACATAATTTATCTTTTTTTCTTAATTTCTTATATCCTGGATGTTTTAAATCGTATAAAATACTATGTTGTCTTACTTTTTCTATAAATATCTATGTATCTTCAGTTGTAGACACTGTGGTGATCGTGGATTTGTCATTTTCATCATTTCGGCTCATTTACGTCCCACTGTTGGACTCCAGCCTCCTTCATAATAGGAGGGAAATTGACCTTACTATACTATGCTGGTCAGATAGGTTGGTATAGGGTATTGTTTCGAGTTTACCATCTCTTGCGTAGATGTCATATGCGTAATAAATCCCTTAGTTGTCTTTTATGACACCCGCGGGTATGAAAGGGGGTGGTGAATTGTATTCTTATTCCGTCTCCACACGGAAAACCTCCGTCACCATCGTGGATTTTAATAACATAATTATAATCAAGGTATACTCGTAGAGGTAAACACGTCTAATTACTAGACGGGTGCGTCCCGCTCTACCGATCTACCGGTCGTCCCGCGCCGTGGTCGCTTAGGTGTACATGGCGCCATAAGACATCACGGGTAGCGTCCGGGTAGCATCTGTCGCGGGGCTGACGCTACCGCTTCGCAGCCGCTTTGGTCGCGCAGGTTTGGCCGTACCTTAAATCTGCCCGAATTTAGTTATACTACATCAGGCCTACACCCAGCTAATTGGATGGGCGATATGGAAGCCTTTAGGTTTCAGTGTGATGATGGTGTAAGAATACAATTCACCACTCCCTCTGGTCAGGCGTGCCAGTAGGTATAGGGTTTTATGTTGAGTTTGCCTTATCTGCACATCATTATCTTAGTCATCTTTCACGACACCTACGTTGAAGAGAGGAGGTGTGGAAGTCTTACTCCGTCACCGCAGTAGCTTCATTTTGATGAGACGCTCATCAATATCTGTACGAAAACTTTCAATTGTGGTAGGTAACAAAGGTAGCAGGGATAAAATATGTCCATTTGGTGATTCTAAAAAATTTATTACTAACGGGGTGATTTTTGGTAAATCTCAAGGTAATTATTTAAATTATTTCAAAAAATATTTGTCCTACAAAATGTATGATTTGATTAAAGAGTCCCCCTCCTTTCAACATGTATCGATAACGAAGTCATTAAAAATCGTTACCTACTAACCTGATGATTTTTCTTTTTTTACTTATTTAATAGTTATTTTGAAAAAACTGTTTGCACACTTCGATACTAACGCGGGATATCTCATACAATGCAATGCTCTGCACATGCGTACGAGTGTGACTTAGCTGTAGTAGCCAAATACAGAAAATAAATCGATTTTTGATTTCATGAATTTCAAATATGTTTTCAATTTGCATAGTAGGTTATCGCGGTGCGGCTCCACCGCGATAACCTACTATGCAATTTTTAGGACAATATGACTGTTAAATTATATAAATATTAAATAAGTAAGAAAAGAAAATCAGCTAGTTAGTAATCATTTTTGATGACCTCGTTATCGATACATGTTGGAAGCAGGGGACTCTGTGATCTAACCATTGTAGGACAAATATTTTTTTAAATAATTTAGATAATTATCTTCAGATTTACCAAAAATCACCCCATTAGTAATATTTCTTTTAAAATCACCAAATGGACATATTTTATCCCTGCTACCTCTGTTACCTACCACAATCGAGAATTTTCGTATAAATGTTGTTGGGCGTCTCATCAAAATGAAGCTGCTCACGAAAAATTAGCTTGTTAGTAATCAAATGCAAAAATGTACCATGGATCTCGTACTATAATGTGCCCGAGAGAAAAAATATTCATTGAAAAAATCTACATTATGAAACAAGTTGTGGGCAAAGTTTGTTATCTATAAATGCATATAACAAACAATCTATAAACCAAAATTTAATTACATTAATTAATTAATTGCATAATAAAAAAATATTAAAATTTAATTATTAGTAATTAGTAATAACTCACCTGCTCCATCCAGGCCCACCATGATTTCCACCAGATACGACAACCTCATGAGCTTCACCACCTCCACTTGGAGACAAAAGCTTCTTCAATCCAATTATACCAGCTAATACCAAAGCAAGCTTGGATACTATGAGGGCTTTACCAGCCAGCAGCGCTAGAGCACCAAACGCTAAAGGTACCATCATCCCACCAACTAGTAGTGGAATCGCAAGCAGGGGAGCGAGTTTCTTCCTCTTGCTGCGACCTTCAGCTTCTTGGATCTCGTTGCCATCTTCAACAGGGAATTTAATCTAGAATTTCAATAATTTTCTATGTAAAATATATTATTTTGTATTTTTTTTAATACAACAACCTTTTATTGAGGGGGATTTTACAAATATATAACTAATTGACAAAAATTACATCCAGACTCAGAACAACAATTTGTGGATCGCGCAAAGTGTTGTCCTTCGTGTGATACGAACACGCGAGACTGGCACTGTAATAATATCTATGCCAGAAACGTGATAAAATCCGGAACACAGAAATCCGTCGAAGAACGGGTGTAACTGATACAGCCTGCAAAATTAGGGCGTTGGAATGGCAATGGCAATGGCAGATAACCGTTAGGGAAGAAAGGTTCTTGAGTGGCGACCATGAATTGGACGATGCAGCGTAGGACGACCCCCCACTAGGTGGACTGACGACATTCTCAAAGTCGCAGGGAACCGTTGGAAGTAAGTGGCGCAGGACCGTTCCGAGTGGAATTCTCGTGGGCAGGCCTATATCCAGCAGTGGACGTCTGTAGGTTGATGGATGGATGGATGCCAGAAAAGAAAAATTCGAAACAAAATCCAGGTGCAGTTTCCTTCCCAAAGTGGCGGAGGCTTGAGCCCAATAGTGGGACAAGTATGGGCTGAGATAAATTACCTATGCGTTTGTAATTAGCAAAGTATTTTCACCTACGCATAATAATTGACACGCATTATTAATAATTAGAAGAAATCAGAGTTAAATAGAGCGAACATTGCAAAAAAGTGAAGATGTTAATTGAATGTAATTACAAGATGTACGCGGGAAAGTTACGATTTCGCGAAGCCGATACGGTGCGTTGTTGGACGGTATGCAGTTTGAAAAAACGCATTTTGTGTCATGCATTTAAGGTATACTTAAACTTGCTCTATTATCATCTTGCACTTATCACAATTACTTGGAGTACTAGCACTTGGTACGTATTTCGGAGTAAGAATACTATTCACCACTCCCCATCTTGCCCTTGGATGTCGTAAAAGACGATTAAGGGATATAATATGCATATGAAATCTGTGCAAGAGAAGGCAATCTTGAAATGAAAGCCTATACTAGCGTATCTGACCAGCATGGTATAGCAGGTCAAATTCCCTCCCATTGTGGTGACGGAGTGAGAATTCACTACTCCCTATCTAGCCCGTGAATATCGTAAAAGACGCCTAAGGGATATAATAAGCATATAACATCTGTGCAAGAAGGAACACTCGAAACAATACCCTATTCTAACACGTTTGACCAGCGTGGAATAGTAGGTCGATTCTCCTCCCAATACGGAGGAGGCCTGAGCCCAACAGTGGGACGTATGTGGGCTGCGATGATGATGATGATGAAGCTAGGATGTGCTACCTAATGTGTGCTTAGAGTGAGCCAAAATCAATCATCAATCGACCTACTATATCATACTGGTCAGGCATGTTGGTATAGAGTTTCTTTCGAGTTTTCCTTCTCTGGCACAGATGTTATGTGCATATTACCATAGCCGTCTTTTACGACATCCGCGGCCAAGATAGGGAGTGGTAAATTGTATTCTTACTCTGTCACCACACGGAAAACATCTAGATTTAAACATCCTAGATTAATAAATACTAATTACGGGCATTTAACAAAGATACAATTCGCTGACATTAGTTACACTTAAATTCAAAACATTAATTTGTGAATCGCCTAAAGTATTGTCTCATGATGCGAACCTGCGACACTTGATATGTTATATTGGTATCTTATCTGATTTGATCTGATTTGACTTAATCACTGTGCCATCTGTGCTGTCAAAGCTTACCATAAAAGACAACAAAAAGATGTGAGTCATTAACATCATTGTAATATTATAAATAAAACTATTTTTACGGATTTTATCGCATTAGTATTTGATTTTTCATTGCAACAACAAATCACTTTTTAGCGTTAATTGTCACGAACGGACTTTTTTTTTAGGGTTGGGTCATGGTCAGCACACCCGTTGCCAGGCTCCGTCCGGGGCGACAGAGGGTTCGGCGCGCGGAACCATGACCCACCCGTAGCCACGTCGCCTTCGTCGTTGGGCCGACCACCGGAGCAGAGTGACTTGTCGTCAGTGGGTGGCCCGACGGAATACCCCTTGAGGAGTACCCTCTCTTCGACCGACGTCCCCCTCTCGGGGAGGAAGTCGGTCTTTCCTCACGCGATCGGCCTCTCGGCGAATGATGGACTAAATCCTCGGTCCTGTCACAAGCGGCCTCGGTTAGGGCGACATTAGGTGCAGATGCTCGCACCTGTGCCGCCCGAGTCGCCGGTGGTGGATTGCGTCGTCGTGGAGGCGTTCCTCCCGCGCGCACTCCGCCGCCTCCTTCCGCAAGAAGACTGCCTCACAGAAGGCGGCAACTGGGTCCCAGTTCCTGATGCTGCGAGCATCTTCCCAGCGATGTTCGGCAGCGTCAGGTCGGCACCGCTGATTTCGACGAGATCATGGCGCTGCTCAGCCCACGCGGCACACACCTCGAGTGTGTGCTGCACCGTGTCCTCGTCGCAATCACGGTGGTGGCAGGACAGTGTGCTCTCCCTCCTGACAATCTTGTGCAGGTACTTGCCGAAGCAACCTTGCCCCGTCAAGACCAGCATCAGTCGGGAAGAATAAACAAGCCGCTGCACTAAGGAAATAATCCTTGTTTTGTGGGGGACTTTACAAACACAAATTACACCCAGACTCAAAACAACAATTTGTAAATCACGCAAAGTATTTTAATGAGTAGAAATCTAAACCACGGTACTAGCACGTTAATTCGGTTTCTTAACCGCTACACGATCAGGTTTCCATTTCATATTTCTACTTTTAGTTGTTCTGGTTTGGCTTTGATGGGTCAGTCAACAAATTCCTTTATATATATCTAGATTGAAGTGTAGAGAGACAGGATATGTGATAAAAATTATTACAGAGAATGGATGAAATGGATTCTTACAAGTACAAAATGAAAAAGAAGATAAATTGTCCGTGTAGTGACGGAGTAAGAATACAATTCACCATTCCCTTTCTTAACGGTGGGTGTCATAAGACCACTAAGAGATACAGATAACGTTGATCCAAAAGAAGTAAAACGCGAAATAAAACTATGTCTATTCTGGAGGAGACTCGAGCCCAACAGTGGGATATATTCATGCTGAGATGACACTTTATCTCATCATCATCATCACAGCCCGCATACGTCCCCACTGTTGGGCTCGGGCCTCCTCCACAATGTGAGGTCATTTGACCTACTAAACCATGCTGGTCAGACATGTTGGTATTTTTTTTTTTATCACATCCACGGGCAAGATAGGGAGTGGTGAATTATATTCTTACTCCGTCACCACACGGAATACACGGACACTTTATCTACTTGGATATAATCCTTAGTTAAATACTAATATTTTATCTACCCACCGCAGTTAAAAATTTGATAAAATCCGTAATAATCGTATTTCATGTGCGTTATAGTCTTACTAGCTAGCCCTCGCTTCGCTTCGGTTTCAGTCGCTTTATCCGCGTAATTCCCATTCTCGTGGGAATACCGGTATAAAATATAGCCTATATTACTCCCTGATAGCTTTTCATTGGTGAAAGAATTTTTGAAAACGCTTTCACACTTAAACTGCCTAAGGTTTAAGCGTGAAAGCGTAGCAAACAAACTTACTTTTGCATTTATAATATTGACAAGGATTTGGTACATACAGTCATTAGTTTGACACACATTAGAATCAAATATGTCTAGAAGGATGTCCTTCTGGAGGCTCGAGCAAAGCAGAAGCTGGGCTCGAGCCTCCTCCAAAATTGCAGGGTAATTGACCTACTATACTGCACTGATAAGACAGGTTGGTACAGAATTTTATTTTGAGTTATTCTTCTCCTTAGTCCTTTTACAAAAGAAACGTGTAGGAAAGGGCGGTGTACAGTATTCTTACTTCACTGGATATAACATGCCTAAATCATCATCATCGTCTCAGCCCACACAAATCCCACTGTTGGGCTTAGAACTCCTCCACAATGGGAGGCAAATTGACCAACGTTGGTCGGAGCTGTTTGTATAGGGTTCCATTTAGAGTTTAATTTCTCTTGCAATATTTTTATCTGCCGCCTTTTTAAAACTAAAATATTTAATTAATATTGTTTTTATAATTCGCAAATAAAATACCGCGTTAAGTTAATAATAAAATATATAATACCTAATTTCAATTATCCAGTTATTAATTGCGATAAAATCCGTATAAATATTTATTTCATATCCGCAAAGATCATGTAAATATCAAAAATTAAAAGTAGCATTTAGAGTCAATTAATCTTTCTATTTTAGCAAATTAATCTGATTACAACTAACAGGAAAGGAAAGGCTAGGAAAGGCAAACAAATTTCAAGATCTTATTCCGTCATTACATAGTCTCTTAAAAAGTTATAGGCTATACAATGCTTAGATCTGTTTGAGAGTTCACAGTGCTTCAGCGGTAATCATAAAATCTGGCAACTAGTAGAGTAATCAGTAGACTGTAGAGAATGGAAATACCTTCGAAAATTTTATTAAGAAATAAGAAAATTACAAATTTTTTTTTTTTTGCGTGGGCTGCGGTCGGCGCGCCTCCGCACCACTGTCCGGGGCGACAGAGGGGCTTAAGCACGCAACTCCCGCAACCCACCCGAAAACCACGTCGCCTTCGTCGTTGGGCCGACCACCGGAGCACGGTTACTTGACATCAGTGGTCGGCCCGACGGAATACCCCCTATTGGGGTACCCTCCCATCGACCGACTTCCCCCCCTCGGGGAGGACGTCGGTCTTTCCTCACGCGAAGAAAATTACTAATGGGGATACGTACGACATTATGATTGAAAGCTGCACTACTTATTTTCTAATCGCTTGTATTAAAACTAATAAAAAATACAAGAAATCAAAATCACCCAAAACCTCACCTGGACTGTGTGTGACCTCATAAAATTCACGATCTTATCTAAAATCAGACCATTCAATGAACCATCATCAATTGCCCTTGGAATCGCCTCATCAGTATCAACAATCTTCACATCTTTATCTTTGGTTATCGTCACACCGTTGATCAAATTCACTTCATCGGCTTTCGATAGCCTCGTCAACGTTTTCGCCAGCTTCCTCTTCAAACAATGAGAAACGTCTGAATCACTGCAATCTTTATAAGTTTCATATGCAAATTTCAAATCTCCTAATAACGTCTCTTCTGAACTTCTGCCTTCAAGTTTGTTATGAGATGTGGTAGCTGTTCTTGCCGTGGCAATAGCTGCCAGGCTTAATATCAAAAGGTATTTTATCATGATGTTCACACTTGATGAGTAATATAGGCACTGTGGTTAACTGGAGCACTGATTCGCTTATATGCGCTAATTTTTACGGTAGACTGACCATTGAGAGGGATGCATCGATGCTCTTGAGTACTGTTGGGAACATAACTGAATTTAATTTTATAAATAGGTTTTGTATTATAGACATGTTCAGAAAGTCACGCACATATTGAGATTCGCGCAGTTTGAAGTAATGTTGGATAAAATAGAGTTATATTTCGTTGATATCATTATTCATATAAAAAGAAAGAAAGAAAAAAAAAGAGCGTGTGTACAAAGGACGCATGTCAGAACTGAAACTTCTTTATCCTTCATCCTTTATCTCATTCTCTTGGCGGCTGAATCCTATACGTTAACGTGTTTGGGTCTCTATGGACTCGCTTTTTCGTTTCATCAAGATTGAAATCACAACGATTCTAAAGAAGTTTCACTTCATAAAGGAAGCCGTCGCTCAGGGCTCCTGGTAAATGTGAAATATCGAAATTATTTTGTACAAGTATATATGCATAAAAGAACAGATTACGACAGGAAGCTGGCTTTCTAATGAAAAAACCGCATCGACATCGGTCCATCCGTTTCAGAGCTACGATGCCACAGACAGACAAACACACACAGACAGACAGACATCGACGTCAAACTTATAGCACGGGGTTTTTGTCGGGGGTTAAAAATACTAGTTGACCCAACTGACGTTGTTCTGCTCAAATAAAATTACGCTACCTACCGGATCCAATTGTAAAACTAAACCATTCTCGAATCACCTTGAACACACCCAAAAAATTTCATCAACATCGGTCCAGCCGTTTAGGAAGAGTTCAGTGACATACACACGTACACAAGAAATATATATATAAAGATAAAGAAGATAATGAAATCCCTATATCGCCCGTGGATGTCATCATCATTATCATTTCAGCACATATACGGCTCCTCCACAATAGGAGGGAATTTGACCTAAGTCAGACAGGTTGGTATATGGTTTTATTTCGAGTTTTCTTTCTCTTACATATATGTTAAATTCATATTATATCACTTTTAGTTCATCTAATCTTAGAAGTGCATTTTGATGTTTCGCATTTTTTAATACACAATAACTTTGGTCGAAGGTGTACACATGATTGCAAACAATAAATCTTAAATTTTAAAGAACTATTAAGTTATTTATGTAATTAACGTTGCAGGTGACTTTCTTGCACAATAATCTAATATTGAAACTCGTAAAACTAATTTAAAATAAAAACTACATGTAAAACAGTAATTATTATTGACGATATTACAATGTTACGTCATCACGTTCTTTACAGTAGTGCTTGACCACTTCCAATTCACGATTATTCAAATAGTCAGTAAAAATATTAGAATAATATAATTAATCGAATAGACTAAATTCTCAAAATATTTGTATTAAAAAAAACCGTGATTCCACTTTGTCCTTCATTAGCTGAATTGTAAGCAACGACACCGTTTATCATTCAAGAACAGCTAAACTGACTTTTTGGTAGAAATCCAGTACCCCTAAAAGCAGCCAAGACCCAGTGCCGGGTAAAAGTCATTAACCTAAACGTGGCCACGAGCACTGTGTTATCAGCGATGCCCCGAGCCGAGGTTCGTTCCCCACAGAGGGAGCTCTCGGGCGATGTTCGCTTAAATTTCTTACCGGGTTGACAGCCCTCAGCGCTCACCCATAGTCCAAGCTAAGTGGTGAAAGCCATCTGCGGCTAGCAGCTCAAAAAAAATTAGATGTTACCACGAAGCGTGACGTTAACGCCACGAGCTTTTAACGCCACGCGATGATCAGGTTCACCCTCGCCTATAGATGTTTCACATCAAAAAATATACATTGAATGATTTTGACAAAGATGATACTTCAAGTAATAGTAGTGATTCAGAACAAACAACTATTTTCGAATCGAATTTTTATTTTTACTTAACCTAATCCTATTAAATATGATGAATAGATTGTATGCTGAAATAATTAAATTATTAATAATAATTGTTTAGTATTAATTTAGCACTTAATTTATTCATCTCCTTTTTGAGAATAAGAAATAAACCAATTATTAATACTTAAAAAGAATCAATATCGATTTCTCACTAAAATCGGATATTTTCGATAGCAATTATTTGGTTCACATACCTAGACAACTTACTTTGACAGCTGTCAAAATGCACTTCTAAGATTAGATAGACTATACTGGTTAGTTAGCGTGGTTTAGTAAAATAGACACTATTGGAGCTGCAATTTGTTTTTTTTTGTGGGATTAATATGAGTAAGATTATGATGTGTCCGCCGTGTGGTGACGGAGTAAGAATACAATTCACCACTCCCTATCTTGCCCATGGGTGTCATAAAAGACGACTAAGGGATATAATATGCATTTAACATATAGATTTATGCTCTTGCATAGGCCAGAGAAGGAAGAAAACTCTAAATAAAACCCTATACCAGCACGTCTGATCAGCGTGGTATAGTAGGTCAATTTCTCTCCCTTTGTGGAGGAGGCTCGAGCCCAACTTCTATGAGCTGTGATGATGATGATGAAGACTATGATGATGATCAGTGTATCTTAATAATGCATGTCTTGCCCGTTTGACTGGTTATTACCTCCTCTCTTGCCCGTGGGTATCGTAAAGGACGATTAAGGATTAAAAAGAAAAATAATTTGAAATAAAACGCTATATCAACACGTCTGACCAGTGTGGTACAGTAGTTAAATTTCCCTCCAATTGTGGCGGAGGCTCGAGCCCTACAATAAGGCATGGGCAAGAATAAAAAGTACCTAATATAGGTAAATCAACAATGCCGTCCCGTGTGGTGACTAGGGATGCAAATAACTAAACCAAGAACATCGATAGAACAAGCATCGACGTATGATGTTTGAGAACAAAAATCAATATACAAAAAACATCGCTGTTTTTAGAGATCTACCTATGCGATGAGCTTTTCTTTTAGTTAAACACAGCATATCTTTTACATGAAACACCAATATTTCATGTGATGAGCTTTTTTTTAGTTATTTAGAACCCTAGACTGTTACGCAGGCTCTGCTAAAAGTACCATACATTTGAAATCATGCAGACAAAATATCGATGTCAAAACAACGTTTAAAATAACATCGATACATCTATGTTTTACAATAGTGAATATCGATGGGAAGCATCGATGTTTCAGAAACATCGATGTTTCATTTGCATCCCTAGTGATGACGGAGTAATTTGGACTCGTCGTTTTCGACGTCCATAAAAAGCGTGTTAAGCTCGGTAATGAATAGTGTTTCTTTTTTTTTACAGTCGCGGGAAGGTCCGTCCGGGGTAGTACAACACTCTCGTAGAAAATCAACGTCTGAGTAGTAGCAATTTGTTACTGCGCTCCGTTCTGTGAGCGAGAGAGCCGGCAGCCCAACTTTCTGAGGGTGTTTGCCTGTGGTGGTTTTTAGTGATGCCTTTAGTTTTACCGAAACTCATTGTAAGCATTCACTCTCTTCACGGTGGGCAGGCATGGTAGACTAACCTAACAAAGGTCTATGAGCGGCAGCAACACTTCTGATCAGGTGTACTGTTTGTTTGTTTGTTAGCCACCGTTGGCAATTAAAAAAAAAATTAGGCTGAAGAATATTCATGAATACAGCTATATGTTAATATTGACTAATAATTATGAATGGAGATATAAAGCAAGCCGATAGCGTGATGGACCTACATACTTACATGTTTTATGCTATTTAATGCAGATACAGTTACTTTCTGCAATGCATGTACATGATGCAGTTTACAATTGCAATTCAAAATTAATGATATTTTTTTGGCTTTGTACCCATAATGTGGCTTTCTAATCATAATGTAAAAACTACTTTACGGATTTCATCCCATTTGTATTTGATTTTTGATTGCCCGATGTGAGACATCTTAGTCCGCCCGTGACCGTGAATGCTGCAAAGTGTTCGTGCAATCAAAAATTAAATATAAACGCGATAAAATCTGTAGTTTGATTTACAAAATATAACAATGTTTAATCAATAGCTTGCCGACTTTATAATTAAAAGTAAATTTAATGTAACCTACTGATTTTTTTATTCAGTTAGTATTCAATTGATAGTGTCTGCTCATTCTGACTGGAAACCTGGAATAGTCCTCACCAGCAGAAAGGTTGATTACGTGAGGTCAACGCTCCGAGGGGCGTCGAGAAGAGATAGTACCCTAAAAGGTAACCCGCCGGGCTGGCCACGAAAGTTAATAATTCGGTACCAATGGTTGGTTTGATGATGGGGAAGGAATACGGTGGGTTAGGGCCACGTATCGCACTTTCTTTGCCCTGAACGGACTGAACGGCGTTGGTTCGGACTAGAGAACGCCCAAAAAAAAAAGTGTTCATTTTAAACAGTTTCATCTCATTTTAATTCATAAACGTACCACTGTTGGGCTCGAGCCTCCTCCACAATACTAGGAAAATTGATCCTAATATACCATGCTGGTCAGATAGGGATTTTTCTCGAGTTCTCTTTCGGTGGCAAACGAGCAAACAGTACAGCAGTCCAGGTAAGTGTTACTGCCGCTCATAGACCTTTGCAAGGCGCTGCCTACCGCGAAGAAAGTGAAGGGAGTATGAATGCGTGCAATGACATTCGGTGATACTAAAGGCATCACTAAGGCTGGTTTTAGAGTCACGCTGACCGTTCGTTGACCGTCGGCGCTGATAGCCAAAATATATGAACGTCTAGGAAGCGTTTTAGAATAACGCATAGGTATCAGCGCATGCGGTGGTCCGCGCTGACAGGTCAGCGGCAGTACGCGTCGCGCGTCGGCGCCGCGTAGCTATCGGTGCTGACCGCCGCACACGCGCCTCTGCCTTCAGTGAGCGTTTTTGCGATAATGGAACGTCATGCGCTGAACTTTAACGCTGACAAGCGACACGCTAAGCTGTCGGCGCCGACAGTCAGCGTGATTCTAAAACCAGCCTAAAACCCACCACATGCAAACGCCCTCAGAAAGTTGGGCTTCCGGCTCTCTTGCATAGATGTTATATGCGTATTAGGTATATCCCTTAGACGCCTTTTACGACATCCACGGGCAAGATGTGAATTGTATTCTTATTCTATCACTACTTGGAAAGTTGTTCTATACATGTGCATCTATAATATTAGTATGTAAAAAAAGCTTTTATAGAAGTGTTTCACCGGAAATATTTCAATGAGCTTTCATAACAGCTTTGTTCTACTTCCGTTCTCATCGTTCTTTCGAGCTTAAAGCTATAAAATTAACAATTATAGTCATTCACGTAACAACATCCTGTATAATATATACGTATATGTTGAACACTTTCTCATATTGAATATTTATGTATTTTAATTTGATACAAATACGTATATCGTTCTATATTTAATACATAGTCGAGATAATAGATAAAATTTCATTTTTTTTTTAACATATATAATTAAAACTATTTTATGGATTTTCATTGTACGTATTAGGACAGCGTTCATAGTCTCGGGCGGACTAAGATGTTTCACGTCCAGCACCATGAATACTGAAAATCGTTCGAAATATCGGGCAATCAAAAATCATATACAAACACGATAAAAATGGTAAAATAATTTTATTTGCAACATCTAATACTCGCGAGTATTACATAAAATATCAAATACCATTACACATACTTAACTCTATATGCGGTAACGGAGTAAGAATATTTATTATTTATTTAAATCTTCTGCACACAAAAAAAGGTACACGGCTTATTTAATACCTTAGGCATTTTCTACCAGTCGACCTGGGGTGGAGCTGAAATAAATTAGGTAGGTGCAATTCAGTATGAGCAATGATTTCTGGTAATCAGAATACAATTCCCCACCTCTTTATCTTGCCCGTGAATGTCGTAAAAGACGACTAAGGGATATAATATGCATATAACATCTATGCAAGAGAAGGGAAACTCGAATTAAAGGCTTTTTTTTGGGGTGGGTCGCGGTCGGCGCACTCTTCGCACCACTCCGTCCGGGATAACAGAAGGGCGTAAGCACGCACACCCGCAACCCACCCGAATATTACGTCGCCTTCGTCGTTGGACCGACCACCGCAGCAGCGTTACTTGTCATCAGTGGTCGGTCCGACGGCATACCCCCTAGTGGGGTATCCTCCCATCAACCGACGTCCCCTACTCGGGGAGGACGACGGTCTTTCCTCACGCGGTCGGCCTCTCAGCGGGTGACGGACTAATTCCCCGGTCACGTCACCCGCGGCCTCGGCTAGGGCGGCATGACGCGCAGGTAGTCGCGCCTACACCGCCCCAGTCGCCGGCGGCGGGTCGCTTCATCGAGGCTGCGCTCCTCGCGCGCGTGACCCGCTGCCTCTTTCTGCGAGATCACTGCTTCGCAGAAGGCTGCGACCGCGTCCCAGTTCCTGACGCTGTCGAGCATCGCCCTGACGATGGTCGGCAGCGTCAGGTCGGCACCGATGATTGTGACGAGTTCACGACGCTGCTCTGCCCAGGCGGCACAAACCTCGAGCGTATGCTGCACCGTGTCTCCGTTGCAATCGCAGTGGTGGCAGGACGGCGTACTCTCCCTCCTAGCGACCATGTACAGGTACTTGCCGAAGTATCCATGCCCCGTCAGACCCGCACGTGCAGTGCAGTAAAATAAATATATGTGAAAAAAAAATCTTAAATTTTCATATAGAATGACTTCAAGAAGAAACTTCAAGCGACCTTATACAGAGTGTATCAAGTTATGGGGCAACTGTTCGAGTACGTATGTTGTAGTTCAACGGTCATAGATCATAATTAGAATGTACACAAAAACAATAGGTATAACATAAAAGTTATAGTGATTACAAAAATGTGTGTCTAAGAGTCTATGACTTAAATGTTACGTATTATGTAGGCATGTACAGACAGGATACATGTAGGCATTTAAAGCTTCGACAGTATAAATAGGTAAGATTTGCGCGAACGCTTCAATGGTAACGTAGGTACAAAGGCGACTCGTGAACGGTCATCGGCCGATCAGCTGATTTAAAGCGAAGTTTGTCTTGCTTATACGAACGTAATCATTGCTTTATTCAATTTCTAATGAACATTTAACAAAGTACGAATATGTTGCAGATTAAGTGTGACTGACTTTATACATTTCAATCAGATTTACACGAAAAAGCATTGACAAAATTGAAAAGTTTACATGTCTCTAATTCATTAACGAATCGATATTTTTATTTCAATTTTTCTTCATGGGTTCCTATCACCATTGCCTAGCTGCCCAATTGCCCCATAACCTGATACAGTGTGTATAAACTGAAAAAAAAATGTACTATAAATAGTAAAAATATTTAAACTATTACGTACAGTTGAATGAACGACGATATATTTTTAGTATCAATTAACATTACACCGTCAATTTCTTTACGGATATTACTCTTTATTTAACAAAGACATTGTGTAACTGTTTATTTAACTGGTAATGGATAAAGAATATTTTCACTTTGAAGACCGTATTTAATATTTCTTTAATGCATTTAGTTATTTTTCTATTGCTATTGATGGCAAACGAGCAAACTTTATTGTAAGTGATACCGCTGCTCATGGACCTTAGTTAAGGTCTTTCTACCGTTAAAGGGAGTGTAAATGCGTGCAATGCTATTTCGAGATTTCTTACTCTTGCTTTTTTTATCCGTGGGCTATGGTAAGCGCACACGCGGTCCATTCCGTCTGGGGCGACGAACTGACGGCGCGCGGACCCATAACCCACCCGTACCCACGTCGCCTTCGTCGTTAGGCCGACCACCGGAGCAGCGTGACTTGTCGTCAGTGGATATTATATTATCCAGTGGATATTACATTTTTTACGACACCCACGGGCAAGAAAAGAGGTGGTTAACTGTATTATTACTCCGTCACCACATAGATTCTCCTTATTACTTAGGGTCGACAAAATATGTACATCTCCTACATCGTATAAATATATTACAAACGTTATTGACAGTAGTTGACAGGCCGCCTGACGCCAACCCTTTTTGGGAATTGTTGCCCAGACGGTATCAAATGAAGATGGCTAAGGTCGATGTAGAGTTCTCATTCGTCTCTTACTACACTCACGAGCAATGTAAGGGTTGGTAATATTTGTAGCCACAATAAGCATTTTTTTTTAATTTAATTGTAACCTACTTTACAAATTTGTTCTGAGGAATTGATGTAAGGTTTTATTTCGATTTTTTTACATAGTTTGATTATGTATGTAATGGAAATATTCGACATAAAATCGATACATCTAATTAGTGTGGTATAGTAGATTAATTTTGGTCCCATTGCGGAAGAGGCGCTAGCCCAATAGTGGGACTTAATATACCTTTGAAATACAATCTGTACACTAACATAGATAACACTTTTCTTTTACTAATAATTATAATCGAGGTTAACTCTTTGCTTTTAATTTGTTATAAAGAAGAAATAAATATTATTTTTTACAAGCTAGTGTCTTATTATTAGATTTTTAATGTAATACAATAAATTTTTATTGCACAAATGGTGTGTTGGTTACTTATCGTATCAAGTATCATGGCATGTATTCGATTTCTACGCTGAAAAATATTTTGTACGATTCACAATTGGCATTATCTAGTCTAGTTGTAATTTTTGTCTATTAATTATTGACCCAGCGTGCTATGGAGAAGGCTATGTTCGGTATTTCTCTACGTGATAAAATCCGGCACACGGAAATCCGTAGAAGAACGGGTGTAACCGACATAGCCCGCAGAATCGGCACGTTGAAATGGCAATGGGTAAGCCACATCGCTCGTCGAACCGACAACCGTTGGGGAAGAAAGGTTCTTGAGTGGCGACCACGAATCGGACGGCGCAGCGTAGGACGACCCCCCACCAGGTGGACTGACGACATTCTCGAAGTACCAAGGAACAGTTGGATGCAAGTGGCGCAGGACCGCTGCGAGTGGCATTCTCGTGGCGAGGCCTATGTCCTGGACGTGTGTAGGCCGATGGATGGATAGATGATGGATGAATTATTGACTGCACAGAGGGCGTACTTGTTAAGATACTGACTTACCGTGCCAATGTCGTGGGTTCGAAACCCACGCAGAACAACACTTCGTGCGATCCACAAATTGTTGTATCCGTTAATTATAATTATGTTTGCATAGTCCACCGCAATACAAGGACTATTTCCAGAATGCTGGATGTTGTCTTTTACAAAAGCCTATTTTGTAAGTCTTCTACTATTGAAGGCATTTCCTTAGTCCTCCTAAAGGAAATGATCTGTTGTCTTAAAAATATATTTATTCTGATAGTTTTAATATGTAAAATATCTGTGCAGTCAAAATCAAAATAAAATATGACAAAATATTAAAATATTATTATTACATAGGAAAACTTGAAACTTAATCCTATACTATATCGCGTAAAGAGCGTGGTATCGACCGTTTGCCCATTATATAAAATGCTCGTTTTTAATACAGGTATGCTTACGTCGTTGAGGAGAGGGTACTCCTCAAGGGTTATACCGTCGGGCCGACCACTGACGACAAGTCACCCTGCTCCGGTGGTCGGCCCAACGACGAAGGCGACGTGTCACGGGTGGGTTACGGGTGTGCGTGCTTACGCCCCTCTATCGCCCCGGACGGAACGGAGCGAGGAGTGCGTCGACCGTAACCGACCCAAAAAAAACAAAGGTATTCTTACATCGCTTGTAATTATTAAGCATATGCACAATCTTCACAGTCATCATCACAGTTACTATACGTCCCATTGCTGGGCTCGAGTCTCCTCCCAATAGGAGGGAAATTACTTACTATGGAAATTATCTATAGGAGGGAAAATGCTTACTATATCATGCTGGTCAGATATGTTAGTACAAGTTTTATTTCGAGTTTTCTTTTTCTTGTGCAGATGTTATATGCCTATTATATCTTTTAGTCATATTTGACGACACCCACTGGCAAGATAGGGAGTGGTGAATTGTATTCTTACTCCGTCATCACACGGAAAGACAACACATCTTCAAAATATTTGTGTCAAATGATCTAACAACGTCCATCCTACCAATCCTTTATCGAAAAGAGAAAAAATAAAGAAATTTCACTTCACACGCCTTCCTATGTCCGGTTTACATCCGAAGCTTTTCCTTTAACGTAAATTACAACATTAAAACTTACACTCAAATATTCCTAAACCAAACAAATCTAAACCTTATAATCTTAATAATACGTAACATAACAATAACCAACATAATTTGATAGCGGAAAATATAAACTTGTTTAATGTACAAGGCAAATGTTTGTCGTGTCATTTGTCAAGCGATTTCAAACTTTATAGCATCGCAATAAAGTTTTCAAACTATTGAAATCTTAAAGGTATCTGAACTCGAGACTTAACAAAGTTAAATTTTCAGTTGAAAAAATAGAATTAAACGAAAATAACTCTTATGTTATTTGTAAATAAGGCTGTGATTTGAAAGATAAATAGATATGAAGCGCAGAAATGAATGTACAAATATGGATGATAAAGAGGGGGCAGTTACATAAAATGACCGAGGTACAGAAAGTTGATAGGCCTCGGGCGGCGGCAACGAAAGCGTCATGCCGATGAGTAATGAAAGAATTCACATAGTTCATGAATAAGGTCATTGAATCGAAAACATACGAGACCTTAAAATACGTGACCATAACAGCACGTATTTTTATAATACGTGCTGTTATGGTCATTGATGTTATTCCAATGCTTTATGGAAATATGTTAGAGCCGAATCCTCTTTATACTAAGACAGTTATTAAAACATGCAATTAGGTATGACTTGACGTGTTAGAATTCACCATCAAGACGCACACCATTAAAACGACTATGGGGTGTATTATGCACATTACATCTGTGCAAGAGAAGGAAAACTCGAAATGAAAACCTATACCAATATGTCTGACCAGCATGGTATAGTAGATCAAATTCCCTCCCATTGGGGAGGAGGTTAGAGCCCAATAGTAGGACGTACATGGGCTGCGATGAGATATGGCTTGCCCTATGCTAATGAAATAAAAATTCATCACCCTTCTCTCTTTCCTAGGGGGTGTGATAAAAGACGTGTATGGGATGTATTATGCAATTAATATCAATGCAAGAAATGTAAAGAAATTCGAAAGAAAATCAGGGGGATCGCCGTGAACTCGTCGCAATTATCGGTGCCGACCTGGCGCTGCTGACCATCGCCAGGGAGATGCTCGTCAGCGTCAGGAACTGGGATGCGGTCGCCGCCTTCTGTGAGACCGTAATCTCACGGAAGGAGGTGGCGGATCGTGTGCGAGTAGAGCTCCTATTCGGCGACACGTTCCGCCGCCGGTGACTCGGGCGGCGCAGGCGCGAGTATCTGCGCCTAATGCCGCCCTAGCTGAGGCCACGGGTGATCGGACCGGGGAATTGTCCGTCACCCGCAGAGAGGCTGACGACGGCGACCGACGTCCCAGGACGTCGAGAGGTGAGGCTACCCGAAAGGGTATTCCGTTAGGCCGACCACTGACGACAAGTCACATCTGCTCCGGTAGTCGGCCCAACAACGAGGTGACGTGGGTACGAGTGGGTTATGGGCCCGCGCGCCGTCCTTTCATCGCCCCGGACAGACTGGACCGTGCGTGCGCTTACCATAGCCCACCCATAACAAAAAAAAAATGCTAACTCGTATCAGCGTGATATAGTAGGTAGATCGAATTCCCTCTCATAAAGTTTTCTACAGTTAATATAGAGATCACTTATGATTTCTGATGTTTACGCGAGTATTACACATCTATACCAATAAATAAAATTGGAGTGTCTGTTTGTAATGTCAAAATAATAGGCTTTTTTCATGCTCACACGGTTATTTGCACGACACCTATGCCTAAAATAGCAATTAAAAAATTTTTGTCTGTCTGTCTGTTTGTTCCGGGTAATCTTCAAAACGGCTGGACCGATTTCAAAAATTCTTTCACCAATAGAAAGCTATAATATCAGGGCGTAAACTAGGTTATATTTTATCCCGGTATTCCCACGGGAACGGGAACTACGCGGGTAAAACCACTATAACCTATAACCGAAGCGAAGCGAGGGCGGATTGCTAGTTTTAAATAAAACCACTTTACGGATTTTTTATATTACGGGCAATCAGAAATCAAATACAAACGCGATAAAATCCGTAAAGTAGTTAGTAGTAGTCCGTAAAAGTTATTTAGACTACGTATCTATACTCAGTTGAAATAATTCGTAAAAAATGCAAAAAAAATATTTACTGTATCGTAATATGTGTATCATGACTATCTTCTAGTGAATATGATTTAATGTTGAGAGAGGAATGAGAAATGGATAATTATCAATGAGAATGATAGAGGTTTAAGCAGTACTTATAACCCCTTCTTTAATGTTAAAAAGTTAAAAAGAGGGTGAGAACTATCCATGAAAAGAATACGGCAAAGAGTTATAGCGATAAGGGCTATAAGGGGCTATCGAACGGTGTCGTGGATTGCAGCCACAGTGCTAGCAGGTGACCCGCCCTGGGAGCTCCAAGCGGAGGCTCAGGCAGAGGCCTACTGGTGTCGTGCCACGGCGCGGGTCCGGGGTGGTCATTCCTCGGACAGAGGTCTAGACAGTGAGAGGGTGATGGCCCGGGAAAAATTAATCCAGCAGTGGAAAGAGGACTTACAGTCTCCTGTAGTAGGGATAAGAACAGTGGAGGCCATTAACCCCCACCTCTACCGCTGGATCAATAGACGACATGGCACCTTGACGTTTAGGTTGACACAGGTACTTACCAGATAGTGTTGCCCATAAAAGTCTTGGTCTTGCGGTCTTGGTCTTGGTCTTGCGAGAAATGCGAGACCGAGACCAAGACCAAGACAGCTTAATTTTTGCAAGACCAAGACCAAGACTGGCCCTGCAAGACTTGAGCAAGACCAAGACTGGGCCTGCAAGAGTCTCGCGGTCTTGCATTTAATTCAAGTCATCATTTCAGTTTATATACGGTTGAGCTCGTGTCTTCTACATAACAGGAGGGAAAGCGGCCGTGGCCGGAGGGGAATCACCACGGTGATCGGCCGTGTTGTTACAGGTCATACATGTCAAGTTTTCCTTCTCTTGCACCGATGTTATATATTATAGTCCTTAGTCGTGGGTTCGCAGTCGCGGATAAAATAGGGGGTGATGAATTATATTCTTACTCCCTCACTACACGGCAAGTCAAATCAGTCTTGAGATATCCATCTATTGGCCAATCGATTCTCAATGTTGGTTTTTCAGAATTACTCTTCGGAAAGGCTTAAGGACAATAATACCGTAATCACGAGAGTGCTCTTGCCCATTATACATATTTATATATCCGTTTATTCATTAGCCCAACGACGTTCACTGTTGGACATAGAAATATGCCTACAATTAATCTACATAAATGTCCATGTAGGGACAGAGTACGAATATAATTCACCACTCTCTTACCCGTGGATGTCGTATCAAATCAGATCGGGCAATGGTGTTAGGAACCCATGAAAAAATATTTAAATAAAAATATCGATTCGTTAATGAATTGAGAGACATGTAAGTTTTCAATTTTGTCATCATTTTCTCGTGTAAATTTGATTAAAATGTATAAAGCAATGATACTTAATCTACAATATATTCGTATTTTGTTAAATGTTCATTAGAATTTGAATAAATCAATGATTACGTTTACATAAACAAGATAAACTTTGCTTTAACATAAATCAGCTGATCGGCCGATGATCATTGATGAGTCGCCTTTGTACCTACGTAACCATTGAAAGGTTCTCGTAAATCTAATACCTATTTATACTGTCGAAATTTTACATGCCTACATATATCCTGTCTGTACATACCTACATAATGCAGAAAATTTAAGGCATAAACTCTTAGACACACATTTTTGTAATCACTATAACTTTTACGTTATATTGTTTTTGTGTAATATATATTCTAATTATGATCGAGGTATAGTAGATCAATTTTCCTCTTACTGGAAGGAAGCTTAAGCCCAGCAGTGGCACTTTTATGAGCTGTGACGATGACGACGAATATCATACATTTTACAAGTATTAAAACCATAAAATTCTGAATCAGTTTTATATGTTCTTGAATAAATAATATATTAAGAGCTACATGGATCCAGCGGCCAAAGTATTTATATAGGCAATAGAGCAACAGGTTTTTTCAAGTATCCAGAGTATCAGTAACTAAACAGGTAATATAATAGATACATACCACTTAACTTGAAGGGGAATATAAACAATCGCATTAATTGTAAAAATATCGCATTAATTATAAAATGACATAAAATTTATTGTATCAACTGCCTCGTGTGGTGACGTCTTAAGAAAATAGGGTCGAAAGTCCTGTCATACTACGTACTACTCGTAACGCTGTCTAATGGAACACCAGAGGAATAGAAGAGTAATTTTCCCCAGTGATAAGTATTGTATTCAATAGTGAACTATAGGCTAGCAGATAGATAGATAGGATAGGATGCTATTTGATTAATTTATTTGGATTTTTTATTGCCATGATAAATGACTGTTACGTTATTCCAACTGCAAGACTTGCAAGACTTTGCGAGACTCTTGCTGCAATACCAAGACCAAGACCAAGACTCGGGTGCGCAAGACCAAGACCAAGACGAGACCAGGTGTGATGTTGCAAGACCAAGACCAAGACTGGTCCAAGTCTCGTCTTGGTCTTGCATTTGGGCAACACTATTACCAGACATGGGTGCTTTGGTAAGTACCTGCATCAAGTTGCAAGATGCGAAGAAACCCCTGGATGTTACGAGTGTGGCGCGCCCGTAGACACAGCGAGCCACACCTTGGAAGAGTGCCCAGCCTGGGGAGCTCAGAGGTTTGCCCTGGTGACTGCGATTGGCGGAGATCTGTCGCTGCCGGCTGTTATAGATAAGATCCTTGACAGCGACAGTTCCTGGATAGCTTTGGCCACCTTTTGCGAAGATGTTATAGCACAAAAGGAGGCTACAGGTAGGGCTCGTGAGGCGGGTGCCCATGCTGACCCACCGCGGAGGCAACGTCTGGAGAGGCGGAAGAGACGATACGCGCTTCTTTTCTCCCAGGCATGATTGACCCAAGACGTAAGCATTAAGTTAACCGCCGGGACGTTAGAGTCGTATGCCCAAAAGGCGAACCTCTGGCGTCCCACAAATGGCGAAAACGTGGGGCCGCTGTGGTTTTTAGTAGGTATTCTGACGTAGTTAATCATACCACGTCAGCGAGTCCTACATACCCCTTGCCGTCACTAGCAATGGGTATACGTAAATGCATTTTCCACAGCGCAAAAAAAAAAAAAAAAAAAAATCCATGAAAAGAATAGTCTTAATAAAAACAACTAAAATGATTTACATAAAGATTTCTTTTTTATTTTTACACATATAAAATTATTACAGATAACAATTATTTGATTTTTGATTTTGCGACGTTTCAAACACTTTACAGCGTCCATGGTTACGGGCGGACTAAGATGTTTCACGTACAACAAGATATTACACGATAAAATACGTAAAAATAGTTTTATTTACAATTAGCAACCCGCCCTCGCTTCGCTTCGGTTTCAGTCACTTAAACCCGCGTAGTTCCTGTTCCCGTGGGAATATCGGGATAAAATGTAGCATATCTTACTCCCTGACATTACAGCTTTCCATTGGTGAAAGAATTTTTGAAACCGGTTCGGTGGTTTAAGCGTGAAAGCGTTACAAACAAACAAACAAACATCCTTACTTTCGCATTTATAATATTAGTATGGATTAGCAACCCGCCCTCGCTTCGCTTCGATTTCAGTCGCCTTACCCACGTAGTTCCCATTCCCGTGGGAATACCGGGATAAAATATAGCCTAGGTTACTCCCTGATATTATAGCTTTCCATTGGTGAAAGAATTATTGAAATCAGTCCAGCCGTTTTGAAGATTACCCGGAACAAACAGACAGATAGACAGACAAAAAAATATAAAGTGTATTTTAGGCATATTTATAGTACAAATAAACCGTGTGAGCATGAAAAAAGCCTATTATTTTGACATTACAAACAGACACTCCAAGTTTATTTATTGGTATAGATTAGCAAGCCGCCCTTGCTTCGCTTTGATTTCAGTCGCCTTACCCACGTAATTCCCATTCCCGTGGGAATATCGGGATAAAATATTGCCCATGTTACTTAGGGATAATGTCTAATCGTGAAAGAATTATCGAAATCCGTCCAGTAGTTTTTGAGTTTATTCGTAACAAAAATATAACGTTTCCTGTTTATAATATTAGTGTAGATGTAGATTAAAATGAGTTACCAATAGATGTAAGTTGATTGTTGAGTTATAACACATGAAACCAACCTGTATTATTGAACAAGTCCCAACGGTATTACATCAGACACTTTTACTCAAACACTTGAGCGTATAAGAAAAAAATAAACACTTTCTCTCATGAGGCATACTTAAATTTGAAACGTTATAGATGCAGTATTTTAGCAACTTCAACAATAGCTTCTCTGTCTATAAATAGAAGAACTTGAATGCCTTGATATAAAGTTTAAAGACTTCGAACTGGTTTTATGAAACAATGAGAGGTCAAAGGCATTTTATCCCTAGCCGAGGCCGCGGGTGACGTGACCGGGGATTAGTCCGTCACCCGCCGAGAGGCCGACCGCGTGAGGAAAGACCGACGTCCTCCCCGAGGGGGGGACGTCGGTCGATGGGAGGGTACCCCAATTGGGGTTATTCCGTCGGGCCGACCACTAACGACAAGTTAACGCTGCTCCAGTGGTCGGCCCAACGACGAAGGCGACGTGGTTTTCGGGTGGGTCGCGGGAGTTGCGTGCTTAAGCCCCTCTGTCGCCCCGGACGGAGTGGTGCGGAGGCGCGCCGACCGCGGCCCACCCACAAAAAAAAAAAAAAGGCATTTTATAGACTTTGTTTTCTGTTAAATATTTCTTCTTCTTATCACATCTTACCTTGTTGAGTAAGGGCCTTCTTCGTGAACTATAAGACGGTTTTATTTTGGAGTTTCCTTTCCATGCAGTGGGGTTCTATTGCTAGTTTTAAGACACTCATTACCATCATTATCGCAACCCATAAACGTCCCACTACGGTGCTCAAACCTTTTCTACAACGGGAGGGAATTTTACCTAATATACCATGCCTGTCAGACATGTTGATATAGGGTTTTATTTCAAGTTTTACTTCTTTTGATCTGCATATTATAATGCCTTAGTTGTATACCGGGCAAGAAAGGGAGTGGTGAATTGTATTCTTACTCCGTCACCAAACGCAAATATTTTTAGTTTTTTCTTTACATACATGCAATTTAGTTTAGTGCCAAATTTGAGCTTTCAAGCTTATCTAAGTGGGTAAGATTTCCGATCTATGTGTCAATTGGACATAAAAATGGCGATTTTTTGGACGTTATTATCTTGTATAGAATAAGTATATTATTTAAGGTGTATTTATATTTGGTATACAAGTTGTGACGAAGTAAGAATACAATTCACCACCCACTCTCTTGCCCGTGGGTGTCGTAAAATGGGATATAAAATATTGTAAAAAACAAAATACTTTTCAGACAGTCCATGAACGCTGTGAAGTGTTCGAAACGTCAGGCAATCAAAAATCAAATACAAACGCGATAAAAGCCGTAAAGTAGTTTTGTTTACAATGTGTAATACTCGCGTAAACGCCAGAAGTCTTTGTGCTTATAAAATCTATATAACAAGAAACGATAAACTTGAAGCATTATGTTTGACCAGGGTCAGTTTTCTTCGCATAGTATAGCAGGCCCAAGTCCAACAGTGGGACTTATATGGATTGACGTGTTACAAGATTATCTAGGGGTCTCAAACAAAATGTTGTGTCTATGTTAAATAATTTTTAAGTTATTAAAAGGTCAAAAGTATGAAAGTATGCCCAGCCTGGGGGCCTCAGCGCCACATCCTATCATACCTGCCGTTGCTGTTGCCGACCATAATTTCCAATATGATCGGTATCGACAGCTGCTGGTCGTCAATAGCCTTCTTTTGTGAGGCTATCATGACAAGGAAAGAGGCCACGGGGCGGGCACACGAGGCGCTTGCGTCCGCTGACTCGCTCCGCCGGCGGCGACTAGGGAGACGCTGCTATGCGCTCCTCCTCCCAACGCCCTGAATGGCCAAGCGTTGGGGTGTCGGGGATAGAATGTCATCAGACGATCTCTCCGGCACTTTGTGGCCGATGAATCACCCAGCGTTAGTCACCAGCGGGGGGATAGTGCGTAAATGCATTTTCAAAGCGTGAACAAAAAAAGGGTTCAAAAATAACTAGAAACTGTTCGTGAAAACTTACACACGATGCGGCTGGATAGTTCCTTGCGCTTGGACTTAGTTTGATACGCTATTACGTGTCGATATACGTTTCATAGGAGAGCACTGTTGGCTATTCTTCTAGTGGTGTCTTAGCCAAGTAATCATTGTTATCTTCTCTCCTCATTCACGTCCTATGTGTTGGACTCGAGCCTCGTAGTAGGAGATAAATTGAATTAACATATGCTCATATGCATATGCATCATCCATCATGAATAAGGGCGCGTTAAGGGGATTAATAACGAAAGATAATAGAAATTTTCTTAAGTATTGACAGCATCCAGACCAGGAATTTAGTCCGGCACGCGACGCGATTGGCGTCCCGAAAAAGGGACGTCGATGGGAGAAGGTACTCCCTAGGAGTATTCCGTCGGGTCGACCACTGAAGTCAAGGAACTCTGCGTCGGTGGTCAGCCCAAAGACGAAGGCGACATGTTGTATGTGTGGCTTACGGGTGTACGTGCTTATGCCCCTCTGTCGCCCCTGACGGAGCCGGGTGACGAGGGCGCCGACAGTAGAATAGAAAAAAGTATTGACAGCATTTTTAATTAAAAATTGTAAATTTAAGCTATATCCATCTTGCATCTTGTAACGGAGTAAGAGCACAATTCACCACTCTATGCTCATAGGGTGTCGTTAAAGATGACTTAGAGATTATAATATGCATAGAACATCTATGCAAGAGGAGGAAAACTCAAAATAAACCCAGTACCAATCCGTCTGACCAGTGAGGATGAGTAGGTCAATTTCCTTTCCATTGTGAATGAGGCTCGATACTAGCAGTGGGACGTATTTGAGCTGTGAAGATGATGATGATATCATACTAAGTTCATCATCACCTGCTCTAATCCTAATTCGGATTGACTCAATATGTATTCTTCTAACATAGTATGTATTGGCAAAAGCTAATGGTAATCTTGATGACCGGCCGCCTGCCTGATGTCAACCCTCCTTGGGAATGCAATTGTTGATCTGAAGGCATGATGCCTTCAGAGTTGTTGTCTACAGAGTTGTTCTAGTTCTGTATCTTCATTAATCCTTTTCATCTTTTACGAGATCCATGACGAAGTAAAAGATATGAAATTTATTGTATACTTGTGTGTTGTCAACAAATACAAAGTTTTCTGCAATTTAAGATTCATCATCTCAGCCCACGCACGTCCCACCGTTGGGCTTGGGGCCTCCTCCTTTATGAGAGGAAGAGTGACCTACTATACCACGCTGGTCAGACATGTTACCATAGGGTTTATTTCAAGTTTTCCATCTCTTACATTGAATTTATCTGCATATTACATCCCTTAGTCGTCTTTTACGACATCCACGGTTAAGAGAGTGGTGGTAAATTGTATTTTTAGCCCCTCAATATACCGAATAGCGTAAGATTATGTAAAATAAAATTTAAATGGTCTGTGATAAAATAATAATTCGACAATACCCCTTTTATTAAATTACATTCTTTACCATACAAATAGTGAATACGTAATTTCAATTACGTAAAAAAAAATTACACATATTACACAATATTCTGTAACAGAATTAGAGATTGTTACAAAAGATACGTTCGCAAATTATCTTCGGCGAATTTTCACCCTATTGTCTTCTATGAGAAGTCACTGTAACAAACAAAACAATGGCCAAAGTTCACCAGAACATAACGCGGACAGTCTATAAAAGTACAGAGGACTTTATTGCCTTGTTCAAATATATTTTTGTTGTGAACAGAACAGGAACAGCTTGTGTTGGTGAATTATCAATGAACTTAATAAAAAAATGAGTTTTAAGAATAATTTTATTGCATCCGTATTAATTATTGTTGTTATTGAAGTGAATCCAATCGAAATAGATTTAAGAGACGGAGATGAATTCAAAGGCAACAATGTTGATAATTCTAATTTAAATGAATGTTTAAGTGTTCGTAGAAGTAATGAAGTTGGTGTGTGTTTTGGTAAAGAACTGTTGAATAAGCTAAACGCATACGATGAGTCTGAAACGTTTAGTTTGGCAACAGGAGTCGCTTTTGTTAGAGATGAGAAATCGCCAAGAGATATCGGAGCGTTCCTCGATAAAGATCCTATGGATTTTCGGTATATTACTTTTTAATTTACTTTAGTCTAAATACATTTTAAAACTTTGTGCATTACATATATACAATTTCGAAGGGTATCACACTGGAGCTAATACCATCTCTTGTACGAAGTACACAATTATATATATTTAAAAGACTTAAAAAAAATTACAGCCCGCTGAATTTCTTGCCGGATCTTCTCAGCTTGTGACCGCGTTCCGATCCAGTGGTAGATAGATTATTGGATTGTTTCGAACGATGTAAAAATTTGACAATATGTACTTAGATATTGTCAAATTTAAAAGGCCTTAAGGGGCTTATGCAGAATAAATGATTCGATTCGATTTGCAAGTATAGTAAATACGCATATCTCTGAAATAGTCTTGCAGTTTAGAATGTTTCTTTGCAAATGAATTGTATGCTTCATCATTCATAACTTCAGTTCACATACAGGCTCATAGCGCCTCCACAATAAGAGGAATATTGACTTACTATATCCCGCTAGTCAGACGTGTTGGTATAGGGGTTCATTTCGAATTGTTCTTCTTTTGTACAGTTGTTATATGCATAATAAATCCCTTAGTCGTCTTTTACGACACCCACGGGCAAGAAAAGGGATGGTGAATTCTATTCTTACTCCATCATTACACGGACGGTATGCTCAGTTTATGTAAAAGGAGAAAGAATAAGAAATGCAGAAGAGTTTTATTTTATTTGTGTTATTTTTTTAATAATGCTCGAAAATACACGACGCACTGTAATATAATTATTTGGGACATTCCAATCAACCAGTCAGAACTTTTACAGTAGAATAAAGGGGGAAAAGGTGTAACGATCATAATTGGCAGGCGGAACGGTGAATGCAATTGATATTATAAGTTCACCATGAAACCCCATGATACTGTCTCCTTTTTACGATCTCCATAAACTAGTGGATTTCTTAACTTGTCACAACACAGAGTATTCCAGTTACTATAGTATATTTAAACACAAAATTTAATTCAGCTTTATGTCTTGAAATTTTTCAATTGGTGACGGAGTAACAACACAATTGACCACCGTCTTACCCGTGGGTATCGTAAAAGACGACTGGGGATATATTTTGCGGATAACAATTATGCAAGAGAAGGCAAGCTCGAAATAAAACATTATACGAACCCGTTTGACCAGTGTGGTATATTAGATCAATTTTCAATATATATCAGCGGTGATAATAATGATATAATATTGCTTTACTTTTAAAAAGCTGCTTATTTAATGGGCATCATTTTTATATGTTGAAGTACTTATACTTATTTATTTGTAATGTTTACAGTTTTTAAAATGTGAATTATAAATAGGTACATCCATACTAATATTATAAATGCGAAAGTAAGGATGTTTGTTTGTTTGTTTATTTGTTTGTAACGCTTTCACGCTTAAACCACCGAACCGATTTCAAAAATTCTTTCACCAATGGAAAGCTATAATATCAGGGAGTAACATAGGCTATATTTTATCCCAGTATGCCCACGGGAACGGCAACTACGCGGGTAAGGCGACTGCAACCGAAGCGAAGCGAGGGCGTGTTGCTAGTATTATAATATATTATTACTAGCAACCTGCCTTCGCTTCGCTTCGGTTTCAGTGTGTTACCCGCGTAGTTCCCGTCCCCGTGGGAATACCGCGATAAAATATAGCCTATGTTACTCCCTGATAGTATAGCTTTCCATTGGTGAAAGAATTTTTGAAATCGGTCCAGTAGTTTCGGAGCCTATTCAATACAAACAAACAAACAAACAATCATATCTTTCCTCTTTATAATATTAGTATAGATATTTCGTGGTCTCTATTTCTTTAATTTTTTGCCCATAATGGCTTCCACATAACGTTTAAATGATTACTAATAGCTTTATAACACATGTGAATTTAAGAAAAAAAACATAATATTAATTATAAAAGAAATACAATTAAAGAAGTTTTCACTTTCAAGGTAATAGAGGAAGTATCTTATATCACTTTCTTGCGCAATGATATTTATTTTGACCAGGTGAAGATTAGTACAAAGGTGACGTCATATTTTTGTATTGATCTCTCGCTCTTTAATTCTTTCTCTCTCTGTCTAATTTATATACAAAATAATATTTATTGCCAGCTCAACATGAAAATATACGTTATGTTGTTTTCACAAATCGACATACATAGCTTTCATTATTATAAAAAAATATGCTATTTTATATGCGAAAAGTCTATTTCAAATATAAGAAAAGCAGTGAACATCACAATAGATGGACTGTATTTACCGATCACAGAATCATCATCTTCTCGATATTGAGCTTGGGTCCCCTCTAATGGAGGAAAATTAAGGTACTACACCACGCTGATCTTAGAGGTTAGTATAGGGTATTAATTTGCGTTTTTATTCTCTTGTGATGATGTTATGTACTTATCATATCCCTTAGTCGGCTTTTACAGCACCCACTCGCAAGAAATGGAGTAGCCCGTCACCATACAGCAAAATCTGATTGGTAGCAATTTGTTATTTCCCTTCGTCTGATGAGCGAGAGAGCTGGAAGCCCAATTTTCTGGGGGTGTTTGCGTGTGACGGATTTTGCTGATGCTTTTAATAGCACCGAACTTCATCGCACGTAATCAAACTCCCTTCACTTTCTTCAGGCAGCCGCATAGCAAAGGTCCGTGAGCGACAGAATCACTTACCATCAGGTGTGCTGTTTCCTCGTTTGTCACCAAAAGTAACAAAAAAAAAATCTTAAATGGATAAAAGGAAATGATTAAAGTGAATTATTTTTACTTTTCTGATTCCAGTTCAATAATTG
Organism: Lymantria dispar; assembly: GCA_032191425.1. Classification (NCBI taxonomy): domain Eukaryota; kingdom Metazoa; phylum Arthropoda; class Insecta; order Lepidoptera; family Erebidae; genus Lymantria; species Lymantria dispar. The sequence goes on from CM063464.1 coordinate 21,988,707, forward strand.
AAGACGCCAGCCACTTGATTTCCAAGAGGTCCTTACATTGGGACCTTAGCGTTGTTTACCCCGGGTTGGTGATGAGAATTGCACCAACTCTGGCCAATGGTATGCTTGAATTTGTCATGGATCCAAGGATCAAAGATCGAACATACCAACCTCCGGCTGAAATGTCTACAGGTAATTTTATTGGAATAAAACCTCTTAGGGGCGTCATAAAAGTCATATTCTGAACAAGGATCTATGCTATGTGTGTTTAGTAATACTATCCTAAAAATACTTCCAACCTTAAAAATATCCCTGGGTTTTATAAAAATTGGCTAAGAGTCCTACACTGAAGTGGACCGTAATTGGTCTATTTTTTAGACATGTCAAGTCAAATCCTGTCTGAACCATCCGGGACTAGTGATTTTGGGGCCTTTCCTTTTTTTATATATAACTCTCTGAGCCGCCATAGAGTTCACCCAAGTCAACTGGATAAAATATTGTTCTGCGCCATTTGTTTTCAGCAATAATTATTTTTACAGTAGACAGTGATTTGACTGTGCCTATGGATTTACTCAGGTCCATGAGAGATATTTCAAATTACCACGCGCACTGCCCTAATCTGCCATCAATAGCAATAAGAAAAAATACATTTCCTTTTGGTGATGAGATAAGAATACAATTTACAACCCCGTTCTTTACCCATGGGTGTCTTAAAAATCGACTAATGGATATAACACATGCAAAGAAAGGGGAAATTCGAAATTAAACTCTACCTATGTTAAGACGTTTGACCCGTGTGGTATAGTAAGCCATCCCTCTCAATATGGGAAAGCTCAAGTCCAGCAGTGGGATGCGAATTGGCTGAAATGAATGATAAAAATGAAAAACGATATACACGTGATATTACAAATTGGAGAAATGACTGATAACAGAGAATACAATTGGAAATGCAAAACACAGTTTTATTTCAACGCCATCTATTTTATAATGTTAGAACTAATACCAGCAATAGCGTTTGGCAATCAGACTAAAATTGAACTTGAAAATCCTCCATCTAGCGTTAATAATAAGAGTTAAGCTATTTCAACTCCCTATTGAAAAAAATTGTGATTTATATTTCTAGCCTTTATGACACTCCCTGTCTAGTTTTATGTAACAGGTTATGCTCTAAACACATCCCATCCTGAGATGGAAACTCGAAACAAAACCCTATACCAACCTGTTTGACCAGTATGGTATAATAAGATGTCCCAGCAGTGGGACGTATGCGAGCCCAAATGATGATGACGATGACTCGAAAATTACATATTATAAATAAAATTATTTTACAAATTTTATTGGGTTTTTGACATTTCGAACAATTTACAGCATTCATAGTCACGGGCGGACTAATAAAGCTGTTCCTAAAACGTTTGCAATTAATTCGATGGAAGAAGACTTTTGTTGAGTCTTCTTCAATCGAATTGCATCGAGCCCAAATAATTGGGATCAGAGCAAGATAAAGATGATAATGACAATTTTTAAATTCTCTTTTCAGGTCGGCTCTTAGCGAGAAACCTCCTGGTTCCATTCCTTCTGGGTTTTAAATTCCAACTATCAACTCTATTACCGTTGCTGTTAGGTTTATTATTAATCGCCAGCAAGAAAGCATTCCTATTAGCAAAATTAACATTATTAGCTATAACGGTATTCACTGGTGGTTATGGTGGTATTCAAAACCAGTGGTTTGGTGGGGCGCCTTCGTATTCATCTGCATATACTTCTTACGAACCTGCTACTCATTACAGTGACCATCACGACCATCATTCATCAGGTTGGTAAAACATCCTTATTTATTCATTCAAGTGGTCGCCGTGTGGTCGAAATTCGGCCATAATTCATTTTAATTAATTTTTCTGCTACACAATTTTCTTTAATTTTATTTATGTATAATTGTAAATTGAGCAAGCTGTATTTCACTAATAACTAATATACTTCTTCTTCTTCTTATCTAATGGCAATGAGCTACAATAATATGCTATATAATCTATACCAATAAATAAAATTGGAGTGTCTGTTTGTAATGTCAAAATTATTTACACGGTTATTTGCACGACACCTATGCCTAAAATAGCAATTAAAAAATTTTTGTCTGTCTGTCTGTCTGTCTGTTTGTTCCGGGTAATCTTCAAAACGGCTGGACCGATTTCAAAAATTCTTTCACCAATGGAAAGCTATAATATCAGGGCGTAAACTAGGCTATATTTTATCCCGGTATTCCCACGGGAACGGGAACTACGCGGGTAAAACTACTATAACCTATAACCGAAGCGAAGCGAGGGCGGGTTGCTAGTATAATATATAATAACTCGACACTGCCACCAATAGCCCATATTATTGTAGCTAATTGCCATTAAATAAGAAGAAGAAGAAAAGTATATAAACGCGCGCATGTGTGCGTGTGTAGCGATTGCGTTGTAGTGTGTGTAATGCCTTTTTTAATGAATTTAATGCATTTCTTATCGATTATTATATGAAATATCAGTTTTATGCACTTCTCCTCATTACATACTTCAACTGTGCCAAATTTCATACTTGTCCGTTCACGCAATTTTCGTAAAAAGGGGTACAAAGTTTTTTCTTCGCGTATTTATATATAGATACATAGCTTTTCCGCCTGGTAGTGCATTTATACGCTATGTGGTGACAGATTAAGATAATGCATTACTATCGCCTATTGTCTCCTGTTAGATATATTGACAATCAGAAAGTTAGTCAAATATGGAGATTAAGGCATTCTTCTCCCAGTGGTTAGGGTTTCCACCCATACTTTGTTATAATGTATTATTGTACGTTATTTCCAGTAATTGTATTTTATACTCTACTAACTGACCCAACAGACGTTGTTCTGTTCAAATAAAATAAAAGGAATTTACCTTGAAATAGACAGCAGCGTCACCTAGCGGGTCCAATTGTGAATCTAAACTATTCTCGAATCCCCTTCAACACACACAAAAAATTTCATCAACATCAGCCCAGCTGTTTGGGAAGAGTTCCGTGACATACACATGTTCACAAGAAATATATATATAAAAATGTGAAAAATAACATACGTGAAAATACAAATATTTCGTATGAATTTTCTGGTTACAAAGTACTTTCGTTTTTTCCATTTTATTATCCAATATTATTCGCACATGAAGGTGGCAAACCTGGCAGTGGCTTATGTTCAACAGTGGACGTCTTTCATAGTAATTTTATATTCCGTACATATATGGCAGAATTTGATGGACTATGTTATATACTTAAGATTTACTAGCACTATATTTTGGAAAGACTATTATTATTATCTGCTTATGTCTTTTAGTGACTTCAAACTGGTTGTGAAAAATATATTGTAAATATTCCTACTTCATACATAATAGTTTATTAAATACGAAATGGGATTGAGCCTGTAAAAGCTAACTTTGAAAGTAAGTCTACACACAACCAATTTAATAGTTACATTTTAATATTAACGCCATCTTTTCTTTCTTTTCAACTTTTGGTAACACTCACAATATACACGTTTGCGATAGGTTCAATGATCAGTTTGCGATGCACTGAAAGAAAAGCCTCATGTGATATATTCCAGTTTAAATATTCTGGACCTTAATGTATATAATATAAAGTTAACATTGCTTCTAATTGGATAATGTGAGTATTTCTAAGATATTTGTTATGACGGTATATTAATTAATTGAATTATTATTTTGTTAAAGAAGTAGGTACACGGTCAAAAATTTTTACTACAATAGTTAATTGATTAACAGAAATTTCTTAATATCCATCCGTCCACCTCTGGATTTCTATTACTATGGCTTATATAAAAGTAGATCTATGAGGATGGATAATGTTCTTATAACTACGATTTGATCATAATTAACATTTACAAAAACTTGTTTACAAGCGAAAAATGATTACCATACGCGAAACCACGCCTATTAGAAATCCATACCAATCGTCCTACCAGCAAGGCAAGCGTGGGCTGACGTATGACAACCAAATTCTCACTCGAATTGTCATCCTCACGGGAGACGTGCACCACCTATTGAAAAATGTTCACACTTTGTTCCGGATATAATACTCAAACTTTTCTGTTAGAATTGCATTAAAATGATATTATCCTATTATATAAATTATTGCTAGGAAATATCATCTCAACACATATAGAGCCTCCTCCGCAATTTGAATTACTACACCACACTGGTCAGATATTGGTATAAGGTTTTATTTCGAATTTTCCTTCTCTTTTACATACATTATATACCTTATTCATCTTTTACGACATCGACAGGTAGGATAAGGGGTGTTGAATTGTATTCTTACTCCGTCACCACACGGATAAGGTTATTTATAAAAACTTGTTTTACAAGCGAATTACAATCACATCAATTTCCTAGAAGATCTTATTACCCATTCAGTGATCCTTTAGAGCTTAAAGGACACCTAAGGGACCTGAATCTCAATTGATATTTACGACTCTTACTAATAGATATCGATAGGCAAATCCAAAAATAATCAACTAATTGATGAAGAGATAGATAAAGTAATTTTACGACACGTGCGAATAAAATTACAGGATATTATCGCCGACAACCCGTAGATCCATACTACAGAGAGAAATCAGCTGATCCGACCACTGCCGCTCCTATATCTCCTACAGAATTGAGAGACCGACTGGAAAGACTGTTTATTACTAAGAAGGATACTATCAACGATCAAAGAGATGATGGCAACATGAGAAACGGCAGAAACTTTCAATGGACACCAATAAATACTGGATAGATTTTTAAGGTTCATGAGAGGCAGTATCACTTACCATCAGGTGTACTGTTTGTTCGCTTGCCACCGGAAGTAATAAAAAGAAAAAGCCTCATTGGCTTAAAAATATACAGGTATTGTATGTATCAGGTTATGGGGCAACTGTTCGAGATTGTTGTAGTTTAACGGCCATAGATCGTAATTAGAATGTATATTACACAAAAAAACAATAAAACATAAAAGTGATTACAAAAATGTGTGTCTAAGAGTCTGTGCCTTAAATGTTACGTATTATGTAGGCATGTACAGACAGGACACATGTACGTTTGTAAAGCTTTGACAGTATAAATAGGTATGATTTGCGCGACCGCTTCAATGGTAACGTAGGTACAAAGGCGTCTCGTTAACGGTCAGCGGCCGATCAGCTAATTTAAAGCGAACTTTGTTTCTACCACCATTGCTTAGCTTCTATTTCACCAGTTGCCCCATAACCTAATACACCCTGTATATCATCAAGCTATATTCGTGGTTTTGCCTAGGTTAGTGTTGATTACTAAACAATTTTTTTATACTTCAGGAATAGTATTCTTGGATTAAAAATGTCCTAAATATAGCATTTTCTTTATCACTAATAAGGGACCTATACTATGTCGCTTGATCAAAGGATATACGTAGGTATTCTTATCCCGTAACCATACAAAGTAAGAATACCTTTATCTCCTGATGAGGCGACAAAAAACTATAATACAGTGTATTTCGGTTATAATGACGGCGGAGGGACCATTTTAATGTCGTCGCTATATCCGGAGGTCTCTATATCCGAAATCAGTTTTTCATTAACAGAAAATGTACGTCTAGGAGCCATTTTCACAGGTTTAAGAAACACAGTTCACTCACTGGAAATAACTACGTAACTAATTCATAATTTTAACTTCGCGCACAAGCTGAGTAACGCTACACACAAACAAAATCTGATTTTACAACATTTGACCATCTGCGAATATAAACAAAGGATAAGTAAGCTAATAGTTAAAACTTATGAATGAGACTTTGTCGTTTGCCGACTCAGTCGCAACATCCGAAAGGAATTTCTAGGAATCTGTCTCAAATAGTTCATAAAACAAATCGGTATACCCGAATTAGGCGTTATATCCGGAGTCGCTATTACCGAATGTATTTCCTACGAAAGTATGCTTTAAATTCTAGGGACGCAAGTTCGACGTCGCTAGAACCGAAAAGTCGTTACAACCAAGGTCGTTATTAATGAAAACCACTGTATATACAAATAAATAAAATTGAAGTGTCTGTTTGTAACTTGCACAGAATTTATGTGCATATTATATCCCATATTCGTCTTTTCGACATCCACGGGCAAGATAGGGTGAATTGTATTCTTACTCCGTTACCACACGGAAAATAATTACTTATCGATATATAAAATTTAGTAATACAATATATTGTTTTTGTTCATTCAATTATTGTTGTTAGTACTAGTCAAATATAATTATTGTACTAAATATATGTTAGCAATAATTGTATAAATTAATAATAAATAAATTAATACTAATTTTAATTATTTATTTAAATAACATCCTCGTCATCATCATTCATCATTTTAGCTTCATGTACGCCCCACTGTTGGGCTCGAGCCTCCTCCATAATAGGAGGGAAATTGACCTTAACATGCTGTACAGAAAGGTTGGTATAGGATTCTATTACGAGTTTTTATTCTCTTGCATTGGTGTTATATGCGTATTATATCCCTTGGTCGTCTTTTATGACATCCACGGGTAAGATAGGGAGTGGTGAATTGTAATCTTACTCCGTCGCCACACGGACTAATCATTATCAACTTAGCTCCTATATATATAAGTCCCACCGCTGGCTTAAATTCCTATAAATAAAAATAAAATAAAAGCCTTATATTTCTTGCCATACTTACACTTATATGGTTGTTAGTAAAACCTATTTAAAATTCCTAATATTCTTAATAAGATTTTTAGCGGTTAGTTTATGGTATTTAGTATCAAATTATGCTAATGTCATTATTATTCTGCAAGAACCCCGTCTGCACAGGTGAAGGCCTCCTCCAGGGCTGCCCATTTCTCTCGGTCTTGGGCCACATGATTCCAGTTAGAGCCAGCTGTAACTTTTAATTCATCTTCCCATCTCGTTAAGGGTCTTCTTCTGCTTCGTTTACCCCAAGGGCCTTTCATTTATAATAGGAGATATCAAAACTCTATAATAGGAGGTAAATTAACGTACCCTATATCACGCTGGTCAGACAGTTTCGTGTCGTGTTTCGAGATTAACTTCTCTTATATGCAATATCCTTTAGTTGTATTTTAAGTCATCCATGGGCATGATATGGGGTGGTTAATTACATTCTTACTCCATCACTACACAGATCTTTCTCCTCTCATCTCATTTTAGCTCATATATATCACAGTTCTCTTGGGCCTTCTCCACTTTAAGAGGGAAATTAACCTATCATAGCACGCTGATCAGATGTGCATAAGGTTTCATTTCGAGTTTTCCTTTCTTTGCATCGATGTTACCTACATACTATATCCCTTAGTCGCCTTTTAAGACATCTATGAGCAAGATATGGAGTGGTGAATTGGCAGCATGGTATAGTAAGGTCAATTACCCTCCTACTGTAGATGACTCTCGAGCCCAGCAGTGGGACGTATATGAGCCGAGGCGAACGGATTTTGATACTTCTTTTATTATTTGAAAGCTGGTGCTTCCCGTGTGGTCCCATTTCAATTTAATTCAGTTCTGACAATGCTATCCATTAGAAAACGGTCTTCTGTTTTTTTTTTTTGGAATTATTTGTCTCATGAAATGCAATTTGAATCTATTCTTACTCCGTCCTTACAAAGAAAACCAAGTATATCCCCGAACCATAATAAAAATTATATTGACCTACTAATCGCATTTAATTATAACGGTCATATTACATTTCTTTGTTGAAAGAAACGCATAATGCATCCTATATTCATTTCACGGTCTAAATCCGTAATAAATTACTGAAGCAGTAAGGAAACATTTCCTATTCACAATTAGGGACTATAAAATGAAACTGGAGCAATTAATTATTGTACATGATTTTAAGATTTCCTTCTCATTATTTTGTATGTATGGTGACGGAGTAAGAATACAATTCACTACGCCCTATCTTACCTGTTGGAGCGGTAAAAGATGACTTTTTTTTTGCGGGGTGGTTTGCGGTCGGCGCGCTCCTCGCACCACTCCGTCCGGGGCGACAGAGGGGCATAAGTACGCAACACCCGCAACCCACCCACGATGCACGTCGCCTTCGTCGTTGGGCCGACCACTGAAGCAGGTTTACTTGTCATCAGTGGTCGGCCCGAAATCAGTGGTCGGCCCGAAAATCAGTGGTCGGCCCGATCGTAAAAGATGACTAAGGGATATAGGCACTTAAAAATCGATAGGAGAGAAGGAAACTCGATATAAAACTCTATGCCAACACATCTGACTAGTACAGGATAGTAAGTCAATTTCTCTCTTATTGTGGAGGAGGCCTGAGCTCAGCAGTGGGATTTATGTGGGTTGAGATGAGAGATGAGGAACACACTATCGATAGTTGTCAGTCTGCAGTCGCGAGACCCGTCCGTGGTAGGGATGTGAAAATTATCGATTTTTAAATTAATCAATTATTAATCGATTTTTTTTGTAATAATCAATTTTAATGATCGATTATTTAAATATTAAAAAATCGAGTTTTTTATATTAAAATTAATCGATTATATTAGTATTTGCTTTTTTTTTATTTAAAATAAAATCACTGCCAGATTTCCTAAAAAAAAAGGACATCACGATACTGCGTGTAGTATTTCATACTATATTAGAAACTAAATCTCACATTACCTAAAAAAATATATATAAATTTTATAATCGATTATTTATTTTTAATTAATTGATTTATTTTAAAGAAAAAAAACGATTATTTATTAACCGATTATTTTTCCTCCAAGTCACATCCCTAGTCCGAGGTGTACCACACTGAGTTGAAAATCGTTACTGCACTTCGTTCGGTGAGTGAGAGAGTCGGAAGCCTAACTTTAGAAAGTGAGGGGACCCGAAAGGGTATCCTGCTCAGCAGGCCACGGGCGACAAGGAACTTCGTACCGTTAGTCGACCCAATCGCGAAGGAGAAGTAGAACGGTTATGGGGCCGCCTTTCGTCATTCCAGACGGAATGGACGGCGTGTGCGTTCACCATACAAAGAAAAGGACCTGCAGTATTCTGTCTTTGTCATGAGTAGCCCGTCCGGTGGGTATTCGTGCTTCTATTAAAGTAAATTTTAGCGTGTATATATGTATAAAGCACCGGTAACTCAATGAATACTTTCAGTAGTTTTTGTTTGAATACCGTTGAGGCGTGCTTTAAGATCGCGTGCGCATTTGTATTGCGTGAATAACTGAGGCTTTCTAGATGTTAGTTGTTAGAATTATTTGTTTGATATTTGGTATTAATGAATTGTTTGATTATTTTTCGATAATAATAATAAACAATTCCGTGTGGTGACGGAGTAAGAATACAATTCACCACTCCCTATCTTGCCCATGGATGTCGTAAAAGACGATTAAGGGATATAATATGCAATACACATAAGATCTGTGCAAGAGATGAAACTCGAAATGAAACCCTATACCAACATTGACCAGCATGGTATAATAAGTTAAATTCCCTCCCGTTGTGGAGGAGGCCTGGGCCCTACAGTGTGAAACGTATGTGGGCTGCGATGTGATGCGAATCTATACCAATAAATAAAATTGGAGTGTCTGTTTGTAATGTCAAAATAATAGGCTTTTTTCATGCTCACACGGTTATTTGCACGACACCTGTGCCTAAAATAGAGATTAAAAAATTTTTGTCTGTCTGTTTGTTCCGGGTAATCTTCAAAACGGCTTAACCGATTTCAAAAATTCTTTCACCAATGGAAAGCTATAATGTCAGGGAGTAAACTAGGCTATATTTTAACCCGGTATTCCCACGGGAACGGGAACTACGCAGGAAAGACTGAAACCGAAGCGAAGTGAGGGCGGGTTGCTAGTAAAAAATAATTCCGTATGGATACAATAAAACTCACAATCCCTTTCTTGCCCGCGAGTGTCGTATCTGATGACTAAGGGATTATTGCAGACGACATCTATGCAAGAGAAAGAAAACTCAATAAAACCTTATACCAACCTGTCTGACCAGCGTGGTATAGTAGATCTATTTCGCACCCATTGTGGAGGAGGCTTAGGACCTGCAGTAGGACGTATGAGAGCTGTGATGATAATAAATAATAATGTTTCTTTTTGGCGGCTATAGTTAGCACAGACGCTGTCCGTAACGCCCGGGTTAATTTATAGATCAGCCATCTTAAATAAAACTACGGATTTTATCACGTTTGTATTTGATTTTTGATTGCCCGACGTTTCGAACACTTTGCAGCGTTCATGGTCACAGGCGGACTAAAATGTCTCACGTCCAATAAGTCATCGTTATTGCAGAAAATTTATAATTATCTACCCGATACAGAAAATAGTTATTAAATATTGACCCACATTTTGATACAAATTAATTGCCAGTGTAAGAAAAAAATAATTCTATAAGAAAAAATTAAATTATGGTTAGTAATTATTTAACATTAAAATTAATAGTAATTATATTTAAAAACCTCTAGTATACTACCACCGAATCGGAACACGGCCACACTGAGAAAGATTCGGCAAGAAAACTCAGGTGACATAATGCTAAATTGATATTAATTTTGAAGGCGGCTCACTTTATGTTACTAAGAGACTTTAATTTATAAAATTATCTTTAGCTATTATTATTGTGAGGCAAAATGTTCGAAACGTCGGGCAATCAAAAATCAAATACAAACGCGATAAAATCCGTAAAGTAGTTTTATTTAAAAAGATCAGCCATCGTCCATAAATCCATGTATCATGGCTGACTTCTCAGATATATATTTTGCACCGACCGTAACACACCCAAAAAAAAAAAATGGGTGCGTGTACTTATGTACGCGCGTGAGAAGTTATACTTCTTTGGCATCATTAAAAAATAGTTTTTAATTGCATGCAAATAATTAATTACAATAAAATAATAGAAGGATTGGAAAAGGATAATCAACAAAGTTCAGTTTAATAGTCATCAAATTTAAACTAAAAGAATCTTAGATTGATCTTAGATATCAATAATTAATATTAAAAATTGAAAATTAATATATTTATATAATAATATATTTAATATATATATATATTTAATATAAATTTATATAATATATAATTAATATATATATATATATATATATATATATATATATATATATATATATATATATATATATATATATATATATATATATATATATATATATATATATATATATATATATATATATAATTATTAAAAACAAAATTTAGAGAATAATAAATATATAAGACATAATTTGTACTAAATATTATAAGATTCTTAATTTTAAATGTTTATTATTGATTATTTAATATTTTAAAAATAAATTTAATAATAAATTCAAAAATTGAATTTAAGGTTAAGCAGACAGCTTCATATTGTTAATTTTGTGTCACAGATGCGCGCGCATCTTAAAATTTCACTCAATGAGCGGTTAAGCAGACAACTTCATACTGTTAATTTTGTGTCACAGATGCGCGCGCATCTTAAAATTTCACTCTCATCATTTTTTCATAACGCGCCTAAAGAAGTATAACTTCAAAAAACAAAAGATAAAGACAGATTTTAACGTACATAAACTTCAACATAGACTTAGAATAATAGTTTGATAATGTCACAAATAATTTACCTGTCTGGGGATCGTACTTCTAACAGTCAAGATGAGAGGTTATCATTTGAACCACTGAGCCATCTATACAGTTACTGATCTTTGTTTTATATAACCACTTATATATGTATCTAATCTTTTATGTTTTGTATTTTTTTTTATTTTTTATTTATTATTCTGGTAACATTTTTTTTTAATTATGACATTAAAATATTTTGTTTTATTTGAAAATGGTTATAATAATATTCTTCAAGGTTACTGTTTGCAAAAATCTAATGAATTTAAATAGAATTAGAATTTAAAATGTAAGGCTCAGAAGTCTTATGTAGAATAAAAAATACATATAAGCATATGATGTGTATTATGTTGCATATCGTAATGAGCGACGAAATATGCGAGACCTCTTTGTGAACTATTAACTGCACAATGTAAACCAATATTTCTTGCAATAAAATTCATTTCATTTCACTTAATTTCTATCGGAAACGGTATCAATAGTTGGCCCAATGGCTATGGCCTTTGTACAGACGATAGGCTAACCCAAAAAGAAAAGGCTGGTTAGAAACAATAGGTGGGAAATAATAGGTTCTCAATTCCCGTGGGAAACAATAGGTTCTCAACTAAACCTTAAGAGTGAGTGTACTTTTTTCTTTACTGCAAATGGTGGCAAATGAGCAATGATAAGTGAGGGTAAGTGTTGCTGCGGCTCATGGACCTTTGCAAGGCCGCTGTTTACCGTGAAGAAAATTAAAGGAGTGTGAATTCCTGCAATGACGTTCGGTGATATTAAAGGCATCACTAAAACCCACAACACGCAAGCACCCTCAAAAAGTTAGGCCTTCTGACACTGCTGAGTGAAGAGTATTACTTTTTACCTTTATAACTGGTACCTTTAAGAAAGTTGTAATACAATCAAATTATACGCCATGTGAATGATTTTATGACATAAGCAGTCAACCGTATAACTAGAAACTTTGAATTTAAATAGCGTGACATAAGTCCGTTCTAATAATTACTCACTAACCGACTTTAAAAAAAGACGAGTTTATCAATTCGGCTTTTTTTATGTTCATTACCTCAGAATTTTCGTCTAGGTGAACGGAAACACCCCCTCTCTTGCCAGTGGGTGTCGTAAACGACGACTAAAGGAGTAAATATGCATATGATATCTATGCAAGAGAAAGCAAACTCGAAATAAAACCCTATACCAACACGTCTGATCAGCGTGGTATAGTAGGTCAATTTCCCTCCTATTGTGGAGGAGGCTCGAGCCCAGCAGTGGTACGTATATGAGCTGAGATGCTGTTGATGACTCTTATTCCGATTGCTTGGGGTTAACTCAATAAATACCCACTTTTCTTCATAGTATATACCCATTCTAAAATATATTGGCAATAACTTTATGACTGGCCGCCTGCTTGCCGTCAAACTTCCTTGGTAAAGTACTGACTACACAGATGGCGTAGTAGTTAAGGTACCAACCTACAATGCCAGTGTCGCGGATTCTAGTAGTTAACTTGTGATCGGGTGCTGCTTGTGGGATCAGTGTGCCTACTCTTGAATCTCAATTCTAATCTTAAATCCAATTGCAGCTCGAATTTGAGCAAATTTGGTACTCTTGAAAGCGACACTAACGCACAATTGGAATAAAATTCGGTGGCATATTTTTGAACTAAGTGAATTCGACTCTCGTCGATTAGATCAAATATTTGCTAGTCCCGACGTGATTTTGACGTAGTTTAAAATCGTTAATAATGCACAATTTCAAGAAAGCGCCTTTGTGGTAATCGAGTTCGATAACGTTATTAATTTAAAGTAAGAAAATACGACACATTTGGTGAAAATAACAACGGCAAACGCGAAGAATTCAATTTCGATTTTGTTCAAGAGTACCAAATGAAAGTTTGATGAGATTGGAATTGAATCGGATTCGAAATTAGAATTGATTTCAAGAGTAGGTCCACTGGTCCAGCAATATTTTCTTTCTTTTCTTTAATTCTTTTTGTTTTGTACTAAATTTTGAAATTTATACATGTATATAATTTCGAAGCACATCACACTAGAGCTAATGCTATATATGTTGTTCGAAGTATAAAATTATGTAGGTATATTTAAAAGATTAAAAAAAAATGACAGCCCGCTGAGTTTCTTACCGGATCTTCTCAGCTTGTGGTCGCGTTCCGATCCGGTGGTTGATTGTTATATTGTGTTCTAACGATGTGTAAATTTGACAATGTGTAAGTGCCCTTAAGGGGCTTATGCAGAATAAATGATTTCATTTGATTCGAACGCGTAGGACAACACTTTATGCGATCCACAAATTGTTGTTCCCAAGAATTATTTCCTTAGTGCAGGGGTGTTTGCATTAGAAAAAAAAGGTATGCGTCTCGGGACGCCCGACAAAAGTAATAACTTAAAGCAATCTTAGTTGAACTATTTAATATTGAAATTGTTTAAATTGAGAGTATTATAAATTGTATGTATATTAATATTATAATGTAAAGAAAAGTTATCTATACTCTATTTTAATATATATAAATTACGTGTCACGTTGTTTGTCCGCGATGAACTCCTAAACTACTTAACCGATTTTAATCAAATTTGCACACCGTGTGCAGTTTGATCCAACTTGAAAGATAGCATAGCTTACGTCTTAATTTATAGTCGCAATATTATTTTATTGCAAATTATTTGTATTACCTATAATATACCTATTATTTGACATTCACAATTATCTGTTAACTCCAAACGATTTTCACAGATGGCGATATCTGTTGACTGGATTTAGTAATTAATTAATAGATGGCGCTGCTATGTCAAACCTACAAACTTTTACATAGAATTTGAACTTTTTTACATAGATGCCATTTGTAAAAAAATATGACGACCTCCATGACAGATGTTCTCCTACAGTTCCACTTAAATAGTTTAATAAAATGTAATATAACAAAAATATTAGCCACAGCAACGCGTGGCCGGGTCTGCTAGTACTAATATATAAAGCTGAAGAGTTTGTTTGTTTGAACGCGCGAATATCAGGTCCGATTAGCCATAGGCATAGCCTATACGTTCAGTACCAAAAATTTTTATTATAATTTTAATAATTCATTCAATATAGGGTAGTTCACTTGCTGTTTGGTTCGCGGTTAACTCGGACACGGGCTCTTCTCTTGCCGCCTTTTTGGTTCCCCTTCTTGCTCCGTGCGTTGGATCAAGCGTTAGCACATATTTATTGTAATTGCTACGCCTTTTGTTAGCCGCGAAATCTTAGTAAATATAATTAATAATATAATTTTAGTATAGTATTTAATATAATAATTTAATAATAAGTAGTATTTAATAATATAATTATAAATATAATTTTAGGAGTGGTAGGACCACACTGTCGACAGTTATCTGTCTACAGCCGCGGGCCGGTCCGTCCGGGGCAGTACCATGCTCTCGCAGAAAATCAACGTCTGAGTAGTAGCAATTTGTTACTGCGCTTCGTTCGGTGAGCGAGAGAGCCGGAAGCCCAACTTTCTGAGGGTGATTGCGTGTGGAGGGTTTTGGTGGTGCCCGTGATATCACCGAGCCTCAATGCACGCATTCACACTCCCTTCGCTTTCTTCGCGGTAGGCAACGGCCTTGTAAAGGTCCATGAGCGGCAGCAACACTTACCACCAGGTGTACTGTTTGCTCGTTTGCCACCGTTTGCAATAAAAAAAAAAAAAAAAAATATCGCGCGCCACCTTTTTGTTTTATGCCGTTGATATACGCGATATGATTAGAACTGTATATCTGTGAACATTTAAGTTGTGTGTACAAATAACAAGCCCGAAGCCCTGATTTGTACGAGGCTGCTGTCATCACCGCACCTTTGGATACTCAGCTAAGTAACCCCTCAGTTAGGTTCTATTTGTCTGGCCAGACCGAACGCTGAGTTAGGTTACGTTGTAGCTGTTCCCGCGGTACCTACGTGTAAGTTGTAGAATTATAGCTTTGTTTAATACGTTGAACATAACTTTAAAGAGCTTTGCGTAATCGCAAGCCAAGATTATTGCCCATTTTGTTTCCTTCACTGACCTGGTGTTCCCTTCCACTGCGCATCCTAGGTCAGTAGGGGACGGTAATGAACAGGCTATATATCACCAAGCTAAGAGTGATAGGAACGCAACACCAATGAAGAATGATTCAAAATCGTGTTTTTTTCCTTTGGAGAGCTTCTATTGCGTAAACAGCTAAATTTTCGTAAAAATCATGTGTGACAGAATCGTATTATTAAAAAATATTTTCACCTTCTACCTAAACAAAGTCTTAGGTTAAAATTAGCGTTAGCCCAAAGTATCTATACCACGCGGACGAAGTCGCAAGCAGAAGCTAGTTTATTAATAAATTCTTTATCTACCGCAGCCTTATACGTGAGAGAAAGGGAATTCGCACACACTGTCGCCGTAACGCGTTACGTAACGAAGGGAATTACCCTCTTGGAAGACGTTATACAGACACGCCCACACGCAAACAAGCACTCAACACTCGCACACACAAAAATGAAAAAGCGAACTCATCATTTAAAAGCACATCCTTCATAATTTAATTCATTAATGTTATTTATATTATTATCATTCTTATTGTTAATTATTTTATTTCTTTTCTTTTTTCTCTTTTCGTTATTTTTCTTTCTTATATATTTGAGGAAAAGGGTTTGCTGAAAACCATCCCTGCATAATTTCTTAACTATATTTCTATACAACACGGAGCATTCCCCTATTGTCAAAACTAACGATATAAATATATATTATGATTGATGTTATCTATACCAATATTATAAAGAGGAAAGGTTTGTATGTATGTTTGTAACGAATTGGCTCAAAAAGTACTGGACCGATTTTAAAAATTCTTTCACCATTACAATGCTACATTATCTCTGAGTAACATAGGCTATTTTTATCCCGGTATTCCCACGGGAATGGGAACTACGCAGGTAAAGCGACTGAAACCGAAGCGAAGCGAGGGCGAGTTTCTAGTGTGTCAATATATGCTGTTTTATTCTATTCTAGATGATATCAGAAGGAGTTAGTTCAGGTCCACGTAGATCTTTCAGTCGTATTTCACGATACTTACTTGGAATTGTTAGTATTTATAGACAGCACTACACAACAGTAATTAAAATTGAATACTTAATTATGATTATTAAAATGATTAATTGTTTTAAAACATGACATGTTTTTATAAGGCCATTGACTGTCGTTTGGTAGACTAAGAATACGATTCATAAATTTTGCTTCTCTCTTGCCTATGGTTGTAATAAAAGACGACTAAGGGATTAAATATACTTAAATATACGCCGTTGCCGCCTTCTGCGAGGCTGTCATCTCGCGGAAGGAGGCGGCGGACCGTGTGCGGGAAGATCGACTCCACGCGGACACGGTCCTCCGCCGGCGACTGGGGTGGTGCAGACGCAAGTACCTGCGCCTGATGTCGCCCTAGCAGACGCTGCGGGTGACCGGACCGGGGATCTAGTCCGGCTCCCGCCAAGAGGTTAATCTCGCGACGGCGATCGTCGTCCCGGTAGAGGACGTCGACGGGAGAGGGTACTCCCTTGAGGTATTCCGTCGGGTCGACCACTGAAGTCAAGGAAATCTGCACCGGTAGTCGGCCCAGTGACGAAGGCGACGTGCTGTATGGGTGGGTTACGGGTGTGCGTGCTTACACCCTTCTGTCGCCCTGGACGGAGCCGGGAGAAGAGTGCGCCTACCGTAACCCAGCGCAATAAAAAAGGTATTAAATAAGCATAAACTCGAAATTAGAGACTAAATTTCTCGTGGGTGTCGTAAAAAACAACTAAATGGGATATGTATACAATGTCTATGCAAAAGAAGGAAAACTGGAAACAAAACCCTATACCAACACGTCTGTCCAGAGTGGTATAGTAGGTTAATTTCCCTCTTGACTTGACAGACTATAGTATGATCACATTCGCCCCATTAAATCACGGTGGCGTAGGAGACACGCAACCCTATAACCTACTGTACAAAGTATTTATCAAACACCATGTGAAGGGGCAACCGGTGCTTGCTATCGGTCACCCATCCAGTGGCTTACTTTCAGGTCATATCTATGCTTGCTGGGTAAGTTGGCGACTACACCTGTTATTAATTGCCCAGGAAGTCATTACTGTTTATTCTCTTGACAAACGCTCAATTTGTTTTTACGACTCCAATGAGAAAATAAGGGTTATTGACTAACTATATACTTACTTATCCAGTAACTGCATGGGGCCAATAGCAACAACTGAGTGCAAAATGTTTTGAATTGTAGCTAAAAAAAATAGCAACGTTGTCGTCGTCTCAGTTCATTCAAGTCCCATTGCTGGGCTTGAAACTCCTCCCCATTAGGAAGGAAAAAGACCTACTATACCAAGCTGGTCAGACATATTGATATAAGGTTTCATTTTGAGTTAACCTTCTCTTGCGCAGGTGTTATGTGCATATCCTTTAGTCGTCTTCTACTACATCCTCGGAAATAACAGAGGACGGCGAATTGCATACTTACTCCGACTAAAAGGAAAATAAAACTATCATCATCATTTCAAGTCATATACGTCCCACTGTTGGGCTTGAGCCTCCTCCACTATAGGAGGGAAATTGACCTTACTATACCATGCTGGTCAGACAGGTTGATACAGGATGTTATTTCGAGTTTCCCTTCTCTTGCATAGATGTTATATGCATATTATGGGATATAATTATCCATAAATAAAACTATAGTAAACCAAATTTAAAATTTTATTTTAATATCGGTTAATCTAAAATAAAAATAAATAAAACAAACATTAAATTTCAAAAGCTTTCTTTCGATCGCCATTGGTGTCACAAATTATGAATATTTTTCACCATCATATAAATAAAAAAACTAAAATTGAACTATAATATTAGCACCTAATTATTTATGATTATAACATAATAAATAAATAAAAGGTACTCGAATAACCACCTCATTAATTTTTCACTTAATGATGTTAAAATAAATAGGAATTAATAATTATACATTAATTTCTTATTCTATAAAGCAACGTCTAAAACACATAAAAAAATCATAAAACTATGCCTATTTACACAAAATTTAAGAAAAAGAATGAGAAATGCACAGTACCCGTCGACTAGCCTAAAAATATTACAAACCATTTATTTAATTATCAATTGTATTATTTAATTATATAACTATAAATTATAATTAATAATTTAACAATATTATTTAGTGCCTTTGATTACAGAAGACATTAATAAATTTTATATATGTATTATATGAAAAATTATTGCCTTATATTTACATTAAAATAATTTAGTTAAATAAATTAACTATAACTAAACATTAATTAACGAATAATTAATATTGTTAATAAAATAAAATAAATATATTTTTGGTTAAACATTCCTCTTTGGGTTCAAATCAGAACATAGTTTTGATGTAATAGTGTCTTAAGCAGAGTCGTCGTAAATTTGTAATGTGTATGGAGTCGTAAGTTTGGTATTTAGAACTTACTGCTTCTTGGAATAAGCCTGGTAGGCTCTATCCTGAGCAGCCGCTTCATCTTCAACACTTCTCCTGTAATGACCACCAGGTCCCGTAGTGTCAAAGTCACTGCCGAAATGCGATGAGGAATATGTATGACTTTGAGAAACTTGAGGATGTTTCACGATCTCATACGTAGTCTTCTCATGAGATTCGCCACCAGAAACCAGTTTCTTCATTCCAATTATCGCCGATAATAGTAAAGCTATTTTTCCAATAAGTAGAGCCTTACCAGCTATGATAGCAATTGCCTGGAAAGCCATCGCCAAGAATCCACCTTTAATTGCAACGCCAGCTAATATAGGCCCAATCATTTTCTTCAACTTCCCCCTAGCTTCCTCAAATGACCTTCCAAAATCATTACCAAATTCCATGGGTGATATTAAAACCCGATGAGTTTCAATCAGCTTCGATGTCGCCAATTGTAAGTATTTATCAATTTTATTTGATGGTAAGCCATCGAGGTCTTTATTTTCTAGAAGCGTATTCGAAGATGCTCTTCCTTCATTTGCCTTCTTTACTAAAGAAATTCCATTAATAAGAGGCAATGAGTCCATACGCGCCGCTCTATCAGCTAATTTTACTGCCTGTATCTTCAAGCACTTAACGATTTCCTGAGACTTTTCACAGTTTTCGTACACCTTACCCAAAAGCTTTAAACCGACTCCAAAAGTGTCCGCCGAAACGTATGCGAAGCAAAAGCACAACAGGACTATACCGCGGTACTGCATTTTGTTAAAACCGCGGGTGTCCCCTTTACTAGTGGACTAAAAAAACTTAAATGATGTAGTCCGTCCTATGCGATGGTCTTTAAAGAAATGTGGATACCACAAACTTGTACTGGCATTTATCTATTTTCTCCGGGAACTGCACTTATCTATAAATCTTTTAGAGCGTGCAATTGTTGCATCGTGTGGACGGCCACTGAGCCGCATATATGCATGCCGGAGTTACGCTTGTGTAAGCTTCGATGGTCATGTGCGAGTTCAAGTCATTGATTTTACACTGATGAAGCGGATATTAAACTAACATAAGAATGTAATTCATCAACCCCTCTCTTGCCCGTGGGAGACGTAAACGACTAAGGGATTATGGTATGCTTTTAACATCTATGCAAGAGAAGGAAACTCGAAATAAAAGCCTATACCAACCTGTCTGATCAGCATGGTATAGTAAGCTCAAATCCCTCTTATTGTGGAGGAGGTTCGAGTCCAACAATGGGACGTATTTGAACTGAAATGGTGATGATGATTTTGACGAAATAATGATGTTTTAAGATCGCTGGATTAACAACAAGGCCCCATTAGCAAAGTGCTCAAGGGCTCCAATAGTTATAGATGCCCAAAAGTGTGCTCCTTACTCCCTCAACCACGGGAAGCTAAGAAGTACGGATATATTTCGTAGCCCGTCATCATATGTGGCAAAAAAAGTGGCTCCTAAATCAGCTACTAAGGAAAACTGATAATCATTTATAGTATTGAACGGAGTACCAATTATATTTCAGAGTTTGTCCAAACTGACCACGGGCTTCAGGGCACCAGTGGCCGGTTCAATGGCAATGGAGAGGGAATACGATAGGTCATGGGCTCTACCTTTATTTTTCTTTTGGGTGTCGGTTACGGTCGACGCGCTCCTCGCACCACTCAGTGTGAGGCGACAGAGGGGCGTAAGTACAGTGACACGTCACCGTCGTTGGGCTGACCACCGGAGCAGGGTGACTTGACGTCAGTGGTCGGCCCGATGGAATACCCCTTGAGGAGTATCCTCCTATCGACCGACGTCCTCCCCGACGGGGGGTCAGTCTTTCCTCACGCGGTCGGTCTCTCGGCGGGTGACGGACTAATTCTCCGGTCCAGATGGGGTCTACCCTGTCCTTGCCTCACCCCAGACGATATGGACGGACTACTGACCATGGCCCGTCCATAACGAAAAAAAATAGCTGGCACAAATGATCAAATAATGAATAGGTAATTGATACTTAAAGATGTTGATTTTCCGCTGGCGATCTGGATTAGTCTGCCATCAGTAGGGTTGTCACCTTTTATTTGTCTAAATAGCGTATTTTAATTAATGAAGAAAAAAGTGTGTCCAAATAAGGTACATTTTACTACTTTATCAAATTTATTTTAGGTAAAAACTTTTAAAAAAATTGGATAATTTTTAGCAAAGTTTAATAAACAATTATAACTTTGGCGTTATGTAACAACATCTTTGTATGCTATATTATAAGTAACTCTTTTTTTATAATATTTCATCATCTACATTTTAGCCCATATACGGCTCACTATTTGGCTCGAGCCTCCTCCACAATAAGTAGGAAATTGACCTTACTATACCACGCTGGTCAAACAAGTTGGTTTAGGGTTTTATATAATGATTTCTGATGTTTACGCGAGTATTACACATTTTAAATAAAACTACTTTACGGATTTTATCACGTTTGTATTTGATTGTTGATTGCCCGACGTTTCGAACACTTCGCAGCGTTTATGGTCACGGGCGGACTAAGATGTCTCACGTCCAAAAAGTCATCGTTATTGCAGAAAATTTATAATTATCTACCCGATACAGAAATTGTTTATTAAATATTGACCCACATTTTGATACAAATTTAATGCCAGTGTAAGAAGAAAATGATTCTATATCTCGGTGTTATTATTATTCTCTTTTTGTAATTTTTGATATTTTTTTAATGTTTTTTATTAATACATATCTAAATAAGTTCGGCAAAAATACAACACAAATATACCGAGCAAAGCTCGGTTAACCAGATATTAATAAATTATGGGTGGTAACCCTAGTCACTATCAAAGAGCTTGACCGCGTGAGGGCGACACTGCTTTTCATTATAGAGTAATTATAAAATACTTTATATGAATTTTACTAATCTACTTCAGTAACACTAATCAGACAAGATAGTATGCAAACTAATAACAGCACATAATTTTAAAACAACGCCATCTATGTTTTATAGTCAGAATTAGCTTCTAAGCGTCTAGCATTGACCGTGGCCTTAACATTGTGAATAGAAACACCATAATACAATTCCCACGCAAACATTTTTAGAACAAAGCTATTATCCGTATCAAACTGTAATGTTATACTTAAAATTCTGCCATTCCATTAAGCACAGCTATTAACATTAAAGCTTGTACATAAATGTTATTATTAATATTTTTTATAAAAGGCGTATTGCGGGGGACTTTACAAACATATTAATTAACGGACACAAATTACATCTATACTCAAAACAACAATATGTGGATCGCTAAAAGTGTTGTTTTGCATGAAAATCGAACCCATGACTACGGCATTGTAGGTCGGTATCTTAACCACTACGCTATCAGTGCAATTGATATATATGCACATATTTTATTCTTATTAGTGGTAAACGAGGAAACAGCATAGGTACTGTGTGCCTACTCTTGAATCTCGATTCCAATCCTAACTCCAATCCCAGCTCGAATTTGAGCAAATCTGCTACTCCTGAAAGCGACACTAGCGTACTATTAGAATCAAATTCGGTGGAACTTTTTAAAACTAAATGAATTCGACCTGCATCGATTAAGTCAAATATTTGTTACTCCCGACGAGATTTTGACGTAGTTTAAAATCGTTAATATTGCACAATTTCATGAAAGCGTCTTTGTAGTTATTGAATTCGGAAACGTTATTAATTTAAAATAATAAAATGGCATATTTGGTGAAAATAACAATGGCGAAGGCGAAGAATTCATTCTCGGTTTTGTTTAAGAGTACTAAATATAAGTTTGATGAGATTGAAATTGAATCGGATTCGAAATTAGAATTGAATATTTGGTTGACCGAGCTTCGCTCGGAATATTTTTATCGAATTTATTTAGATATATAGGTATTAATAAAAAATAAATAATGAAAAATATATAAAAAATTACAAAAAGAGAATAATAATAACACCGAGATTCGAACTGACGCTGTTTGAATGCCAAAAAAACCAAAATTAGAACCTGTCAACTTCCCATCTGAGCTATCATAACTCATGACGTTGACAACCCAATTTGAATTCATATTCTTTTAAAATTTAATGTCATTGTTTGTTTTGCTAAAAACACGGACAAAACAACATTTTCTATAAATAAAACCTAGCTAGATCGATTTTTTGGACCCAAAACCTCTAGTATGCCAAGTTTCAACAAAATCGTTGGAGCCGTTTCCGAGATCCAGAATATATATATATATATATATATATATATATATATATATATATATATATATATATATATATATATATATACAAGAATTGCTCGTTTAAAGATATAAGATAAGATAAGATTTAAAGAGTAGGCACACTGATATTAAATGATAGATTTGCTGCCGACAGTGAAAAAAGTGAAGGGTGTATGAATACGTGCAATGAGTTTTTGTGATGCTAAAGATATTATCAAAACCCACCAGGTAAAGACTCTCAGAAAGTTCTGCCTCTCTTACCCATCGAAATAAGTGCAGTAACAAATTGCTACTACTTGGACGTAGATTTTCTGCTCAGTGTGGTACTAACCCGGTCGGACCGGCCCGCGGCTGTAGACAGAAGACAGTCGACAGTGTGATCCTTTTTTTTTAGGGGTGGACCATAGTCAGCGCACCCGCCGCCCGGCTCCGTCCGGGGCGACCCATCCATAGCACGTCGCATTCGTCATTATCGTGCAGGGTAACTTGTCTTGTCGTTGCTGAGTACCCTCTCCTCTCGTTCCCCCTCGGGGACGTCGGTAGCCGTAGCGCGGTCAACCTCTCTGCGGGTGACCGACTAAATCCCCGGTCCAGTCACCCCCGGCCTCGGCTAGGGCGGCATTAGGCGTAGATACTCGCGCATGCGCCGCCCGACAACAATATGATCCTAACATATATTTATAATTGAAAAGAAAAAGTGGAATGTTTTGCTATTATTTTATTTTATAGAATTGTAAAACGTTATAAATTGTAAAAAAAAAAATATTTTTAATTTTTCCTTCCTGTAAATACATAAGAAGTAAGAAAAAATTCACGACCTCCTATCTTGCACGTGGATTTTTTTTTTATTACAAACGGTGGCAAACAGTACACCTGATGGTAAGTATTGCTACCGCTCATGGACCTCTACAAGGCCGCTGCCTACCGCGAAGAAAGTTAAGGGAGTGTGAATGCGTGCATTGAGGCTCGATGATACCATGGGCACCACCAAAACCCTCCACACGCAAACACCCTCAGAAAGTTGGGCTGCCGTCTCTCTCGCTCACCGAACGAAGCGCAGTAACTATTTGCTACTACTCAGACGTCGATTTTCTGCTCAGTGTGGTACTACCCCGGACGGACCGGCCCGCAGCTGTAGACAGATAACTGTCGACAGTGTGGTCCTACCACTCTTAGATGTTCTAGAAGATGGCTAAAGGATATAAAATGTATATAACATTGATGCGTGTGATGACGGAGTAAGACTACAATTCACCATAAGCACCTCTCTGATCCGTAGGTGTCGTAAATGCTCCACGGACGTCAAGTCACTCTGCTCCGGTGGTCTACCCAACGACGAAGGCGACGTGGTATACGGGTGGGTTACGGGTGTGCGTGCTTACACCCCTCTATTGCCCCGAACGGAGTGGTGCGAGGAGTGCGCCGACCGTAACCCACCCCCAAAAAAAAAGGTGTCGTAAAAGATTACTAAGGGATATGATGTGCAGAAAATACCATTCCAAGAGAAGGAGAGCTTGACATAAAATGCTATAAAAATCTGTCTGACCAGCGAGGTATAGTTGATCAATTGCCCTTCCACTGTGGGGCGGGCATGAGCCTAGCAGTGGGACGTATACAAGCTGCGATGATGATGATGATAAAATCGATGCTAAAAAGTGAATCTCGAAATAAAACCCTATTCCAAAAAGCTGAGATGAACATAGTGATTGCTACACATCTAAAGGACGTTAATAAGGAGTACTTGCCCAGCCCAGTAGACGAAGACGGGAACTCAATGGAAGTAGCTCTGCACGGCCAGCTGCTAAGTATAGGGCCAATTTCATAAAAAAAGGACTAAGATACTGTTACGACGTAAGATGTATCAATTCTATGTTAACGGGTCAGTAGGAACCAGCACCGTGAAGGTGTACTAGTAAATTTACCACGAATATAATGCGTACTAAACTTTTCACAGTTTAACAGTGTACACCTGCTGGTGAGAATGGAACCCAATGATATTTTAAGATTTTTTTCTATTCGTGAAAATATTCATAATGCTATGAATTCTGATGCTTATGCTAGTATTACACATTATAAAAATAAGCATTTTTACGGATTTTATCGTGCTTGTATTTGATTACTGATTGCCCGACGTTTCGAACACTTTTCAGCGTTTATAGTCACGGACAGATTAAGATGTCTCACGGCCAACAAGTCATTTTTATTAGAGAGATTTGTGTATATCCACATCACAATTAGTTACCTACTGTTTTGATACAAATTTATTACCAGTACAAAAAAGAAATGTTTTTAAATGACTTGTACTTTGTACATATATTTAAAAAATATTTTTCGAGAAATGCATTAAGTAATAGTAGCGTCTAATTTTTGTGTGTTAACTCGTACCTTAATTTTAATTAAGGTTTTAAATTAAGGCTGTTTTTGTGGTCAATATGACCTCATTTGTCAAATAGATACTTAGGTAATTTTCATAAATACTTTTAGATACTCATTATCATACTATATATTGTATTGTTTGTAATATTTTTTATATGACTGTATGTGTCAAAATAAATAAAAAAAAAAAGAAGAATAAAGTCCCTTGCCTTTATTTCTAATAACAGTAACGGATACATCCTAAGCAAAGACACTTTTTTTTTCTTTTTTTTTGGGGTGGGCTGCCCCGCCGCGCGCTCCGCCGGGGCGACAGAGGGGCGTAAGCACGCAACACCCGCAACCCACCCACGATGCACGTCGCCTTCGTCGTTGGGCCGACCACCGGAGCAGGGTTACTTGACATCAGTGGTCGGCCCGACGGAATACCCCCTACGTGGGGTATTCCCTCCTATCGACCGACGTCTCCCCTCAGGAAGGACGTCGGTCTTTCCTCACGCGGTCGGCCTCTCGGCGGGTGACGGACTAATTCCCCGGTCACGTCACCCGCGGCCTCGGCTAGGGTGGCATGAGGCGCAGGTAGTTGCGTCTACGCCGTTCCAGTCGCCGGCGGCGGAGCGCCTCATCGAGGCTGCGTTCCTCACGCAGGCGATCCGCCGCCTCCTTCTGCGAGATCACTGTCTCGCAGAAGGCTACGACTGCGTCCAAGAAATGACACACTAAGAGTACAAAATGAAGATTAAAAAAAAATAAGGTACTTTATAAGTAATTAACTATTCCATATAGTGACGGAGTAAGTATACATTTCACTACTTCCTTTCCTACCCGTGGATGTCGTAAAAGATAATATGGAGACAACATATAGGCGACAGAAGGCAAATTCGAAATAAAACTCATTTGTCAATACTCAGGTCATAAAATGTATCTGTCAATATAAAATCATCTATTCAGCGTGTTGTAGGTTAATCTTCTTCTTTTTCTGAAAGAGATTCGAGCTCAGCAGTGAGACATGTTGAGCTGGAATAATAATGATGTCGTTTTAGCTTACAAATATCGCACTGCCGGGCTACATAATATAAAGCTAGGTTAGTCGTATAGCAATAAATATTATATTGCACTCTAATTGGCTCTTATTATAAATAATTCTGATTTACCAAAAGCAATAGTTTGTAGGAAGATTAATTACATAGATAAATATAATTAAATCATCATCATCTTCATCATTATCATTTTAATTCATATTATGTGCTACTTTTGGGCTCGAGTCTATTCTCCAATAGGAGGAAATTTGACCTACTATACCATGCTGGTAAGATACATGTCTTACCAGCATGGTACAGAGGTTTATTTAAATTTTTCTTTCTCTTATTTAAATGTTATAAGCATATTATCCCTTAGTCGTCTTTTGCGATATCCACGGACAAGATAGGGAGTGGTGAATTGTATTCATACTCCATCTCCACACAGAATAAAGATGTTGATGCCAATTTTAACAGCACATGTACCGCTACTTCTCATGGAAAGTGGGTGCCATCTTAAAATGGTTGATACGTGATTTATTGTGCAGAACTTTAATAAAACTTGTATTACAATGAACTACGTAGTGATTTTGTGTAATTTAATTAAAACTTTATGTAAATTACTTAATACATTTCTAAGTTGATTTTCTTTTTCTTCAAAAACACACTTATACTAAGTTAATTCATGTCCCATTGTTTGTGTGGTGACGGAGTAAGAATACAATTCACCACCTCCTATCTTGACCGTGGATGTCGTAAAAGACAACTAAGGAATATAATACGCATATAACATCTATGCGAGAGAAGGAAAACTCGAAATAAAATCCTATACCAACCCGTCTGACCAGCGTGGTACAGTAGTTCAATTTCCCTTTCATTGTTGAGGAGACTCGAGCCCAAGAGTGGGACGTATTTTGAGCAGAAATGATGATGAATGATGATGATTTACTCCAAACGCTAGTCAGACGGGTTGGCACAGAATAAGAATAAAATAAAAGTAACCCTCCATGTGGTGACGGAGTAAGAATACATGTGTATTCTTACCCGTGGATGTTGTTAAAGATAACTAAAAGATTATAATATGCAGATAACATCTAAGCAAGAGAAGGAAAACGCGAAATAAAACCCTAGTCGCCTGATCAACGTTGTATAGTAAGTCTGTTCCCTCCCATTATGGAGGAGAATTAAGCCCAGCTGTGGTACGTATATGAGCCGTGAGGAACAAAAAATATCATTAGTATGCATATATTTACTTATACATTTTATTGTGTCAAAAATATCGGTATAACTAGTTATTCTAAATAGACTTCCTTAATAATTAACAAGATAAAAGTTAAAACTAAAACCCAACTACGAAAAAAAATGGGGTATCGGATAAATATGGATAAAGTCTCGAGCAAATGCTAATAATATTAATGAAATGTACAAGTAACGCCCTTTCCAATAATACGAAACATGGCACATTTGTCTCAAATTTATTTTTTAACACAGTACTTCAAAACTACAGGTTTAGGAGGGCGTCATATTAAATTCAGTGACATATCATATAAACTTCAACCAGCAGACGATCAAGACGCTTCTAACTATACCTCATTTATTCGGTTCTAAAATGTAGTTGAGGAGCTGCGAGGAATCAGATGAACATATATACATAGCCTGTCAAAATCATAACCTTCCGTAGTCTGGTAAAAATAGTAAATGTTTTGGTATTAATATAAAAATATATCAAGTATTCATTCATGGTGCTTTTGCAAGCAACTGCTTTCACTTATTCTGACAACTTGTGTGGAACTAAGACGTCACGTTTTTGACCCTTGACTATAAGTGTTGCTACAAAGGTGAAGTGTCTGACTTTGATGGAAATTTTGATTTGACCGTAAGGGTTTTTAATTAGGAAGCTATTTCTTTTTAATTTCTTAAGGTAATTAGAATATATATATTTTGGTTTCGAACATATCCAATGTTCATCATCAGAGCGAGTGAGCAGCGTTAACTGCGATGCTCCGTTGTACACTACAATGTCTCTTAAGTAATAGTAATAAATCCTATTGAGATAACTATTATCGATATTCCTCTACGTGATAAGAGCTAGAATACAGGTACTTGTAGAATAATCGTAACGGAAGTCCGAAGAATTAGTACTCTGAAATGGCTATGGAAAAGATATATCATTTGTGGAACAGACAATAGTTCGGATGCGCGACAAAATTAAATCAACTTAAATAGCACTTAAAATCTTTACTAATATTATAAATGCGAAAGTAAGGATGTTTGTTTGTTTGTTACGCTTTCACGCTTAAACCACCGAACCGATTTCAAAAATTCTTTCACCATTGGAAAGCTATAATATCAGGGAGTAACATAGGCTATATTTTATCCCGGTATTCCCACGGGAACGGGAACTACGCGGGTAAAGCGACTGAAACCGAAGCGAAGCGAGGGCGGGTTGCTAGTTACAAATAAAAGTAATTGCAATACTCCGTATTTACATGTAAAATTAAACATATAAAAAGGTAACAATGAGACCCATCTCAGTTAAGCTTATCTTGATACTGAAGTCTGAAGATAAAGATAATAATTATTCATCATCTCAGCAAATATCATATTATTGGAGTCAAGCCTCCTGCAAAATGGGCGGGAAATTAACCTAATATACCATGCTGCTTACGCGTGTTAGGACAGGGTTTTATTCACAGATTTTCATCTCTTGCAGTGGTCTTATCTACATATCATATCCCTCAGTCATCTTTTACAACTCTCTTGAGCACAAACACCATGGACGTCATACGAAAATGTATATATACTGATTTTATCATGTTAAATTGATGTTTTGTTTTTTATTTGCTTGTTAACAGAGTAAGATTAGGTACGAGACGATGGCATTTTGCGTTGGCCTTTATCATTTATTAAACGTCTAGAAGAAGAAATGAAAATTGTAAGAAAATATGTCTATATTACATTGTTATAAACAATTGTTACATTGGGATTCGTCAACAAAAGGTCGCCATCTATATCTATTCTTTCCATCTGTTCGTGAACGTTTGGAGAAAACTTGGCTAGAAATTGACCACTATGTAGCCCAATTCCTCACAGGCCATGGGAATTTTAGAAGTAAATTATTCTATTTTTAACTGGTAGATTCACCATTTTGTCAATGTTCGACCTCAAATGCCGATTTTGAACAAACATCTCATCACATCCTTTGGGAGTGCATTCTCTGGCGCAACGAGCGGGCCCTCATGTTAGATAATATGCATGTCACGTCTGGGGTAATATACTATTCGGATCTTGTAGCAACTCGAGAAAATTGGCGTGCGTTTAGGCGCTTTTGTCATATTTATTACTGTAACCAAACCTAAAGCTCACAAATAGGTCCATTAAGCTTTGTCCAATCCATGGTGCTGTACCGCTGCGTTTTACGTAGTTGTACAAATTCTTATTTACTGGCTTATTAGCCAAATTTGCTTCATGTCTCCCGCTTTATATAAGAGGCAAGTGGAATCTTTCCAACTCCTCCTGTTTTTCTTTTCTAATTAAATTTGTTGCGGGCCCCAAGATAATTAAAAGCGATTCCCGGGACTTCCTGAGGGTCAATCCTCAGTGTCTTATACGGAGACCATTGTGGATCCTGGCTTACAGGAGTTACAATATCATATCATCATCTTGCTCTTATCCCAATTACTTGGGGTCGACGCAATATGTCATCTGTTTTGACATATTGCAAAAAGTTTCGGCAATGACTTTAATGACCGGCCGCCTGCCTGACGTCAACCCTCCTTGGGAATGTAATCGTTGACCCAAATGGTACCAGATGGAGTTGATCCGGGTCAATCTAGGGCTCTTAGTCGTCTTTTACGACACCCACGAGCAAAGCAAGGGTTGGTAGTATTCGAAGCCGCTACCACACAGCACAGGAGTTACAATAATTGTAAGAAATTGTGCCTATGTGTAAATTGTTGTAAATAATTGTAATAAATTGTGCCTATATAAAAACTGAGAGAAAATATGCCTATACTAACATTATTGTAAACAATTTTAATAAATTGTGCCTACATGAACATTGTAGTAAGTCATAGTAATAAATTGTGCCTATATGAACATTGTAGTAAGTCATAGTAATAAATTGTGCCTATATGAACATTGTTTTAAATGATTATAATAAATTGTACCTATATGAACATTGTAGTAAGTCATAGTAATAAATTGTGCCTATATGAACATTGTAGTAAGTCATAGTAATAAATTGTGCCTATATGAACATTGTTTTAAATGATTATAATAAATTGTACCTATATGAACATTGTTTTAAATGATTATAATAAATTGTACCTATATGAACATTGTAGTAAGTCATAGTAATAAATTGTGCTTATATGAACATTGTTTTAAATGATTATAATAAATTGTGCCTATATGAACATTGTAGTAAGTCATAGTAATAAATTGTGCCTATATGAACATTGTTTTAAATGATTATAATAAATTGTGCCTATATGAACATTGTAGTAAGTCATAGTAATAAATTGTGCCTATATGAACATTGTTTTAAATGATTATAATAAATTGTACCTATATGAACATTGTAGTAAGTCATAGTAATAAATTGTGCCTATATGAACATTGTTTTAAATGATTATAATAAATTGTACCTATATGAACATTGTAGTAAGTCATAGTAATAAATTGTGCTTATATGAACATTGTTTTAAATGATTATAATAAATTGTGCCTATATGAACATTGTAGTAAGTCATAGTAATAAATTGTGCCTATATGAACATTGTTTTAAATGATTATAATAAATTGTGCCTATATGAACATTGTAGTAAGTCATAGTAATAAATTGTGCCTATATGAACATTGTTTTAAATGATTATAATAAATTGTACCTATATGAACATTGTAGTAAGTCATAGTAATAAATTGTGCCTATATGAACATTGTTTTAAATGATTATAATAAATTGTGCCTATATGAACATTGTAGTAAGTCATAGTAATAAATTGTGCCTATATGAACATTGTTTTAAATGATTATAATAAATTGTACCTATATGAACATTGTAGTAAGTCATAGTAATAAATTGTGCTTATATGAACATTGTTTTAAATGATTATAATAAATTGTGCCTATATGAACATTGTAGTAAGTCATAGTAATAAATTGTGCCTATATGAACATTGTTTTAAATGATTATAATAAATTGTGCCTATATGAACATTGTAGTAAGTCATAGTAATAAATTGTGCCTATATGAACATTGTTTTAAATGATTATAATAAATTGTACCTATATGAACATTGTAGTAAGTCATAGTAATAAATTGTGCCTATATGAACATTGTTTTAAATGATTATAATAAATTGTACCTATATGAACATTGTAGTAAGTCATAGTAATAAATTGTGCTTATATGAACATTGTTTTAAATGATTATAATAAATTGTGCCTATATGAACATTGTAGTAAGTCATAGTAATAAATTGTGCCTATATGAACATTGTTTTAAATGATTATAATAAATTGTGCCTATATGAACATTGTTTTAAATGATTATAATAAATTGTACCTATATGAACATTGTAGTAAGTCATAGTAATAAATTGTGCCTATATGAACATTGTTTTAAATGATTATAATAAATTGTGCCTATATGAACATTGTTTTAAATGATTATAATAAATTGTGCCTATATGAACATTGTTTTAAATGATTATAATAAATTGTACCTATATGAACATTGTAGTAAGTCATAGTAATAAATTGTGCCTATATGACCATTGTTTTAAATGATTATAATAAATTGTGCCTATATGAACATTGTTTTAAATGATTATAATAAATTGTGCCTATATGAACATTGTTTTAAATGATTATAATAAATTGTACCTATATGATCATTGTAGTAAGTCATAGTAATAAATTGTGCCTATATGAACATTGTTTTAAATGATTATAATAAATTGTGCCTATATGAACATTGTTTTAAATGATTATAATAAATTGTACCTATATGAACATTGTTTTAAATGATTATAATAAATTGTACCTATATGAACATTGTAGTAAGTAATAGTAACAAATTGTGCCTATATGAACATTGTTTTAAATGATTATAATAAATTGTGCCTATATGAACATTGTTTTAAATGATTATAATAAATTGTACCTATATGAACATTGTTTTAAATGATTATAATAAATTGTACCTATATGAACATTTTCCGTGTGGTGACGGAGTAAGAATACAATTCACCACCCCCTATCTTACCCGTGGGTGATCGTACGAGACGACTAAGGGAGATAAAAGGCATATAACATCTATGCGAGAGAAGGCAAACTCGAAATAAAACCCTATACCAACACGTCTGACCAGCGTGGTATAGTAGGTCAATTACCCTTCCGTTATGGAGGAGGCCTGAGCCCAACAGTGGGACGTATATGGGCTGAAATGATGATGATGATATGAACATTGTAGTAAGTCATAGTAATAAATTGTGCTTATATGAACATTGTTTTAAATGATTATAATAAATTGTGCCTATATGAACATTGTAGTAAGTCATAGTAATAAATTGTGCCTATATGAACATTGTTTTAAATGATTATAATAAATTGTACCTATATGAACATTGTTTTAAATGATTATAATAAATTGTGCCTATATGAACATTGTTTTAAATGATTATAATAAATTGTACCTATATGAACATTGTAGTAAGTCATAGTAATAAATTGTGCCTATATGACCATTGTTTTAAATGATTATAATAAATTGTGCCTATATGAACATTGTAGTAAGTCATAGTAATAAATTGTGCCTATATGAACATTGTTTTAAATGATTATAATAAATTGTACCTATATGAACATTGTAGTAAGTCATAGTAATAAATTGTGCCTATATGAACATTGTTTTAAATGATTATAATAAATTGTGCCTATATGAACATTGTTTTAAATGATTATAATAAATTGTGCCTATATGAACATTGTAGTAAGTCATAGTAATAAATTGTGCCTATATGAACATTGTTTTAAATGATTATAATAAATTGTACCTATATGAACATTGTAGTAAGTCATAGTAATAAATTGTGCCTATATGAACATTGTTTTA
The DNA here is from genome assembly GCA_032191425.1 of Lymantria dispar. Classification (NCBI taxonomy): domain Eukaryota; kingdom Metazoa; phylum Arthropoda; class Insecta; order Lepidoptera; family Erebidae; genus Lymantria; species Lymantria dispar. Next base: position 22,022,566 of record CM063464.1, read on the forward strand.
AATGATTATAATAAATTGTACCTATATGAACATTGTAGTAAGTCATAGTATATTTTAGGAGTGGTAGGACCACACTGTCGACAGTTATCTGTCTACAGCCGCGGGCCGGTCCGTCCGGGGCAGTACCATGCTCTCGCAGAAAATCGACGTCTGAGTAGTAGCAATTTGTTACTGCGCTTCGTTCGGTGAGCGAGAGAGCCAGAAGCCCAACTTTCTGAGGGTGATTGCGTGTGGAGGGTTTTGGTGGTGCCCTTGGTATCACCGAGCCTCAATGCACGCCTTCACACTCCCTTCACTTTCTTCGCGGTAGGCAACGGCCTTGTAAAGGTCCATGAGCGGCAGCAACACTTACCATCAAGTGTACTGTTTGCTTGTTTGCCACCGTTTGCAATAAAAAAAAAAATAAAAAAAATAGTAATAAATTGTGCCTATATGAACATTGTTTTAAATGATTATAATAAATTGTGCCTATATGAACATTGTAAGTAAATATGCCTATAATAACATTGTTGTAAATAATTTTAATAAATTGTGCCCGTATGACCATTTATAATTATTCAACTAAACAATACTAGTGACACTTATTAAAGTGAGTTTCAAGGACTGACCATCTAATAATTCATTAAAAACACTATTATTACACACAAGTGAAAGTTAATAACAACATAAACTGAAATTTTAACTTTTACTAACATCACATTAGAATTTTTCTGTTAAAATGAGAATAGCACAAACCATATTTAGTATACGTTACAAAGTGAACTAGCCCGAAGTTGTATTTATGTTACCGGAAATGTATGTAATCCGTCATTGTATACAATTCCTAGGAAATGTGTGTAATTCCTAAAATCACACGAAAATGTGTATAGTAAATTATATTAGACCCATTTCCTAGGAAATGTTTACATCTCCTAAATAGCAATCGGAAATGTAAAATATTAGAGATATCAATGGGCACGTGGGGATAGCGGCGCGAGGGGAGGGTATTCCTCCGTCTGATCAGGAATAGGTTAGGTTAGCTTTAATTACTAAAATAATATGAAGATTATTATATTTTACGATATGATTGTTATCTGAAAGTTGTTGTCTCAACGAATGCTTTAATAAAAAATATTATTCTCATTTTAATAACGTGTTTTATTACAGAAAGTATTATTTTTATACATTTCCCAACACGATATTGGAATTATATACAATTCCTAGGAGTTGTACACATTTCCTAGGAAATTAATGTATTAAGTAGTTTTTTATACATTTCCTAAATAACTTCGGCATTGTATAAATTTCCTAGGATTTGAATATAATTCTTAGATTTCATACATTTCCGGTAACATATATACGGTGTTAAAAATTAAATCAAAAAGTATCAAGCGGCCGCATCACTTTTATCACTTCTGACTACCGGGAGAAGTAATCTCAGACCATAGCCTTAATAAAAAGTGTAATTACGTACGTAAGAATTTATACTTTTTTGGTGTAACAAAATAAAAATGTTATCCTTTGCCTTATCCTACTTTTGTAGAAAAAATGATACTAATAATAGAAAAAAAGGTGTTTAATACATTGAAAGTTTTATTATAACGTATTATCTAGTCCAGACGTCTGTGACGGTGTGCGCATCGTAAAAAATGTTGACTAGTTAACTTCAGGGTGTCATTTATTTGTGATGGTAAGTGTGCATCGTAATAATTTAATTTCATCATATTTCCCTAATGCGCCAAAAGAAGTATAACTTCAAAAATGATATAATTTTGAAATAGAGCAAAGAAAAGACAAAAACTATCGTAGGATATAACAATGTGATGGTAGGATACCCGAAAAGATATCCCGCCGGGATGGCTACGGACGACAAGGATCTCGGTACCGGTGGTCGGCCCAATGGCGAGAGGAGATACTGTTGGTTATGGGGCCGCGTTTGACCACTGACGACAAGTCACCTCTGCTCCGGAGGTCAGTCCAACAACGATGTGACGTGGGTACGGGTGGGTTATGGGCCCGCACACCGTCCTTTCATCGCCCCGGACGGACTGGACCGCGCGTGCGCTTACCATAGCCCAACCATAAAAATGGGGCCGCGTTCCGCCCTCGTTCGCACTCCAGACGAAATGGACGGCAAGTACGCTGACTATACCTGAACCTGACCCACCCAAAAAAAGAAGGGTATAACTATGTGGGTTGGGTTAAGGTAGGATAGAAAATAAAGAAATGTTTACTCTTGTGTGATGGGTAGCTTCCAATATATGAACATTTAACTCCTCTCAAGACTTCATTACATTAATTTCTCTTATTTTGTAAAAAAATCTTTTGCTTCATCGTAACGTGACCGATATGTAAAGACAGTAACAGCAACAGAGAAGAAGAAAAAGAAGAATAGAACTTTTTTTAAAAAATTAATACGATAGTAAAAGCTTCAGTAAAAAGTTTTTTTTTTTAATAATATTTAAAAGATCAATTTCTTTAAGATTTTAAAGGTTCATGCAAAAGTATTATTAAGGTATTTAGAAGGTTTCCTTTGATTCAGTGTATATGTGATAGCGTGTGACGCCATTTCTTATTTTCCCATGCAAATTTCAAAAACCGGCCAAGAGATCATCAAATCAGCAGCGATAATACTCACCTGGGGCACTTTTAAAATGATCGCCATTCTGGTTTATATTCTACAGTGAATGTCCATGACTTAGTGGATTGATGGATAGAAATGTTAACACTTTATAAGATAACGTAAGCTAAGTTTAAATCTTCAAGCTTCCATTATTAATGAATACTAATACATTTGAAATGAAACAACAGCTTTACGTGAGTTTTAATGATCTATATTTAAGTGGATTGCCGTGTGGTGATGGAGTAAAAATATAATTCATCCCCCTTTCTTGCCCGTGGGTGTCATAAACGACGACTAAGGGATTATTAGAGATAACATCTATGCAAGAGAAGGTAAACTCGAAATAAAACCCTATACCAAGCCGCCTGACGAGCATGATATAGTAAGTACATTTCTCGCCCATTGTGAAGCAGGCTCGAGCCCAGCAGTGGGACGTATATGAGCTGGAATGATGATGATGAAGTTACAGTGAGATTCAAGGGCTATCTACCGATGGTTCCCTGATAGGGCAAACTTTCCTTTCTTTTAGTAATTTTGGATACATTCATCAACTTTCACAGTTTATTCGTATATAATAAAAATGATCCGTGAAAGGCGATTGATCATTACGTTAATGGCGCCCATCTCTGTGTTGATGTTCACATTGAATATGAGGTCACATAATAATATAAGGTCTCTAGGCAATTTCTTTTGTCACCGGAGGGCATATTTGTTTTTAACCATAACTACACTTTCGTTTTCCTTTGATTGACTATTTTCTAACTTTTTTTTATTTGCCACGTTTGCATAAGGAGTGAATTCATGTAAGTCGTCATCGACATAGTCACGTGACGTGTTAACGCAAACACTATATCTGTAGCTAAGTCAAGGTCACTATATATGTGCCGAAGAAGGTAAGACCAGATAAGTGTAAAAAGTTTTAATTTACAAATTTTAGTAGTTTAAACCAGGTCTTGGAAAAATATTACACCCCACTGCCATTGCCATCCCGCCTACCAAGCGTAGCGATCATAGCTCTGACCCTTTGTCGGAGCAGCATACATGTAAGAGTGGTCGGCGAAAGGGTTTATGATGATGAATAGAATGGATTCAAAATATTTTTTTCCGTTTTCGTTTTCTTCTATATAGCTTCTTTGACTCATCAGTCTTTCGACGTATCCTACTGGATTTAGGTAAGTCGGTTTGATTAGATTGGTTGATTGGTTTGGTTTCAAGTTCAAATGGTTTGATTCGATTGATTGATTGGTTTTGTTTCAAGTTCAGGCGGTTGGATTAGATTGGTTGATGGGTTTTGTCTCAATTTCAGACGGCTTGATTAGATTAGTTGATTGGTTTTGCTTCATGTTTCTTTAGTTTGATTGGATTAGTAGATCGGTTTTGTTTTAAGTTCAGATGGTTTGATTTGATTGGTTGATCAGTTTTGTCTCAATTTCAGATGGTTTGATTAGATTAGTAGATCGGTTTGTTTCAAATTCAGGCGGGTTGATTAATTTGGTAGATCGATTTTATTTCAAGTTCAGGCGGTTTGATTAGATTGGTTGATCGGTCTTGTTTCAAGTTCAAGCGGTTTGATTGAATTGGCTGATCGGTTATGCTTTAAGTTCAGGCGGTGTGATTAGATTGGTTGATCGATTTTGTTTCACGTTCAGGGGAATTCATAAGATTGATAGATCCATAGATTTAAAGCACAAGTCCGTCCTCATGTGGAGTACTGCTCACATCTCTGGGCAGGTGTACCCAAATATCAGCTAGACCCACTTGACACCCTGCAAGGACGGGCTGTTCAAATCGTCGGGGATCCCAATCTCACGGACAGATTGGAGTCGCTCTAGCAGTGGAGAGACTTTGGGTCACTCTGTGTACTCTACCGACTCTTTCACAGGGAGTGCTCCGAAGAACTGTTTGATTTGGTTCTACCGTCACCATTCTGCCAATATACCACTCGAAATTGTAGCAGGGTTCATTCATTTCACCTGGAAACGTTATGGTCTTCAACTGTACATTTCCAGTGATCATTTCTCCCACGTACGTGCAGGCTCTGGAATGAACTACCTGCTGCTGTGTTTCCCGAGCGCTATGACATGTCCTTCTTTAAACGAGGTTTAAGAAGAGTATTTCCTCCACGGTAGGCAGCGGCCTGACTGTGCCTCTGGTATTGCAAAGGTCCATGTGCGGCAGCATCACTTACCATCAAGTGTGCTGCTTGCTCGTTTGCCACCGTTGGTAATAAAAAAAAAATTGTTGCCTGTTTATCTTTCATTTTAGTGATGTTATGATAAAGGTGGAATCTTCATCCCTATTTTTACGATACATGAAAAAGAAAAATTATTAGATACGCTAATCTTACTCCGTGACGATACGAATAACATTAAGTTAGTGTTATTATGCTAGTAAAAATATTAATTTTAAATAACAATGAAGTTATAAATTATTCATCTCACAGATACTTACATAGATAAGTTAATAAATTATCATATAACTTGTATGTAAGTTGTTTTAATTAACACAATTTAAAAAATTGTGAGAATGCAGAAACATTTATTGTTACACTTTAATAAAAGTGTTTTTTCTATTTCATTAATTAGTTGTACTTTTAGTTTTGTAGAACTACGTTAATTAACAAGTTTTTCTGTATCCCTGTTCATTTATTTCTTTTTAACAATGCTAACGGATCGTTACGCGGTTGCCACTGAAAAGATCATGCAAGAAACTCAGTGGTTTTATCTATTAATTATTTTTTTTTAATTAGTTCTTACATATATCATTACTGTGTGGTGACAGCTTCGAATACTTCCAACCTTTTTATTGCTCGTAGGTGTCGCAAAATATGACTAAGAGCTTTAAATCCACCTGGAGTAATTCCAACTAATGCCCATAGCTGAGCGGTTGATTGTAAAACTACAAAACTGTACTACTACCACAAGTCATTACAAATAAGGATAACACACATTGGTCATATGAAGGCATTATTTAAAACCACACACAATCACCCTCAGAAATCAAAATCATCGAACAAAGTTCAGTAACAAATTTCTACTAAGACATAAATTTTCTGCTCAATGTGGTAATATCCCTATGGACTAGCCCGTGCTCGTAACCAGATGACTATCGACAGTGGTCTTCCCACATTACATGAAATAATGGAGCTAGATAATTATATCTTTTTTTATATATATATCTGATGTTTACGCGAGCACTACACATTGTAAATAAAACTAATTAATTAATAAAAAAAAAAATTTAATTACTAACCATAAACAATATAATTTTTTCATATGGAATCATTTTCTTCTTACACTGGCAATAAATTTGTACTAAAATGTGGGTCAAAATTTAATAAATTTAATAACCAATTCTATGTATCGGGTAGATAATTATTAATGTCTGCAATAACGATGACTTGTTGGACGTGATACACCTTAGTCCGCCCGTGACCATGACTGCTGCAAAGTGTTCGAAACGTCGGGCAATCATAAATCAAATACAAACGCGATATAATGCGTAAAATTAGTTTTATTTAAAAAATGGAGCTAGAGTTTCATTTCGTCGTCTTACCATCGCAGTTCATAAATGACCTCGCTGTTATATGCGGGCCACCTGTACTATGGGTGAGAAATTAACCTAATATATTACCCTGGTCAGACGGATTACTATGGCGTTTATTTTGAGTTTTACTTCTCTTGCATAGCCCGTATATGCATATTATATCCTTTTCTTTTGGGGTGGGCTACGGTCGGTGCAATCCTCGTCCGCTCCGTCCGGGGCGACAAAGGGACGTAAGCACACACACCCGTAACCCACCCGTAACCCACCCGTAAGACCCATCGCCTTCGTCGTTGGGCCGACCACTGGAGCAGGTGACTTGACGTCAGTGGTCGGCCAGACGGAATACCCCCGGAGGAGTACCCTCTCCTCGACCGACGTCCCTACATTCGGCTATATCATATCCCTTAGCAGTCTTTTAAGATATTCATGAGCAATAGAGAGGGTGATGGATTGCATTCTTAAGGCGTTACCAGGTGGAGGACGTACAATTAATAACCACAAATTACGTATCCGTATCCGTGGTGCCATACTGTTGCGCTTATCGTAGCTGCACACCTCTTTATTTATTAGTTGACTAGTCATTTTGTTTCCTGTCTCCCGCTTTGCATAGGAGGGAAGTGAAATCTCTCTTTCCAACTCCTCATCTTTAATCTTTTCTAATTAAATTTGTTGCGGGTCCCAAGATAATTAAAATCATATACCGGGACTGCTTGAGGGTCAAACCTCGGTGTCATTTATGGAGACCATTGTGGATCCTGGCTTACAGGAGTTACAATGGTGGGAATGTGTGGTGGAATTAGTCCCATTTTTTAAAAAGAAAAAAAAAACACAAATTACATAGACTCAGAATAATCATCATCTCGGCTCACATACGTTCCACTGCTGTGCTCGAGCCTCCTCCATAATAAGAGGGACATTTATCTTACATACTGGTCAGGCTGGTTTTCCGTGTGGTGACGGAGTAAGAATACAATTCACCACCCCCTATCTTACCCGTGGGTGATCGTACGAGACGACTAAGGGATATAAAACGCATATAATATCTATGCGAGAGAAGGAAAACTTGAAATAAAACCCTATAACAACACGTCTGACCAGCGTGGTATAGTAGGTCAATTACCCTTCCATTATGGAGGAGGCCCGAGCCCAACTGTGGGACATATATGGGCTGAGATGATGACTGGTCAGGCAGGTTTGTATAGGGTTTTATTTCGACGTTTCTTTCTTTTGCATTGGTGTTATACGTATATTATATCCCTTAAAAGTCTTTGACAACATCTTCGGGCAAGATAGGGGGTGGTGAATTGTATTCTTACTCCATCACCAGATGAACGACATACAATTAATAGGCACAAATTACAATCACTCTTAATAATAATTGAGTGGGAATCGATCCGGCGGCATTCGGTACGGTAGGTCCTATCGAGGGGCGGCGCGCGGCCCCGTAACCCATCCAATAGGGCGTCGCCTTCGGTCAGCCCGGCGGAATACTCCGAGGGAGTATCCTCTCCCATCAACGTCCCCCCGGGACACCGATTGCCGTCACGAGGTATGTCGGACGCACGGGGTGCTTTCTTTCCGACTGGTGCAGGTGCTGACTGGGCACGGGTGTTTTGGGAAGTACCTGCACAAGATTGTCAGGAGGGAGAGCACACCGTCCTGCCACCACTGCACTTGCGACGAGGACACAGCGCAGCACACGCTCGAGGAGTGTGCTGCGTGGGAGGGGGAGCGCCGTGAACTCGTCTCGCTGCCGACCATCGCCAGGGAGATGCTCGACAGCGTTAGGAACTGGGACGCGGACGCCGCCTTCTGTGAGGCCGTAATCTCACGGAAGGAGGCGGCGGATCGTGTGCGAGTAGAGCTCCTATTCGGCAACACGTTCCGCCGCCGGCGACTGGGGCGGCGCAGGCGCGAGTATCTGCGCCTAATGCCGCCCTAGCCGAGGCCGCGGGTGATCGGACCGGGGAATTGTCCGTCATCCGCAGAGAGGCTGACCGCGCGATGGCGACCGACGTCCCAGTACGTTGAGACGTGAGGTTACCCGAAAGGGTATTCCGTCGGGCCGACCACTGATGACAGGGCCGCCCATGCGCTTACCATGGCCCACCCAAAAAAAAAAAAAAAAAAAAGGTATTTAGAAGGGTTCCTTTGATTCAGTGTATATGTGATAGCGTGTGACGCCATTTCTTATTTTCCCCTATAAATTTCAAAAACCGGCCAAGAAATCATCAAATCAGCAGCGATAATACTCACTTTTAAAATGATCGCCATTCTGGTTTATATTCTACAGTAAATGTCCATGACTTAGTGGATGGATGGATAGAAATGTTAACACTTTATAACGTAAGCTAAGTTTAAATCTTCAAGCTTCCATTACTAATGAATACTAATACATTTGAAATGAAACAACAGCTTTACGTGAGTTTTAATGATCTATATTTAAGTGGATTGCCGTATGGTGATGGAGTAAAAATATAATTCCCCACCCCTTTTCTTGCCCGTGGGTGTTATAAACGACGCCTAAGGGATTATTAGAGATAAAATCGATGCAAGAGAAGGTAAATTCGAAATAAAACCCTATACCAAGCCGCCTGACGAGCATGATATAGTAAGTACATTTCTCGCCCATTGTGAAGCAGGCTCGAGCCCAGCAGTGGGACGTATATGAGCTGGAATGATGATGATGAAGTTACAGTGAGATTCAAGGGCTATCTACCGATGGTTCCCTGATAGGGCAAACTTTCCTTTCTTTTAGTAATTTTGGATACATTCATCAACTTTCACAGTTTATTCGTATATAATAAAAATGATCCGTGAAAGGCGATTGATCATTACGTTAATGGCGCCCATCTCTGTGTTGATGTTCACATTGAATATGAGGTCACATAATAATATAAGGTCTCTAGGCAATTTCTTTTGTCACCGGAGGGCATATTTGTTTTTAACCATAACTACACCTTCATTTTCCTTTGATTGACTATTTTCTAACTTTTTTTTATTTGCCACGTTTGCATAAGGAGTGAATTCATGTAAATCGTCATCGACATAGTCACGTGACGTGTTAACGCAAACACTATATCTGTAGCTAAGTCAAGGTCACTATATATGTGCCGAAGAAGGTAAGACCAGATAAATGTAAAAAGTTTTAATTGACAAATTTTAGTGGCCTGAACCAGGTCTTGGAAAAATATTATACCCCACTGCCATTGCCAACCCGCCTACCAAGCATAGCGATCATAGCTCTGACCCTTTGTCGGGGCAGCATACATGTAAGAGTAGTCGGCGAAAGGGTTTATGATGATGAATAAAATGGATTCAAAATATTTTTTTTTGTTTTCGTTTTCTTCTATATAGCTTCTTTGACCCATCAGTCTTTCGACGTATCCTACTGGATTTAGGTAAGACGGTTTGATTAGATTGGTTTTTTTCAAGTTCAAATGGTTTGATTCAATTGATTGATTGGTTTTGTTTCAAGTTCAGGCGGTTGAATTAGATTGGTTGATCGGTTTTGTCTCAATTTCAGACTGTTTGATTAGATTAGTTGATTGGTTTTGCTTCATGTTTATCTAGTTTCATTGGATTAGTAGATCGGTTTTGTTTTAAGTTCAGATGGTTTGATTTGATTGGTTGATCAGTTTTGTCTCAATTTCAGATGGTTTGATTAGATTAGTAGATCGGTTTTGTTTCAAATTCAGGCGGGTTGATTAAATTGGTAGATCGATTTTATTTCAAGTTCAGGCGGTTTCATTAGATTGGTTGATCGGTCTTGTTTCAAGTTCAAGCGATTTGATTGAATCGGCTGATCGGTTATGCTTTAAGTTCAGGCGGTGTGATTAGATTGGTTGATCGATTTTGTTTCACGTTCAGGGGAATTCATAAGATTGATAGATCCATAGATTTAAAGCACAAGTCCGTCCACATGTGGAATACTGCGCACATCTCTGGGGAGGTGCACCCAAATATCAGCTAAACCCACTTGACTCCCTGCAAAGACGGGCTGTTCGAATCTTCGGGGATCCCAATCTTACGGACAGATTGGAGTCGCTGGAGCAGCGGAGAGACTTTGGGTCACTCTGTGTACTCTACCGACTCTTTCACGGGGAGTGCTCCGAAGAACTGTTTGACTTGGTTCCACCGTCACCATTCTACCAACATACCACTCGACATCGCAGCAGGGTTCATTCATTTCACCTGGAAACGTTATGGTCTTCAACTGTACGTTTCCAGTGATCATTTCTCCCACGTACGTGCAAGTTCTGGAATGAACTACCTGCTGCTGTGTTTCCCAAGCGCTATGACATGTCCTTCTTTTAACGAGGTTTAAGAAGAGTATTTCCTCCACGGTAGGCAGCGGCCTGACTGTGCCTCTGGTATTGCAAAGGTCCATGTGCGGCAGCATCACTTACCATCAAGTGTGCTGCTTGCTCGTTTGCCACCGTTAGCAATAAAAAAAAATTGTTGCCTGTTTATCTTTCATTTTAGTGATGTTATGATAAAGGTGGAATCTTCATCCCTATTTTTACGATACATGAAAAAGAAAAATTATTAGATACGCTAATCTTACTCCGTGACGATACGAATAACATTAAGTTAGTGTTATTATGCTAGTAAAAATATTAATTTTAAATAACAATGAAGTTATAAATTATTCATCTCACAGATACTTACATAGATAAGTTAATAAATTATCATATAACTTGTATGTAAGTTGTTTTAATTAACACAATTTAAAAAATTATGAGAATGCAGAAACATTTATTGTTACACTTTAATAAAAGTGTTTTTTTTCTATGTCATTAATTAGTTGTACTTTTAGTTTTGTAGAACTACGTTAATTAACAAGTTTTTCTGTATCCCTGTTCATTTATTTCTTTTTAACAATGCTAACGGATCGTTACGCGGTTGCCACTGAAAAGATCATGCAAGAAACTCAGTGGTTTTATCTATTAATTATTTTTTTTAATTAGTTCTTACATATATCATTACTGTGTGGTGACAGCTTCGAATACTTCCAACCTTTTTATTGCTCGTAGGTGTCGTAAAATATGACTAAGAGCTTTAAATCCACCTGGAGTAATTCCAACTAATGCCCATAGCTGAGCGGTTGATTGTAAAACTACAAAACTGTACTACTACCACAAGTCATTACAAATAAGGATAACACACATTGGTCATATGAAGGCATCATTAAAAACCACACACAATCACCCTCAGAAATCAAAATCATCGAACAAAGTTCAGTAACAAATTTCTACTAACTGAGACATAAATTTTCTGCTCAATGCGGTACTACCCTTATGGACTAGCCCGTGCTCGTAGCCAGACGACTATCGACAGTGTAGTCTTCCCACATTACATGAAATAATGGAGCTAGATAATGATATCTGATGTTTACGCGAGCACTACACATTGTAAATAAAACTAATTAATTAATAAAAAAAAAATTAATTACTAACCATAAACAATATAATTTTTTCATATAGAATCATTTTCTTCTCACACTGGCAATAAATTTGTACTAAAATGTGGGTCAAAATTTAATAAATTTAATAACCAATTCTATGTATCGGGTAGATAATTATTAATGTCCGTAATAACGATGACTTGTTGGACGTGAGACACCTTGGTGCGCCCGTGACCATGAATGCTGCAAAGTGTTCGAAACGTCGGGTAATCATAAATCAAATACAAACGCGATATAATGCGTAAAATTAGTTTTATTTACAAAATGGAGCTAGAGTTTCATTTCGTCGTCTTACCATCGCAGTTCATAAATGACCTCGCTGTTATATGCGGGCCACCTGTACTATGGGTGAGAAATTAACCTAATATATTACCCTGGTCAGACGGATTACTATGGCGTTTATTTTGAGTTTTACTTCTCTTGCATAGCCCGTATATGCATATTATATCCTTTTCTTTTGGGGTGGGCTACGGTCGGTGCATTCCTCGTCCGCTCCGTCCGGGGCGACAAAGGGACGTAAGCACACACACCCGTAACTCACCCGTAAGACCCATCGCCTTCGTCGTTAGGCCGACCACTGGAGCAGGTGACTTGACGTCAGTGGTCGGCCAGACGGAATACCCCCGGAGGAGTACCCTCTCCTCGACCGACGTCCCTACATTTGGCTATATCATATCCCTTAGCAGTCTTTTAAGATATTCATGAGCAATAGAGAGGGTGATGGATTGCATTCTTAAGGCGTTACCAGGTGGAGGACGTACAATTAATAACCACAAATTACGTATCCGTATCCGTGGTGCCGTACTGTTGCGCTTATCGTAGCTGCACACCTCTTTATTTATTAGTTGACTAGTCATTTTGTTTCCTGTCTCCCGCTTTGCATAGGAGGGAAGTGAAATCTCTCTTTCCAACTCCTCATCTTTAATCTTTTCTAATTAAATTTGTTGCGGGTCCCAAGACAATTAAAATCATATACCGGGACTGCTTGAGGGTCAAACCTCGGTGTCATTTATGGAGACCATCGTGGATCCTGGCTTACAGGAGTTACAATGGTGGGAATGTGTGGTGGGATTAGTCCCATTTTTTAAAAAGAAAAAAAAAACACAAATTACATAGACTCAGAATAATCATCATCTCGGCTCACATACGTTCCACTGCTGTGCTCGAGCCTCCTCCATAATAAGAGGGACATTTATCTTACATACTGGTCAGGCTGGTTTTCCGTGTGGTGACGGAGTAAGAATACAATTCACCACCCCCTATCTTACCCGTGGGTGATCGTACGAGACGACTAAGGGATATAAAACGCATATAATATCTATGCGAGAGAAGGAAAACTTGAAATAAAACCCTATATCAACACGTCTGACCAGCGTGGTATAGTAGGTCAATTACCCTTCCATTATGGAGGAGGCCCGAGCCCAACAGTGGGACATATATGGGCTGAGATGATGACTGGTCAGGCAGGTTTGTATAGGGTTTTATTTCGACGTTTCTTTCTTTTGCATTGGTGTTATACGTATATTATATCCCTTAGTAGTCTTTGACGACATCTACGGGCAAGATAGGGGGTGGTGAATTGTATTCTTACTCCATCACCAGATGAACGACATACAATTAATAGGCACAAATTACAATCACTCTTAATAATAATTGAGTGGGAATCGATCCGGCGGCATTCGGTACGGTAGGTCCTATCGAGGGGCGGCGCGCGGCCCCGTAACCCATCCAATAGGGCGTCGCCTTCGTTCAGCCCGGCGGAATACTCCGAGGGAGTATCCTCTCCCATCAACGTCCCCCCGGGACACCGATTGCCGTCACGAGGTATGTCATCATGTAGGTAGGTCATGACGTCATATATTTCTATTCTTAAGTTGTCTTTCTTTTGAAATAAAGTTATGTCATCGTCGTCATCATTTCTCCTTTCGGCATCCTATACTGGATATAAGCCTCCCTCATATTTCGCCATAAAGTGCGGTACTATGCCGCTTGCATCCAATATTATATGACTATCACTTGGGCTCATATATCTCCCACTGCTGGACTCGAGCCTCCTTCACAATAGGACAAATATTGAATTTCCATACCACGGTGGTCAGTCATGTTGGTATAACTTTTGATTTCGAATTTTTCTTCTAGATATTATATGCACATGCATTATATCCCTCAGCCAGTCTTTTACGATACCAAAGGTTAAGATCGGGGGTGGTGAATTGTATTCTTATCCCGTCACCATTCGGAAGTTATCAAGAAACAGTATATCTGTTTCCTAATTCATTTTTTATAACTAAAGAAATGGGTAGGAATACATTGCATCAATTGGAGCAGTTCATTCGTCCATCCGGCTATCTACGCTCACTGCTAGACTTAGGGACCCCTTGATTGATATTATGCCGTAAACTGTACCTTTGACAGACAGCCTGAATATCCCAATTGGTATTGGTAGATTTCTACAAGAATGTAAACAACTTTTGGCGCTATTTGAAAAATTATCTATTACTTTTCTTATCAGTAAATATAGTTCCCTATGTAGAAATTGGTCTTTCTAAAATGGGAGGGAAATTGACATTGACACGTTCTCAAGTATTTGAATATTTGTTGACGTATGATGATCTATCCGTGTGGTGACGGAGTAAGAATACAATTCCCCACTCCCTATCTTGCCCGTGGATGTCGTAAAAGACTACTAATAATACGCATATAACATCTATGCGAGAGAAGAAAAACTCGAAATAAAACCCTATACCAACCTATCTAACTAGCATGGAATAGTAAGGTCAGTTTCCCTCCTATTGTAGAGGAGGCTCGAGCCCAACAGTGGGACGTATATGAGCTGAAATGATGATGATGATCGTATGATGAATAAAACTCGATTGTGATGCCTTTCGAACCAAAAGAAATATAATATAATTCACATAATTATATAATTCAAACGATTATGGCTGGACCAGATCCTACAAGCGGCACCCGATCTCGAGTTAACTACTAGAGCAGTCTGTATTTTAATGCAGCTTGTTCTAATAGTTAACTCGGCCAGTTAACTCCCTTATTTATGTTCTACGCCACCCACGGCTAAGATTGCTAAGAGGGCTAAGGAATTGTATTCTTATTCTATCAGCTAAAAAAAATAATCTATTTGTCAACGAATCTTCAAGTAAATAATAAAGTAGGGGAAGTACGTCCAAAATGACACAGTGTTTTTTTAATAATCAATAACTTTTTTATTATTCGTATTAGGAACATAATTTTTTTATAAAACTTTGCTTATATTAATTGGTTACCCATACCTTAAAGGATTTGTCACAAAAATCAACACTTACAAAAATATTTAGTCTTAAATGGAGATCAAGAAAAATCCGTTTTGTCCATACCGTATGGACAAAACGACACAAACCGTATGGACTAAATGACATACACAGCCATCAACATGAATACAATAGTAAATAACAAAAATTAATTGCACAATTCGCAAACAAATATTTTGGTACGCTTTGGCAAATCAGCACAGGCCGCGTGAACCCAACGACTGCACTTCATGCACCTCAACCACCTCACCAGGCTTTGAACGTGAGTAAAGATCGTTGCAGTATATACAGGCACAATCGTCTTCTTCGACTGCTTGATCAAGACCATCTTCATCTGAGTCTTCATTAACATAAAGAGATTTAGTAATTGCCTGGATTCTTTTACGAGTTGGTTTTTTAGCTTCAGTCTCAGCTCGTTTGAGTTTTAATTCTACCATATTTGGTGATGATGTCAAAAGGAATGTTGTAGTTCGTTTCTTTGGCTTTCGTTTACCCTGACCACTTCCAAATTTACCTCTGGGAACTGGAGAAATGATATTAACTGGAACTGCTAAAGGACTTGTCATAGGAAAGGAACTTGTAGATGGTTGGGAAATATCTGAGTGGCCAGTCAATATATTAGGAATATCATTAGTGACTACTATTGCGACTGAAGAATCCGATGGTTTAGATGGATTAGAAGAACTAGTGGACGGCTCTAATGAAGATTCAGGGGCCTCATTCTGTATCTGTGTCATAATCTCACCAGCCTCCAGGTCAATTGGCAACGATGGAAGAAGGTCATCATCCTGGATTTGGTCTGGATTATCAGCTGTGGAAGCCATTGGTATATTTGTTGTTTCAGCTGGTTCAAAAAAGTGATCTGGAAATATGTCCGGATTAACTGGCCCCAGACCAGTGCTTTTGAAACCATTGCATGCATTTTGAACTGAAGCAGTTTTTCCATAAGCTTGATTAAACAAATATCCGATCTGAAAAGCTGTCACCACTCTTCCTGGATGGTTTCTAAGCCAGACAGAAATTTCTTGGTTAAAATATGTCTTGAGAGGTCCATAAAAGCATACGTCGAGAGGCTGCATACGATGGGTGCAGTGAGGAGGAAGACAAACAATTTCGATTTCATTTTCCTTCGCAAAGTTCAAAGCTTAGAATGACTTATGGCTGGCATGGCCATCGACAATAAGCAGGACTTTATCATCATGACTAGCTTTTATAAAGCTTTGAAAATGATGGAGCCACTTCACGAATATTTCAGTAGACATCCATCCGTTTTCTTGAGCTACTCCTACGGTGCCAGTTGGTGCTTCATCCACGAGCTCGTTTTTCATATTCTTCCTAGGGAAAATCATGAAAGGAGGTACGTACTACCCAGCTGCGTTCATGCAGCACACGACTGTCACATTGGATCCTCGCTCTGGACTCGTAATGGCACCTACTTGCTTCCTGCCAGTGGTAGCCAAAATTTTTTGAGGTCTTTGGACAGTAGACAACCCCGATTCATTCACATTGTAGATCCGGTTTGCGTTGAATTTGTATTTGTCTATGTATTCTTGATAATTATCAAAAAACTTTTTTACCTGGGGTCTATTGAAAGCTTGGGCTCTGGCTGCGGAAGTAGGCTCAGATTTACGTAAAGATATGTCTTTATGGCGCCTTAAAAATCCATCTAGCCACTCCTGGCCAGCTTTGCCCTTTTCTTTATTAAAACTGTGTGCAAAGCCATTCTTTTCAGCCAATTCGAAAGCGAGTTCTTGGACCATTGTCCGCGTTAATCCAAACATGCGAGTTTCAAGTAGCTTGATATGTTCAACCAATTGTCTCTCGATTTGAAGAGAAAATGTTACCTGAAATCGGCCCAAACCTTTTACTGCTGGTGGAATTCTTTTATTTTGTTTCAAAGCATGACGCCTTAGTGTAGCTTGTGGTACTTTGAAGGTCTTAGAAGCCAGAAGCCAACCCATTTTTTCTCCTGTACAGCTTCAATAGCTTTTTGCATCGCTTGCGGACTCCATGATTGCCGATTACTTGTCCTCTTATAATTCCGTGGCATATTGCAATCCTGTGAATTAAAGAGATTTATATGTTTACTATTCACAATCTCTACGGACAAAACGACACACTATGTTGTTTTGTCCGTATTGGTTGTATGTCATTTTGTACATAACCTCAAAAAAATAACGATCCGAAAAATAATCTTATTGCAGCGACAATAATGTTGTATAATCTATACGATCACCTCAAGCACAAGATGCTTGAATATAAAAAACTATAACACAGTAAAATAACAAAAGAAAACTTACCGAAAAACAAAAAACTGACGACCACTAACAAACTTTTCTCCAAGCGCAAAACACAAATGTCAATATGGCGTCCGTTACGTATTTTAAATGACTCTGAGAAATCCAATGGTATATTTCCGGTGGGGGCGCTTCCTAATTGTCTTATTTTTGACTGTCTAAACTGCGCTAATTTTTAAATATCGCCAATGTGTCGTTTTGTCCATATGTGTCATTTTGGACGTACTTCCCCTACACGTTTATATCAAACAATCCCCGTAATATACAAGTATAAAACGCGACGCCTCGCCGATTCACTTACAGTTATTCTAACTCGTTACAACCGCAAACATCAACAATGAACAAAGTGATCATATTAATTTTATTCCATAGTTATCTTAGTTTAATAAACGCTAAAGATGACATAGGGTTTCGTTACATATCAAAAATTTATGAAGAATGTGAACATTCAGAAGGATTTGTACCTTGTTTGAAGAAGAAAGCGATATTGTTCTTCGATCGCGCGGCTAGAATGCAGGCGATACCTTTGATTGAAGGTGTCGAAATAATCAAAACATCCCCTAGTGAATTACCAGCTATATCTGAAAATGAGATTGACACGGTGTTGCCAAGGAATTTGGATAAGGATGAAGCTTTAACAAGGATGTTATGGGACAGGGTAGCGTCGTTTGCGAATTCCAGGACCGTACAGTTGTCGCTTCCAAAAATTTCTGGCGAGGAATTGAATAAAGGAGTAGTAGAAGGTAAGCATTGTATATTTTAAACAGATAGCGCATTGATTTGAATATTAATTTATCGTTTCGAGTATTTTGGTTTAGATTTCAATACATTTCTTTGAATCATTCACATAGAAACAGTCTCGATTGCTCGCTTAATAGGTGATGAAAAAAAAAAAGGTTTATAGACCCCACGCTTTTATCCCTTAATCAATTGAACGAGATACGCCCAGACCACAAGCGATCCAAGAAATAAAGAGCTACCTATAAAATAAACGACTGTTCAGTCTGGATGTAATTTGCAACTCTTAATTAATCATCATCATCATCGCAGCTTATTTACGTCCCAATACAGGTCTAGAGCCTCCTTCATATTGGGCGGAAAATCGACCTACTACGCTAGTCAGGCGTGTAGGGTTTTATTTCGAGTTTTCTTCTTTTACATTGTTGTTACGTACAAGATATGCCTTAGTCGTCTTTTACGACACTCACGATCAAGGGACGAGTAAAGTTTATATAATATGCATATTTTTATATCAATTTCTATACCAACCTACTGGCATTGTATAGCAGATCAAATGCCCTCTGATTGTGGTCCCTCAAGGCTAAAATGGGACGAATATGAGCTAAAATGATGATTGGATGCTAAGATTGTTGTACCATTACTGACTGACTAAGATCTTATATACCTTAATCGATTTAAAAAAAAAAAAGGCTGTACCACAAGAACCGCGATAGCTAGACTGTTGAAATTTTTACAGATTATGTATTTCTGTTGCCGCTATAACAACAAATACTAAAAACAAAATATAATAAATATTTAAGGGTACCTATACAACAAACACGATTTTCATAAATAGTGGTATGGAACCCTTCGTGCGCAACTCCGACTCGTACTTAGCCGGTTTTTTTCGTTTATTATCTATTCATTTCAGCCTATATTAGTCCCACTCTTTGGGTTAGGCCTCTTCCACAAAACGGAAGGGGAATTAACCTACTATTCACTAGAGTTTTATATCGAGTTTTCCTTCTCTTGCATAGATGTTACATGCATGTGTCCCTTAGTTTTTCGATACCCACGAGCAAGAGAGGAGTGGAATGAATTAATCAATTTACAACCAAGAAAAGATAGCCACATAGATGAGCCGTTTTATTGTAAAGAATCTCTATCTTATTCTTACTAAAATAATTTCTTTGACCATCGTGACGAAATAAATAGCTATATTGTAAATTTCTACTACACCTTAGCTTTTTGTAACACATACTAGTCACTAGATTTTCTAATGAGTTCCAAATGAGTAAAATCATTATCATCATCGTCTCTAATATACGTCTCACGATTGGGTTCCAGTCACTTTCAAAATATGAGGGAAATTGACCTGCTATACCACGCTGGTCAGAGATGTTAGTATAGGGTTTTATATCGCGTTTTCTTTCTCTTGCGAAGATGTTTTTTTTTGTATCAAATTCCTTAGTTGTCTTTTAGAACACCCACGAGTAAGAAAGGAGAAAGGGGAGAATAAAATCATTTACGATCATCAATACTTTTTTATAAAAAACAACACCGCTCTAAGAAAAACATATTTCATCTCAGCTCATATACGTCCCGTCCCACACGTGAACCCGAGCCTCTTACACAATTAAAATTAACCTGCTGGTGTTTGTTTAAAGTTTTCCTTCTCATGCATAGATATAATATTTATATTATATCCTATATTTGTCTTTTACGATATCCACGGGCAAGATAGGGAGTGCTAAATTATATTCTTACTCCATCAACACACGGAAAAAACTTTACACAAGCACATTTAACATTTAAACTTATAATATTCATTAGTATATCTAGCAAAACTGTCCTGCGTGGGTACCGAACTCAGATCATTTGAAGGTATACACCATCTTTTCATTCGAATATACTCTTCAACGCAGGTGGAAAATAAAAAAAAACATGCTTTTAACTATTTTGACTAAGTTTTACCTCCAATACTTATATTCATTGACACATTTGATCAGCCATATCATCAGCCATATCCGATATTTTAAATATATACAAATGTGAAAATATACAATAATTGCTAGTTTAAAAATTACAGATGATATTTAATATTCCTTTTTAAAATAGCTAATTAGTGGAACTGTTTATTATTAAAAATAGGATATGGACCTAAATTTATGGAATCCATTCTAATTGGATTACTTAGTCATGCTTACTTCAACCTGGGCCAGCTCTGATTCCGTCGGGTCAAAAATTACATTCTAAAGGAATATTAAAGTTAGGCATCCATCGTAAAAAAAAAAATATTGGGGCGAACCTAATTAATTGGAATAACATCAAAATATTGATAATATTGCCCGCCTCTGCTCACATATGCTCTACTGCTGGAAGATCATTCTCCAAAAGGCCTACCTATCATACTCCAGTAGTCGACTAGTCGTCTTTATGACACGCACGGGTAAGAAATGGCCTGGTGAATATTATTCTTATTTCGACATTTACATGACAATTTACGTACTTCAATAATCGCATTGAATTAGATTTTTGGTGACGAAGTAGAATTCACCCCCTCTCTTGCCCATAGTGAAAGATTATTAAAGGATATGGTAGGCAGATAACATAGATACCCGATAAAACGTGATATAAAACCCTTTACCAATATGATTGACCAGCGTAAGCTATAGCAGATCAATTTACCTCCCCATCGTGGAAGATATTGGAGTCCTATAGTGGGACTCTTCCGTGTGATGACGGAGAAAAATACAATTCATCCCTCTCTTGTCATGTGTGTCGTGAAAGACGACTAAAGGATATAATACGTATATAACATCTATGCAAGTGAAGGAAAACTCGCAATAAAACCCTATACCAACCTATCTGACCAGCATGGTATAGTAGGTAAATTTCCCTCCCATAGTGGAGGAAGCCCGAGTCCAATAGTGCAACGTCTATAAGCTGAAATGATATTGAATGATTGATGATGCAGATAACATAGATACCCGACAAAACGTAACCCTATGCTAATACGATTGACCAGCATATTATATTAGATCAAATGCCCTTCCCCCCTTGGAGGATATTGGAGTGTGGGACTTAGAAAAGCTTTTTTTTATTGCCGATGGTGACCAATGAGCAGACAGCACACCTGATGGTAAGTGATACTGCCTCACATGGACCTTTGCAATACCAGGGTCATAGCCAGGCCGTTGCCTACCGTGAAGAAAATACTCTTCTTAAACCTCGTTTAAAGAAGGACATGTCATAGCGCTCGGGAAATACAACAGCAGATAGTTCATTCCAGAGCCTGCAGGTACGTGGGAGAAATGATCGCTACAGTTGAAGACCATATCGTTTCCAGGTGAAATAGATAACCCTGCTGCGGTGTCGAGTGGTATGTTACGTTAAGATGATGATGACGATTGAATTAGGTGATCCTATCTTTATATCACCTAAAAGAAAGAAAGATAAACACTAATATATGTGCCTTATTAAAATATGTGAAATATTGTATGTAATTATTTTTAGTGACGGTTAAAATTCCCCACCCATTCTCTTACCCGAGGGTGTAGTTTTTTTTTATAATATATACATCTTGCAGTCAGTCATATTAAAACTATAAGCAGATGAGGTGTGAGTACTGTTGACGTTCAGGGCATTGTTCCCACCGGAACCTACCCCTTCTTTATGTTTGATTAGATTTTAAGGCCTTTACGTGTCAAATATATCACGCCGCTTTTTGAGCCAACGTATAGTTTCAGGGATGTAGGGTGGGTAAAAAATGATTAATGTATGTAGATAATTTCCGTGTGAAGACAGAGTAAAAATACAATTCACCACTCCCTATGTTGCTCTACTAAGGGATATAATACGCGTATAATATCTATGCAAGAGCAGAAATACTCGAAACAAAACCCTATACCAACCTATCTGACCAGGATGGTATAGTAAGGTGAATTTCCCTCCTATTGTGGAGAAGACCCGAGTCCAACAGTGGGACGTGTATGCGCTGAGATGATGATGATGAGATGATAAGTGGGACTTAGAAAAACTGAAATGGTGATTGAATTAGGTGGATGACCCTATCTTTCTATGTAATACCGCCTATGTAATTTAAAACAATGATAAGACAAAAACTTCAAGAAAGAATAATTATTTCTCAAACGTTTTCCTCACCATTATTATTTCCCATAGCATTGGGGTCGACTTTCTAACTAGATTTGAATGAACATTTTCCATGGGCTGTCATCTCACTTAAGACAACATCCACTAAGGAATAAATACCATTGATGCGGGTAATTTTAAAAATAAACAATTAATAGATCAAATATTATCTTGATTGGGATTTGAACTGATAATAATTGACAGAGTAGGTCGGTATTCTTAACTACTATCTATCAAATTTGCCTAAACGGCTGGGCCTATTGATGAATTTTTTTATGTATGTGTTCAATCCACTTACATTCAAGAATGATTTGAATGTTTGCCTACGAGTTTCGGCGAACAGCGAGTCATGCTTTTTTCGTTTTCATATATCAATGTAAATAAATAAATCCAATCTATGGTATACAAAATTGATTAATGCATAATCAAAATGTTTCCTTGTAAACAAAAGGCTCCGTGTGGTGACGGAGTAAGAATACAATTCACCACCCCCTCTTTTACCTGTGGATTTCGTGAAAGACGACTAGGGGATTAAATATGCATTAAAGATCTATATATAACATGGAAAATTCTGAATAAAACCCTATATCGACACGTCTGACTAGCGTAGTATAATTAGTCAATTTCTCTGCCATAGTGGAGGAGCCTTGAGCCCAGTAGGTCGTATATCAGCCGAAATTAATGAAATGAAAGCAAACGTTTATCTTCTAGCGTAGATCTTTACTAGTAAAGACATCCTGTTAAGTTTCTTGTATTTTTTTTATGTGATGTCTTTTGTTTGAGATAGATTCTTTTTCTCAAACATTAGACATACATAATTATGATTATAGCACCATTATATACGTCATTATTGTAAATGACGATCATTATCATCATCCAAAATCTATATACCATCACCTCGCCATAATAAATTATCACCGTGATAATCAGATGTAATGAGCTCTCCCTTCATTGAGTTTATTTCTAGTGACTATGATAATAAATTCATGAAAATGTTCCGTTTATCATTTGATTTTATGTGAAACATTCTTAATAATTTTCTTAAAGAAAAAGATTCATAATAATTACACTAATGGCTTAGTGGTTAAGATGTCGAACTACTGTGTCAAGTGTCACAGGTTTGATTCTCACGCACTCTTAGTATACGTACATATATGTACGTGTCACGTGCCTATATAAAGAGTAAATTAAGCTATTTTGCCTCTTAAAAAACTCCTATAAAATCTTGCCCGGTCTGGAAATCGAATGCGAGATTTCAAAAGCGGGAGCAAGGCGATTTAAATCGAAGCGAAATGAGGGCAGATTTATTCTTTGAAATAAAACTATTTTTACAGATTTGAATGTATTTGTATTTGATTTTTGATTTCCTGAAGTTTCGAATACTCTCTGTAATAACGGTGACTTTGTTGGACGTGACCATGGACGTTGAAATGTGTTCTCATCTCAGCCTACGTAAGTCCCACTGTTGG
The DNA here is from genome assembly GCA_032191425.1 of Lymantria dispar. Classification (NCBI taxonomy): domain Eukaryota; kingdom Metazoa; phylum Arthropoda; class Insecta; order Lepidoptera; family Erebidae; genus Lymantria; species Lymantria dispar. The sequence continues at coordinate 22,046,124 of CM063464.1, forward strand.
GTGCCGGCCTCCTCTAATATGAAAAGGAAATTGACCTATTATAATATGCTGCAGCTTTTCCGTCTGGTGACGGAGTAAGAATATAATTCACCACTCTCTATTTTGCCCGTGGATGTCGTACAAGACGACTAAGGGATATAATATGCATACACCATCTATGCAAGAGAAGGAAAACTCGAAATATAACCCTATACCAACATGTCTGACCAGCATTGTATAGTAGGTCAAATTCCCTCCCACTATGGAGGAGGTCCGAGCCCAACAGTGCGACGTATATGGGCTACGATTCAAATTCAAATAATGATGATGATACCATGCTGATCTTTGTTTACAGTTTTCCTTCTCTTGCATATATGTTAAATGCATATTATACCCCTTATTCGTCTTTTACGATACCCATAGGGAGGGGAGGGTATGGTGAATTGTATTCATACTCTATTAACACACAAAAGTGTTCCATTTCAAATTAATAACATTTATACCTCAATTCTGAACCAGTTTTCATGACATCCATGGCGAGGCTGGGTAACAAAACGACTCTTAACCCGTCATTACTCGAAGCATGAATAAATAAATCGCTTATTCATCAGAAAAATATAATTTAGGTACGACATCAAACTATATAATTTAAGATCACGCGTAAAAAAGAAAGTTCTGTTAAAGCGAAACAATGTAACTATGGACGAACGAAATATAAACGGTTCCCATATTTATTGTAATCGCCATATTCAAATAAACGCATTTTAGATAAAATAATTTCACTGTTTCTTTTTAGGGTACCGTAAAGTATAGGTACCTCTTTATCATTTCAACTCATACACGTCCCAGTATTGGGGTCGAGCCTCCTCCACAAAAATTTTATATGCATATTTAATCCCTTAGTCGTCCTTTACGATACCCTCTGGTAAGATAGGGGAAGGCGAATTGTATTCTTATTCTGCCAGCACATGAAATTGAATGAAATGTGGTACAGTAGGTTAATTTTCCTTGCATTGTTAGGGAAGGCTGAGTGCTATAGTTAGATATATGTAGGCTAAAGAGAAACATAGGATGATTTCTGTACCTCCCTCCCTCCCTGGTGAGATATCGTGAGATTTTATTCAACCCCCTCCCCCATCCCCCAATCTCACATGAGATTTTTCAAAATGTGGGTTTCTTACGTAAACACGTTGGATTGTTATTGTAAAAAGAAAAAAAAAATTGCTTCGTGCTTTTATTTACGACTAGTTAAGACTAGTAATCAATATTGCTGAGAGTTTAATTATAAGTGTAATAAAAATTTAACAATTTTTTTGTTTCAATCAAAAAAAAAATTGCGTGATATTTGCGCGGGACGCCCCCTCTCTCCAACGTAAGATTAGATGAGATTTGACTCGACCCCCTCCCCCCCTTAAACATCTCACGTATTTTATGAACGCCCCCTAATCTATGAACGGGGTAATCTATATACTAATATAAATAGCTAAAGAGTTTCGTTGGTTTGAACGCGCTAATCTCATGAACTAAAGGTCCGATTTCAAAAATTCTTTCAGTGTCAGATAGCCCATTTATCGAGGAAGGCTATAGGCTAAATATCATCATGTTAAGGTCAACAAGAGCGGAGCACCAATAAAGAATGTTTCAAAATCGGGATTTTTTCTTTTGAGAGCTACCGCTGTGTAAACGTCTAATTTTTCGCAAAAATCATGTCATATTATTAAAAAATATTTTCACCTTCTACGTAAATAAGGTCTTAGGTTAAAGTTAGCGTTAGCCCAAAGTATTTATACCACGTGGAGGAAATAGCGAGCAGAAGCTAGCGAAATACATATTAACAATCCTTACCTTGTCATAGAAGTCGCAAAGGCTTGAATTGGCCCACCGTTCCCAGTTCGTGTCTTCGACTCACACATGGATAATATTTTTTGTGATTCGCAATTTATTCTTCGTGCTGTAATGAAATTATTCTTATTCCGTCTAACAGTGGGCATCTATGGGTTGATGGATTGATGGAAAGAAACCACTTAAATGTCGATACGCAACAATAGCTTTATTTCATCATCAGCCCACATACGTCCCACTGTTGGGCTTGAGCCTTCTCCACAATGGTAGGGAAATTAACCTACTATAATATGCTGATCAGATATGTTGGTATAGGGTTTCATTTCGAGTTTTCCTTCTCTTGTACAGAAGTTATGTGCATATCATATCCCTTAGTCGTCTTTTACGACATCCACAGGCAAGATAGGGAGTGGTGAATTGTATTCTTACTCCTTCACACTTTATTTAATAACTAAAAACTTACTATAAAACACACGGTGACTTACACCTTATACATTTTCCCTTTTTAATTGATTGCATGTAAAAACTATGTTATATTACATACAACACGCTAACATAATTCATAATCAATAATTACTTTCTATAATTATTAGGAAATAAATAGATGCATACAATTAGCTATGTAATTGAATATTCCAAAGTGCCGGTAAGTTTAATGTGATTTATAAGTTAAATTATAATTAATATGTATTTCCTTTAATTGTATCTGAATGCCCGTGTGGTGACGGAATAAGAATACAATTCACCGCTCTCTGAACAAATGAAGAAACAAATGAACAAATAAACAGAAAAATAATAAAAAAAATAATTTATGTACATATCATGTATATTCTCTTATTAAAAAATACAAACTATTAATAAAACTACTTTGCTTTCATTTTATTTCATTTGCGTTTGATTTTTGATTACCCGACGTTTCGAACACTTTATAGCGTTCATAGTCACGGGCGGACTAAGATATCTGGCGTCCAACAAGTCATCGTTATTACAGATCATTCTAATTATCTACTCGCTACAGAAATTATTTATTAAACTTTGAACCACATTTTGGTAGTTTTATTTATGTTTACACATTACTCGCGTAAACATCAGAAATCATGAATTCTAATAATAGTAAAAATATTTTTTTTCACTATTATTTATACAAAGAGATTGCAACATTTTCATTTAATACAATTTCTTAAAAAATGTCATAAATTAATATATAACTAATAAATATTTCAGGACGAGGGAAGATGAAGAAAATGATGGGCATGATGATGATGGGCGCAGCGATGAAGATGGTTGCAATGGTACCTGTCGCAATGGCAGGACTCTTCATGATGGCAGGCAAGGCCCTCATCGTGTCTAAGGTAAGCTAGAAATGAATACACCTAGTCTTATTAAGGTGCTACCGAAATTAAGAAAATTATACCAATAAGCCTAAGAGAGCGATGAGGTGACTAATCTTGGGCTGGAAATCACCCTTTTTTTTGGGGATGGGTTGCGGTCGGTGCGCTCCGCCTCCGCGTTTAACAATCATCGTACTTACAATTTCTTGTTCAAGTTAATAAATAGCTAATCTTCAGCTTCAATTAATGCAATATTCTATAATTAATCACTTAAAATTTTCGTTATTTCGCCAATTATTATGATAAGTGCACAAAATGATTAACGGTCAATGTTATATTTTATCCGACTTCATAACATTTGAAAACGTCCTATTTATATATTGCAGCCCAAGCTTACTCGACAACCAAGTTAACGAACACTATAAAAGTTATTGGAATCCATGTCGCAGAACAATCCTGTGCCACTTGCATCCAATGTTTCTGTGCGACTTTTAAGATTTTCTTAGTCTACCTAGTGAGGTATCGTAGTACGGTGCATTGTCTAATTCATGATTGCCACTTGAGAACATTTCTTCCTTTACAGTTATCAGTTCGATGAGCAATGAAGCCTGCCTATTGCTTCTTAAACGTGCTAATACTTCAGGCTATGTCGTTTTTATGCGCTTTTTTATACAATTTTTTTACGGCTTTATCACGTAAAGAAATACCAAGTATAGCCCTGTCCATAGCACGTCTGAGTCTTTTTATGAGGTCGACATTTAGAGACCACGTTTCTGTGTCATATGTCATCGCTGGTAACACATATTGGTGCTATTGCAATTGCTGTGCAATTTATTTTAACTACTCCATACACGGGTATGATGAAGTAGACGAAAAAAAAAGAACAGAAAATCGTCATGAGGACTGCCTGCAGAAGTGAAAACTTGAAATTAAACAAACAATTGCTATTTTTGGATATTCTGTTTGATTTTAAATTAGAATTTGTATTTTTTTTATGTTTAAATGGTTTCGAAATTGGGCAAGGCACAGATATAGTGAGAATGATATAGCTACAAATATAGCGTTAGCGTTAACATGTCACGTGACCATGACGATGATGACTTACGAGATTTTACTCCCCATTCAAATCTGTCTATAGCAGTTTTCACTTCAAAAATTAACTGGCAAATATAACCTATCCGTATTATTAAAAGCTAGCGATCCGCCCAGGCTTAGCAGGGGTCCAATGCTGATACTAAATATACTACAAAATATCTTCATATACAACATTCACAGATTTTTTATCATTAGACAATACAAACATATTTTCTTTAGTGATTACTCTAAAAAAAAACGACATATTATGCGTATTGTATACACCTTTCTCTTGAATCACTCTATCTCTATTAAAAAAAACTGCATCAAAATGTTTTGCGTAGTTTTAAAGATCTAAGCTACATAGGGACAGACAGACAGCGGGAAGCGACTTTTTTATACAATGTAGTGATAGCATCTATTCATTTCATTAATTTTATTTCTGAAAATAATGCAGTAAATGTATGTAAAATATCTTTTTTGATTATAAATCGTGTATTATACAGAGCATTATTGTTCAGACCGTTATTATACTTTCTCTGTACCCATCCAATGTAATCAATTTGTTAAGATTATATGCTAGCATAAAAATTAAGAGTAATTGTAGTACTTACTTTACTTTTAATTGCAGATAATTATTATATTATTCACCAACCATTTTCTTGTCTGTGAATGTCGAAAAGACGACTGAGGAATATCTTATGAGGAATAACTTATATCAATGAGTCTGAGCAGCGTCATCGTCATCTCAGCCTATATTTGTTCCACTGCTGGGCCCAGGCCTTCTCCATAATGGTAATCGACACACCATTCTACGCTGGTCAGACGTGTTGAAATATGATTATCTTTTGAGTTAAGCTTCTCTCAGGTGTTATATGCGTATTATACACCCTTTTTGGGGTGGGTCGCGGTCGGTGCACTCCTCGCACCACTCCTTCCGGGGCGACATAGGGGCGTAAGCACGCACACCCGCAACCCACCCGAACACCACGTCGCCTTCGTCGTTGGACCGACCACCGCAGCAGAGTTACTTGTCGTCAGTGCTCGGCCCGACGGAATACCCCCTACGACCGATGTCCCCCCTCGGGGAGGACATCGGTCTTTCCTCACGCGGTCGGCCTCTCGGCGGGTGACGGACTAATTCCTCGGTCACGTCACCCGCGACGTATTATACCCCTTAGTTGTCTTTCACGACATTCACAGGCAAGATAGGGAGCAGTGATTTGTATTCTTATTCCGTCACCACACGAGGCAGTAATCCAGAGAGTAATGCAGTAGATTATTTTCTCACCTAGGAAAAATTGAGTGGTTATGCTCAGATTATAAGTCTTTCAAAAATAGGTAAAGAAAGTTAAAAACAACACTAAAAAGTTATTATTCTATGAACTTGTTTTGGCCCTAACGTCACGCGGATGTACAAGGTTAGTAGGTTTGACATATTCCCACGACGATGAAACAATACAATGAGAACATAACGACAAATTATTCTTATTATTCTGAAGTTTATAAAAACTATGATAAAATATAGGAAAGCAAATCATAGTTCACATAGGTCCCACTATTGAGGTCGAGCCTCCTCCACAATGCGAGGGAAATTGACCTACTACGCCACGCTGGACAGACGCGTTGGTATAGGGTTTTATTTCGAGTTTTCCTTCTCTTGCATAGATATTATATGCATATTTTATTATATCCCTTAATCGTCTTTTACGACATCCACGGGCAAGATAGGGAGTGATGACTTGTATTCTTACTCCGTAACCACGCGCAGATAACGACAATGAACACTTGCAATATATTCAAGACTAGCTTCTCCTTTTTATTTTTTATTGGCAATAAGCTATAACGATATGCACTATTGATGCCAGTGTTAACTTAAAAACATATTAATACGCGTTTATATATATTTATATATATAATAGTCGTATTAGTCGTAGTCGTTACCATTAATCGGGCGCTGATCACCAAATCAATGTTTTCTCTGGAAATTTTGCAGAACATTAAAATGCACGCAATTCACAATTAAATCACATATTCACTACACTTCAGAATTTGGGTTATATTACATAAAATACCAGCAAAAATATTCAATATCACACTGTAAAACACCAAAGTAATAAATAAAATTTAAAAGCGCTACATGACATTTTGACATTGCGTAAAAAATATCTTCTTCTTCTTGAGTAATGGCAATAAGCTATAATTATGAGAAATTGGTGCCAGTGTCGAGTTATAATATATATTCTTCACGTCTTTAGTCTTCGTCTTTTAGTCTTAGTCGTTACTATAGATTAGGTGCTGATAACCAATCCATGGTTCCTCTGCGAATTTTGGCAGAATATAAAAATGCACGCAATTCACTTAGGATATAATAGGATATAATAGTTACTATATTTCAACATTTTGTCCTCATTATATTACATAAAATATCAGCAAAATTATTTAATATACACAGTAAAACACTAAAATAATGAAAAAAATATAAAAGCGCTACATGACATTTTGACATTCGCGTCAAAAGTCATAAAAAATATCAAGACTAGATCTAATCAAGACATCACACATCAAACATCACATATTTGATGTGTGACGTCCCATTTAAATCATCATCATCTTGCTCTTATCCCAATTACTTGTGGTCGACGTAATATGTCATCTGTTTTGACATATTGCAAAAAGTTTCGGCAATGACTTTTATGACCGGCCGCCTGCCTGACGTCAACCCTCCTTGGGAATATAATCGTTGACCCAAATGGTACCAGATGGAGTTGGTCCGGGTCAATCTAGGGCTCTTAGTCGTCTTTTACGACACCCACGAGCAAAGCAAGGGTTGGTAGTATTCGAAGCCGCTACCACACAGCAATGACGTCCCATTTAAATGTCATTTATAAACTAAATTTTATTCTCTATTTTACACCCTTAGTGATACATACCTTCTAATTATCATATCAGTTGGGCTCGAGCCTCTCCCATAACAGAAGGGATATTAACCTTACATATATCGCGCTGGGACCTACTATAACTCGTATGTGTTGGCTTTCATTTAGAGATTCCCTTCTCTTGCATAGATGTTCTATGCATTAACAAGCACTTCGCCATTGGGCCGACCATGGGTACCGAGTTCCTTGACGTCCATGGCCAGCCCGGCGATAGATATCGTAGGTTGGCCTGTATTTTGGAACAGTAGCAATAAATATAAGGAAGTGGACCACCTAGTCTGTTAATCTATAGTTTTACTAAAAGATACACTTATTCTTAAAAAAGAAATTACGTGAGAAAATATTTGTTATGGTTATTTTCTACCATAGAATGTTATTAAAACAATTCGTGTGAATTGGAGCTAGTAATGGTAATTGATAAAGAATTTCATTTCTCCATTGAGTCATGTGACCAAGAAGAGGAAAAGAAACGAATGATAGTCGCGGTCGGCCAGGAAATGTAAAACGCATTTTTATTGTAAACGATGGCACATGAGTAAAAAGTACACCTGATTGTAAGTAAAAATACCGCACATGGACCTTTACTAGGTCGCTGTTAGGACTTTAAAGTGAAGGAGTGTGAATGCATGTACTAAATTTCAGTAATATTATAGGCATCACCAAAACTCGCTCACCGAACGAAGTGCAGTTACAAATTGCTACTATTTGGACATCGATTTTATGCGAGTGTGACTACCCTGGACGTGTCGGCCCGTGGCTGTAGACAGATAACTATCAACAGTGTGGTCCTACCACTGCAGCCTTAATGCCATTAGCAATCCACTTATCAATCCTGCATATAATGACGATAGCCCCACGAAATTAGCATTATATGAGGAAGGCCTATATCCGGCAGAGGATAGCGAAAATTTAAATAATAATAAGATTGTATTGCAAAAGGAGGTTCCTTTTGAATAGGTCGATACACGTTTACCAACTTTCCCTATAGTTGTTAAAAGCTAGACTTCGTTTCTAAGTGATTTGAACATGAAGTAATTAATTGATTTAATTTGACAATAATTACTGTTAGTTGATTGTTTGATATTAAATGAAATTATTCATATAAATCGGATTTGTTATATTTAAATCTTTTCATCATCATAATCATTTTAACTCATATACGTCCCATTGTTGAACTCGAGCCTTCTCTACAATAGGAGGGAAATTGACTTACTGATATAGTAAGTACGCTGTTTAGATCTGTTCGTATAGGGTTTCATATCATTTTTAATCACTTAGTCGTCTTGTACAACGCTCAAGGTCAAGAAAGGTTGTGGTGAATTGTATACTTTACTCTGTTGCCACACAAAAAATCTTTTACGGAGTCTTACTAAGTCTGTAAATTAATTAACGGGTTAACAAGTTTGACAAAGTATATAATTGTCACTTAGTAAACATTCTTAGTCCATAGTTTAACTATCCATTCTGTTATCCTTAATTATATCGTAGCCGTAAAAGCTTGTAAAAATGCAGCAAGAGTCTCGTAAAAAAGAACGGCAGTTATGCTTGACGATGAATTAAGAGATATTGAGAAAGAGAAAACCGAAGACGAGACCGGGTCTGTCGGGATTAAACTACTTCTTGAAGTCCCAACTAAGCTATGTTATTCTTTACGCCACTAATTTATCTCCATTTATTCAATACTTGAAAGCACTGACAAAACTAAATCTAGCCAGATTGATTTATCGCCACTGAAATCGCTTTCAAAATAATTTCAGGGAAACATTTTAAATCGTTTATGAGAACCAGTATATATAGGAATATATAAAATTCGCTCATTTAAAGGTTTAGATACATAAAAAAATAAATAAACTTGGCAGAATAACCTTTTTTTTTACGAAATGGCTAATTATTTACCAAAACTTAATGTTATTTCATGTGTTAAAAAGTAGTAGATTTGGAAAGTAACAGAAATTTTATGCACAGATAGCGTAGTGCAGGTAACATCGATGCAAGATAAAAAAAAAGGTTCCAACCATTCTGACCCATGTGGAATACATAGTAGGTAATTTTTTTTCTTCTTGTAGAAAAGGAGCTGGGATTTATATAGGCTACTAGCTGACCCAACAGACGTTGTTCTATTCAAATAAAGCGCCACCTACCGGGTCCAATTGTGAATCTAAACCATTCTCTCTCTCTTGAGCACACACAAATTATTATCACATATTATTAAATTATCTATCCAGTCAACAGATATCGCCATCTGTTAAAATCGTTTGGAGTTCAAAGATAATTGTGAATGTCAAATAATAGATAAATAATTTGCAATAAAATAATATTGCGACTATAAATTAAGATGTAAGTTATCTTATGTTTCAAGTTGGAGCAAACTGCACACGGTGTGCAAATTTGATTAAAATCGGTTAAGTAGTTTAGGAGTCCATCGCGGACAAACATCGTGACAGGAGATTTATATATATTAAGATAATGATGATAATTTCGTTTTATGAACTGTATAGATTTTAAACTTGTTCATAGCACGTTTTTTACTTGAATACAAAACTAACAAACTGTGACAGGAATATACAGTGATAGCTCATTGTGGCTGCGTGGTTATCTCTACATTATTACTTAGCGACAAGTTAGTCTTGGTGGTAGACATGAAGCTTATGTAACGATAGCAAAAAAAGTTGATGCATCGTAAGGCAAGTCGATGTGACAGAAGTGAAATTTCAGCAAGACTAGAATAATAATGTAAATTATTTTATATAAAACTAGTTTACCCAACAGACGTTGTTCTATTCAAATAAAGCGCCATCTACCGGGTCATATTGTGAATCTAAACGATTCTCGAATCCCCTTAAACATGCACAAAAAAATTCATCAACATCGGTCCAGCCGTTTAGGAGGAGTTCAGTGACATACAGACACAAGAAATATATATATAAAGATATAAAAACTATTGTTCCGTGTGATGACAGAGTAAGAACAATACTCACTAATCCCTATCTTACCCGTAGGTATCGTAAAAAACGATTAGAGGATATGATATGTCAGTAATTCGAAATGAAACCCTACACCAACTTGTCTGACTAGCATGGCATAGTAAAGTCTATTTCCCTCCTATTCAGAGGCTCGAGCTCAACAGTGGGACGTATATCAGCGGCAATGATGCATGATGAATAATTATTTTGGATTAAATCTATTACAATCACGGTGTTTTTCAGTCTTATTATTACCCAAAAAATGAAGTGCACGGCGCGCCTAAAGATCTATTCAACGAGGCCTGCGCACTGATTCGCTATGAACAATATGTACTGTTACTTTATTCTGCAAGATATCTAAGAATATTTAACGTCAAATCATTATGTTAAATTTCACGTTTAAAGATCGTGCCGTGACGCGTTAAGAGTTTGTCTGATATGAATCTGACCCCTTTGATGAATTTACTTAAGCAAAAACACGTTATACTAAAATTATTAGTACGTTAAAGAAAAACAATAAAATTGGCAGTTATAGAGACTGGCGATAAAAGTGAAAACTTAGAACTTATAGTATTAAAGTTACAATTTTCATAATGTTTAAGTTAAAATTATCAACATAAATAATTTAATTAATAATCAAACAAAAACACTATTTCAACAATACACAGTATTTACACATTGAACTCTTCATTAAATCTCATTCAATTTCACTTATAAGATACTAGCAACCCGCCCTCGCTTCGCTTCGATTATAGGTTATAGTCGTTTTACCCACGTAGTTCCCGTTCCCGTGGGAATACCGGGATAAAATATAGCCTAATTTACGCCCTGATATTATAGCTTTCCATTAGTGAAAGAATTTTTGAAATCGGTCCAGCCGTTTTGAAGATTACCCGGAACAAACAGACAGACAGACAAAAATTTTTTAATTGCTATTTTAGGCATAGGTGTCGTGCAAATAACCGTGTGAGCATGAAAAAAGCCTATTATTTTGACATTACAAACAGACACTCCAATTTTATTTATTGGTATAGATACACAGCACTATACGTCAGCTGTATAGCTACAGATATACTACAACTAGCAACTCACCCTCGCTTCGCTTCGGTTTCAGTCGCCTTACCCGCGTAGTTCCCGTTCCCGTGATAAAATATAGCCTATATAACTCCCTGATATTATAGTTTTGCATTGGTGAAGGAATTTTTGAAATCGGTCCAGTAGTTTCGAAGCCTATTCGTTACAAATATACATACAAACCTTTCCTCTTTATAATATTATTAGTATATATAGATAAGTATGTCGGTGACGTGAACGCGCGAACTTTCACCCATACAAAAAGTGTTTAAAGCACACTGCGCGTGGACGTATCACGAGAATGTCAGTGACGCGAACCCATAAGATTTTCCCCTATCAACGCGGCTAAAGAATTTTTAACTCCAAAATCAGTTGCTTCTTTTTCTCAACTGGGATATTTCTGAAAATTGATCTATTATATAACCCTATTAAGAAAGATTATTATAGACATTTACCGGAGTGTTTTTCTGTATTATCATTATCATTATACACACTCATAATACGTCCCACTGCAGAGCTAGAGCTGCCTGTGGAGTAAAATTAACCTACCATGGTGGTCAGACATGTTGATATATGGCTTCTCTTACATAGATGCTGTATACATATTATATTACTTGTCTAGTACGACACAAGGGTGTGGTGACTTGTATATTGTAAACTATTTGAACAAACAGTCCATTTCATATACATTTTTTTTTGTTGCAAACGAGCAAGCAGTATACCCGACGGCAAGGTCTATAAGCGGCAGCAACTGCTTATAGACCTTTGCAAGGCCGCTGCCTACCCTGAGGAAAGTGAAGGGAGTGTGAATGCGTACAATAAGGTTGGGTGGTACTAAGGGAATCACCAAAACCCTCAGAAAGTTGGGCTTATCTTTTAGATGTCTTTTATCGTAGAAACCAGGAAAGGGGTAATGAATTGTATATTTACTTCGTCACCATACGGACAATATCTGTCTTAATATGAATTTTGCTTGCTTATTAATCTAACCGTACCTACTTTCAACATTCCACTATAGTTAGAAAATAACGTTGTATTATTTCTAGTACATCATTGTCACGAACTCAGTACGCATATATTTTGTTCGCAATTACTACTGTTTTTTATATATAGGTCTAGTGATAAGGTGAAATACGAATGATATTTGAAAAGAACCTGTTTCGAATCACAGATCGTCTTTAAAGTACTTTTAAAGTTCTTTTGGCGAGTTAGGGAAAAATGTTGAGAATAAATATTTAGGTGCTCACGCACGCAGTCCCGATAAACCGAAACACTTTTAATTTATTTTTTTGGATGGGCTACGGTAAGCGCAATCGCCGCTCGGCTCCGTTCGGGACGATAGAAGAGCGGCGCACGGCCCCGTAACCCACCCGTGACATGTCGCCTTCGTCATTGGACCGACCACCGGTGCAGGGTGTCTTGTCGTCAGTTGTCGGCCCGACGGAATAACCCTGAGGAGTACCCTCTCCTCGACCGACGTCCCCCCGCTGTTCGGGGATATCGGTCATCGTCGCGAGGTCGACCTCTCGAAAAACAGGCACCTTAAAGTGATCTAGTCAACATTTTTACGCGAGCGCACACCGTCATAAATATCAACTAGATAATGCGTTATAATAAAACTATCAACGTATTAAATACCTAATGATTTCTGATATTAACGCGAGTACTGTACATTGTAAGTATAAACTACTTTACGTTTATTATCACGTTTGTATTTGATTTTTGATTGTCCGACGTTTCGAACACTTTGTAGGACTGTCCGCCCGTGAATATGAACGCTGTAGTTTTATTAAATACCTTTTTTCCTATTATATTAATTAGTGTCCCCGTGACCATCTGGTGACGGAGTAAGAATACAATTCACTACTCCCTATATTGCACGTGGATATTATAAAAGACGACTAAGGGATATAATACGCATATAACTTCTATGCAAGAAAAGGAAAACTCGAAATCCATATACCAACTTGTCTGGACAGCACAGTATAGTAATGTCAATTTCTCTCCTATTGTAGAGGAAGCTCGAGCCCAGCAGTGGGACGTATATGAGCTGAAATGATGTTAATAAATGATGAAATATTTACGATGCACGCGCAGACATAATGCGTTATAATAAAACTTTCTATGTATTAGATAACTTTTCTTCTATTATTAATCTCGTTTTTTCTACAAACGTAGGATAACGCGGAGGATAAAATTTTTATAAAGATTTTTATCTTGTTGCGCCAAATAAGTATAATTTCTTACATGCGTACATAAAAGTACACACTCACTTTTTTATCAACTTATCTATCTGCGGGCTAGAAGCATATTGATACCTACGCCTGATGCCTCCCTAGCCGAGTCCGCGGATGACCGGACCGGAGACTTTAGTCCATAGAGGTGAGGGTACCCGATAAGGTATTCCGTTGGGCCGACCACTGAGAACAAGGAACTCGGCACTGGTGGTCGGACCAACGAAGAAGGCGACGTGCACCGTCCTTTCGTCGCCCCGGACTGAATGGATGGCATGTGCGCTGAGCATAGCCAACCCATAAAAAAAGAGGCACCTTCATTATGAAAATTGACGAACAACTTTCTCAAATATCCCTCACAATAGGAGAGCAAATACACTGCTATATCAAGTTACCTAGAGATGGTATAATGCTTAAGATATCGGCTTACTGTGGCGCGAATTTTTTAAAAAGATATCATCATCATCGCAGCCCTCATACGTCCACTCTTGGGCTCGGACCTCCTCCACAATGGAAGGGAATTTGACCTACTATAGCATGCATGTCAGACATGTTGGTATAAGATTTCATTTCGAGTTTTCCATCTCTTCCACAGATGTTATGTGCATATTATATCCCATAGTTGTCTTTTACGACATCCACGGGCAAGATAGGGAGTGGTGAATTGTATTCTTACTACGTCACCACACGGAAAGATAAAAAGATATATATTTAAATAAATAATTGCCCGTATGCTGGGTTAAGAATAGAACGTGTACCTTTTTCCTGTTGACAGATTCAATTTAATTAATTAGTTAAAATACAGCACGCTGCACTAAGGAAATAATTCTTGTATTGCGGGAGACTTAACAAACAAAAAACGGACACAAGTTATATCCAGACTCAGTACAATAATTTTTAGATCGCAAAAAGCGTTGTCCTGGGATTCGAACCCACATACTGGCACGGCAGTTCGGTATATTAATCACTACGCCATCTGTGCAGTCACACACACATACTTTGATTATTATAGTGCTATTTAGTTATTAAGTGCAAACATCTTAAGTCTGATACGTCATCATCATTAAGATGATCATCAGCGTACTGGCTCGTCACTTTCAAGCTTCGTTGACCTTATGACGAGTTAACAATATCATAATGGGGACAACGATGATATATGTAGGTTAAGTACCACATCTTCCGTGTGGTGACGGAGTAAGAATACAATTCACCACTCCCTATCTTGCCCGTGGATGCCGTAAAAGAAGACTAAGGGATATAATACGCATATAACATCTGTGCAAGAGAAGTAAAACTTGAAACAAAACCCTATTCCAACACGTCTGACCAGCGTGGAATAGTAGGTTAATTCCTTCCTATTATGGAGGAGCCCTGAGTGCAACAGTGGAATATATGTAGGCTGAGATGATAATGATGAAGTACCACATGTAATTCTCCCTTGTATTGTCCCATTCTTGAGGACACATAGACTTTCATTCATAATTTCAGCTCATATACATCCCAATGCTGGGCTTGAGCCTCCTCCATAATGAAAGATACAATTTTAACTTTAAAACATTAATAATGAAAACCATATTAAACAGTAACGTCACATATGATTTCTAAGCTTCAAAATTGAGGTTATAAACTATATACCAATAAATCCTATTCGACTATTACTTATTGATGTCATGAAATTAAAATAAAATTTGATAGAAAGCACACCATTACTAGAGCTTAAAAATTAAGCTTAATATTAATTTAGAAATCACTATAAGCTTCCATAATCTATATTGGCCTTTAATATAGATTAATTATTCACAAAGTTTTCGTTAGCTTCCAGAGTTTTATTTCGTGATTAACCGTCTTTCATCTTGCGTGTCATTCAACAATAATTCTTCTGGTCAAATTAGGCACATCAAAAATGGATCAATATTATTTATTGAATAATGCTTACGTCTTTGTGTTGTTAGGTATTTTTAGAATTATAGAATTATTTTTTGTACAATCTTTAACTCACAAATTTTAAATTGACCACGTTGATCAGACGGGTTAGTATTTCTTTTTTCTTATGGGTGGGTTATGGTAAGCGCACGCGCGGTCCATTCACACTAGTGCCGAGTTCCTTGTCCTCAGTGGTCGGCTCGACGGAGTACCCTTTCGGGTACCGTCACCTCTCGACGTCCCTGTCCCGGGACGTCGTCGCGCGGTTAGCCTCTCTGCGGGTGACGGACTAAAGTCCCCAGTCCGGAGACGAGTTGGTATAGGATTTTATTTCGAATTTTCCTTCTCTTGCATAGATGTCATCTGCAATAATCCTTTAGTCTTGTTTTGCGGCACCCACGGGCAAGAGAGGGGGTGGTGAATTGTATTCTTACTCCGTCACGACACGAATCATTACATGTTACATTGTTAATATTATCTTAAATCTTACACAATCAACAACAATTATTTATGGTCAACATTAAGGCCCTATGACCTGGTTTGAAATAAAAATATATAAAATCACTTGCATACACGCAAATACGTTGTATTTAAATATGGCCTGGTTATTAATTAAGTAAATAATTATTATTTAATACGAGTAAATTGGTTCAGTGTTAATTGGCCCTTATAGGCTCAGCTGAACATAGGTGCTAATATTTCTTTTCATTTAAATTTCAATTTCATTTTAATTTCTACCTATCTTGCCCGTGGATATCATAAAAGACGACTAAGGGATGTAATACGCGTATAACATCTTTGCAAGAGAAGGGAAATTCTTAATAAAACCCTATACCAAACTGTCTGACCAGCATGATATAGTAAGTCGATTTCTCTTCCATTGTGGAGGAGGCCCAAGCCCAACAGTGGAGCGTATGTAAGCTGCGATGATGATGTGATGAATCTCAACTTCTATACGTCCCACTGCTAGGCTCGAGTCTCATTCTAAATAAGAGTGAAATTACCCTATTATACCGAATCGAAGTCCGAGTAGTAGCAATTTATTACTGCGCTTCATTCGGTGAGCGAGAGAGCCGGAGGCCCAACTTTCTGAGGGTGTTTGCATGTGGTGGGTTTTCGCGATGCCTTTAGTATCATCGAACCTCATTGCACGTATTCATACTCCCTTCACTTTCTTCGCGGTAGGCAGCGGCCTAGCAAAGGTCCATCAGCGGCGGCAACACTTACCATCAGGTATACTATTTGCTCGTTTGCAATAAAAAAACACCACGCTGGTCATACGGATTAGTATAACATTTTATTTCGAATTTTCCAGCTTTTGCATAGATATTATATATCTGGTTGGTATATTTTCTTTTTATTTTTGCCGAACTTATTTAGATTTATATGAATAAACATGAAAAAATATCAAAAATTATAAAAAGACAATAAATAAGAATACCGGGATTTGATCTCACGCTGTTTGAATGCGACTGTATAATTTCTCAACTGAGATATTGTCACTCTTGACGGCGACGGCGAAATTTGATTTCTCATTCCATTGACATTTTGCGTCATTGTATTAATTAGCTAAAAACACCGACAAAACAACATTTTCTATAAATAAAACCTAGCTAGATCGATTTTTTGGCCCTGAAACATCTAGTATGCTAAATTTCATGAAAATCGTTGGAGCCGTTGCCGAGATCCTGAATATATATACAAGAATTGCTCGTTTAAAGATATAAGATATGCATGTTATCCTTAGTCGTCTTTATGACCCACGGGCAAGATAGATGGTGGTGAATGGTATTCCTACTCCATTACCACACGGACTCTGTCAATCATCAGGTACCAAATACTAGACCATCATCATCTCAGATCATACACGACCCCCTGTTTCGTGCCTTCTCCATAACAGAAGGTATAAGATTCTCTTGGTACAGTATTTTATATCGGGTTATCCATCTTTTACGAAAATATTAATATTATCCTATAGCGATGATTAACGATACTGAAACGTGGTCTCTAAATGTCGGTCTCTTAAAAAAGTTCAAAGTCGCTCAACGTGCTATGGAGAGGGCTATGCGGTATTTTTCCACGCATAAAACCTGGAACATGGAAGTCCGCAGAATTAGCACGTTGAAATGGTAATGGGCAGGCCACATCGCTCGTTGAACCGACAATCGTTGGGGATGAAAGGTTTTTGAGTGGCGACCACTAATCGAACAATGAAGCGTAGAACGATCCCCCACTAGGTAGATTGACGACATTCTTAAAGCCGCAGGGAACCGTTGGATGTAAATGGCGCAAGACCGTTCCGAGTGGCATTCTTGTTTTAAGGCCTATGTCCAGCAGTGGACGTCTGTAGGGTGATGCATGGAATAATAATCATCATTATAATCTCAGCCCATAAACTGTCCCACTGTTGGCCTCGGGCCTCCTCCACTATGGGAGGGAAATTGACCTACTGTACCACGTTGGTCAGACGTATTGGTATAGGGTTTTGTTTAGAGTTCTCATTCTCTTGTATAGATGTTTATGCACATTATATCCCTTAGTCGTCTTTTACGATATCCACGGGGAAGATAGGGAGTGGTGAATTGTATTTTTACTCCGTCACCACACGGAATACTAATAATATAGGTAAAATAAGGTTTCGCTTTTAAATAATTAAACGTAAAACAATCTTAAAATACTTTAATTATAATAAGTAAATATGTCATTTATTTGTTAAGTAAATACTGAAGAGCAGTAATTAAAATTACCAAAGTACTTCATACACGTGCTTCAATTGATAACCCTACTTTTACCGTTAAATATATTTTCTATCTTAATTCTTCATACGTAAGATTCAACTTACCTTGCTACAAGTTTTCAAGAGACTTCTAGTAATTTTCCAAGAACAATAAACCTTGATATAATATGTATAGAGTTTGAAATTGTATGTAATAGAAATAAGAATTTAATAGAGCATACGTCACCGACCTTCGGAATTCCATTCCGTACTAATTTACTTGCTCTGCATGGAGTCTGAGTTGCTAACTAAAACAAACTCCCTAAATTTGGGCTAAATTTGAAAAATCTGAAGTCTTCGTACGTTAGTTTCGTATTTAAAACTTAGTCTATACCAGGTCTAATAAGCATATCTATTACAAATATTATGATAAATTCATAAAATTAATAGATGAAATATAATGCGCACTTAAAATAATATACCATAGCACTAGACAATTTCTCATAAATCGATTACAGTGTCACCTACTGATTTCAATTGTAAATCTCACACAACTGAAACACATTGTATTTCCATAAAAAAAAACTATGTAGAAGGAGTTCAGTTATAAATCCACTTATAAAAAAATTATATATATAAATACTATCAAAAATATTTATTGTAACTTCGTCCTCATGGGTGTGGTGTAAGGCTAAGAATATAAAGTATTAGCAACCCGGTCTCGCTTCGCTTCGGTTTCAGTCGCCTTACCCTCGTAGTTCCCGTTCCCATGGGAATAGTGAGACAAAATATACCCTATGTCTACTCCCTGATCATAGAGTAATACTATATGTCCCTGATATTATAGCTATCCATTGGGAAAGAATTTTTGTAATCGGTACGGTGGGTTAAGCGTGAAAGCGTAACAAACAAACAAACTTGCTTTCGCATTTATAATATTAGTAAGGATTACCAACTTCTCTGTCAAATGTTTCAAATATATGCCATATTTTAAAACGTTATTCGCCCTTATTATATTTTAATTTTTATTTAAGACAACACCCTGCACTAAGGAAATAATCCTTGTATTGCGGGGGACTTTACAAACATATAATTAACGGACACAAATTACATCCAGACTCAGAACAACAATTTGTGGATCGCACAAAGTATTGTCCCGCGTGGGTTTCGAACCCCCGACACTGGCAATGTAGGTCGCTATCTTAACCACTACGCCATCTGTGCAGTCAATGTATATGTTCAATATAGGTCGTTGATAGGCTGAAAAGGATGAAATTAATATACCTTATCAGTTCATGCCAATGCCACACAGTGAGAAGGAAATGAATTATCGTATCACGCTGGTTAGATCTATTGGCATAGGATTTTAAGTCGAATTTTCTTTGTTTTGCGTTAAATATGTATTATATTCTTCAACCGTCTTTTACAACACTAGGAAGGAAACAAGGAAGCAGAATTAATAGCCGTATATTTATGGTAAACATTAGGCAAGGTTTTAACTTAGTACTGGTAACACTAGCTACAAGCAGTCATCTTATTGCAGCGAGCCGTATCGCTCGTATTTATTAATAAGTCGTTTGTAAAATCGAAGTCATAACAAATATTTGTTTTTACCGTCGCTTCAAGTAAATCTCGTGCGGCTTGTGTCGTTCTAATTCCAGCCGTTCGAGATTTACTTCTACCGATGGTAAATTAACTTCTGAAGTTTATTGCTGTGTACTCGTGGTAAAAAGTTTTATATTTTATTTATTTATGTATTTATTACTTTCCGTGTGGTGACAGAGTAGCAATACAATTCGCCACTTCCTGTCCTGCCCGTGGATGTCGTAAAAGACGACTATGTGACTATATGCACATAACATCTGTGCAAGAGAAGGCAAACTCGAAGTGAAACCCTATACCAACATATCTGACTAGCATGGTATAGTAGGTCAAATTCCCTCCCATTGTAGAGGAGGCCCAAGCCCAACAGTGGGACGTATGTGGGCTGCGATGATGATGATGAGATATTTATACGTTTCACCTTCAGCCTTATTAGTCCAATGATAATATGCTACTGTGACTGCGAGGTCCTGAGATCGAATTCTCAGTCAAGCAGAAAGTCTTTTTTTTTGGAAATTGCTCCGATTTTTGATGGTTTTCAATATGTTATTTTATATTATCATTTCAGCCCATAAACATCCCACTAATGAGTTTAAGCTTCTCTTACTATAGGAGAGAAATTTAACCTGCTGTACCACGCTTTTTTCTATGAGGTAACGAAAGAATTCACCAACTTCTATCCTGCCGTGTAGGCGGTAAAAGGCGACTAAGGGGCATAAAATGCATATAAGATCTACTGATATGCAGTAGATGCAAGAGAAGGAAAACTTGAAATAATAACATACCCATCTGGTCAGCGTAGTATAGTAGATAAAGTTCCCTTCAATAATGGGAGCTCGAGTCCTGTAATGTACTACGTATATGGGCCGAAATAAATACCCCGCTATTCAAACGTGTTCTTAGATGATTATGTGTTAAGTTTTTCCATCGCATGGATGTTATGCGCGTAACATATCCCTTAGTCCTCTTTTACGGCACTCACAGACAAAATAGAGGTGGGTCTTACTCAGTCATCACGGATTTTTTTTTTATATCAATCCTGAAATCAAACTGGGTCCGGATAGCAATAATTGGCTCTACCACAAGGTGGTTAAGAATTAATGCGTATGGTGATGTAATAAAATTTTAAAGGACACCACCCCTTCCTTTTTCTTGGATATTGTGTAATAGATTAAGAATACTATTACACATAGCACGAAGAATTAGCACGCTGAAGTGGCAATGGGCAGGCCACATCGCTCGACGAACCGACAACCGCTGGGGCAGAAAGGTTCTCGAGTGGCGACCACGTATCGGACGACGCAGTGTGGGACGCCCCCCCACTAGGTGGACCGATGACCTAGTGAAAGTCGCTGGGCGTCGTTGGATGCAGGCGGCACAGGACCGCTCATTGTGGCGCAACATGAGGGAGGCCTACGTCTAGCAGTGGACGGCGATAGGCTGAAATGATGATGATGATGATGACTATCACATGAGCAAAAGGGTCAGAATAAATAAAGCAAAAGTCGAAATAAATGTCTATATTAACCCCTCTGGCCAAAGTAGTATAAGAAGCTAATTTCAACCATGTGAAAGGAGTTTGGTCCACGATATACATATGAGCTCAGAAAAAGAAGAATTGTATGGTAAGAATGTTGATATATTCGCTCCTCCTCTCAAACATTCGGGCATGTAGAGGCGTTAGGGTTAAACTATGTCAAAGCTCCAAAATTACCGTTTACTGTACACGAAAATTCCGGATCCTAATTCATACCGAAATCACGAGCATACCTCGTTTCATAACATGTTGAGGAACTTTGAGCCTCGTTATGAGGCAAATACATAGAGACCACGTCTCAGTGCCATAAGTCTTGGCTTGTAACATATACTGGTTATACAAATGCTCATAGACATCGGAATGTTAGATGAAAAGATTTTTCTATATTTCTCGTCTAAAATATTGACTGGGCAGATGGCAGAGTGATTTGGGTATCGACCTAACAACGCAGGACAGTTCTTTATTGGACCATAAATGAATGATCTTTTTTTACTTTGTGGTGATGGAATCCACCATCCCCTATCACCATCCCCTATCTTACCTGTGGATGTCGTAAAAGATTTCTAAGTGGCTAAATGCATATTATATTTACGCAAGAGGAGGGCTCGAAATGAAACTCTGTATCAATCCTATCTGACCAGTATAGTAGACCAATTTCCCTTCTATTATGGAGGAAGATCAAGGTCAGAAATGGGTAGTATATGAGCTGTAATGAAGAGTTTGGGTGTTCCTTTGTCCAGGAATTGTATGTATGTTTGTAAAAATACCGTGTTATAAGAATTTAATCCTTGGTGCCTGGTGCACTTATTCTATCCATTTATATTCATTTCTATAGATGTCGTTTTCCGTGTGGTGACGGAGTAAGAATACAATTCCGTACCCCTTGCCCGTGGATGTCATAAAAGACTACTGAGGGATATGATACCAGATAATATCTATGCAAGGGAAGGAAAACTTGACCTAAAAGCTAATGCTAGAACGTCTGACCAGCGTGGTAGACTAGGTCAATTTCTCTCCCAATTGTGGAGGAGGCTCGAGCCCAATAGTGGGACATATATCAGCTGTTATGATGTTGATTTAGTTATTTAAATAGTTTTAGATAATAGTTCTTTGTTGTTTTCCTTATTTATTCACCTTGTACTCGTTTCGTTAAGTTCAAGGTTAGTAATTAAATGCTTCACCAGGAGAGTTTATCGTAATATTTTTCAGTTTATTTAACTCAAACACTATTTTTTATTACGTTTTAATGTATTACTAGTGGTCGCCGAGTGGTTGATAGCAACCATAATTCATTTAAATTTATTTTTCTGCTACACCATTTTCTATTTAACTATATACAAGTATATATGTATACCACCCCTTATCTTACGGGTGTGGTAAAAGGCGACTAATTTAATATGCATATAACATCTATGCAAGACGAGGAAAACTCGAAACAAAACCTTAAACCAACCTGTCTGACCAGCAAGGTATAGTTAGGTCAATTTTCCCTTCCATTGTGAAGGAGGCTCGAGCACAGCAATGGGACGTATGTGAGCTTTGATGATAATAATATCAAGTTGCGATCAATTTCAAGAAATTCAATTTTTTTAAGTGTTACAACACCCATTAGGTCAGCTAGTAAATTAATACGTAATAAAATGCATAGGAATGTAGGAATCTTTATATCAATACATGTAGAAAACTCTTTGTACCCCTTTTTACTAAAATTAGGTGAATGGAGAAGTAGGTATGAAATTTGGTACGGTTGAAGTACTATATACTGAGGAGAAGCTTGCCTATTTTAGCCTCAAATATGAAGCTACTCATACGTGTGGGCATAAGGTTTTATTTGAAGTTTTCCTTTTCTTTCTATTTCAATCCCTTATTCGTTGTAAATAAAACTACTTTACGGATATATATCGCGTTTGTATTTGATTTTTGATTGCCTGCCGTTTAGAATACTTTGCAGCGTTCATGGTCACGGGCGTACTAAGATGTCTCATGTCCAACAAGTCGTCGTTATTACAGAGATTTATAATTATCTATTCGCTTCAGAAATTATTTTTTAAGTTTTGGCCCACATTTTGCCACAAATTAATTGCCAGTACAAGAAGAAAATTATTTCTACAAGGTATATTTAAAAAAAATGGTTCCCCGTATGATAGCTTATGAATAAAATGTGTTTGTTCCAATGTGAGATTTAATTTAATTAAATAGTTAAAAGAAAACATTCTGTACTAATCAAATAATCCTTGTATTGCGGTAGGACTAGACAAACATATAATTACCTGACACAAATTACATTCAGACCCAGGACAACAATTTGGTAATCGTACCAAATGTTATCCTACGCGAGATTCGAACCTGTGAAACTAGTTATAGTGGTTATATAGGTCGATATCTTAACTACTATACCATCTATGCTAACAAACAATTAAAATCAAACTCAATTGTATAACGCAATCAAATTGAATCTATGTTTTATAGAACTCAGTTTTGAGAGCAACTGGTGAGGTTGGCCTAGATTGAAAGTTAACTAAATTAGGATATCCTCTTAGGGAGTCTAGGTATCCCCCCTCAATATGGCGTGGTGCTCGTACATAGGTGTATTGAACTTTTTTAACATTATTATTCTTTTGTTAAAGAGATAGCGTTGTGATAAAAGTATTGATCTGTTATACTGAATATGCACTGTTGGGCTTGAGTCGCCGCCATTATCGGAGGGCAATTGACCTACTATACTACGCTGGTCATACGGGTCGGTTTTATTTTGTTTTCGTTCTCTTGCGAAGATGTTATCAGACATTATTACCTTATGTGGACGTCATAACCAAGTTCAAAGTCACTTAGCGTGCTATGGAGTGAACTATGCTCGGGATTTCTTTGCGAGAAAGAATGCGAGATACGGAATTCCGTTGAAGAATTAATGTAACCGATATAGCACGAATAATTAGCACGCTGAAGTGGTAATGGGCAAGCCACATTGCTCGACGAAACGACAATCGCTGGGGAAGAAAGGTTCTCGAGTGGCGGCTACGTATAGGACGAGGCAGTGTAGAACACCCCGCCACTAGGTGGCTCGTCGACGTGAAGTAGACGTTCTTGAATGCAGGCGATACAGGACTGCATTTTATGGCGAAATATGAGGCAAGCCTACGTCCAGCAGTGGTTGGTGATAGGCTGAACGATGATGAATACTTTCATCGTCTCATCCCATATACGTCTAACGTCCCACCGCTGGGCTCGGCCCTCCTCTATTATGGGAGGAAAATTGAGTTACTATACCACGCTGATCAGACGTGTTAGCATAGGGTTTTGTTTCGAGTTTTCCTTATCTTGCATAGATGTTGTATGCATATTATAATCCCTTAGTCGTCTCTTACGACACCTACGGGTAGGACAGGGGGTGGTGAATTGTATTCTTACTCCGTCACCACAGGGAAGGAAAGATGAATACTTTAGTTGTCTTTTATGATAGCTACGGGCACCATGACGGATTCTACGACACCCTTTTTTCTTCGCGGACGGCGCCACCACTCCGTCCAGGGCGACAGAGGGGCGTAAGCACGCACACCTGCGACCCACCCGAACATCACGTCGCCTTCGTCGTTGGACTGACCACCGGAGCAGGGTTATTTGTCATCAGTGGTCTGCCCGACGGAATACCCCCTAGTCGGGTACCCTCCCATCGACCTCACGCGGTCGGCCTCTTGGCGGGTGATGGACTAAATCCCCGGTCACGTCACCCGCGGCCTCTGTTAGGGCAGCATGAGGCGCAGGTAGTCGCGTCTACACCGCCCCAGTCGCCGGCGGCGGATCGCTTCGTCGAGGCTGCGTTCTTCGCGCGCGCGACTCGCCAACCGATTCCACGAGACTACTGCCTCGCAGAAGGCTGCGACCGCGTCCCAGTTCTGACGCTGTCAAGCATCGCCCTGGCGATGGTCGTCAGCACCGATGATTGCGACGAGTTCACGACGCTGCTCTGCCCAGGCGGCACAAACCTCGAGCGTATGCTGCGCCGTGTCCTCGTCGCAATCGCAATGGTGGCAGGACAGTGTACTCTCCCTCCTAGCGACCGTGTACATGTATTTGGCGAAGCATACATGCCCCGTCAAAACCTGCACCAGTCGGATGGAAAGTACCCCGTGGCGCCGTTTCAGCCACTGCATCAGCACCGGCCGGAAGTCCTCGACGGTCCAGATATACCGAGGCCTCCCCAGCCGGACTGCCCAACGAGCAATGACGTCTCAGCGAGCGTCGACGCGCCAGGCGGTGAGCTCCCTTAAAGAGACCACACCGCCCTTCGCTCGCACCCCTGACACCCGCCAATACAAATTGGCGAGCATTTTCTCCTCCAGCTCCCACGGGGGAGTCCCGGACAACAAGCACGCCGCCTCCGTCGCCACCGTGCAGTATCTGCGGATGGCCCTGATCGCCATAGCCCTCTGTGGTCGCCACTGAGTAGCCCTGAGTCGGGCGGTCAGGGACCTTGCCCACATCGGTGCGCCGTACAAGGCCATCGACCGGATGACCACCGCGTACAGCCGTCGAATTCTACGACACCCTTGGGCAGTGTTAGATTACCAGATTCATTTGGGACAAAACGTAAATTTCGCAGTGTGTCCTGACATAGCTTATTCATAATTAGTAATTGGATAGGAATTAACTAATATTGTGTCTTATTTCAATTTCAGATTGCTCTTCTTCTCGCTGGTATAATGCTACTCAAGAAGTTGATGTCATCCAAGGGTTCGGGTGGTGGAGGCGGCGGCCACGAATCTCAGGGCTGGTCATCTGGAGGCAGCAGCGGGGGTTGGGACAGGCGCGCGATTGATCTAGCATATTCTTCTTACAAAAAGGATTAAGAGAAATTTGAAAACTAGTTGGTTAAAAATATGTTTATTATTAGCTGAACTGAACAGAACGCTCTTCTATTCATATCTAAAAAAAAAATCCTCCTTAAAATCGAACGTAATTACACCTACAGGATTTATTTATTAATCTAAACTCATCAAAATCGATCCAGCCGTTTAGGCAGAGATCATAAAGGACATATCACACACGAACAGAAGAATTATGGATATAATAGAGGCCCCAGAGTTAGAAATATTAGTTGCTGCTTGCTGCGAGCGCGTTTCTTTCTTCACGGTAGGCCTAGGCAGTGGCCTAGTAAAGGTCTTAACCATTAGGTGAGCTGTTTGCTCGTTTAAAATTATAGGCAATTAATAATATTTTTTTGTTTGTACACCCTCCTCGAAAACTACTGTTTAGATCTTAATCAAATTTTTATAGGACCACCTCTGAAATATGCTCTACCAGACAAAAAAAAAAAGAATTATCAAAATCAATTTGTATCATAAAAAAAAATTCGAAGTTCATTTCTTGAAGTCAGTTACATGCACAAATTATTTTCAATTAGGTTAGAACTTATTACTAGTACCATGCAATGTATAATGAATTAATCATTATAATTTTTCTCATTTATGCTAAATATCGAAATGGATTCTCTCAAAAAATCTATTCAATACATATTTTTAACACACTACCAGGAAAAAATTAAATGAACGCTTTAAAATACAATTTTTATTATAACGCTTATATAAGTTATTTATTGTTATTTTTTGTAATTTTTTTAACGCGACACCGTGTTCCATTAGCGTTAAATAACATGTTTTTTTTTTGTGACCCACCTCTTGGGAATACGTGTTGAGTTTTCAAAATTACTTATATATTAGAACTATCCTATCTTGATGGAATGAGGCTATAATCGTCAACAACCCGTTCCTTTATCGTGCGTAAGAATTGATAAGGAATATAAACAAAAGAAGGAAAACTCTAAAGGTAACCTATCCTAATTGGTCAATAGTTTATTACATAAATTTACTTTATCTAGTTGGCCCATTAATAGTAATGAGACTTATAAGGGTAGAAAAAGATGAATAAAGAGGAAAATTTTATTATTCCTGTACTATTACAGAGATTACGTTTAACCAAAAGATTTAAAACTTCATTAACTCTATTGAGCAAAAACTATTACTAGATTCTTAGGGTATTATTGAACGATGAGTGTGGAAGTATCTGACAGAAGGGCAGTACACAATTTTATGCGTCTGTTATATTTTTATTTCTGCCTTTAGATTACTAATACTAATTACTAGTTTTCATTAGAAAGCTAAGGTATAAATTGATGTAATTCATAGCAAATAAATCTTAAGCTCCATTTTTTTTTGGGTCGCCTGTAGTCCAGGGTTACACATAATCATTTGAGACGACAACTTCTTGTGCGTATTCTCATTGCTTTTTGAACTGGTCACGCATACCGTAGCTTTAACTTCAGTAAGCCCTGACAAAACCTTAGCAAAACTTAGCTTTTCCTATCCTTTATAAAGATTTGAATTAATTATATTTGGATTTTAAAGTTATAGAATATGCAATTAATAATGACGACTATATAATATTGAATTTCGTGAAATGATTGATTGATTGATTGAAGTAAAGTCGTTGCGCGCCAAACTATAATTTGTGTCTGACAATATATTGTGTGTTAAACACAAATATATTTAACTGTAATAGGATATTAATTTCATAAGATTTTCCTCTAAAATATATTTCTAAGTTATTTATTTTAATTATAAAGTGCGACTGCTTATTTTTATGTTAATTTATTTATTTAATATGTGTTAATAACGCAATACTCATTATTTTAAGTATTTATTATTTTATTTTTAACGTAATTTTTAATTATTAATTACTTACAATATTGGATACAGCATAACGTTGTTGTAATATTTTTGAAAAATAAATTGAATATTGCAAAAGACTTATTTTACTAGCAATCCGCCCTCACTTCGCTTCGATTTCAGTGGCCTTACCCGCGTGGTTCCCAATCCCGTGGGAATACCTGAATAAAATATAGCCTAAGTTACTCCCTGATATTATAGCTTTCCATTGGTGAAAGAATTTTTAATATCGATCCAGCCGTTTTGAAGATTACCCGGAACAAACAGACAGACAGACAAAAAAATTATAAAATGATTTTTAGGCATATGTATAGTGCAAATAACCGTGTGAGCATGAAAAAAGTCTATTAACATTACAAATAGACTCTCCAATTTTATTTATTGGTATAGATAATTCGTTTAATAAAAAATGCTTTATAAACGCCCGATAGGAAAAGAAGGATAATGTTAGTTTGTGTGTATGTCTCTATGTGACATCTTATCTTCTAAACGAGCGAACCTACCACGATGTGGCTTTATATGTTTGAAAACTGTCATAATCCAGTTGCTAATCATAATTTATGAATATCTGCTCAGGCCATCCAGGTTATTGACTCTTTTTGTTTACGATGTATAAAATTATATATATTTAAAAGATTAAAAAAAGTGACAGCCCGTTGAGTTTCTTGCCGGATCTTCTCAGCTTGTGGCCGCGTTCCGATCCGGTGGTAGATTATTATATTGTATTCAAACAACGTTTAAACTTGACAATATGTAAGTGCCCTTAAGGGGCTTATGCAGAATAAATGATTTGATTTGAACTGCCAAAGGGACATTAACTTTGGACTCATTGGCTTCGCATTAACTAGTTCTGTTAATTTTCCTTAGTGACGAAGAATTGATGCTGTTTTCAATCTCTGACGCAAAAAGTGAGGTGTTATAAGTTTAACATCGATGTCTGTCTATGTGTGTGTCTATGCCTGTCTGTGGCAACAAACATCTTAAACGGATGGACCGATTTCGGTGCGATTTTTTTCATTTGAAAGCCAGTTTCCTTGCTGTGCTATGTTCTTAGCTATATTTGGATAATATCGATCCAGCAATGTAAGAGTTTTAGCTTCAAAATGATGTAATGGCGTAGGTACTCAATTAGGTGCATTACGAGTGCCAGTATAATCGTTAAATGATAATTAATTACGCCCATGACGTGCGGTGTCCCGCAGGGTCGGTCCTCGGACCCACCCTGTGGAACATCGGCTACGACTGGGCGTTGAGGGGGAGCCTCCCGCCCGGGCTGGGCGTGATTTGTTACGCCGACGACACGCTCGTCACAGCCCGCGGTGGGACGCTAGAAGAGGCGGTAAGCCTGGCGACCTCTGGTACCGAGGAGGTCGTCAGGTGGATCGAGGCGCTGGGGTTGAGGGTCGCCCTGGACAAGACAGAGGCCCTCTTGTTCCATGGGCGCACTATGAGCCCTCCCATCGGCGTCTCGATCACCGTCCACTCGGTCGACATCAGCATCCGGGCCCATACGAGGTACTTGGGCCTGGTGCTCGACGGGCGATGGTGGTTCCGGGAGCATTTCCGCAGGCTCGCTCCACGGCTCGTCGGCGCGGCGTCCGCCCTATCGTGGCTTATGCCGAACGTGGGCGGACCGAGCGCTGCGTGCCGACGGCTGTACGCGGGGGTCATCCGGTCGATGGCCCTGTACGGCGCACCGGTGTGGGCGGGGTCCATGACCGCCCGACTTAGGGCCCTTCTGTGGCGACCACAGAGGGTCACGGCGGTCAGGGCCATCCGCGGATACCGCATGGTGGCGACGGAGGCAGCGTGCCTATTGGCCGGGACTCCCCCGTGGGACCTGGAGGCGGAGATGCTCGCCGGACTATATTGGTGGGTGACGGGGGTGCGAGCGGAGGGCGGTGTGGTCTCGTTAAGGGATCTCACCGCCTGGCGCGTCGACGCCCGCCGAGACGTCATTGCCCGTTAGGCAGTCCGGCTGGAGAGGCCTCGGTTCGGGGTGCGAACCGTGGAGACCTTCCGGCCGGTGCTGATGCAGTGGTTGGAGAGGCGGCACGGGGTGCTCTCCTTCCGACTGGTGCAGGTTTTGACGAGGCATGGGTGCTTCGCCAAATACCTGCACAAGGTCGTTAGGAGGGAGAGTACACCGTCCTGCCACCACTGCGATTGCGACGAGGACACGGCGCGCCATACGCTCGAGGCCTGCGAGGCTTGGGCAGTGCAGCGCTGTGAACTTGTCGCAATCATCGGTACGGACCTAACGCTGCCGGCTATCGCTAGGGCGATGGTCGACAGCGTCGGGAATTGGGACGCGGTCGCAGCCTTCTGCGAGACAGTGATCTCGCGGAAGGAGGCGGCGGATCGCCTGCGTGAGGAGCGCAGCCTCGATGAGGAGATCCGCCGTCGGCGACTGGGGCAGCGCAGGTGCAACTATCTGCACCTCATGCCGCCCTAGCCGAGGCCGCGGGTGACGTGACCGTGGATTTGTCCGTCACCCGCCGAGAGGCCGACCGCGTGAGGAAAGACCGACGTCCTCCCCGAGAGGGAGACGTCGGTCGATGGGAGGGTACCCCAATAGGGGGTATTCCGTCGGGCCGACCACTGACGACAAGTTAACGCTGCTCCAGTGGTCGGCCCAACGACGAAGGCGACGTGGTTTTTGGGTGGGTCGCGGGAGTTGCGTGCTTAAGCCCCTCTGTCGCCCCGGACGGAGTGGTGCGGAGGCGCGCCGACCGCCACCCGCGAACAAAAAAAAAAATGACAATTAATTGATAATTCCTGTTGAAGAGAACGTAATACTTTTTTTCGTAAATCAAAGTAAATTCTTGTGATACGCGCGTACACAATCACGAAAAACCGACACCTTGAAGTTGACTAGTTAACATTTTTACCGCACACCGTCGAAATTTTCAACTGGATAATGCATTATAATAAAACTTTCAATGTATTCCTTTTTTCTATTATTAATGTCGTCCTCCGTTGGGAAGGAAAACTCGAAATGAAATCCTATATCAACATGTCTGACCAGCATGGCATAGTAGGTCAAATTCCTTCCCATTATGAAGGAGGCCCGAGCCCAACAGTGGGACGTATATGGGCTTCGATGACGATGATGATGAATGTCGCCCTTCTACAAACGTAGGATAACACGAAGAATATTTTCTTTTTAAACAAATTTTATATTATTTTATCTTGTTAAGTCAATCAAGTACCTATAAACTTCTTACGTGCATACTTAAGTACAGAATCACTAATTTTTTCTAATAAATCCTTTGCTTTGAATCTATTAATATTTGTGTAAAAGGCTCAGTGATCCAACTTTCCATAGTGTCACGGATTCGATTCCCAAAAATATTTTTCGTGTGATTCACAAATATTCGTTTAAAGGTTAGATGTAAATCAATAATTGTGTTTTCATGGGTACTAAATAATTCATCCTACAATAATGAAGACTATTTAATCTTCTTGTAACTGTTTTGGCTATGCAGTTTTAAAACAGCGTCATCTTTTGAGCAAGTTTGAAACAATGTTCTAAATTTTTATTTAATGCCATCTATGTTTTCATTGCAGAAACTTATCAATGAATTTACGTAGGTTATTTCATTGCCTTAAGTTTTATACTAAGAGGATTGCCGTAATCGCTATACTTTGAAATGTATTATAGTTGAGTCGGTGAGCCCTCAGCAGGTTTTGGGCTAACTAAGGTGATGATTATATTTAAGTAATAACACTGCTCATTTTCCGTATGGTGACGGAGTAAGAATACAATTCACCACACCCTTTCTTACCCGTGAGCGTCGTAAAAGACGTCTAAGGGATTGTAGTATGCATACAACATCTATACAACTCGAAATAAAACCCTATACCAACACACCTGACCAGCGTGGTATAGTTGGTGAATATCCCTACCGTTGTGGAGGAGGTTCGAGCCCAGCAGTGGGACGTATAAAAGATGATATGATGGTCATGCTCATGGATTTGTTAGGCCTCTACCTACCGTGAAAATAATGAAGGAAGTTTGAATGTTTGCAATTAGATTAGGTGATACTAAAAGCATTCCCAAAAACCACCACACGCATACACCCTTAGAAAGATGGGCTTTCAGCTCTGTCGTTCATCGAATGAAGTGCAGTAACAAATTGCTGTTACTTAGACGTCGATTTTCTACTCAGTGTGGTAGGTACTACCTCGGACGGACCACCCCGCGGCTATAGACAGATAACAGTTGACTGTGCTCCTATGACATGAAAAGGCTTTCTCAATAATAGTATAAAGACATCACCGCCACGCTCGTCAGAAGTTCGACTATAGTTGGTATTTTAATTTTAAGAAAATACCTATTACTGTTAGGAATGTGACTTGGAAGGAAAAAATTGATTAATAAATAATCGATTTTTCTTCCTTTGAAATAAATCGATTTGCACAAAAATCGATTAATTATTAAACTTTTCTCCAGACAGGATTGTGATAACTTTTTTTTTTTGGGAAATGTGAGGGTGATATTTATTTTCTACATAAATAGAAAACTTTAAATTTAAACACAAAAGCAGATACTAAAATAATCGATTAATTGTAATATAAAAAAAATGATTTATTTTAAATTGATTTTTATAATTTAGATAATCGTATATTACAAAAAAAAAATCGATTATTTTTTCACATCTCTAATTACCATTCCATTCTCTTAGCAGTCGGGCGGTTTTAACGACTTACATAGTATTGTGATACATTGGATTACTAGCCTATATGAACGTCAGCACTATATCCCGCTTGTCAAACGGGTTGGTATAGATTTTTATTTCGAGCATATCTTTTCTTGAATAGATGTTATGTGCATATTATATGGTCGGCAGCATCAGGAATTGGGATGCGGTCGCAGCCTTCTGCGAGGCAGTGATCTCACGGAAGGAGGCGGCGGATCGCCTGCGCGAGGAGCGCAGCCTCGATTAGGTGATCCGCCGCCGGCGACTGGGGCGGGCGGCGTAGGCGCAAATACCTGCGCCTCATGCCGCCCTAGCCGAGGCCGCGGGTGACGTGACCGGGGAATTAGTCTGTCACCCGCCGAGAGGCCGACCGCGTGAGGAAAGACCGACGTCCGAGGTTGGGCGTCGGTCGATGGGAGGGTACCCCAAGTAGAGGGTATTCCGTCGGGCCGACCACTGATGACAAGTAACTCTGCTCCGATGGTCGGCCCATCGACGAAGGCGACGTGCATCGTAGGTGGGTTGCGGGTGTGCGTGCTTGCGCCCCTCTGTCGCCCCGGACGGAGTGGTGCGAGGAGCGCGCCGACCGCAACCCACCCCCAAAAAAAAAAACGTGCGTATTATATCCCTTAGTCGTCTTTTACGACACCCACGCGCAAGAGTGAGGGTGGTGAATCGTATTCTTACTCCGTTATCACTTAGAGAAAGACACGTTTAAGAGATAAAAACTCAGTTATGGCACAACAATTTTGAAAGAGAGAAAAATATTTTGAGTTTGTTGATCGTAAATTCCTACTTGAGAGTTGAAACCGGGAGTCATAGCACGGTATTTCAGTTCTTAACCACTGCACCATTTTTGCAGCTATAGTTGTGGTTAACAACAAATATGTTAGATCAATCAAATCGTATACAACTTTATAATTCAGACAATCAATTCAATTAATGCACGATATTGCAAAATATACGAACATATATTTAGCGCGTGAACGCTTTTCTGAAAAACAAGGTTTATACTTTTTTTATTGCTATTTGCTTTTTACATTGCAAAGGGCGTCGCGCAACCGTATACCGTCCCTATCCCCCCAGGCGACCTTTGGTACCTATTTTAATGAAAGGTGTTTCACACATATTTATTTTGTTGTTGCTACTATAATTGTAAAGCGTAGCGTGTTTTGCCATACGAATTTTTTATTTGATCTGTGTTTTATGTTTGTGGCAAATGGCAATTGTTTACTGAAAGGTCTGCTTGCCGTAGCTACGAGAAGCGGGTCACTCCCTTCCCTCCATTATAGTTAAGGGGAGTGATAGCTGCTTTAGTGGTTAACTCTTGCCGTTTGCAGGATCTAGTCCAGCAATGGTACTTTTTCATTATATTTAAAAATTGTATTACATCATAATTCGAAAGGCATCACACTGGAGCTATTAATAGGCATGTTGTTGTATGTAATGTTATTTAAATAAAACTAATAAATGAATAAAAAGGAGACAATCCCGCTTTGTTGCCGGCTCTTCTCAGTGCGATCGCGTACCAATCCGGTGGTAATTTAAGATAAAATGTAAAAATTACCATATGCAAGTGCCCCTGCGGAGTTTATGCATAATAAATGATTTGAATTTGAATCCTTGACGACCATGGCCAGACTGTTACTCTTTCGGGTACAATCCCCTAACACGCTAGCCAGACGTGTTGATGTAGGATTTTATATCGATTTTAGACAAATTTCTTTTCTTTTTTTATTGAGAATAACGTATAACGTTAAATTTCGTATTATTAGGGTATTTTACTCAAATATGATTCTGCACGGCTTAACCCATTGAAAGTGGCAATGCCTAACATCCAGGCACATTTGAATAAATTAATCACCCTTGATATCCCAGATCGGTCAAGATATTTAGTCATACTGAGTGACCTAAATAGTGGAAATAGCGAATAGCCATTAAAAAAATATGCCTATCTTTGAAGACTATGTATAACACCCATAGACAGAAATTCATTAAAATGGATTTCGCCATTTTGGGGATTTGATTATGCAAATATCAAGAGCTAATACTGCGCAGATGGACAGATGGCGTAGTTATTTTTATTTACATGCTGATGGGCCAACCCCGTAGTGGGTGGCAAATTAATTCATCATACTACTATGGTCAAATAAGTTGATATGGGCTTTTATTTCGAAGTACCCTCTCTAGGAATGATGTTATCTGCTTTCGTTCCTGGTTTTTTACGAAGATCCAAGAAAATTTCGTCCATATGGTAACAGAGTAAGAATACAATTCACCACCCCCATATCTTGCCCGTGGGTGTCGTAAAAAACGACTAAAGGATACAATACGCATATTAAATCTATACAAGAGAAGGAAAACTGGAACAAACCCCTATACCAACACGTCTGACCAGCGTCGTATATTAAGTCAATATCCCTCTCATAGTGGAGGAGTCCCGAGCTCAACATTGGGACAAATATAGGCTAAAATGATAATGATGATAATGAAGAGAAAGGAACGCACGGTTCCAATTGTATTTTTACTCGACGTACACACTTTAGTAACGTATGTTTCCAAATTCCACGCTCACTTTTTAACGACACGAACAATTAGCAAATAAATATGGAAGTAGAACTATTTTCCTTGCGCACGATTCACGAATAGCGGTCACGCATGAAATCAATATATTTATTCATATTTATTCATGCTAATATTTTCCGTGTAGTGACGGAGTAAGAATACAATTCACCACTCCCTATCTTGAACGTGGATGTCGTAACAGACGACTAAGGGATTACAATATGCATACAATTACGTTAGAGATGGAAAACTCGAAATAAAACCTTATACCAACATGTCTGACCAGCATGGTATAGTAGGTCAATTTCCCTCCTATTATGGAGCAGGCTCAAGCCTAACAGTGGGACGTATATGAGCTGAGATGATGATGATGATGAATATTTATAACGTCAATGTATACCCTAATAATTGCCTCCTCGAAACATAGTCATGAAAATATTGTAGCATTCTTGCCTCATCATCATTGTATTTGAGACGAGCTGATGATGACTATTTCCAGCAGCAGTAAAAGCGTCCGGATGCCACGTATCATAGACTTCATTAACTTATTGCCTGATTAGTCAATTTATTTTAGTCTCCCGCATTGCGTAAGAGGATAGTGGAATCAATCTATTTCAAATCCTCCTCTTTAACTTTTCTAAATAAATTTAATGCGGGTTCCATGATATTTAAAAGCATTTTCCTGGGATTGTCTCGCTGTCATCTATGAAAACCATTGTAGATCCTAGCTTACATGGGTTAAAATGGTGGGAGTGTATGGTGAGATTAGTCCCAAAAAAAAGATAACGTAGTGTTTAAGATACCGAGAAATGAGTAATTTAGTTTAAATAAAAGATAAGCTAATTAAACATCATATGTCTTAATAATTATTTAACAACGACGAAATGTCGTAAATTATTATGCTTTTATCACGCTATTGTGGTTTATCTGATGGTAATTACTGTTTATTGCATGCTTAATTAACTGTTATTATAAATGATACTTTTTCCTCGTGGTGACGGAATAAGAATACAATTCGTCCCCCTCTTTTGTCCGTGAGTGTTTTACAAGAAGATAAGGAATATGAAATGCATATAACATCTATGCAATCATCATCATCATCTCAGTTCATCCACGCCTTTCTGCTGGGTTCGAGCCTCCTCTTCAATAGGAAGGAAATTGATCTACTATACTATTCTAGTCAAACATGTTGGTATAAGGTTTTATTGCGAGTTTTCCTTCTCTTGCACGGACGTTATATGCAAATTATATATTTTTGTCGTCTGTTATACATCCATGGCAAGATAAGTGGATGTAGGGTGGTAAATTGTATTCTTATTCCGTCACCAAACGGGAAAAACACAAACTATGCAAAAGAAGGAATATTCGAAATGAAACCTAAAATTAACACGTCTGACAAGCGTATTATAGTCGGTCAATTTCGCGCGAGAGGAACACCTCCACGAGGACACGATCCGCCGCCGGCGACTCGGACAGCGCAAGCGCTAGTACCTGCGCCTGATGCCGCCCTAGCTGGGGTCGCGGGTGATTGGGCGCGGAATTAGTCCGTTACCCGCAGAGAAACCGACCGCGCGACGCCGAGCGACGTCCCGTGACAGGGACGTCGAGAGGAGAAAGAACTCCCTCGGCGTATTTCGTCGGATCGTCCACTGAAGACAAGGAATTCGGCTTCAGTGATCGGTCCAACGACGAAGGCGACGTGCTATGGGTGGGTTACGGGACTGCGCGCCGCCCATATGTCGTATGCCGTATGGTGATGTTTTGGTGATGCCTTTAATATCACCGAGACTCATGGCACGCATTCACACTTCCTTCACTTTCTTCAAGGTAGGCAAAGACCTACCAAAGGTCCATGAGTAATAGTTTCACTTTCCAATCAGGTGTACTTAGCTCGTTCGCCACCGAAAGTTTTGAAAAAAAATCGAAAGCAAATATTGACGCCAATGAACTCTTATATCTTTAAACGAGCAATTCTTGTAAATATATATATTTTCAGGATCTCGGAAACGGCACCAAAGATTTTGATGAAACTTGGCATACTAGAGGATTCGGCTCCAAAAAATCGATCACCGACAAAAATGTTCTTTTGTCGGTGTTTTTAGCAAAACGTTACAATATCATTAGATTTTAAAAGAATATGAATTCAAATTTCGTTCTCAACGTCAAGAGTTACGGTAGCTCAGGTGAGACATTGACCGGTTTTAATTTTAGTTTTTATGTGTGAAACAGCGTCGGATCGAATCTCGGTATTATTATTATTCTCTTTTTGTAATTTTTTATATATTTTTCATTTTTTATTTTTTATTAACCAGGTACCAGTTCCACAAAGAAAATTATTATGATATTAAATGGAATTAATTTATGTTATGTGTAAACTAGCTGTATTTTATTTTATTTTTTTTTTAATGATTTTAAGTTATTGTGAATTTTATTAATAATTTAATTAATTTTAAGTGTATGAATGTAATTGTTATGACCTAAATTTTGTGACTGTATTGTACCTATTTTATTATTACTAATTATATTTTATGGTACCTATGTGTAAACTAGCTGTATTTTATTTGTATGTAATGATTTTAAGTTAGAATGTGAATTTTGTTAAAAATAAATCTAATGTAATTTAATTAATTCCAACGGTATGAATGTAATTATTGTGTGAATGTAATTATGATGACCTAAATTTTGTTATTCTATTGTACCTATTTTATTACTGTGATTATTATTATTTATTTGTTATGAGTCTTATGTTACTTGAAATAAAATTATTATTATTATTATTAATATATCCCTAAATAAATTCTACAAAAATATTCCGAGCGAAGCTCGGTCAACCTGATATTTTGAGTTTAATTAAGACTCAACTTAAAATCTGTCTCATTTACTTTCATAGTGGTGACCATGAATGCACATACCGCAAAAATTCAAACACGTTTTTTTTAGGGCAGGCTGTAGTATTGTCACACCCATCCGATCCATCCGGGGTGACGGAGGTGACAACTGACCTCATAGTCTACACTGAATCTCTCGAACGCTATATGAGTGCGTCACTGGTATATGTCCTTGTAATCAGTAGCTCGTCCGAGATAGTCCACCTCTACCGATTTGAATTACTACTTAAAGGCGATATTCTAAATTATGCCGGGATAGTTCTCAAAATTCTTACCCCTATAAGAAAACTATACCTTGAAGGAATAACGCTAAAGCAAGTTATAGGCTCCATGGTTGTTTCGCTGTCATTTTGAATGACGATTCTTTTGAAATCTTATGTTTACGCGAGTATTACACATTATAAATAAAACAATTTTTACGGATTTTATAGCGTTTGTATTTGATTTTTGATTGCCCGACGTTTGTACACATTTTAGCATTCATGGACACTGGTGGACTAAGATATCTCATATCCAACAAGTCATCGTTATAACAAAGATTTATATCTACCCAAAACAGAATCTGGGGGCACGGGAGTGCCCCCGCCAAGTCGAGCAAAAAAAAGTCGGGCAAAACGCAACACTGCCGTGACATACTTTTCTCGAAGCCATTCAGACCATTTTCGACCCCCTATAACTTCGTTGTGAATAAAACCTGAATTAGAAGCCTGAATTTTTAGTAACCCAGCAGGCATTGTATATACATGACCACTGACGACAAGTTAACGCTGCTCCAGTGGTCGGCCCAACGACGAAGGCGACGTGGTTT
The DNA here is from genome assembly GCA_032191425.1 of Lymantria dispar. Taxonomy (NCBI): domain Eukaryota; kingdom Metazoa; phylum Arthropoda; class Insecta; order Lepidoptera; family Erebidae; genus Lymantria; species Lymantria dispar. The sequence continues at coordinate 22,085,024 of CM063464.1, forward strand.
TTGGGTGGGTCGCGGGAGTTGCGTGCTTAAGCCCCTCTGTCGCCCCGGACGGAGTGGTAAGGAGGAGCGCCGACCGCGACCCACCCACAAAAAAAAAGGCATTGTATATACATTGTATATTTCAAATTTCATTCAATTTGAACCAATAGTTTAAGAATTATAACTAGTCAAAATTTCGTAATTTTGTCACTCACTGACTGACTGACCGATCATCAATATTAAAGAGGTACTTCTAGCAGACATAGAAGCTTCAAATTTAAAATACAATTAGCCTTTAATGTATATATGAAGGAAAAATTATAAAACATTGTATTTTTCGTCCAGTTTCCGAGATACACTAATTGCATAAATAATTTTGTAAACCCATATAAATATATAGGATTACAAAGTTACATCGTAAAAACCGGCTAAAGGCAGCGCAGATGGTGTAGTGGTTAAGATACCGACGTACCGTGCCAATATCGCGGGTTCGAATCCCATGCAAGACAACACCTTGTACGATCCACAAATTGTTGTTCCGAGACTCAATGTAATTTGTGTCGGTTAATTATATGTTCTTTCCGTGTGGTGACGAAGTAAGAATACAATTCACCACTCTCTATCTTACCCGTGAATGTCGTATAAGACGAATATGGGATATAATATGCACATACCATCTGTGCAAGAGAAGGAAAACTCGAAATGAAACCCTATATCAACATGTCTCTATAAGAAGTTGTTAGGTTAGCTATTTACGTAATAACTTAAGAAGAAAGGTCCCTTAAGCATGGACTGAATGAGTTAACCGACTTGGTATAACATGGATCTCACAACTTTTTATGGTAGAAGAACTCAGTTGCGAGGCTTGGCTTTTTTTACAAGTTTTGTTTTTGATGGTATTAGCTATTACATTTTGACCTACATTTTATTACGAATTTATTATCAGTACATAAAAATTGGCCAAGTGCGAGTCGGACTCACGCACGAAGGGTTTCGTACTTATTTACCTAGTCAATGGACTAGGTAAATAAGTGCCTCACTATTGCCATTATCGATATTGAGCAGAAAATCAAATTTGTTGTATGGGAGCCCCCCTTAAGTATTTATTTTATTTTTAATATTTGTTATTATAGCGGCAATAGAAATACATCATTTGTGAAAATTTCAACTGTCTAGCTATCACCGTTCTTGAGATACAGCCTGGTGACAGATGGACGGACGGATCGCGAAGTCTCAGTTTTAGGGTTCCGTTTTTACCCTTTGGGTACGGAACCCTAAAAAATGACGATATAATTCGAAACATCAGGTAATCAAAAATCAAATACAAACGCGATAAAATCCGTAAAAATAGATTTATGTATTTATAATGATAATTCTTTTGTTTGGGACAAGCTACAGTAACCTCGTCACCTATCCCTTTATCACCTTTTTTTTTGGTTGGGCTACGGGCAGCGCACCCGCCGCCCGGATCCGTCCGGGACGGTAGAGGGGCGGCGCGCGTCCCCGTAGTCCACCCATGTAGCACGTCGCCTTTATCTTTCGGCCGACCACCGGTGCAGAGTTCCTTGACTTCAATGGTCGGCCCGAAGGTATACCCCGAGGGAGTACCCTCTGCCATCGGCGTATCGCCGGGACACCGATCGCCGTCGCGAGGCTAACCTCTTCGCGGGTGCCGAATTAAATCCCCGGTCACCCGCAAGCTACAATAACCTCGTCACCTCTTGTAACCTTTTATCGCCATAATTGCAACCATAAAAAGGGTATTTACGAACCCTGCAGTAAGCCCTAATCTATAAACCGCTGTTTCTAACGGTGATCGTGGAATATTATTATTACTGTGGTCAACTGAATCTACAATAGAAGTATATTTAACCTAGATGAATATAATTTATTACAAATAGTTAAGTTTTTAGTAATACGTATTGCCGTGTAGTGACGGAGTAAGAATGCTTTTCATCACTCCCTATCTTGCCCATGGGTGTCGTTAAAGACGCCCTAGGGAATTAATATGCATGTAACAATTGTACAACATGTAACAGGAAAAGGAAAACTTGCTTATAGACTTTTACAAGGCCGCTGCCTACCGTAAAGAAAGTGAAGGCAGTGTGAATGCGTGCATTGAGGCTCGGTGATACTAAAGGCATCACCGAAACCCTCCACACGCAAACACCCTCAGAAAGTTGGGCTTCCGGCTCTCTCGCTCACCGAACGAAGAGCAGTAACAGATTGCTACTACTCAGACGTCGATTTTCTGCGAGAGCATGGTACTACCCCGTTCGGACCGGCCCACGGCTGTAGATAGATAACTGTCGACAGTGTGGTCCTACCACATCATAAAACCAAACCAGCGTGGTATAGGTAGTCAATTTCCCTTCCAATATGGAAGAGGCTGGAGTCCAGTAGTCGGACGTATGTGAGCTGTGATGATTATGTGAGAGCACGAGATTGTCTAGGTATAGACATGTGATGAGGAGGGATGAAAGGCATGTGACAAGGGAGGGTTATCAATATAATTGTAGATGAATGTAAAAGGCGTGGGAGACCCAAAAAGAGATGGATGGATTGGGTGAATGAGGGTATGGATATGAAAGCAGTGAGTGATGATATGACGGCTGATAGGAGGCCATGGAAGCTAAGAACATGTTGTGCCGACCGCACCTCGCGTGGGATGAGGGCAGCAAATGACGATCCTACAGTCATCCTATTTTTTAAATTACCCGTTTACCCGATTTACCCGCCGGTCACCGAGATCAAGGAATTGTTACCAGTGTTCAATCTAATACCGATGTTATCACCGCCCTCATTGAACGCATGCACAATCCCTTTACTTTCTTCACGGTAGGCAACGGTCTAGCACACCGTCATTTCGGTTAACAACCACAACCGGGCCCACATGACGTACTTCGGCCTGGTGCTCGACGAGCATTAATGGTTCCGAGAGAATTTCCGTCGACTTGCTCCGCGGCTTGTCGGCGCGGCGTCCGCCCTTTCTAGGCTGGTGATGAGACGGAAATACAGCTCAGCATACACTCGAAGTGTGTGCCGTGTGGGCAGAGCGGCGCCTTCTGTGAGGCAGTCATCTCAGGGAAGGAGGCGGCGGATAATGCGCGGGAGGAACTTCTCTACAGCGACACGATCCGCCGCCGGTGACTTGGGCGGCGAGAGTACTGAAGGTACGCTCGCCGCTAATGCCGTCCTAGCCGTGGACTAGGGAATAAGCGTCACCTGCAATGAGAATGATCGCGCGAGGAGGAATGGTATCCGAAAGATTGTCTCGCCGGACTGACCACAGATGACAAGGAAATCGGTACCAGTAGTCGGCCCAATGGCGAAGGGGTACTTATTCCGTACCCCGGTGAGGTGAAAAGCCAAGCCCGCCCTTGCGTCGCCGCTGACGAAATGGATGGCGTGCTGACCATAGTTCGCTCACTGCGAATAAAAAGTGGTTGATGTTATTTTTAACCGACTTCTAAAAAAGGAGAAGGTTCTCAATTCGGATGTTTGTATTTTTTTTTTATGTTTATTCGCGCATAAAGCCGTCGCTTACCAACCGATTTGAAAATTTATTTTCGTTGGAAATTGTATACTTCCCAAATGGTCCCATGAAAATTTTATCGAAATCGGACAAGCGGTTTTTGAAAAATCAACAAAAATTTAAAAATGTATCTACGTTGTCTATATTAACTATCTTTTCGTTTACTCTGCATTGCGTTTTGAAGTCAGATTTTATTTTTGTAAAAAAATATTTTTTCTTGTTATTCCGTCAACACAGCGGAAAGGGAAATTATATTATTCAATGATGTTAAAGGGCAAATGCTTTATGGTGTAATTGATACTACCGATGCTCGTTAAACTTGAAAGCCTACTATAATATAATATCAATTATGAATAATAAAAACGATACTATAAAACTATCTTCATATTTTCTTTATAACACAATCTCAGACTATATAAGTCCCGCTCTTGGGATAGGGCTTCATCTAGGAAAAAGAATTTACCTAGCATTTCGAGCTGGTCAGATGTCCAACACATCTATAGAGTTTTATGTCGAGTTTTCTTTCTCTTGCATATACGTATTCTGCGTATTATATCTCTTAGTTATCTTTTACGACAGTTATTGCGTAATGTAAGGCGTGGTAACCTTAATTCTTACTCCCTCACCATCATCATCATCATCTTGACCTTATCCCAATTACTTAGGGTCGAACAAATATGTCGTTTTCTTCCATACGATCCTATCAGACGTCATCTTTGCAGTCACTCCCAGACTACTAACCATGTCATGCCTCACGCAGTCCATCCATCTTTTCCTCGATCTCCCTTTAACTCTAAAGCCTTCAACATTCATACCCAAAACTTTTCTCACAACTTTACTTTCATACCGCCTCATCAAACGTCCATATCATGTCAGCCGTTCACTGCTTAACTTTTCCGTCACTGGCACAACTTTCAAACTTCCTCTAATGTGTTCATTTCTTATTTTATCCATCCTTGTCTCACACCACACATCCATCTCAACATTCGCATCTCCGCTACATGCAATCGTCTTTCATCCGTCGCTTTTATCGCCTAACATGCTAATCCATACAGTACAGCACTCTTACAGTCCACAGTTCTTACTCCGTCTCCATACGAAAAATATTAATAATTTACAACCCACAACCTTTTTTATAGAGTCTACCCTATGGCCTGGATCCATCCTAATCAACCTATCCGGGGCGGCGGCAGGGCGGCGGCCCATAAACTAACGTATTCCCTTCCCATAGCCGTTGAACCGACCTCTGGTAACGATCCTGACATCCGTAGCCATTCCGACTGGTTACCCTTTCCGGTACCAACCCCTTCGACGCTCCCGCAACAAAAACAATGTGGCCGGGACGGCGACCTCATGCCGTCAATTTCTCTGCGGATGGCTGATGCGGATTACTAGTCCTTGGTTAATCCACCAGCGACCTCAGCTTGGGTGGAATCAATCCCGGCTAGGTAAAGTTAACGAATATAAATTTCGATTTCGAGTATTGTTCTGTGAGGGAATCGAATCCCTGGCACTTGGCACGGTAGGTTGATCTTTTGACCAATAATCTATTTATGTCAAGCCAATGGCACTTCAGACGTAAATCCTTAGTAATATTATAAAGGCGAAAGTAAGTTTGTTCGCTTGTTTGTTTGTTACGCTTTCACGCTTAAACCACCAAATCGATTCCAAAAATTCTTTCACCAATGAAAAGCTATAATATCAGGGAGTAACATAGGCAATATTTTATCCCGGTATTCCCACGGTAACAGGAACTACGCGGGTAAACGACTGAAACCGAAGCGAAGTGAAAGCGGGTTGCTAGTGTAAGTATAATATTAGACACCCACTTCTACTGCATATTTTTTATTCTCACCTAGACTATGGATAAAAACTGGTCAGGAGACAGTCCATTCGAAGTTAGTTTAAATTTGTAAAATTTAATCATTTCTTTTACATCCATTCAAAGATTGAAACTTAGGATTTAATGATTTGTAATGGCATAATTATATCACCGAATTAACAAAGTAAAATTTAATCTTAAATCATTTTTAACGTGATATCGTCTTATAGGTAAATCAATAAACGTCAGGTCAAATTTTTGAAATCAGTACAGCCGTTTTGAAGATTACCCGGAACAAACAGACAGACAGACTGACAAAAAAAAATAAACTTAAAGTGATTTTTAGGCATATGTATAGTGCAAATAACCGAGTGAGCATGAAAAAGCCTTTTATTTTGACATTACAAACAGACCCTCCAATTTTATTTATTGGTATAGATTTTGAGCATATAAAATAATTAATAATTTCTGTAATACAGCTAATGACTTCAATTAAATTAACTTTTGCACTGCACAGATGGGGTAGTAGTTAAGGTATAGACCTACCGCGCCAGTGTCAGGGGTTCGAATCCCATGCAGGACAACACTTTGTGCGATCCACAAATTGTTGTTCTGAATCTGAATGTAATTTGTGTCCGTTAATTTACACGTTTGTAATCATCGCCATCATCATCGCAGCCCACATACATCCCACTGTTGGGCTCGGGCCTCCTCCACAACTGAATTTAACCTACTCTACCATGCTGGTCAGACATGTTGGTATCCCTATACCATTCGGTTTCATTTCGATTTTTCCATCTCTTGCACAGATCTTACGTGCACATTATATGCCTTAGTCGGCTTTTACGACATCCACGGACAATATAGGAAGTGGTAAATTGTATTCTTACTCCATCACCACACGGACAGTTGTCACATGTAAGGACCTCTGTCGGGATTCGTCTAAAAAAAACATTTTTCAAACAACCGCTTAACAGTCGTTAACTCATATCAACATCTCAATTCAACTGTCATCTATCAAGCCGTATGTCAGCTTCCGACACAGTCGTTACAATACAAAATTACATGACAATCAATAAGAGAAAACTGTATCTAGCTTATTAACCGAAGAACCCACGCGAATACAACACGAGTTTTTCATTTCGGCAACTTTTAGTTATATCGGTATTTTGAAGGAAGCCAGTAACGACCGTCCAACCGTGAATATACAGGGAAATGCAACCTCAAATAGCGCTTGTATAAATATATCAACTACAAGTATCTAGTATTCAGTTTTGCGCGAACGCTTGGCACAAAATGATGGTATCAATGATATAATTAATGAAAGTGAAGTGTTTCAAATCAACAAAATGTATCGACAGACTCTATTTGTGATTGGTTTTATCATATTATCAAATGCTGAGCAATATCAAGCATCTTTAAGGGATATTTGGGATAAAGACAGTGAATCTGTGATTGATGTTACTAGTGCTTCAATTGTTATAAAACCTTCCAGTTTTTCTGATCAATATTCGAGAGAAGGTAGAGTACCTTATACGTATCGAAGATATGCATTCAGACCTCGAGCTATTCCAATAAATGAAGAGCCCCAGATTGAAAGGAATAATTTTTACTCCAATTTAAATAAAAGTCAAGTACTTTTCCCTGGTAATTATTTACAAATTGCCAAAGAGAAAGGTAGTAATTCCGATGGGCAGTTCCATTCTAAGGCAATACCATTGATTAGGAGTGATGAATACCAGAAAAGGTCTTTGGATGTGGATGAACCAATCATTGAGAAACCCGAAGGATTTTCAGAAGCATCTGCGTCTAGGAGATCGATATCAGGTAATTTCCATGGTGTATTTAGTAGTATTTAGTTCAATTTAAGCCCTTTTATTTATTGGGCTATCGAAACTTGTATTTAGGAAGGATGATTCCTTCCACTATACACTATTAAAGTCCTTACGCCAGCCTGATGTCAACCCCTTTTAAGAATGTAAATGTTGATCGTATGGCATCGGATAAAGCGGGCACAGGTCGAAGTAAAGCTCCCAGTCGTCTTTTACGACACCCTCGAGTAATATAAGGTTTGGTAATATTCGTAGCCGTTACTACAAACAAAATAGTGTTTAGAATAAAATCTGTCACCACCCCTTACTTCCCGTGGAAGTCTTAAAAACTAAAGGATAATGGTTATCACGACTTGCCTGGCTCATAATACCTACTGCTAACTTGTCTTCTAAGTATGATTTATGTATTTGGATTATTTTCCCTGTTATGAGCAGGCTTATCTTTAATCATCATCTCACATAAGTCCCACTGCTGGGCTCGAGGCTCCTCCATAATGGGAGTGAAACCTCTTATACTACGCTGATCACGCTTTCAGACGAGTTGACATAGAGTTTTAAAACTTTAGTCTGCTTTTACGACATTCACGGGCAAGATAGAGAGTGGTGAATTTGTATTCTTACTCCATCTACTCCATCACCACAAGGAATCTCTAATAGTAGAGTTTAATAAGCTGAAGAGAAGAGTAAGAAAGAGAGATTAGATACAGAAAAAGTATTTACGTGCCCTCTGAAGCACAAAACAAAATTATAATTAATGTCTACATCGGTAGTTGCTACGAATAATAATATGTACTGTTATAATAGCTTATGGAGCTGTTATTATATTCTTCATTGACCGTGGTTAAGCGATAGAGTGTGAAATTATTTGCCATAATAATGAACTGTAAATCGCGATAGCTCAGTGGTGTAAACCAGCGTAACATAGAGGTCTTATTTCCGACTCTCTTGGCTTTTTTTTATAAAAGACACTCGGCAGTGCTGGTCATGGATTAAGAACACAATTCACCACACCTTCCTTTTTTTTTTATATTTTTAAGGGTCGGCTATGGTAAGCGCACACGCGGTCCATTCCGTCCGGGGCGACGAAAGGACGGCGCGCGGGACCATAACCCACGTCGCCTTCGTCGTTGGGCCGACCACTGGAGCAGGGTGACTTGTCGTTAGTTGTCGGCCCGACGGAATACCTTTTCGGGTACCCTCACCTCTCGACCTTCCTTGCCCGTGGATAAGACGACTAAGGAATATAATACACATATAACTTTTATGCAAGAGAAGAAAACTCGAAACAAATCCCTATGAAAACGTGTATTACCCTTTTCTCTTCCATTGTAGACGAGGCCCAAGCCCAACAGTGGGAAGTATATGGGTTAAGATGATAATGATCAGTGCTGTGCTGGCAACTGCAAACATTACCAATACTTACATAGCACGTGGATGTTGTAAAAGACGAATAAGGGCTTTACATCAACCAGAGACTTCGTCTGATTAGGACAGCTTAACAATTAAACGGAAGAAAGGAGGGTTGACGATAAGAGGGCGACCAGTCGGAAAATTTGGCACAATTTTATGCAATATGTACATATAAGGCGTTGGGCGATTGCAATTAGCGTTATAATTATTATAATTACACGGAGGAGTACTGCTGCTCATTATTTTGATGCTTTTTTTTGGGTTGGGTTATGGTCGGCGTATTCCTCGCTCCGCTCCGTCCGGCGCGTAAGCACGCACACGACACGTCGCCTTCGTCGTTGGGCCGATCACCGCAGCAGGTGACTTGACGTCAGTGGTCGGCCCGACGGAATACCCCCTGAGGAGTACCTTCTCTTCGACCGACGTCCCCCACCTCGGGGAGGACGTTGGTCACTATTTTGACCCTTAAGAAGATGTTAGGATTTCCATGTGAAAGAAAAACGTGTTGACATCGTATTTTATCGTCGTCTTTCATAGTATTTCCATGTGATAACGGAGTAAGAATACAATTGAATACTGCTTTTTTTTGCATGTAGGTGTCGTAAAAGATGACTAAGGGATATGCATGTAACATTTATGCAAGAAAAGGAGAACTCGGAATAAAACCCTATACAAACGTATCTAACCCCCTATTTTAGAGGAGGCTCTAGCCCAGCAGTGGGACGTATATGATGTTTAGACTGCCCCAAGAAAGAGGATAACATATTAATAACCATGCTTGTAAGGCGATTTAGCAATCTTAGTTTTCTAAAAGAACGCTGTTGGCCATTCTTCTAGCTCATAGCTGGTTTTTACGACATCCATGGTGAAAGAGTCGATGATAGTATTCCCTACCACACAGTACTATTAGATCACAGTGGTCAAAAAAGGTTTCTGTGATCGCAAAAACTCCCATCTTTTTGCAAAGAAAGCGAAAGTGCCCATAGTTGCCAGTCATGATCAATTAAAAAAACGAAATAAAGATAATTATGTATCCAATCTATTACAAAATCACTTTAAGAAATATATCTTTCATTGAATGGCAAAAGAGTACGACTGCCAATTCGGAAATATGGAGTCGGAATACTGATACAAATATTATATATACAATGGATAAGCCTTTTATTCTATATGACTTGGAAATAGAATATCTCGTCATCCGCTTATATTCCCCTATAAGTTATAAAAATAGTTCTGCTATTTCACCAGGAGAATGATCTACATCAGTTTCCTATGAAACTTATAGCACCATCTGCAATCGTCTGCAATCATCTACGTAGGAAGAGCCCCTTATTTTTATGTCGTCACCACAGGGAAAGTGTAATATGATTATATTGGACTAGTATAATAACGGGTTAAGAATATAATGTCACCATCCCTGTCCCTTGAAAATCGTAAATATCGGCTATGGTTCACCAGGAAAAAGACAGTTGCAATCTCCAGCGATACCCTTATATCAATTGCGATCACTAACCCGAAATCCGAAGTGTGATTATTCAGGGTTTCTATGGGGTATCTCTTGTCCAGGAGTAAGTAAACGTTGACAGACTAATAGATAGCTGAGAAAGTAAGAGTATTATGAAACCGGTCATCATTTGTCAAAAGTTTTTGTAAAGAACGAGTTCGTATTCAGTTTTTTAAGACGAACAATTCAAAAAAGTTATGAAATTTTGCAAAAAAAGATCTCTAGCCATTTGTTTTTTTGAACATGTAGTTTCTATATTTTTTGCAATTATGGCGCAGAGATGATGGCGATCGAATTCAAGTTTCTTTTTTTGATAAAAAGATAATATTAAATAATATTACACTTAATGTAACTGATAATGTAATCATTACAAAGTATGAGAAGAGAAGATTATGTATAATTACAAATTAAATATGTAATTTAAACGGCTCTCAACCTAGCACATTATCATCATTTGCCTGCCCTCTTACTCGCTAAGAAGGGTCAGAACAACATATTCTTACCCTCCATTGCATGCAATCATTATCATTGCATCATATCATTGATAGCAATCAACCATCATATCTACACTCATTGCTTTCATACACATATTCTCATTCACACAATCCACCCATATCGTTTCTGATCTTCAATGCTTCTTAGGTCCACATAAAAATCCACATAAAATTTGATAACCCTCTTTGTCACATGCCTTTCGCCCCTCTTCATCACATGTCCATATCAAGACAATCTCTAGCTCCTAATCTTCTCTATCACTGGTGCCACGTTTAGGCTTCCCCTAATATACTTATTTCTTATATTATCTAACCTTGTAACTCCACACATCCATCTTAGCATACGCATCTCTGTAGAACGCACTCTCAACCTAGAATATATATTTAAGGGGTATTCCGTCGGGCCCACCGTTGATGTCAAGTAACCCTGCTCCGGTGGTCGGCCCAACGATGAAGGCGACGTGGTTTTCGGGTGGGTTGCGGGAGTTGCGTGCTTAAGCCCCTCTGTTGCCCCGGACGGAGTGGTGCGGAGGCACGCCGACCGCAGCCCACCCACAAAAAAAAAAACCTAGAATATATTATCATATTTATAATTTTTTTTGCTGTCTAAACAGTTATTTTATACGTATTGTGACGGAGTATGAATATGATTCACCAAACCCTAGATCCATCCACCAGCTCGCGGATGTCATAAAAAATAACTAAGGGATATAATGCGCATGTAAAATCTGTGACAGAGAAGGAATTCGTACGTCCCATTGCTAGGCTCGAGGCTCCTCCACAATGAGAGGGAAATTGATCTTACCTTATGCCATGCTGTTCGTATAGATTCGTAGTTTCTTTTCTCTTGCATAGATGTTATATGCATATTATATCCCTTCCATCCATCCGTCCATCCATCCATCAGCCTACGGACGTCCACTGCTGGACATAGGCCTCCCCCACAAGAATGCCACTCGGAACGGTCCTGTGCCACCTGCATCCAACGGTTCTCTGCGCCTTTGAGAATGTCGTCAGTCCACCTAGTGAGGGGTCGTCCTACGCTGCGCCGTCCGATTCGTGGTCGCCACTCAAGAACCTTTCTTCCCCAACGGTTGTCGTTTCGACGAGCAATGTGGCCTGCCCATTGCCATTTCAACGTGCTAATTCTGCGGGCTATGTCGGTTACACCCGTTCTTCTACGGATTTCCGTGTTCCGGATTTTATCACGTAGGGAAATACCGAGGATATCCCTTAGCCGTCTTTTATGACATCCACGGGCAAGATAGGTGAATTGTATTCTTATTCCGTCACCACACAGAATTATAACAACAATTGATCAGACTGTATAGTAGGCCAATTTCCCTTCTATTTTGTTCGAGCTTCGAGTCCTGTACTGAAACGTATATGAGCTGAGATGATAATAAATCAATTATTATGACAACAGTGTCCGAGTAGAAAGCTTAATCGCCATTGTTGCTAAATATTATTCAACTAACAATATTATAGAAATTATTTGGCTCCTGTCTGTCGGGGGGATTGCATAGAAACGTGGTCACTAAATGTAGGCCTCATAATAAGGCTCAAAGTCGCTCAACGTGCTATGGAACGGCCTATGCTCGGGATTCCTCTGCGAGATAGAACAGAAATACGGAAATCCGCAGAAGAACGGGTGTAACCGACATAGCACGAAGAATTAGCACGCTGAAGTGGCAATGGGCAGGCCACATCGCTCGAAGAACTGCCAACCGCTGGGGAAGAAAGATTCTCTAGTGGCGACCACGTATTGGACGACGCAGTGTAGGACGCCCTCCCACTAGGTGGACCGACGACCTGGTGAAAGTTGCTGGGCGTCGTTGGATGCAGGCGGCACAGGACCGCACTTTGTGGCGTAACATGAGGGTGGCCTACGTCCAGCAGTGGACGGCGATAGGCTGAAATGATGATGATGATGATCTGTCGGGATACCTAAGTCTAAAAACCATTTTTGTTTCTGTCTATTTATTCAGAGTAATCTTCAAAACGGCTGGGCTGGTACCGGAAAAGTTTTTCTACCAGGTAGCTGTCTATATAAAGAGTAATTAATAGCTATTTTCCCTCTCAGAAAACCCGTATAAAATTTTGCCCGATCAAAATATTCGAAACGTCGGGCAATCAAAAATCAAATACAATGCGATAAAATCCGTATAGTTTTATCTTGTAATAATCGTGTAAACATTAAAAATCATTACATATTAGAGATTTAAGATGCAGTGGCAAAGTGACTGTAACGAAGCGAAGCAAGTGGTGCTTACTAGCTTTACTAATTAATAAAAAAACTTGTGTCGTAAAATTATATATAAATAATGCTTATTCATAGAGCTTTTACCAATATATGTTCGAGTTTTTGTAAGCCTTAAATGAAAGTACGGACAAAAAGATTTCTCCACCTTCAATAACGGTAACGATTGATAAACATTTCTATTTGAAATTCTATTGCTGTAAAAACAATAACAAAAAAATGGCAGCCGTCGCTCAGGACGCATGGCAGATGTGAAACATCGAAATTATAACAAGTAGGTATATATGGATAAAAGAATAGATTACGACAGGATATATGTTAATATGGCATAAAATATTAATAAAATTTTACGATTTTTTTTCCAGAAAAAGATTATTTTTATTCATTTTTTTTTTATAAGACAATACCCTGCACTAAGGATATAATCCTTGTATTGCGGGGGACTTTACAAACATATAATTAACGGACACAAATTACATCCAGACTCAGAACAACAATTTGTGGATCGCACGAAGTGTTGTCCCGCGTGGGATTCGAACCCCCGACACTGGCGCTGTAGGTCGCTATCTTAACCACTACGCCATCTGTGCAGTTCATTAAACATTTATTTTCATTAATATACACTATGGGTACGTGTTTAAGTTAATAATTTATTGTGAGCCTATTAAATGGCGCTGTTCAAAATTCTAAAACAAGTTATGGTTTCATTACACAAATATACATATCCTAGCGTGGCGTTAACGCCACGGCAACGATCAGGTTCACCCTTACCTATGGATGTTTCACATCAAGAATATCGTCATTATCCTGTTCTTATCCCCAACGTGTGGTCGACTCAGTATGTACTCTTCTTTCATAGCACATATTGTAAAAGTTTTGGTAATAGTTTAATGACCGGTCGCCTGCCTGACATAAATTCCCATGAGAATGTAATTGTCGACCAGCAGGCATCAGATGGAATTGGCTCCGGTATAACACTTTTAAGACATCATGAGCAATATAAGATTGAACTACAAAAACATGAACTATGTAAGGGCTGTAATACTTGTAGCTGATATCAAACAAAAATAACAAAAAATATTGTAAAGTAAAAAAGAAAATCTTTAACACCATGGAACTAAAAAGCTTGAAAACAAAAAATAAATCTTTCTGAAAGCTAAAACTAATACCTTTTCTATTTGTAAAATAAAAATCAAAAAACAATACCTTTGCCATGCCTTAGGTAGAAGTTCTTATAAATTAGCTATTAGTTTATACGGACGTTTCACTTCACCGTGTGGTCACAGAATAAGAAAACAATTCACCGCTCCCTATCTTGCCCTTGAATGTCATAAAAGACGACTAAGGGATTAATAGCAGCAATTTTCAAGACATGATCAATATGTTTAGTGTTTTAAAGCATATCTTATACTAATGATATCTGATGTTTACGCGAGCACTATACATTGTAAATAAAACTACTTTTACGGATTATACCGCGTTTGTATTTGATTTATGATTGCCCGACGTTTCGAACACTTTGCTGATAATACTGTGAGCACTTATTGTATAGATTTGACCCACAATAATAATAGTTAAAGATAATTTTATAAATCAAAAATCTTTTAGTAAGACAAAGTAAGCCGCATCTAAAGTTAAAAATTCATTATTAATTTAGCATCATGTCCCCTGAGTTTTCTTGCCGGATCATTCTCAGTGTGGCCGCGTTCCGATCCGGTGGTAGTATATTAGTTTTGTTAGTTTTAAATCAACAAATTGTAACAATAATTGCTACAAATTTAATAATTAATAATTACTAACCATAAATAATATAATTTTTTTCATATAGAATCATTTTCTTCTTACACTGGCAATAAATTTGTACTAAAATGTGGGTCAAAATTTAATAAATTTATAACTAATTTTCTGTATCGGGTAGATAATTATAAATGTCTTTAATAACGATTACTTGTTGGACGTGAGATACCTTAGTCCGCCCGTGACCATGAATGCTGCAAAGTGTTCGAAACGTCGGGCAATCATAAATCAAATACAAACGCGATATAATCCGTAAAAGTAGTTTTATTTACAACATATCTTATACTACTATAAATATGGAATGTAATTCATTTAACTGTCACGCTAATACATTACAACACTTGTGGATTTCTTATGTTGTCTGTAATGGTGTTGGATTCAGATTTTTAATCGTCTGCTGATTGCATATTCGCACTGCTAAATGCTTAGTATCATGCGGAAAATGCTACTGGCTACATATTTGTATCATATCTATTTAGTTTACACTTGATTGTAAAATTTAATATGTAACTGTCTGTGTTCCTAAATAAATAAAAAAAACGCGTATATAATTTATGCAAGGGAAGGAAAATTTTAAACAAATTCCTATAGCAACGTGTCTGACCAATATGGATAGTAAGGTCAATATCCCTCTTATTGTGGAGGAGGCTCGAGCCTAACAGTGGGACGTGTATGAGCTAAAATGATGAAGGGATTAGTAGGCATATAACATCTATACAAGAAAAGGATGTTTTTTTTTTATTGCAAGCGGTGGCAAACGAACAAACAGTACACCTGGTGGTAAGTGTTGCTGCCGCTCATGGACCTTTACAGGGTCGCTGCCTACCGCGAAGAAAGTGAAGGGAGTGTGAATGCGTGCATTGAGGCTCGGTGATACCAAGAGCACCACCAAAACCCTCCATACACAAACACCCTCAGAAAGTTGGGCTTCCGGCTCTCTTGCTCACCGAACGAAGCGCAGTAACAAATTGCTACTACTCAGACGTCGATTTTCTGCTCAGTGTGGTACTACCCCGGACGGACCGGCCCGCGGCTGTAGACAGATAACTGTCGACAGTGTGGTCCTACCACTCTCGTAAATACTCGAAACAAAATCCTATAGCGACCTGTCTGCCCATGGTATAACAAGGTCAGTTTCCCTCTTATTATGGAGAAGGCTTGAACTCAATAATGAGACATATATGAGCCGAGATGATGATGATGATTAACTTCAAAAGGTATTACGTTTTGCTTTTTGTTCCTCAATGCTTTTTGAAGGCGATTTTCTTTTTTACTCATACATATTTTTTTTGATTTGTAGTGAAAGGTCTCCTCATTAGATTGCCGACTTTATGATCATGGGACCACCAGAAAAATATACCCTATTGAACTAAAAATAATTTTCCAAATCGGTCCAAGCATCTTTAAAAAATCAGTGAACATGCATAAAACAAATAAAAGATGCCGACAAATTAAGAAACTCATTTTTTGAAGTCATCTAAAAATAATAACTAACTATTAATTTTGTTCTTTGTATCTTTAAAAACAAGTATGTTTAGAATTTGTATTTTACTTGTTCTTTAAAGAATAAATAATTATTAGTAAAAATCTTATGCAAAGATACAAAGCCTATTATTAATAGCCTAAAGCATTTTTTACCATTAACAACAAATTTAGCATTAATAATGATTTATTTTAATTTTGTATGAAAGTTAAATAATGCCAACGGGTTAACTGTTTATTTTAGGGTTCCTTAACCAAAGCCTCTTCTCTTCATTCATGCATTTGTTCTTTCTTCTATTCATTACTTTTCAAGTCATATACGTCTCACTGCTGGGCTCCCCTCCGCAAAAGATATTGACCTACCACACCGCACTGGTCAGGCAAGTTGGTATTGGGTTTTATTTCCAGTTTTCCTTTACCTGCATAGATGTTATATGCATAGTATCTCCCACGGGCAAGAGAGGAGTTGGTGCATTGTATTCTTACCTCGTCACAGAAATTATACATCGAAAGGTATCTTTTAAGAAGTAGACAGGTAATTTCGTTAAAATACATTTTTTAAATAACACTATGCCCTTGGCGTGGGTTACGATCGGCGCTCTCCTCTCACCACTCCGTCCGGGGCGACAGAGGGGCGTAAGCATGCACACCCGTAACCCACCCGTGACACGTCGCCTTCGTCGTTGAACGGACCGGAGCAGGATGACGTATTGTCAGTGGTCGGCCCGATGGAATACCCCCTGAGGAGTACCCTCTCCTTGACTGATGTCCACTCCTCGGGGAGGATCGGTCTTTCCTCACGCGGTCGGCCTATCGGCGGGTGACGGACTAATTTCCCGGTCCAGTCACCCGCAACACTATGCCCTAAAGAATTCACCCTTTTATTCCGAGGAACAAAAAAATCAACGTCTGAGTATTTGTTACTGCACGGTGTTCAGTGAACAAGAGAAGCAGAAGCCAAACTTTCTGAATTTGTTTGCGTGTGAAGGGTTTTGGTGATGCCTTAAGTATCACCGAACCTCGGTGTATACATTCACACTCCCTTCACTTTCTTCGCGGTAGGCAGCGACCTTGTAAAGGTCCATGAGCGGCAGCAACACTTACCATAAGGTGTACTGTTGGCTCGTTTGCCACTGTTTGCAATAAAACAAAAATTATATATATTCATATATAGTCTTTTTGCTTAAACTGGCAATAAATTTCTATCTAAATGTTGTTCAAATTTCAATAACTAATTCTATAGTAAGTATATATAAATCTCTGTAATAACGATGACTTATTGGACATGAGACATCTTTGTCCGACCGTGACCATGAACCCTGTAAAATGTACGAAACGTCGGACTATCAAATGCGATAAAATACGTAAAATAGTCTTATTTATAGTGATAATAATGATGAATATTTATTCTGGCTAATTGTAGTTTAATGATTTCTGCATAGATTGCGTAGTGGCTGAGGTACTACAGTGTAACTGTCATGGATTCCATTCACATTATTTTTATGAAATGAATGAATGATAGGAATTAATTTATGATCGATCGCCTGGCTGGCGTCAATCCTCCTCCCATGTCAATATTGACCAGATACCAAATAGAGTTGGCCCAAAACTATGATAAGCAACGGTCGAAGAAAGGTTAATGAGCAGCAGTATTACTTACTATAAGGTGTCCTGTTAACTTGTTTACCATCAACAGCAACACATAAATTCTACTTTTACGAAATTTATTGCGTTTGTATTTCATTTCCTGACATTTCGAACAATTTATTGAGCTCACGCTCACAGAAGGGCTCGATCCTTTCGTAATTGTGACGTACTGGCAAGTGTTACGAGTTCGATTCCCATCCAGGATGTATATAACATGCCGAGGCCGCAGGTGACTGGACCGGGTAGTTAGTCCGTCACCCGCCGACAGGCCGACGCTGGGACGTTGCTAATATCATACCCTCTAAATTCTCTAACCGTATCTCTCTCAGTGTGGCCGCGCTCCGATCCAGCGGTAGTATATTAGATTTGCTAGTTTTGCGATTTGTGAGTACTACACATTTTAAATAAAACGACTTTATGGATTTTCTCGCATTTGTATTCGAGTTTCGATTGCCTGACGTTTTTAATCACTACAAATTTAATGTTTAATAATTCCTTTTTTTTTTTTGTGGGTGGGCCGCGGTCGGCGCGCCTCCGCACCACTCCGTCCGGGGCGACAGAGGGGCTTAAGCACGCAACTCCCGCGACCTACCCAAAAACCACGTCGCCTTCGTCGTTGGGCCGACCACTGGAGCAGCGTTAACTTGTCGTCAGTGGTCGGCCCGACGGAATACCCCCTATTGGGGTACCCTCCCATCGACCGACGTCCCCCCCTCGGGGAGGACGTCGGTCTTTCCTCACGCGGTCGGCCTCTCGGCGGGTGACGGACTAATCCCCGGTCAGGTCACCCGCGGCCTCGGCTAGGGCGGCATGAGGCGCAGATAGTTGCGCCTGCGCCGCCCCAGTCGCCGGCGGCGGATCTCCTCATCGAGGCTGCGCTCCTCACGCAGGCGATCCGCCGCCTCCTTCCGCGAGATCACTGTCTCGCAGAAGGCTGCGACCGCGTCCCAATTCCCGACGCTGTCGACCATCGCCCTAGCGATAGCCGGCAGCGTCAGGTCCGTACCGATGATTGCGATGAGTTCACAGCGCTGCACTGCCCAAGCCCCGCAGGCCATGCCCCGTCAAAACCTGCACCAGTCGGAAGGAGAGCACCCCGTGCCGCCTCTCCAACCACTGCATCAGCACCGGCCGGAAGGCCTCCACGGTTCGCACCCCGAACCGAGGCCTCTCCAGCCGGACTGCCCAACGGGCGATGACGTCTCGGCGGGCGTCGACGCGCCAGGTGGTGAGATCCCTTAACGAGACCACACCGCCCTCCGCTCGCACCCCCGTCACCCGCCGATATAGTTCGGCGAGCATCTCCGCCTCCAGGTCCCACGGGGGAGTCCCGGCCAATAGGCACGCTGCCTCCGTCGCCACCGTGCGGTATCCGCGGATGGCCCTGACCGCCGTGACCCTCTGTGGTCGCCACAGAAGGGCCCTAAGTCGGGCGGTCATGGACCCCGCCCACACCGGTGCGCCGTACAGGGCCATCAACCGGATGTTAATAATTCCTAACCAAAATATCTGTAATAACGATGACTTGTTGGACGTGAGACATCTTAGTCCGTCCGTGACCATGAACGCTGCAGTGTTCGGAACGTCGGGCAACCAAATATCAAATACAAACGCGATAAAATCCGTAAAGTAGTTTTATTTAAAATCATTAAAAATAATTGTTTGCTACAAAAGTAAATATCAATCAATTAATCAATTATTAATTGAAAAATAAAATATTTTACGGATGTTATCGCGTTTGTATTTGATTTCAGATTGCTCGACGTTACAAATACTTTTTCAGCATTCATGGTCACGGGGGGATTGTCCGTCTACAACCATAAAAATCCATAAATTTAGTTTTACTTATAATATGTAATACTCGCGTAAACATCAGAAATCATAAACAAAAATACATATAAAATTTAACTGTTGATTTTAAAATGATGACAGAATATATAGGCACTTATACTACACTTAATTTTAAAGAAGGCCATCAATGTTACTATCGTATTGAGAACACGGAGCGTACCATTACCCCCGTTATCGGGGCGTAACTCTCAGTACACTGAATTTCATCAATAATATAACTGGCAATCATTTACGCTGGTATATTATTGATATAGTTTTTATTATAACTGTACTCTCTGATGATGAATATAATTCTTCATCATTAAGGATGGTATAGTAAGGTCAATTTCCCTCCTAATGTGGAGGAGGCTCGAGCCCAATAGTGGGACGTATAAGAGCTGAAATGATGAGGAGCGATGAAGGCTGGCTTCGAGCCCTATCTACATCATCATCATCATCATAGCTCACATATATCCCACCACTGGGCTCAAGCCTCTTCCATAATTGAAGGGATATTGACCTACTATTTTCTGTGTGGTGACGAAGTAAAAATACAATTTACCACTCCCTATCTTGCCCGTGGATGTCGTAAAAGACGACTCTGGAATATAATGCGTATATAATATCAATGCAAGAGAAGGAAAACTCGAAATAAAACCCTATACCAACCTGTCTGATCAGCATAGTATAGTAAGGTCAATTTCCCTCCTATTGTTGTGGGATGTACATGAGCCGAAATGATGTTGATGACCTACTATATCACGCTGGTGTAGGCTTAGGGCTGTATTTCGAGTTTTCCTTTTCTTGTATAGATGTTAAATGAATATTATATTTCTTAGTCGTCTTTTCCTATATCCAGGGGCAAGATAGGGAGAAAACTGTGTTCTAGCTCCGTCACCACACGGAAAATCGTCTAAAATATGAAGGAAATTGATTGGACGTCGGTCAGATAGATTGCTATACAATTTTTGATGTGAAACATCTATAGACGAGGGTGTACCTGATCATCGCGTGGCGATTAACGCCACGCTCCGCGGTTCCATCTTATTTTATCTTTAAATCAAATATCCGGATACATATATTTACATTTTTGTAACGAAACCATAGCGGGATTTAAAATTTTGTACAACGTCATCTAGTTAGCTCAAAATAAATTATTACCTATAATGCATTATTATTATTATATTAATTCCTGTCGTAATCTGTTCTTTTATGCATATATACTTGTACAAAATAATTTCGATGTTTCACATGTGTTAGGCGTCCTGAGCGACGGCTCATTTTTTTATTATGACACCCACTGGTGAGATTGAGAGTGGTGAATTCTATTCTTACTCAGTCACCACACGGAAAAGTTTATGTATTATTACGTACATATCCATCCTATAGACGTCCACTGCATGACATAGGCCTCCCCACGAGAATGCCACGTGGAACGGTCCTGCGCCACTTGCATCCAATTACGCTGCGTCGTCCGATTCGTGGTCGCTACTCAAGAACACTCAACCGTTGTCGGTTCGACGAGTGATGTTGCCTACCCATTGCCATTTCATCGTACTAATTCTGTGAGTTATGTTGGTTACGCTCATTCTTCTACAGATTGCTGTGTACCAGATTTTATCACTTAGAGAAATACCGAGCATAGCCTCTACAGCACGTTAAGCGACTTTGACCGTTTTTTATGAGGTCGACATTTAGAGACCACGTTTCAGTGCATATCTTCTACATATAAGGTGGCGCAAAAATAACCTTCCGATGTTTTTTGGCTGTAATTTAAAAAAAAAAATGAAAAACTTTGATTCTTCTTGTGGATTATTTTTATTTGGTCTTTTAATTTTTTTACATCAAGTCGAGAATATGATGTCATGAATGGCCGCCGCCACAGTTGATTGTCATTTGAGCCCTTATTATGGCATTTTCCATCATTTTGGCCAAAACTTCCGGCGATAGGTCCTCACATTCTTGACGGATATTGTCTTTAAGAGCTGCAAGAGTCTGAGGCTTGTTGACATAAACCCGCGACTTCAAAAAGCCCCACAAAAAGAAGTCTGCAGCGGTCAAATCAGGCGATCTTGCTGGCCTGTGCAAATCGTCAAAACGGGAGATAGTCACCAATATTCCGCGTTCTGGAGCAGTGTAGCGTAACATTGTTTATTAACGTGTATTTCGCATGTATTTACTACACAAATGTCAAAACAGAACTGACATTAGGGGCCAATCGCAAAATTTATAGCATTTTCTGATAGGAGGATTACTTTGCGCCACCTGTTACATATCTTTAATTTCTGATCTATTATTTTTGTTTAGTCAATGAATTTATATTAAAAACGTAAGTAATAATGACCTATTGGACTTGAAAAACCTTATCCCGTCCTTGATTATAAGCGCTGACAATTCTTCGATGCCTCATGAAAGTAAAAATCGAAACAATACAAAATAAGTACAAAAAAGTACAATAGTTTTATTTGAAAACGGCATCTCCATCATTGTGATCTCAGCTCATATACAATGGAAGGACAATTTGGAAAAATGTAATAGTATGGAGATTTTAATCGAGTTTTCTTCCTCATACATTATAGAGGAAGAAATCTCTATAAAAACATTTTTTTTTTATTGCCGATAGTGGCAAACGAGCAGGCAGCACACCTGATGGTAAGTGATACTGCCGCATATGGACCTTTGCAATACCAGGGGCACAGCCAGGCCGTTGCCTACCGTGAAGAAAAAGCTCTTCTTAAACCTCGTTTAAAGAAGGACATGTCATAGCGCTCGGGAAACACAGCAGCAGGTAGTTCATTCCAGAGCCTGTACGTGGGAAACGTTTCCACGTACGTGGGAAAAATTATCGCTGAAAACGTACAGTTGAAGACCATATCATTTCCAGGTGAAATGAATTCACCTCCATACCATCATCAATATTATCTCGACTTCTATATGTCCCACTACTGAACTTGAACCTTCCCCACAATAGGAGGAAATTGACCTTACTATACCAAGCTGGTAAGACGTGTTGTTCTAGGGTTTTGTTTCGAGTATTCCATCTCTTGAATAGATGTTAAATGCGCATTATATCCCTTAGTTGTCTGTTACTACATCCACATTCCACAGGCAAAATAGAGGAGTGGTATTGTCTCCGTCATATTTTTTTATTACTCCGATGAACACGTTCAACTGATATTCTGTGGTGGTCTGGTGACGGAGTAAGAACACAATTCACTTTCTTCCCCGTGGGTGTCGTAAAAGACGACTAAGGTATTATAATATGCATACAATATCTACGTAAGAGAAAAAAGGGAGCCTTCGTTCAGAACTCCTGGCAGATGTAAAACATCGAAATTATTTTGTACAAGTATATATGCATAAAAGAACAGATTACGACAGGAAATAATATGACAAGGTATTAATGTAAAGGCATTAGTATAAAGCAGGTTATAGTTTCGTTACATAAATGTACATATCCAAGCGTGGCGTTAACGCCACGCCAACGATCAGGTTCACTTTCGTCTATAGATGTTTCACATCAAAGACTCGAAATGGAACCCTCTACCAACATGTCTGATCAGCGTGATAGTAGGTCAGTTTCTCTCCTATTATTGAGGAGAGTCAGGCCTAGCAGTAGGACATATATGAGCTGTTATGATGATGACACCGATGGACAAGCGAGGATATGACGAATTGTATTGTTACTCCATCCTTACTAATATTATAAATTCGAAAGTAAGTTAAGCCATTCCGACTGGTTACCCTTTCCGGTAGCAACCCCTTCGACGCTCCCGCAACAAAAACAATGTGGCCGGGACGGCGACCTCACGCCGTCAATTTCTCTGCGGATAGCTTACTAGTCCTCGGTTAATCCACCAGCGACCTTAGCTTGGGTGGAATCAATCCCGGCTAGGTAAAGTTAACGAATATAAATTTCGATTTCGAGTATTGTTCTGTGAGGGAATCTAATCCCTGGCACTTGGCATGGTAGGTTGATCTTTTGACCAATAATCTATTTATGTCAAGCCAATGCCACTTCAGACGTAAATCCTTAGTAATATTATAAAGGCGAAAGTAAGTTTGTTTGTTTGTTTGTTACGCATTCACGTTTAAACCACCGAAACGACAGCAAAAATTCTTTCACCAATGGAAAGCTAAAATATCAGTCGGTAACATACGCTATATTTTATACCGGTATTCCCACAGGAATGGGCACTATGCGGGTAAGGCGGTCGAAACTGAAGCAAAGCGAGGGCGAGTTGCTAGTATAACATATAGGTAGATTGACGCTAATATTAACAATTAAAGAAAATTTACTTAACTAACCATAACAAATATAAACTTTCTTAACAAGAATGCGTTAATACAGTCTATCATATAGATTCTAAATCAGTTGTAATGCTTTGTTTTTTTAAATATGACCATATTTAACATCGTTATGGACATGCAATGCTTCAATATTATCATCAGCTCGTCTGGAATTTTAATAAAAACTTTAACGGATAATAATAATAATGATTGCTGATGTTTACGCGAGTATTACACATTTTAAAGAAAATTACGTACTTTACAGATGAATTTACAATTTATAGTGGTAGGACGCTAGTGGTAGGACCACACTGTCGACAGTTGTCTGTCTACAGCCGCGGGCCGGTCCGTCCGGGGCAGTACCACACTGAGCAGAAAATCGACGTCTGAGTAGTAGTAATTTGTTACTGCGCTTCGTTCGGTGAGCGAGAGAGCCGAAAGCCCAACTTTCTGAGGGTGTTTGCGTGTGGAGGGTTTTGGTGGTGTCTTTGGTATCACCGAGCCTCAATGCATGCATACACACTCCCTTCACTTTCTTCGCGGTAGACAGCGGCCTTGTAAAGGTCCATGAGCGGCAGCAACACTTACTATCAGGTATACTGTTTGCTCGTTTGCCACTGTTTGCAATAAAACAAAAATTATATATATTCATATATAGTCTTTTTGCTTAAACTGTAACGATGACTTATTGGACATGAGACATCTTTGTCCGACCGTGACCATGAACCCTGTAAAATGTATGAAACGTCGGACTATCAAATGCGATAAAATACGTAAAATAGTCTTATTTATTAGTGATAATAATGAACATTTATTCTGGCTAATTGTAATTTAATGATTTCTGCATAGATTGCGTAGTGGTTGAGGTACTACAGTGTAACTGTCATGGATTCCATTCACATTATTTTTATGAAATGAATGAATGATAGGAATTACTTTTATGATCGATCGCCTGGCTGGCGTCAATCCTCCTCCCATGTCATTATTGACCAGATACCAAATAGAGTTGGCCCAAAACTATGTATCTAAATATGAATCATATACGTTTACATTTAATAAAAAAAAATTACACTGATTTTATGTATGTCCGTGTGACTAACACTACTGTAGTATAGAATCAACAATAGTTATGAATTTTCTTTTTTAATAAATCTAGCCACCCATCCTCAATGCGCTTCGATTCCAGCCGCTTTGCCACCGTATTTTAAATCTGGAATATCTCCGGGCCTAGCAACATTACATAGGATTTTTCTGAGAGAAAAAATAACCAAGTTACTCCTTCTATAGACCTGATAGTAAAATATCAAAATCGGTCCGACTATTTTGAAGATTGCTCGGAATAAACAGATTGATAAAAAAATAAACTGCATAGGTGTTGTGCAAATAAAAGCGCTAGCATGAAAAATCCACTGTTTTCAAATTACAAACGCTTCAATTTTATTTATTTGTATAGACGGTAAAAATTGACCAGCTCCCTTCAATGGTATCTATATATAAATACGTGAAGCAAAAACTTTGTACCCCTTTTTATGAAAATTACGTGGATGAATAAGTATTAAATTTGGCACAGTTGAAGTATATAATGAGGAGAAGCGCATAAAACAGAAATTTCATATAATAATGGATTAGAAATGCATTAATTTCATTAAAAGAGGCATTAAACACACTAAAACGCAATCGCTACACACACACACACACGTTTGTGTGAGTGTGTTGCGTAGCAACGCTTATACACTTTTGTTTACGGTTAAAATCTCTGGTCGAAGTGAATGTCAAACAATCATAATTATGATGACAATGTCTAATAGAGATGTGTGCTTATATATTAGTTATTAGTGAAATACAGCTTGCTCAATTTACAATTATACATAAATAAAAGTAAAGAAAATTGTGAAGTAGAAAAATTTATTAAAATGAATTATGGCTAAATTTGGACCACACGCTGACCACTAGTTGCTATAAAATTAACAAAAACATTTTTTATTATTTCAGATATGTTTGGCATAGACGGAGATGATGAAGAAGATTACAGTGAATATGAAGATGAGGACACGAAAGAAGAGGAAAGAAAGAAAGGTATTATCAAGAAACATAAAGCGAAGAAATTGAAAAAATACATGCTACCATTACTACTGGCATACAAATTGAAATATTTCGCTCTGGTGCCTGTATTGATTTCGGGAATGATACTTTTAATAGGAGTGACAGGTTTAGCTGGCTTCTTCTTTGCTTTATTTGCAGCAGTCATGGGTCTTCAGAAAGGTGGATATTAAACAACAACTTCAAACTCCAGATGAGATGAAACTAATAAACGAGTAATAATTTGATTTCTGATGTTTACGCGAGTATTACACATTATAAAACTATATTTACGGATTTTATGATGTTTGTATTTGATTTTTGATTGCCCGACGTTTTTAACACTATCCAATATCAAAAATTACCACTGAAGACAAGGAACTTTACGCCGGTGGTCGGCCCAACAACAAAAAGACGTGCAGCCCACCCCAAAAAACAAAAAAAAAAAAAAAAAAAAAAAGGCGACGTGCTATCAGGTGGGTTACAGGGCAACGCGCTGCCCCTCTGTCGGCCCGAATGGAGCCGGGCGGCGGATGCGCTGACCGTAGTCCACCCAAAAAAGGATCAAAATTAATAATTAATTCTGTAGTGGGTAGATATAAATCTCTTTCATAACGTTGGCATGGTAGACGTAAGATATCTTATTTCGCCCGTGATCAAGAACGCTGAAAAGCATTTGTAACTTCGAGTAATCAAAAATCAAATACAAACGCGTAAAAGGCGTAAAATAGTTTTATAAATAACGTAGAATGATAATTTATTTATTTATAAGATATTAAATCAATAATGGAGTTGGTTTTAAATTTAAATAACAGTCGACGTCTCTCAGTTGCCATTCTTACGAAGCTAACATCATTGAAATCTTGATATCAATTGGTGTAATATTAACAACTTAAATCCACCGAAAATAAGGTCTTACTATTTAATTATAAAGAGAATTTATGGGAACAAAATAAATAGTCTAAATATCTTAAAAAAAACTTGTCCAATATAGTTAATTATAATTCTAATGGATGCCAAAAGCTTTTATTAAAAGCATCGAACTGATTGTCGAGTCCGAAGTTGATTACACCTACCTACCATTACAGTGTCGTGGATTCGAATCCCACGTAGAACAACAGTTTGTGACATCCACAAATTGTTGTTCTGATTCAGGATGTAATTTGTGTCTGTTAATTTTATGTTTGTAAAGTCCCCAGAAATATAAGGATTATTTTTAACACCCATTAAAAAAAATTATAAAGGTCTCTGATCATAGAACATGTATTGCCAGTAAAATGGTATTTTTATCTCTCCCATATTATTCTTAAATAAGCTCGCGCATTGTAAATATAATTAAGTATAGATTAAGTTATTTATTTATTTATTATTAGTGAAAATATTTAATGTAGTTACCAATTGTATAACTTTAATAAATTATGTATTTTATCACTAATATGAAAATTAAACATAGTTTTTTATTTTGACGTCTTTTTCTTTTTTTTTAATCGCAAACGGTGGCAAACGAGCAAACAGTATGCCTGATGATGAGTATTGCTGCCGTTTATGGACCTTTGCAAGGACGCTACCTACCTTTAAGAAATGATGGAAGTATGAATGCGTGCAATGAGGTTCGCTGATACTAAAGGCACTACATGCAAACATCCTCAGAAAGTTGTACTTCCGGCTCTCTCGCTCACCAAACGGAGTGCAGTAACAAATTGCTACTATTCTCTTGTATATTTTCTGTTCAGTGTGGTATAGGGATGATCGATGATCATCGATGTTGAAAGGAAAAACATCGATGTTTTAACATCGATGTTGCTATAGGCAAAACATCGTGACATCGATGTTAACTGTTTTTAACATCGATGTTGAAAGGAAAACATCGATGTTGAAAGGAAAACACATCGATGTTACTAGGAGCAGAACGAAATTTTACTATCGATGTCAAGAATATTCGACAGATGTCCTAAAAAAAAAAGCTCATCTAAAATTGCCTATAAGATTTCACCGATGTCAAAAATATTCGACAGTATTCTTAAAAAAAAAAAAATCTCACCAAAATTTACCTGGACGATTTCTGTAACATCGATGTCAAAAATATTTGACAGATGTCCTAAAAAAAAAAAAGCTCATCAAAATTTGCCACGAAAAATATCGTAACATCGATGTTCGATACTTTTGTAACATAGATGATTTCCCTAACATCGATGTTAGGTGTTCGATAAACATCGAACATCGATGATGTTGGGCTTTCGATGTTAACATCGATGTCAACATCGATGTTTTTCTAACATCGATCATCCCTAGTGTGGTACTACACCGGACGGACCGGCTCGTGGCTGTTGACAGACAACTGCCAACAGTATGCTCCTACCACTATACGTATATTAAAAACACAAAATCTTCTGAAATGTATCAATTAATTCCCTGTGATGACAGAGTAAGAATACAATTCACCATTCCCTGTCTTGCCCGTGGATATCGTAAAAAACGACTAATGGATATGATACGCATATAACATCTATGCAAGAGAAGGAAAGCTCGAAAGAAAACTCTATACCAACTTATCTGACCAGCATAGTATAGTAAAGTCAATTTTCCTTCTATTGTTAAAGAAACTCGAGCTCAACAGTGGGACGTATAGCTAAAATGAAGGTTTATGTGCAGATAACCTATAGTCCATAAAATATAGCTTGATCTCTGTGACAGATGTCAACAAAACCGACGAAGTAAGTTTGAAAGAGCGACATGTTTACAATTTTATTTTGTATCACATATATTTTCATTATATGCATGGCAGTTTTGTTGCAACTGAAGTGCAATATATTATAAATTTAAAAATATTAATATTCATGCCTAAAATGTACCTCATAAGTACTGAAACTCTTAGTAAAGATTTTATAGAAAAATGATACTTACGCACGTACAAGGTACTACTGGACTGAAAATAAAAAAGAGATGGGACAGTCGATATACGTAAATCGATAACCGATCTTTATTAAATTATTCATAAAAGAAATAAACCCAATATAGTACCTATATAAAACTTTCAACATATTTTTTACAATTACATCAGACAGATACATTATAAAATACATAAATTGAATTAAAAAAACATTAAAAAACTACTTTTTGTCTTAGAGTAAATGATAATATTATGTACGCATTCATCATTTCATCATCATTTCAGCCTATTGCCGTCCACTGCTGGACGTAGGCCTCCCTCATATTGCGCCACAATGTGCGGTCCTGTGCCGCCTGCATCCAACGACGCCCAGCAACTTTCACTAGGTCGTCGGTCCACCTAGTGGGGGGGCGTCCTACACTGCGTCGTCCGATGCGTGGTCGCCACTCGAGAACCTTTCTTCCCCAGCGGTTGTCGGTTCGTCGAGCGATGTGGCCTGCCCATTGCCACTTCAGCGTGCTAATTCTTCGTGCTATGTCGGTTACACCCGTTCTTCTGCGGATTTCTGTATTCCGGATTTTATCTCGCAGAGAAATCCCGAGCATAGCCCGTTCCATAGCACGCTGAGCGACTTTGAGCCTTGATATGAGGCCTACATTTAGGGACCACGTTTCCGTGCCGTAAGTCATCACTGGTAACACACACTGGTCGTAGACCTGTGTTTTCAGACACTGAGATATGTTGGACGAGAAGATCCTCTTAAGTTTCCCGAACGCTGCCCAACCGAGTTGGATTCGTCGGCTGATCTCTTTCTCGAAATTGGATCTACCTAACTGGACTGTTTGTCCTAGGTAAACATAGTGATTGACAACTTCGAGAATCGCATTGCCAACTAGGACCGGTACAGGAATGACATGGGTATTTGACATGACTTTCGTCTTGTCCATGTTCATTCGTAGACCCACTAGTTGGGATACCCTGCTGAGATCATTGAGCATAGTGCCAAGGTCCTCCATGGATTCTGCCATAACGACGATATCGTCTGCGAATCGAAGGTGAGTGATGTATTCGCCGTTAATGTTGATGCCGAGTCCAGTCCAGTCTAAGAGCTTGAAGACATCTTCCAGTGCAGTGGTGAACAGTTTCGGAGAGATGACATCTCCCTGTCTCACGCCTTTCTGCAACTGGATCGGTTTCGTACTCTTATCCCGGATACGGACTGACATTGTGGCGTTCCTATACAAACACTTCAGCACTTCGATATAGCGATGGTCGATTTGGCACCGCTGAAGGGACTGCAGCACCGCCCAAGTTTCGACTGAATCAAAGGCTTTCTCATAGTCCACAAACGCTAAGCACAGGGGCCGATTATACTCCTCGGTCTTTTGTATAATCTGCCGAAGCGTGAGGATATGGTCTATGGTGCTATAGCCTTTTCGGAAGCCGGATTGTTCGGGCGTACGCATTATTGTCAATAAACTAAACATGTTTATTCATAAAACAGTCGCAATTGATCGATTTCTCTAACGACTTTAGCTTATTTTGACAAAAAATTATAAATGTTCTAGCAGGAACGCTCCAGTGATGATGACAGTAGTGACATTGACCTTGATTGTACTCCTTTCGAATAATTAAAAGTCTAAAAACAGTTTTTGTTTGATTTAAATGCAAAAAGATTTTCATTGATTGTATTTGAATTATAATAGAAAATCATAATTATACAAATAAAGAGTTTTATCGATAAAAACTACGGACTTCATCGTAAGCGTGACTGCACTAGGGACAACTGTCACAGAGATCAAGCTATATTTTATAGACTATAGATTTATAAGTGCCCATCGAGGTATAGTAGATCAAATGCTCTCCCAGTATGAAGTAGGTATTTTTCATGACATTATCCACCTACGTTAGGGATACCGTGACCAAAAGTGGACATCTATATATATAAAAGAAAGTCGTTTAGTTACACTATTTATAACTCAAGAATGACTTTATCTATTTGGCTGAAAATTGGTGGGGAGGTAGCTTAGAACCAGGAGACGGACGTAGGATACTTTTATCCCGTATTATCGCGTTCCCGTTTCCCGTTCGATAAAATGTCAAAGAAACCTAGTATAACAAAAACGCATTTGATATGTAATAACAAAACGCAAATGACAGCTAAACGTAATTTTATCTATAGTTAAGTATGGTTGAAAATTTGATAATTATAATTTTGTCAGAAATCAATAATTAGTAATTTATATTCTCTTTGAGTCATCATTAACAATGCCGCGACCAAAACGATCGAATCTTATCGGTTCTTCCAGAGACTATATTTTCGAAAATTTAAAACATATTATATTTATAAAAAAAATTACGGCAGTACGAAGTTTGCCGGGTTAGCTGGTAATTGATAGATAAGAATATAATCCTTCACCCATTAAAATCAACTAAAGGTTGTAATAATCCGTGCGGTGACAGATTAAAAATAAAATTCACCACCACCTATTTGTCCATCATCATCATCGCAGTTCACATACTTCTCACTATTGGGCTCCGGTCTCCTCCACAATGGGAGGGAATTTGACCTATTACACTATATTGGTCAGGCATGTTGATATAGAATCTTATTTCGAGTCTTTCTTGTCCATAGGTATGGTAAAAGACGGCTAAATGATATAATATGCATATAACATTATCTTCTTCGTAGTCGTGCTCTTGATTTATCTGAAGGTCGTGTCTAACTCTGTTGGTGATCTTCGGCGGTACTACCCACTAGACTCCGCCACGAGTTTCTATCCTCAGCCAATCGATGAGCAGTGGTGATGGACAGATTATTATATAATATCATGGAAATTTTAAAATAAAACCCTATACCAACCTGTCTGACCAGTGTGGTATAGTAGGACAATTTGTTTTGTATTGTGGGGAAAGCTCCAGCTCACCAGTGGCACGTATAAGAGCTAGGATAGATGGATAGATAGATGGATGGACCAAAGCGGATATCATCACATAGAGAAATGGTAATTTCGAAATAAAATCATATTCCTTCGCCATTGGGCCGACCACCAGTATTGAGTTCCTTGCTGTCCGTGGCTAGCCCGATAGCATCAACACTTCTTGGAAATTTAATACTTGACCAGATAGCCTCAGTCAGGTCGATCTAAAGATCGTAGTCGTCTTTTACGACACCGTAGAACAATGCAAAGTACATTTAACTTGTTCCTTTTAAGATAGTAATATAAATAAAAAAGATATTGAACTTAACCACAAATCAATTTGTTGCAATGATTTTATTTAAATTATAACGCGTTTCATTTATTTGCGACGATTTCTTTAACTATATTTTGTGGTTAAATAAATATATAAATTTTCCGTGTGGTGACGGAGTAAGAATACAATTCACCACCCTTTATCATGCCCATAGGTGTCGTAAAAGACGATTAAGGGATATAATACGTATATAATATCAATGCAAGAGAAGAAAACCTCGAAATAAAACCCTATATCAATACGTCTAACCAGCGTGGTATAGCAGGTCAATTTCACTCCTATTCAAAAGAAGGCTCGAGCCCAATAGTAGGAGGTTTAAGAGCTGAAATGATGATGACGAAATATATCCTTACTAAGATTATAAATGCGAAAGTAAGTTTGTTTGTTTGTTACACTTTTACGCTTAAACCAAAGAACCGATTTCAAAAATTCTTTCACCAATGGAAAGCTATAATATCAGGGAGCAACATAGGCTATATTTTATCCCGGTATTCCCATGGAAATGGAAACTATACTGGTAAGGTGACTGAAACCGAAGCGAAGCGAGGGCGAATTGCTAGTCCTTACTAATATTATAAATGCGAAAGTAAGTTTGTTTGTTTGTTACGCTTTCACGCTTAAACCACAGAACCGATTTCAAAAATTCATCTCTTTCACCAATGGAAAGCTATAATATCAGGGAGTAACATAGGCTATGTTTTATCTATATTTATCTTTATTTCCCACGGGAACGGGAACTAAGTGGGTAAGGCAACTGAAACCGAAGCGAAGCAAAGGCGACTTATATTTATAATATAGCTCCAAGAGAATGGATACACGAAAATAAAACCCTATTTTTAAGGCTATTAAGCTACTAAGTATTTCGACTATTGCACTAAAGTTAACTGCTTGTATCCTTTAGTCCTCTTTGTAATCATCTACTGAAAAGGAAGAGAGTAATAGTCGTTAGTCAACACACGGAAAATCACTATATTTTGATGGCATGGCTATAAAAATTACACTCCATCGAAATAGATTAGGCTAGAAAGCCGTACCTGCGCCTGATGCCGCCATAGCCGAGACCGCAGGTGACTAGACCGGGGAATAGTCTGTCAGTGAATAGTCCGAGAGGTTGACCACGTGAGGGCGTCGGACGTCCTTGGAGAGGCATTCGGGAGAGAGACTACCCGAGAGGGTATCCCAAGACAAACAACTCGGACAAAGAACTCGGTACTGGTGGTCCACCCAATGACGAAGGGGAGGTGAATGCGGTGGGTTATGGGGCCGCGTGACCTCCTTCACAATGAGAGGAGAAACTGACCTATTGTACCATACTGGTGAAACGGGTTGGT
Organism: Lymantria dispar; assembly: GCA_032191425.1. NCBI lineage: Eukaryota > Metazoa > Arthropoda > Insecta > Lepidoptera > Erebidae > Lymantria > Lymantria dispar. The sequence continues at coordinate 22,118,461 of CM063464.1, forward strand.
ATTGGGTTTTATTTAGAGTTTTCCTGTTCTTGTGTAAATGTTTTTGCAATAATCGTATAGTCGTCTTTTACGACACCCATGGGCAAGTAAAATGATAAATTATATTCTTACTCCATCATCACACGTAAAATTAAGTTTATGTATTGGCCTTAATATGAAGCCTTGTCATTAATTTTTATATATATAAATTTTCTGTCCTTATGTTTGTAATTGAACTCCTTCTAAACGGTTGGCCCGATTTTGATGTTTTTGACGTGACAACGTCTTATAATTCGATGGAGCCGGCTGCACGCACGAAAAAAGAACATGATTCATGCGGCGTTACCTCGCTTTGAGGCGGTCCATTTAAGGCTTGAAGTGCAAGCGAGAGCGCGGAACGAGCGACAAAGAGGCACAATCTGCCTCCGCGTTCGGCAGCGTTCGACATCTGTCTCTCTCCTACTTGAGTGAGCGATGCGTCCGCATGGACAGCTGCTATACAATAATACATTTACATGTTTTCGTCAAGTATGAAGTGCAGTGAAAAGTGAATGTGGTGTCAGTTGTTTATAGCAACGATAATTGCGGGATATTAAATATATGTTCAGTGATATATTGTCGAATATTCGACGACGTTGACGTTGTCACGTTCAACTATCGTCAGTAAACCGACTTTACAGACAACCGATTTTTATTTTTTTCTTGTGGCTCTTCCGATGAATATAATAATGGTTTAGATTAATAATATTAATAATTGGAACCACTAGGTGACGCTGCGATCAATTTCAAGGATATATATTACTGTTTTTAATATTTGAACAGAACAACGTCTTTTGGGTCAGCTAGTAAAAATATAAAAAAAAATCATAGTGTTTTTTTATGTAACGCGGTATTTAATTTAAATTAACAGGAATAAAATCACTTTTCTTATAACTTTCATCGTAATAGACGTGGTCTTCGGATTTCGAAGGCACTTGGATGATTTCCACTTGAGTCTTCGTATCATCCTTTCTGTTTTGATAATGGTGGTTGTGTTCGAACATACCCTTGAGACTGAGCACTGATGCCATTACAGTCGAGAAGAAACCCATCATTAAACCTGAAAATAAAACATTAATTTTTTATTTCAAGCTTTTATTGTTGAAGAACTAGGGTGCTTTTTAAGGAAAGGGATTGAAAGGGAGACCTTCTACTTACCCGCAGTTAATCTATAAATTACATCATTATCTTATTTCAGCTCATATATGTCCCACTGTTGGGCTAGAATCACCTACACAAGAGGTGAAATTAACATAAAATTATTAACTATATCACACAAATCAGACGCGTTCATATATATAATTATATATATATATATATATACTAGCAACCTGCCCTCGCTTCGCTTCGGTTTTAGTCACCTTACCCACCTAGTTCCCTTAGAAGGTAAAAATTTACAAATGCTGTTTATTTATTTTTACGTAAGAGAATTTTCCGTGTGATGACGGAATAAGAATACAATTCACCACCCCCTTTCATACTTGTGGCTGTCGTAGGATATGATTAAGGGATTATAATATGCAATCAACAGCTATGCAAGAGAAGAAAATCTTGAAACTAAAACCTTGTTTGACCAACGTGGTATAGTAAGGTCAATTTCCCTCTCATAATGGAGGAGGCTCGAGCCCAACAATGAGACGTATAAGGGACGAAATGATGAGAAAGATGATGAATGAAGAGTATTAATGCAAAATTTAAAGAAAATCGATGAAGAATTTTTTTCTCATACCTACTATAATACTTTCTTAGTTGGTCCCTACGTCACAAACTAAAATTATGTTTCAAATTGCATGCTTCCAGCTTTAGTAGTTTTAGCTCAGCGTTGAGGAGTCAGATAACCAACTTTATAGGTACCTATTTACCCCTTAGAGGGTGAAAATGAAAAAATACTGAAACACGTGTTTTTTTTTTTTATTAAAGAGTGTTTGTCGAGAATTTCATGAAAATCAATGAAGTTTTTTTTTTCTGGCTACGTTGTGGTTTACCCCTTTAGGGGTTGAATTTTGCGCCCGGCGGGAGCTGGACTTCTCCGACATCGGGGGCGTCGAGGCAAGGACCCGCAAAGCCCGGACAGGGGCTCGAATACTCGAGTTCCCTGGGGCCGAGGGCGCGAAGACGGCCGATAGTTTGGCCACGATGCTGAGGGGGCTGTTCGGACTGGAGGATGGAGTCCAAATCGCCAGGCCCGTCAAGTGCGCAGATATGCGCCTCAAGGGTCTGGACGACTCCGTGGCGGTGGATGACATCCGGGAGGCCATTATGGCGCGTACCGGGTGTGCCTCGGACACCGTCCGGATTGGCACCATCCGCCCTGGTCCGGGCGGCGTCGGTGCTGTATGGGTGCAGTGCCCAGTGAAGTCGGTCAAGCAATTGGCCGACTCAGGCAGGCTCCTCGTGGGCTGGAGTTCGGCGCGGGTAACCGTGCTGGAGCCCCGGCCCGCGAGGTGTTATAAGTGCATGGCGGTCGGGCATACCCGACCGACATGCAGGAACTGCTTTGACTGGAGCGCCATCGCGCCATCGCGATGCGGAGCGCGAGGCCGTGCTTTACGAGGGCTACCGCAATGCGCGGTCGGCCTTCAGGCTGGCCGTCCGCTCCGCCAAGGACGTCAGTCGGCAGGAGATGCTGGACGATCTCGACCGTGACCCCTGGGGACGCCCCTATCGCGCGGTGCTGAATAGGCTACGCGCGCGGGGCCCTCCCCTCACCGAGACTCTCCAGCCCGGCCTTCTCACCCGGGTCATCGAGGATCTGTTCCCGCGGCGGGCGGAACACACGCCCCCGGTCATGGCTCCGCCAGACACTGACCGGGAGGCCGACGATGACAGTGTTCCGCCCATCACGGAACCCGAGATGGGGGTGGCGGTGACGCGCATGAGCGCAAAGTCTACCACCCCCGGGCCCGACGGTGTTCCTAACCGTGTGCTGGCCCTGGTCCTCGAACACCTGGGACCCCGCCTCAGGGGGCTGTTCGACGCGTGTTTAGCGTCCTGACGGTTCCCTGGGTGCTGGAAGGAGGGAAGGCTGGTGCTCCTGCCGAAGCCGGGACGGTCTCCGGAGTCGCCGTCGGCCTACAGGCCTATCGTGCTGCTCGATGACACGGGCAAGCTACTGGAAAGGGTGGTAGCTGCCCGCATCGAGCGGCACCTCGTCGGCACGGGGCCCGATCTGTCGGACACCCAGTTTGGGTTTAGGAGGGGTCGTTCGACGATCGCGGCTCTGTTGCGCTGAGGGCCGTGGCGACTGAGGCCGTCACCGGCGGGGGAGTGCTGTTGGTGGTGTCCCTAGACATCGCCAACGCATTCAATAGTCTGCCATTCAGCTGCATCAGGGAGGCGCTCCGGTATCACGGGGTGCCAGTTTACCTGAGGCGGCTAGTGGCTGACTATTTGGAGGGGCGCAGCGTTCTCTGCACCGACCGAGCAGGGGACGTCGTGCGAACGCCCATGACGTGCGGTGTCCCACAGGGGTCGGTCCTCGGACCCACCCTGTGGAACATCGGCTACGACTGGGCGTTGAGGGGGAGCCTCCCGCCCGGGCTGGGCGTGATTTGTTACGCCGACGACACGCTCGTCACAGCCCGCGCTAGAAGAGGCGGTATGCCTGGCGACCTCGGGTACCGAGGAGGTCGTCAGGCGGATCGAGGCGCTGGGGTTGAGGGTTGCCCTGGACAAGACGGAGGCCCTCTTGTTCCATGGGCGCACTATGAGCTCTCCCATCGGCGTTTCGATCACCGTCCACTCGGTCGACATCAGCATCCGGGCCCATATGAGGTACTTGGGCCTGGTGCTCGACGGGCGATGGTGGTTCCGGGAGCATTTTCGCAGGCTCGCTCCGCGGCTCGTCGGCGCGGCGTCCGCCCTATCGTGGCTTATGCCGAACGTGGGCGGACCGAGCGCTGCGTGCCGACGGCTGTACGCGGGGGTCATCCGGTCGATGGCCCTGTACGGCGCACCGGTGTGGGCGGGGTCCATGACCGCCCGACTTAGGGCCCTTCTATGGCGACCACAGAGGGTCACGGCGGTCAGGGCCATCCGCGGATACCGCACGGTGGCGACGGAGGCAGCGTGCCTATTGGCCGGGACTCCCCCGTGGGACCTGGAGGCGGAGATGCTCGCCGGACTATATCGGCGGGTGACGGGGGTGCGAGCGGAGGGCGGTGTGGTCTCGTTAAGGGATCTCACCGCCTGGCGCGTCGACGCCCGCCGAGACGTCATCGCCCGTTTGGCAGTCTGGCTGGAGAGGCCTCGGTTCGGGGTGCGAACCGTGAAGGCCTTCCGGCCGGTGCTGATGCAGTGGTTGGAGAGGCGGCACGGGGTGCTCTCCTTCCGACTGTTGCAGGTTTTGACGGGGCATGGGTGCTTCGCCAAATACCTGCACAAGGTCGTTAGGAGGGAGAGTACACCGTCCTGCCACCACTGCGATTGCGACGAAGACACGGCGCGCCATACGCTCGAGGCCTGCGGGGCTTGGGCAGTGCAGCGCTGTGAACTCGTCGCAATCATCGGTACGGACCTGACGCTGCCGGCTATCGCTAGGGCGATGGTCGACAGCGTCGGGAATTGGGACGCGGTCGCAGCCTTCTGCAAAACAGTGATCTCGCGGAAGGAGGCGGCGGATCGCCTGCGTGAGGAGCGCAGCCTCGATGAGGAGATCCGCCGCCGGCGACTGGGGCGGCGCAGGCGCAACTATCTGCGCCTCATGCCGCCCTAGTCGAGGCCGCGGGTGACGTGACCGGAGATTAGTCCGTCACCCGCCGAGAGGCCGACCGCGTGAGGAGGTCCTCGGGGAGGACGTCGGTCGATGGGAGGGTACCCCAATAGGGGGTATTCCGTCGGGCCGACCACTGACGACAAGTTAACGCTGCTCCAGTGGTTGGCCCAACGACGAAGGCGACGTGGTTTTCGGGTGGGTCGCGGGAGTTGCGTGCTTAAGCCCCTCTGTCGCCCCGGACGGAGAGGCGCGCCGACCGCGGCCCACCCATAAAAAAAAAAAAAAAGGGGTTAAATTTCAAAAAAAAATCCCTTTCTTAGTGGGTTTCTACGTCACGCAAAGAAATTAATGTCAAAATTTCATGTTTCTGGTTTCAGTAGTTTCGGCTCTGTGATAAGTCAAACTGACATCTTTCTATCTATTTTACACCCTTAGATGATAAAAATGGACAAACGCTGAAACACGTGTTTATTTATTTTTATTAAAAAGTATTTGTGCTTAACTGGAAGCCAGTAGCTAAAGATTTATTTTTCTTTCCATACAGACTTTACCGTTGCGTTTCACCCCCTTAGGGGTAGAATTTCAAAAAATTTTTGCTTAGTGGATGCTTACGTCACAAAATGAAACTACTGTCCAAATTTAATTTTTCTAGCTTCAGTAGCTTCGGTTCACCCTGTTCCTTTATATATACTTTATTGTTAATGCTCCCATAACACCCCTTGCAGGGAGAATTTCTTAAAATCCGTTTTTAGCTGACCTCTACTCGATGAAAGGAATATGTCTGCCAAATTTCAAGTCTGTACGCCTTATGGTTCCAGAGACATGGTGATGAGTCAATACATCGCTCGCAAAACCCTCCTCTCCTATATAAATATATAGATATATTACATTTTTTCTACAAACGGTGGCAAACGAGTAGATAGTACCTACACCTAATGTTAAGTGTTGCTGCTGCTCATGGACCTTTGCAAAGTCGCTGCCTACCGCGAAGAAAGTGAATGAAGTGTGAATGCTTGCAATGTTCTGTAATACCAAAGACTTCACTAAAATTCACTACACGCAAACGCCCTCAGAAAGTTATTCTTCCGGCTCTCTCGTTCACCGAATGGAACGGAGTAACAAATTGCTAATATTTGATTTTCTGCTCAGTGTGGTACTACTTAGTTACGACACCCACGGGCAAGAAAGGGGATATTGTCCTTTCTATTACGGAGGAGGGTCGAGCCCATCAATGGCTGGCAACTTTAATCTTGGAATCTAATAAGATAAACTGCAATTGCCAAAATTGTGGCATTTTATCCACACTTATGTGAACGTTTATGAGCTATTGACCATCTGGCCTGGGGGCCAATAGTACCCCAATGCATCTGTCCTTCTAGGACAGTTGGCATTTTATTGTAATAATTTTTAAGACTATATCGGTTACGCTCGTTCTACGGATAACCGTATTCCAGATTTTATCAAAAATACCGAGCACAGCTCTCTCCATAGCACTCAGTGTTTACTTTTACCTAAACGCTTACTAAAAGCTTACCTTTAGCAGAAACGAAAGCAAGTGCCTTTAAGGCAATAGGTATCAGCAAACTCTTTGCAGCTAGCAATCCTAACATCATTGGCATCATGTATTTGCTTTTTAACTTCGGGGATTTATTAGCACCTCGCTTATTCTTTTTTTCATTACTTTTAATCACTTTAAAGACACATTTCTTTCCTTTTCCTATCCGTTTTTCTTCATTTTTTACCGATTTCTTCATAGTTTTCGTTTTTTTCGTATCTAATATGGATTTTGAATTGTCTTTTTTGATTAATCTTGGATTTATATCTGTAAAATATTTTATATTTAATGTTGTTATCCGAAAAAAAATCCGTGTGGTGACGGAGTAATAATACAATTAATCACTCCCTATCTTGCCCGTAGATATCATAAAAGACAACTAAGGGATATAATACGTACGCCTCAACGACGAAGGCGACGTGCTATACGGGTGGGTTACGGGTGTGCGTGATTACGCCTCTCTGTCGCCCCGAGCAGAGTGGTACGAGAAGTACACCGACCGTAACCCAACCCCAAAAAAGAAGGGATATAATAAGCATATAACATCTATGCAAGGGAAGGAAACCTCGAAATGAAACCCTATATGAAACTGTCTGACGGGCGTGGTAGGTCAATTTCCCTCCTATTATGGAGCATGCTCGAGCCCAGCACTGGCGCGTATATGAGCTGTGATGATGATGCTGATGACGATTCGAAAAATTACTAAATATCTATTATGCTTCGTCCATTATGTGAGGGAAATTAACCCAATATACCACGCTAGTCAGACGCATTGGTATAGGATTTCATATCAATTTTTCTATCTCTTGTGTCAGCGCCAGCGCATCTACAGCGTTGCAGCCGCGCTGCTGTCGCTAGGTTTGAGAATCGTAGTATAGTACATAGAAGTACAAGAAACTCTGCTCTACTTGTACAAAAAATACGTGCGCGTATCACTAGTCGATCGATGAATTGATGCGCGGTTGCAGCGTGGGTGTAGCGCTGCAACCGCGCGTTGTTTATTTATTTAGATTTACAATGTAGCGCGGCCGCAGCGCTGCAGACGCGCTGCTACCGCGCGGCACTTTGCGGTAAATTTGAAGGGGCCCTTAGTCGTCTTTTCCGACATCTATGGATAAGAGAGTGTGGTGTATCGTATTCTTACTCCATTACCACATGGTTACTTAGAATCTGAAGGGTTGGAAACGAAGCACAGAGCGGGCGGGTTGCTAGTCTCGTCAGCTCATATACGTCCCGCTGCTGGGCTCGAGCCTCCTCTACAATAGAAGAGAAATTGACCTACTACACCGCGCTGGTCAGACGTGTTGACATAGGATTTTATTTCGAGTTTTCCTTTTTTTGCATAGATGCAATATGCATATGTATCTCTTAGTCGTTTAAGGGGTGGTGAATTGTATTCTTACTCCGTTACCACACGAAATATAAATCATAAAATAAACATACCTTGCAAAGCTCTTGGTGAAAACTTTCCATGGCTCATGATCCACTCCAGTGGTTTAGTCAAATTTTCATTCACATAGTTATTATTGTTAGTTGGGCCGAAGCCGAATACCGTCTCGGTTTTCACTATGCTATAGTTATTTGTATTATCCAGTAATAGGCCACTTGAATACGGTGGCATGTTTTTCTCGACTCTATTGCGAATAATTTTAAAGTTTAATTTTATATAATCACATCTTTTTAGAACTATTCCATTAGAAATTCAGAAATAAAATGATGTATGGAAAATTGTCATAGTCTTTTATATAGACGAATGAGTGCGTTATGTCCTATCAAGCATCACGTTTTAATGGCATTTCTAATTACTATGAAGGCGATGAAAGCGGAAGGTAGTTTTGTTGACCTGGAAGTATGAATCAGGGCAGTTCCGTATGATGATTATTTTTTCGACTCTTTGGGGACTAATCCACCACATTCCCACCACAGTAACTCCTGTAAGACAGGATTCACAACGGTCTCCGTATAAGACACCGAGGTTTGACCCTCAGGCAGTCCCGAGAATTGCTTTTAATTGTCTTGGAATCCGCAACAAATTTAATCAGAAAAAATAAACAGGAAGAGTTGGAAAGATTCCACTTTCCTCCTATGCAAAGCGGGAGATATGAAACAAAGTAGGCTAATAGGCCAACAGGAGGATTTACGACTACGTGAAGCGCAGCCGTACAGCACCATGGGTTAAACAGAGCTTAAGGGACCTGGGATATGTGAGCTTTAGGATTTTATGCAATAGTAGGTAGATATGGCAAAAACGCCTGAATGCACGAAAATTTGCTCGAGTTTCTACAAGGTCCGTATAGTATACTACCCCAGGCGTGACTTGCAGACTGCTTAATATGAGGTCCCGCTCGTTACGCCAGAGAATGTTCTCCTTTGGGAGCTCTCCTTTGGATGCTATCTTTTCAGATATGGCGAGCCGTTTGTTTTATTTTGGAGCCAGTTAAAATTCGTAACAAAATGCCATTCTATTTCATTTCACGAACATGATAGAGAAGGTCCATTTCCTTTCCAATGTGGAGGACATCTGAGCTGAATAGTGGAACGCTTATGAACTGAGAGGGTGATGATGATGATAAAAAAGTATTTCCGAATATATTTAAATAATTGATTCTTATGTATGTCTGTGACTGAACCCCCTAAACAGTTGAACCGATTTTGAAAAAAATACTTATCGTGTAGTTACGGAGTAAGAATACATTATGCTATCCTCTTATCCTTGAGGGTCGTAAAATATGATTAAGGGATAATATCTATGCAAGAGAAGAAAAACTCGAAATGAAAGATTACTAAAGACGTGAATAATAATCAATATAATAACTTGACATTGGCACCAATAGTTCATATTATTGTAGCTCATTGCCATTAAATAAGAAGAAGAATCAAGATGTCAGTCATTTGACATTTGATGACTAAACTAAAAATTTTCCAATATATAGTATTACTCTATGCTAAAAATATAACAAAATGTAAAAATACAATACACAGGGCAATCCTGTGAATGCCGCAATAAAAAATATAATAATAAAAATACAACCCAGTTGAATAACAATATACAATAATAGTTAATAGTCATAATAATATCAAAGACAAACTAATATAGGCAAACGAAATCTCGACAAGCTGACAGCAAATAAATTTAACTTGCCTAGCTTCGTAAGTTGCCAAGTTCCTTGAAATGTTTACCTAAATTTAGCTTTTGGGGGAATCTTGTGAGAGTAAACTTGAAGCAAGTAATACCGAATATATTTTTTTAATATGGTAAGGAAAAGAAAGCGCATGTTTTTAAAAGAGAAAAGACGATTATGTAGAAGATCACAGCAGATGAGAAAAAAGATGGATTTGAGACACAAAAGCATGAAGAACTTGTTTCAAAAGCACACATCTATATGTTTAATTGAGAATAGCATAAAGAAATTTTCTAGAAAGTTCTACATTTTAAAAAATAAAGTTAAATATATAGTTGCAAGTAAATCTCTACCAAAGGAAAGTCTTTTGATATCACAGTTTTACAAGGATTATATTATTCATTGAATTATTATTACTAGAGCAGTAAAAGTATTGATTATTACCATTATTCAGTGTTTCACTACACATTGCTCGATGTAGACCTCCCCTTGTAGGGGATACGTTGACAGACAACGCAGGTATTCATTCTATCTTTTGCTGTCTGTTATTCGACGAAGGCCACCCTCATATTTCGCTCATCGTCATTACTTCAGCCTATATATGTCTCACTGCAGGACTCAGGCTTCCTCTATATTGGGAGGCAAATTGCCTTACTATTTCACGCTGGTCAGACGTGTTACAATAGGGTTTTGTTTCGAGTTTTCCTTCTCTTGCACAGATTTTATATGCTTTTTATGTCCCTTATTCATCTTTTACGACATCCACGTGCAAGATAGGGAGTGATGAATTGTATTCTTACTCCGTCACCACACGATAATGCCATAATCGTCGCGCTTAGCAGGTGGGTTGGCGATCGTAGTGAGGTATAACACGTTCCCCAGGAGAAAGCTACTATCCACTCTCCTGGTGAACCCTTAGCCGATTTTTAAGAGTACCACGGGCAAGCAAACGGTGGTGACAATTGCATTCTTACCTCATCGCTACACGAAGATAGAACTATATTTTAAATTAAACCTTAGTTTTAGTTGCATATACTAACGGAATAAGAATACAATTCACAGATCCCTATCTTGCCCGAGGATGTCGCAAACGACACCTAAGGGATATAATATGCATATAACCTTTATGCAAGAGAAGGAGACCTCGAAATAAAACCCTATACCAACGTGTTTGACCAGCATGGTATAGTAGTTCAAATTCCCTCATATTGGGCAGAAGGCACAAGCCCAGGGATGAGGAGAGAGATTTTTATGGCTGACATTATATTTTAGTTTAAATAAGTGGCCTTTTTTTTCACATCCAGAACTCCTGTTTTGATATACTATGGCCATATGCCATCCTGGTTCCTGGGTGACGAAACCGAAGGCTTGTAATCCTATAATCTACTGTATTGTACCAGTGTGTTAATATTTTGACTGATCTTCTGTATGGAGTCCTTATCGTTGGTAATCTCCAGGTTACATTTTCTAGCATTATCTCCATCGACGCGCTGTCAACAGACAATGTTGTCAGCTCTATCTCTATGGGTGACGGATTGATTTACGGTTCAAGCATATATCCAGAACACTTTTTTTTGGACTGGCTATAGTCTAAACGCATGCCATCTATTCCGTCTGGGGTGATGAAACAGTGGTGCACAGCCCCATAACCGACCAAATTCTTTTCCCTTCACCACTAAGCTGACCACTAGGACCGAGTCCTTAACTTCCGTTGCCAGCCCGGATATAAAATTATCTAAGTAGTGGTATTATATTATTTATTATAATTTGTGACCGCAGCAATAAATACTGGTTATACAACTCTTAAGTATGCCAATGCACTCCGATCGTGTTGTGTAACCAATCGCTTCTCATGAAATTTACAGTATATGATAAAAGTATAGATGTAATCATTAAAATAATTTGTAACTACAATGTCATATTTTTTTTTTTAATTGCCAACGGTGGCAAACGAGTAAGCAGCACACCTGATGGTAAGTGAAACTGCTGCACATGGACCTTTGCAATACCAGGGGCACAGCTAGGCCGCTGCCTACCGTGAAGGAAATACTCTTCTTAAACCTCGTTTAAAGAAGGACATGTCATAGCGCTCGGGAAACACAGCAGCAGGTAGTTCATTCCAGAGCTTGCACGTACGTGGGAGAAATGATCGCTGGAAACGTACTGTTGAAGACCATAACGTTTCCAGGTGAAATGGATGAACCCTGCTACGATGTCGAGTGGTACGTTGGTAGAATGGTGACGGTGGTACCAAGTCAAACAGTTTCTCGGAGCACTCCCCGTGAAAGAGTCGGAAAAAATATGAAATAATACGGATTTTAATGAATTTTTTTATGATTTGTCCGTTATTTCGAACATTTTTCAGAGAGGATATTCCGTGATGGCAATACAAATATGATAAAATCCATAGAAATAGTTTTAATTTGTATTAATAAATTCATATAAGCAAACTAGTAAATTCCCACTTAATCAATTTCAGTTCATATGCATCGCACTACCAGGCTCGAGCCTCCTCCATATTGGGAGAAAAATTGACCTACTATACCACGCTGGTCAGGTAGGTTTTATTTCGAGTTTTACTTCTCTTGCATAGTTGTTATATGCATAGGATATCCCATAGTCACCTTTTACGACACCCACAGGTAAGAGCAAGGCACGGGGTTGGTGAATTGTATTCTTACTCCGTCACCATACGGAAACTTGACAGTAATTTTTCTTGTGAATTTAATTGTTAATCAGACAGCATCGGATATATTTATACCAGTGTGCTTAGCACAAATATTTGTGTCAAAGTATTCGTATCGTCAAATTTGTATGGGATTTGGAATAATCGCCTCTATCGGACTATAGAAGCACTTCTACAAATTCATACAAATAGGTCGGTTGATATAGAATTCTTAGTCGCCTTTAACGAATAACGCGAGGGTTGGTGGCATTCATGGCTAAAATGTTGTGTGGTAACGGCTGTTACCATACAACATTTTACTTCGTTACCATACGGATAATATCTCTGAACATTGCATATACTATATTCATATGTACTGTACAAATAGAAAGTAAGCGATGCCGAGATGGTACAAGTTCATTGTCGCGACCTTGAACGCTGCATTGCAACTGGCTTTGGATCTAATGAAAGCGCACATTATACAACACTTCTGAAAATAATATTTCTCGATGTACATAAGTATCTTAATTTTCGTGGAGTAACGGATTAAGAACCTATCTCACCCATGAGGATCGTAAAAAATTACTAAAAGATATTATACGCAAGTGAAACAAACTTAAAATAAAATCCTGTACCAAATTATCTGACTAGCGTAGATCAATTTTCCTCCTATTCTGGAGGTTCAAGCTTAAACGTGGGGCATATAGCGCCGAGAGAGCGAGAATGAAATGAAATATCGAAATATGGTATTTTTTTTTATTGCCAACAGTGGCAAACGAGCAAGCAACACACCTGATGGTAAGTGATACTGCCGCATCTGGACCTTTGCAATACCAGGGGCACAGCCGGGCCGTTGCCTACCGTGAAGAAAAAACTCTTCTTAAACCTCGTTTAAGGAAGGACATGTCATAGCGCTCGGGCAACACAGCAGCAGGTAGTTCATTCCAAAGCTTGCACGTACGTGGGAGAAATAATCGTTTGAAACGTACAGTTGAAGATCGTAATGTTTCCAGGTGAAATGGATGAACTCTGCTACGATGACGATTGTATTTACTAATACAGAGACTCCGTATAGTGTACCTAATAGTAAAATATTTTTTTGAAGTGGATTTTTTTTAGGTATTTAATAAGCTTGCCTTTTCTGGACGGATGGGGCGGGGTGTCATCATACTGTAGCCTGTTCATCAAAATTAAAAGTATTGCATGAGACTGATTTGTCACGCTTGGCTATATAAAACTCGTTCGAGTAAAGTCGCTCATCAACTTGTCGGCTGGGCCTTACTGGGCCGGCGCTTACTTGACAGGATGCCATGGTAAAGGATTATTGGATTTTGAATCTTATTTTCAAAATATTAGCACAGAAAATTCGTTATATAGTTACAAACAGATTGAGAGATACCACGATGTTTTTGATTTAACGAAGTTTAAAGATTGCTTACATATATATATATATATATATATATATATATATATATATATTATTTTTATTGTATTTCTTTGTATGTCACTGTCTACCGTAAGAAAAGTGACGGGAGTATGAAGGCAACACACGCGTTTGATGGCATCACCAAAATCTATCACACGCAAACGCCCTCAGAAAGTTGAGCAGTCGGCTTTCTCGCTCACCAAATGAAGTACAGCAACAAATCGCTGCTACTCAAATGACGATTTTCTGACCGGGACTCCAGACCGATCGGCCCTTGCTGTAGACAGACGACTGTCGACAATCTGCTCCTAACACATAAAACTTTTTAAATTATCTTAATCAATATCTTAGAATATAAGCATTTCGGTTCATAGAAATTATTACTGGGCTCGAGAAACCTTTATCCATCAGCTTATAGACATTCACAACTGGACATAGGCCTCCCTCTTGATATTGTCACTCACTTGTTAGTCCACCTAATATTCCTCCTTAATAAGTCAGAATTTGACAAAATACTCTAGACATTAGTCAAACGGTTTCAATATCAAGTTTGCCTTCATCTAAGTTATTAATGCCCTTTTTTATAAAATGCACGGATAATATGGTCCCTAAATATAGGCCTCATAACTAAGCTTAAATTCGCTCAACGTGCTATGGAGCGGGCTATGCTCTTGATTTCTTTACGAGATAGAGTCTGAAATACGAAAATCCGCAGAAGAACGGGTGTAACCGACATAGTATGCTGAAGTGCCCATGGGCAAGGTACATCGCTCAACGAACCGACAACCGCTGGGGAAGAAAGGTTCTTGAATAGCGGATGACGCAGTGTACAAGAATCCGACTAGGTGGACCGACGACCTGATGAAAGTTGCTGGGCGTCGTTGGATGCAGACGGCATAGGACCGCACTTTGTGGAGTGTCATGAGGAAGGCCTACGAAAAGGTATCATTGCAGCTCATAAACGTCCCACTATTATCACAATGAGAGGAAAATTGGCCTACTATACCACGCTGGTCAAGCGGGTTGATATTGGGTTTTATTTTAAGTTTCCTTCTCTTACACAGTGATTATATGAGTAATATATTCCTTAGTCGTCTTTTACGACCAGTAAGATGGAAGTGTTAACTGTATTCTTACTCCGTCACCATACAGAACGGCAGAAAAGGCATATGAGTCTAAAAATAATCCAATTACCGATAACATAGTGCACGCTAACACTTAGATGATACTTCCCAGTCCCTATCGGTGAAAGTTTCCGGTGGCAGCCTTGACCTGTTTTACAAGATTAGAAGTCGGATAGCATTTCTAATGTTGAACGAATTGATCTTTGAATAAAATATTGAATATATATCCATAAAATTTAATGTGGTCTTTTCGACTGGACTTTTTCTTATTTTTGAATTGAAATTTCATTTAAATAGTAGAAGTATTACATATCTTTACATATATGTATAATTCTTATATACTTGTGCTTGTCACTTAATTTCTGATAAACGGCTGGATGGATTTGGATGAAATTTTATTTATATATCATATTTGAATTTGAATGTGTGTGGTAGCGGTTTCGAATACTACCAACCCTTGCTTTGCTCGTGGGTGTCGTAAAAGACGACTAAAAGCCCTAGATTGACCCGGACCAACTCCATCTGGTACCATTTGGGTCAACGATTACATTCCCAAGGAGGGTTGACGTCAGGCAGGCGGCCGGTCATAAAAGTCATTGCCGAAACTTTTTGCAATATGTCAAAACAGATGACATATTGCGTCGACCCCAAGTAATTGGGATAAGAGCAAGATGATGATGATGATGATGATGATTTGAATTTGAATCCCCTTTTTTTCGTAGGTGTTGTAGAAGACTACTAAGGGATATAAAATGCAGATAAAACCAATGCAAAAGAAGGAAAACTCGAAATGAAACTCTACACCAACTAATACGTTAGCTCACTGTGGAATAGTAGATTAAATACCCTCCCACAACGGAGGATGCCCGAGCCCAATAGTGGGAGGTATATGGCCAGAGATGATGATGATTTGAATAGGTTAGCTGCAAGTTCCTCGCCCCCGTCGAAGTGATCGAGTGAATCCACCCACAGTTGAGCGCCTCCCTGCAGTACTACCTTATGTTAAAGGAGTCACTGACAAGATTGTCTACATCCTGAAATGGTCTTCCATAAAAACTTATTTTAAGCCACTCAAGAGGATTAGTCAATTCTTACCACCTGTCAAGTGCCAGATCCCTCTACAAGATGCAGGAGTATATAAACTTGACTGTGACTGTGGTCTCTCTTATATTGGGCAAACAAAGAACGAAGAACTCCATAAGAACCCAGATCAAAGAACACATAGCCGATGTGAAGCACCGCCGTCACACTAAATCTGCAGTCTGTGAACATAGTCAGGACCGCGCCCGCCATAACATCAGGTTTGATAAACTACAAATCCTCGCAAAAGAACCCCGATACCTGCCTAGAATTGTACGCGAGGCTATTGAGATTAAAAAACACAAAAATTTCAATAGAGAGGATGGCGGGTGTTACCATCAAACTGGGATCCTGTTATTAACATTATTAAAAACAAATCCAAAAAGACCACCACAAGACTGCAAGACACTGTGAGCTCATATTGTATAGATTTGACCCACAATAATAATAGCTAAAGATAATTTTATAAATTAAATACCTCTTAGTAACATTAAGTAAGCCACCTTCAAAATTAATATTAATTTAGTATCATGTCACCTGAGTTTTCTTGCGGATCTTTCTCAGTGCGACCGTGTTCCGACCCGGTGGTAGTATGCTAGATTGTTAGGTTTTTTAAATATAAATACTATTAATTTTCATCATCTCATCATCAACGCCATCAACCCATATACGTCCCACTGTTGGGCTAGGGCCTCCTCCATAATGGGAGGGAATTTGACCTACTATACCATGCTGGTCAGACATGTTGGTATAGGGTTTCATTTCGAGTTTTCCTTCTCTTGCACAGATGTTATGTGCCTATTATATCCCATAGTCGTCTTGTACGACATCCACGAGCAAGATAGGGAGTGGTGAATTGTATTCTTACTCCGTCACCACACGGAAACTATTATTAATTTATTTTAATGTTAAATAATTACTAACCATAAACAATATAATTTTTTCATATAGAATCATTTTCTTATTACACTGGCAATAAATTTGTATCAAAAGGTGGGTCAATATTTAATATTCTGTATTGGGTAGATAATTATAAATTTTCTGCAGTTTTTTTTTTTTTTTGGGGTAGGTTGCGGTCGGCCCGCTCCTCGCACCACTCCGTCCGGGGCGACAGAGGGACGTAAGCACGCAACACCCGCAACCCACCCGAACACCACGTCGCCTTCGTCGTTGGGTCGACCACCGGAGCAGGGTTACTTGTCATCAGTGGTCGGCCCGACGGAATACTTGGGGTACCCGCCCATCGACCCCCCTCGGGGAGGACGTCGGTAAATTTTCTGCAGTAACGTTGACTTGTTGGACGTGAGACATTTTAGTCCACCTGTGACCATGAACGCTGCAAAGTGTTCGAAACGTCGGGCAATTCAAATTCAAATCATTTATTATGTATAAACCCCGCGGGGGCACTTACATATTGTCATTTTTTTTACAATTTTCTTAAAGTTATAATTACCGCCGGATCGGAACGCGACCGCACTGAGAAGATCCGACAAGAAACTCAGCGGGATTGTCTATTTTTTATTTATTTTTTTAAATTTCTTTTAAATAAAATTACATCTTACAACATCCTTATTAATAGTTCCAGTGTAATGCCATTCGAAATATTATATAATATAGTTCACAAATATAATAATAATAACAAATGTAATAAAAAAATTATGGTTGGACCAGATCCCGCAAGCGGCACCCGATCACGAGTTAACTACTAGAGCAGCCATCACTCCCCTCAACCATAATGGAGGGAAGGGAGTGACCCGCTCCTCATAGCTACCGCTAGCAGACCCTTCAGTGAGCATGACCAATACCATTTGCCACAAACATAAAACACAGATCCAATAAAAAATCGTTTGGCAAAACACTTTACAATTATAGTAGCAACAATAAAAAAAAACAAATAATAAACATGTGCGTAATTTCTATCATTGTAATAATGAGGAAATTCCTGTATGAGGAGCTGCGCATTGCCAGTCCGAGTTATCATCAAGATAATCTGAGATTTTATAATAACCTTTTAGATAAAATCTACTCTTGATTGCTTTTTTGAACTTATTCACTGGCATATCTCGGATATTATTCGGTAATTCGTTGTAAAAGCGTATACTTTGCCCCATGAAAGACCTGTTAACTCGCTGAAGACGAGTACTATGTACAACTAATTTGTGCTTATTCCTGGTATTTACATGATGAATGTCACTATATTTTTCAAATTTACCTATACTTTTTTTTACATATAAAACATTTTCGTATATATATTGGGATATAACAGTCAGAATATTTACTTCTTTAAATTTCTCTTTTAGTGATACTCTTGGGCCTAAATTATAAATCGCGCGGACAGCCCTTTTTTGTAAAACAAAGATTCTATTCAATTCTACGGAACAACACTACAGTAGGCAGTAGAAAGTAAGCGAAATAAACTATTCTGGCTGTTTCAATATCGGTTAACAAGCGAATTTTTTTTACTGCATAAGCTGCAGAGCTGAGCCTACCTGACAGTTTCTCAATTTGAGGTCCCCATTGGAGTTTAGCATCTATAGTGACGCCTAAAAATGTGGTTGATTCCACAAGGTCCAGAGCCACACCATTCATTACAACATTAGTACCCACTTGTCTCACATTGGGTGTAGGGAATTTAATACATTTGGTTTTTGTCTCAATCAAAAATTAAATACAAACGCGATAAAATCCGTAAAGTAGTTTTATTTAAAATGTATCCTATATGTTAATATGAAGTATAACCTGTTTTTTTTTTATCTATACTATTCTTGAATCCACGTGAATACAGATAAAAAATGATTTAAATGATTCCAGCTACTGAGAGGTTAAGTCACAACCACACGTATAGAAGAATTTTATATATAAGCATGTGAAATAATAATATAGCAATAAAATGTAAGAAAATCTCATATGAAAATTCTTCACAATATCCAATGTATTCTCCTTCCCTAAACATTTAAATTTATAAAACGAGTTTAGCAATCTAACCATGTATTGTACTGATATATTGGCAAAAGTATTGCCATTGTCGCATTCTTAAAGAATACGCTGTCAAACCTCCACTTTCTAAAATATGTTTTGAAGATCCGCTAACTGATGATACATATATACGTTGTAAGAGTTTACGTCATACATGACCTAGTAATAATTGATTTGAATATTGAAATGAAATCTAGGAAGACCCACCATTATCCTGAGCTCAATCATAGGATCAAGGAATAGCTTGTTTTTACCCGACTATGGAGGGTTATGATTTTGACAGGCTATGCATATATGTATGTTCATCTGTTCCCTCATAGCTCCCCAACTAATGATTAGAACTGGACAAATGAGATATCGTTAGAAGCGTAGCGTTATAGGCTATATGATATGTCATTGAATCTAACATGGCGCCCTCTAGAGGTCTTAAAGTACTGTGTTAAAAAATAAATTTGAGATAAATATGTTGTGTTTTATATCATTGACAAAGGCCTTACTTGTACATTTCAAAAATATATATATTATTAGCATTTGCACGTGACTTTATCCGTATTTATCCGATAACTCGTATTTTGTCGTAATTGGTTTTAGTTTTTACTATTTTTATTGTTTTATTATTTTTAGTAGGGTGTTGTTTTATTGCTATTGATGACAAACGATAAAACAGCATACCAGATTATAAGTAATACTGCCGCTCCTGGACCTTTGTAGGGCCGCTGCCTACCGTAAAGAAGGTTAAACGAATTGGCATGCATTCAATGAGGTTCGATGATACTGAAGGCATCACGAAATACACCAAATGCATACACCCTCAGAAATTGGGCATCCGGGTCTCTCCCTCACAGAATGAAGTGCAGTAACAAATTGGTACTGCTTAGACGTTTTTAGCGAGAGTGTGGTATTATCCCGGACGGAGGTATGATCTGGACATACCCCGTCCATTCCATTCGAGCCATCGGCAGGGCAGCATGTGTTCCTATAACCATGTTCCCCCTTCATCGCCTTGGTACCGATTCCATAATCCCAACCGCTGGTACCGATTGTCTGACATTCGTGGCCGGGCCGGAGATACACTTTCAGGCACCATGTACCGTTAACGCCCCGGCAAAGATGACAGTGCTGCCAAGCCGAAGCACTCGCGCGTTTGACGGACTGACCCCTGTCCCGATCATCCGATGGATTAGCATGTAAGAAAAATATCTACTTCTACATGACTAGCAGATGCTTTTCAACGATTAGGTGTAAGACTCTTTCACAATAAGAGGCAATTTGCCTTATCATGGTGAATAGTATTCTCCAGGCATATTCATAATACCGACTGAGACCAAATTTCCTGTTAAGCGTGGCGATGATAACAAATTATTATCTTGATAGCAAATTATACCCATATGTCTTATTGCCGGGGCGTCGAATGGGACGATACCCGAAAAGATAACCCACTGGTCCGACCACGGATGTCAAGAAATCAGCACCAGTGGTAGGCCCAATGACGATCGGGAGGGAATAAGGTAGATTATGGAGCCGCACGGCGCCCATATGTCGCCCCGGGCGGATTAGACGGGGTATGTCCAGACCATAGCCTAGAAAAAAAAAGACCCATATCAAGCATTACACTTCAAAAGCTGAAAAATTTAATTATTTTGTTCTGCATTTAAAATTTCGACATATTTCTTATTTGAAATATTTTCTAAAGAATATAATTTAGTTGCAGGTTCAAAGTGTTATAAACGAATGGGTTTCAATTTATTACTACAATTGTATTTTCTTTAAAACAGTCTTACGAGCAAAGTATGAATGGGTGTTTAAATATTAGATGCAATAGTCTTGATACTTTAAGATATAATTTGTAATTTTTTTTTTTTTTATATAGCTTTAATCAATATACGTCCTACTACCCGGTAATACAATTATCCTTGTAAATAAAGTTACTTTACGGATTTTATCGCGTTTGTATTTGATTTTTGATTGCCCGATGTTTCGAATACTTTGCAGCATTCATAGTCACGGGCGGACTGTCCATAAAATAGTTTTATTTATAATGTGTAATACCCGCGTAAATATCAGACATCATTACTTATATCCTTTAAAAAATTCTATAGGATTTTATTACTTGTTTTTCTACTCTTTATCATATCATCATCTCAGATTATGTACACTTCAATGATGAGCTCAAGCTTCGTCTATAATAGGTGGTAAATTGACCCGCTGCACCTCGCTGATCATACGGGTTGGTATAGGGTTTGTGACACCCACGGGTGAGAAAGGGGTGGTGAATTGTATTCCCTCACCCTACAGAGAAAGAGTTTCTTCTCTTACAGTAACTAAACTGCTTACTGTCCTCAATCATACGACAACCGCATAAAGAAGCGATAATGATTTACATTATTATTCTTATATCATTAAATATAAGAATTATAATACACGGCTTTCATTTGTAAGTACAGCTTTATATAATTGGAGACTACATGCTGCATTGCCAGATCATCGCCGGAACTGAGAAAAATTTACTATCTAATTTACTCTATGAACATTCAATAGTAAGCATTGGGTCTAGAATTTTCCATGTGATGACAGACTAAGACTATACATATGACATATATACAAAGGGAGGAAAACTTGAAATAAAACCCATTCCAGTACATCTGGTGAGCATGGTACATTCGTTCAATTTTCCTCTAGTATGCAGGAGGCTCGGACCCAGTAAAGGTCATATATGAGTTGAGATGATGTTGATAAAGCAATGAAGTTACTACTATCTTTTGCAAGAATAATTCTGACTCACAAAAGCTAATTAAAGGCAAGAATAATTAACAAAAATGCGTGTGAAAGCAGTAAGTGCAGATACGACGACTGACAAGAAGCTATGGAAGGTGAGAACATGTTGTGCCGACCCCACTTAGCTTGGGGTGAGGGCAAACAAATGATGAATAATTAACAAAAAACAAATTAAAAATAATCAAAATATTATTTAAACCATACCATTATCTCTAGTAGTCAATATATATTTATACATTTTAATTACTTATATCAATTAAATTTAACCTAAGATAAATTAATTTTTTACTTAAAAAGTATCAAACTGTTTCATACGTCTTACAAAATTTCGACGCAACCATCCTTAAGGTATTCTCAACGGCGGATATAAAGCCGCTCATCATCCCGGCCACGTTTCACTTACTCCCAAACTTTCAATCAGGACGCACATCTTGACCTCTCTCGGAAAAGAGAACGTAAAAGTTTAAGAGAATTAAAATGCGTGTGCTGTGTATAATTCTAGCAGTTGTTGTGGCATGCAGTGCCGCTCCTGGTTCTACTAATGAAGATGATGGAAAAATTGAACTCTTTTCGGGTGTTGCAATAGAGAAGTAAGTGCTTTTTTTCAGTAAAATTTAAAAATCATAAGCATAAAATTTTCATAAAATATAGATTTTTCTAGGTTTATAAGTTTTATCCGTTTTATTTCGATAGTTAAAAGAAAATAATTATTCATTTAATTATGTTTTATTTTGAATTTTATTTATTTTCTTTATTTTTTACCTAAATCTTCGATATGTCGCATAGGTAGGCAACAGGTGCAATATTGCATGTATCGTTACGTGATTATATTAATAATATATATATATAAAAAATTCTTAACCTTTTTTGTAACATGTTTCCTTAACTGATACCTACTCAGCTTTATTTATGAACCAGATCCATGAATTAGAACAAATTTTTCATGATTTATTATAATATTTCATAAACAAAAAGAAAAATTGCTCATAGAAGAAGCCTTAAAAAAACTTTATCATAGTCACTTTAATAGCAATATTCTATTAGAGTTAGATAAGCTCTAGCTTAGGACAGCCGTAAGCTCAAATCATAGGTTAGGCAACGACACTTATGTACAATTAGGTGTTTGTACTGATCTGCTACCATAAGCATTAAAAAAACACCTTATTTTCCCTATACCAACCTGTCTGACTAGCATGAAAGGTCAATTTCCCTACTATTGTGGAGGAGGCCCCAGCCCAACAGTGGGACATATATGAGCTGAAATGATGATGATGAATGATGATTTTTAATTCCGTGTAGTAACCGAGTAAGAATACATTTCACTACCTCTGCTCTTACCTGGGGGTATCTTAAAAAAATACTAAGTAATATTAAAAGCATATAACATCTATGCAGGAGGAAATCTCGATATAAAATTCTATAGTAACACGTCTGTCCAGCGTGGTATAGTAATTTTTCCCTCTTATTAATGAGCGAACTAAAGAGATCAGTAATATGACATGTATCAGTTACTATGATGATAATCTATTGTTATTATATAATCGAACCCATAATCATTTAATTTTAATACTGTACTAGATGTTCCGAATGGTGATGGAGTAAGAATAAATTATTATTATTATACTCATGTATCTCCAATTCACGCTGTGTGGTAGCGGCTTCGAATACTACCAACCCTTGCTTTGCTCGTGGGTGTCGTAAAAGACGACTAAGAGCCCTAGATTGACCCGGACCAACTCCATCTGGTACCATTTGGGTCAACGATTACATTCCCAAGGAGGGTTGACGTCAGGAAGGCGGCCAGTTATAAAAGTCATTGCCGAAACTTTTTGCAATATGTCAAAACAGATGACATATTGCGTCGACCCCAAGTAATTGGGATAAGAGCAAGATGATGATGATGATCTCCAATTCACGGCTATCTCCCAAGGGAAGATACCCGGTCCTTTGAAAGGCTTACATGGGGATATGGATCCAACACGCAGAGGCCTTTGGAGAAATTTAATGTAAAATAGGATGGGACGTCTACCGATGACACTCCACGTCTGCACATAACACACGTGGACTGCCAACGGTAGGTGTAAAACTATTGTGTGATGATGGTATCTAATAACTGTTTATGGGGTTGGAGGTTTGATGGACTGGCTAAACTAAAAACTATTGATTGAAAAACTGTCGTCTGCCTTCAATACCTTTATCGTCTTGAACTTTGGCAGACGGTGACTCGCCAACTCACTGAATGGGCCCCCCCAAGCAAAATTTACCAACACGTCTGAAGAAGGTCAATTTTCGAACATAAAATTAGGACCAATATGGGCTGTGATAATGATGATCAGGAATCTTAATAATTGGACCGTGTAGTGACGGAGTAAGAATACAATTCACCACTCCCTATCTTACCCATGGGTGTCGTAAAAGACAACTAAGTCATATATATACAGATAGATGATAGATAGATGCTCTATGTAAAAGAAAAAAACTCGAGATAATACTCTTTTTTTCTTTTTTTTTTGGGGGCTGGGTTACGGTCGGCGTCCTCCTCGCACCATTCCGTCCGGGGCGACAGAGGGGCGTAAGCACGCACACCCGTAACCTACCCGCGACACGTCGCCTTTGTCGTTGGGCCGACCACCGGAGCAGGGTGACTTGACGTCAGTGGTCGGCCCGACAGAATACCCCCTTTGAAGGGGTACCCTCCCATCGACCGATGTCTACCCCTCGGGGAGGATGTCGGTCTTTCCTCACGCGGTCGGCCTCACGGCGGGTGACAGACTAATTCCCCGGTCCAGTCACCCGCGGGCTCGGCTAGGGACGAGATAATACCCTATACCAACTCGTCTGACTAGCGTGGTACAATACGTCACAATCCCTTCTACTCTGGAAGAGGCTGTGATGATGATTATTGTCATATGTAAGCTTTTACTTAACAAGATCATGGGATAGGTGTAAAGTAAGTTCAAATTTCAAAGAGTGCAATATATAATAGAATAATTAATGATGATCGTGTTAAAGCCTCTTAGAACTTTCAATAGTATTTGCATACAAAACATTTTTACTATTAATTCTATATAATATAAAGGTTAGTTACAATACATTGAGTAACTTTTACTTCATATAATTTATGTACTTACATAAGCCGATGTTTATATGAATCAAACTGTATCACTTGTCCGTTTAATTTCGCCCCATAATTTGTTGACTGAGAGTTCCGTGTGGTAACGAAATAAGAATATAATTCGCTGCTCCCTCTCGTGTATGTGGGTGTCATAAAAGACGACTACAAGAACTACAAGAGAAAAGAAAAGTTCCGTGAAGAGTTCCGTTTTGTGGTGGAATAAAAATACAATCCGCCACTCCCTCTCTGGCCCGTGGGTGTCGTAAAAGAAGAGTAAGGGATATAATATGCATATAACATCTATGCAAAAGAAGGAAAACTTCAAATAAAACCCTATACCAACTCGCCTGTCCAGCGTGGTATAGTAACAGTGGGACGTATATGAGCTGTGATAACGATGATGATGATGATGATAGTAGGTTTAGGTCCCTGCTGCAATGGAACAGACCTGAACCCAACAGTGGGACGCATATGGTCTGAGCTGAGGAAATGATGATGAGTCGATTAAGTGGAGATATTTTCGCATGATGAAGGGGAAAAGACAATGCACCACCTCCTATTTTTGCTTGTGGGTATCATAAAAGACGACTAATGTATATAATTTTCCGTGTGGTGACGGAGTAAGAATACAATTCACCACTCCCTATCTTGCCCGTGGATGTCGTACAAGACGACTATGGGATATAATAGGCACATAACATCTGTACAAGAGAAGGAAAACTCGAAATGAAACCCTATACCAACATGTCTGACCAGCATGGTATAGTAGGTCAAATTCCCTCCCATTATGGAGGAGGCCCTAGCCCAACAGTGGAACGTATATGGGCTGAGATGATGAATGGATATAATATGCATATAATATCTATAAAAGGGAAGGAAAACTATAAACATATGCGGTACGCATATTGATGCGTCCGGTCTGCACGGCTTGAGTTGTGTGCGATGTGCGGGACGAAGACCCCGTCATCACGCTATTAACGAGATAATTCGGCGGGCTTTCGTTTCCGCCGAGGTTCCATGCGTTATAGAGCCCCGGGTCTTTCTCGTTCGGACGGCAAACGGCTAGATGGCCTTACGCTGATTCCGTGGCGGAAGGGTCAGTGTCTCATCTGGGATGCCACATGTGTAAGTAGTTTTGCAGCTTGTCATCTCTCCGTCACCCAGCAGTGCGCTGGGGGTGGCGCCGAGATGGCCGCAAGAGTGAAACACTCCAAATACGCTTGCCTGGAGTCGGCGTATGATTTTGTCCCTTTTGCTGTTGAGACGGCTGGACCGTGGGGCTCTGAAACCAAGACACTGGTGCAGGAGCTCGGGAGGCGCCTGCGGGGAAAGGGGCGGGATCCGCGCTCTGGGTGGTTCATTGTCCAGCAGGTCTCGCTGGCAATCCAGCGCGGTAACGCAGCCAGTTTAATGGGTACTTTTGGGCCGGGGTCCGTATGTGGGGTCATTTAGTTTTTAAGTTTGACTTGTGACTTCCTTGTCATTTAATATTAATTGACTTGTAACTTTCATTCTGTTATCTAATTGTGAACAATCTAATAAATAAAATCAAATAGTTTAAATAAAAAAAAAATATATAAATATTAAGAATATTCTCACTTTTGAAAATATATTTTATAGTTAGGAAAACTTGAAATATATATAATAACCATCTGTATGTATAGCCTGGTATAGTAGGTTAATTTTCGTCCTATTATGGAGCAAGCCTGAGCCCAGCAGTGGGACATATATGAACAAAATGAATAAACAAAGACATGGACGCTAAATACTTACTAATATTATAAATGCGAGAGTAAGTTTTTTTGTTTATTTGTTTGTTACGCTTTCACGCTTAAACCACCGAACCGATTTCAAAAATTCTTTCACCAATGGAAAGCTATAATATCAGGGAGTAACATAGGCTATATTTTATTCCGGTATTCCCACGGGAATGGGAACTACGAAGGTAAAACGTCTGGAATTGAAGCGAAGCGAGGGCGGGTTGCTAGTAAATGAATAAACGAAATAAAAAATGACATCCATCATCCTTTTCTTTCCCATGGGTTAAAATAAAGTAGACAGAGCGATAAAAATTGTTTAGCCATCGTGGTATAGTAGATATAGACAATTTGTCTCCTAGTATGGATGGACGTTCATGCCTAAAATGGTAGGTAGTGTATGATCTAACAAAAAAAAAGAAAACAATCCTTTGCTGTAATATTTCTGATTACAACATCATATCATATTATATCATCGTTCTGATTCATATATGTTCCACAACTAGGCTCAAACCTTCTCCATAATAGGCAGGAAATTGACCTACTATAAGGCACTGGTCGGAGGTATTGTTATAGGGTCTAATTGATAGTTTTCATAAGATGTTATATGCATTTTACATCCCTTAGTCGTCTTTTACCATACCCACGGGCAAGATAGAAGATGGCTTCTTTCTGAAAATAACTTCAGAAGTACACACTTCTTGCGCCGCGTTAGGGAAGAATTATTATAAAATTCCCTCAAGTTAGCTAGTCAACAGTTTTGACGATGCATTGCGAATGCATCCATCACAAATGTCAACTAGATAATACGTTACAATAACATTTTTAATGTATTGCCCACTTTTTTTCTATTATTAATATTTTTTGTTTTTTTTTTTTTTTTTAATTGCCAACGGTGGCAAACGAGCAAGCAGCACACCTGATGGTAAGTGAAACTGCTGCACATGGACCTTTGCAATACCAGGGGCACAGCCAGGCCGCTGCCTACCGTGAAGGAAATACTCTTCTTAAACCTCGTTTAAAGAAGGACATGTCATAGCGCTCGGGAAACACAGCAGCAGGTAGTTCAATCCAGAGCTTGCACGTACGTGGGAGAAATGATCGCTGGAAACGTACAGTTGAAGACCATAACGTTTCCAGGTGAAATGGATGATCCCTGCTGCGATGTCGAGTGGTACGTTGGTAGAATGGTGACGGTGGTACCAAGTCAAACAGTTCCTCGGAGCACTCCCCGGGAAAGAGTCGGTAGAGTACACAGAGTGACCCAAAGTCTCTCCGCTGCTCCAGCGACTCCAATCTGTCCGTAAGATTGGGATCCCCAACAATTCGAACAGCCCGTCTTTGCAGGGAGTCAAGTGGGTCTAGCTGATATTTGGGCTTTGGGATTTGATATTTTTTGTACAAAGAAAGAAAAAACATTATCATGTTACGTCAAAGAAGTGTCTTACGTGTGAGTCTTACGTGCGCACATAAGTACACACATATTTTTGGAGTGAAACTTCTTTAAAATCGTTGTGATTTCAAAATCGATGAAACGAAAAAGCGAGCCATAGAGACTAGGGATGTGACTTGGAGGGCAAATAATCGATTTTTTTCTATAATCGATTTTTTGTTCTTTAAAATAAATCGATTTTAAAATAATCGATTAATTAAAAATAAATAATCGATTATAAAATAATCGATTTTTCCTACCAATAGGATTGTGATGAACTTTTTTCTTTAGGAAATGTGAGCTTTATTTTCTACTAAACTTCTAAAAAAAAGATCATCACGATTGTTTCATACTATATTTAGTTTATTAGGAAATGTGGCCGTGAATAATTGATTAATAATCGATAGTAAAAAATCGATTAATAATCGATTTTTCTTATTTTTGATAATTGATTTTAAAAATCGATTATTACAAAAAACGATTAAAAATCTATTTTTTTTGTTCACATCCCTAATAGAGACACAAACACGTAAATGTATAGGATTCAGCGGGCGAGAGAATGAGATAGAACACATTCGCGTAGCGTCCCCGCTATCGTCTACTAAGCGTTGTCCATATGTATACTCCTATATAGAGGAGTAGTCAGTATATCTATTTTTTTTCTATTGTCAAAAAACACGTGGGACCAAAGAAGTTTTACTTCTGACATGCGTAATTTGTACGCATGCTCTTTTTCTTTATTATTTTTTTCTTTTTCCTCCATCATCACGCCAAAATTGTATAACTGTATCTGGTTACGTTACTTACGTTCTTAAATAATTTTTTTAATATCCGCTGAAAGAAGAGACATATTCTGCACTATACAAAAAATAACAAACCATTTCGAATTATTAACATAACAATACTTCAACAAAACCACTCCACATTACATAAATAAGTATTGGAAAACGAAATCAACATAACACGCAAAGGATGAAAGCACGCAATTTCCTAAACATTTTCACTTAATTTACATGACAATGTACTAGAATCGGGTAATGTTTATTTTTATGAGTTGTATTGTTCATAATAATTTTTGAAATATTTGTTAGGATGACTAAGGTTTTGTTTTCTGTGATAGTAAATATTTTAATCTTAACTTTATTATTATAATAATAATAATAATAATAATAATAATAATATGTATTTATTTCAGGCCAATTGCCCATTTTTTTTTGTTAGTAATACATTTTAAAGCTTATAAATAAAATATATAATGATTTCTAATATTTACGCGAGCACTTTACATTGTAAATAAAACTACCTTTACGGACTTTATCGCGTTTGTATTTGATTTATGATTGCGCAACGTTTCGAACACTTTACAGCATTCATGGTCGTTCGGGCGGACCATAAGTCCACCCGTGACCATGAATGACCGTGACCACGCGATAAAATCCATAAAAGTAGTTTTATTTACAATTTATTATTATATTAAATTAAATTCAATTACCCTTTCTTGTCCGTAAGCGTCATAAAACATTTTTTTTTTTTGCATAAACCACGCGGGGGCACTTACATATGGTCACTTTTTTACATTTTACCTTACATTACTACCGGATCGAAACGCGACCGCACTGAGAAGATCCGGCAAGAAACTCAGTGGGCGTGTCTTCTTTTTTATTCATTTACTATTTTTTTTTAATAAGATAATATACAACAACATGTCTATACATTACAGTATTAAATATAACAAACTGTAGTAATACAGTTATTAAATATAACAAAAAAGTACCATGGCTGGACCAGATCCCGCAAGCGGCACCCGATCACGAGTTAACCACTAGAGCAGCCATCACTGCCCTCAACCACAATGGAGGGAAGGGAGTGACCCGCTCCTCGTAGCTACCGCAAGCAGACCCTTCAGTGAGCATGACCAATACCATGTACCACAAACATAAAACACAGATTAAATAACAAATTCATTTGGCAAAACACGCTACGCTTTACAATTATAGTAACAACAACAGAATAAACATGAATGTAACACCTTTTGAAACAATGAGAAAATGCCTGAATGAGGAGCTACTCATAACCAGTCTGTATTATCATCAAGATAATCTGAGATTTTATAAACAAACTTATTAACTAGCATATCTCCAATATTAATAGGTGATTTGTTGTAGAAGCGTATACATTGCCCCATGAAAGATCTGTTAACTCGTTGAAGACGAGTACTATGTACAACTAATTTATCCTTATTCCCAGTACTTACATGATGAATGTCACTATATTTTTCAAAGTTACCGATATTTTTCTTCACATATAATACATTTTCGTATATATATTGAGATATAACAGTCAGAATATTTATTTCTTTAAATTTCTCTCTTAGTGACACTCTTGGGCCTAAATTATATATCACGCGGACCACCCTTTTTTGTAGAATAAAAATTCTATTCAATTCCGCGGAGCAACCCCAAAGTAATATGCCGTATGACATGAGACTAGACAGAAGAGAAATAAACTATTCTGGCTGTTTCAACATCGGTTAACGCGCGAATTTTTTTTACCGCATAAGCCGCTGAGCTGAGCCTATTTGACAGTTTCTCAATATGAGGCCCCCATTGGAGTCTATTATCTATAGTGATGCCTAAAAAGGTGGTTGATTCCACAAGATCCAGAGCCACCCCATTCATTTGAACATTGGTTCCCACTTGTCGCACATTGGGAGTAGTAAATTTAATACATTTAGTTTTTGTCTCATTTAGAACTAAATTGTTAGAATTAAACCAATGAACAACGTTAGACAGTGAATTGTTCACATCGTCATAGTTGAGCATTTGTCGCTTAATCTTAATAGGGTAAGTCATTGATATATACAAGGAACAGAAATGGCCCCAGTATTGACCCTTGCGGAACACCCATTTTGATAACAGAACCAGATGATCATGCACCGTTAACATCGACTCTCTGAATTCTGTTGCTTAGGTAGGAAATTATAAGTTCCAGAGCGTTTTTCCTGATCCCATAGTGGTGTAATTTCTTGATGAGAGTTTCGTGGTTTACGCAATCAAATGTCTTAGATAAATCGCAAAAGATGCCCAAAGCCTCGTGCTGATTCCTCCCAGGCTGAGAAAATGTTTTTTAATAATTCTACGCCCGCATCAATAGTAGAGCAATTCTTAGTAAAACCAAATTGATTTTTATGAAAAATACTATTAACCAGGATATTAATAAGAAAGTAGCATCTACGCTTTTCCATGTGGTGACGGAAAAAAAATACAATTCACCGTCCACTCTCATGCCCGTGGGTATCGTAAAAGATGACTAAGACGTTAAATATTCAAATAACATCTATGCAAGTGAAGAAAGATTCGAAATAAAATCCTATACCAACACGTCTTATCTGCGCCTAATGCCGCCCTAGCCGAGGACGCGGGTGATCGGACCGGGGAATAGTCCGCCACCCGCAGTGTGGCTAACCGCGCGACGGCGACCGACGTCCCAGGACGTCGAGAGGTGAGTGAAAGGGTATTCCGTCGGGCCGACCACTGACGACAAGTCACATCTGCTCCGGTGGTCGGCCCAACAACGAGGTGACGTAGGTACGGTCCTTTCATCACCCCGGACAGACTGGACCGCGCGTGCGCTTACCATAGCCCACCCATAAAAAAACAAAATACCAACACGTCTTATTAGCGTCGAGGAGGCTCGGGCTCAAAACTGAAGAATTGAATGAATGGTATTTTTTTTTTTTTTTTTTTTTATGGGACTAATCCCACCACACATTCCCACCATTGTAACTCCTGTAAGCCAGGATCCACAATGGTCTCCATAAATGACACCGAGGTTTGACCCTCAGGCAGTCCCGGGATATGATTTTAATTGTCTTGGGACCCGCAACAAATTTAATTAGAAAAGATTAAAGAGGAGGAGTTGGAAAGAGAGATTCCACTTCCCTCCCAGGCAAAGCGGGAGACAGGAAAACAAAATGACTAGTCAGCCAATAAGTAAACAGGAGTACAGCTACGATAGCGCAGCAGTACGGCACCACGGATACGGAAGAGCTTAACGGGGCCTATATGTGAGCGTTAAGATTGATTGCTACAGTAGGTATGGCAGAAACGCATGAACGCACGGAAATTTTCTCGAGTTGCTACAAGGTCCGTATAGTATACTACTCCACAGGTGACTTGCAAACTGTTTAACATAAGGTTACGCTCGTTTCGCCAGAGATCGCACTCCCAGAGAATGTGATTTATTTATTTATTTATTTATTTATTTATTTATATATTACATGAAAAACATAATAAGCTTACAGTATACACCAAATCGCTTACATGCTATACTATTGACTACACAATTTATGAAAGAAACAATTATATCAATTTATAATAAATATTAATTCTTAAAATAAACTAAATATACACAACATTATATATACAATTTAAGATGACTGATAATTTAAAAAGTAATTATTTAAGTACAGTGATAGATTTTGCATCATTTGATCTACCCCATCAAAGAACATGTCTGCATCTCTATTTGTTTGGAGGAAATCATTGATGAGGTCTAAGGCTCTTCCTGTAGGAGTACTAGCGGCTTGCGGCTGGCGCCATGATGGTGGACAACTAAAAAGCCGATGCTGCCGTCGCCCAGCCGCACGCATATATTGATCTGGTACATAAAAGTAGATGCATTCCTGTACCAATGGATTATCCACCTTGTTGTTAAGCAACAAGTAGTAGTGCATTAAGTAGGCAGATATTCTTCTGATCTCAAGAGTGTCTAGTCCAACCATCCCAGAAACAAACAAGGAAGGATAAAGTAACGGATAGGACCCATACATACGCTTATAGAGATATCGGGCAAACTTTCGCTGAATTCTTTCGATCATTACTGTATATAACTTTTCTTTTGGACTCCATATCACAGAATTATACTCGAGCCTACTACGGACATAGGCATTATAGAGTAGCTTTACTACGTCAACATTACAAAATTGTGAAGATGTTCTAATAATGAATCCTAAGGATTTATTTGCGGCTTTACACACAGTGGTAATATGATCATGAAAATTTAATTTTGAGTGATGTGCTGATTGTTCATACTCGTGGTCAGATGTGGAACATTGACATAATGGTGATGGTACGAGTTTAAAAGAAAATAATTTACTTTTAAAGTTGCCATGGCCAGTTAAAAATTGGGCCACGAAGTGGTCAACCTCCAACCACACCTTCTCCAGGCGCTCCCGGATGCATGGAAAAAATAGATAAAGATGACGACCTTTCGATGATGAATCCCATCTGAATGAATGGTATAAACAAAATTAATTTCTGTACTAATAAGTCTGACTAGCATGGTATATTAGTTTGCTACTGGAGAGGGTGGTAGCTGCCCGCATCGCGCGGCACCTCGTCGGCACGGGGCCCGATCTGTCGGACGCCCAGTTTGGGTTTAGGAGGGGTCGTTCGACGATCGCGGCTCTGTTGCGCCTGAGGGCCGTGGCGACTGAGGCCGTCACCGGCGGGGGAGTGCTGTTGGTGGTGTCCCTAGACATCGCCAACGCATTCAATAGTCTGCCATTCAGCTGCATCAGGGAGGCGCTCCGGTATCACGGGGTGCCAGTTTACCTGAGGCGGCTAGTGGCAGACTATTTGGAGGGGCGCAGCGTCCTCTGCACCGACCGAGCAGGGGACGTTGTGTGGACGCCCATGACGTGCGGTGTCCCACAGGGGTCGGTCCTCGGACCCACCCTGTGGAACATCGGCTACGACTGGGCGTTGAGGGGGAGCCTCCCGCCCGGGCTGGGCGTGATTTGTTACGCCGACGACACGCTCGTCACAGCCCGCGGTGGGACGCTAGAAGAGGCGGTAAGCCTGGCGACCTCGAGTACCGAGGAGGTCGTCAGACGGATCGAGGCGCTGGGGTTGAGGGTCGCCCTGGACAAGACGGAGGCCCTCTTGTTCCATGGGCGCACTATGAGCCCTCCCATCGGCGTCTCGATCACCGTCCACTCGGTCGACATCAACATCCGGGCCCATATGAGGTACTTGGGCCTGGTGCTCGACGGGCGATGGTGGTTCCGGGAGCATTTCCGTAGGCTCGCTCCGCGGCTCGTCGGCACGGCGTCCGCCCTATCGTGGCTTATGCCGAACGTGGGCGGACCGAGCGCTGCGTGCCGACGGCTGTACGCGGGGGTCATCCGGTCGATGGCCCTGTACGGCGCACCGGTGTGGGCGGGGTCCATGACCGCCCGACTTAGGGCCCTTCTGTGGCGACCACAGAGGGTCATGGCGGTCAGGGCCATCCGCGGATACCGCACGGTGGCGACGGAGGCAGCGTGCCTGTTGGCCGGGACTCCCCCGTGGGACCTGGAGGCGGAGATGCTCGCCGGACTATATCGGCGGGTGACGGGGGTGCGAGCGGAGGGCGGTGTGGTCTCGTTAAGGGATCTCACCGCCTGGCGCGTCGACGCCCGCCGAGACGTCATCGCCCGTTGGGCAGTCCGGCTGGAGAGGCCTCGGTTCGGGGTGCGAACCGTGGAGGCCTTCCGGCCGGTGCTGATGCAGTGGTTAGAGAGGCGGCACGGGTTGCTCTCCTTCCGACTGGTGCAGGTTTTGACGGGGCATGGGTGCTTCGCCAAATACCTGCACAAGGTCGTTAGGAGGGAGAGTACACCGTCCTGCCACCACTGCGATTGCGACGAGGACACGGCGCGCCATACGCTCGAGGCCTGCGGGGCTTGGGCAGTGCAGCGCTGTGAACTCGTCGCAATCATCGGTACGGACCTGACGCTGCCGGCTATCGCTAGGGCGATGGTCGACAGCGTCGGGAATTGGGACGCGGTCGCAGCCTTCTGCGAGACAGTGATCTCGCGGAAGGAGGCGGCGGATCGCCTGCGCGAGGAGCGCAGCCTCGATGAGGAGATTCGCCGCCGGCGACTGGGGCGGCGCAGGCGCAACTATCTGCGCCTCATGCCGCCTTAGCCGAGGCCGCGGGTGACGTGACCGGGGATTAGTCCGTCACCCACCGAGAGGCCGACCGCGTGAGGAAAGACCGACGTCCTCCCCGAGGGGGGGACGTCGGTCGATGGGAGGGTACCCCAATAGGGGGTATTCCGTCGGGCCGACCACTGACGACAAGTTAACGCTGCTCCAGTGGTCGGCCCAACGACGAAGGCGACGTGGTTTTCGGGTGGGTCGCGGGAGTTGCGTGCTTAAGCCCCTCTGTCGCCCCAGACGGAGTGGTGCGGAGGCGCGCCGACCGCGGCCCACCCACAAAAAAAAAAATGGTATATTAGTTTAGTTTTGACTCCTATTGTGGAGGAGGCTAGTTCCCAGCAGTGGGATGTGTATGAGCTGAGACGAAATAGGGGGATTCCCCGGCCTGGCCGAGACCCTCGGGAGTAGGTACGATGCGTTGACCTTCTGCCATGTCGATTTGGAGTTTTAAGTCCTGCCTTGACTACCACTCTAACGGCTGGACGCTTGCGCGCTTTTTAACCAAACAACCATTCATCCTCTCGCCGAGTGGCCAAACTTAGGATTACAGGTAATTTCTTATAGGGGTTTTCTCAAGGTTACGAGGGGGGCCTGCCTGGTCTTGCCGCTCGCGAGCGACTGACCCGTCAAGCCTTCGGGCCGTGAAGCCCCCGTCTCAGGCGACGGAGTGTCATGAGACGACCCTCGATCGAATCCGACGTGCGCTCTGATGACAGAGTCGCACGCAGAAATCCCCTCCCGCCGAAATGTCAGCCTTCCGCCTTGACATAGCCCAGGGTGCACCATATGGAGCTGTTTCGGCTCCGCACCCCTGATTTGCTATACCATGGAGATTAAATGGGTTGAAATAAGTTTTCATTTTGTGATACGTTTGTTTTGTAGTGACGTCATTTGCCTGTATTGTTTATTTGTTGCTAATATACTCATTCCGTGTGGTGACGGAGTAAGAATACAATTCACCACTCCCTATTTTGCCCGTGGGTGTCGTAAAAGATGACTTTGGGATATATATGCACATAACATCTGCGCAAGAGAAGGAAAACTCGAAATGAAACCCTACGCCTACATGTTTGACCAGCATAGTACAGTCGAATTCCCCTACAAACAAACAAAATGATACGTATGGTGATGGTAGCAAGAATACAGTTCACCACCCCCTACCTTACCCGTTGGTGTCGTAAAAGACGATTGAGATTAAATACTTATATTTTTATATATTATTTATGGAATAGAATAAAATTTGTATTAGGATCTAAGCTTTTCTTATTCCTAACCGTATTGGTTTTGGCTTCCTTTCCGAATCAATTGGGTCAAAATATTGCTTTTTTCAGCCATTTATAAATACCAAAAGTACACTCAAGCCGATACCATTTTCATATGGTAGGAACATACTGTTGACAATCAGCTGTCAACAGCCTCGGACCGGTCCGTCCGAGGTAGTAGGAATTTGTTATTGCCCTGAGTTCAGTGACCGTGAGAGCCAGAAGCCCAACTTTCTAAGGGTATTTGCGTGTGTTTTGGTCATACCTTTAGTATCACCGAACCTCATTGTGCGCATTCACACTCCCTTTTATTTCTTAGCCCAGCAAAGATATATAAGCGGCAATATCACTTACCATCAGTGCTGCTGTTTGCAGCAATAAAGATAGACCTTGCATGAATATTAACAAGGACCAATTTTATTTGAACGAAAAGCTATTAAGATACGTTACTGATTTTTAAAATGGTGATACTTCGCCATTGTGATTGCTAAAAAGACTGCTCAAAACCCGATTTAAACACAAATTAGATGAATTAGATATTATAAGAAATCAGGTATTATTTAGTTTATTTCAATTTGCAGGGATGCGACAGGAGAAGAAAAACTCAACGTGAAATTTGAACCTGGTGAATTAAAGGATGCGGCGCGGACTTTTGAAGAAGGTAAAACACAATCCATGTGGTGACAGACTAAGAATACAATGCATCACCTCCTAAGTCTGACGGGCGTGGCATAGTAGGTCAATTTGCCTTCTATTGTGGGAGAGGATTGAGCAGTGGTAGGCAAAAGAGCTGAGATGATGATGACGTGTGTTGACGGAGTAAGAATACAATTCACCACTATCCTTCATGGATGTCGTAAAAAACGACTAAGGGATATAATAAGCATATAACATCTATACAAGAGAAGAAAAACTCGAAATAAAACCCTGTATTT
This sequence comes from Lymantria dispar, assembly GCA_032191425.1. Classification (NCBI taxonomy): domain Eukaryota; kingdom Metazoa; phylum Arthropoda; class Insecta; order Lepidoptera; family Erebidae; genus Lymantria; species Lymantria dispar. The sequence goes on from CM063464.1 coordinate 22,155,403, forward strand.
GTTGATGTATTCATCTGACCAGCGTGGTATGATAGGTCAATTTCCTTCCCATTGTGGAGGAGGCTAAAGCCCAATAGTGGGACGTATTTGAGCTGTGATGATGATGATGAATACTTTAAGAATATTATATCTCTTAATCGTTTTTATAACACCCAGAGGCAAGTGAGGGGTCGATGAATTGTATTCTTACGCCGTCACCATACGTAAAGTTAGTTTACTTAAATGAAAAAAGTAGCTTAGCGTCACTAAAATTATATCTTATAGTGTGCACAAGTTTTATATACGATAGTGTACGGACACGTAAATGAAAGTCGCCCGGAGTGGGTCATTGCACTATTACGTCAGAGCAATGGCCGCGCGGTCAAGGTCACTGTACTCTTATGGAACCGTATGTGAGAATCATCTGATAGTGATCGGTACAATGATTACTAGTATAGTTTAGTAAGTTTATTGTTCATCTCACGACCTAATATTCTTCTTTGGGACTAATCCCACCACACATTCCCACCATTGTAACTCCTGTAAGCCAGGATCCACAATGGTCTCCATAAATGACACCGACGTTTGACCCTCAGGCAGTCCCGGGATATGATTTTAATTGTCTTGGGACCCGCAACAAATTTAATTAGAAAAGATTAAAGAGGAGGAGTTGGAAAGAGAGATTCCACTTCCCTCCTAGGCAAAGCGGGAGACAGGAAAACAAAATGGCTATATATATCACGACCTAATATAATATGACCTAATATAATATGACTGCCCGCTGAGTTTCTTGCCGGCTCTTCTCAGTTTGTGGCCGCGTTCCGATCCGGTGGTAGATTATTGTATTGTATTCAAACGTGTAATTTGACAATATGTAAGTGCCCTTAAGGGGCCTATGCAGAATAAATGATTTGATTTGTTTACTATTTTTAAAGTTATACTTCTTTTGGCTTATTAGGGAAAAATTACGCAAGTAAATTTCTATGCGGCCCACGTCTCCGACACCCGCCGTTAGAGCGCGGTGAGCATCTCTGCCTCTAGGTCCTACGGGGAGTTACGGTCGGCATCGAAATCGTGCGGTATATGATCCTGACCGCCATGGCCCTCTGTGGATGCCACAAGATAGGCTTCAAACGGCCGGTTTAGAAGCCCATCTACACCGGTGCACCGTACAGGGCCATCAACCGGATCACAGCACGCGCACCGTCACGAAACACTGACACCCAAGTTAGCGAGCCAACATTTATTGCCGCGTGCGGTGTGTCGTCGTAAAAATGTCACAAATGTCAACTAGATAATAAGTTATAATAAAACTTTCAATGTTTTAAATACTTTTTTTATAATTAGTATCGTTTTACTACATCTATACATTTAATACATTAATATATAATCTATACTAGCTGACCCAACAGACGTTGTTCTGTTCAAATAAAGCGCCACCTACCGGGTCCAATTGTGAATCTAAACCATTCTCTCTCTCTTGAGCACACACAAATTACTTACTCTATCCAGTCAACAGATATCGCCATCTGTTAAAATCGTTTGGAGTTCACAGATAATTGTGAATGTCAAATAATAGATAAATAATTTGCAATAAAATAATATTGCGACTATAAATTAAGATAAAAGTTATCTTATGTTTCAAGTTGGAGCAAACTGCACACGGTGTGCAAATTTGATTAAAATCGGTTAAGTAGTTTATCGCGATGGCGTCCATCGCGGACAAACATCGTGACAGGAGATTTATATATATTAACATATGTATTTAGAAAGATTTATATCTTGAAACGCCAGCCAAAAAAAAACCACAATAAAAAATCTTGATACGCCGAGAAGTTTAACTTCGTGTACACACACCCTTTTTTTTTAAATTTGATATAAGGATTTTCCTTAAGAGAGATATTTTTTAAAATATAAAATAATAAGGACTTCTGGTCCTTTAATATGGTGATGGAGTAAAAGGCGCGAGTAAAGTATACTCAAATAAAATTAAGGGATATATACACGTAATATCACTGCAAGGGAAGGAAAACTAGAAAATAAAACGCTATTCAAAACACCATGACCAGCGTGGTATAGTACACCTACTTCTCATTTTTCTCTTTTTTATTGCTAACGGTGGTAAACTAGCATACAGTACACCTGATGGTAAGTGTTGCTGCCGCTCATAGACCTTTGCAAGGCCGCTGCCTACCGCTAAGAAAGTGAAGGGAGTGTGAATGCGTACAATAAGGTTCCGTGATACTAAAGGCATCACTAAAACCCACCACACGCAAATACCCTTAGAAAGCTGGGCTTCTGGCTCTCTCGCTTACCGATCGAAGCGCAGTAACAATTTGCTACTACTCGGAAGTCGATTTTCTGCCAGTGTGTGGTACTACCCCACACGGACCGGCCCGCGGCTGTCGACAGACAACTGTCAGCAGTGTGTTCCTACTACTGTTCTTTCTCCATCTACAAGAAACTGTGTCTAGCGGATCGCGTATAGGCTGAGAAGAAAAATCTGAAGACTTCAATGAATTCCTCTGTAAGTCAGAAAAATCTGTTGTTGTATAATCTTCTATTTTACTTATTAATTCTAGCAAGAGGTAAAATTAAGAAATATTCACCGCTCCTTGCTGGGATTGGAGTAAAGGTCTTGGCAATTGCTGGTCTTCTGTTCGGTGGTCTCACGCTTCTGGTTACTAAAGCTCTGGTAGTAGCCAAGCTGGCTTTCGTAGTCGCCGCTGCTCTAGGTATCCAGAAATTGCTCAGCGGTGGTGGACTGAACAGTATTAGTGGAAAGGTAAATATACTGGATTACTTTAAAAGATATTCCTCTCTTACCTAACACATAATTTTATCCAATTTCTATTAGGGTCTTTAACTGGTGATAAAGTCTTAAATTCACTAAAGAATTTGTGTGTGGTGACCGTGTAAGAACTTCAACATTTCTTGTGTTGGTTGATTCTTACGAAACTCTGATAGTTTCGTAAGAATTAACCAATAGAAAAGGCAGACAACGACATATCTAAAGAAAGAAATCTAGAAATAAATTTCTAAGCTAACAATAATTATTGGGTGGTGCAGGCGCGACTACGAGGGCCTAATGCCACCCTAGCCAAAGAATAGTCTGTCACTCGCAGAAAGACTGACTGCGTGAGGATGACACCCCGGGGGCGTCGCGAAGGGACGGCATCCAAAAGGGTGATCCATCAGACTGTCTACGAATATCAAGGAACTCGGTACCAGTGGTCGACACAATAGCAAAGGGAAGGAAATAGGATGGGTTATAGCGCTACGTGTCGCTCTTTTGTCGTCCCGGACGAACGGCATGGAGTGTTGACTGATCATAGCCCATTCAAAAAAAAAGAAAACTGTATAGCTTTGGAGTGTGGAGCAAGCTTGCTGTCAAATAATGAGCTGTTTTAATTAAAAATAAGAAAAAACACAACTTATTTGTGCTCCAATTTAAAGAAAACCTTTCATTTTGAAGTAAAAACTACCACATGTTTGTTAATATATAATTTAATTCACCAGATTGCCGGTATTCAATCGTCACAGCAATGGTCATCACCAACAGCATCTGCCTCCTCCTACCCTTACGCAAGATCATCGAATATGGCAAATGATGCCAATGATTTAGCTTACAAATCACAAATAACTTCATAAGATACAGTTAAGTGAATAACATGACTTGTCAAAAATATCTCAAATAAACATTATCATAAATAGTCGATCAATATCATCATCGTCATTATCTTTATTTAGTCTACAGTCTACTGCTAGACGTCCCTCATGTTTCGCCACAAAGTACGGTCCTGTGTCGCCTGCATTTAACGATGCTCAGCAACTTTCACCAAGTCGTAGGTCCACCTAGGGAGGGCGTACTAAACTACGTAGCAGGCAAGATATTAATGTGCCATGCCAACTATCGTAGCTTTCATTCCCAAGCAAGACAATACTTTTTGCGATCCATAATTTATTATCCTGAGTCTGGGTGTAACTTGTGTCTGTGAATTATAGGACCTTTTTTCGTCTTTACAAAAGTTTAGCAGTTCTTCATCAATCACCCTATAATCAATGGTATAGAATAAAGCAATTCGTTATTATAAACACAAACTTTGGATATTTATCTCAATTCAGCTCAATTATTGTTCACTTAATTTCAATTTACGTCCGTACGTTAGATATTTAAAAAATCTCATCTAACGGTCCTTTGATGCTTTTATAAAAAAGTTTCATATGCCACGCTATTAATATTTTACATCTGTTTTTATCAGGGACAGAGCCTTTTCTATGGCTTTTAGGAAGTTTCCTAACGGCGTTCCTAAGGCAATCTTATCATTCATTCAATGTGTTCACGATTTTATCGTTTATTTATAAGTTTAATATTAACTTATAAAAGAAATCATTATCAACCACACGATATCTAATCTTTTCAATATGTGAGGCATTATCATTAAAATTTTTGCCATTCTATATTTTGGTATAGCTCTAGAAAACAATCGATTAGTATAGAAATTAAGATATTATCTACAAAGATATATAGAGGTTTTTCAATACTTAATAATTCGAGACTTGTTTAAATTAAATATTTTAATATAAAGCTTTAATAAATTATTACTTATAGCTTCCTTATTGATGAAAGAAATAGTCATGAGGAACAGTGCATATCTGAACGATTAATCTATGAGATATAAAGACTGTGAACTCAAATTCGTTCTCTTCGTTCCTAGTGAAATTGTGATCTAATCCATTTTTAAGACACTTTACCTACAAAATAATACATATTATTTGATGATAATAAATTAATAACAAATACCTTTTCATAAAATGTACATATGTCTGTACAACCGTGTATTTATATGATAAAGAGATAGGGACAGAGAGAAAGAGAGTTCCGCACCCGGCTACTCACGCGTAGTTTGCTCGATACATATGACATACAGCATACGGCATACAGCGGCATACAGCATACGACATACAGCGTACGGCATTTCGTTACGTGACGATTTATACTAAATCACACTACCCATAAACCGCTTTAAGGTTCGTTCCAATGAAATTGTTAATTTTACATTACATTATGAAAAAATAATTAAAATAATTATTTTTAACATCGAATTGATGCATTATTTAATGTTTAAAAGATATTTATGATAAGATAATTACATTATTTGTTTTATTTTAGCAACCTGTTATTATTTATTTCGGGTATATTTATTTTATTTAATTGAAAGTTTATTTTGTAAGTTGGTTGTGGGTTTTATTATTATAGTTCAGAGTTATTTATGTGGGATCCCGAAGATATCTTTATTTTTCTAGATATTAAAATTAATATCATATTTTCAAATGAATAAATAATTATTTTTTAATTTAAATATTTATCATTTTATAAGAATATGTGGTTAAATTTATATTTGAATATTTATTAGATTATTATTGTAGTAATTGAGAATGATTACAGATTTCCAATGATCTTTATAATATTAAGTGTATTTAATTTTATATTATTCACTATTAATTATAAGTTAAATTAAAGGTGCGTTTGTAAGCTTTAAATTGAAATTATATTAAAAGCTGAATGTATTGGTGCATGAATCATTATAATATAAATGTGTGTATTTATGTATGCACGTAAGAAGATATACTTCTTTGGCATAATAAAATAAAAATCTTTTTGAAAATTACTATTATACTTAGCGTTATCCTAAGTTTGTAGGAAAAACAACACTAATATTAGAAAAAAAAGGTATTTAATACATTGAAAATTTTATTATAACGCATTACCTAATTGTCATTTGTGACGGTGTGCGCGCGTATCGTAAATAAATATGACTAGCTTACTTCGGGGTGTCGATTTTTCGTGACGGTGTGCGCGCGCGCATCTTAAAAATTTACTATAATAAGTTTCCTTAACGCGCTAAAAGAAGTATAACTTCAATAATTATTTTGTATAATTATAATTAATTATTATTAAAATATGTACAAACAATGGAATACTTGGGCACGCAGGGTAATCGACGTAAATTCAAAGACGTATAAGATATAAAAAGGCGTACAGAAAACAAGGATTTTTTTCATAGTATTATTTTATTTTTTTATATTACGGGTTTATGTGTTATATTAATAATTTTTATATTTAATTTAATAATTGAAAAGACTGTAAAATTATTTATAAGCCTAATAAAGTAATAATATTTAGTACCATATTTTTTTCTTTTTGAAACGACCACATTGTCCTAAGAAAATAATCCTTTTATTGCGAGGGACTTGACGGAGTAAGAATACAATTCACCACTCCCTATCTTGCGCGTAGATGTCGTAAAAGATGACTATGGGATATAATATGCACATAACATCTGTGCAAGACAAGGAAAACTCGAAATAAATCCTATATCAACATGTCTGACCAGCATGGTATAGTAGGTCAAATTCCTTCCCATTATGGAGAAGGCCTGAGCCCAACCGCGTGACTTATGTGGGCTACATGCAGGTCAGACGGGTTTCCTTCTTTTGCATAGATGTTATCTGCATATTGTAATCCCTTATTTGTCTTTTACGACATCCACGGGCAAAACAGTAGGTGATGAATTTTATTCTCACTCCGTCTTTATTAAATCTATTTACATTTATCTGGTTTTGTCATTCATTGGCACAGATATAATAACATTGACATGGCTACAATTATAGTTTTACCTAGCGTTACACGTCACGTGGTCATATCGATGATTTTTATTTTTTTTTATTGCCAACGGTGGTAAACGAGCAAGCATCAAAGCTGTTGGTAAGTGATACTGCCACACATGGACCTTTGCAATACCAGGGGCACAGCTAGGCTTGCCTATAGTGAAGAAAATTCTCTTCTTAAACCTCTTTTAAAGCAGGAAATGTTATAGCGCTCGGGAAACATAGCAGCAGGTAGTTCATTCCAGAGCTTGCATGCAAGAGCAGAACGCTTCCAAGTGAAATGGATGAACCCTGTTACGTTGTCGAGTGGTACGTTGGTAAAATTGTGACAGTGGTACCAATTCAAACATGAATTTATTCATTACATGAATTTATTCCCTTCCCTAAACTGCCTCTAGAAGTTTTCCCTAAAAAAAAAGGTTTATGAAAGACATTAATTGTCTATATCGACTAATAAATCCTCTTAGGGAACTATTAACAGGCCGCGGGTGACGTGATCGGGGAATTAGTCCGTCACCCGCTGAGAGGCCGACCGCGTGAGGAAAGACCGACGTCCTCCCCGAGGCGGGGACGTCGGTCTTTCCTCACGCGGGGGTAGGGGGTATTACGTCAGGCCGACAACTGATGACAAGTAACCCTGCTCCGGTGGTCGGCCCAATGACGAAGGCGACGTGCACGTGGAGTGGGTTGCGGGTGTGTGTGCTTATGCCCCTCTGTCGCCCCAGACGGAGTGGTGCGAGGAGCGCGCTGACCAACCAACCCACACCCAAAAAAAAAGGGGGCTATTAACAAAATACTGGTGCAGGAAGGGATCGTTACCGGTGGACAGCTTTAATGGCAATGGGGAGGTAATCCAGCAGTATCATCATCATCATATCGACGACCACGTATCGGACGACGCAGTGTAGGATGACCAGACATAGGTGGTCCGACGATCTGGTGAAAGTTGCTAAGCGTCGTTGGATGCAGGCGGCACAAGACCGCACTCTGTGGCGTAAGAAGAGAGGCCAACGTCCAGCAGTGGACGCCAATAGGCTGAAATGATGATACCATGCTGGTCAGACAGGTTGGTATAGGGTTTTATTTCGAGTTTTCCTTCTCTTGCATAAATGTTATTTGCATATTATATCTCCTAGTCGTCTTTTACGACATCCACGGTCATGATACGGAGTGGTGAATTGTATTCTTATTCTGTACACCACACGGCAATTCCAGCAGTATAATAAACAAAATTAACAAACACAAACTATATCTAAAGCAACTATTTGGGGAATGAATAAAAAAATCCTACCTGGACATCGAACCCACGAAACATGATACATAAAGTATTTATACTACTACATCAACAAATAATGTTTAAAGTTAACTGTAGCGATTATTAAAACTGTTTGAAACATTTATACAATATTGAAAACGTCTAGCGCCATCTCTTGGTCCAACTCATGCATCTTACATTATTCTAAGCAATTGAAATTTCTATTTTTGTAAGACTTGCTAGATTAATTTAAAATTAATCAGTTTGTTAAGTTTGCCGTACGGTGACGTATCAGAATAAGATCTATCATCATTTACTTCCCGGCGAAGAACAAAACTGGCTTAGAGATCACTAATTAAATGTGCAGGACCATTTTCATGGGCAATTCAATATATCATCTTCAATAGCCAATTCGTCAACTAAGCGTAGCCATTACATTAACCAAAGTTCTACCTTAGTTTTTAGAGTTTAAGAGACTAATCAATATCTCTAGATATTGATTAGTCTCTTAAACTCTTTCGGCTAATATTTGAATGCGTGTGGTAACGGACTAAGAATACAATTCATCACCCCATTCATTGGCAGTGGGTATCGAAAAAGACGATTAAGGGATATATATATATATATATATATATATATATATATGCATATAACATTTATGCAAGAGAAGGAAAACTTGAAATTAAAGCCTATACCAACACGTCTGACCAGCGTAGTATAGTAGGTCAATTTCCCTCCCATTGTGGAGGAAGCTTGAGCCCAACAGTGGGACGTATATGAGCTATGATGATGATGATGATGATCATGAATGTATAGCTTGAAGCCAACCACTCTCATCATCACCCCCACCCACATAAGTCCCACTGTTGGACTTAAGCCTCCTGCACAAAAGAAAGGCAATTGACCTATTATACCGCGCTAATCTGACATGTTGATATAGAGTTTTATATCGAGTTTACCTTCTCTTGTATAGATATTATTTACATACCACATCCCTTAGTCGTCTATTACGACACCCACAGAAAGGGAGGTGATGAATTATATTTATGCTCCATCACCACGCGGACAACCACTTTAGCTTCGAAAAATGAATTACCACTGCAGTTAAAGACTAGTTGTCAAATTGTAACTTTAGATCTTTTTTGTTTATAGTTTCAAAGCCTTTTTTTGGGGTGTATTGCGGTCGGCGCACCCTCGCACCACTCCGTCCGGGGCGACAGAGGGGCGTGAGCACGCACACCCGCAACCCACCCGAACACCACGTCGCCTTCATCGTTGGCCCGACCACCGAAGCAGGGTGCAGCCTTAACATCTAAATAAAACTCTATACCAAAAAGTCTGACTAGCGTGGTATAGTGAAGGAGTCCCCTCCTCATCGTGGAGGAGTTTTGATCTCAGCGAGGAGAAGATATGTACGTTCTGAGCTGAGCTCGCGCTGTGATGATAATGCTAAACAAAATATCAAAATATATTAAAACTTTAAAATTTTACGATCAAATGAATAGTTTAAAATCCTATTAATATACGTCTTAATATATGATCTACGTCGTAAAACCAGCTAAAATATCACCAAGAAAATGGTGAGTATTCTTATGGTGAAATTCAATCTAATACGATTGCCTGATTGCAAGCGTAGGGAGTCGTAATAGCTACAGTACAATTTGAAAGGCTGATAGATGTACGTTAGAATTTTAAATCATAATCCCAGCTCATATACAACCAACTCTTGGGTTTGAACCTCCTCCATAGTGGTAGAGAAATTGCCCAACTATGCGACCCTATTTAAATGTGTATAGTTTTATTTCTGCTTTCACTTCTCTCGCAGTAATTTTCTCTTCTCGAGCCTCTTAATCTTTTATGATCAGCTATAGAAAAGTAAGAAGTTACGACCATGGTATTCTTAGTCCACCATTATACTAATAAATTAAATAGAAATTTTATAATCTCTAAAAATCATAAACATCATTCCCATTTGAAGTCGTTTAGAAACTAAGCCGCATAAACGAACGAACCTACTTTTATACTAGAGATCAATATAGATAGTCTGAAAAAAAAAACATACCATCTTCACGCACACACACACATTTTAGTATGTGTATTATTGTGTGTGTACACGCCTTTCACTTACAAATACTATTGTAATAACTATTGTACAGCGAAACGAATGGAGTAGCCTTATTATTTTAATTTTGGTAGGACCATAAGCTAAATTATAATAAACATTTCATCATTGCAGCGTATACATCCTACTACGAGACTCGAGCCTCCTTTATAAAAGTAGAGGAAATGACCTATTGTTCCACGCTGTTCAGACGAATTGATATATTTATGGAAACTGTTTAATTTTTACATTTCTATGGTTTGCAAAGGTAAGAATGCTTAAGCTATATATTTATGTTTATTGTTGAATTACTAACAATACCAACTATCGATTACGCTAACTACAAGCAGCCCTTTTATCATCATCATTTCAGCTTACATATCTACCACTGCTGAGCTAGAGCCTCCTCTACAATAGCAAGGAAATTGACAAACTATACCACGTTGTTTGAATGTGTTGGTATAGGGTTTTAATTCGGCTTTACCTGCTCTTGCAGTAATATTATGTGCTTATCATGTGCCTTAATTGTCTTTTACGAGATCCACGGACCAAAAGTGGGGTGGTAAAATTAATCTTACTCGGTCACCACACGGAGATTGATAAAGCAAAACTTTAAGCAATTTTCAAAACTTATATTTTAGAAATTTATCATAAATAATATTTAGTTAAGTATTTGTCTTGCATAATCATTAAAATTAAGACAAAATTCAAATACTCGTTTTTTTCATTTTTATAACACAAGATAATCTAAATAATTGTCAATAATTTAAAATTAAACTTATATCATTAAACAGCAGTCAATAATTGTAGATATATGTAATTTTAAGTGCAGCTAATATAAAGAATAAATTAAGACAATATTGATTTAGATTTTTATAAAACATTTCCTATTTTATATCTAAAAAAATTAGCATACAATCGACTCTGTTCCTCTCGTTAGCCTCATTATGTAGACAGCTAACTTTCTCTTCCACTACATTGACATTATCCAAGTGTGCGTGACACTTTCACTCGAACATTTTTGTTGTGTTTTCTTTCCGTTTTCTTATAATTACGGATTACTTAGACTTATTCATCTTTTTAATTATTTTCTATTTAAATGAATATGAATCAATTATTTTAACTTTCACTTACTTTAAGAAACTATATGGTGAGAATTTTAGTAATACTATAAGGAAAAATCAAAACAGAACGCTATACCAAATCAACTTTTAAATACGATTAATCCCATCAAACATTTCTAACAATCCTAAAATGACTGCAGAGATAGTGTAGTGGCTAAGAATTCAACTTAACATGCGAAGTATAGCGTTCCATTCCTCATTAGAATATTGCTTTGTGCAATCTATAAATTGTTATTGGTGCTGTGTGGTAGCGGCTTCGAATACTACCAACCCTTGCTTTGCTCGTGGGTGTCGTAAAAGACGACTAAAAGCCCTAGATTGACCCGGACCAACTCCATCTGGTAACATTTGGGTCAACGATTACATTCCCAAGGAGGGTTGATGTCAGGCAGGCGGCCGGTCATAAAAGTCATTGCCGAAACTTTTTGCAATATGTCAAAACAGATGACATATTGCGTCGACCCCAAGTAATTGGGATAAGAGCAAGATGATGATGATGATGAATCTATAAATTGTTATTCTGAGTCTGTAATTTGTGTACGTTAATTTTATATACATATTACCCCACAATACAAGAATAAGTGTCTTAATACACAATCTTTTTTTTTAAATAGAACTATTGAAAATCATCCACCGTGTTAGCACCAAGGTTTGGCTTCTAGGTAGGCCCAGGCATCAATTTTATTTGTCTTGTTGTCACTATAAATTTGGTTAGAAAAGATAAACAGAAGAATTTCGTATAATAAATTTCACTACTTTCCTATATAACTTGACTTTGACTGCACAGATGGCGTAGTGGTTAAGATAGCGACCTACAGCGCCAGTGTCGGGGGTTCGAATCCCACGCGGGACAACACTTTGTGCGATCCACAAATTGTTGTTCTGAGTCTGGATGTAATTTGTGTCCGTTAATTGTATGTTTGTAAAGTTCCCCGCAATACAAGGATTATTTCCTTAGTGCAGGGTGTTGTCTTAAATAAATAAAAATAATAAATAATAAAATAATATAATGAAGATTGGGAGTATACATTGACTAATCAAATATTAAAAAAGAGTATGCACTGCCATGATAAGCGCAGCAGAACAGCATTATGTATTTGATGGAGCTTAAATGTGAGCTTTAAGGCTTATAATTTCTCTACCATTTTGGAGGCGAATTTGAATATTTCTCTTGCCCCTTATAACAACTCTGCAAGAATTTAAAAATTTTTGAAATCGATGATTCCTTCTGTGGATTTGTAAAATCTGGCCGAGGAATCACCAGAGGAATGAGCAGTTTTCTTGGTAACACCAAACGCGAATTGCCAACTTACCTGTTAAGCGTGACGATTATAGCATTAACACTCTTATAAGGAGGCCAATATCCAACAGTATACGTTGTTGAACTGGTGAAGATGATGAAGATTTTACTAGGTAGATATACACCAGCACTGAATATCCATCAAGCATAATGCTATACAATTAAGATCCTTGCTTAGAATCCTATACTGCTGATAGAAATATCAGCATATAAACACCTTTGGCAATAGTTATAAAACTGTCGCTTGCCTGACGTCAATCTTCATGGGAATTTAATAGTTTACCAAACTATATCAGATTAGGCCAAGTTCATGTCAAAACTCTTAGTCGTCTTTTACGACAATCACCAGCAAGGTAACGGGTTGGTAGTATTTGTAGTTATTAAACGAATAATCTTATTCAAGTTGATATGTCATATAATAGCCTATCGATGTACAAGTACTAAACTGGTCTTCATGAGGATAACCCCATAATCACCTACCCTTGGTAAATGAATCCATAATCGCAGATAGTGCTTAAAAATGAGATTTCTTGGGGCCATCATACTAAACTAGTTTAGCGACTCTCACCAGAAATTGTATTCTTAACTGGTCACTCCACGGTCTACGCTATACTTTTGCTTTATTTTCTTCTTCTTCTCAACCCATTTACACTGTTGGGTTTGGGTCTCCTCTGCATTTGGATTGGCATAGGGTATTACGTCAACGATATCTTCTTATGTTTAAATCTTATCTGCGTATTTTATCCCTTAGTCGTTTTTACAACACCAACGGACCAAGAAAGAGGTGATGAATTATATTCCTACTCTGTAACCACACGAATAGGAATTATAAATATACTATTTTGACTAAAAGCTGGCGCAGTGGTTAAACTGACCTATCCATGTAAAGTATCATAGATTCGATTCCCACACAGAACAATCATTTGTATTATATAATCATCAAATTGTTGCTTTCAGTTTGGGTGTAATTTCTGTCCGTTAATTATGTTTGTAAATCCTCCATATTATAAGAAATTATTCTTTAATACACCTATAAAAATATATTACAGTAATACCAACAGAATAATAATTCAGATTACATAGAAAATTATCATACGATTCGCAGGAAAAGAGGTTGCATTTGAGACGGCTGCGTCATCTCCGCAGTCATATACTAAGATGTTTATCCAAGAGAAACACATACCAAGAATACAGTACTATCTAAATCGGATAAAGATCATTACCATCAATTACTAAAACGAGAAAAATCAACTAGTCTTGTTGGCTATTAAAAAAAAGAAAAAATCTTTCACCATCTAAGGAATTTGGGCCTCAACGGCTGCTTACACCTTTCTCTTAGCTTTCACACTGAGAGATCGAGTAAACACAGTGCCCTCAATGGTTTTATTTACCTAATCGCATAAAATCATAAGTAGATAGCCTTCACATTTGAAATAACACCATAAATTTCCGATATAAAGTTGATATTACCATCAAATAAGTTATAGAGTTGGATCGTTTGATCTTGTGTGTCGGCATACAAACAGGTGTGCCAGGAAATACAACTTTTTTATATCAATGCAAGATTAGGTGGGCCATTTGATAATAAAACGATTTATTGTATTTTTCATAAGCGTGGGAAATATTTCCATATGCTGATGGAGTGAGAATTTAATTCACCGCGTCTTACCCGTGGGTGTCGTAAAAGACGACTAAGACATATTGAATGTATAAAAAAGAAGGGAAACTCAAAATAGATTCTTATATCACAATGGTAATCCATTTCCCTCCTATAGTCGAGGAAGCGCAAATCCAACAGAGGGAATTGGATTTTTAGTAAATTATTTTCTTTTTCTGTTTAAGATAAATTGCATTGTCGTAAGTAATAATATAAAATATATAATTAATAGATACATATTATGCCCAGAAATATAACAACTTGTGCATCATACGAAGAGCCATCCTACACGAAGATCGAATCCATAAGATTAAGCGTAGAAGGACGCTACTAATACCATCACGCCATAAGTGCAATCGCTTTGGTTATTAACCATGTATTGTCGTATTTTGAATACAATATATCACTTTCTATGCCATAATAGTAGTAAAAATCTACTTCATTATCATAAATATCTCATCTCAGCTCATTTATACCCGACTCCGGGGTTCGAACCTGCTCCAGAATACGAGGGAAATTAATTTACTACCCAATTCAGACGGATTGGTGTATAAGGTTTTATGTCAAGCCTCATGATATGGGACTAGGAATTTGCTAAAGCAAACATAGATGTATTAGGTATACCAACATGTCTGACCAACATGTCTGACCAGCATGGTATAGTAGGTCAATTTCCCTCCCATTGTCGAGGAGGCCCGAGTCCAACAGTGGGACGTATGTGGGCTGCGATGATGATGGAGATGATGTATTTGCTTTAGCAAATCCTATTATCTTATACTTTGTCTTATCCTATTGTCCTATTTTTATATTATGGTATTTGTTTTTATTTTGAGGTTAGCGGTATCTTAAGTTACCCTAAGAAAGTGGTGGGTTTCCCTATCTATCCTTTATTTGAAAATAATAATGGTTCGCCTCATATATCGTCTAATTAATTTAATTGCAAATTGTAATATATTTCATTTTATTATAATTCATTCAATTCATCAGTTCAGCATATATATATTCCACTGGTAGAATAGGATCTTATTTCGAGTTTTCCTTCTCTTTCGTAGATATTACATGCGTGCTAAATTCCTTAATCGTCTTTTACGCCATTCAATATATTTCATTTTATATATATATTTTATTCATCCTACTAATATTTTAAATGCGAAATTATGTATGTATGTATGTTTGCTGCTCTTTCACCCAAAAACTACTGAATATAGGCTATTATTTATCCCAATATTCCCACGGGAAGTGGAACTATGCGGGTAAAACCGCAAGGCGCTATTAGTTCATTTATAACTATAAAATAGTTTTAAAAATATTTCAAATATTCCATTTTTACATAATTTATACCATTTTGATTACATCATAAATTCAAAATATGGCGTGTTGTTAAATTAACTGATAAGTTCAACTAACGTTAAATTAGAAATTTTAAGAGTGGACAGATATTTTAAAATTTATTGCATTCTTCCTTTCCCACGGGTATCATAAAAGAAGATATCCTATTAGCGTCTACTGATAAACATGGCAAGATCTTTCGTGTGGTGAGGGAGTAAGATTACAACATGCAGATAACATCTAATCGAAATAAAACCTTATATCAACACGTCTGACCAGCGTGGTATAGTAGATCAATATCCCTTTTATGTTGGCCATATAAAAAGTGTCAAGTAACGTGCCATGGAGAACTATGCTCGGTATTACTCTACGTAATAAAATTCGGAATAAAGAATTCATAGAAGAATGGGTGTAACGGATATAGCTCGCAGAATTAGCTCATTAAAGTGGCAATAGGCAGGTCGCATCCTCCATCCATAACCGTTGCGGAAGAAAGGTTCATGAGTGACCCACGTATCGGACCCGGCAGCGTAGGACTACCCCCTACTAGGTAGACTGACGACATCTTCAAAGTCGCAGGGAACATGTGCAAGTGGCATAAGATCGTTTTAAGTGGCTTTGGGGGCGTCCATAAATTACATAAGGTATTTTTTAAAATTTTCTGTACCTCCCTCCCCCCCTGGTGAGATGTCGTGAGATTTTATTCAATCCCCTCCCCCATCCCCCAATCTCACGTGAGATTGTTCAAAATGTGGGTTTCTTACGTAAACGCGTTGGATTGTTATTGTAAAAAGAAAAAAAAATTGCTTCGTGCTTTTATTTACGACTAGTTAAGACTAGTAATCAATATTGCTGAGAGTTGAATCATAAGTGTAATAAAGCTGTGAAATGTAATAATGCTTAAGATTAAATCTTAAGCATGTACAATCTGGATTAAATGGACCAAAATAGTATAATTTTTTTTTCGTTTCAATCAGAAAAAAAAATTGCGTGATATTTGCCGAGACCCCCCCTCTCTCCAACGTAAGATTAGATGAGATTTGATCCCCTCCCCCCCTTAAACATCTCACGTATTTTATGAACGCCCCCTTTCTCGTGGGCAGGCCTATATCCAACAGTGGACGTCAATAGGCTAATGGCCATCCACCATCCATCCCTCTTATTGTGGAGGAAGCTTGAGCTTAAGAGTGGAAGATATATGATGATGATGATTATGACTCCAACGCATAATAATACGCTAGGACATCGACCTCAAAATCGTAACTACATAACACCTGTGATAAAAAAAAATCATTACGTTATAAGCCTTTCGAATATAGTATTTTGCAATAGCCATTCGCAACCGGATATAGGCTTTTTTCTCTCGCGGAAGGTGAAAGTGTTTAAAGTGGCACACGTTGTATTGAAAGTTGTGAAAGTCAAGTCGGATGTGTTTTGGTAATTTATGTGTGAGAAAGCGTTATGTAGTAGTGGTTGATAGTAGGATTGGACACACGAATATGACTATGTTCATATCTAATGATTTCTGATGTTTACGCGAGTATTACACATCTACACCAATAAATAAAATTGGAGTGTCTGTTTGTAATGTCACAATAATAGGCTTTTTTCATGCTCACACGGTTATTTGCACGACACCTATGCCTAAAATAACGAATAAAAAATTTTTGTCTGTCTGTCTGTTTGTTCCGGGTAATCTTCAAAACGGCTGAACCGATTTCAAAAATTCTTTCACTAATGGAAAGCTATAATATCAGGCCGTAAACTAGGCTATATTTTATCCCGTTATTCCCACGGGAACGGGAACTACGCGGGCAAAACGACTATAACCGAAGCGAAGCGAGGGCGGGTTGCTAGTTTTAAATAAAACTACGGATTTTATTTTCGTGGACGCTACATAGTGTTCGAAACGTCGCCCAATCAAAAATCAAATACAAATGCGATAAAATTCGTAAAATAATTTTATTTAAAATGTTCAAATCTATTTAAAATAATTATATATACCTCGTATTGTAACCCGAATGGAATTTGTGTGGTGACGGATTAAGAATACAATTCACCACTGTTTTGCCCGGGAATGTCTTAAAAGACGACTAAAGGAATATACGCATATAACATCTTTGCATGAGAAGGAAAACACAAAATGAAATTCTCTACCAACCAGTCTGACTAGCGTGATATAGCAGTCAATTCCCCTCCTTTTGCGGAGGAGGCTCAAGCCCAGCAGTGGGAAGTATATGAGCGGAGATGTTGATGATGGTGATCTGATAAAAATACCCTTATATAATGATTTCTGGGTGGTAATGACGTAAGAATACAATTCACCACTCCCTATCTTACCCGTGGATGTCGTAAAAGACAACTAAAATAAGCATATAACATTTGTGCAAGAGAAGGAAAGCTCTAAACAAAACCCTATTCCAATACGTCGGACAAGCATGAAATAGTAAGTCGATTCCCCTCCCATTACTAAGGAGGCCTGATCCCAATAGTGGGACATATATAGGCTGAAATGATATTGATGATGAATCGTACATATTACAAAATCATTAGCAATAGTTTCATGACCGACCTCACAAAACACCTTAAGAATATAATTATAGACCAAGCATCGACCAGATATTACTACTGGACTCGTAAAAATCAGCACACGAATCATTAGGAGAAAAAAACAGCGTTGTTTTCTTGAGAAATTTATAGTACTAGAGTGATAAAAACGCTGCCTTCCAAGCGTAAAAATCTTAAATGCAACTGTCTTCTACAGAATACTTTAAAATTGACTGCTTCGGAGATGTCTAACCGCCCCCCCCTGCCTTGAAACAATTGGTAAAAATATTAAAAATAACTCGTAATCTATTTCTCAAGTTAGGTTTTAAAAATTACCGTCTATTTTATCGTAAATAAACATAATGTTTTTTTTTTTCATAATGTTAAAGATCTTAGTCTAATGTGTCAAGCTGGTGAAATAGAAAAATATATTTTTACTTCAGGCTAAATGCTTTAGGGGCAAATGACCTACTATAACAATAATTGCTATAGAATATAGTTTTAATTTTTCTATCTCTTTCTGTGTTATTTTCGTATAGATTCCTTCAATTATCTGCTGACATTTACAGGAAATAAAGTAGGGGGTTTCATTTTATATTAATTCATTCAAAATCTATATTATCCTCTTAATTTCGCGGGTGACGTGACCGGGGATTAGTCCGTCACCCACCGAGAGGCCGACCGCGTGAGGAAAGACCGACGTCCTCCCCGAGGGGGGGACGTCGGTCGATGGGAGGGTACCCCAATTAGGGGTATTCCGTCGGGCCGACCACTGACGACAAGTTAACGCTGCTCCAATGGTCGGCCCAACGACGAAGGCGACGTGGTTTTTGGGTGGGTCGCGGGAGTTGCGTGCTTAAGCCCCTCTGTCGCCCCGAACGGAGTGGTGCGGAGGCGCGCCTACCGCGACCCAACCACGAAAAAAAAAAAAAAAATATTCCTCTTAATTTCACGGTTATTGAATAATTCCGTGTGGTGACGGAGTAAGAAAACAATTCACCACATCTATGTTGCTCGTGGCTTTCGTAAAAGATAAGACTAAGAAATTAAATATATTTACAACATTTATGCAAGAGAAGAAAAAAGTGAAATAAACCCTAACCTAACCAAAACGTATGACTACCGTCGTATTGGGCTGATTATTCTTCTATTGTAGAGGACACTCAAGCCCAACAGTGAAACTCATATTAGCTAAAACCAAACTCTAGTCAGACGGCCTGTTCTATGATTATATTTCAAGTTTACCTTCTCTTACATAGATATTATCTGCACCTCTTTCCCTTAAACGTCTTTTATTTTCAGTAGATATTCCACACGCTCGTCGAACCGAAAACCGTTGGGGAAAAAGGTTCTTGAGGGGCAACCACGAATCGGACGGCGCAGCGCAAGACGACTAGGTGGACCGACGATATTCTCAAAGTCGCAGGGAACCGTTGGATGCAAGTGGCGCAGGACCGCTCGGAATGGCATTCTCGTGGGGAGGCCTATGTCCAGCAGTGGACGTCTATAGGTTGATGTATGGATGATTCCACAGGCAAGAAAAAAGTGGTCAATTATAATTCTTACTCCGTCACCACGTGTAATTTTATTACCTGATTCTATAAAAAAAGTGAGAGTACAATTCATGAAAACTAAAATAACTGAAAGTAATAAATATCCATTCATTCAATTACATAATCATGAAATGTCATAACGAAAACGAAATAAAATATTCTGAACGTTCGAAAACTTCGAGACGTAAACTTTCATCTCGAATGACATCACACAGCATCCTTGTTATATCACGAACGTGTAGAAAGTCGGGCATTGAACTCGTCAACACTTAGCAACAGAATCGAACTGTGAGAATAGGTTCTTACGTATCAATGACTAATATTGAATGTAATATTGAACAATAGTATTTAATGTATTGATATATTTTATTATTTTTATTTTGTTTAAAGACGAGAACTAGAAGATACTAATCTAGTTTATCAGGTATCGGAAGTTCAATTCCTATGCCAGCAATATATCGTTCAATCCACGTATTTTTATATTCAGTTTAGTCTGTTAATTACGTATTTATAAGATCTTCGATTTTTAGTGGGCGATTTTGTCTTAAAACATTATCTTTAAATTCATCAGTTCCTATCTTGCTTATGGGTGTAGTAAAAAACAACTAAGGAACAAAGTATGCATAAAACATTTTTGCAAGCTAGGAAAACTCGAAATAACAAATAAAAACCGACTTCAAAACAAAGTACGATAAATCAAATATGCATTATTAAGGATATCACAAAAACTACTACGGATCACATTTAATCGGCTTTACATGGAATTACCTCTGAAACAGAGAAATAAATAACAGACATAAAAAAAAACATTATCATCATCATCACACCTCATATACAACCCACTATTGGTCTCTAGCCTTCTCCTTAATAGGAGGGCAATTGATCTACTATACTACGTTGGCCAAGCGGATTGGTATAGGGTTTCTTTTAGAGATTTCCTTCTCTTGCATAGTTGTTATATGTACAAGGTATCCCTTAATCGTCTTTTACCACACCCACGGGCAAGATAGGTGGTGAGTTCTTGCTCAGATTAAAAAGAAAAACACAAACAGTCGTATTAAAAATATCCCTTTTTGAAGTAGGTTATAATCCCTATACTGACACATCTGAACTGCTGCGGTATAGTAGGTAGTAGGATGGCTAATTTAAATATTAAATACCTAAGCCACAAAAAGAGTACCTATTTTACAATAAAACAAAAAAAAATCATTTCAATCATTCATTAAATCACAAGACCCATCCCAAAAATACCAGCACGTACTATCACTTAACATAATACCTGACAGCGTATAGCCTTAATACATATAGTTATACGTAGGATGGAAATCTAGGTCATACGGATGTACACCTTGTTTGTAATTGTGTGTGTGTAAATGCCAATGGCACGCACACAGTTGCTTTGTGAAAGTTTACGCACCTGTTGAATGGAATTCAATGGAATTTACTACCAATTGATGTATAGTTTGTAATCTATGTAGTGACTGAGTAAGAATACAATTTGCTCTCCAATATGATTACATATGCCTGTGTGATGACGGAGTAAGAATAAAATTCACCACTCCCTATCTTGACCGTGAATGTCGTAAAAGACGACTAAGGGATATAATACCGATGAGAGGGTACCCCAAGTAGGGGGTATGCCGTCAGGCTGACCACTGATGACAAGTAACCCTGCTCCGGTGGTCGGCCCAACGACGAAGACGACGTGGTGTTCGGGTGGGTTGCGGGTGTGCGTGCTTACGCCCCTCTGTTGCGCCGGATGGAGTGGTGCGAAGAGTGCGCCGACCGCAGCACACCCCAAAAAAAAAGGGGCGATAATGTCTATGCAAGAGAAGGAAAACTCGTAACAAAATCCCAACACGTCTGACCAACGTGGTATAGTAGGTCAATTTTCCTGCCATAGTAATGGAGGCCGGAGCCCAACAGCGGAACGTGTATGGGCTGATATGATGATGATGATGAAGAGAAGTATACTTGAAATAACACTAATCAATCAGTCTGATTAGCTCTGTATATTAGGTATTTTTTTTTAAAGACAACGACCTACCTCAAGGAAATAATCCTTGTATTGCGGTGGACTTTACAAACAAATAGTTAACAAACACAAATTACACCCAGACTCAGAATAACAATTTATGGATCGTACAAAGTGTTGTTGTGTGTGAGCTTTGAATCCACTGGCACTGTAGGTTCGTATCTTAACCTCTACGCCATCTGTGCAGTCTATCCTAATATGAAGGAGGCATAAAGGAGCTCAAGCCTAGTAGTAGGACATGCTTAAATTGAGGTGATGATAATAATACGTCATCGTATAGTGGTGGGTTAAAAATATAATTCACCACCCCGTCTCTTGTCTGTGGGTGTCGTAAAAGACGATTAAGGGACTATATGCAGATATCTAGGCAAGAGAAGAAAAAATCGACATAAAACTTATGCCAATACGTTTAAGCAGCATGGTATAATAGGTAAAATTCCCTACAACAGTGGAGGAAGCCCGACATTCAAATCAAATCATTTATTCTGCATAAGCCCCTTAAGGGTACTTATATATTATTAAATTTACACATCGTTTGAAAACAATACAATAATCTACCACCGGATCGGCACGCGCATTGAGACCTACATAGGTTGAGATGCCAAGCTTGGCGATCACCATTTTTAAACGGGCACTATTAGCACCCACTCCTTGTTTTCGGTGTTTCCTTAGAGCACCTACGTTATACTAGTGTTAAGAAATTGATATTCTATTAAGGTATCCAGATAGGTTGTCATGTGATGGTTTTTTTTAACTATTCTCACCACACATGCCCACCATTTTTACTCCTGTTAGTCGTGACCCACAAAGGTCTCCATAGATGACACTGAGGTTTGACCCTCAGGTAGTCTCGGTAAATACTGTTAATTGTCTTGCAGCAATAAATTAATTTCACTATTTGATGGAATGTCAAACTTTCTCGTTCCTATAAGATTTGTGGCCGATTATTATATCTTTGCGAAGTACTTGAGATTATCAAAACTTTTTAAAATCAGGATGCTATTGTATATACGAAATAATAAAATGAAAGTCTAACACCGTTTAGTGAAATAAAAAGTTTATTTGAATTTAACAAAATATACACCGAATGCGTTGATGTCTTTTGTATCAAGTGACTCTCATGCACTTTTACATAATTAGTTTAAGTAAATTTTATATTCTACGAACTGTTACAACGGTTTTGCTCATAGTGTTTTTTTTTTTATTTTAACGATTATAATTATAATGAGTTTATATGTTATTGCATAATATAAAATACTATCGTGATATGTTTCAAATAATTCCGTGCAATATTTGTGTCAAAATGAATATCGAGATAAACAAAAATACCAAATTGCAATGATTGTCAATATGTTCTGTCAACAGTTTTAACCACGTCCATATTAATTTATCAAATATCATCAATCTATATATTTTATCTGTCTATTTATTATACATATTTAAAGTTACTTCATCATTTTAGCTCATACACGTCCTTCTGTTGGGCTCAAGCCGCCTACATTATAGTAGAGAAATTGACCTACTATACCAAGCTGGCCAGACCGGTATAGGGTTTCATTCCTAGTTTTCTTTCTCTAGCATAGATTTTATGTGAATATTTAACCTCTTAGTCGTCTTTTACGATTCCAACGGGCAAAAGGGAGAGTGATTAAATATATTCTTACTTCTTTAAACAACCTTCTTTAAACGAAGTTTAAGAAGAGCATTTTCTTCACTACAGACAATGGCCTAGCTGTGCACCTGGTATTACAAAGGTGCATCAGTATCACATACCATCAGGTGAGCTGCTTGCTCGTTTGCCACCGTCAGCAATTAAAAAAAGTCGACACTAAATGAAAAAGTCTTTTGAAGTTAGTGTCACGAAAGTTGTTGTTCATGGCCATTATTATTCTCGACCTATCGCCATATTTGCAAAAAAAATCATTACAACAGGTTTCTTCTCATTAACTGATTAAAAACCCAGGACTGGTAGCCAGGAATGGTAGCCAGATATTAAAATTATTGAATAAAGTACAACCTCTCAAACATTGACCGTGACAAACAAACACACACATACAATCTTCACAAACACCATTACATAACACACAATACAGGTGTTAACTTTCACAAGACTTTCATTTTCCAAGCATTTTTCATATTATTTACCACTTTATATATTAAACATAGAGTTGAAATTTACTTAACGTGATTGAACTTTCAGAGTTACATAATATTCTTATATTAGGGCGATGACCTCTGAAAATTAAGAAATTTATGATTCAATTTTGTTTATTATTGAAACCTCACGTGATGATTTAAAAAATTACTATGTGTTCCCTTTCTCTTCCTTGGGAGTAAACGGGAAACAGTATTCTCATTTTTATTCAACAAACTATGATCTTGAGGCATTATACCGTCCTAAACTTTTCAAGCGACGCAAGGGGCGGATGTAAGGAATTACAACAGCACACAAAACTGCACAGATTACTCAGTAGTTTAAACCTACAGTACCAAATGTCGCGTATTCGATTCACATAAAGAACAATACTTTTGACGAGACTATTATTTCCTTATGGCAAGGTCCGTGTGGTGACGGAGTAAGAATACAATTCACCACTCCCTATCTTACCCGTGGATGTCGTAAAAGTCGACTACTGGATATAATACATATATAACATCTATGCAATAGACGGCAAACTCGAAATAAAATTCTATACCAGCCTGTATAGTAAGGTCAATTGCCCTCCTATTTTGGAGGAGACTCAAGCCCAACAGTGGGTTGTATATGAGCTGAAATGATGATGAATGATGATGATGATCTAGAAACATCCCGTCCAATACTTTTCAGGCGACGAAAGATAGGAACGTGAGGAACCACAGTAGCACATCAAAATTACATAGATGACTTAGTAGTTAGACCTATAGTACTAAATGTCCCGGGTTCGATTCGTATGCTTGACAATTTTAACTTTTGACAGTACAAAAGGGTGCTGTCTTTTAAAATAAAAAAGAAATAACCTTATTTTGTTTCTATTAACTATGAAAAGTCTCACTGCTAATGTAGTGGACCACCAGTATTGATTACTTATCTTCGATGACTTTTCATTGATTTCATAGTAGCAATGTTCTTCTGAGAAACTTGTGATATTATTATCAAAAATCGACTAGTCATATGTGAAGGTTCGTTAGAAGGCTTATATCCAATAGCAAACATGAAAGGAGAACTCGAATTCTTTTTGGAAGAAATTAGTCCTCCCAATGCCAGAAAGATAGACCATCTTTGCATCAACCCTGGAATCGACAGAAGAAAAAGTTCAAGGCTCTAGTGTACGAGGGTTCAAGCGCGCCTATTTTTGAAGGAAGGTTTGGTAATAACCAGATGTATGCAAGATGGATTTTACAAGATGCTCTTATATATTGAAAGCTAGTAGTAGTAAATGAAAGATGTGAGCTTAAAACGTACTTTAGCTTTAAAAGATGGTTTCAATCGGACGGCAAAATAAAATTTATATGATTAAGGCATTGCTGTAAAATTCTTAGCATATCAGAAAGTCCAGTGGTTGGCCCAACGACGAAGGCGACGTGCAACGTGGGTGGGTTGCGGGTGTGCGTGCTTACGCCCCTCTGTCACCCCGGACGGAGTGGTGCGAGGAGTGCGCCGACCGCAAACCACCCCCAAAAAAAAAAAAGCATATCAAAAAGTAACTTTAAAATGAATTGTTCAATCTATTATATACATAACTAGCTGACCCAACAGACGTTGTTCTGTTCAAATAAAATAAAAGCAGCGCCACCTACCGGGTCCAATTGTGAATCTAAACCATCAATAACAAATAACAACCAAAAATTTTGTCAACATCAGGCCCAGCCGTTTAGGAGGAGTTCAGTGACATACACAAGAACGCTAGAAATTTATATACAAGACTAGCAACCCGCCCTCGCTTCGCTTCGGTTATAGGTTATAGTCGTTTTACCCGCGTAGTTCCCGTTCCCGTGGGAATACCGGGATAAAATATAGCCTAGTTTACGCCCTGATATTAGAGCTTTCCATTGGTGAAAGAATTTTTGAAATCGGTCCAGCCGATCGGTACAAACAGACAGACAAACATTTTTTAATTGCTATTTTAGGCATAGGTGTCGTGCAAATAATCGTGTGAGCATGAAAAAAGCCTATTATTTTGACATTACAAACAGAGATTCCAATTTTATTTATTGGTATAGATAATATCCCATTTGATTGATTAACTGTCAAATGGGACATTATATTGATGTAAAGTATTCACTAGTTGTAGTATGTTAAAAATGCATTACTATCCCTTATATTTCTGTGCAGTGAAGTTGTAAGAATACAATTCAATTCCAATCTTACCCGTGGGTGTCGTAAAAGACGACTGAGAAATATTAATATGCGTATGTCACCTATGCAAGAGAAGGAAAACGTCGAATAGGTGTTAGCCGAATACCAGCGCTGTTTCTTTAAGGAAAAGTAGCACGAACTGAGTCAATAGTATTTTTTGTTGCTCGTTAAAATTAAATTATTATATGTTAGTAGTTTTTTCTTATTTATGTTTGTGTTTTTATTATATTTAACGAGAACTGAATAAATGTTTTTCTTTCTTTCTTTCTTCTTCTATACCAAGAAATAAAATTGGAGTGTCTGTTTGTAATGTCAAAATAATAAACGTTTTTCATGCTCACACGGTTATTTGCACTACACATATGCCTAAAAATCATTTTATATTTTTTTGTCTGTCTGTCTGTATGTTTGTTCCGAGTAATCTTTAAAACGGCTGGAACGATTTAAAAAATTCTTTCACCAATGGAAAGCTATAATATCAGAGAGTAACTTAAGCTATATTTTATCCCGGTATTCCCACGGGATTCGGAACCACGCGGGTAAGGCCACTGAAACCGAAGCGAAGCGAGGGCGGGTTACTAGTTAAAAATAAAGTCCTATACTAACCCGTCTAATCAGCGTGGTATAGTAACTCACTTTTCCCCTTCTTCCTCTTTTTTATGTTGGAGACTTGAGTTCAACAAAGCGACATATAAAAGCTGAGATGTTGATGATGATGGGTAAGTAACGTGTGTTGACGAGTTGTTTTCCTAAAACAACGTCACAACAGATTGCCTCTTCAATTCATAAAAACTACTGTCTGTACTATTATCATTTACAAATAGATAAGTAATCTTCAAAACTATTGTAAGTCTATTATATTTCAAAGAAATAAACCAACACAAAGAAAAGATGTCATTATATTTTTGTTCCTTTGGTTTCAATCATAACTTATAGCGCCATCTATTGATATAATATGCATAACATTAAAATATGAATAGCGCCATCTCTTGACTGAACTTAAAGTATTAGTATCATTAGAAACAAAAAGCAAAAAGTTGAAAGTAATCACTGTTCGCCGCTAGAGAGAGTTGTTTTATATTTTTTTCTTTTTGTAGTTGATACGAAAGCAATTGTATGATTTGATAGTATTATTATGTGGAGTCATTATCTTAATAGATGTTTTATTATGTATATTCTGTTTTTAGATAGTTGTATTAGTAAATTGTTATTATTTTCGTTCGGCCTGGGCGTTTAGAAGTATGAAGTATTCGTTATATTTTATTATTTGTATTGTGAATGAGTTATTTGCGCTGTCGAAGTAAGAACAATTTACCACCCCTTGTCTTGCCCATGGATCTCGTAAAAGACGACTAAGGGATATGATATGCTGATAATATTTATACAAGAGAAGGAAAACTCGACATAAAACCCTATACCAACACATCTAAAATGTCAATTTCCCTTCCAATGTGAAGGAGGCCCGAGCCCAACAGTGGGCTGAGATGATGATGATGATGAAATTTCTTTGTGGTGTACGAATAAGAATACAATTCACCGCCCCTCTCTTACCCATGAGTGTCGTAATATCTAAGGTATGTAATATAGATAACATCAAAGCAAGAGAAGAAAAACTTGACATAAAACCCTATACTAACACGTCTTACCAGCGTGGTATATAGTAGGCAGTGCCGGATTAGCCATATAGCAAGAGTAGCAAATGCTACGGGCCCCACGAATTGAGGGGGCCTCGCGCTCCAACGCCTGTCTGACTGTAATAAAAAAAATATCAATTGAGATAGGAGCATAAATATCTTGCATGCCTTAACAGTTTTGTTTTATTTAATACCCTAAACTTGAGAATTTGAAGCAAACCAAGGGGGCCCTCGACAGAATTTGCTACAGGCCCCGCGCTGTCTTAATCCGATACTGATAGTAGGTCAAATTACCTCATAAGTATATAGGAAGAGCTTCGTGCCCAACAGTGGGACACATATTATATGAGACAATGAATGATTAAAAAATTGCCGTTGTCTAATAATAGATGTCTTAAGTTCGACCTCAAAGCCAAATACTGTTATTTTTCTTCAGTAAAGTGTGTATTAAATTATAAATTATTCCTTGATTGGACTGTAAAGGCAATTCGACTGAAAAATATCTTTGAGAATTGTCGAAACCTGGGCCTTAGAGAGCCAAAAAATCGTCTATCTCACCTATAGGGAGTGAGAGAGAGAGAGAAATATACGCAATATCCATATTCTTGAATTGGATTATTTGTTTACATACCCTGAAACTAACCCATGTAATGAGGATGACTTAACAAACATACAAGTCAACATCATCATCATTACTATAGCAGCCCACATACGGCACACTGTTGGGCGCCAGCCTCCTCCACAATGGGAGGGAATTTGACCTACTATACCATGCTGGTCAGACTTGTTAGTATAAAGTTTTATTTAAAGTTTTCCTTCTCTTGCACAAATGTTACCTTAGTCGTCTTTTACGACATCTACGGGGTGGTGAATTATATTCTTACTCCGTCACCACAAGGAAAAACATACAATTAACACATGCAAATGACATCTAGATTCACAAAAACCAATGTGTCGCACTAGGAATTTTCGAAATCGAACTCGCCATGTCAGCGGTATGTTAATCACTATACCTACTACTCCGAAGAACTGCTTGATTTGGTACCACCGTCACCGTTTTACCAACGTACCACTCGACACCGCAGCAGGGTTCATCCATTTTACCTGGTACAGTATTCGACTGTACGTTTTCAGTCATCATTTATCCTGAGTACAAGCAGGCTCTGGAATGAACTACCTGCTGCTATGTTTCCCAAACGCTATTAAATGTCCTTTTTTAAACGAGGTAAAGTTTAAAAAGAACATTTGCTTCGCGGTAGGCAGTGGCCTAGCTATGCGCCTGGTATTGCAAAAGTCCATGTGCGGCAGTATCACTTACCATCATGTGCGCTTGTGCTTATGACACCATAGGCGATTAAAAAAACACCACTATGACACAAGAAATAATTATGTTTTGCTAATAATAAAAAAAAACCTTAAAGTTATCAAAGCGCCTGGTATTTATAATATAGCATTTCTACATACAAACAAATATAGATTTATTTTTTTTAATATTATTCCATGTGACGTAATTTCCGTCTGATGAACAAATAAGTATACAATTCACCACCCCCTTTCTCGGTCGTGGGTATCGTATAAGACTAATAAGGGATTACAATAGGTAGATAATGTACATTTATGCAAGAGTCAGAAAACTCGAAATAAAACCCTAAGTTTTTTTAGGGTGGGCTGTGATCAGCGCACCTGCCGCCTGATTCCATTCGGGGCAACAGAGCAGTGGCGCGTGGCCCCATAACCCACCCATAGCACGTCGCCTTCGTCATTGGGCCGACCACAATAAAACCCTATACCAACACATCTGTCGTTTGAAGAAGCGTCACACCAAGTCGTCTGAAGAAAAATAAACAAAAATGTAGTATATAACATTCGCCTACCTCACATATCTACCATAACCTAAAATTATTAAAAAGAAATCATAACGAGACTGGGTATATAATTTCTGTTCTAGAATGTTAAGATAACATCATTATAAAAACGAATTATCTAATTAGTTCAGCTTCTCAGCTCACACACATTCGACAGGGCTCGAGGCTCCTCCATAATGGGAGGGAATTGACGCTGGTGAGACGGTTCAGTACATGGTTTAATAAGGAAAACTCTAAGTTTTCCTTCTCTTGGATAGACGTTATATGTATATCCAAACATAGCTATCTTTTATATATCCACAGGCAAGATAGGGCGTGGTAAATTGTATTCTTACTCCGTCACCACACGGAGGAATCTATCTTAGTCATCTATTATGAAACTTACAAACGCATCTATTAATTATTGTGGCCCATTTAATAGTCTCCTTGAAAAAAATCCAGTATAAGTGCGAGTTGTAGTCGCGCATAAAGGGTTTCGTACCATTATTTATCACGAACACATAAATCAATAATAAAAACTGCAAATAAATCGCGTTGGTTGTATGGGAAACTAAAAACAAAATAAAATAAATATTTAAAGGGGGGCCCCTTAAATATTTATTTTAGTTTGTTTTTAGTATTTATTGTTACAGCGGCAACAGAGATACTTAATTTATAAAAAAATCAACTGTCAAGCTATCGCGGTTCTTAAGATACAGCCTGGTGACAGACAGATGGATGGACAGACGGCGAGTAATTTTTAAATTAGTTATAAGGTCCCGTTTTTACCCTTTGGGTACGGAGCCCTAAATAAAGTATTATGATTTTATAAAAAAATAAGGAGTATTTATGATTTTATAATAACTTTAGTTTACAAACTACTGACCCAGTCCATCTAGTCATGTCCTTCTGCCGTTATCCTGCCGTTCCTGATAACGAACTGGTAATTTTAAATCAATAGAAATTATCAATTGTGCAGTGTTTAACTGGCTGGTTGATCATTACTGTTGTGAGTTTTCTAGGCTTCTCCTGTGTACTAACCTGATGCTTCCTTAGACGGATTATTAAAAATATCTTTAAGAAAGGAAGCGACTATAACGCATTCTAAAAATCTCGGTAATAAAATTATGTTAGATTCCCCACGTGGAAAAAAATATAACCGTTACCATCCCTGAATTGCTCGTATAAGTCTAATTCTAAATTGGCTAAGGATCACAAAGAGAACAGAAACTCCTGGCAAAATTATTCAATTATTTATTTATTACTTGGAAAAGCAACAGCTGAACAAAAATGTAATTTAAACTAGAGTAAGAAACATAAAGCCAATAACAGGTTTTCACGGATATTAATGGTGCACATCTGCGGTCAGTCTGATATTAATTTGTAACATCTTATTAAACAATAACTGTGAGAATGACAGAAGAAGAAAAATAAGATTAATTAATTATTGAAAAAAATAAGGCTTAGCTGTCTGCGTGTAGGGGGTATTCCGTCGGGCCGACCACTGATGACAAATAACCCTGCTCCGGTGGTCGGCCCAACGACGAAGGCGACGTGGTGGTCGGGTGGGTTGCGGGTGTTGCGTGCTATACACCCCTCTGTCGCCCCGGACGGAGTGGTGCGTGGAGCGCGCCGACCGCAGCCCACCCCAAAAAAAAAAGCTGTCTGCGTGCCACCTCGCTCTTAATATTGAAAGGGTCAAAAGAAAACTCTTTACATAATTTGTTGAAATCTTTGCTTGCTCGCACAATATATGAACTCTGCCCATAATTAGAGGATGATAATGGAATACATATTAGTGGGTTAAACCTGGTTGATCTCTGAGGATATGTATAACATCCCACTGCGATTGTCCACCCGCCTGCTAACTGTCTCTTAATTTTTGGGGAACGCTTAAGTGAAAGGCTGAATGATGATAGTACTTTCGTTATAACTAATATTTACTTAATCATGACGTTATATAATTTAATATCTGATTAAATATCAAGTATGATATTTTATATTATTTCTTTTTTTACGATTCATCATGGTACATTCACATTCGAACTCAATTTCATACATCACCAATATCTATAACATTCATCAAAATGTAGGAAATTCTTCTCGTCCAATTTTAATTCTGCAGTGTCCAATTCTAAATTTACATAGCTTAACATGTATTCCATCCATCAGCCTACAGACGTCTACTGCTGGACATAGACCTCCCCACGAGAATGCCACTCGGAACGGTCCTGCACCACTTGCATTTAACGGTTCCTTGCGACTTTGAGAATGTCGTCAGTCCACCTGAAAAAAAATTAAATGTCCTGTAAAATGTATTATTGGCAATGATTTATTGCATGAAAACGTGGTCTTTAAATAATGACTTCTGATGTTTACGCGAATATTATACATTATAAATAAAACTGACGTCCGCCCGTGACCATGAACGCTACTTTACGTATTTGAAAAGTCTGGCATTCAAAAATCAAATACAAACGAGATAAAATCCGTAACGTAGTTTTATTTACAGTGGTCTTTAAATGTTGGGTTTAAAACTAGCCTCGAAATCAGAAGAGCACAAATCATAGTATTTCTTTTCCTAAGTCTGGAATACGGATTATAAGAGCGAGTATATAAGCTTGAAGAATTAGCACAATGAAGTGCCAATGAAACGCAGGTCATGTAGTTCGTCGAAGGGAAAACCGTTGAGAAAATTTTATTCACGACGCGGCGACCACAAATCAGACAACGCTGAGTAGGATGACCCTTCACCAGGTGGAAAGAGTCGTCGAAGAAATCACAGGGAATCGCTGGACGCAATTGGCATAGTACTGTTATGCTGCTATGAAGAATACATTGTTGTGTGATTTTTTTTTAGTGAGGTGTCCTCGTCTCTCATGCCGGCCACAGAGGACAAGGAAATCGGTACCGGTGGTCGGCCTAACGGGGAAGGAGAGGAGCTACGGTGGGTAATTACGGTGGGTAATGGGGCCCTGGACGGAGCTGGACGGCGAGTGCGCTAACCACAGCCCACCCCAAAAAAAAAAGATCATCATCTCGCGTACCGTCATCATCGCAACTTATATATGTCCCACTGCTGAGTAAACTTGGAAATCAGATTTGAAAATCGCCTCCATGATTGCAGGGAAGTTACCACGCTGGACATACATGTTAATATTAGGGTTTCATTTCGATCATATATTTCAAAGATGTTGCATGCATTTTATTTCTCTTAGTCATATTTTACGACACCCGCGGGCAATATACATAGACTGTCCGTGGGTCACCATGTGGTGAACATTATTCTTACTCATTACACGGAAACCTCTCCTATCAGCGTGATATACTAAGTCAATTGTCCTGTTTTGGAGGACACTTAAGCCCCGCAGATAATTAGGAGACCATAAAAATAGTGTTTTTGATAGGAAGGTAGATGGACTTCCTGTGCCAGGGATGGTCTATTACTATTATTATTACATCTGTTCATCCTAAGCAACGTAAAGCTCCATAAACTGCTGTATAATGTAGTTTTTAGGTATATATTTAAACGAACTATCGTTGTTTTTGCTATGGTCACGCCACAAAAATAAAAAATAAACAGGGTCACGCCATCCGTTCTGTCTGGGATGATGAAAGGATGAAGCGGGGCCCCATAACCCACCGTATCCCCTCTCCTTCGCCATTAGGCCGACCACCGATACGGAGTTCCTCCAGTTGCCAGCCCGGCGGATGTTTGTATGGCTTACGGATTTTTGTACTTATAAAAATATGAATGACTATTTGATAGTAATTTTTATTAAATCTTTTATTCTTAACAAGATAATAATCGTGTCGAATGGTTATGAAAGTGTTAAAGATGTCTAGTCATTCTTTGATGCAATTTTAAAGCAAGTTATGCACGTGCGCCGATTTTGCACGCTCAAAGCTTTCAATCTCTATTATATCATTTTATATATACGAAAATATAATTGCCCTTAAAGAAATGTATTTTTTTTTACAATAACGTATAGATAACAACGTTTTTAAGCTAAAGGTATGAATAAATCAACAGTTACCGTAATGACATACTTCTTTTTGACAGGTTCGAGTATACTTGTTGTGACAAGTGATACGACGTTTTGAACGGACTTTTGACGGGAATGTCTAAATTCATGTAGGGCTTTTAAATTTTATTCATTATTTTAGTATTTTACAGTGTTATATTGAATAATTTGGTAATATTTTATGTAATACAATGCAAATAAAACGCTGAAGTGTAGTGTATATGATATAATAGTAATATGAATTTTCATATTCTGTCAAAATTACCAGATAATTAATTTGGTTGACAGCACCTAATCAATGGTAATGAATGTAATTAAAACACTGATACTAAAGACGTGAAGAAAATTATAACTCGACATTGGCACTAATATCGGAAGTGTAATTACAAAAATACGTTTTGGAGGGGCCTTTTTCGTTGTCAAGTTGTCTATCCCGTCCCATAAATGACTCTTTTTTACAAACAGAAGATGTAATTTATTAAACTGAAGGGGTATGTGTTCTTTTTTTAGAGTTCCGTACCCAAAGGGTAAAAGCGGGACCCTATTACTAAGACTTCGCTGTCTGTCCGTCCGTATGTCTGTCACCAGGCTATACCGTCTCAAGAACCGCGATAGCTAGACAGTTAAAATTTTTACAAATTATGTATTTCTATTGCCGCTATAACAACAAATACTAAAAACAAAATAAAATAAATATTTAAGGGGGGCTCCGATACAATAAACGCATTTTTTTATAGATAATGGTACGGAACCCTTCATGCGCGACTCCGACTCACATTTAGCTTGTTTTTTTTTTAAATTTTAATTCCATAGTTTTACCTATTTTATGTGGTAGAATCACACTGGCGACAGTCGCGTGTCTACAGCCGCGGGCCGGGCTGCCCAAAGTAGCTCCACACTCTCGCAGAAAATAAACGTTTGAATTGTAGCAATTTTTTTTTTATTGCAAACGGTGGCAAACGAGCAAACAGTACACCTGATGGTAAGTGTTGCTGCCGCTCATGGACCTTTACAAGGCCGTTGCCTACCGCGAAGAAAGTGAAGGGAGTGTGAATGCGTGCATTGAGGCTCGGTGATACCAAGGGCACCACCAAAACCCTCCACACGCAAACACCCTCAGAAAGTTGGGCTTCCGGCTCTCTCGCTCACCGAACGAAGCGCAGTAACAAATCGCTACTACTCAGACGTCGATTTTCTGCGAGAGTGTGGTACTACCCCGGACGGACCGGCCCTCGGCTGTAGACAGATAACTGTCGACAGTGTGGTCCTACCACTCTTAAATTAATTTGTTACTGCACTTCATTCATTGAGCGAGAGAGCGGGCAGCCTTACTTTCTTGTGTGTAGCGAGTTTTGATGATGCCTTTAGTATCACCGAACCTCATTCACACTCCCGTCCTTTCCCTTAGGGTAAACAGCGGCCTAACAAAGGTCTGTAAGCGACAAAATCACTTACCATCAGATGTGCTGTTTGCTCATCATTTCAGCCCATCGCCGTCCAATGCTGGATGTAGGCCTCCCTTATGTTACGCCACAAAATATGGTCCTGTGCCGCCTGCATCCAACGACGCCCAGCGCCTTGTGTAGGGGCGTCCTACACTGCGTTGTTCGATTCCTACACTACACTGTTTGGTCATTTATTAACAACATCATCATCGCATTATCGCAGCCCACATATGTCCCACTGTTGGGCTTGGGCCTCCTCCACAATGGGAGGCAATTTGACCTACTATGGTATAGTGGTGCTGCTGCTGATGCTGGTCAGACATATTGGTATAGGGTTTTATTTCGAGTTTTCCTTCTCATGCACAGATGGTATGTGCATATTATATCCCTTAATCGTCTTTTATCCACGGGCAAGATAGGGAGTGGTGAATTGTATTCTTACTCCGTCACCACACTAATTATTAACAACAACAAACATTAAAACTACCAAGGAAATGGTTGTTTGCTCGTGGATGTGATAAAATTCCATTAAGGGATAGATTTGATCACGGGATAGATAGAATATATCGACTTAATAGCGATTAATATAAGCGCATGTTATTTCTTCATAAGGACAACACCCTACATTAAGTACGTAATTAATTCTTATATTGTGAGAGCTTTAAAATCATAATATAGCTGAAATACGTCTCAGTGTTGGCCTTGAGTCCCCTCCACAAAAGCAGGGTAATTGACCTATACCACGCTGGTCGTGTTGGTATAGAGTTTTGTTTCGAGTTTTCCTTCTCTTACATATGCAGTAAATTGTATTCTTAATCTATCACCATATGGAGATAATTTATTGATAATTACATTCAGACTCAGAACAATACAGAACATACAAATTATAGTCCTGCGTGAGAATCGAATCCGTGATATTGATACGGTAGGTTGATATTTATAACACTACGCCATCTGTGCAACCAGTATAATTTTTTCCTCTTGTTTTTCCAACTAATATTATAAACGCAAAAGTTTGTATGTGAGGATGTTTGTTGCTCTTTCACGCAAAAACTACTGAATGGATTTTGATGAAATTTCATAATAATACAGCTTAATTATCAAAATAATATATAGGCTATAATTTATCCCAATATTCCCACAGGAAGGGAACCTATACGGGTAAAACCGCAGGGCGCTGCCTAGTAGCTGCTAGTTTTATATAATTGAATCTTCCCGGCTGTATCGGGATATCTAACAACACTTGTCATAAACCCTGACAGCTGCGGTCAAGCTTGAAAAAAGAAAGATATAATCTACAAAACTTTTTATCTACACTTTTCTGCAATTTCATTTATCAAAAGTTCACGCTTCACGGACAGGGTGACGGCAGACAGGCCATCATTAGACACACTTTACTGAATCCAAGAACTTTCTTCTTTAAATCATAGTACATACATCTTTTGGGCTAAATAATTATTAAAGAAAGGGAAAGCCAACTGTAGTTGATTGAAAACATGGTATAGTTAAAATGTGTAATTAAGGGTAGTTACTCTATACCTAAAAAAAAGTTGCGGTGCTGGAGTAAATATACAATTCGCTACCTCCTTCCTTGCTTGTATTGTCGTAAAAGATGAATAATAGATATATGCAGATAACATTTGTGCAAGAGAAGGAAAACTCGAAATAAACTCTATACCAACACGTTTGACCAGCGTGGTATAGTAGCTTAATTTTTCTCTTATTGCAGAGGAGGTTCGAGCTCAACAGTGGGACTTATGTCTGTGATAATGATGACGATAAAGCGCGTTGAACGCTTTTTTGGGTGAAGAAAAATCATGGAACTCGCGTCATTATCACCGAACGCCTGTCTCGCGAAATGATATAAAACGCAGGTGAGCTTGCTTTTTACTTTAAAATCCATAAACATCAAGCACTAAATTTAAAACGTTATTTAACTTTTGTTGAAAATATTTGTGAAATATGTACTACAAATTTTCTAATAAATTATTAGCTACAAGCTGAGCATTTAGATTACTATTTTCGAATTACTTTTGGAATATAAAGAAGTATTTATGAACAACGATTAAAGTTCAAATTGGTCATTAACAGTTCTTTACAAGCCAAAAATATTTCAAAACTAATAATCTAATAGCTCGACAATACAATTCACAAATTACTTAGTTTTCTATCGGCAGTCATCAAAGACTGTTTCTTTTTTAAATAGTAAGCACTAAAGAATATATTTTTGTATCGCACAGTAATAACCATTACGACAACAATAAATTGTCAAGTGCATATAGTACTAGGAACCCGCCCTCGCTTCGCTTCGGTTTCTGTCATCTTATCCCCGTAGTTCCCGTGGGAATACCGGGTTAAAATATAACCTAGTTTACTCCATGATATTATAGCATTCCATTAGTGAAAGAATTTTTAAATCGGTCCAGTTGTTTTGCAGATTACCCGGAACAAACAGACAAACAGACAGACAAAAAAAATATGAAGTGATTTTTAGGCATATGTATAGTGCAAATAATTGCGTGAGCATGAAAAAGGCATATATTTTGACATTACAAACAGACACTCCAATTTTATTTATTAATATAGATTATTCTGCATAGGCATCGAACCCACCACACTTTGAGTTTAGAGATCGCTACTTATATAATTTCGTTAGATGTATCATCATCATTGTCAAATTATTGAAAGGCACTGCTTGATAAAGGTCTCTCCATAGAGAACTTAATGCCATAAACTGAATGGCGTATTCAGTGATTTTTGTTTCCCAGAATGATATTCCTCAACTAACATGGCCAGGTAAAGTATTTTGAAATATTGTATTTCAACTTATGCAGTAAGAACCACAATGTCGCCAGTCTTCTATTTACAGCTGCGGGTCGGTCTGGTACCACACTCTCATAGAAAACCGATGTCTGAGTAGTAGCAATTTGTTATTGCGCTTCTTTGGTGAGCGAAAGAGCTGGAAGCTTAATATCACCGAAACTCATTGCACGCATTTATACTCCCTTCACCTTCTTCATGGTTGTCAACACCCTAGGCCAAGCCCATGAGCGGCTGTATCACTGACCATCAGGGATGCTATGTGCTCCTTTGTCACTAAAAGCAATAAAAAATAAATATCACCACACAGATAGGGATGCAAACGATACATCGATGTTTCAATAAAAAACATCGATCCTCGCCATGTTCTCTATTGTAAAACATCGATGTATCGATGTTATTTTATACGATGTTTTGACATTGATGTTTTCCCTGCACGATTTAAAATGTATGGCACTTTTAGCAGAGCAGAGCCTGCGTAACAGTTTAGGTACTCCGTTTCTAAATAACTAAAAGAACTTATCACATCACACAAATGGTGGTTGGCTTCATCCAAAAAACATGCTTGCATGAAATTTATTATAAGTTATTAATAACTTAAAAAAAGCTCATCGCAATCCCGCTAGGACAATAAAAAAACTACGATGTTTCGATATATCGATATTTTCAGGGCGATGTTTCGACGATGTATCGACACATCGATGTTCTCGGTTTCGATATTTGCATCTCTACGAATATAAATGAGACTATAATATAAATGAGATATATGTATATATATGAGATATATATATATGTCGATATAAATGAGACTATAATACAGATATAACTGTAAATAGGTTTTTCTACCACCAAAAACCTTCATAGACGACGATATTGAGGAACCCCTAATTGCCTAAATTTTGTTGAAGTCAACATCATCATCATTATCTTCCTTCTCTTATCCCAATTACTTATATTTCCATAACACGTAATATGTATTCTACTTCTGTTCTATGTTTTGCAAAAGCTTTGGCAATAGTTTTATGACTCGCCGCCTGCCTAACGTTCACCCTTCTTAGAAAGTTAACCAGACGCCAACAGAGTGGCCACAGTTCCATGTACGGCTTTTAGTCGTCTTTTACGACACCTACAAGTAATGTAAGGGTATTGATAACTGCCAGCAAAGAGTAGATACATCTTAAAGGACTCACACATCACACCATTTACACTCGCTTCAATTTCTTCGCGGTAGGCAGCGGCCGTATATAGGTCCATGAGCGGCAGCAACACTTAGCATCAGGTGTACTGTTTGCTCGTTTGCCATCGTTAGCATTAAAAAAAAGTATTTAATTAAAAACTGTGCCAGTAGTTTGCTTATCTTCATTACTTATTTAATGCATATAACAGATGGCATAGTGATTAAGATATTAACTTACAGTCATGGGTTTGATACCCAAACGGGATAATATTGTTCTTATTCTGGTTATAATTTGTGCACGTTAATGGTATATTTGTAAAGGTGAATTATAGAAGAATGACCAAGTTATCCGGTGATAAGTAGAGCATTTAAAGGGATTACTTTTCTGCTGGAAGGATCGCTAGGCTACCAAAATCAAGCAATCTGTTACAGTAGCCAATCCAATGATGATGAGGACGGGAGACGGTAAGTTATGAGGTCGCAACGGATAGATTGCGCGGGATGTGTCCAACAAGATTTACTTGTATTAGATACCTGCTTGATGGTTTTATTGAAGTTGATAAAACATTTATTTATGGATTTTTTAGGAAATATAAAACATCCATCTATCAGACTGTAAACGTCCACTGCTAGATATAGACCTTACCACAAGAATATCACTCGGAACCGCCCTGTGTCACTTGCACTTGCAGCGTGCAACTTTCAAGATGTCAGTCCACTTAGTCCGGAGTCGTCCTACGCTGCATCGTCCAATTTGTGGTCGCCATACGAGAACCTTTCTTCCCAACGGTTAAAAAAAAATATCAAAAGACAATACCGAACATAGCCCTCACCATCATCGGAGTAAGAATACAATTCACTACTCTCTATCTTGCCCGTGGATTTCGTAAAAGACGAGTAGGGAATATAATATGCCCCGCAATGGGACACTCACGAGCTGAGACGACGACGACGACATTATTTGCGGTGATATTCCAACTTGACTATGAAACAACTGTAAATACAGGCAAAGCAGTAATGTGAAATATATTCCGCTATGAATTTTCCATTTCAAATCCATTAAGCGTAACGAAATTCTCTGATGGATGGGCATGTGTATTATAACCAAGGTAATAGGATTATCTTTTATTAGTTTCGTCAGTGATTTGCATTCGTTAATTCTAAATTATATCTTTACAAAAGACAGTATTTTGCCGCGAGGTGACGGAGTAAAACCAGCGGGGTATAGTTGGTCAATTTCATATCATTTCATTGGGGACGAGACTATAACATTGATTAGCGACTGTTAATCTAATCAGCCAGTATTATTGATTTCGATAAATTCAAGTTGCAAACTTGAATTTATCGAAATCAATAATACTGGCTGAAACGTGTATAAAATTATAATAAATAATTAATATATTCTTTTTAATGAAATTTTATAATTTCTGTATTGACTCTTTCGACTTTAGATGTTCTTTTGGGGCGTTCCTAATATTTTTAAATTTTAATCCACTTCTGTATCTTAGCAAGGGCAACAAAAAAAATATTGAAATTGATCCAGCGGTTTTCGGGTTTCAGCGAGACTTAACAAACATCATTTGATATTAATATATTCTTCTTTACGTATATATGTATTTTTTGTTGACATTATTGATGTCAAGTGTGCAGCACACTTAACAATGAGTGATACTGGCCTCCATATGTCTTTGTCTCTATGTCTCTGCCTATCATGAAGAAAATGAAATGAGTGTGAATGCGTGCAATGAGGTTCGGTAATACTAAGGCATCACCAAAACCCACCACACGCAGACACCCTTAGAAACTTGGGCTTCCAGGTCACTCACTCACCTACAGAAGTGCAGAACAAATTGCTACTACATAGACGTTGATTTTCTGCAAAAGCTTAGTTAGCTAGACCGCAGTTGTAGACAGAAAATTATCGATGCCATGGTCCTATCACTCTATATAAAAATTTAAATTTTTCCTTTTAATATACTTTAACCCCCATTAAAATAATTAATAAATTTAAAAATTCTTTTATTAATAATTAATCATTAATTTTCAAAATATTATTATAAATATTTTTAATTTATTAGATGTTAGAAAAAGTTCATTGGAAGCAATTCTTGAAAAATAAATAAAACTAAAAGACCTCCTAAAAATACGGACTTTTTTTTTGAAAATTTTATTATTAATGTGACTGAATTCCTCCTAAATGGCTGACCGATTTGGCTTGGATTTGGAGAAGTTTTGTGTGAATTCTAGGATGATTTAAATTAACAATTAAATACAGCATTAGGAGCTGCGAAATCTTATATATTTTTTAGATTAGTAAAGAACATCATCTGTTGGTTCAGCTAGTAGTTGTAAAAAAAAAATAAGCAGTAACAGCCGAGTGATAGATCCAAAGATATAAGAGGTCTTGGATTAGATCCCCAAACCACTTAATCTATTTTGGGAATTTTGTTATTGTTTCTATATTAAGTTGTTAATTTTGACCTTCATCATCATCATTATCTCAGCCCACATACGTTCCACTGTTGGGCTCGGGCCTCTTTCATAATGGAAGGGTAATTGACCTACTATACCACGCTGGTCAGACGTGTTGGTATAGGGTTTTATTTCGAGTTTTCCTTCTCTCGCATAGATGTTATATGCGTTTTATATCCCTTAGTCGTTTCGTACGATCACTCACGGGTAAGATAGGGGGTGGTGAATTGTATTCTTACTCCGTCACCACACGGAATATTTTGACGAAATTTTGACCTTACTTGGAGATAATGATGTATGATGTTTACGCGAGTATTACACATTATTAATAAAACTACGAATTTTATTGTGATGGTATTTGATTTTTGAATCCCCGAGGTTTCGAACAGTGTCCGCCCGATCATGAATGCTGCAAAGTATTCGAGACGTCGAGTAATCAAAAATCAAATACAAAAGCGATAAAAGCCGTAAAGTAGTTTTATTTACTTAGATATGCTTTTTCATGTGGTAACGGATTAAGAATACAATTCACAGCATACTTTCATGCCCGTGGCTGTCAAAAAAAAATTATGTATATAATTTTATTACAAGACTAGCAACCCGCCCTCGCTTCGCTTCAGTTATAGGTTATAATCGTTTTACCCGCGTAGTTCCCGTTCCCGTGGGAATACCAGAATAAAATATAGCCTAGTTTACGCCCTGATATTATAGCTTTCCATTGGTGAAAGAATTTTTGAAATCGGTCCAGCTGTTTTGAAGATTACCCGGAACAAACAGACAGACAGACAAAAATTTTTAATTGCTATTTTAGGCATAGGTGTCGTGCAAATAACCGTGTGAGCATGAAAAAAGCCTATTATTTTGACATTACAAACAGACACTCCAATTTTATTTATTGGTATAGATTATTTGACTTAAAACCTTAAGCCAATACGTCCGAGCAACTAGGTATTATGAAATTCCTCAAATTGTTGAAGAGGACAGACACTGACAGTGGAACATTTATAAGGCGAGAGAAAAAGGAAGTATTTGTATAGATTTAATGGTGACAACATTATAAGTAACAGATATTGTGAGGCCGACCACTGACGACAAGTCACTCTGTACCGGTGGTCGGCCCAACTACGAAGGCGACGTGCCATGGGAGGGTTACGGGGCCGCGCGCCGCCACTTGTCGCCCCAGATGGAGCCGGGCGGCGCGCGACGGGGGCACTGACCGTAGCGCACCGCAAAAAAAAATTAACAAATATTATACTAGTAGAAAGCCGAATTGTCTAGAATATTGGGTTTCTCTGGAGATCTAAATTTTAGATAATACTTAAGCCAATTTAAACATCAATATTACACGTTGAATAACACATAATTTCATTCCTAATGTTCTGCAAAACTACGGATTTTATCGCGCTTGTATTTGATTTTTGATTGCCCGACGTTTCGAACACTTTGCAGCAATCATGGTCACGGGCGGACTAAGGTGTTTCACGTCCAACAAATCATTGTTATTACAGAAATTTATAATTATAATTTATAATTACCCGATACAGAAAATTAGTTATTAAATTTTAACCCACATTTTAGTACAAATTTATTGCCAGTATAAGAAGAGAATGATTCTATATGAAAAAATTATATTGTTTATGGTTAGTAATTATTAATTATTAAATTTGTAGCAATTATTATGACAATTTATTAATTTCAAAAAACCTAGAAAATCTAGTATACTACCACCGGATCGGGACGCGGTCACACTGAGAACGATCGGGCAAGAGAACTCAGGAGACATAATGCTAAATTAATATTAATATTTATTTTTATAGGCGGCTTACTTTGCTTTACTAAAAGGTTTTGGCGTAAAAATTATCTTTAACTATTATTGTAT
This sequence comes from Lymantria dispar, assembly GCA_032191425.1. Taxonomy (NCBI): domain Eukaryota; kingdom Metazoa; phylum Arthropoda; class Insecta; order Lepidoptera; family Erebidae; genus Lymantria; species Lymantria dispar. The sequence goes on from CM063464.1 coordinate 22,198,587, forward strand.
GGACCTGACCTACAATAATAATAGTTAAAGACAATTTTATAAACCAAAACCTTCGATGCTAGTGGCCAATTCAGTGGCGATACGGAAAGGATATGCCAGTTAATAGAGCCGCACGCTGCTCTTCCGTCGCCCCTGATGGATTTTATGCCCAGATCATATTTAGGTTTTATTCGTGAAATCGACTAGAATAGTTCTTTTAAAAATAATACCTTGTTCCTTTGGTATAAAATGATTCATTGGAATTGCTCTATGTTTATTATGTAAAGACAAGGTCGCTCACGAAAAAATAATTTCTTATAATATAAGAAACTTGGCAAAGACGGATTTAACGGACAAAATTATTTTGATCGTACAAAGAATTGACATGAAATTTGAACCGTGAATTTGAAATCGAGAGGACTTACAATATGTTTAATCGGATTAATTTCAAAGTTCTCTGTATTAATTATTAAAAAATAATACAAAGCAATCATGAGGACTGCCGACAAAAGTGATAACTTAAAATTATGAAAAAACACTTGGTTTTTTTAGATATTCAAATCAATTATTTGATCTTAAATAAAATTTTGAAAATTAAATCTTTTTACATTTATCTGGTTTATCTATCAGCACAACATATCTAAAGATATAGTATTAGCGTTAATATGTCACGTGACCATGACGTGATGATGACGACTTACATAAATTTATATACCCACATACCCCATACAAACCTGCTTATGGAAATATTCACTTCAAAATTGGGATGATCGATATAAATTAGAAAAACATTGATGTTGATATCGATGTCATAATCGAAACCCAAACGTCGATATTATCGAAAACTGAACATCGATGTTGGATAGCATCGATAATTTTTGCATTAATAATAATTGACAAAGAAATAAAATACAATGAAATCATTACGTTTTACTTCATCTTAAAAGAATAATCAACAAGTGGAGATAGCTACCCGCATGAGGATATAACAGGATTCATAGAAGACATAATTTGTTTCGTTGCATTAGTCGTGCGTGAGGCCGTGAGTTAACATTGATGATCATCGAGCATCCCTACTTCAAAAGTCCACTGAAATTGATTAGAATACGTACGAAGCGTTACCAAATTATCGATGTCTCTGCCTACTCCACTGACGATCAGGGATGAATCTGTTAATGCATCTTCTTTATATATAAATCTTCCAATCGTGTGCATGTAACTGAATTCCTAAACGGCTGGACCAACATTGATGATTTTTTGTGACTTCTTTTTTTGTTCCGATGGATATGAGAATGGTTTACAATAATAATTGGAACTGATAGGTGGCGGTGCGATCGATTTCAAGGAGAATTCCTTTTACTATTTTTTTTAGATTTGAACAGAATAACTTCTGTTAGGTCAACTAGTATATATATAAAAACACAATTGAAAGAAGCCAAGCAACACATTCCATTGTATAGCAGACCTCAAAAATTAAAATTGGTCCGACTTCATTTTGGTAATTTGTCGTTATTTAAACAACCACAAGAGCGTGACGAAGTAGATTGTGGATCTCAAATGGTCTACTTGTAAAGACCTGTTGCCTCAATTATAAGGGAGTCCCTAAAATTAATCTTATGAATTTTTTTTTCATAATAGCTACTTAGTAATAATGTACAATATATTTTAGTTAAAAGATGATATTGATTTCTGATTTTTACGAGAGTATTACACAATGTGAATAACGCAGTTTGTATTTGGTTTTTGATTGCCCGACCTCTCGAACACTTTACAGCGTATACTAATTTCTGTAGCGGGCGTGTAATAAATAATTTCTGTAGCGGGTAGATAATTATAAATTTCTATAAAAAACCATGACTTGTTGGACATCTTAGTCCGCTCGTGACCATGAACGCTGTAAAGTGTTAGAAACGTCAGGTAATCAAAAATCAATTACAAATGCGATAATATCCGTAAAGTAGTTTTATTAACAAGGGTAAGGGTAATTGGGACAATTGTAAGGGTATAAACTATTTCACAATTTTGTTTTACACCAACTGAGCTAACAGACACACTGTAAAATAAATAATAGTTTAAAAAACTAAAAAATCACGCTTTTATAGAAAATCTAACTAAAAAATAAAAAATAAAATTTGATAAATTTAGATTAAGAATAGTGTAAATGAAAAATAAATGTTTATTATTGTAAAAAAGCGTGGGGTGCAGTGTCTTCACTTGTACGTTTGATTGTATGTAACTGACTCCAGTGGATTTGATTTTGATCCACTTCAAACGGTTAGATTTCGTTTAAACTGCTTTTTAGGATATTTTCAGTGATGATCCTTCTCATATCTGCCATTAAATGTTTATAACTATTGACACTACGCACCCCACGCTTTTTTACAATAATAAACATTTATTTTTCATTTACACTATTCTTAATCTAAATTTATCAAATTTTATTTTTTATTTTTTAGTTAGATTTTCTATAAAAGCGTGATTTTTTAGTTTTTTAAACTATTATTTATTTTCCATTTTTTAGTTGAATTTTCTATAAAAGCGTGTTTTTTAGTTTTTTTAAACTATTATTTATTTTCCATTTTTTAGTTGAATTTTCTATAAAAGCGTGTTTTTTAGTTTTTTAATTTAAATTGAATCACTTTGTTATCATAATTTAGAATAGTTAAATAGCAATTACCATTTTTAATCTTGTGAATACCAATCTCTATGTTGTAGTTAGGACGATAACCATTTTCAACAAAAATTAAGCCACTAAAATTTGTATCTGTGAATACTTTCAAAGTTATACAACCGTCAGCCGTGACGGCCATAAGTGATCTTAGGACAAGCCGTGTATTATCTATTATTCGTTTAACGGTAATCATCAAATTTTATTGGATTTGATCACCCATATGTGGGATTGTTCTGTTGCAGTTTGGCCAATGAGCAAATCGTAACTCAAATAATTATCAGGGACGATTATCGTCTCAACAAGAATTGTAACATTGTCAATTAATAATGAAACTTCTGTTTTGCCTAATGCATATACATATGTATTACCGAATCCTCTTAAAGAGGGCAATTTATTAATTTGCCATTTTTCTCGTGGCACGATCTCTTTTATAACAGATTCTTTTATTAGAGTACAATGGCTACCAAAATCTTTGTATCCTGTTAATCGAACATTATTAATACTCACACCTTTAAGTTATTCATTTGTTTAACTCAATAAATACTGTACATATTGCATAATACATTCGTTGTCGGTACATTAGTAAACACTTCTAGGGTTTTAAATTGTTATTGTTTAATTAAAATGTATGTATCCGAACTAGCCGTATATGTAAGGTCGTAAGTGTTACTTGATAACATTTATACAACACTATACCATAACATACGTAGAATAAAGTTGATTATAAGATTATTACATACCTCACTGTGGGCATACGTTCACACCAAGGTGGTATGATACATCTGAATTCCTTGGTGTTATCCCAGCTTCGGAATTGTTACAATTTGCCAATTGAAATATAAACGTGCTTGATAAACTTTTATTTATTCTCTGTATAATGCAGGATACAATTCTCTATTGATTATTTACAATTTGGTTGTTGAAAATTCGCTATTAATCAATATAGAACAATAGAACACAATTTTGAAAATACAGTAACGTAGAATGGCAACCATCTCTTATTTCTTAAAACCACACAAAGGAAGTACCGCCTGGCGGAAATGTATACAAAAGAGCGACATCTTTTTTAAATATTGCCGGAAGTCATTATTGAGCCACTTACTTACAATAATATAGTATAATAGTTATTAATATAATAGTTATCTAAAAATATAAACCAATATTCTAGAATTAGGTATCAAAATTTACATGTTTTATAATAACTTAAACAACGAACAATACTTCAATTTAGATAAAATATTCGAGCGTAGCGGAAGTTTATTACAATTAATGATGAATTTTTATTAAGTGTGAAATACTAATTATACATTTAAACATTATTTTCTTATCAAGCTAACACATGCGTAGTTCGCGCACTAGTCCTGTCTCTCTTACTCTCATGCAAAGGATGCGGATTATCAAGCTAACACATGCGTAGCTCGCGCACTAGTACTATCTCTCTTACTCTCATGCAAAGTATGCGGAAAGAAATTGATGAATCCTGGCGAATTTAATAAGGATAATCGGATATTTTAATCGAATTATTGCATTGTCATCAGTCTTTGACAGGTGTGCAAAGTTTGAATTAAATCTGATCGTTCAAAGTAGGACAAAATCGAGCTCAAAGGAGTCGGTTACAAACATACATACAGGTGAAACTAATAAAAGCGTGTTAAAAAAAAGGAAATTTATAACTATATATAAATGAAATCTTATATCTTTAAACGAGCACTTCTTGTATATATATTTTTTTTTTCAGGATCTCGGAAACAGCACCAACGATTTTGATGAAACTTGGCATACTAGATGTTTCAAGGCCAAAAAATCGATCTAGCTAGGTTTTATTTATAGAAAATGTTGTTTTGTCGGTGTTTTTAGCTAATCAATACAATGACATAAAATGTCAATAATAAAATATGGATTCAAATTTCGCTGTTGACATCGTGAGTGACGATAGCTCAGTTAGGAAGTCGTCCAGTTTTTTTGTTTTCTTTTGGCATTCAAACAGCGTGGGATCGAATCTCGGTGTTATTATTATTCTCTTTTTGTAATTTTTGATATATTTTTTTTCATTATTTAATTTTTATTTTTTATTAATATATATCTAAATAAATTCGGCAAAAACACGAATAAAAAAAAATATACCGAGCGAAGCTCGGTCAACCTGATATTATTATGAAAATATGATCACCACGCCAATGACCGGCGTCTTCATGCATCATCATTTACCTGCCCTCATCCCATGCTAAGTGGGGTCGACAAATCAAATCAAATCATTTATTCTGTATAGGCCCCTTAAAGGCACTTACATATTGTCAAATTACAGTTTTGAATACAATACAATAATCTACCACCGGATCGGAACGCGGCCACAAACTGAGAAGATCCGGCAAGAAACTCAGCGGGCAGTAATTTTTTTTCTTAATCTTTTAAATATGTATACATAATATTATGCTTAAGTACAACATATATGGTATTAGCTCCAGTGTGATGCCCTTCGAAATTAAATATATGTATAAATTTGCCCGTGTGGCGACGGGCTGAGAATACATATGTCGCCACCCCTTACTTGCCCGTGGGTGTCGTAAAAATCGGCTGAGGGTTCGCCAGGAGAGCAGGGCAGCAGCTCTCTCCTGGGAAACGTAAAACACCTATACTGCGATCGCCAACCCGCCTGCCAAGCGTGGCGATTACGGCAATATCCCCTTTTTTTTTTTTAAAATGGCGTACAATAAAAAAATGGCCCCCAGTCACGGCGGCCCCGGTACTCTACGGGCTCATTTTGGTGGCGGGCCCAGTAGTGGTGGAGCGGGGGGTGCGAGGAATCTCCGGCAGCGATCCGGCTACCAACAAAAACGACCCTTGGCCCTGGTAACACACAACATTCGGACACTCAGGACTGACGAGAGGGTAATCGAGCTGGAAGAGGAATTGAGCAAAATCCGCTGGGACATTGTAGGATTATCAGAAGTGCGAAGAGAGGGCGAGAGCACGATAATCCTCCAGTCTGGAAACTTGCTCTTCTACCGGGAGGGCGATCACCCGTCCCAAGGTGGTATAGGGTTTATCGTTCGTGGGTCTCTCGTAGACAACGTGGAGAGGAGCGAGGGTGTGTCGACAAGGGTAGCGTACCTTATACTCAGAATTACCAAGAGGTATTCGCTGAAGGTTATACAGGTGTACGCACCGACCTCGACATACTCCGACGACGAGGTAGAGGCATTTTACGAGGACATCTCGAAAGCCATACACACGTCCAAAACCCACTTCACGGTAGTCATGGGAGACTTTAACGCGAAAATAGGCAAAGGGAGTGATGATGAGTTGAGAGTGGGGAAACATGGATATGGACAGAGAAACCAGAGGGGCCAGAAACTGGCTGATTTTCTGGAGAAGGAAAGCATCTTTATGATGAATTCCTTCTTCAGGAAGCGGCCACAAAGGAAATGGACCTGGATTAGCACCGATGGTTCAACAAAAAACGAGATAGATTTCATCTTGTCAGACAAACGACAGATATTCAATGATGTCTCAGTGATCAGCAGGATTAAAACTGGGAGCGATCACCGGATGGCACGAACCACATTGAATATCCACACAAAAGTCGAGCGGTCACGCTTGATGAAGTCTACACTCTGACCTACATCTGTCCAATACCAGAACCTCGAAGGCTTTCAACTCGAACTACACAATCGCTTCCAATGTCTGGACGAATGCAAATCTCCGAACGATATGAACAACAGGTTCGTGAAAACTGTCCACGCGGTTGGGTCGAAATTTTTCAAGGCTCACCGCGTAAATAGACCTAAAAAACTTTCTGACCAGACTCTCGAGCTCATGGGGTGGAGAAAATAACTGACGGTGCAGTCTTCAGCCGATTGGTCCAAACATAGGCAGCTAAATAGGCAGATCTCTAGGTCTGGCGTCGCGATATTCGTCGATTTAATACGCTCCGTATTAAAGAAGCGATAGAGCGGAATCATGGCTCAAAAGTGTTCGCACAAGATCTGTCTATTGGGCAAAGCCAAATGACTAAGCTGAAGACCGACGATGGCACTGTCATTTCATCCCAAAGTGAGATCTTGGGAGAGGTCGAAAGGTTCTATGGACAGTTATACAAATCATCCCAAAATCCTGTTGTCGGCTTGGTCCAAGATCACACATCCAAGCTAACTCAGCACTATACCGAAGAAATCCCGGACATCAGCTTGTACGAGATCAGAATGGCTCTCAAACAACTACGTAACGGTAAGGCACCGGGAGATGACGGAATTACGGCAGAGCTTCTGAAGGCGGGCGGCAAGCCAGTCTTAATAGCCCTTCAAAAGCTATTTAATTCCGTTATCCTCGGGGGCGACGTTCCAGAGTCGTGGACCAGGAGTGTGGTGGTGCTGTTCTTCAAGAAGGGTGACAAAGCTCTTCTAAAGAACTACAGACCCATCTCACTCCTGAGCCATGTTTATAAGTTGTTCTCGAAGGTCATTACCAATCGACTCTCGCGCAAGCTCGATGACTTTCAGCCGCCCGAACAAGCCGGCTTCCGAAAAGGCTATAGCACCATAGACCATATCCTCACGCTTCGGCAGATTATACAAAAGACTGAGGAGTATAATCGGCCCCTGTGCTTAGCGTTTGTGGACTATGAGAAAGCCTTTGATTCAGTCGAAACTTGGGCGGTGCTGCAGTCCCTTCAGCGGTGCCAAATCGACTATCGCTATATCGAAGTGCTGAAGTGTTTGTATAGGAATGCCACAATGTCAGTCCGTATCCGGGATAAGAGTACGAAACCGATCCAGTTGCAGAAAGGCGTAAGACAGGAAGATGTCATCTCTCCGAAACTGTTCACCACTGCACTGGAAGATGTCTTCAAGCTCTTAGACTGGACTGGACTCGGCATCAACATTAACGGCGAATACATCACTCACCTTCGATTTGCGGACGATATAGTTGTTATGGCAGAATCCATGGAGGACCTTGGCACAATGCTCAATGATCTCAGCAGGGTATCCCAACTAGTGGGTTTACGAATGAACATGGACAAGACGAAAGTCATATCAAATACCCATGTCATTCCTGTACCGGTCCTAGTTGGCAATGCGATTCTTGAAGTTGTCGATCACTATGTTTACCTAGGACAAACAGTCCAGTTAGGTAGATCCAATTTCGAGAAAGAGATCAGCCGACGAATCCAACTCGGTTGGGCAGCGTTCGGGAAACTTAAGAGGATCTTCTCGTCCAACATACCTCAGTGTCTGAAAACACAGGTCTTTGACCAGTGTGTGTTACCAGTGATGACTTACGGCACGGAAACGTGGTCCCTAAATGTAGGCCTCATATCAAGGCTCAAAGTCGCTCAGCGCGCTATGGAGCGGACTATGCTCGGGATTTCTCTGCGAGATAGAATCCGGAATACGGAAATCCGCAGAAGAACGGGTGTAACCGACATAGCACGAAGAATTAGCACGCTGAAGTGGCAATGGGCAGGCCACATCGCTCGACGAACCGACAACCGCTGGGGAAGAAAGGTTCTCGAGTGGCGACCACGTATCGGACGACGCAGTGTAGGACGCCCCCCCAATAGGTGGACCGATGACCTAGTGAGGATGGCTGGGCATCGTTGGATGCAGGCGGCACAGGACCGCTCATTGTGGCGCAACATGAGGGAGGCCTACGTTCAGCAGTGGACGGCAATAGGCTGAAATGATGATGATGATGATAAATTTTCAAGATTTAATGCAAGACAAAAAAAAATTAAAGCATAAAGAAAGGAAGAAAATATGGCTGAACCAGATCCCACAAGCAGCACCCGATCACGAGTTAACTACTAGAGCAGTCATCACTCTCCTCAACCAAATTAGAGGGAAGGGAGCGACCCGCCCCACATAGCTACCGCAAGCAGAACCTTATTCAGTGAGCATGACCAAACCATAAATAATAAAACAAAACGAACTACAACTGCTACTATACCAACTATAAAAAAAAAAAAAAACCACTAAGTACTATAAAATAAACTATGAACTATAGCAGGTATGCAAAAGGAGATCAAAACCAAAATTCGACAGGCAAAACACGCTACGCTGTACAATCACAAGAGTAAGAGAAAAAAATAATTAAAATAAAAATAATTAAAATGACACAACATGTTCTTACCTTCCATAATCTCCTATCAGCCGTCATAACTGCACTCACTCTTTTCATACGTATATCCTCATTCACACAGTCCATCCATCTCTTGGGACTTAACGGGCTTCTTACGTCCATCCACAATCATATCGATAATCCGCCTTGTCACATGCCTTTCATCCCTTCTAGGCATCCATACAAATATACACACAATTTTTTTTTGCAGACCTTTAGAAGAAGTTAGGTGATAAACACATGTACAGAAGAATTACATTATCATTATTATCATCACAGCCCATATACGTCCCACTGCTGAGCTCGACTCCCCTCCGTAATGGGAGTAAAACTGACCTACTACACCATCATCATCATCTTGCTCTTATCCCAATTACTTGGGGTCGACGCAATATGTCATCTGTTTTGACATATTGCAAAAAATTTCGGCAATGACTTTTATGACCGGCCGCCCGCCTGACGTCAACCCTCTTTGGGAATGTAATCGTTGACCCAAATGGTACCAGATGGAGTTGGTCCGGGTCAATCTAGGGCTCTTAGTCGTCTTTTACGACACCCACGAGCAAAGCAAGGGTTGGTAGTATTCGAAGCCGCTACCACAAAGCACTAAAACTGACCTACTACACCACGTTAGTCAAATTGGTTGATACTTGATTTTATTTCGAGTTTGCCTTCTCTTGCATAGATGTTGTATGCATATTATCCCTTAGACCAGAGGTGTCAAACTCGATTTTGCAGAGGGCAATATATTAAATTATGAATTCGTAGGCGGGACAGATTGAAAATAAATAAATAATAGTTCAAAAAAAAAAACAAACACGCTTTTTTACAATAATAAATATTTTTTTCTTATATACACTATTTTTAATTAAAATTTTTAAAAAATTATTTTTTAGTTGAATTTTCGCTAATCCTGATTATCCTAGTAAGGATAACGGGTCAAACTGTTTAAAATATTGAATTGTCATCGGTCCTTAATAAGTATGCCAAATTTCGAGTTAATTCGACGTTTTGAAGGGGGTCAAAATCATGTTCAAAGATTCCGTTACATACTAACATACATACGTCTGAAGCTAATAAAAGCGTATCAAAAACAAAATGAACTGAATTATTATAACATTTTATTTATTAAAGTATATAGTACTAGCAACCCGTCCTCGCTTCGCTTCGGCTTCAGTCGCCTTACACGCGTGGTCCCCGTTCCCGTGGATATATCGGGATAAAATATAGCCTTTGTTACTTCTTGGTTTTACAGCTTGCCATTGGTGAAAGAATTTTTGAAATCGGTTCGGTGGTTTAAGCGTGAAAGCGTTTTATTGGTGGTAGGACCACACTGTAGACAGTCTTTTGTTTGCAGTCGCGGGCCGGTCCGTCCGGGGCAGTACCACACTCTCGCAGAAGATCGACGTTTGAGTAGTAGCAATTTGCTGCTGCACTTCGTTCGGTGAGCGAGAGAGCCGGGAGCCCAACTTTCTGGGTGTGTTTGTGTGTGGCGGGTTTTGGTGAGGCCTGAAATCTGCGGTGGTGAGGTCTTGGTCGGGGTATTGAGCGTGAGGGGCTGGCATGGTGTACAGGGAGACCCGATGGGAATGGTCACCGCCGGCCACCTGCCGGTCAGCAGGGGACCCGAACCCAGGATCATCCTCCCTGGGAGGCTGTCCCACCAACCGGCGAAAATCCCGTTGGGTAGTTGTCATGCCGGTGTGGGAAACCGGAGTGGACCTCGGCGGCTACACACGGGGGGGCATCGGGGGCCCTTCCGTGCTTCGTGTCAGCTCCTCACAACACTCACTCCTCGACCATGCACTATGCCCTGCCTTTTTTTTTTGGTATCACCAAACTCCGTTATACACATTCACACTCCCTTCCTCCTCTTCTTAAATTAAAAATCATGGCCAAGAAAGTTAAAAAGAGACGATTTTCTACGGCAGTCCCCTTATCCACATTTGATGTGGATTTTTGCAATATCAGGGGTTTACATAGCAATCTCGACGCCGTCCACCATCACCTCGAGACGGCGCGGCCTGCCTTACTCTTTTTAACGGAGACGCAGATAGGTGCTCCGGATGACATTTCGTACCTAAATTACCCCGGCTACGAGTTGGAGCATACCTTCCGTCGTAAAGTCGGGGTGTGCGTATTCATCCGAGGTGATATCTGCTGTCGCCGCCTTCGGGCCCTCGAACATGGTGACTTGTCAATCCTGTGGCTACGCGTAGACTATGGAGGGCTTACCCGCATCTACGCATGCCTCTACAGGTCCCATGGCAGTGATCCGGGGTCAATTCAATTATTTGAGAACGTCCAATAGGGGATTGACGAAATATTGGAGCAGTGTCCATCAGCGGAGGTGGTGGTTCTTGGAGACTTCAACGCTCATCATAAAGAGTGGCTGGGGTCCCGAACCACCGACCTCCGGGGTCGACATCTCTTCAATATGGTCTCGGCCTATGGTCTCTCACAACTGGTGACACAGCCCACCCGTATCCCAGATATTGAGAGCCATGAGTCTTCTTTACTGGATCTTCTGCTGACTACACACCAGCACGGATATCAGGTAGTGGTTGAAGCGCCTCTTGGATCTTCTGACCACTGCTTGGTCCGTAGCAGTGCCCCTGTTGTAAGGCCTAGTCGTTCTAAGGCGACTGGGACTCGCAGAGTCTGGCAATATAAGTCAGCAGATTGGGATGGACTGCGCGAGTTTTACGCATCCTACCCATGGAAGCGGCTTTGCTTCGCCTCTGGGGACCCTGGCGTCTGTGCGGACTGCGTTACCGAAACGGTTATTACGGGGATGGAATTATTCATCCCCAACACCAAAATACCCGTCGGTGGCCGCAGCCGACCCTGGTTTAACAAAACCTGCAGGACGGCTGCATGCCAGAAACAGTCCGCATATCGGGCCTGGAATAGGGCCAAAAAATGCCAGGACCCGAACGCCAAAGAGGTGAAGCGGAAATTTAACGCCGCTTCTAGATCTAGTAAGAAGGCTATTGCCAGAGCCAAGGCGGAACATGTTGCCAGAATTGGCGAGCGATTGCAAAGCTATCCTGCTGGGAGTCGTGCATTCTGGTCGCTCGCCAAGGCTGCACAAGGCAACTTCTGCCAGCCCAATCTCCCACCACTGCAGAAACACGATGGTAGTCTGGCCCACAGCGCAAAGGAGAAGGCCGATCTTCTAGGTCAATTTTTTGCCTGTAACTCGACTTTGGATGCCGGAGCTGCCACACCACCTACCATCCCACGGTGTGAAAGCTCACTGCCCGAAATCCGCATCACGCAGCGAGCGGTTAGGCGGGAGCTGCGGCTTTTAGACGTCCATAAGTCGAGTGGACCGGATGGCATCCCTGCAGTGGTACTAAAGACGTGCGCCCCTGAATTGACTCCCATCCTCACGCGCCTATACCGACTTTCCTACGCTACTAATAGGGTTCCGTCTTCGTGGAAGGTAGCCCATGTCCACCCGATCCCTAAAAAGGGAGACCGGTCTGACCCATCGAATTACAGGCCAATTGCGATAACATCCTTGCTCTCCAAGATAATGGAGAAGGTTATAAACCGCCAACTTCTGCAGTACCTTGAGGATCGCCAGCTTATCAGTGATCGCCAATACGGCTTTCGTCATGGTCGGTCGGCTGGTGATCTTCTTATGTACCTCACACACCGTTGGGCAGAGGCCTTGGAGGGCAAGGGTGAGGCACTGGCGTTCAGCCTAGATATCGCAAAGGCGTTCGATAGGGTCTGGCACAGGGCACTTCTATCGAAGCTACCATCATACGGAATCCCCGAGGGACTCTGTAATTGGATTGCCAGCTTTTTGGATGGTCGGAGTATAAAAGTCGTCGTAGATGGCTCCTGCTCCGATACCATGACCATTAATGCTGGTGTACCACAAGGCTCGGTGCTCTCCCCGACGTTGTTTATCCTGCATATCAATGACATGCTCTCTATCGAGAGTATGCGTTGCTATGCGGATGACAGTACGGGTGATGAGCGGTACACTGAGCAACGGTATATCCCTCGGAGTATTCAGGAAAGAAGGGTTCAACTTGTGTCTGAAGTCGAGCGCTCTCTGGGGCGGGCCTCGGAATGGGGTGAACGGAACCTAGTCCAGTTCAACCCCACAAAGACACAAGTTTGCGCGTTCACTGCAAAGAAGGACCCATTTGTCATGGCGCCTCAGTTCCAAGGAGTAACTCTTCCAATTTCTGAGAGTATTGGGATTCTCGACGTCAAAATATCGAGCAAAGTCCAGTTTGGGAGTCATTTGGAGGACAAAGCCAAATTGGCAAGCAAAAAGTTGGGCGTCCTGAACAGAGCCAGGCGGTACTTCACACCGAGACAGCGTCTTGTGCTATACAAAGCACAAGTTCGTCCTCATGTGGAGTACTGCTCACATCTCTGGGCAGGTGCGCCCAAATATCAGCTAGACCCACTTGACTCCCTGCAAAGACGGGCTGTTCGAATCGTCGGGGATCCCAATCTTACGGACAGATTGGAGTCGCTGGAGCAGCGGAAAGACTTTGGGTCACTCTGTGTACTCTACCGACTCTTTCACGGGGAGTGCTCCGAGGAACTGTTTGACTTGGTACCACCGTCACCATTCTACCAACGTACCACTCGACATCGCAGCAGGGTTCATCCATTTCACCTGGAAACGTTATGGTCTTCAACTGTACGTTTCCAGCGATCATTTCTCCCACGTACGTGCAAGCTCTGGAATGAACTACCTGCTGCTGTGTTTCCCGAGCGCTATGACATGTCCTTCTTTAAACGAGGTTTAAGAAGAGTATTTCCTTCACGGTAGGCAGCGGCCTGGCTGTGCCCCTGGTATTGCAATGGTCCATGTGCAGCAGTTTCACTTACCATCAGGTGTGCTGCTTGCTCGTTTGCCACCGTTGGCAATAAAAAAAAAAAAAAAAAAAAAAAAGCATAACAAACAAACAAACGTCCTTTCTCATTTATAATATTAGTAAGGATATAATATACGGTTATTTAAAATCGATCGATCGTGGGGCGTATCTTGGACGTGACTGTCTTAGAAGTATTTTACGATATCCGCGAGTAAGAAAGAGGGTAGTAAATTGTATTTCTACTTCATTATTATACGGAAAATACATATTTAATTACACATATAAAGATATATCCCAACAGATTATATATTTTTAAAAGTGAAATCTATCTGTCACACAGAGGTCTCGGATTCGAACCCATCGTATTCATCTCATCTAAGCTCATGTACGTCCCACTGTTGGATTCGAGCCTCCTCCACAATTGGTAATTAACCTCACTATACCATACTGGTCAGACAGATTGGTTTAGGATTTTGTTTCGAGTTTTCCTTCTCTTGCATAGATGTTATATGCGTATTATAGTCCACGGGCAAGATAGAGAGTGCCATGGTATTCGCTTCTATATATATAATATTCAGTAAATTATTAGTTACATGTAAAGTCGAATTAAGAAAAAATTATATCATCATCATCATCACTGCTTATAGATGTCCAACTGCTGGGCTCGAGCCTCAACAGGACGCAAGTTGACCTACTATACCAAGTTGGTCAGATGCGTCGGTATAAGGTTTTATTACGAGTCTTACGTAAATGTTATTTGTATATTGTATTATACATTTGCTTGTATGTCTCTCATAAAATTTAACTTAATTTATTTTCATAGTATAATATAATATAATGACATGACAAAAAATAATTAAAGTAAAAGAACCATAATTGGCGATGTATATTTAATACCACGAAATAATCAGCCTATTACAGTTTAGATGAAATGGTTTTAAGCCTTGATCAGCCTATAATTTTAAGGTTAATCCTCAGAAAATAAAACCTTATAATACTTTTAATCCAACCTGAGTAATCTGGAATGGCTGTCTTCTACTCATATTACAGATCCAACGAAGCATTCGAAATAGTTTATAATAAAATCGTCAAAAAGAACAATAAAATAATTTTCATGATAGATTTTCATGTAATATAATCGTTAGCGTATTAAAAACTCATAAAATATATATATATCTACATGAAACGCTTACTTCAATGGCTGCATGCGATAATAAACGAAAATCTTAGTAAGAAGAAAGCATATTACATAAAGCAACCTTAGGAACATTGTCTTAAGGTATATTTTAAAACGGATTTCTTTTTGCAATCAGTCTAGTATGAAAATATAATGGATATAAAAGTACTCCATACTAATCACACATCTATGTGAGACATATAAAAGGTGGACGAAACAATCGCTTATCAAATTCAACAAGCATTCGTTCAATACAGACGCATACAATGCATTATATTTTAATTTTGTGTGTAGCATCTTCAGTTTTTGGATTACCTAATCCAGAAATTGCCGAAACTGTTGAGAATCATGTTGATTTGGCGTCCGAAAATGGTGCCAGATCCTTCGGAAAGGATTGTACTAACGGAATATTTAGTCCAACATGTTTGAAGATTGAAGCTATATCTGTACTGGAGAAGTTAAGTGCGAAAGAAGAACTTCGTTTACTTCCTGGAATCAGTTTAGTCAAGGAACCAACTAATGAAAATGGCAGTAAAGTTGAAGAGTTTGCAGCAGAATTAGCAAGATCTTTTCCTTCGAAACCTGATGAAAGACTAGACAAATATTTATTGTATAGACTTGGAAATTATTTGGATACACATACAGTGAAATTAAGGTTACTTGATGAGAATGCGGCCGAGGAAGCCAGAGCTTTAGTTGGAGAGGCGAGAGGTAAAGGTGGTCTTGGAGGTGGGAAGAAGGGAGGTATGGGTGGTTTGATGGCTGCTGGATTGATGATGAAAGGTACGTAATTAATACTAAATATTTGGGTTTTACGCATTAGGCATGATATTTCTTAAGCATACATATGATAGAATATATTTAATTATGATGTATTTGATTCAGCCTTAGGTGAATACCGTATATAATTAAAATGATTAAATTATTTATTTCGGAGAAGACATTCTCAATATATGACTGTTGACCTAGGAACGCAATATTAAAAAATATCCCAGTAATTGATCTAATTAATTATATATTTTCACACTTTTTGGGAGCCAGAAGATATTTGTCACTATATAGTAAGTTATGCGTAATTTGGTTTAACTATTAAAACGATTTCAATGCAGTCCCATTGCAATTGGCAATTATAAACGGTAGAAGGATGAATTTAATCTATTTAATCTATTTTTATCTATTTTGGTGAAATATTCCAACTTAAACATTATTTAACTGGAGTAGACAACATTTACTCTTTCTGTCAGGATTTTAACCTCAATTTTTCTATTTCATCCTGGCTCATCGGGCTTAAGCTTCCTCCAGAATAGGAGGCAAAATTGAGCTATTATACCAGGATAATCAGACGTGTCATTATAGAGTTTTATTTAGACTTTTTCTTCCGTTGCATAGATATTGTATGCATATTATAAGGGATACAGTCGTCTTTTACGAAACCTACAGATAAGATGGGGGTGAATTGTATTCTTAATCCATCACCACGCAGCAAAGGGGTACAGTCATCTGTAAGAGTGTTACTATCTGTCTTATTAGTTAACTTCAACGGATTTAAGATTTTGAACTTAGAAAAGTGAGAAATAGTGGCAGTTCTATTTAATTATTACATCAAGAGAATGGGACATAGCATATTTTAATAATCCATGTATGTATGTATGTAATCCATGTATGGTGACGGAGTAAAGATACAGTTTGCTATCCCATATTTTGCCCATAGATATCGTAAAAGCTAACTAAGGGATATGGCATACGGATAACATCTATTTAAAGAAGAAAAAATGGAAATAAAGCCCTATACCGATACGTCTAACCAGCGTGGTGTAGGAGGTTAATTTTCTTTCTTTCGTGGAGGAGGCTCAGGCTCAGCAGTGGAGCACATGTAAGATAAAATGATAAATGTGTTAGGCTGACGCGCGTTATTCCGTTCGAATGAAAAAGAAAAGAAAACCGTAGAGCTGAATCGCGCCATCTGTTTAAATTTGATTAACATTAGAATATTCAAGATTAATTCAAGCACATTATCGATTCAGGCAGACATTACTAGTATAGATCACTCGTGTATCCATCAAAGTATACCTGCTCATTCTAGGACATAACCCTCACCGCCAGGATAGATATAATTATAATCGCTACGATTAGTTCGCGATCGCATCTACCCACCACTGGTGCTTCCTTTTTTAATATTAATTCCTAGGGAAAAATAGTGCTACCATTCATTCATCCATCAGCCCGTGGACATCAACTGCTTGGCATAGACCTTTTCACAAAAGTGCTATTCAATATGCCTCTTATATACAACTCCTGTGTCACTTATATCCAACGGCTCCCTGTAACTTTTAAGATATAAGCAATTCGTCTAACGCCATTACAACGTGCTAATTCTTCTAATATATTCGTAATATGGTAATCCGTGAATGGGTATTCACGGTATATGGTATTCGGTATTCACGTATTACAAATTTCATCACATAAAGAAATACTCAGTTCCTCCTCCGGGTATTCCGTCGGGCCGACCACTGAGGACAAGGAACTCGGCACGGTGATCGGCCCAACGACGAAGGCGACGTGGGTACGTGTGGGTTACGGGCCCGCGCGCCTTCCTTCCGTTGTCCCGGATGGAATGGACGGCGTGTACGCTTAACATAGCCCACCCATAAAAAAAAATAGTAAGAGGGGAATTGTCTCATTTTATTATATCCGGCCAATGATATCAAGGAAATGGTACCAATTGTTGGCCTAATGGTGATCGGGGGGAATGTAATAAGTTATATAACCGCACACTGTCCATCCCTCGTCCCGGACAGTTTGGGCTGGGTGTGTCCATACCATAGTCTACTACAAAAAAGCAGGTATTAGGTTTTATTTCAAGATTTCTGCTGTATTCGTGGATAAAAATGGAAGTGTTAAATTGTATTCCTAGTCAACACACAGCAAGTTAATTATTTTAGTTTTTTTTTTCTAATTCCATGTGACTCCATGATTAGTGTTACTATTATTCTGTATTACTTTACATGTGTATTCGAAATTTTAAGTTAATCGGTTAAGTAGACAATGCATGAAAGCGTAACAAAAAAACACATGTCTCCTAATATTTACGCGAGTATTACTCATATGGAATAAAACTATTTTCACGGATTTTATGTAAACGATAGAATTGGTCTATAAAAATTGTTATATGATCACGTATACTGAAAAGTGCTCGAAACTTCGGCAAAAGTAAAAATCAAATACAAACGCGACAAGAGTCGTAAAAATATTTTTATTTCAAACTGAATGGCGGAATTTGTGGTTACCGGCAGACTAATCTGCGACAGTTATTTTACGATCGTGAATACTGATATTTCCATGCGGTGACGGAGTAAAAATACAATTCAACCACCACCTCTCGTATCCGTGGATGTAGTAAAAGACGACTAAGGGATATATTACGCATATAACATCTATGCAAGAGATGGAAAACTCGAAACTAAACCCTATACCAACCTGTCTGGCCAGCATGGTATAGTAAGCTCAATTTCCCTCCTATTATGGAGGAGGCTCGAGCCCAACAGTGATGATAAACTTCAGCAAAGTAACAATCAAATACAAATGTAAAGTTCGTAGAAATAATTTAATTTCAAACTGCATTACATTCACTAAGATCTAAGCCATATCTCTGTATAGGGCAGTAAATAAACATTATTGCCATCATTAAAATAAGATTAAATTGATAATGCAACAAAGAGGCAATCTGTAGTCATCGATCTAAAATACTAGAAAGCGTCAAAAACATTTTCTAAGTAACATTTGAACAAACAGAGCATGTCTCAGGTCATGCACCTACTGCTGGGCTCGTACCTCCTCCCCAATAGGAGGGACATTAATCATGCTGATCAGACATGTTGGTATAGGATTTTATTTTGAGTTTTCCTTCGCTTGTACAGATGTTATATGCATATTATACCCCTCAGTCGTCTTTTACGCCATCCATGGACAAGATAAGGAGTGCTGAATTGTATTCTTAATCCGTTACCACACGAAAATAAACCACACCAGATAGAAACAGAGCACACTAAAACTTTTTCGTCCGTATGGTTACGGGGTAAGAATTCAATTCACCAACCCATTTCTTATCCGTGGTTGGGGTTGAGGACTACTAAGGGATATGTAACATCTATGTAAAGGAAGGATAGTTCGATTTAAAACCTTATGATAATCAATCTGACCAAAGTGGTACAGTCGTTCAATTATCCTGTTTTATTGCTGTTGATGGAAAAAAACCTACTATTATTACATATTTATCTGGTCTAAAGCAAGGTCTTTTAAAATAGTAGTATCCACGTCCTTTTTACTGTTCAGTGAGACATCGTTTGTAATCGTAAATAAAAGTTTTAAAAGCTCCATTAGTAATTTGGAAGCTTTTAATAATAATAAATACTTACTAATATTCTAAATGCGAAAGTAAGTTCGTTCGTTTGTTTGTTATGCTTTCACGCGTAACCACCGACCCGATTTCAAAAATTCTTTCACCAATGGAAAGCTATAATATCGGCAAGTAACATAGAGTATATTTTATTCCGGTATTTCCACGGGAATGGGCACTATGCGGGTAAGGTGACTGAAACCGAAGCGAAGTGAGGACGGGTTACTAGTACTCTATAACTTTATAAATGACTAGCTTTTAGCCTGGACTTTATCCGTAGTTATATGGATTCATCATTATCATCTGCTCAATATCAATTACTTGGGGTCAACGCAATTTGTACTCTGCTCCATCGTACATATAGCAAAAGTTTTGCCAATAGTTTTATGACCGGCCACCTGCCTGACATCAACCTTGTTTGGGAATATGTTGACAAGGCGGCATCAAATGGAGTTGGTCCAGGTCAATATATAGATCTCAGTCGCCTTTTACGACACCCATGAGCAATGCAAGAATTGGTAGCTACTATGTCAGGCTGACCACGGAAGTCAAGGATTCGGTACCAGTGGTCGGCCCGATTACAAAGGGGAGGGAGTGCGATGGATCATGGAGTCTGGAGAGCCCGGACGGGAGGGACAGCGTGCGTTTATATCATATCCTGATAGTCTGTCAAAAAGTATTCGCTACTTTATAGCAAAAAAACACTGTTTTCATGATTGAAAGCTTCATATTTCAATATTTTATCAGACAATAAGTGTCTTTATAAATCTGAAAGTACCGTTTCTGTATAACTACTTAATTGAGCTATCTAATATGTTATAATATTACCATCTCAGCCCACAAGTGTCCACTACTATTTTTACCGTTTTATATCGTTTTATATATATATTTTATACCTCTACTTCTCACGAGGAAAATGTCTAAAAAGACGAAATTTGGCACTCAACATATATATTTCCGGCTTAGTTGACAGATTAACTTTTTTTAAATAGTCAATCCGTAAGCAATTCCGCAGTTGTGCACTGCAAGTCACTATTTTTAAATTATTTTAAATTTAAGAGAAATTGTACATTATCCATACATCAGCTGACACGTTTAGATTTAAAATAATGGGTAGAGGTAGTATAATAGAGGTAGGGTGAGGAATTTGATAAAGGAATAAGGAAAATCTCACGAACCAACAGAAGAACAGGCTGGAGTAATAATATGTAAGATATACATATATAAAAGGTTGTCTGTTAACAAGAAATTAAGCCCGGGTTGAGAGCCCTCAGCGCTCACCCATAGTCCGCGTCAAGCTGTCAAGGCCATCTGCGGCCAACAGCTGTACACACACACAAAAAAAAAAAAGAAATTAAGTGTAATTTAAAGGAGTGTAAGCTATCTCGTTCTCTTAAATAATGGACTTCTTATAACAACTTGAATATGTTTATTATTACAAGTATCGCGTTAGTCAGAATTTTTAAGACTTGCTATAAAGAACATATCCTTGTATTACAGAGAACTCTACAAAAATGCTTTTAACGAATACTAACTATTAAGTATTATTTATTCGTTAACTGTATTTGTCTGAACGAGTTTGTTTAGTTTGTTCAAAAATTCGTTTGTCGGGAATATATTGTCGGGTCTTAGTCAAACTAGCAACATTTGACTCAGTATATTGGAATCTTAACTACTACGCTATCTCATCCTTCAAATTAGGGAATATATCCCTGGCGAGTCTATCCATTTACTTAGTACATAATAACAGGCTCTTTATTATATTACCAGCTACCTGTTATTTCGTTACATGAGTTCGTTCGTTCGTTACCTTGCTAGTTGCATGACAACTAAATAACTTGCATCGTTTTTACTCGAAACAAATATATTTTTACCATCTGGTAACGCAAGAAAATAGAGTTTATTTCTAACTCCAATATGTTGTGGAGGGAAAAGAATACAATTCAATAACCGTTATTTTCCTGAGGGTGTCGTAATGCAACTAAGGGATATAAAAATATATCATATTCCCAGGTTTCGACATTTCAAAATAAATCTCTGTGCTCACTCGAGTAGATCAATTTTCCTCTAATTTAGAAGTTCCTTAAAAATTATCTCTAATAGTAAAACTATTTGAGCTGAGAAGATTATCATCAACATCACGGCTCGTATAAGTCACAACTAGGCTCGAGCCACCTCCACAATGAGTGGGCAATTAACCTACAATACCAAACAGGTCTGACGTGTTGGTATCGGATTTTATTTCAAGTTTTCCTTCTGTTCCATAGATGTTATCAGCAATATAGCCTTATTCGTCTTATACGATAACCATGAGCAAGAAATGGGGTGGTGAATTATATTCTTACCACAAGAAAGGGGTGAATGAGATTAACATCATCTCAGCCCATACATGTCCCACTATTGGGCTCGGGCCTCCTCCACTATGGGAGGGCAATTGACCTAATATACCACGCAGATCAGACGTGTTGGTATAAGATGTTATTTCAAATTTTCCTTCTCTTGCGTAGATACTATCTGCAATATTCCCTTAGTCGTATTTTACGACAGCAGCGGGTAAGCAAGGGAGTGGTGAATTATATTCATACTCCGTCACCACACGGAAAGAAAAAAGAAGAATGTAAGCTGATATAATTGTTCTTCTTTTTACAGGTACCCTGATGTCTGTAGCCCTCGGTGGTCTGGCTATGCTCGCCGGCAAAGCCTTAGTCACCGCTATGATGTCACTCCTGCTGTCAGCTGTGATCGGTATCAAGTCACTCTCCGGCGGTCAAAAGTCCACCACATATGAAATTGTTTCTAAACCAATCTATACTCACTCTCATTCCCATTCAACAGCTCATGAGGATGTCGGCGGTTATGGACATTCGGGTTACGGAAGGAATTTGAAAGTCAGGAGACGTTAAGATATTATAAATCAAAGTATTGGACCTAATCTTATTTATTTTTTTATCTTTAGAGAAATAGCTAATATGAGATATTAAACTAAAATAGATAAAAATAATGAGTAATGAATATTTTTGTATCCCTCACACTTAACGATCTTTTCCATTTCCAAAAGTTTAGTATCGTCTTTTCTATTTAATCTTTTCTATTTTTATTTTATTTTACCACTGTTTATTTTGATTGGCTTGTTATAATCTTAGCATATGTATATACTGATTTTGATGTCCAGCTCGGATTAAACGTCACTGATATTTTTGACAGAAAATACTTACTTCGGTGCTGTTGACATATTTTTATCTTACATCTATCAACTTCTTTATTCTCTTCTGTGTCTAATCCTTCGTTCATAAATTTGTGAGTTCATATATATTTAGTTTATGTCCTTCCGATTTCCTATTTATTGTTTTATTTTGTTTTATTATCTTTTCGACTTCTTTATTTAAATTTTCATTTTTTTTTACTCTTACACTGATATTTATTTAATTTATGTGAAATGCATAAGTAACCAATACTTATTAATAATTTAAGTTTACGTCAGTCGTAAAAAAATACTAAGTATGCCAATGACATAGCCACTATTTATTGGAATTATTTATTTTAGGTTAAGAACGAAAAACACGCTTCTATTTAAACAATTATTATTACGTATTTTGTTATTGTCATATGTTTTTATTAAGTAATATGAATATGATATTTATTCATTTACATTATTATTATTGTTGTCTTTTATATAGTTATTATATTTATAGTATTATTTTATAATTAAATATGTTTATTTTGTATTGTGATATATATGTAAAAGTTCCTATTTACGAAACAGTATTAATTTATTTAAGTTTTCAAGATTTTAATTGTTATAATTACTTTTTGGTTTAGTAGGTATATCGATATGCCTTCCAAGTTATTTACAGTGTCAATAATCTGATCATGGGAGAAGATAGGAAGCAAGGTTTTGAAGCCCAATGCTGCTGTTCCATCAGATCTGATCGCAAAGTGCGGCAGATCATAGTATGGAGGACGTGTGAAGAGAAGAAATTCTTAATTAGAATCATAAATAATTGTAACAACCTTGCCTACCTTCTCGTTATTATAAGCTTGAAGCAAAGAACTGAGACCAAGAAAAACTTCAACAGCAATTAAATAATTATTCATAAGCTTAAATACATTATCAAACATTAATTAATAAGATAATTTGATATTCATTTATTCATTATTATATTTAACAATGCATATATAAAGTGTAATATTAATTGTATATTTATTTTTATATTACAATATTTATGTAGTACAAAACTTCAGCACATTAATTAAATTATTCATAAAAATGTACGGTCTTTTATTAATTGCTATTTATATTGTCATAATTCATGGCCTGGATTTAATTATTAAACCTTTTAACGTTTTTCATACAAACTATTTTTATGAAGAGACTAATATGGTGTAGTGGTTTAAGTGGTAGGACTATTAAGTGGTAGGACTATTAAGTGGTAGGAGCATACTGAAAGTCATCTGTCTACAGCCGCGGGCCAGTCCATCTGGGATAGTACAACACTCTCGCAGAAAATCGACGTCTGAGTAGTAGACTTTTATTATAGCACTTCGTTCGATGAGCTGAAAGCCAAATTTTCTATAGGTGTTTGCGTGTGGTAGGTTATCTTGATGCCTTTAGTATCTACGAACCTCACATACACACACATCCTTCGCTTTCTTCGCGGTAGGCAGTGACCTCGCAAAGGTTCATGACTGGCAGTATCACTTACCATCAGGTGTGCTATTTGCCGGTTTGCCACCAACAGCTATAAAAAAATTTCACATCTTTTAACTAATTTCTTTTGATAATACATTTGCCACTACATACCACAATATATATTATATGTCAAATTCAAATTCAAATCCTTTATTATGCATAAACCCCGCGGGGGTACTTACATATGGTCACTTTTTACATTTTACCTTAAATTACTTACCTTACTACCGGATCGGAACGCGACCGCACTGAGAATTTGAGATTGTCTTCTTTTTATTCATTTACTATTTTTTTAAGTAAGATGATATACAACAACATGTCTATTAATAGCTCCAGTGTGATGCCTTTCGAACCATCATACAATACAGTTATTAAATATAACGAAAAAGTACCATGGCTGGACCAGATCCCGCAAGCGGCACCCGATCACGAGTTAACCACTAGAGCAGCCATCACTCCCCTCAACCACAATGGAGGGAAGGCAGTGACCCGCTCCTCGTAGCTACTGCAAGCAGACCCTTCAGTGAGCATGACCAATACCATGTGCCACAAACATAAAACACAGATTAAATTCAAATTCAAATCATTTATTATGTATAGACCCCGAGAGAGCACTTACATATTGTCAATTTTACAAAATAAAATTAAATTATCCAATAAAAATAAACTACCACCGGATCAGAACGCGACCGCTAGTCCGCTACTGAGAAGATCCGGCAAGAAACTCAGCGGGCCTGTCTATTATTTTAATTTTTGATGTGAAACATCTATAGGTGAGTGTGAGCCCGATCATCGCGTGGCGTTGACGCCATTCTTCGCGGCACCCTTTTAATTAACGAATTTTTTTTTTTTTGTGTGTGACTTAGTTGTTAGCCTCAGATGGCTGTGACAACTTTACCCGGACTGGTGGGTGAGCGCTGAGGGCTCTCAACCCGTATTAACGAAAAATTTTTTTTTTTTGTGTGTGATTTAGTTGTTAGCCTCAGATGGCTGTGACAACTTTACCCGGACTGGCAATAAATTTTGTATCAAAATGTGGGTCAATATTTAATAACTAATTTCTGTATCGGGTAGATAATTATAAAATTTTCTGCAGTAACGATGACTTGTTGGACGTGAGTGGGGTGGTTACTCGTGAGAGGGTGGTGGGTGATCACGGGTGGACTTAGTCCACCCGTGATCATGAACGCTGTAAAGTGTTCGAAACGTCGGGTAATCAAAAATCAAATACAAACGCGATAAAATCCGTAAAGTAGTTTTATTTAAAATCAATTGTATAGAAAAAATAAGTGATATAAAACTATTCGGTTAATGATTTCTCATTTGAATTCTAAGCGACAGTTGGATATATGTATTGGAATAATTCGATTATCATGTGTGTCATATATATATAACAATAATTGTCCGTAATAAAAAGTGACAATCAAATGGCAATCAAAACATACTAATGTAGTGGCAATCAAAACATACTAATCACAGAGTATGTATACAGTTAATGCCATACTTTTATATTTCCTATCTTTTACGGTTCTAAATCCTAGACTTGATTTACACAAACAAAAAAAATATCGTTTTTGATTCGATTTCGATATTGGATATTTAATATCGATATATCAGCTTAAAATATATCGGTTAAAAATATCGATATTTCTAATAAAAATATCCATATATCGATATATCGATATTTTTCAACAAGCCTAATATATACTTGTACAAAATAATTTCGAAGTTTCACATCTGCCAGGCGTCCTGAGCGACGGCTCACTTTTTATTTTTTTCTTCTTACTAGATATAAAGGGGTATTCATGGGCCCATTCATGGTTTCCACTGGGTGCGGTGAAGAACAGCAATCAAATTATTATCAAAAATTAAGTTTTTAATTATCATGCTCCCCTACAAAATGGTGGTGGGTGGATATCTGGACAGTGTACGGATCGGACGTGTTCACAAATTCATTTTATTACATAAAATTACCTCGTAAAGCAAATTGAAGCTTATACTTCAACATAAAGTTTCACTATTGCAATTTCACCCAAAGTGATTTGAGACGTTACTAGTGAGAATCTACATGCACAAGATAGCTGTGAATACCCCTTCACCTCCGCGGCAAAAAGAGACGGGCTGCGATATTTCAACTCGCTTTCTCCACTTACGTGTGAGTACTGATAAAAAGTTGCATTGATAAACAATGAGTGTACGTCGGTCACCAACGCGAGGGCTTATTACGTATGCCGATAGCGACTGCATGATGGACACTGTAAATGTTACCGCGGGTGGATCGCAACCAGACCTTAGAGAAATGGGCAAGCTGTGTACATCCAAAACACAACAGTCAACATTCAGGCTAAAAAGAAAACAACCCGATGAAGATTTTTCCTCAAGATTTGATGAATTTGAAAGAAAAATAATATAGGAAAATAA
Organism: Lymantria dispar; assembly: GCA_032191425.1. NCBI lineage: Eukaryota > Metazoa > Arthropoda > Insecta > Lepidoptera > Erebidae > Lymantria > Lymantria dispar. The sequence continues at coordinate 22,224,891 of CM063464.1, forward strand.
GCCTTAACAAATATGGCCGAAAATCAAAATGAAAAATTGATCAATATATCTCAAGATGTGTTGCTTATCAAGGACCAAATGGAGCAAATGAAAATTACAACCGATAGCCTAGTATCGGCACAAAACAACTTTAAGCAAGATTTGGCAATTATCAATAATTTTAATATGAAAACAATAGAAAGAATCGAAACTATTGAAAATGATATTATAGCAATCAAGGCCAACACTATTACTACACAACTATCACCAGAGTTGTCTTATGAAGGTTTAATCGGCGAAATCAATGAACGCACACAAAGAGAGAAAAATTTAATTATTACTGGAATAGATGAAATTCACTCTAATATCTCAGAAGAACGACGTAGTCACAATATGAAGCAAGTTGTTAAATTGTTACAGTCTGTCATTGTAGATTGTGCAAAACCATCTAAAGTCCTACGTCTGGGTAAATATAACGCCAATAGAAATCGCCCTGTAAAAATCTATTTTACAACTGCTGAAACACCAAAGTTAATATTACGAAATAAAGGAACTTCAAGTAAAGGACCTTACAAATTTTAAAATCTATTCCGATGAAACACCACATCAGAAAAAGGTAATGCAGAACTTGAGAGATGAATTGAAACGCCGGGTGGAAGCGGGTGAAAAAAAAAACTTAACTATTAAATTCATTAAAAGCATCCCTAAAATAATAGAAACTGCATCAAAAAACTAGCCGCAGCACATCCTAGGCAAAATATCCTGTCTATATCTAATATCTCATATGAAATCGTTAATAATTATATAGATTTAAACCAGAATAAAAAAGCCTTAAAATTCTTATACACAAATATACGTAGTATCGTAAAACCGGGTAAACTAGATGAACTAAGATGCATTATACACTCTTTCTCTGACAAAATACACATAATAATATTAACAGAAACATGGATTAAATCCGAATCCGAGGCGAAACATATACAATTACCAAACTATACCCATTATTATAATTTTCGAAATAATAAACGAGGTGGAGGTGTATCAATTTTTGTACATAACGACTTAAATCATAATCTTGTTGAAGAACTTTACGAAAGTGATAACCACTTCTTATGGATCCACCTAAATAAGTTTTGCTTAGATATAGCCGCAATTTATAAACCAGACAGAACTAATACTTCAGATTCCCTTGAGGTTTATTCGCAGCAGCTGCTTAAACGAAAGAGAGCCATTGTGTTTGGCGATTTTAATTATAATTTGCTGAAAAGAAGCCAACCTACTACAGCTTACAAACGAATGCTTAGAGAAAATGGTTTTACAATATTAAATAACATAGTTCCAGAATATTGTACACGAGAAACACAGACAACAAAGACTATCCTTGACCACGTTTGTTCTAACGTAAAGAAAAATACCTTCCATTTGGCTATTATTGGATCGATGATTTCGGACCACAAACAAATTTATTTAGAAGTTAATAAGCTTGAAACAGCAAAGAATGTAAAAATAGAATATCAATCAATAAATTATGATACCTTATATAGCACATTAAAAGACATGAAACCTAATGACTGCAATGGCGATTACGAAAAGTTAGAAACAATGTTATTAGAATCTATTGTGAAGAGCAAGAGGACGAAAACTAAAATACTAAATTCTCCAAAATCAGATTGGATATGTAAAGATATAATACAAGCTATAAATAAAAGAAATAAACTAGGAAAGATATATATGAAATCAGGACAAAATGATGAAATGGCAAAAATCGAATATTTAACTGAAAGAAAGAAAATTCAAGAATACATACAATCAACTAAAAGTAATTACTACCAGAAATTACTTAAAAATTGTCTGCAAAAGCCGCTTAAAATGTGGAAACTAATTAATAACCTAAATAATAATAAAATTAAGCTGAACTCTGCTCCCACTAAACTCAACACCAATTCTGGTCCTACAACAGACCTAACAGAAATATGCCAATACTTTAACTCTTATTTAGCTAACATCGACTCAAACTTAGCTAGTAGTATACCTCAGTCTCGTCATAATATTTCAAACACTGAAGCGAGTACTTACCATAAACGGAAGAATCCAAATATACTGTGGGAGTATAATCCTACTACTATTGATGAAATTGATAGAATAATTAACAATTTAAACTCAAATACAAGTAACGGCTTAGATGGTATAAGTTGTAGGGCTATTAAAAGTGTTAAAGTTCTAATTCTGACTGAAATGACACGATGCATTAATAAATGTTTAGAGACTGGTCACTTCCCTGACTCCCTTAAAATAGCTCGAGTTAGTCCCATATTCAAATCAGGCAGTACGTTAGATGCAGGGAATTATCGCCCAATTTCTGTGCTACCAATTATTTCTAAAATATTCGAAAAGGTTATTTATAACCGTCTTAAACACTACCTAGATTCTATTAATTTTATATCCGACCAACAGTATGGTTTTCGCCCAAAATCAAACACTCTTTCCGCTTGCATAGATCTTATAACAACTGTAAAAGTTAAAATTGATAAAAGACAGATAGCTTTGGGTGTTTTTATCGATCAAAAAAAAAACTTTCGATACTATCTCACATAAAATGCTTTTGCACAAGCTATACGCTATTGGTATCAAAGGAATAGCCCATAAGATGATCCAATCATATCTCACAAATCGGTCTCAAGTTGTTAAAATCAATAACGTTCAAAGTTTTACTGAAAACCTTACGTACGGTGTCCCACAGGGTTCTATTTTGGGCCCTTTGTTATTTTTAATCTATATTAATGACATAAGTGATTTAGACTTAAAAGGTGAAATATCATTGTACGCTGACGACACATGCTTATTTTATTTTGGTGACAAAATTACAACTATAGTAAGTGATGCGCAAAACGATCTTAATCGTCTTGTGTTCTTTTTCAATTCTAATTTGTTAACTTTAAACATTTTAAAGACTAGTTACGTCATTTTCAGTGCCAAAAACAAAAAGATACCTTACTTTGAACCTTTGACTGTTAATAGTGTCCCACTAACGAAGCTTTACACCGAAAAATACCTTGGTCTTGTTTTGGATAGCCGTTTAAATTGGAAAATACATATCGAAAAAGTTTATAAAAAAATATCAAATCTAATGTCTATTCTTCGCGGTAATATACGCTGGTTTTCAAAATCTGTTCGTTACATAATATACAATTCTTTAGTAAAGCCACATCTAGATTATCTAATAGAGTTATGGGGTTGCGCTGCTAAAAGTAACATAAAGCCTTTGCAAATTGCTCAAAACAAAATAATAAAATTATTATTCAATTTTCATTATCTAACTCCAACGGCAACAGTTTATAAAGAAACTCAATTAATGTCCTTATCTCAAATATACAAATACAATACGTGTTTACTTGTGCGAAAAATACTTCATAAAAATATTCACACAAAAATAACATTTTTACAAAAATCACACTGTCGGAAACGTTCTATGAGATATAGTAATGACATACAATTATTATCCCCACGAACAAACTATGGTAAGAAAAATTTATTATACGAAGGAGCTCAGTTATATAATAAACTACCATAAGAAATCAAAAATACTAAAACATTTTTGTCCTTTAAAAATAAATTAAAGCGTCATATTTTAAGCGATTTCTCACAATTTTAATTTTTATGAAGCGACTGAAATGTCTATCAAACGCAACTTGCATAAGAATAGTAAACCATATGTAATAAGGTATTTGAACAGTTTTATATTAGATTTCTTCGTCGCATGTTATTATGTATGTACCCACTTATTTTTACCCACTCTTTAAATTTGTTTAGTACATTAAGTTTAATTTGTTATTAACTCCGTGCACTTCCTAGTATTAAGTTTATTTTGTATTTCTCTTGCGTCACTCGCAAGAGAAATACTTTATATATTGTATTCTTTTAGAGAAATAAATATCTAAAACCGTAAAATATCAAGCCATCACAACGCCGGATTAAATATGCTAAACAATAAAAAGTTGTTTCACGTCCTTGTAATTACGTCCCGGCCATTTTTTATTTTATTGTTCAGTATAGTTGCCAGTATTGAAAACTATACTAATTATAATCGATTCTCGATTTTAATCGATTTAAGGACGAGAGTTAAGTTGTAGCGGTTTTTAATTTATTGTTACAAATGTATTTTCCTAGTCATGGGTATTATATAGGTCCTAATTAAAACAACTTTCACTTTATTCGCAATATAGTTAAATACAAATCACCATTTGCCAGCAACCATCGAACGGCAAACGACATTCAACTATGATTTTATCATCCCTTGCCAGGCAGCATGTAATAATTCTGAGAATTCGAAGATTCTCATTATTTATTAATAATAATAATAATAATAAATTAAAAGTGTACGTATAGACAATAAAAATGTTATAAAACCAAAAATCGTTTTAAAAGTATATATTTTCTGTGTCTTAGATTTTGGTAAGGTTAATTAAACGTTTTATAAACTGTTATTTGCCAAACAATATTTTTTGGATGCCTGATATTGCTATTGAAAACACCATTCTGTGGCTTCAATAGCAATACGAGCCTGGATTCTTAAAATATCTTGTCAAATAAACTAATATGTAATGGGTAATCAAAAACAAGAAGAAGTCGACGAACATTGAAAAGCACAAACCGACAGCATGATCGCGAGAAAGATTTAAAAAGATAACTAATAAAATATTTCAATCAAAGCAGATTATTTTACATAACACATTGTTGTTTATTAATCTAATGATTATGCATTAACATAATATAATAAACATATGAATAAACAGACAATTTTTAACGATTATCGATTTACAATGATATGATGTCATACTGGCAACACCGAATATGACAAGTGAATATACAAATGATTTATTTTTTTCATCACTGACATTTCCGCTTTCGAAATCGAACTAATAGTTATTTATTAAGTGGGAAATGTCTAAACATATTGATAAGGAGACTTATCACACGTATTTATTAATAAAAAAAATATTATTATTATAACTATATAGGTACCTATTAACACCGAAATAGTTACAACAACATTTTAAAGTGAACCTTCACCAGCTGGCTTCGGTTGATGTTAACGTTAATTTTAGGTACATACACATGAATTATAAAAACCCATTACGCTGCAAATATGCATTATAAGATAAAGGGAATAACATTTTTTTTACTTTTAAACAGCGATTGAGCAAATTATAACTGGAAAAACACGTTAAAACGCGATACTTGTTTTGTTTACCTACATGAAAATAACGTAATTTCATAAGACGAATAAATATTTTTCTGCTATAACCCGTCGAGTTAGAGATATAATTTTTTCTGTTGTAGAATATATATCTAAAACCTAACAAAATAAGTTAAGTTTCATGAATGTACAATTTGAAACCGTGTTCCATACTTCAATGGGCATTCCCCTTTGTATACATGTTTTGTAAGACCTAGCTCCAGTGTGATGCCCTTCGAACTGCAAGATACTTAATATAATTCAAATGATTATGGCTGGACCAGATCCCACAAGCGGCACCCGATCACGAGTTAACTACTAGAGCAGCCATCACTCCCCTCAACCACTATGGAGGGAAGGGAGAGACCCGCTCCACGCAGCTACCGCAAGTAGATCCTTCAGTGAGCATGACCAAGACCATATGGTACAAACATGTTACAAACGACGAAAATGCAAAATTTCGTTAGGCAAAACACGCTACGCTTTACAATATTAGAGTTATTAAAAAAGAGTTTATTTAAAATAACAAGGAAATTGCATAATGAGGAGCTGCTCACAACCAATCAGTATTATCATCTACATAATCCGAGATTTTATAATAAGCTTTCTTACAAAGTCTATTCTTGATAGCTTTTTTAAACTTTTTTGTTGGCAGGTCTCGGATATTTTTAGGTAATCTATTGTAGAAACGTATACATTGCCCCATGAATGATTTGCTAATTTTTTGGAGACGAGTAGTATGTACAACTAGTTTATCCTTATTCCGAGTATTCATTTCATGAATGTCACAATATCTTTTGAAGTTAGCGATATTTTTTTTGACATATAATATATTTTCGTATATATATTGTGATATAACAGTTAGAATATTTATTTCTTTGAATTTCTTTCGAAGTGAGACTCTTGGGCCCAGATTATAAATTGCACGGACAGCCCTTTTTTGAAGAACAAAGATTCTATTCAAGTCCGCGGAGCATCCCCACAGTAATATGCCGTAAGACATCAGACTATGGAAATAAGCGAAATAAACCATTCTAGCTATTTCAATATCGGTTAACATTCTTATTTTTTTTACTGCATAAGCCGCTGAGCTAAGCCTACTCGACAACTTTTCAATGTGAGGTCCCCATTGAAGTTTAGCATCTATGGTGATACCTAAAAAAACGGTCGATTCCACAAGGTCCAGAGCCACACCATTCATTTGGACATTGGTTTCCACTTGCCTCACATTGGGAGTAGTAAATTTTATACATTTAGTTTTCTTCTCATTGAGAACCAAATTATTAGTGTTAAACCAATGAACAACGTTAGACAGTGCATTGTTCACATCGTCATAATTGAGCATTTGTCTTTTAATTTTAAATAACAAAGAAGTGTCATCTGCAAACAACACAATATTTTGATTGTCGCCTATATGGTAGGGTAGGTCATTAATATACACAAGAAACAGAAATGGCCCCAGAATGGATCCCTGTGGAACGCCCATTTTTATGACAGAACCAGACGATTGTGCACCATTAACATCAACCCTCTGGATTCTGTTGCTTAAATAGGAAGTTACAAGTTCAAGAGCGTTATTCCTGATCCCATAGTGGTAAAGTTTTCTGATGAGTGTTTCATGTTGTACACAATCAAATGCCATATTATAATATAATATAATAAATTAGTTTGGCAAAACACGCTACGCTTTACAATTATAGTAACAACAACAGAATAAAAATGTGTGTAACACCTTTTGAAATAATGAGAAAATTCCTGAATCAGGAGCTATATACATTGTATGTACATTGCACAATGCAGCATTGTATTATACGCTTTCTTCAATAGTGCCTTTTTGTCTCCGTTTTTATCTGTCTTTAAAACTGTTGACAGCCCTATAAGTTCTCTTATAAGTTAAAAATCTATAGTCCATAAAATATAGGATGATCTCTGTGACAGTTGTCCCTAGTGCTGTTACGCTTACGATAAAGTCCGTAGTTTTTTATCGATAAAACTCTTTATTTTTATAATTGTGTATTTTTATTGAAATTAAAATACAATAAATGAAAATCTTTTTGAATTTATTTCAAACAAAAAGTGCTTTTAGACTATTTTAATTATTCAAAAGGAGTACAATCAAAGTCTAGGTCACTATTATCGTTATCACTGGAGCGTTCCTCCTAGAACATTTATAATTTTTTTGCCAAAATAGGGACAGTCACTAGATCAATCGATCAATTACGACTGTTTTATAAATAAAAATGTCGAGTTTATTGACATATTTATTTATTAAACATATGATAAGATAAGAAATGAGTATATTAGGGGAAGCCTGAAAGTAGCACCAGTGATAGAGAAGATTAGGAGCGCGAGGTTGTCTTGGTATGGACATGTGATGAGGAGGGATGAAAGCCATGTGATAAGGCGGGTTATCGATATGAATGTGGATGGACGAAAGAAGCGTGGGCGACCCAAAAAGAGATGGATAGACTGTGTGAATGAGGACATGCGTATGAAAAGGGTGAGTGCAGATATGACGGCCGATAGGAGGTTATGGAAGGTAAGTACATGTTGTGCCGACCCCACTTAGCGTGGGATAAGGGCAGGCAAATGATGATGTCGAGTTTATTGACGATAATGCGTACATAATATTATCATCTACTCTGAGACGAAAAGTATTTTTTTAATGTATAATTAAATCAATTTATGTATTTTATAATATAACTGTCTGTTTTAATTGTAAAAAATATGTTGAAAGTTTTATATAGGTACTGTATTGGATTTATTTCTTTTATGAATAATTTAATAAAGATCGGTTATCGATTTACGTATATCGACTGTTTTTGTGTGTGACTCTTTTTTATTTTCAGTCCAGCATGGCCTTGTACGTGCGTAAGCGTCATTTGTGTATAAAATGTTTACTAGGTATTTCAGTACTTACGAGATATATTTTAGGCATGAATATTAATATTTTTATATTTATAATATATTGCAATTCAGTTGCAATAAAACTGGCACGAAAAGAATGAAAATATATTTGATACAAAATGAAATTGTAAACATGTCGCTCGTTCAAACTTACTTCGTTGGTTTCATTGACATCTGTCACAGAGATCAAGTTATATTTTATAGACTATAATAATGTTACTATTTCTGTGTGGTGACAAAGTAAGAATACAATTCACCGCCCCCTATCTGGGGCCGTGGGTATCTCCGAGTCCAAATCTGGCGGCCGTGGGTATCGCCTGGCTCTGTGGAGAGAGGTAGAATTACTACACCACGCTGGTCATACGTGTTGATATAGAGGTTTATTTCGAATTTTAATTTTTTTGCATAGATACTATCAACTTATTTCCTAGTCGTCTTTCACAATGTCTTTTGCAAGGGGGTGGTGAATTATATTCTTACGCCATCACCATACGGATCGTATGTCCACATCCTCACGATGAGCCGTCCCACTGCCAGACTTGAGCCTCCACCAGAATGAGAAAGAAATTGACCTACTATACCACGGCGGTCAGATGGGTTATATAGGCGGGCATCGTAAACAATAAAATGATAGGATTTTTTTTTTGGGGTGGTGATGGTCATTGCACTCCGTCCGGGGTGACGAAGAGGCGCCGCGTGACTCCATAACCCACCGTATCTCCTCTTCTGCGCCTTTGGGGCAACCACCGGTACCTTATCCTCCGTGGCTGACCCGGCAAAATGATAGGCTTGAAAGAAAGTAGGCAACATAATATTTCCAATGTAGATAAGTGTACCTCAATAATGGTAAAAATAAAAGGCTTTTAGCTTTCACTGTCGCTGATATAGAAATTAAAAAAAAACGTAACAAAATATGCCGCGGTTAGATTCACCACAGACAAGCGGAGTTCTTTTGTTCTTATAATTGCAGTTCTTATATATATTTTTTAAGTTTTATTAATAGTAACCAATCATCTTTTTCGTGTGGTGGCGGAGTAAGAATACAATTCACCACTCCCTTTCTTGCACAAAGGAATATAATACGCATATAAAATCTATGCAAGAGAAGGAAAACTCAAAATAAAACCCTATACCAACCAGTCTGACCAATATGGTATAGTAACGTCAAATTCCCTCCCATTGTGGAGGAGGCCCGAGCCTATCAGTGGGACGTATGTGGGCTGCGATGATGATGATGATGAACAAATCATCATTGTTGGGCCCGAACCTCCTACACAATAGGAGGGAAATTGACCTACTTAAGCTGGTATGATGGGTTGTTCTAGAATTGTTTTTGAGATTTCTTTCTCTTGCATAGACATTATGTGCATATTTATACATATAATATACAGATAAAAACTCTGTAAAAGAACCCTTTACGAATCAGTATCTCCCTCCTCTTATAAAAGAGGCTTAAACGCGGCGTTAGAACATCTATGAGCAGAGAAAAAGACAATAACTACCGAATCGATTCTAGTACGAGATATCTCTAGAACGAGATATCTTTAAACGAGCAATTCTTGTATATTTCTGAATATGATTTTCATGAAATTTTGTATACTAGGAGTTTCGAGGGCAATAAATATAGCTAGGTTTTATTTATAGAAAATGTCATCTTCTTGGTGTTTTTAGCTAATCAACAAAGTATCATTAGAATAGGAATGTAAATTTAGTTGTCGCTGTCAAGAGTGACAATAGGTCAGTTGGGAAGTTGTCCAGTCGCATTCAAACAGCGTGAGATCGGATCTCAGTGTTATAATTATTCTGTTTTTGTAATTTTTTTCTTTATTTCGTCATTTTTATTGTTTTATTAATATATATCTTAGATCTCGTTAAACATACAATTTACAAAAACAAAAATTATACCGAGCAAAACGATCAACCAGATATTTCTTAGGGGGTATTCCGTCGGGCCGACCACTGACGACAAGTAAACCTGCTCCGGTGGTCGGCCCAATGACGAAGGCGAGGTGGTTTTCGGGTGGGTTGCGGGAGTTGCGTGCTTAGGCCCCTCTGTCGCCCCGGACGGAGTGGTGCGGAGGCGCGCCGACCGCGACCCACCCCAAAAAAAAAAAAAAAAAAAAAAAACCAGATATTTCTTATTAAATAGCAAGCATATTCGTTAATATGCTTTGTAGTAGTTACGAATACTACTATTACTTGCTTTGCTCGTACTACACGTGTCGTGAAAAACGGAGTAAGCTCGATTAACTCCATCTGATACTGTCAACAACCACATTCCCGATGAGTGTTGATGTCAGGCAGTTAGCCGGTTATAAAACTATTGTCAATAACCATTCAAATATGTGCCATGAAAAAGAGTACATATTGTTTTTTTTATTGCAAACGGTGACAAACGAGCAGACAGTACCTGATGGTAATTGTTGCTGCCGCTCATGGACCTTTGCAAGGCCGCTACCTACCGCGAAAAAAGTGAAGGGAGTGTGAATGCGTGCATTGAGGTTCAGTGGTAGGACCACACTGTCGACAGTTATCTGTCCACAGCCGCGGGCCGGTCCGTCCGGAGTAGTACCACGCTCTCGCAGAAAATCGACGTCTTTTTTTTTTTTTTTTTGTGGGTGTGTCGCGGTCGGCGCACCTCCGCACCACTCCGTCCGGGGCGACAGAGGGGCTTAAGCACGCAATTCCCGCGACCCACCCAAAAACCACGTCGCCTTCGTCGTTGGGCCGACCAGAAAATCGACGTCTGAGTAGTAGCAATTAGTTACTGCGCTTCGTTCGGTGAGCGAGAGAGCCGGGAGCCCAACTTTCTGAGTGTGTTTGCGTGTGGAGGGTTTTGGTGGTGCCCTTGGTGTCACCGAGCCTCGATGCACGCATTCGCACTCCCTTCACTTTCTTCGCGGTGGGCAGCGGCCTTGTAAGGGTCCATGAGCGGCAGCAACACTTACCATCAGGTGTACTGTTTGCTCGTTTGCCACTGTTGGCATTAAAAAAAAATATATAATGTATGGTACTGATAGTCCGCTGAGTTTCTTGCTAGATCTTCTCAACTTCTGGCCGCGTTTCGATCCAGTGGTAGATTATTGGATTATGTTCAAACGATGTATAAAGGGCCTTAAGGGGCTTATGCAGAATAAATGAAAATTAATTCAATGCTGTTCATTTATTCATAATAATCCATTTGGTGGCGGGGTAAGAAAACAATTCGCTACCACCTTTTTGTCCATGGGTGTCGTAAAAGACGACTAAGGTATATAATATACATATAACATATAGATTAAGGGGTAGAAAACTCGAAATAAAGGCATAGGCCTTACGTCTAATCAGCGTGGTATAGTAGGTTAAATATACCTCCCATTGTGGACGAAGCTCAAGCCTAACATTAGTACGGATATGACTTGTGATAATGATGACTAATTAATTGAAAAGTAATCAATATTAATTGTTTATTAATAATAGTAGCTTTGAACAAAGTTGTAGTCGAATTCACGCTAAATTAATCATTCAATTCACCTAAAAGATTACCGAACGGTAACCGAAAAATTTACTATCGAAACACTTTCGACGTTTTCCATTACGAACAATCGTTTATCTATCGAATGAAAGTTCGATGCACAATACGCTCTAAAACAAGACTTGTTCTTTTTAACTTTTCTCATTCCTTTTGTCAACTTTTAGAGTATAAAATAAATTGCGATCGGAATCAAACTATCAGTCCATTTGGAATATCGACAGAAATGACCCAGTGATGTGTGCTGTGTTCAAAATGGTTTACAAAAGTGCTTATATATCCATTTTAGTGTTACTTGTGAGTGGATCAAAAGGATCTATTGAAGGATCCGATCCGAATACCATCGTTGAGAATGTGAAAACCGTGACGAATAATACTGAAAGAATTGGCAGAACATTACACAAGGAATGTAACAGTTTGCTAAGTTCGAAATGTTTAAAAGTCCATGCTTTATCGTTTTTGGAAGATTTAAGTTCTCGCGATGAACTACCTCTATTACCTGGATTGAGTATCGTAAAAGAAAATGATACTTCAAATACACCAAGTCCTGAAGAAATGGCCGCGGAATTATCTCGTCAGTTCCCTGGGAAACCAGAAGAGAAGCTGAATAGATTTCTTCTATATCGATTGCAAGATTACTTGGATGGTCATTCATTGAAATATAAGCTGCTAGATCCTGAGACTACTAAAGATGCTTTAGATATGGCGAAGGGTGATGAATCTACAGCAAGAAAGAAGGGTGGTGGTGGTGGTGGATTCGGAGGTGGTAAAGGAGGAGGAGGTGGTGCCCTTCTTGCAGCTGCTATGATGATGAAAGGTAATTCTTGTATTTATTTATATCCTTTATTTTTCGTGTGGTGACCGAGTAAGAATACAATTCACCACTGCCTATCTTTGCTCGTAGGTGTCATAAAAGACGACTAAGGGAGATAATATGCATATAACATCTATGCAAGAGAAGGCAAACTCGAAATAAAACCCAATACCAACCTGTCTGACCAGCATGTTGTAGTAAGATCAATCTCCCTCCTATTGTGGAGGAGGCTTGAACCTAACAGTACAACGATATGATTGGAAATGATGATATCCTTTATATCTTCCGTCCTCGTGGTAACGAATTAAGTGTACAAATACGTGGGTGTCGTAAAAGCCATCAGAATTTTACAACTTGGTCTACTCCATCTGTTGCCGTTTAGTGTAATATATTCTCATAGAGGTTTAAATCAGATAGGTGGACGTTCATAAAACTATGACTAACTATGCCAAAATTTTTGAAATATGTGCTATAGTTAAAGTGTATATATTGCTTTGAACCCAAGTAATTGGAGTAATCGCAGGATGATGATGTCTACTGCCATATATACACAACTAGCAGCGCCCTTCGGTTTCACCCGCATTTCCTCTTCCCGTGAGAATATCGGGAGAAATTATAGCCTATGTGTTATTCTGATATATAAGCTATATTATTGTGAAGTTTCATCAAAATCTATTCAGTAGTTTTTGCGTGAAAGAGCAACAAACAACTTCACATTTTTCACATCTTCACATACTCAAAAACATTCACGTTTACAATATTAGTAAAGTAATAAGGAAATAAGGATAGTTATGAGTTTACGCTGAACCGAGTTAACAACCAATTAATTTTGTATTTATAGTATAAATTTCATGATGTTTAGTTATTACAATATACATTACTGCTACTATTTTGTTGTTTTTAGTTACGTCTATTAACATCCACTCATTATTCGTTAAATATTCGTTCCACTGCTGGGCTCCAGCGTCCTCCGTAATAAAAGGGAAAATGACCTACTATACCACGCTGATCTAACGTTGATATATGGTTTTATTTGCAGTTTTCCTTCTCTTGCAGAGATGTTATCTGCTCATTAAATTCTCTTAGTAGTTTTTACGACACCCACGAGGAACAAATTTCGTGGTGAATAGTATTGGTACTCCGTCACCACACGAAAATATTATAAACATTCCTAAAAATATTTTTATCTTAATTTTATATAATGCATTTGTTTTCATGAAAGGAAAAAAGCTTGATATGTTCACTCCAAATGTATTGAGTTACAAATTATTATGCTAATAATGACGTTACAAATTAGCAAAAACCTGCATTAAGCCTTTGTCTTTTCCATTGAAAAATACTGATGCCGAAGCATATAACAGCTAAAAATATAAAATATTACTAAATTTATTTAATTCTATATATATATACTTTTGCCCTAAAAATCTAGCGCTTAAAAAACATTCACCTTCAAATCACGTGGTCTAAGTTTCATGAGAAATATGAATAATTTACTAGCGAAAAATAAATGTGTTGAGAGACGTTTTGAAATACTATCCATGCAATTCCACATGAATTTTATTTGTAATTTTCTTTGGTTTACAAATAAAAAAAAATCTACGTATTACTAAAAATTGCTAGAGAATGAGATAATTTAAAACCAAACATATCCGTAGTTCATTGTTTAATTTTTTAAAGTAAAACTTTTATTACATCACCTCAAACTTTTTCATCCATCTTTTGCACGTCGCGTGACGTTCGCATCAACAATTACTCATTTGTGCAAGTGCTCCACGCTATTTGCAAAAAAAAGTTTCACTTTTACCGTGATTTCATAAAAAGGTTTTTTTTTTTTAATTTTATATATAATAATCTCATGTTCCAGATCTAGTAGATACGATTTTCTTAATTTTCCCTTCATCATCATCCTCATCTCGGCCCACACAAGTCCCGCTGTTGGGCTCGGACCTAGTCCATAATAGGAGGGAAATTGATCTATTGTACGCTAATCAGATATATTGGTATAAGGTTTTAATTTGAGTTTACATCTCTTGCATAGATGTTATCTGAAATATACAAATTAAGATTTGTATATGAAATATACGAATTGAAATCTTAATTTGTATATGAAATATACAAATTAAGATTTGTATATGAAATATATGAAATATACAAATCTTACGACACGACGAGATAAAGGGTGGCGAATTGTATTCTTACTCTGTCATCACACAGATACACTTATACAGACGCGTTAAGATTGCGAATGAGAATTCCAAAAGCGCTTAAGGCATGATTTCCATTTCATGGTGAGATTTATACCTGTATGGATGTTTAGATGGGTAGAATACTATTAAACTTATTATCGTTTGATTAAAATGAACTTTTCATTGGAGTATTATATGCTTTCGAAAATCAGGCTATTCAAGACCTTCTTTAATAATGAATAATTTAATTTATGAAACGAAACTATTTTTTATAGGTACATTAGCTGCTGCAGCTCTTGGTGCACTAGCTCTCCTGGCTGGAAAGGCTCTTATGACAGCCCTAATGTCACTCCTGCTGTCTGCTCTCGTAGGCCTTAAGGGCCATGGTGAACACAAGTCCACAACCTATGAAATCATTACAAAGCCAGAGGTCTCTCATCATCACTCCCACAGTCATGAAGAGCATCATGAGCATGATCATGGTCATCATGGAGGCTACAGAAGAGCATATGACTACAATAATTACATGCCTTATGAAACAACAAGCAGTTAGAATGTATTCTTCTGTTTCCTACAACGCTTACTTAACTTATTTTCATTGCTTTTGAAAAGGTATTTGTGACACTATATTAACTGCCTATACCTCTTTCTATATTGAGTTGGTAGCATTATCATCTTCTTCATTAATGGAAGAAGAAATAGAAGAATAGAATAAACTACAAAGTATTTTTTTGATCAAGTTTGTAGCATTTTCGGCATTACGTTTTTTTCTAATTAATGTTTGAACGGAATTAGGTGAGATTTGTTTGGATTTACGTTAGAAATGAATTTTGGTTATCTGTGTTGTGCATCAAAAACCATAGCGCAGATTCCTTTGAGCATATAATTCTTTTCTGCTAAAGGTAATCGGGAAAGAACGCGAATATCTCTCACAGGATCTGTCATAATCCGTGTTAGACTAGCCATTTTCATATAGACTATGGTCGAAAATATTCTGGTATATTTAAGTCAGACATTTGACTAGGACTAAAAGAATAAAAAAGGACGATAACGAATTATGTCTCATATATGTCTTTCTTCTTCTTGAACAATAGTAATAATAATTGCTGTCAACATTCTTGTTTACTGTTATTTAATTTGGATAGTTTTTAAGTTAATTTATTTTTTCTAGGTTACGTGTAAACATTTTTATGTCATAATGATTTCATTTGATATTTTTATTAAATAAAAATTTCGAAACATTAGTAATTTAAGTGATTCAACTATTTATATTATTATTATCATAATAATTATAATATGTTATAGTTATTATAAGATATATATTATGAAAATGTATTTAAAATGACGTTACAATGTATAAAGTATAAATTCAAATGTATGTATTATACATATTTAAATTAAGTGATGGCATTTTAATATTGCATCTATAATAGAAATAATTCTTTATTTTCAGATTTATAAATATTTTATTTATATTCAATGTATTTATTTTATTATATTTTATTATTTCTGTATATAAATTTAACAAGCTATGTTATGTATTTATTTTAAATCAATGCTTTTTATTTTATTCAAATTATTCTTATATTTTCGATACGCTTTCTTCTTGTTTTTTTTTCTAAATATTTCTCCCACCGTTATTATTTTACAATAGTTTAAATAATTGTAAAGTTGTATTTATTCATTGATAAATATTTATATTACTTTATTTATTATATATTTATGTATTTTTATTATTTATTCATGTAATCTTAACATTATTTAAGCAGTATACCTAACTGTGATATTTGTATTATAAAATTTTGTATTTTTGGTATTATTTATTTATGATTTCTCTAATATCAAATATTTTAATAATATATTTTTATTATTTTATCCTTAACTTCATGCCTCTTGTTTTATACCTCACTTTTTATAAAATGTGTTTGATATAAATATATAAACCAAATATGTATTATTATAATAAATTATATGAGTATTATTTTATTATTATTATTCATTAAAAGCTTTTTTGTGTGCAATCCTCATCATCATCATCATCTTAGTCCACATAAGTCCCACTGTTGGGCTCGGGTCTTCTCCACATTAGGTGGGTAATTGAGCTACTATACCGTACCGGTCATACGTTTTGACATTGGGTTTTATGTCGAGTTTTCCTTCACTCGTGTACTATCAATGCATTAGAATAACTTTGAGAATAAACATAAATAACTAAAATATATAGAATTTCAAAAACGTCTAATTTTCATCACTTATATTTTTATTCTGATGAACATCCATACTAATATTATAAATGCGAAAGTAAGGATGTTTGTTTGTTTGTAGCGCTTTCACGCTTAAACCACCGAAGCGATTACAAAAATTCTTTCACCAATGGAAAGCTATAATATCAGGGAGTAACATAGGCTATATTTTATCCCGGTATCCCCACAAAAACGGGAACTACGCGGGTTTAAGCGACTGAAACCGAAGCGAAGCGAGGACGGGTTGCTAGTATTGTAAATAAAACTACTTTACGGATTTTATCGCGTTTGTATTTGATTTTTGATTGACCGACGTTTCGAACATTATACAGCGGATGGTCGCTGTAAAGTGTTTGAAATCTCGGGTAAAGTAGTTTTAGGTATTTAAAACTAGCAACCCGCCCTCGCTTCGCTTCGGTTTCAATTGTCTTACCCGCGTAGTTCACGTTCCCGTAGGCAGACCGGAATAAAATATAGCCCATGTTACTGCCTGATATTATAGCTTTTCATTGGTGAATGTTTTTTTAAATCGGTCCCATAGTTACGGCGCCTATTCAATACAAACAAACAGACAAATCTTTCCTCTTTATAATATTAGTATAGACTAGCAACCCGCCCTCGCTTCGCATCGGTTTCAGTCACCTTACTCGCGTAGTGCCCAATCCCGTGGAAATACCGGGATAAAATATATCCTAGGTTACTCTCTGATATTATAGCTTTCCATTGGTGAAAGAATTTTATAAATCGGTCCAGCCGTTTTGAATATTACCCGAAACAAACAGACAGACAGACAGAGAAAAAAATTATAAAGTGATTTTTAGGCATATGTATAGTGCAAATAATCGAGTGAGCATGAAAAAAAAAATTTTGACATTACAAACAGACACTCCAATTTTATTTATTGGTATAGATGTGTAATACTCGCGTAAACATTAGAAATCATTTTGTCTGAATATATTTTCAGAGATCTAATACTTAAATAAGTTTAATTGGAATGCTCTTTTATAGCTCAACATGGTAGCAGCCGAACGGATAACAACTAAGGATGTGAAAAATAATCGATTTTAAAAAATCGATTATTACTCGATTATTTTTTTGTAATAATCGATTATTAATCTATTTTTTACTATTCGAAATTAAGCGATTATTCATGGCCTAATTTCCTAAAAAAAAAAAGTCATCAGGATTGTTTTCATACTATATTATAAAATAACGTTCACATTTCCTAAATAAAAAGGTCATCAGAATCGTTTTCATATTAAATTAGAAAATTTATTAATATAGGTCATCACAATCCTGTTGGCAGAAAAAATCGATTATTTAAAAATCGATTATTTTCCCTCCAGGTCACATCCCTAATAACAACCTAACAGGAAAGCTTTAATAATTACATGGCCATAAATAAATTACGGGCCATCTTAAAAATATTAGTACTTGTCAACATTTCACTCCATTTGATGACGGAGTAAGAATACTGGTCTCCATTCCCTTGCTTACATGTCGGTATCGTAAAAGACGAAAACGTGATATAAAATAAACATCATCATCATTCACACACCCTATCACTGACCACTGCTGGACGTAGGCCTCCTTCATGTTACGCTACGAACTGCGGTCCTGTGCCGCCTGCATTCAACCACGCCCAGCAACTTTCACCAAGCCGTCGGTCCACCTAGTGGGGAGCGTCCTTTTTTTTTTTTTTTTTTGTTGTGTGTGTAGCTGTTGGTCGCAGATAACCTTGACAGCTTAACGCGGTCAATGGGCGAGCGGAAGGCTCTCAACCCGGTAAGTAAGTTAAGCGAACATCGCCCGAGGGCTTCCCCTGTGGGGAACGGACCTCGGCTCGGGGCGTCGCTGAAAGCAAAGTGGGCGTGGCCACGTTTAGGATAGTGACTTTTACGCGCCGCGGTTTTCGACCCCGTCGGCGAGGCCGATACCGCGGAGTTTTTTGTGTTATCGCTGCGCGAACTGTGTAGGCCCTTTCTTGGGCGATCGTGATAGCGTCATCCCCTTCTTCAAGAAGATGACGAGGACGTCGGACCGCGTATGGGGGAGCGTCCTACACTGCGTCGTCTTATACGTGGTCGCCACTCAAGAAACTTTCATCCCCAGCGGTTGTCGGTTCGTCGTACAATGTGGCCTGCTCATTGCCACTTCAGCGTGCTAATTCTTCGTGCTAATTCTTCTTTCAAATGAATATCTGTGAACAAGATGAAAGTAAAAACTTAAACCCAACTAATCCGATAAATACGGATAAAGTCTCGTAGCAAATGCTAATAATATATGCCTATATATTTGAGACTAGCAACCTGCCCTCGCTTCGCTTCGGTTATAGGTTATAGTCGTTTTACCCGCGTAGTTCCCGTTCCCGTGGGAATACCGGGATAAAATATAGCCTAGTTTACGCCCTGATATTATAGCTTTCCATTGGTGAAAGAATTTTTGAAATCGGTCCAGCCGTTTTGAAGATTACCCGGAACAAACAGACAGACAGACAGACAGACAGACAAAAATTTTTTAATTGCTATTTTAGGCATAGGTGTCGTGCAAATAACCGTGTGAGCATGAAAAATCCCTATTATTTTGACATTACAAACAGACACTCCAATTTTATTTATTGGTATAGATTACAAGTAACGCCCTTTCCAATAATATGAAACGCGACATATTTATCTCAAATTTATTTTTCACACGTACTTAAAGACCTCTAGAGGGCGCCATATTAGATTCAGTGACACATCATGTAGTCTATAACTAGCAGTTGATCAAGACGCTAACGATACTTTTAATAAATAGTTGAGGAGTTATGAGGCAATAGATAAACATACATACATAGCCTGTCAAAATCATAAACTCAAACTCAAATCATTTATTATACATAAACCCCGACAGGACACTTACATATTGTCAAGTTTAAAAATTAAATTATCTAAAAAAATAAACTATCACCGGATCGGAACACGACCGCTACTGAGAAGATCCGGCAAGAAACTCAACGGGCTTGTCTATTATTTTAATTCTTTTTTCTTCTTATCTGTATATAAAATTATGTACATGTTTTTTAAGAACTAGCTCCACTGTGATACCCTTCGAAATGCAAAATACTTAATATTATTCAAACGATTATGGCTAGACCAGATCCCACAAGCGGCAACCGATCACGAGTTAACTACTAGAGCAGCCATTACATCATAACCCTCCGTAGTCGGGTAAAAAGATGGAACAATTTAAATGGAACCCTACACTAACCTGTCTGACAAGCGTGACCAGCTCAATTTCCCAGTAGTGCCAAGTACAGGATCTGAAACAAAATACTGCGGAGGGTTTGCCATATTGTCAATTTTACATTTCACTCTAACAATAAATTAATCCAATAATCTAGCATTTCTCAGGAATGTCACTCTGATAATAAGAAACTGAATATGCTTTTTTCTGTATCTGTCATTTATTACAATTAATTCATTACAATAAATTTATTACTATCAACTTATACACAAATTTGTACGCCTTAACATGAGGCTGAACATGACTGGACTTTGTACACCATGTAACAACATCTTGCATTAATGTGTAAATTACCATGTTCAAACAAATACATGTTATCTTATCTTATCTTTTTATCTCCTTTAATAACATTTTTATATAAAATTGTATAAACCATGTTCAGTAAGTATGAGCTACACTATAATTCCATTCGAACTAAGATCTAAAATTTCATAAACGTAATGCAAAAGGTAGGATGAATAACCAGAGCCTACAAGCTACACTAGCTCACGAGTTGACTAATATAGTCTAACTTTTTATTAGCTGCAGTAAAATGACGTTTTGTGGGTTGCCGGTTTTTGAAGAAAAATAAATAGGGATGTAGCTAAATGAGTGAATCATAAATGAATAAACAGTTTGGTTTTTTTTTTTGAGATTTAATATTAAGTTGTAATGTATTTTTTTAACCTATTATTATTACTATACTAGAGGATTGATCTTTTTTAGTGGAAGTATAGGGAGGTACATTCAAAATGAAACAAAAACGTCATAATAATGTTATTTAATTAATCTTTTTCGAAATCACTGTCGCTGTCGCTTTCGGTCACACTAATAACAAATCTATCTGTCACTTCATCTATAATATGATCGAGGTGGCACATTTTATCTTCCTCTTTAATAGTGTGAGACACACAGTCACTCCACTTAGCCGGTGTCACTTTCTTGATTCCTTCTTGGAATAAAGTTTTCACTTCTTGCATTTTATACTTCTTATTATTGTTTGCAACGTGACTCTTTACCTGCGCCCATACCAACTCAATGGGGTTCAATTCACAGTGATAAGGGGGCAGTCTTAAAAGTGTGATACCTTTTTGTGCAGCCATCTTGTCTACGGCATATTTCTCAGTATGATTTTGTTGTTTCACAATATCTATGAGAGTGGCCTTGACCATATTTGGTTCAAACGCAATATTTTTAGTAGTCAGCCACTCTTGAATTCGTGCTTTCGTCCACGACATCTTCGGGATTGTTTCGATCTTCCGAGAGTGATAGGGCGCATTGTCCATTACGACTACTGCATTCGGCTTAAGTTTAGGTAGAATACCGCCGAACCAATCCTCGAAACACTCCGCGTTCATTTCATCATGGTAGTCTTCTGTACCTTTCTTTGCTTCAAACATAAGAATTCCGTCGACCAGGAAGCCTTCTTCTCCGCCTATGTGACTAATTATGAGTCGTTTGCCCTTTCCTGTGGGATTTTTTAATCCCGTAGTCAGGTCGTCTAAAAATGCCTGTCGAGAAGATTTAATACTTCCGTCAATCCAGGTTTTTTTTGTAGTATGACCTGAAAAGAACAAAAAAGAATCATAAGTTTCGACATCAAAACAAAAAGGGAACAAATAGAAGAAACTAAGAGTTGACACGTACCAGCGTTGACCCAGGTCTCGTCTTGATAATATATGTATTTTCCCTCCCTACGATATTGTTTAATTAAACGCAGGTAGCGCTGGCGCCATGATATGATATCTTGTCTATCAATAAGCACACTCTTGCGTGATCGAGTAGCGAATTCGAAATTAAGATGCTTCATAATTTTTCTCAATGTCTCTTTCGAGAAGTTGGGCAATCCTGGGTCATCATTTACAACTTGCAGCACCTAAAAATGATTAAAGTTATTACCTAATTGGTTAAGATTACACATGGGATGGGAGAAAACATACATAACGTATAATAAAAAGATGAGTGACGAAATGTGTAAACTAACTTTTGCGATGGTGGGTATTTCATTTCTATGAAAGAACTGATGTACAATTCGTCTAACAGCAGTGAATGTGAAATCATCAAGTTTATCTTTAAATGTAAGTTTTGGGCCCGTTTTTCGGGAGGTTTTGGTGATTCGCTGTCGTTCTCCTTGTGCTCCTTTAAAACGGAATAAACTGTGCGGACGGATATTCCCAAGACTTCAGCCACCTTGTTAACGCATTCACTTGTTTTTGGAACTTCAATGTTTGATTCTGAAGATTACACTTCAAACACATATTTGTAAACGTTTTGGACCCAAAGTTTTTCAGTTGCACTTAGAGCTACACGTGGCCTTTTTTTCTTAGGAGATAAAAATGTGTCTCCATCTTGCGATGTGCTCGGCAGAGCATCCATGTCTTCAATGTATCAAACAAAAAAAAAACTAACACGATTAACGAAAACAGGTAATGAAAAACAAACACAACGTAACATAAGTTTAACAATAATGATAACAAAAACAACGCGCAGTGGGCAAATCAAAGTTATTCATGCACTCAAAACAGAAGTATGAAGCCGAATGAGCGAATGACAACCGAAACAAAATGGCGGTCAAGCGTCATCGTAGCACCGTAACCAAAAACCAGTACTACCAACTTGAGAGAACGTTTTCTTGAGTGTTACCTTGTATATGTCTAAAAGGATCAACGTTTATACAGCCTTTTATTAAATAGAATTTAGTATGATCATTATGAGTCAGCTATGGAACGATTAGATATTCTGTAAACTTTTGTGAACTGAATCACATCCCTATTGAGATTAGGCTGTCAACATTATTTTACGGAATGACATTTAGAAACGTCATTTTACTGCAGCTAATAAAAAGTTAGACTTTAGAGCAGCCATCACTCTCCTCATTTACATTTGACCGGCAAGAAAGACCCGTTCCATATAGTTTCTGTAATCAGAGACCTCTCAGTGAACATGTTCAATTTTTAATGCTCTTGGAAGTGACTAGAACCCAACTGACGTAGAAAACATTCATTCATAGGTATTTGAAAGTTTTCGTGTAAGAATATGAATATACAAGGAAGTGGTGAATAGCATATTCACCACTTCCTTGGAACTATACTTACCATCATAGAGCGTGCCGAGGCTCGCCACGGCATGCGTCGCTTTACGCCACGCCAACGATCAGGTTTACCATCGCCTATACATGTTTCACATCAAAATCTGTCTAGCTGTTTAGAAGGAGTTCAATTACAAACAAATGAACAGAAGATTTATATACAGGGTGTATCAGGTTATGGGACAACTGGTCAAACGGGGGGTAGGCAATGGTGGTAAGAACCCAAAAAAAAAATTTGAAGGAAAAATATCGATTCGTTAATGAATTAAAGACATGTAAAGTTTTCAATTTTGTCGTTGTTTTTTCGTTTAAATCTGATTGAAATGTATAAAGTCAGTGATACTCAATCTGCAACATATTCGTACTTTGTTAAATGTTCAATAGAAATTGAAAAAATCAATGATTACGGTCGCATAAGCAAAACGAATCAGCTGATCGGCCGATTACTGTCGCCGAGTCACGTTTGTACCTACAGTCCCATTGAAGCGTTTGCGCAATTCTAGGTATGTATGAATGAAATTATACTGTCGAAGCTTTACATGCCTACATGTATCCTGTCTATCCATGCGTAACATTTAAGGCGTAGACTGTTTGACACACATTTTTGAGATTACTATAACTAATAATAATAATAACTAATACTATAACTTTTATGTTATATTGTTTTTTGTGTAATATACATTTTAATTACGATCTATGGCCGGTACACTAGAACATACTCGAACAGTTGCTCCATAACCTGATACACCTGTATATAAAAGCTAAACGATTCAGCTTTATTATAGTAATTCAGATAACAGCTTTTCGCTAATTTGTAAGCCGCAAACTTATCTAAACAAACAAAATTATATGTTTTCACGACAACACTATAGTATTTGACCTTGTGTCCCATTTAACAAAAGAAAATAAATATTGTGTACTCCTTTTGCATGATTTCATTGTAACATCAGCCATGGATCTAAATAGAATTATTGTTAAACTTTTATTATTATTTATAGTGAATGCAAAAATAATTACAAAAGATAATAATGTTAAAAATGAAATAAAAAATGATGTGATTAAAGATGATTTAAATGGTGTTTATTCAGAATGTTTTATTGTATTTTCATTTACTTGTATACAAAGAAAAACATTGGCGTATTTAAAACGGTTGGATGATTTGAATGAGGTATCTTTTATCGGAGATTATGTGAAATTTGGTGAGTAATAAATCCATATTTTTTAATTAGCTGATCCATCAGACGTTGTTCTGTTCAAATCTAAAAACATAGTAACAGGAATTCTCCTTGAAATCGGGTTACAATTATTAATCTAAAAAATCTAGACCATTCTCATATCCATCGGAACAGCCAAAAAAATGATGAAATTTTTAATGTGCAGCTTCATTGATGCTAATCTTTTAACAGTTCTAGGGCTGAAGATAATATTATTAGTTTTTATTTGATAGAAATATCACCTATCTTGAAGCCTGTGAAAAGAATAAAAATAATATTGTAATAATTTCATACCTTATGTTACAAATAATACAAAAGCCTTCCTGGGATTTAACACAGGCGAGTCTATTGAACGGTAGCTAAAAGAGAATGCCAAGCTGTTCAAGCGAAATTGTTCGTCTTAGTTCCAAAATATTATACTCAAATTTCAATTATATATTTGTTTAAAATAAAAAATATTAACAAAGTTTTTTAAGTACAACTGCCATTGAAGATCGCTTAAATGTCGAATTACCATAACCGGAGAAAGCTTTTTAGGGATTATTCTTCTAATATACTCATATTTCCTCTGGTTATCAATGATCCAGTGAATACATGCATGGTCCTTGGACCACCGTCCTTCCACTATTTGATAATAAAATTTAATAGAGACCTTGTAGTGTCTACATTACAGTGTTTACACGAAAACCCTGTAAAGCTAGTACACGTCCCTAGTAGAGGCCGCGGCTGACCGGGGCAGGGATCAATGTCTGTAACCCGCAGGGTGGCTGATTGCGCGACGGATACCAACAGAAAAGGGTACCCCCTCAGAGTATTCCGTCGGGCCAACCACTGAAGTCAAGGAACTCGGCATCGGTGGTCGGCCCAACGACGAAGGTGACGTGTCTACGGGTGGGTCATGGTGACGCGCGCTGCCTTCTTTCGCCCTGGAGGGAGCCGGGCGGTGGCTGCGTTGACTATAACACACCCTAAAAAAAGCTGGTACACGTATGATCCCTGCCACGATCCGTAAGAAACTACCCACGATAAACCTTTATCGTGTACGCTTTCAATGTACCCACATTTATATATTTTATTAAATGTACATACACTACAGTCCTAATTAATAAATCACGCCAACTTCATAAATACCTATCCAATTGCCCCTAGTATATTTTAGAATTCGAGTTCTAGGTAGTAGCAATTTTCTACTGAATTTCATTGAGTGAGCGAAAGCCGAAGTACATTGGTACCGTTCTTGCATTGGTATCAGAGAGAGAAACATCTCTCACTAATTAGTTCTTAATAATAAATTATAAAGAAATTAATACCTTTTTTTTGGGGTGGGCTACGGCCAGCGCACTCGCCACCCGGCTCCGTCCGGAGCGACAGAGGGGCGGTGCGCGTCCCCATAACCCACCCATGTAGCACGTCGTCTACGTCGTTGAGCTGACCACAGGTGCAGAGTTCCTTGACTTCAGTGGTCGGCCTAATGGAATACCCCGAGGGAGTACCCTCTCCCATCGACGTCCCCCTGGGACGCCGCAGGCTGTCGCGAGGCTAACATTCCGCGGGTACCGGACTAAATCCTCGGTCCGATCGCCCGCGCCTGCGCCGCCGAAGTTGCCGGCAGAGGACCGTATCCGCGTGGAGTCGTTCCTCCCGCACACGGGTCCGCCGCCTCCTTCCGCGAGATGATAGCGTCACAGAAGGCGGCGACAGAAATTAATGCCTGAAAATTATTTCATTCTCTTTCCGTATTACTGCTAAAGTAAAGAATTCGCTTTCATCCTTGCAGAACATATACCTCCTACTGTTGGGCTCGAGCCTCCTCCGCAATAGGAGGGAAATTGACCTAACTATACCATGCTGGTATAGGGTTTTATTTCGAGTTTACCTTCTCTTGTATAGATGTTTTATGCGTATTATATCCTTTAGTCGTCTTTTACGATATCCACGGACAAGATAGGAAGTTGTGATTTGTATTCCTACTCCGTCACCACACGGAATTCGCTTTAGTAAATGATATTTTTTTTTTAATTTCCTAGTACGTTTAAATACAACTAAAGTGAAAGACGAAGACGATTGTGAAGCGAAGTCGGAAAACAATTCGGAAGAACTGACTCATTTGATTGATAAAGCAATTGACAGATTTTTTGACAATCACATAATAAAATTTAATGCGATGGGCCAAGATATTGCAATCCCAAATAATGGTAAGTTTTTATAATGATTTCTGCTGTGTATTACACATATACACTAATATTATAAATAGGAAACATTATATTTCGTATGTTTGTTACGAATAAACTCAAAAACTATTGAACGGATTTCGATAACTCTTTCACCATTAGAATGTTACATTGTTCCTGTGTAACATATTTTATCTAGGCTATATTTTATTCCGGTATTCCCACGGGAATGGGTACTACGCAGGTAAAGCGACTGAAACCGAAGCGAAACGAGGGCGAGTTGCTAGTTATAAATAAAATTATTTTTACACAACAAATATTTTTAACATATAGCATCAATTTATTTTTGTACTGGCAACAAATTTGTATCAAAATATGTGTCAAAATTTAATAACTAATTCTATGTATCTATTCTTTATTATGGCAAGTGTTGTCGGTATCGACAATTCTTTCAATTTCAATCGTGTGGAGAAACATGTGTATTTATATATGGCAATAATTTAAATTTAGATAACATTATGATTGGATGTGATTAATTTTACTTTTGAAATAAAAAGTCAAACAGAAATAACTAATTCTGTAGCGGGTAGATTTAATCACTGTAATAACGATGACTTGTTCGACATGAAACATATTAGTCCGCCCGTTATGAACGCTGATAAGTGTTCGAAAAGTCAGGCAACAAAACAAACGCGATAAAATATATACAAACAGTTTTATTTATAACAGTAAGTTTTGTTTTATACTCTTTCATATGGACATGAATTCTAGCAGAGGCACTCAGGTACGTAATTTATGGACGCAAAAATTAATATCTTATAGAAATTATTTATTAACTACTACTGAATATGTTTTTCATTCATTCATTCATTCATCGTAGCCCACATATGTCCCACTGTTGGGCTCGGGCCTCAACCACAATGGGAGGGAATTTGATCTACTATACCATGCTGGTCAGACATGTTGGTGTAGGGTTTCCTTTCGAGTTTTCCTTCTCTTGTACAGATATTATGTGGGATATATCCCATAGTCGTCTTGTACGACATCCACGGGCAAGATAGGGAGTGGTGAATTCTTAGTCCGTCACCACACGGAAATATGTTTTTAAATCATCAATATTGCAGTTGAAGAATTTGTGGGTAGAAAGAAACGGAAAGGCGGCGGTGGTGGAGGAATGGGTAGTCAGGATGGAGGACACTTCAGTCACAAGAAGATGATGATGATGGCTATGATGTGTATGAAAATGAAAATGATGATGGTAAGTTTTCCTTTGTTTTGTTTGGTCAGACTGATTGGTACCTATAGGGTAAATTGACTGCTATACCACGCTGGTCGGACGTGTTGCATAGGGTTTTACGTCAAATTATCCTTCTTTTGCAGATGTTTTCTGCATAAAATAGAACCCTTTCCCTTAGTAGTCTTTTAGCTTATATACGTGCCACTGCTGGGCTTGAGCCTCATCCTCAATGGGAGAGAAATCGACGGAAGGGAGACCCACCACTTTCCCACGGTAGTCAATATACCGCACACCACAATGAAAGGAATAGGGGATAGGAATAAGGTGCGCGGCATTTGAAGCCGAACCGTCCTGAGGATGTCTCGTTTAGAGGCGAAACACGTGTCGAATGAATATTCGAAGTTCTGCGGAAAATTGCAAATTGATGTTCTGGAAGGTGCTCATCACGTGAGAGTAAGATTTCCTTATTTCCTAGTCCATCTTATTCCTATCCCGTATTCCTTTCATTGTGGTGTGCGGTATATTGGCTACCGTGGGAAAGTGGTGGGTCTCCCTTCCTTCCTTCCATTTCAGAATAATCTTTGGCTATTGTAGATACAGGATCAGAAGGAGTAAAATGAGGACAGGAGGTGGAAGAGTTTGTTGGTTCAGCTCTCACTCACCTAGTCTAGATAAACGCCTAACTAAAAGCAATAGCAATGTGCTACATATCCGCTTGCTATCGAGATACTGTCGTGTAACTTTACAAATATTAAAAAAAACGGTACGTTTTTTTAATATTTTAATTTGAGGTGGTAAAGTGGAAAAGTTGTGTTGTTATTATAACTGAAAATCCCTATTCTGACGTTCCAACTTCCATAACCACGAGAGAAAAAAAAGAAAGGTAAAAATCTAGGAATTTCGACATTTTATAATTTACAATAATTTATAATTATTATAATTTATAATTATTAATCCATTTGACAATTTCATCAAATAATTTAATTCCTGACATAATTAATTATAACTTCACTGACAGTTATATATTTAATCAATAGAAATTAATAATCACTTCATTAAATTGTATTTACATTATTTTGACATGTCTAATGGACTATGTAATTTACACACCGATGACGGTTAGATATGGCATGGAACTTATTGTATTATTGACATTATTATCTTTATTGTTAAACCATATTCTGCAAATAAATTATCAATCAATCAAGCAATCTGCCAAGACAAGCAATTTTTTTTACAAGTTATGTTTTTGATGGCATTAACACGTTGAACGCTGAGGGGATCAAAATAATATACCTGCAGATGTTGCCGAGTTGTTGTATTTTGCATGGAAATTAATAATTGGGAGGGTACCCCAAAGTGGGTTACTTGTCCGGTGGTCGGCCCAACGACGAAGGCGACGTGCACGTGGGTGGGTTGCGGGTGTGCGTGCTTACACCCCTCTGTCGCCCCGGACAGAGTGGTGCGAGGAGCGCGCCTACCGCAACCCAACCCCAAAAAAAAAAGTGGAAATTAATAATAGTTATTGTTACAGATGGTGCCAGCTATGATGGGTATGATGGGAATGATGTCCTTCAAAGGAATGATGTTCAGTATGATGAGCTTTATGATTTCAAAGGTAATTTGTATGAAATTTTCTCCATAGTAAATTACCAAAACCACTAATGAATTATGTGAGCCCTAATGAATTATAGGGTTGCCCGCCGTCCATCCGTCGCCCCGGACGGAGTGGCCGGGGTGTGTCTAGACCATAGGCTACCAAAAAAAGCGAGCATGATACTAAATTATTCTTTATAATCTTTATTTTACAAATATACTTAGTACAAGTTACAATGTGAACTTAGGCTAACATATGTATTAGAATCGATCGATTTGAGCTGCTGTAGCCAAACTAGGCTTTTGCCTGTGCTTTGGCTATCAGTGCCAAAACCTCCATTTTTATACACTGAGATGCCCTATGTGGACAACTATGAATGTACTGTGGGAGATATGAGGATTTATGTAATGAGAAGATAAGAGCCATTTGTGGAGGTAAAAGTGAATGTTTATGTAAGTGTAGGTATGTGGGTGCATGCATATGCATGTGTGGGATGCGTTGCGAGAGTGTTGCTTTGCGGATGTGTTGAGAGAGTTTACGCGCGCTCGTGCATGTGTGTGCTTTCGTGCGTGTGTGTGTGTATGCGGACGTGCGCGCGTGTGTGTGTGTGTGTGTGTGTGTGAGTGATTCTGTGCGTGTATGTGCGTCGTGCGTGCATAGCAATAGCGTGCAGGGGCATGAATGCGTGTATTGTGTGTGAATGTGTTTTTTTTAGTTTGTTACTATACGCGAATCTTAGTTTAAGCTAACATTTTAATATTAATTTATAATTTTGCTATTGTATAATTTGTAAGAGTTGCTCAGTTTCTTCGTAGTTGAGTTTTTGTATATATTGGGTCAATTTAGATTTACATTGTGATTTAGTTAATGGGTAAATGTTTAGAACTTTGTTGATTTTATTGTAAAGATAGGGTCCACTAAAATCAGGGAATTTTATAGTAAATTTCTTTTTTGAATGCATAGGCATATGACATACCGTATATTTCCTACGTTTATTTTTGAATAGTTGTGGATCATAAGTTATCTGGGTATGTTGTAATAGAATGATGTTCAGAACATATAATTGCCTCACAGTTAATACTTCACAAGTCTTATATAATTCGGCCGTAGAATAGTGAATTGGCTTGGATTTGGAAACCTTAAGAATTGCACGTTGAGCAATTTCAATAGACTTCATAATCGTTTTGGAAGCACCACCCCACGAGGTGATACAGTATACTATGAGGGATTGACATAGTGCATAATAAACTTGTTTCATAAGTTTAGGTTCTGCAACATGCCTTAGTTTCTTAAATATATAAATGAGCCTACGTACTCTACTGCATAATAGTCTGATATGCTCTTTGAAATTAAGGCTACTGTCTATAGCAACACCGAGATATTTTAAACTAGTTACACGTTCTAAGGGTATGCAATTACAGTTTAACTTAAATTGACAGCTATGAGGTACAATACTATAATTACTGCTGGGTTCAGTGCTTGATCTTAAATTAAAGCAAATATATTTTGTTTTGACTAAGTTTAAGGTCAAAATATTTTTGAGCAGCCATAGTCGCACCACCATTATTATTAATTTCTGAAGTATTTCAGCCTTATACATTTTTGACTGCCCGACGTTTCGAACAAACGTCGTTCAAAATTAAATACAAACGTGATGAAATCCCTCAAATTGCTTTATTGAAAATGTTTAAATCTCCCGTAAAACATCTGAAAGCATTATGATTTCACTGTATCAAAATGTGGATCAAAATTTAATAACTAATTCTGTAGCGGGTAGATATAATTTTCTATAATAACGATGACTTGTTGAACGCGAGACATCTTAGTCCTCCCGTGACCAGGAACGCCAAAATCTAATACAAACGCGATAAAATCCATAAAAATAGTTTGTTTATTTCAGTTTTGTAAATATCCTGTAAATGTCCGAAAACATTACCAATAATGATTTTTTCTACAGATGATGTTGCTTATGAAGATATTGGAGAAGAAAGGTGGTTTAGGTGCTTCAAATATAGGCGGCGGAGGTGGAGCTGATGGGGTAAGTTGAAAAAAAATATGCCCTACTCTGAATGTCTTAAAAACGGGTTGATGGAGCACCACAAGTATCGGCATCAGCAATATTACAATAATACGCCTACAATTAATGTAGATTATCGCATTCTCGCAAAAAATAACCGAATACGTTATTCAATTTCTCATCAATGATTTTAGCTACCTATCTTAAATGTTCTTCTGTGACAGAGTACGAATACGATACACCACCCCGTCTCTTACCCGTGGATGTCGTAAAAGACAACTAAGGGATATGATGTGCAGATAACATCAATGAATGAGAAGAAAAACTCGACATAAAAGCCTGTGCCAACATGTGTACTGTGTGCCTACTCTTGAATCTCGATTCCAATCTTAAATTCAATCGCATCTCGAATTTGAGCAAATTTGGTACTCTTGAAAGCACCACTAGCGCATGATTGCAATCAAAATAAAAAAAAACCCTGACGTGATTTTGACGTGGTTTAAAATCAGCAATGTTGCACAATTTCAAGAAAGTGTCTTTGTGGTGATCGAGTTTGATAACGTTATTAATTTAAAGTAAGAAAATATGGCACATTTGTTGAAAATAACAGCGGCAAACGCGTAGAATTCATTCTCGATTTTGTTCAAGAGTACCAAATATAAGATTGGTGAGATTGGAATTGAATCGGATAAGAAATTAGAATTGATTTCAAGAGTAGGCCCACTGATCAGTACTTTATAGTAGGTCAAGGTTTTCCTGTCAATATGAAGGCGACCAGAGCTCAGCAGTGGAACTTACGTGAGCCGAGATAATATGATGATAGAAAACTTGAAAACCCCTGCCAGTAGTGAATAAGTATTTTGTTCAATGTATGGTTGCTAATAAAATTTATTAGGATTTTCAGAATGGAGAAATGATGCTTTAATTAAATAATTTATAATACATACTAGCAGACCCGGCCACGCGTTGCTGTGGCTAATGTTTTTGTTATATTACATTTTACTAAACTATTTAAGTGGAACTGTAGGAGAACATCTGTCATGGAGGTCGTCATATTTTTTTACAAATGGCATTTATGTAAAAAAGCAAGTTAAAATCGTATATGACACGTTTGTAGGTTTGACATAGCAGTGCCATCTATTAATTAATTACTCAATCCAGTCAACAGATATCGCCATCTGTGAAAATCGTTTGGAGTTAACAGATAATTGTGAATGTCAAATAATAGACAAATAATTTGCAATGAAATAATATTGCGACTATAAATTAAGATGTAAACTATCCTATCTTTCAAGTTGGATCAAACTGCACACGGTGTCCAAATTTGATTAAAATCGGTTAAGTGGTTTAAGAGTCCATTGCGGACAAACAACGTGACACGTAATTTGTATATATTAAAATTACTAGCACACTCGGAACACTTCGTCCTGCTAGAAAAACTGTGTTATATTTATTACTATATCTTAAATTTGATACTTGAGTTTCTTTTATTTTATTTTATTACTGTTAGTGGCAAACGAGCTGCGGTTGACCTTATACCATGCTGGTCAGACGAGTTAACATAGGCCTTCTCTTGCATAGATGTTATCTGCATATTATGTCTCTTAATCATGTTTAAATCCACGGACAAGAGAGGGGTGGGTGAGTTGTATTGTTACTCCATCACCACACCGGGAGGTTTTTTTTTTATATTAAGTTACTGTAATTAAGAAGGGAACAAAACGCCCACAGCAATTTAATAGCAATACACAAAATAGAATAAGCTTTTTTGATCAGGCTAGTTCTAGCAGCACCTCAGTAATAATATCATACCAGACTCCTTGATAATTAGCCCAGTGCGTTATCTTTATCGGTCTCCTTTCCACATCGATTTCTGATACCATAGCGTCGGGGTGTTATAAGGTTTTGTCTCTTATGCATTACATTGAAAAAAAATTGTTAGAGACTTACAACTATGTTATTATCATACCCTACCGTCATTCCCATACCTATAAAATAATTGAGACGAGCGTCAGCTACTCTAGTAGTTGACAGGTGTTTGGGTGCCGCTTGTGGGATGTAGTCCAGCCATAATCTCTTGCAATATATTTAAGAATTATATCATGCTTCTAAGCGCATCTACTCTAGTACTTAAGCTAATAGTAGTAAGCTACTATTAATTAAATATGTTCTAATCAATGTGATATAAATAACAGTAAAAATAAAATAGACAAACCACTGAGTTTCTTTTTTCCTCTTCTTAGTGACGATCGTCTGCCGATCCGGTGCGATGTAAAAAATATTTATGAATTTAAATCACAATCTATCTATACAAGCCCAAGGTGGCATATGGTATACCTAATAAGCAATGTCTCCAAATTATTATTTATTTTATCAGTTAACGAATAAAAAATAATGTTACGAAATTTAATCAATATTTCCAGGGATGGGCGGTAGGCGGTGGCAGTGGCGGTGCCTGGATGCCTGCAGGTATAATCCCTGTATAAAAAAAAGTAAATTAAAGATACATCATATGAAAATCTAAATTATTTCAATGCAGGTGGCCAAGACTTCGGCAGCGGCGGCGGTTACGATGCGAATGGACAATGGCAAAGTAGATCAATAATTGAAGCTAAAGACGATCTAGATAAACCTGAAATAATATACAAAACTCCAGTTGTAACATATATTAATCCAATCAAAACGTATAATACTTACAATAAAAATGAAGTCATCAAAGTAAACAAAACTCCTAAAATCAAATCAAGACGGAAGAGAAGTATTATAGACGTATTACAGAATTCTTATATTTATTGGATCAATAAACTTTTAGGTGCTAATAATAATAGAAGAACCTCTAATATACCTAAATACAAAATAGTGAATGGTATAAAATATATTTATTACCCTTATGTGTATAATCAACAAAAATATAAAGCACCTAAGGAACTTCAGATGAATAAAGTGAAAAATTCTGATGAAGATTCGCCTATAATTAATGCAGAGGATTTTAATAAAGGTGAAATTGTTGAAGGTGGAATAGAAAGTAGGATGATTAGGAGGAAATTTCAGAAAATGAAGAATACTGTGAATGAAACGTTAGACGATAATCCATGGGAATGACTATATTATCTAATGAAGTTTTATGTGCTTGAAAATATTGTTGAGCCGGACTTGAGAGCGTTTATATTTCTTTAATTAAGTAAAGTTAATTAGTTTTTAAGAGTAATTTATTTATAATTTATTGTTATACTTAATGAGAAAATAAATATTATGTGAAATATAATTGTTTTTGATAATTATAATACGCAAGTTTCTTATTTTATTTTATTATAGCGCTATCTATGATTTTCTTCTAGAACTTTGTAGTACTTTATAGAACAACAACTGTATGTAACATTTTTTTTATTTCCTGTACGTCAACAGCAACTCACCAGCGCCAGTACTACAACTTCTGTTTTCCTCCGGGACGGTTATGACCTAATCTCATTATTTGGTTATTGGTGTAGCCCTGCAGGCCATTCTGTGCCTTTTCCTGGGCACTTAATAATAAACATTTTTTTTTTTATATTTTAAATATTTTTTTATTTTTAATAAGATTTAGAAATGTATCTAGTAGTAAGTATATTAAATAAAGAAAATAAACAAGAATTTATTTAAGTAATTTTTAAATGTTAAATTCAATATGTAGGTATTCAAAATAATAATATAATAAATAATAATGGCACGTTTTTCCTCTTGCCCGCATAATACGCTTTACCGCCTAAGACACGTTTTTGGTCGGGTCCCTGCGAAATAGTCTTAAACGGGTTTTACTGTATTTAATAAGAAAATTGTCAGGTATATGAGGTGATGCTGTAGCATCAAGTCAAGGTAACAAGGTATTTTGTTGTAATAAATGATCCAAGTAACAGAATACCAACGGAGTCGATCTTATCAACTGGACTTTTGTAATAAAAAATATATATTTTAAAAAGTAAGAAAAAGCGTAAAGGAAAGGGTCCCTGAGAATTACATTGCCTAGGGGCCCTGATAACGTTAATCCGGCCCTGTTGGCATAGGGTTTTATTTCGAGTTTTGCTTCTCTTGTATCGTATTTTACATACATATTATGTCCCTTAGTCGTCTTTTACGACACCCACGGGCAAGGGAGTGGGTGGTGAACAGTATTTTTTCTCCATTACCACACAAACAATTAAAGCATGACACTTCAAGAATACAAAATATTGTACAGGTAAAAAATATATATTCTGAATAAGATTTATGTGAGAGGTCTGCCCGTTTTATCGATTCATATAAAAATCTTACATTAGGTAACGCTTGTAGAACTTTCACATGTACCCTAATGAAACTTAATTTTACAGCCACAAAACACGAGTTGTCAAATACCTACCCTATAAATTAGGGGTATATGATATATATATAAAATGTTTTTAAAATTAACTATACAGTTAAATAGTAAATTGATTTTAATATACTCATATATTATAGGTAATTATCAACTGTGTTATCAAAATTTTAGAAAATAAATTTTGTGCTGCAGCGCCATCTAGGTTTTTTATTTCATAACACTAAAGCCAGCATAAGGTTCATAAAGAAAAGAACATTCGTTTAATATCTTTATAAAGAGATGGCGAGCATTCACATAAAAGACAAAATGAAACATATTTTGCTTTAAATTGAATTATCATTTAATATCAATACGTTAATATAAATTTTATAACTAATTGTAAATAAAAATATTAATGAATTAATTAACAATATAAATAATAATTTCGTTACATTGTGTAAGATCCGATATGGTCTAGTGGCTAGGATACCTGGCTCTCACCCAGGAGGCTCGGGTTCGATTCCCGGTATCGGAAGGTTCTTTTTGTGTATCTAAATGGCGATAACAATCTATCCACATATAAATAAAAATGTTTCTATGACTGCTATAGACTTATTAAAGATTTCTAAAGTAAGATCCCAGAGCCATAAGACAACTTGTTTTCTAAAGCATAGAACTTTCGGTTCTAACAATAAGTAGTCTTTCGTGTACTTTTAAAGTTTTAATACCTGCAAGCTTGTGGAGTTGACTCGGTGACACCTGGGCAGCTATCAGGTAAGAAAGGTAACTATGTATCAGAAGCACTTAACTTACATTTGTATGGCAGATTTTTTTATATATTTTGTAGAATATTACTCTGAAGTAATCTCAAAATTGTCAGACGCTTCCAATGGGCCAGAACTTTTGTCAGACGCTTTAAAGCTCTACAGAAAATAAATGAACTTTACTTATTTGACATGAAGGAAAATTGGCTAATAATCCAGTAAATAAGAAAATGTACAACTACGTGACGCGCAGCAGTACATCACCTCAGATTTGGAGCCTAATTGTGAGCTTCAGGATTGGTTACAATAGTAGACATGGCAAAAACTTCTGAATGCACGGTAATTTTCTCTAGTAGCTACAGGGTCCGTATAATATACTAGTCCAGACGACGATGGAAGATCTTATTCAAAATGTGAATAACACACAAAGAGTGGCCGTAAATGATAATGATGTAGACCAAGATAATGTAGACGAAAAACAGGAAGAGTTGTAAATATTCTGTTAGTTCCCTCCTATGCGGGAGACATGAAGGAAAATTGGCTAATAATCCAGTAAATAAAAAAATGTACAACTACGTGACGCGCAGCAGTACATCACCTCAGATTTGGCAAAGCTTAAGGAGCCTAATTGTGAGCTTCAGGATTGGTTACAATAGTAGACATG
This sequence comes from Lymantria dispar, assembly GCA_032191425.1. Taxonomy (NCBI): domain Eukaryota; kingdom Metazoa; phylum Arthropoda; class Insecta; order Lepidoptera; family Erebidae; genus Lymantria; species Lymantria dispar. The sequence goes on from CM063464.1 coordinate 22,262,092, forward strand.
GCAAAAACTTCTGAATGCACGGAAATTTTCTCTAGTAGCTACAGGGTCCGTATAATATACTAGTCCAGACGACGATGGAAGATCTTATTCAAAATGTGAATAACACACAAAGAGTGGCCGTAAATGATAATGATGTAGACCAAGATGCGTCAACTACGGATTTCTCAAACGCAGCTTCTTTGAATCAAAGAGAAGACTCCAAAAGTTAAATAATGTTAAAAATCTTACGATTGCTGATGCTATAAATTTTTTTGACGTGATAACGTCTTATAAATCGATGAACGCCGGCTGCACGCACGAAAAAGCTTGACTCATTGTCACGTTCCGCCTGAGCGGAGCGTGCAAACGAGAGCGTGGTACAAATGATAAAGAGGAATCATCAGCCTAAGCGTTCGGCTTGTGACGCATCTATCTCCGATTAGCTTATGCCCGCGACTTCGTCCGCGTGGTACAGTTACCTTGGGCTAATGCTAACTTTAACTCGCGACTTTGTTTAAAACCCGCGACTCGTAAAAGGTGAAAATATTTTTAAATAATACAATTCTGTCACACATGATTTTTCACGGAAGCTCTCAAAATGAAAAAGAACAATTCTCAAACATTTTTCATTTTCGCTCCGCTCCTATTGGTCTTAGCATAATAATATATAGCCTAGCTTAGGAGAAGGATTCTTACTCCGTAACCAGGCGAATAACAACTTTTTATAAATAAAATTCCATAGCTTTTTTTTGGGGGGGTGGGTTACGGTCGGCGCACCTCTCGCCCGGCTCCGTGCGGAGCGACAGAGGGGGCGGCGCGCGGCCCCACAACCTACCCGATAGCACGTCACCTTCGTCGTTGGGCCGATCACAGGTGTGTGAGTTTCTTTTCTTCAGTGGTCGGCCTGACGGAGACTAATCTCTCCGCGGGTGTCGGACTAAATACCCGGTACAGTCGCCCGCAGCCTCTTAAAAAAAATTCCATGCCTACGATATTAGAACATACATATTACGTTTTGTCTTTCCTATACCACTTTCAACGCTTTCACGCAGAAGACACGTTTTTGGTTGGGTCCCTGTGAAATCGTCTTAAACGGGTTTTTCTGTATGGCCTGCATTCGAGCATTATACCCAGAGAGCCACGCCTCAAAATTAAAAATTGTGTAAAGATGGTGTTCTCAATAAGTTTGTGAGAGGTTTTTCTGCATGTAAAATTTTTATGACGTCACGCGTTTTACTCATTTATCTCCGTTGTCATAACGAATCGTGGCCCTGTGAAGCCTGTCATTCATCTTTCATTATTCATCCTTTCGCTGTCCACTGCTGGATTATTATTATATATACTGTTATTCCCTCATGTTCGTCAACATAGTGCGGTTCTGTGCCACTCGCATCCATCGACTTCCAGCAACCTTCGCAAAATAACTTTTATGAGGGTATAACACCGTAATCGCCACATTTGTTAGGCGGATTGGGGATCGCAGTGAAGTGCAAAACGTATAAACATTTCTTAAGAGAAAGCTAGTGGTCAGTCTCCTGGTGAACCCTTAGCAAATTCTTACAGCTTCCAGACTCTTTCCTTACGGCAGCCAAGGGGTAGTGGCAACTCTCCTATCTACCGCATATCTGCAAAGGGTACTTTTTTATTAGACCAGGTTGCCGAGAGTATGAAAATCTAAAATAGATAAAAGTACATATTGGGTTGATTAGAATCGTTCAGAGGGTGCCACTACCAGTTGACTGTCCGTTAACTGATTAGTGTCGCTACGGGCACGCGATCCCGGACTGCTCCAGCTGCTGCTGTCATACCCCTATCCTATATCTCATGGCAATAGCGTCCCCTAACCCAGTTTCCACTCTATATATCTGCCATATCCCCATCCCTTCCCCATTAACGAGAATTCCTGAGGAGGGTTGACGTCAGGTGGGCGGCCGGTCATAAAACAAATAGCCGTAACTGTAAACAACATGGTGTACATGTTCTGTCGACCCCACTTAGCGTGGGATGAAGGCAGGCAAATGATGATTGAGTTGATTAGAAAGGAGAAGGAACAGAGGAAGTGATCTTACTCCATTATCATCACCATCATTTCAGCTCATATACGTCCCACTGTTGGGCTCGAGTCTTCTCCACAATAGGAGGGAAATTGACCTTACTATACCATGCTGGTCAGACATGTTGGTTTTATGTCGAGTATTCCTTCTCTTGCATAGCTGTTATATGCATATTATATCCCTTAGTCGTTTTTTACGCATCCATGGGCAAGAGAGGGAGTTGTGAATTGTTATATTACTCCGTCACCACACGGACAAGCTTACTCCATAGACAGATATAATTCTAGATTCCATTAACTGGAACACCCACGGAGCTATATATCATCATCATCACTTCTGGGTTCGAGCCTCCTCCATTTCGGGAGGGAAATTGACCTACTATACCACGCTGGTCAGGCGGTTTGGTATAGAGTTTTATTTCGGGTTTCCTTCTTTTGCATATTATATGCCCACGATATCACTTAGTCGCCTTATAAGTAAAACTTAGTTCCTTGTAACTTATCCCTTAGTCGCCTTGTAAATAAAATAGTTTCATTTACAATGTGTAATGCTGGCGTAAACATACTTCCTTAGTCGTCTTCTACAATACCCACGGGCAAAAGAGGGAAATAGGTGGTAAATTGTGTTCGTGCACCGTGAAAAACGGGGTTATACACCTCGTCTTAAACAGAAGCATTTAATGAGTATGAATCGCATACTAATTTTAGTAGTCATGAGTCATTAAAATACGACAAAGTTGAAGATTTTTTAGGGTACCGTATCCAAATGGTAAAAACGGGACCCTATTACTAAGACTCCACTGTCTGTCCGTCTGTCTGTCACCAGGCTGTATCTCAAGAACCGCGATAGGTAGACAGTTGTAATTTTTACAAATTATGTATTTCTGTTGCCGCTATAACAACAAATCATCATCATCTTGCTCTTATCCCAATTACTTGGGGTCGACGCAATATGTTATCTGTTTTGACATATTGCAAAAAGTTTTGGCAATGACTTTTATGACCGGTCACCTGCCTGACGTCAACCCTCCTTGGGAATGTAATCGTTGACCCAAATGGTACCAGATGGTGTTGGTCCGGGTCAATCTAGGGCTCTTAGTCGTCTTTTACGACACCCACGAGCAAAGCAAGGGTTGGTAGTATTCGAAGCCGCTACCACACAGCTATAACAACAAATACTAAAAACAAAATAAAATAAATATTTAAGGGAGGTTGCCATACAAAAAATGTGTTTTTTTGCCTTTTTCTAGATGGTACGGAATAGTGGAATGGTACGAACCCTTCGTGCGCGACTCGACTCGCACTTAACCGGTTTTTTTTAAACTACAGCTGACAATTTGATTTTATTTATAGAGTCGCTACTCTATAAATAAAAAGCCGAGTCGCTACTCGCCCTCGCTGGGCTTCGATTTCATATCTACAATATCTTCTAAGATTCTCGGACCGGACGAAATTTTAAAGGGGTTTTCTGAGAGGAAAAATTGCTATAGTTTACTAATATAGTACACAAGTAGTAAATATTATCAAAATATGTCCAGTCGTTTTGAAAATTACCCGAAATAAACAGACGTACCTACAGATAAAATATTGAGATGGTTTTCACGTATATCATCACCATCGCAGCCCACTTACGTCCCACTGTTAGGCTCTGGCCTGAATGCGAGGGGCATTGTGCAGGAGGCCAGAGCAATTTAACCTACTATACCATGCTGGTCAGACATGTTGGTATAGGCTTTATTTCGAGTTTTCCGTCTCTTACACAGATGTTATGTGCATATATATATCCCATAGTCGTCTTTTACGACATCCACGGGTAAGATAGGGAGTAGTGAATTGTATTCTTACTCCGTCACCACACGGCACAGTTTCAGGTACAGGTTTCGTGCAAATAACCACGTGAGCATTAGAACACTTATATTTTGATATTTGTATAAATGGTCAAGATCTAACACAATATACTCACGGTCGTAATAAAATGCTCACTTCCGTTACGATTATTACGTCAACTTCCGTATTACAACATAACCTTATCTTCAATGAAGCTTCACTTCAAATGCAACGTACTATAATCGAAAATAAACTCAAGAGGCCACAAGGCCATTATTGTGTCCAGTTTTGTAAATACATCGTAATTTGTATTCTATAAGTGATTAAGTAGTAGCCATTCAGTGGGTTGTCACTTTCGAAAGCGAATAGCACGGTCACACCAGAGTTAACTATAGTTAACAAATTCTGATGTCTACGAAATATTGAACATTATGAATAAAACTATTAACTAACTATGGGCATCCGTTACCATGAACGCTGAAAAATCGAGTTCAAATCGTCGGGCAATCCAAAATCAAATACAAACGCCCCAAAATCCATAAAAATAGTTTTATTTATAACTAGCAACCCGCCCTCGCTTCGGTTCGGTTTCAATCGCCTTACCCGCGTACTTCACGTGAGAATACTGAGATAAGATATAGCCTATGTTACTCCCTGACATTATGGCTATCCATTGGTGAAAGAATTTCTGAAATCAGTACCGTGGTTTAAGCGTGAAAGCGAAACAAACAAACTTACTTTCGCATTTATAATATTATAGTAAGGATATATAGTCAATAACATAAACGCCACAATCAATAAAGTATATAAATACAATAGGACTTCTTCAAGCCTCCAGAATATAAGCAAAATTGACCTACTTTACTACGCCGATCAAACGGTAAGATGTGGGCCGTAGGCATTGATATAACAAATTAACTAGATACACAATCTCATACAAAAGTTCTTTTAAAACTGTCCCAAATTGTATTTTCCTAGTCCTAGTCTAAATAATTATTATACATTAATGAAAATTCAACCTTATGAGCATAACTTATAGTTGTATTCACAATAATACGTACGATAAGCCATAATTTTTTACGACCGAAGCTCGCCTCTCATTGGTCATCATACTTCAAATCAAATTCAGTCTTACATGCATGTTTTAAAGTTTATATTACGAGGTGCCAAAAAAGCTATATTAATAATATATTAATAATAAGCAACTACTATAACTAAATTAATAACCAACTAATTTGGCTTTGGTAGGAGAAATAAGTGTAGAGGAAGTAAGAATGGCTGTGCAGAAGATGAAAAAAGGGAAGGCAGTTGTCCCAGATCGTATACCTGTAGAGGTATGGAAGGTTTTGAAAGCTGAGGGATGGAAAGAAAGAAAGAAAGAAAACATATTTATTCGATGCTGAGCCACACGTCACAATTTTCATGGTTAAGCATACATACGGCTGAAATAAACATTAAAAATATTATAATAATAAAACAGATATGTAGGTAGGTAGTTAGGTGCTATTCTTAGTGTGCATAAAGGAATCACGACAAAAGCCGAAGTGTATCAACACGGCCGATACCACCCGTCCGCGGTCCGCCTACAAAACAGTCAGTCGGCTAGGGAGCTGCGATCACGACAGCCGCAGCCTCACGTTAATATACTGTATGAGGAATCGTATGAATGATCGCAGCTCGCACACTAATAATAGTTAGAACGCGATGGGTACATGAGCTTTTAAAATATAATATAAATGCTGAGCAATAAATAACCATGAATATTTATCAAATAATACTAATAGTTAATTAATGCTCCCATCATTCCACCAATCGTCAGATCGCGGCCTGAGACGTCCGCAGGGTAGGGGCACAAGCTGCCGAGTGCAGTAGTCAAAACACTATGCGTTTGCAAATATTAGGACATTCACACGTCACTTATCCACAATTAAACGATAGCTATCATGCTAAATGAAGCGCACATATTCATGTAATAAATACAACTCTAATGTTGTATTATGGACATTGCAAGTTATAATGAGAATAGCACCTAAAACTAATTATATACATTTACATTCAATATGCATTATTGTCTGTGTAAACTTAAAACTATACTAGCAGACTCGGTGTGACATTCTGCATCGAAAAGGTCACAGCTCAGCATATGCTGCATATAAATACAGCGCTGATTTTCAGCTGCTACCTAGATGGGCAACGGATAGCGTTTATATTTTATAGGCATTTATTTAAGACTAAAAAATAGGTGTATATAAAAATCATTAAAATATTAAAACAGTAACAATAATTAGACAAAAACAGATATATAACAATACAAACAATTAAACTTGAAAAATAATTAAAATTACAATAAATTATAGTATATCATATGCGCAGATTTATTCATTCAGTATAGGGTACTAATAACTCTGTTCAGTGCTGGAAATCTGTGCATCAAAGTACAACCGTTTTAAAGTAATACCAAATCTACTAATGGTTTGGATACGATATAACGGCGGTGGCAAGTCATTCCAGCACTTAGTAGCTGCGAACCTGAAACATCCACGGAAAGCTGCCGTCCGGTGTTGTGGGCATCTTAAGGCGTATGCCGAAGCTCGAGTGGGGTACCGACTATTATCCGAGAGCCAAATTAACTTTGAATATAGGTACATCGGTGTTTCCTTTTTGACGATTCCGAACAAAAGTGTAGCAAGGTGAAGCTTTCTCCTATACTGCATCTTTAGGATATTATTTGAGTTCAGGAACGGAGTGATATGACTTCTAGGAGGGATGTTGAAACAAAAACGCGCGCATGCATTCTGTACCCTTTGAATAAGGTTAGAAGTCTTGACCAGGATTCTAGGTCCATATACAGCATCCATATAATTAAATTTAGATAGAATTAGTGATTCGACCAATTGAACACGCAGAGCAGTACTAAGGTGGCTTCTTAGTTTATATAGTACTTGTAGTCTATAAAAGCAGTTCCGAGTAACTTCGGATACGTGTTTTTCAAATCTTAAATCCTCATCTAATAAAAGACCAAGATTTTTACTTTCACGTACCCGTTCAACCAGTGTGTTACCAACAAAAATCATTGGATTTTTGCAGGTTATTAATTTAACTTGGTTTTTAGAACCTAGAATCATATACTTTGTTTTAGAGCCGTTAAGTACAACAGAATTTTGCTGCGACCAATCAGATATATTATTGAGGTCTTCATTTATCAGTTGAACTGCATCGTGAACCTTATTAGGCTTAAAAGAGAGATATATTTGGATATCATCTGCATATATATGGTAGTTGTATTAATTGTATCAAACGCTCTAGAAAAATCCAATAAAATTAGAGCAGTCCCTTTACCTTCATCTTGGGCACCAAGGATACTATCCACAACATCAAGTAATGCAGTTGTGGTACTCCTATGCTTTCTAAACCCTGACTGTCTTTCCGGCAAAATGTTGTTTGTTTCCAGGTAATGTTTTATTTGTAATCCTACAACCTTCTCTAATACCTTTGAAAGACATGGAAGTAAGCTAATAGGGCGAAGGTCTTTAATTTCCGTAACATTAGAATATTTTGGTATAGGCCTAACTATAGCAGTTTACCAGAGCGAGGGGAACTTGGATGTTAATATTGATTTATTTACAATAGTAGTAATGATATCAATGGTTTTTTGTATTAATAAATTAATCATGTCCATTGATAGACCATCTGTTCCAGGAGCATTAGATTTCAGATCACCCACAATTTTTAAAACAGCCTTCGAATCCATTGGTTCCAACTTGAACGTGCTCTGCTTAAATCTGTGGAATTCGTAAAATGATAAGGGACTAATAGAGGTGCCAGAATTACCAGGTATATTTAAAAAATGCTGATTTATTAAATCAGGATCATTCAGGTGTGAGGGAATTTCAAGTGCCTTAGGTGGAATAACCTTCGATCTCAAATTCTTCCATAACTGCTTAGGATTTTTGATATTATTATTAATATGTTGGTTGAAATAGCGTTTTTTTTCGTTGAATATTGCCACTTCAACAACTTTTTCAGGTCCTTGTAGTATGTTTTATGTGAATCTAACCTGCTCTGCTGGAATTTCTGAAGTGCAGTGTCTCGTAAGCCCATCATAAATTTAACGTTACTAGTTAACCATGGAACAGGCAATTCCTTTACCGTTTTAATTATCAAGGGTGCATGAATATCGAACACAGATATAACTACTCTGCTATATTCGTAAACTAAAGTATCAAGATCTTCCTGCTTGGCTATTAGTTCCCAATAAATAGAGTTTATGTGCTCATTGAAAAGATCCATATCCATATCCTTAAGATTCCTAAAAACGATTAATTGCTTGGGGTTCTTAGGTTTACGAAAATAAAATTCGCATATTATAAAAGCATGACCATTTATAATTCCTATTGAATCAACCGAGACGTCCCGAATCCTAGCATCAGTGCATACATCTATCAGTGTTTGGCTATCGTTAGAAAAATGAGTTGGTGCAGAAACAACTTGACTTAAGCCTGTACAATGTAAAAATGTATTAAATATATTCGCTTTGGCATCGTCAGAATTAAGTAAGTTTATGTTGAAGTCACCTAGTAATATTATGTATTTGTAGTTATTAAAAGAAGCTATTGAATCAATAATGGCATTTAAGAATGTTTGTGTATCAAACCACGGTGGACGATACGCTGTCCCAATAATAATATTATTCCCGCTGATTTTGATCCTAAACCACATTTGTTCCACTTGGGAATGAACAGGATGAGAACATATTCGAAGTCTAATTCCACGTCTTACATAAAAACCTACGCCCCCACCACGACCATCTTTGATCCCAATAGGTCGAGGAGTATGCATCAAGCGATATTCTGGCACAGAAGGAGCTCTTCCTTCTTCACCTCGTCTAAGCCAAGTCTCATTTATTGCCATGACATCAACCTGATGGTGATCCATAGCATTAACAAAGTTAGACTGATTAGTGGCGAGAGAACCAGCATTACACAATCCGACTTTGAGAAACTTACTATTCATTGTGATTTAAGAAGTTATAAAACTCAACATTTTGTTTAATCAAGCAGTTCCAATTCGCAGAAAAAACCATTGTCACCCTACTTAACATACCGAGCATTAACCGAGTGTCAATATGCAACCACAGTATACAGTGATGCCGACACCGAGTCTGCAGTTCGTTTATACAAGACCACCTTTATACAAGACAAATTTTAATACAATAAAAATACTAAAACATAGCATCGTACAATACAAATAGTGCCCGTTACTAAGACTTTGTAAACACAGGTTATTTAACATACAACACAAATCACATGTTTTATAAGTTATGTTTAGATATGTATAGCAATAATTTAAATAGAGCAAAAAGGAGTAAGATATTGCTCCTTGACATATAATATCTATAGAAATACACACATTACGATATGTATTATTTATTATACAAGCATTATATACATCCATAACGTCATATATATCAAATAGTAATAAAGATAAAAATGAAAGTATACGTTTAAACAGTAACATCTCCAAAAACACGTATTAAATCCTGTTCCGAAGTAATCGCGTAAGAGGGCTTGCCCTCTGCCTGTTTTACAAAGATACTACCACGCTTTACCCACACGAATTTCCACTGCAGTCGAGCACGAGCTTGGCGGGCTTTGTAAAGAAGTATACGGTTGTACTTTGTGAGTCGTTCGTTCACATAAAACGGGCGTGATTCGTTTGCCAAACCAAAGTCAGCGGTATTGGCACCTCTTCGAATACGCATCTCGTGCAGCAGCTCATCGCGTAGGGAACGACGCGCCAGGCGAACCACTAACGGGCGTGGGCGGGTGGTGGCAGCAGACACTCCAGCAGTAAGACGCACCTTTTTCGATCCTAGCCGTTCCGCGAAGACAATATTGTGCTCTTCGATTGGGACCCCTAACTTCGTACCGATCAAACTCACTAGGTGTACAGGATTTTCACCATTAGTCTCGGGTACGTTGGCAATTTCTATGTCATTGCTTAGCATATCCTGATCCCTATAATTAAGGTCTCTCTTAAATTGCTGGATAACAGTCTCCAGGTTGTCTACAGTAATTTTCTTAGTAGTCAATTCTTTTTCAAGAGCTTCAACTCTGTCCTCCAACCCTTCTATACGCGAGGTATTGCCGATCAGCGTCTCTCGGAGTTCTTGGAATTCCTGGTGCAGCATATCAATTTTATCGCGCATGCCAGACATCTGTTCCCTAAAAAGGCGAATTTCAAGAGCCAGGCTTACTGGACCGGGGTCCATTATGGGGCCAGTCACGGAACTGCTCAGGTTGTCCGGCGTGGTGATTGACCTATCCGAGTCCTCCTCACACAAACTAGGCTCGGGTATGCCTCTAACAGGGGTCTCCGCGCGGTTATCCCGGGGCATATTTCTCGTGCAGTCCGGACAAACCCAATTTGGTAGCTTAACTGCAGCCTTGGCTTTTCCTAAGCATCCCGAATGATATTTTTTATGACATTTCGTACAACTCACGCCATCTGTCTTATTAACGAAACGACCGCAAGCTCCGCAGTTATTCATATTTCGCAGTCGATATAAAATTAGCAGTTTATATTAATGTGCGGTAGATGTCACTAAAATTCCGCTGTTCGTCTTCGTTGTACAACAGCTGATCAATCAGCTGATTGTAGGTAAACAGTAAATAATGAAAGTTCGCTAACCGTCAAAACGATTTTGTTTACTTTTAGATACGAAGTTTATATTGTAATTATTTGCTTATGAAATGATTTACACTATTATAAACGAAAAATGCTTGTCCAAATAGTTATATTGTTTAATTGATTTGAATGTGATTTTAATGTAAAGATGAATCTTACTGAGATACTGTTACTCACACTGAACGATAGTTTAGATGTTTATAGTGATCAGAGCTGCTCACGAACATTTCACCACACAACTAAAAGGCAAGTGACTTGATAGTAACACTTATAAGAACTTTATCAGCATTAAACTATTTAATAACTTTATTTTATTGGCACGAAATTATAAAAACGTCCACCATTGACCGTTGCGCCATCTGTCCTCATGGACAGATGGACGTGGCTGACTTTATTCTTCAATAAGTTGTTGCACGAAGAGTCGATCCCGAAAGAATGGTGTACCAGTTCACTGTTGCCCATCTTTAAAAGAAAGGGTGATGTACAAGAATGTAACAACTACCGAGGAATAAAGCTCATGTCACACAGCATGAAGATTTGGGAGAAAGTGATAGAGAAGAGAATAAGAGAGGAAAGTAGAATAACCCAGAACCAGTTTGGTTTTATGCCAGGACTGGGAACCACAGATGCAATTTTTGCGTTACGTCAACTCATGGAAAAATACCAAAGTGCGCGTAAAAACCTGCACATGGTATTTATCGACCTAGAGAAGGCGTACGTACGTCCGAGTTCCCAGGGAGGTTCTGTGGTGGGCTATGAAAGAACGAAGAGTGCCAGAGAAGTATGTAAGATTAGTGAAAGCTATGTATGCAGGAGCGTGCACGAATGTCCGGTCGGAAGCCGGAGTCACTGATGAGTTCAATGTCACTGTAGGCTTGCACCAGGGTTCGGCATTGAGCCCCTACTTATTCCTCCTGGTGATGGATGCGCTGACATCGGTAATACAGGAGGAAGCCCCGTGGTGCATGTTATTTGCAGATGACATTGTCCTCGTCGGGGAAGAGGCAGCTGAGGTACAGAGCAGACTGGGGCAATGGCGTGAGAGGTTGGAAAGAGTAGGCCTTAAGATCAGCCGCACCAAGACTGAACATATGTTCTGTAACTTCGGTGGCCCTTCCAAATTCTCTCACATTGCCCTAGATGGGGTATCTCTACCGGTTTGCTCCGATTTCAAGTATCTAGGCTCGCTTCTCCAAGACGATGGCAACATTGACCGAGAGATTAATAGTAGAATGAATGCAGGATGGATGAAGTGGCGGCAGGTCTCGGGGACAATTTGTGACACCCGGTTGCCTCTCAAACTTAAGGGGAAAATATACAAGAGTGTCATCAGACCTGTTGCTATGTATGGATTTGAATGTTGGGCATTGAAAAAGACTGATGAGAGAAGAGTGCATGCTACAGAGATGCGAATGCTAAGATGGATGTGTGGGATTACAAGGTTAGATAAAGTAAGAAATGAGTATATTAGGGGAAGTCTAAAAGTGGCACCAGTGATAGAGAAGATTAGGAGCGCGAGATTGTCATGCTATGGACATGTGATGAGGAGGGATGAAAGGCATGTGACAAGGAGGGTTGTCAATATGATTGTGGATGGACGAAAAAAGCGTGGGAGACCCAAAAAGAGAAGGATGGACTGCGTGAATGAAGATATGCGTATGAAAGCAGTGAGTGCACATATGACGGCTGATAGGAGGCTATGGAAGGTAAAAACATGTTGTGCCGACCCCACTTAGCGTGGGATGAGGGCAGGAAAATGATGATGATGATATTAATAATAAGGTCACGGTATTATTCGACGAAAATAAAAGGAGATATTAATGTCTTATTCTACATTGAAAATGATTCCATTGAATTCCATCGTATTATTCTTGCAACGTTGAGTGAAATTTTGAAACAAAAAATCTAAATCACCATATTCCACCCGATATTTAGTCATATAAACAATAAAAACAAATCAATGAACTGTTTAACTTACTGGAAGTACGAAATCTCATCCTTTTTTAACGTTTTTGACGTATTATTTTTACAATTGTTCAATGAACACTTCGTCATTTCTAACGTTCATACAATAACGCGGTTGACACAAGACTACTTGAAGAGTTTATGAGGACGTTTTTGAGACGCTGTTTGTGTATCTTGGGTTTTTTGTTACATCAATGGCCGTAGGGCTATATTTCGAACTTTTTATCTCTTGGATAAACGTTATCTATATATGTATTATGTACTATATCCGTTAGCCATCTTATGATATCCATCAGCAAGAGGGGATGACAAATCGTATTCTTACTCCGTCACCAAATAATTATAAACATAATTATTACGCAGTTTTGGCTCAGTCTATGTTGTGTTGAATGAATAATTTTCTGTATAAATAATTTTGTATTTCTATATAATGTATAAAATTATTCATTTGTCAAATTATAAGAGCGATACTTACTACTAAAGAGCTGTTTAACACAAAGTTAACTACAGTTAAAGTAATGGTGTCACGCGGCGATTTCGGTCGGACACTATATGCGGTCAAAGACCCAGATCTTCACCTTGCTCTTGAGGCTTGAAAGAATTGACGTTTCGTAGTGTTGCATCGTGCAGATAATCGATATCGATATTTTTTTTTCTAATATTTAGTATTTTGTTATGCAAAAGCGTAAATAAAGAGTTTTATTTAATATTTTGTACTATTACTTTATTAAATCAATAATTTTTTACTGTGTTAAAATAAAGTGAAAGAAAAGAAAAATGTTTTGTAAATATGTGGCAATACTTTCAACTGATGGCTTAGAGGTCAAGATACAAATCCACCAAGTGTCGCACGTTCGATTCAATATTTGTGTGATAAACAAATTACAATTTGTGCTATAAAAAAGTTTGGGAGTACTTTATATCCATTAAATATGTTTGGAAAGATCCCTCCAATACCAGGAGTATTTTGTCAGTGCAGAAAGTTAACCTTAATATAAAAAGTTTTCTTTTATTTTCAATTCTTCTAAGTCTATAAATGTTCTATTATTTTTTACGAGCTGCGATGGAAGGCGAAAATTGGGAAGAGAAGAGAAATTGGTTTTTATACCACTTCTGTCGTGTCAGGTTATGAATAGGAGTTCATTTTTATACTAAAAAACTTGCAAGAGACAGAGAGTAGTTAAAACTTCTCTTATTATACATCTATTAGTATAGATGTATAAATATGATGTGTAAATAAATAAAATTTAAGTGTCTGTTTATAATGTCAAAATAGTAAGATCTTTTTCATGTTCACACGGTTATTTGCACGCTGTCTACGCCTAATAACCAGTTTAAAAAAATATCTGCCAGCCTGTCTGTTTATTCTGGGTAATCTTCAAAATGCCTGAACTGGTTTTGATAATATTTAACTACCAGGTATATTTAAGGTACTCCTTAGACTATTTTTCCTTTCAGAAAAACCATATAAAATTTTGTCCAGTCGGGGAAATGAATGGGGCCTCACGGACTTCAGTTGCGTATGGTAAATATTTTAGGAGGTATTGGAGATTATTTTTATTGATATTATTTTAATAAAAATAATTTATTATGAAGTACCGTACCCTGCTGAATAATAAAGGTAAAAATAGTTTCATCTTCACGGTCTAAAGTCAAAAACTAAATAATTTATGGATATGTTAAAATTCAACTTAAATTTGCACATCGATAAAATGAACATCCCTCACTAGTCATTCGTGCGAAAGAGAGCTGAACATTCTCCTACTCGCAGTTTCACCGAGATGAATTTAGTGAGTCAAGTGATTGCAAGGAAATCGCGCGCGCTTTCGTAAAAACATATGACCTGTTTGTACGCGAATAAATGTGTTTACTGTGATAACTTTTAACTAGTGATGGGACACAGGTAATTACAGTTTTTTTTTTTTTCATTTTAATTATTTTTTTCTGCTAGTTGTTTTTTTTTATATTGTTTCAAATTTCGCGCTTTTTCTTTTGAAAGTTTTATGACGTTATAGAATTTTGCTTTGTATAACTTAAGTTTGACTGGTAATCCTATTTATGCGACATATGAACGCAAAAAACGTGAAAGTATGACTTTTTTTGACCATATTTTTTTTTCTCTTAGTGACGTTCACTGTTGTGCCTATATTAAGCGCATAATTTCTTTTTCTTTTAAAAGACAATAAATCTGCATTACTATTCTAACATAATCGGTTAAACAATGCATTGAGAACAAAATTAAAAAATAAAAAGATTATTTACTAATAAACAAAGTGTATAATTCCGCGTGGTGACGGAGTAAGGATGCACGCCCTCTCTTACCCGTAGGTGTCGTAAAGGACGACTAAGGGATATAGCATGCAAATAAAATCTATGCAAGAGAAGACATAAAGTCATATGCCAACACATCTGACCAGCGTAGTATAGTCAATTTCGCTCCCATTATGGAGGAGGCCAGAGCCCAACAATGGCTCTTATGTGGGCTGAGTTGAGATAATGTTGAAATTTAATTAATATCTATGCCAACGTCTTGCCAGCTTGGTATAGTAAACTAATTTCTGTCAACTGGAGAAGGGCCCTGCCTGACAGGTCAGCTCACTCGCCGCCTGGCTCCGTCCGGGGCGACAGAGGGGCGCTGCGCGGCCCATGACCTACCCGTCACCACGTCGCCTTCGTCATTGGGCCGACCACCGGTGCAGAGTTCCTTGTCTTCAGACCTGCAGACCACTGTCAGCTCGATGGAATACCCGTCGAGCCGACAATGGTCTGAAGGTCGCGGGGCACCCTCCCCCCACGACGTCCCCCCTCGGGGACGTCGGTCACCGTCGCGGTGTCGGCCTCTCGGCGGGTGACGGACTAAATCCCCGGTCCAGTCGCCCGCGGGAACGGCCCTGTCTGAGGTTGAGGCTGAGAAGGAGAGGCAAAAAAACGTAATTGAGACTTAGAGATTTTTATAATGGCTTAAATAAATAAATTATTACAGTACAGGCATTTAATCTGGGACGACAGATATTCAGCTGCAGATCGATAAGTCTGCGATTCAATTCCTGTATGACCCAGAATTGGTTATTGGGGTTTTTTGCCAAAACTATCTCATTGTAAATAAACTATCCCAATATATCATAAAAAGCATAATCTAAATCCATCACGAAATAACAGTTCCGGTGGCTGCTTGAAAAGAAGAGCGGGCATGGTTGAAAATCATAGGTACATATGGGGTTAGGCCTCATAACAAGGGTCAAAGTCGCTCAGCGTGCTATGGGACGGGCTGTGCTCGGGATTCCTCTGCGAGATAGAATCTGAAATACGGTAATCCGCAGAAGAACAGGTGTAACCGACATAGCACGAAGATTTAGCACGCTGAAGTGGCAATGGGCAGGCCACATCGCTCGACGAACCGACGACCGCCGGAGAAGAAAGGTTCTCGAGTGGCGACCACGTATCGGACGACGCAGTGTAGGACTCAATTAGATGGACCGATGACCTGATGAAGGTTGCTGGGCGTCGTTGGATGCAGGCGGCACAGGACCACTCTTTGTGGCGTAACATGAGGGAGGCCTATGTCCTGCAGTGGACGGTGATAGGCTGAAATGATGAATGATGATGATAGGGTCTATAACGGTCCCTGCTCAACACGGATCAAGAGCAACGACTGCACAAACGGCATAGTGTTTAGGATACCAACTTATAATACTAAATATTATAGGTTCATGACGCGGATAAAACTTTTTCGTTCTGAGTCTAGATGTAACTTGTTCTATTGTTCTTTTTTTTAAATTAGGTGCACCTTTGGAGGTCAATAACACAATTCGTCTTGCGTGTGATAACGGGGTAAGATTACAATAAATCACCCCCATTCTTATCAGTGGGTGTCGTAAAAGTCTACTAGGGGATATGGTATGCAGATAACAGCCATACAAAATATGGAAAACTCGAAACAATACACTACATGTGTCTGATTATCGTACAGTATGTCCATTTGTCTCTTATTATGGAGGAGGCCCGAGTTCGACAGATTTTTTGTTGCTATTGATGGCAAATGAGCAAACAGCACTGTTTCTGCCGCTGATGAATCTTTTTTAGACCACTAACTGCTGTGAAAAAAGAAAAGGGAGCGTGAATGCGTGCTATGAGAGTGGATGATACTAAAGACCAACCACCAAAACCCACTTCATTCGGTGATCGAGATACCTGGAAGGCCAACATTCTGAGGGTGTTTACGTATGATAGGTTCTAGTTGCGTTAACATTACAGAACCTTACCCATTTACACTTCTTTCACTTTCTTCGCGGTAGTCAGCGGCTTAGCAAAAGTCCATGAGCAGCAGTTGCAGCCCACATACATCCGAATGATGGGCTCGGGCCTCCTCCACAATGGGAGAGAACTTGACCTACTATAGCATGTTGGTCAGACATGTTGGTATAGAGTTCGAGTTTTCCTTCTTTTGCACAGATGTTATATGCATATTATATCCCATAGTCGTCTTGCAGTGGTGAATTGTATTCTTATTCCGTCACCGCACGGATGATCCCATTATCATTTATTTTCCTTTTATTTAAAATAAAACTTAATCCTTCCTTTGGGTCCTCCAACGTATTTTAATACAAGGCCCGTCTAAGGAAAGCTACTGAGTAGAACGTATATGAGTCGAGATGTTGAAAGAAATAATAAGAAAGGTCAACGACGGTCATCTCGTCTTGTATGCTCAGAAGTTTATACGTTTAAAAATAAACACAAACTTTCCCATTTTTAGCATACCAATGTGATAAATATTTCTTATGTTAGCTAGCTCGTACTTTTACTTTAATTGTGTTTTTTTTCCGCTTTTTTTTAAGTGACAACGACGTTACGATTGTTTAATACATGGACATTAAATTCATACTTACGTAATTGAATCGCTTCGTTGATTCGAGTATTTGATACGCTTTTATTAGCTCCATATGTTTCTATGTTTGTTTCTATGTAACGGAATTTTGATTGGCAATGCAATAATTTGTAATATATTAAATCAAATCATTTGTTCTGAATATGTCCCTTAAGACAAATGCGATCCGCCGCCGGCGACTGGGGCGGCGTAGGCGCGAATAATTGCGTCTCATGCCGCCCTAGCCGAGGCCGCGGGTGACGTGACCGGGGATTAGTCCGTCACCCGCCGAGAGGCCGACCGCGTGAGGAAAGACCGACGTCCTCCCCGACGGGGGAGGACGTCGATAGGAAATAACCCTGCTGCGGTGGTCGGCCCAACGACGAAGGCGACGTGCATCGTGGGTGGGTTGTGAGTGTGCGTGCTTACGCCCCTCTGTCGCCCCGGACGGAGTGGTGCGAGGAGTGCGCCGACCGCAACCCACCCCCAAAATAAAAAAAAAAGCCAACTTAAATATTCTCAAATTTATACATCGTTTAAATTATTCCAATAATCTACCAGGAAGGGAAGAAGTCGTTCTACGTAGCTACCGCAATCAGAATCTTATTCAGTGTGCATTTTATACTCCTTACCAGGACCATCAGTTTTAGCGTTTTTTAAGAATGATTAATAGACAACTTTGCCGAAATAAAGACCAGTGACTCGATCGTGGCAGAGTTCATCTATTTCACTTAGAAACGCTATGGTTTTCAATTGTACGTTTTCAGCGATCACGTCTCTCACGAAAGATCTGGACTGCTGTTGTGTTTCCCGAGCGCTGTGGCATATCCTTCTTTAATCCGACCGACGTTCCGGGACAGGGACGTCGAGAGATAAGATTACCCGAAAGAGTATTAATATAATCTGTCAATCCATCTGTGTTATGTGTCATTTTATTAGCGTATAAACAAAATACTTTGCTGTTATATTATTCGTCGCTTAAGTACATAATAATGGTCAGTCATCTTGTTCACTATTGACTTAGTGACGAAACACAAAATAACTTAACGCCAAGCGCTTGTTCTTTCTTTAGTTTCTCTATTGAACAAACTTTCCTTCGCATGTCGTATTACATTCCATATTTACGTATACATAACACGCGAATTGATTTTAAAATGGAAAATTACCAAACAATTCACACGAATTATAAAATAATTTGTCAAACTCAACAAGTGAACGCTATTGATTTCTAATGTTTACGCGATTGTATTTACAATTTTTATTTAAAACTTTATTTTTATTTTAACTTTAATTAATTGTAATTAATTACAGCTAAAATAAAAAAAAAACAATAAAAAAATATATATAAAAAATTAAAAGTAAATAAAAAATAAAATTTAATATATATTTTTTATTTTAACCATATTTTAATTTTTATTTAAAATCTTATTTATTTAAAACTGTTGGACATGATATATTTTAGTCCGCCCGTGACCATGAACGATACAAAATGTTCGAAACGTTGGGCAATCAACTATCAAATTCAAACGCAATAAAATCCGTAAAGCAGTTTTGTTTACAATGAATGCTATTGATTAGACTTGATTTAATCCATCCTATTGACGTTCACAGCTTAATATAAACTTTCGTATAATATGATAATTTACCATTCCGCTTGGTGATGTCATAAAAATAAAATGTCATAACTGTAAACTACTAGAATTATTGTGTAATAAAAATATAACAGTATGTCGTGAAGACATCTAAAATATATGATATGCAACCTCTACCTAAAACACTACTTAAATACAAAACTTCATGCCTGTCTTCCACAACCAATATCCCCCAATATCAATGTCCCTCTCATAGCTAGAAGTCAGAGTCTAAAATTGGGACGCATATTTTTGTCAGACATTTTGCAACCCTGTGGTAGCGTAGTTAGGTTCAGTTCAAAGTTAATTTAAAGTATTTTTTAAATCCCATCAATTTAAAAAAGAAAGGGTTTTTAATTGCTGTTGATGTCAAACGGGCAAACAGCCCACCAAACGGTAAATGATACTGTCGCTCTCATTGACCATTCGGCTACTGTCTACCGTAAATAAAAAGAAGCAATGAGGTTCGGTGATACTAAAGGCATTACCAAAACCTGCGACACACAAATATCTTCAGAAAGTTGTGCTTCTGGCTCTCTCGCTCGCCGAAGGAAGTGCAGTAATAAATTACTGCTACTTAGACGTCGATTTTCTGCTCAGTGTGGTAATACCCCGAAGGAACTGGCCTGCGGCTGTAGATATATATGTATATTATATTGCGAAAACCGACAATGGAATCTTAAATTCACTGTACCTACACAATAAGAAGTCATAAAAAACATGAATTTACTAGATTTCTAATGCAAATAAAAATTATTTTCTCCATTGTTTCAAAATGAAATGGTGTTTTCTACATACGAATGAATATACTATAAATAGACAATGTTTTGAAGATTTCAGTCACTTATTTAATCTTATATCTTTATTTATTTAAAGATATTTTCAAAATGGAAATAAATATTATCGACATTATATTACATAAAATATCAGCAAAATTGTTCAATACAACACAGTAAAACACTTTACAATTTATATATAAAAGCGCTACATGACATTTTGAGATTCGCGTCAAAATCCCACATAAAATGTCAATAGAATAGGAATTTAAATTTAGCCGTCGCCGTCAAGAATGACAATAGCTTAGTTGGGAAGCTATTTCAAACAGCGTGAGATCGAATCTCGGTGTTATTATTATTCTGTTTTTGTAATTTTCGATATTTTTTTCATTATTTCAACATTTTCATTTTTTGTTAATATATATCTAAATAAGTTCGTCAATAATACGATTTAGGAAAAAAAAATATTTTTTTAAATGGGACTAATCCCACCACACATTCCCACCATTGTAACTCCTGTAAGCCAGGATCCACAATGGTCTCCATAAATGACACCGAGGTTTGACCCTCAGGCAGTCCCGGGATATGATTTTAATTGTCTTGGGACCCGCAACAAATTTAATTAGAAAAGATTAAAGAGGAGGAGTTGGAAAGAGAGATTCCACTTCCCTCCCAGGCAAAGCGGGAGACAGGAAAACAAAATGACTAGTCAGCCAATAAGTAAACAGGAGTACAGCTACGATAGCGCAGCAGTACGGCACCACGGATACGGAAGAGCTTAACGGGGCCTATATGTGAGCGTTAAGATTGATTGCTACAGTAGGTATGGCAGAAACGCATGAACGCACGGAAATTTTCTCGAGTTGCTACAAGGTCCGTATAGTATACTACCCCACAGGTGACTTGCAAACTGTTTAACATAAGGTTACGCTCGTTTCGCCAGAGATCGCAATCCCAGAGAATGTGATGTGCTGATTGTTCATACTCGTGGTCAGATGTGGAACATTGACATAATGGTGATGGTACGAGTTTAAAAGAAAATAATTTACTTTTAAAGTTGCCATGGCCAGTTAAAAATTGGGCCACGAAGTGGTCAACCTCCAACCACACCTTCTCCAGGCGCTCCCGGATGCATGGAAAAAATAGATAAAGATGACGACCTTTCGATGATGAATCCCATCTTTCTTGCCATTCAGTTAAAAGTTCCTCATAAACAATGGATTGTGGTGCAAACAATCTAGCAATTTTATTTCGGTCGCGCGGTAGAAGGAAATCTGTATTCATAGTTTCCTTTGTGGTGTAATACATTGACGCTCGTCTCTGAATCTCCAAATCAACCGGAAGTACACCCGCGAGTACTGGTAAGGCCTCGGTACTAACCGTTCTATAGGCTTTACATAAGAATATTAGGGCCAATCGTTGGCTCTGTAGTAATTTAAGGCGAGCCGCCCCTATGGTGGCCCTATCGGCCCATACAGGTGCAGCGTAACAAATACACCCCAAATATGTGGCCATGTATATGGTTTTAAGTGTATTAAAACGAAGGCCCCAAGTAGATGTGGATATTCTAGTAAGCGCGTAGAAATTCCGTTTCGCTTTTTCGCCTACAGTTTTAATATGTTCAATAAATGAAAAATTTTTCTTTTTCTTTCTTTTTCTTTCTTTTTGACAGTCATATTATTGAATTTTATACGCGGCGCTGATTGTAAATGTCCTTTTAATAAAAGATGATATGTTTTTTGTGGTGCGAAGGCAAGCCGGTTTCGTGTACCCCAATCGAATATATCATTGAGGCATGTTTCCGCTAATTTCTCTAAACCATCCCTTGTGTTCGATTGTATAAGTAAAAGTCCGTCGTCTGCATAGCCGATCAGTAGACAATTTTTCGGTAGAGGTAACTCGAGAAAATCGTCAAAACCTAAATTCCATAGATATGGACTTAATACCGAACCTTGAGGGCAGCCCATCGTCAGTGGTTTCGACACAGCATGGTGACCAAGTTTCAATTTAGTCGAGCCATTTAAAAAGTACGACTGTATGATTTGGTAGATATTTCTATAGCAACCACGAGCCTTTAATTTAAGAAGTAGCATTGGCCACCAGGCGTTATCGAAAGCACCTGAGATATCCAGGAAGACACCCAGTACGTATTTAAAAACGGATGCGCTAATGACACGTCTTACCGCAACGGCCGCGTCGATAGTTGATTTGCCGTGAGTGAGGCCGAATTGTTTATGATTGAACGTTGGTCCACCCGGCAATAAACGAGGAACAATGAGACGTTCTAAGAGCTTGCCTAATGAAGGCAGTAAGGTGATTGGTCGATATGAAAAAAAAATATACCGAACAAAGCTTGGTCAACCAACCCGATAAAAAAATAATTGTACCGAGCAAAGCTCGGTCAACCAGACATTTGTTATTAATACCCGACTTGTCCGTGTAATGATGACTAAGGTATTATAACATATTTTAAAAGAAGTAAAACTCGAAACAAAACCCTATACCTACCTATCAACATGGTATATTAGGTTAATTTCCCCATCATTAATGAGGAGTTTCTTACCCAGCAGTAGGATATAAATGAACTGTGAGGATAGTATTTTTAATGGGAGCGGGTTACTGCCTTCCCTCAATTATGCTTGAGGGGAGTGATGGCTGCTCTAGTAGTTAACTCCTTATCGGGTGCCGCTCGCGGGTTCCGGTCCATCCATAATCTTCTCGTTATATTTGTGATTATTATTATACTTGTGAATTGTACTATACTTAGAATGGCATCACACTGGAACTATTAATAAGCATGTTGTAAAATGTAATTTTATTTAAATGAAATTAGAAAATAAATAAAAAATAGACATACCCGCTGAGTTTCTTGGCGGATCTTCTCAGTGCGGTCGCGTTCCAAACCAGTGGTAAGTTTAAGAAAAATGTAAAAAAAAATTACAATATGTAAGTACCCCCGCGGGGTTTATACATAATAAATGATTTGAATAGAACTTCGTGCGAGATGGCCTCAAGTCTATTATATCAAATACCACATTACTCTTACCATACAAAATAACAATAGTGTTACCTAGCTTCGTACAATATAAGCCACAGAATGCAATACACTTGACGAAGCATTTTAACCTACATCGCATATGTATGTGTTAAGCTAACAATAATATATAATTTTTAACAAAAAAAAAACCGACTTCAAACAGTAACCTAATAAAATTTTAAGAATTCCACCAATTTCTCAAGGATACCATCATCAGATCCAGACCCATAGTCCCATAGTCATCTGGGATGACTATGGGACCACCTGGGAAGTATACCCTATCAAATAAAAAAGAATTTTGTAAATCGGTCCAGGCGTCTTTGAGTAATCGGTGAACATACATAAAAAAAAAAAGATTCCGACGAATTGAGAACCTCCTCCTTTTTTTAAGTCGGTTAATAATATACAGTAGAATTCATATATAACGACTTCGCTTATAACGACTAACCGTTTTTAACGACGATAATGTTTACTCAAGTTAGGTTTCATAGTTAGGTACTGAGAAAATATAACCGTTTAGTGCGACTCCGGTTTAAACGACAAACTGCTTATAGCGACCATTTTTTGTGATAATACGTTCGGTTAAAACGATGCGCAATGTTTTGTTTATACAACCTACGCACCAATACTTCGGCGCCCCAACTTCATCCCGCCCCGCGCGCTTCACCTTTCCTTATTGGCGCGCGTAACCCACAGTTAGTGTTTGTCACTTGTCATGAAAAGTTCTCAAGCTCGACAACATGAGTTCTGTGAAGCGAAAGTGTTTTACAATTGAAGAAAAAGTGCAATATTACACCGATTAGAAGGCGGTGAATCAAATGTAACCCTTGCGAAGTAGTTTGACGTGTACATAATTATGTATTCGTAGGTTAGGTACTTATGTACTTAAGAAATAATCCTACCGTTTTGTACGTCATCCGGCTAGTACGACATAGTATCGCCGGTCCCTTAAAGGTCGCTATATCCGGATTCTACTGTACTGAGAATTCATCTGTGTATAATCTTTATATATACATTTCTTGTGTACGCGTGTATGTCATTGAACTCCTCCTAAACGGCTGGACCGATGTTGTCGAAATTTTTTGTGTGTGTTCAAGGGGATTCGAGAATAGTTTAGATTCACAATTTTACCCGGTAGGTGGCGCTGCTATCGATTTCAAACAGAATTCCTTTTATTTTAATTGAACAGAACAACATCTGTTGGGTCAGCTAGTATTATACAGGTGTATCAGGTTATGGGGCAACTGGTCAAACGGCAACTAGCCAATGGTGAGAGGACTCCATGAAAAAAAATTTAAATTAAAATATCGATTCATTAATGAATTAGAGACATGTAAAGTTTTCAAATTTGTCATCGCTTTTTCGTGTAAATCTGATTGAAATTTATAAAGTCAATTTAAAATAATCTGCAACACATTCGTACTTTGTTAAATGTTCATTACAAGACATGAAATGTAGAAGACGACTGTCTGGTATAAAACAAAGTACTCACCAATATGATTTCAGAATCAGTCAATTCTGTTCAGAAATTATATGACTAGATCTGTTGTGCAAACTTTATAATATGGCGGCAACAACGACCAAGGTATATAATACGCATATAACATCTATGGAAGAAAATGAAAACTCGAAATAAAACCCTATACCAACCTGTCTGACCAGCATGGTATAGTAAGGTCAATTTCCCTTATTGTATGCTCGAGCGTTGGGCTCGAGCCGCCTATACGTGGAAGGTATTATATACCTTAAGATGATGAAGATGATGATCTAGGTTTGGTAATACTCGTAGCCGCTACTACACAGCACATCCATGAAATATGCAAATATTATGTCGTAATATATTCTTAAAGACACCATTAGAATCACATTAAGATATTTCCTGTTATACTTACACAAATACCAAAACTTGAACTCTCCATGATTAAATGATTAGATAAAAACCATTAAAATTCTACGCTCTACTTTTGATTTTATGTCTGTTAACCAGTTTATTGCATTTTTGAATGGCATAAGCATATCTTGCCCGTGGATGTCGTAAAAGACGACTACGGGATATAAATACGCACATAACATCTGCGGAAGAGAAGGAAAACTCGAAATGAAACCCTATACCAACATGTCTGACCATCATGGTATACCTTTTTTTTTTTTTATTAATCATCATGGTATACTAGGTGAAATTTCCTCCCATTGTAGAGGAGGCCCGAGCCCAATAGTGGGATGTATGTGGGCTGCGATGATGATGATGAGGAATGTAAATATTTATACATATAGATTTAAATTTCAAATTCCACCTCTGCAAAACATAACATATTGTGATGTTTCAGATCATAATGAAGATATATTGTATTTGTATTTAAAATTTAATTGTTTAATTGTGTGATGATGGAGAAAGAATACAATTCACCACCCCCTCTTACCCATGGATGTCGTAAACGGTAACTATGGGATAATATATGCATATAACATCTTTGCAAGAGAAATAAAACTCGAAATAAAATCCTATACCAACATATCTGATTAGCGAGGTCAATTTCCCTCCTGTTGTGGAAGAGGCTCGGGCATGGCAGTGAGACATATATAAGCTGGAATGATGATGATCATATATGATAAGAAATAACAGAGTAAAAAGCCCTTGTTTGTGTGGACGCCCAACGTGCAATAGCGCCGTTAAACCTAGATTTCAAATTCAAATCATTTATTATGCATAAACCCCAAGAGGGCACTTACATATTGTCAGGTTTACAATTTCCAAAAAAAAATATACTACCACCGGATCGGAACGCGACTGCTACTGAGAAGATCCGGCAAAAAACTCAGCGGGCTTGTCTATTATTTTTAATTATTTTTTTTTCTTCTTACTAGATAAACAATTGTGTATATGTTTTGTAAGAACTAGCTCCAGTGTGATGTCCTTCAAACTGCAAGATACTTAATATAATTCAAACGATATAAGAGTAAAGTATTCTGAGGAACTATTTGACTTGGTACCAACATCAACGTTTTACCAACCAGGGTTCATTCATTTCATCTGGCAACATTACGATCTTCAATTGTATGTTTCCAGCGATTACACCTCCCATGTAAGTGCAGACTCTAGAATGAATAACCTGCTGCTGTTTCCGAAGCACTATAATAAGTGCTTCTTTAAACGATGTTTGAGAAGAGGACTTACTTCACGGTATGCAGCGGTCTAGCTGTGGCCCTGGTATTGTAAAGATCTATTTACAGCAATATCACTTGCCACCAGGCTGCTTGCCCTTTTGTCACCATTGACCTAACCCGTTTCATTTTTACCTAATCTTTCTATAGAAGTCATTCAGTTCAACTCATACACGTGTCACTGTTGAGACTCGGGCCTCCTCCACAATGGGAGGGAAATTGATCTACTATAGCAGGCTGATGTATTGCTATAGGGTTTCAGTTCGAGTTTTCCTTCTCTTGCATAAATATTATATGCATATTATAATTCCTTAGCCGTCTTATACGATAATATCAGGTTGACCAAGCTCCGCTCGGAATATTTTTGTTGTATTTTTGTCGAATTTATTTAGATATATATTAATAAAAAATTAAAATTAAATAATGAAAAAAATATAAAAAATTACAAAAAGAGAATAATAATAACACCGAGATTCGATCCGACGCTGTTTGAATGCCAAAACAAAACTAAAAGGAAACTGGACAACTTTCCAACTGAACTATCGTAACTCATGACGTTGATGGCGAAATTTGAATTCATATTCTTTCAAAATTTAATGTCATTGTATTGTTTTGCTAAAAACACCAACAAAACAACATTTTCTATAAATAAAACCTAGATAGATTGATTTTTTGGCCTCGAAACCTCTAGTATGCCAAGTTTCATCAAAATCGTTGGTGCCGTTTCAGAGCCCCTGAATATATATAGGTATATAATAGGTCTTTACCTATGTACCTTTACCTGCCGTTCTGCAGTACTGGCCATTTCAAATCAAAATAATTTTTGTTTAGCTAAGAATTCTAATTTCAAATTAATTTTATTTTAAAACATGGAATTCATTTTCCAAAAGTAGTCATTTGTTTATTGATTAGTGTTATGATTTCATAGCATTTCAATCTTTTTCGTCATCATGGTTACGTTAAAAATTCGAGTAATTATGGAATATGAGTATCGTCGTGGCTGCAACGCGGCACAAGCGGCACGCAACATCAACGACATTTACGGAGCTAACACTACAAACCAACGCACCGCCTGTTATTGGTTTGCTCGCTTCCGTTCTGGAAATTTCGACCTGAAAAATGAACCTCGCGGTCGTCTGAAAACTTTGGTCGACAATGACGAATTAAAGGCGATTGTGGAAGCCGATGACACACAATCTACAGCTGAATTAGCAGCCGCTTTCGACGTTAGCGTCAAAACAATATTGGTCCATTTGCGTCAAATTGGCAAGGTAAGAAAGCTTGACAAATGGGTGCCCCACGAACTCAATGATCGCCAGCGCGAAGTACGCGTCGAGACATGCCTTGCATTGCTCAACAGACACACAAATGAAGGAATTTTGAAACGCATTGTTACTTGCGATGAAAAATGGATTCTGTTTGATAACCGCAAGCGCTCAACAAGTTGGTTGGATCCTGGTTCAGCACCTAAACAATGCCCTAAACGAAAACTTACCCCTAGAAAAGTGATGGTCACTGTTTGGTGGTCTAGCGCCGGTGTGATTCATCACAGCTTCTTACCAAACGGGGTAAGGGTAAGGTGGTGAATTGTATTCTTACTCCGTCACCACACGGAAAATAGAAATATTCGTAAAAATAAACACATTGACAGTGTCACTTGTATAAAGACTTTAAAAGGTGTCATGCACATTAACACACTTTTACCGAAGCCTATACAGGTTTGATTTTCATATTCAAACATAATGTTTGACCTTGCTTTTAAAATTATTTATATATTCGATTAACGATAATATTTTGGGTACTTTAAGTTGTTTATTTTCCGTGTGGTGATGGAGTCAGAAGTCACCATCCGCTGTCATACCCGTGGGTGTCGTAAAAAACGACATATCCAAGAGAAGGAAAACTCGATGTAACGAACGAACTCGTATATCTGTCTGATTGTCTGTTGGTTCCGAATAATCTCCAAAACGATTATTATCAAGTAGCATATAAGGAATAATTTTGGCTATTTTTCCTTTCAGAAAAATCCTATAAAACTTTGCCCAGTCCGCGATTCGCACCCGAAGCAATATTTCAGTAGATATTGCCAATTTAAAATGTTAGGGCAAAGCAACTGGAACCGGTAGGAAGCGAGAGCGGATCGCTAGTAGGCAATAAATAAAGGCAAAACATAAATTCATAATCATCATCATCTCATCCCAAACACGTCCCACTGTTGGGCTCGGGCCTCTTTCACAATGGGACGGAAATTGATCTACTAGGTATATCACGCTGGTAAGACGTGTTGGTAAAGGATTTTGTTTCGAGTTTTCCCCTCACTCGTATAGATATTATATGCATATTATATACCTTAGTCGCCTTTTACGTCACCTACGGGCAAGATAGGGTGAATTATATTCACGGACACACGGATAAATTATGTATTTTGTAAGCCAAGCGGAAATTATTATCTATTTAAACAAATCCAATATCCGGCACCTAACCATTATAACTCTTAGAAAGTCCTCCTAATTTAATAAAATAGGTACAATTAAAATGAATTATTCACGTGGTGCCCTTAAGAGAAAAACTAGTTTTATTTATGGACATTCTAGTTATGACACTTAACCGTCATTTTAAATGTTGACTCACAAATAATTGGCCCGTTTCTTTTCGATAACAAACTCTCTTGAACTAGAATATTAAATAGAAATATATTTACATGACACTTGATCAATATAACATCAGCATTTTATATGCGTTCAAATTATACATGCGCATTGCATTTTGAATATATAATTAAACAATTATTCTATAATTAAATTTAGTAGCACAAATTCACATATTTTAATTCCCTATAGATTAGTACAAGGATTAGCTTAAGGTTCTTCGTGCAAGATATTGTTCTTTAAAAGAAAAACATACTTTGTAAATAAATTAACATTACGGATTTTATCGCGTTTGTATTTGATTTTTAATTGCCCAACGTTTCGAATACTTTGCAGCGTTTAATTTTTTCATATAAAATGACTTTCTTCTTATACTGGCAATGAATTTTTACCAAAATGTGGGTCAAAATTTAATAACAAATTTTCTGTATCGGGTAGATAATTATCTCTGTAATAATGATGACTTGTTGAACGTGAGACATCTTAGTCCGCCCGTGACCATGAAAGCTGCAGTGTTCGAAACGTCGGGCAATCAAAACCCAAATACAAACGCGATAAAATCTATAAAGTAGTTTCATTTATAAACCCATTTACGAAATACAAGTTAAAGATAATTTTATAAATTAAAAACAGTAAGATAAAGTAAGCCGCCTTAAAAATTAATATTAATTTAGCATCATGTCCCCTGAGTTTTCTTGCCGGATCTTTCTCAATGTGGCAGTGTTCCGATCCGGTGGTAGTATACTAGATTGTTAGGTTTTCAATACAATTACTATTAATATTAATGTTAAATAATTACTAACCATAAACAATATAATTTTTTCATATAGAATCATTTTATTCTTACACTGGCAATAAATTTGTTTCAAAATGTGGGTCAATATTTAATAACTAATTTTCTGTATCGGATAGATAATTATAAATTTTCTGCAATAACGATGATTTGTTGGACGTGAGACATCATAGTCCGCCCATGACTATGAACGCTGCCAAGTGTTCGAAACGTCGGGCAATCAAAAATCACATACAAACGCGATAAAATCCGTAAAATAATTTTATTTACAACTAGCAACCGCCTTCGCTTCGTTTCAGTTTTAGTAGTTTTACCCGCGTCGTTCGCGTTCCCGTGGGAATCATCATCATTCATCATCATCATTTCAGCCTATCGCCGTCCACTGCTGGACGTAGGCCTCCCTCATGTTGCGCCACAATGAGCGGTCCTGTGCCGCCTGCATCCAACGACGCCCAGCTACTTTCACTAGGTCATCGGTCCACCTAGTGGAGGGGCGTCCTACACTGCGCCGTCCGATACGTGGTCGCCACTCGAGAACCTTTCTTCCCCAGCGGTTGTCGGTTCGTCGAGCGATGTGGCCCGCCCATTGCCACTTCAGCGTGCTAATTCTTCGTGCTATGTCGGTTACACTCGATTCCCGTATTCCGAATTCTATCTCGCAGAGAAATCCCGAGCATAGCCCGCTCCATAGCACGCTGAGCGACTTTGAGCCTTGATATGAGGCCTACATTTAGGGACCACGTTTCCGTGCCGTAAGTCATCACTGGTAACACACACTGGTCAAAGACCTGTGTTTTCAGACACTGAGGTATGTTGAACGAAAAGATCCTCTTAAGTTTCCCGAACGCTGCCCAACCGTGTTGGATTCGTCGGCTGATCTCTTTCTCGAAATTGGATCTACCTAACTGGACTGTTTGTCCTAGATAAACATAGTGATCGACAACTTCAAGAATCGCATTGCCAACTAGGACCGGTACAGGAATGACATGGGCATTTGACATGACTTTCGTCTTGTCCATGTTCATTTGTAAACCCACTAGTTGGGATACCCTGCTGAGATCATTGAGCATTGTGCCAAGGTCCTCCATGGATTCTGCCATAATGACTATATCGTCCGCAAATCGAAGGTGAGTGATGTATTCGCCGTTAATGTTGATGCCGAGTCCAGTCCAGTCTAAGAGCTTGAAAACATCTTCCAGTGCAGTGGTGAACAGTTTCGGAGAGATAACATCTCCCTGTCTCACACCTTTCTGCAACTGGATCGGTTTCGTACTCTTATCCCGGATACGGACTGACATTGTGGCGTTCCTATACAAACACTTCAGCACTTCGATATAGCGATAGTCGATTTGGCACCGCTGAAGGGACTGCAGCACCGCCCAAGTTTCGACTGAATCAAAGGCTTTCTCATAGTCCACAAACGCTAAGCAGACGGGCCGATTATACTCCTCGGTCTTTTGTATAATCTGCCGAAGCGGGAGGATATGGTCTATGGTGCTATAGCCTTTTCGGAAGCCGGCTTGTTCGGGCGGCTGGAAGTCATCGAGCTTGCGCGAGCTCCCGTGGGAATACCGGGATAAAATATAGCTTAGTTTACGCCCTGATATTATAGCTTTCCATTGGTGAAAGAATTTTTGAAATCGGTCCAGCCGTTTTGAAGATTACCCGGAACAAACAGACAGACAGACAAAAAAAATATAAAGTGTACTTTAAGCATATCATCATCATCATCTTGCTCTTATCCCAATTACTTGGGGTCGACGCAATATGTCATCTGTTTTGACATATTGCAAAAAGTTTCGGCAATGACTTTTATGACCGGCCGCCTTCCTGACGTTAACCCTCCTTGGGAATGTAATCGTTGACCCAAATGGTACCAGATGGAGTTGGTCCGGGTCAATCTAGGGCTCTTAGTCGTCTTTTACGACACCCACGAGCAAAGCAAGGGGTGGTAGTATTCGAAGCCGCTACCACACAGCAAGCAATACAATACTTTAAGCATATGTATAGTGCAAATAACCGCGTGAGCATGAAAAAAGCCTATTATTTTGAGATTACAAACAGACACTCGAATTTTATTTATTGGTATAGATGTGAAATACTCGTGTAAACAACGTGTAAACAATCAAAAATCATTATCATTATTTATATTTTTATGTATGTATGTATATGTATTTATATATATTTTTTTTTTTTTTTTTTTGTGTGTGTACAGCTGTTGGCCGCAGATGGCCTTGACAGCTTGACGCGGACTATGTATTTATATATATTTATAGAGTATATATATATGTATTGTGTAACTATATATAAATGAATTATTACGCGACATCGTTAACCATCTTGTATTGCACCTGCCTGACATTATTTCTGCTCCACCCTAGGTCGACTGGTAGAGAATGCCTATGGCATTAAGTCCGCCTTGTGCGTTTGTTTGTGCAAAAGTTATAAATAAATAAATAAATAAACATCAGAAATCATTATCATTTGATAGCATAAAGAATTGACCTGCGCAGGATCGAACCTATGCCACTGACACGGCGGATGGGTACGTTGATTATTACACCATCTGCGCAATCTGTTATATTTTATTATGTCGATGAGAGATAGAATCAGCGTATACTTTAAACGAATTCGAGTGCAATAAAGTATTGTAAAACAAGTTTTTTTTCACCAAAAATCGAAAGCGTCAAGTTGTGTTAACACAGTCAGATGTATTTATATTCACTACCAGTTTGCGTCATAGCCGGTTTGAGAGAAAGTAAGCCAAATATAACGCCCTTAACTGGAAACAAGAGAAATCTATTAAAAAATATGACATTTTGACTATTTAAAAGATTTGGTTGACACACTTTTTATTCAATAGTCCATTAGCGGTGTTTCAAACCCATTTGCGGTGACTTGGACGGCGCAGGCGCGAGTACCTGCGCCTGTTGCCGCCCTAGCCGAGGCCGCTGGTGGTTGGACCGGGGAATATTCCGTCACTCGCAGAGAGGCTGACTGCGCGGGGACGACTGACGTCCCGGGAGGGGCGTCGGAGAAAAGGAGCTGACCACGGATGCCAAGGAACTCGGTACCGGTGTGGTCGGCCCAATGGCGAAGGAGAGGAGATACGGCGGGTTATGAGGCCCACGTGCCGTGCACCTGTCGCCCCGGGTGGATTGGGCGGGCTGTGTCCAGACCATAGCCTACCAAAAAAAAAGAAGGTTGTTGTTTTTGTAAATAAAACTTTAGGTACATAGACCAGACTGATTACTTTCGTCACCTTGGACGGAGTGGACGTCATGTGCGCTTACCATAGGCCACCCAAAAAAAAGAGCAAAAGACAATAACATACGCTGCATCAGATTGGAGTAGTACTTACTTGTGATAGCAATTACAGAAAAATCCAAGTGATCCAAAATAAGACTATAAAAATTGTATATAATACTATATTTCGCACTAATTTAGTGAATTTACAATTACATGTTAAATTTCCCTTAGTAAAAAGTTACATTTTAAAACTATCAAAAAGATTTTATTTTAGTATTGAAATTATCGTGAGACTGATCCATCTATACCAATAAATAAAATTGGAGTGTCTGTTTGTAATGTCAAAATAATAGGCTTTTTTCATGCTCACACGGTTATTTGCACGACACCTATGCCTAAAATAGCAATTAAAAAAATTTTGTCTGTCTGTGTGTCTGTTTGTTCCGGGTAATCTTCAAAACGGCTGGACAGATTTCAAAAATTCTTTCACCAATGGAAAGCTATAATATCAGGGCGTAAACTAGGCTATATTTTATCCCGGTATTCCCGCGGGAACGGAAGCTACGCGGGTAAAACGACTATAACCTATAACCGAAGCGAAGCGAGGGCGGATTGCTAGTTTCTTACATAAAACTAAAGAAAAATTAAAGTTCGCAGAAATATATAATTTCAAATGTCAAAAATATAAAAAAAAGAAACCCAAAAACAGCGGTACATTCCGTTTTTTTATACCGAAGTACCGCTATAAATGAATTTGCATTGACATATAAAATCGTGAACTGTGAAAAGTATACCCAAATTAATCACTTTGTAATATACAAACATACATATTTAACACTAGCAACCTGCCCTCGCTTCGCTTCGGTTTCAGTTTTTCCTGCGTAGTTCCCGTTGTCTCCGCCATTGTGACGTCGAAGGTGACCACGGGGTCAGTGAGGAGTGCGGGGAGGGCGCTCAGCTGTTATACGCCTCCACCGCACTCGACACACTCGCCGATCAACCTCCAAAATGCATACGCATACTTTTATTGTAACTATTTTAATATATAGATTTATATCGAGCGAGTCACTATTTATTTCTATGTTCCATTACCGAACACCCGTGCCCGTGGGAATACCGTGATAAAATATAGCCTAGTTTACGCCCTGATATTATAGTTTTCCATTGGTGAAAGAATTTTTTAAATCGTTAAAGCCGTTTTGAAGATTACCCGAAATAGACAGACAGACAAAAAAATATAAAGTTTATTTTAGGCATGTGTATAGTGCAAATAACAGTGTGAGCATGAAAAAAAGCCTATTATATTGACATTACAAACGGACACTCCAATTTTATTTATTGGTATAGATAATAATTGGTATACTTACAATAAGCCGTGTGGTGATGGAGTAAGAATACAATTCACCACCCTCTTACCCATGGGTGTGGTAAAACACGGCTAAGGGATATGATATGCTAATAACATGACCCATCGCCTAACGTCATCCCTCCTTGAGAATGTAATTATTGACTGGAATCCATTATATACAATTGGACGAGTTCGTGTGATGACGGAGTAAGAATACAATTCACCACCCCCTCTCTTGTCCGTACGTGTTGTAAAAGACGGTTAAGGGATATAGCAAGCATATAAAATCTATGCAAGAGAATGAAAACCCGAACTAAAACTCCAAGCCAACACGTCTAACTCCTATTTTGGACCGGGGAATTAGTCCGTCACCCGCCGAGAGGCCGGCCGCGTGAGGGAAGACCGACGTCCTCCCCGAAGGGGGACGTGTCGATGGGAGGGTACTCCTCAGGGGGTATTCCGTCGGGCCGACCACTGACGACAAGTAACCCTGTTCCGGTGGTCGGTCCAACGACGAAGGCGACGTGATGTTCGGGTGGGTTGCGGGTGTGCGTGCTTACGCCCCTCTATCGCCCCGGACGGAGTGGTGCGAAGAGTGCGTGGACCGCAGCCGACCTCAAAAAATAATTGTGGAGGAGGCTCGAGACTGCAGTGTGACGTAATGAGCCGAGATGATGACGATGATGAAATAATCGTGTAATCGTTGTAAATTATTATAAGTATCATCATCATAATCACAGTTCTTTATGCCCCACTGCTGGGCTCGAGGCTCATATGCAAGGAAAGGGAAATCGACCTAATAGAGCACAATAGTCAGACGGAACGGTATAAGACTTTATTGCGAGTTGTTCATCTCTTGCAATATCTACATATTAGCTGCATTTTATAATCTCTAGTCGTCTTTTACGACACTCATGAGTAAGAGAGGGGGTTGGGAATTATATTCTGACTGAGTCATCACACGGAACACCAACGTGGTATTGTGAGTCAATTGCACTCACATTATGGAGGCGGATCGAGCCCAGCAACGGGCAATACAAGAATTATGACGCTATTATTTCCCTTTGGGTAACGCTACGTCTAACTGTTGACGTCAATATATGAAAGGAATACTCAGATAGATTTCAGAAAGCATTTCTTAACTTTGAAATAACAAGACAATTAACAATGTATAAAGACATTCCTACTATAAATTTTACTTTTATTTTCACTGTTATAGGTGCAATGAACCGTATTTCTACTTTCACCTTCTAATAATAACCCGCCATTTGATATTCTTCTGTTGTTATTCACTTATAGCTTATCTATCATTTAACTGGCGTAACCTTGTAAAAACGTAATAATAATTTATATACATTTCTTTATTTGTGGATAGTGTTTGACTGAGACTTTGTTTACGTAGAAACTATGTATTACGTCCGCGTTAAATATCATAATCGTTATTTTTATTGTAGTATGATAAATATCAAAGTAAAATTCAACCCTATTTTATACTCTTAAGAAGAATTATATCCTCTGAAGGGGTAATTTTCAGAATATAATATTTTAGTGAGTGTTTTAATCACCAAGTAAAACACTAAAATATCATTGCAAAACTTCAACCCCTATTTATAGTCTTAAAGGATGAACGTTGACAAATACTGAAACAATCTTTATATATTTTGACTGAAAAGTATTTGTGCTTAATTTGAAGATAATAGAGAGTGTTTTCTTGCGCCCCATACAAACTTTGCCGCTGCATTTTATAGCCTTAGGCTTTGAATTTTGTAAAATTTCTTCTTTGACTCTACATCAGAAAAACAGACACATACTAACGGAAGAATTATATACATGAAGGCAAGGTTTTGGTGCTATAATATCATCATTAGTTCTGGGCTCGAGCCTCCTCCAAAATAGGAGGGAAATTGACTTATTGTACCACAGTTGGTTTAGTGTTTTATTTCGAATTTTCCATCTGTTACAGAGATTTGTTGTGTTGGTAGCTATGTGGGGCGGGTCGCTCCCTTCCCTCTAATTTGGTTGAGGAGAGTGATGGCTGCTCTAGTAGTTAACTCGTGATCGGGTGCTACTTGTGGGATCTGGTCCAGCCATCTTTTCTTCCTTTCTTTAATGCTTTAATTTTTTTGTCTTGTACTGAATTTTGAAAATTTATACATATATACAATTTCGAAGGGCATCACACTGGAGCCAACACCATATATGTTATATGAAGCATAAAATTATGTATATTTAAAAGATGAAAGAAAAAAATGACTGCCCGCTGAGTTTCTTGCCGGCTCTTCTCAGTTTGAGGCCGCGTTCCGATCCGGTGGTGATGGATTATTGTATTGTGTTCAAACGTGTAATTTGACAATATGTAAGTGCCCTTAAGAGGCCTATGCAGAATAAATGATTTGATTTGATTTAGATACTATATAAATGTTATATCTCGTAATCGACTTTTGTGGCAACCGCGAACAGAAAAGAGTGTGATGAATTGTATTCCTATTCCATCACCTCACGGCATAGACGCTAGAAAATAGCTGAACTTAATAATCAGGTGTTGTACTCTTTAGGATCAAACATTTATCGGTATCGGTTTAAGAAAAGATAGTAATCAATTCTTACTTACCCGTACACGGCTATAGAGTTACTACCAATGATAATCCACTAAGGTTTCGATCCCCATGTAAGATTATCCCTTCACAAATTATTGTTCTAAGTCTGAGTTAAATTTTCATTTCGTAACGTAGACAGTATCTTTAAAAAAAAAATCAAAAGTACACATACGTTTTTTGTATATTTTTGCAAATTCATATACTTCTGACGCACTTTGTAACTTATTTCTAATAATTTAAGGTGCCCGTTTTAACTTCATATATATAAATAAAGCTTCGCTGTAATTTATTTCTAATAGTTTTAATTTGCCAGTTTGAATATCAATCCGTTTTATTGCTTTAATTAATTGAGCTTTTGAAAGTAACTACGATTCCCAAACTGGAATAAACTTTCACAATCGTTTGAATCAGCCAACGACCAAATCAGAAAATTTGGATAGCCCGTTAGTTCTTTAAAACGTGAAGCAGACGCTACCACATACATAGGCGATTAGATGGCCATCACTTCCATCAACTACACAAGCAGATCTCGATATAAACACTATAGTATTCTACTCTCAGACCTGTCCCGTCTAATATCAGAACCCATTATAACCAATAAATAATTACAATTGTGTCTAGTATTTGTGAATTATGAGTCTTTGATTCCGTCGAATCTTGGTCAGTGCTGTAGTCTCTTCATCGGTGCCAAATCGAAGTAAAAATACAAAACCGATGCAATTGCAGAAAGATATAAGACACGTCAGCTCGCCGAAAGTATTCACTTTTGTATTGAAAGACGTCTTCAAGCCCTTACTGGACCTCACTTGGCATCGACATCAGGGTTCAATGCATCACTCACCTTTCGATTTGCTGACGAGAACCTTGGCCCCATGCTCAATAACCTCAGCAGGGTTTCTTAACCAGTGGATTTGTGAATGAATAAGACGAAAAACATCCCTAATGTTCATGTCATTACCGATTCTAGTTGGGAATGCGAGTCCCGAAGTTGTCGATC
The DNA here is from genome assembly GCA_032191425.1 of Lymantria dispar. Taxonomy (NCBI): domain Eukaryota; kingdom Metazoa; phylum Arthropoda; class Insecta; order Lepidoptera; family Erebidae; genus Lymantria; species Lymantria dispar. Next base: position 22,299,705 of record CM063464.1, read on the forward strand.
ATTATGTTTACTTAGGCCAGATAATCCAGTTAGGTAGATACAATTTCGGGGAAGAGCCGACGTATCCAATTTCGCTGGTCAGCGTTTGGACAACTTAAGAGTATCTTCTCGTTTAATATTCCGCAGTGTTTGAAGCCGAAAGTTAATAACCAGTGTGTGTCACCAGTGATGACTTATGACTAGTTATGACACACCAACATTCCTAAATGTTGGTTTCAGAAAAATGTTCAAAGTCACTCAACGTGCTATCGAACGGGCTATCGTATATCTCCGTGATAAAATCCGTATAACAGGAATCCATAGAAGAACGGATGTAGCCGATAAAAGCTGGAAGAATTAGCAGGTTGAAGCGGCAAATGGGTTGACCACATCATGTGTCGCACTAACAGCTGTTGGAGAAGATAAGTTCTCAACTGGCGACCACGAATCGTCTAGATGGACTGACGATATTTTAAAAGTCGCAAGGAACCATTGGACGCTGGTGGCAAAAGACCATTCTCAGTGGCATTCTTATGGGGCATTCTTATCCTGCAGTGGATATCTATGGGCTGACGGATGGATGAAACTATACATATAGAGGATGACATGGGTAGAAATGAAATAATAACATTAAATATTTAAGTAATTCATGTAAGCGAAGCTGCTCATACAACTAATCATTCTAATGTTATAAATGTGATTGTGTGAAGAGGTTTGCATGTTTGGTAATCATTCACACGTGAATGTTTGAATAGATTTCCATGAAAATTCAGTACATAAATAGACCATTTTCTGGATTAACACATAGCATAATATATATTACTGATGGGCTCGGGCCTCCGCCACTATGGGAGGGAAATTGACCTTCTATACCACGCTGGTCAGACGTATTGCCATAGGATTTTATTTCAAGTTTTCCTTCTCTTGCATAAATATTATACGTATATTCTTTAGTCGTTTTTTACGTTGCCAACGGGCAGGGATGGTGAATTGTATTCTTACTCCGTCACCACACGGATAATAGTTCAACTTTTCGTCCGAGAGCTGGCACCAATTTTGAGTAGGTATTTGAGGCAAGCTGAAAACTTGTCACATATCTCTCCTATTATACCCCAATACGGAACTGCAGACCTGGCTGGTGAGTAGCAGGGCTAAATGAACCCCTGAATTTTTTTAAATATTATTTTTTATTCCCCAAAAATATATTTGAGGCAATACGCAATTTTTATATCTTGCAGTCTATAACTTAAAAAATACGAAAAACAATAAGCCAGACGATTTAATCGGGGCTTCAGCATTGCCAGACGCGTGCAAAAATATTTTCAAAAAATTATAAAAAATGTATTTGCAAGCTTGAAATTTTAATGGAGTATTATTTATAACGGAAAAATAAGATTCCCAAAAAGACAGATCATTTGGGTGGGACTTTCTACCTGCCAGGCGATCAAACAAATAATGGGTAGGTACAAGCCGGTAGTACTATAGACAAGCTTGTAGTGTGAGAGAGGAGCCATATCGACAGCGCTTGCCGCGTTACTATTGGCTGTGGCGAGGCCACGTGACTTACAATAGTCATGAGGTTTCTACTCGGAATTGCCGTGTAAAAAATATAACATTTTCTAAATTGATGCTAAAAAAACCTTAATGCAAACCCGAAAGTAATGATTTATTTAAATATTTGACATTCCTGCAAAAATATTTATTTTTTCAAGAGAGGTTTTTTTTATAAATTTTATTTTTTACTTAATTGTTTCACATTTGTCGTGTATCCGGATACGGCTATTTATTTGTACTAGTGGTCGCCGAGTGATAGAAATTCGGCCATAATTCATTTAAATAAATTTTTCTAGTACAGAAATTTCTTTTAATTTTTTTTTGTGTATAATTGTATATTGAGCAAGCTATATTTCACTAATAACTAATACATAAGTACAAATGTCTATTAGACATTGTCATCATAATTATGATTTAGTTCGACCAGAGATTTTAACCGAAATAAAAGTGTATAAGCGTTGGTCAGTGTGTGTGAAGCGATTGCATGAGTAATACCTTTGCGTAATACCTTTTTTAATGAAGTTAATGTATTTCTAATCCATTATTATATGAAATTTCAGTTGTATACGCTTCTCTTCCTTATATACTTCAACTGTGTTTCATACTTGTTCATCCACGTAATTTTCATAAAAAGGGATACAAAGTTTTTGCTTCACGTATTAATCATCATCATCATCATCTCAGCCCATATATGTCCCACTGTTGGGCACGGGCCTCCTCCATAATGGAAGGGTACTTGACCTACTATACCACGCTGGTCAGACGTGTTGGTATAGGGTTTTATTTCGAATTTTCCTTCTCTCGCATAGATGATATATGCGTTTTATATCCCTTAGTCGTCTCGTACGATCACCCATGGGTAAGATAGGGGGTGGTGAATTGTATTCTTACTCCGTCACCACACGGAAATCACGTATTAATATATAGATTTAATTAATGGCATATGTAATAAACATAGTCTAGAAAAAGTAATTCAGTTGTCAAGATACAATCTGTAACGTGATTCTCAGATACAAAGTTATCTCTAACAAACAAAGAATGAATGGAGAAAGGTAAAAAACATAGATAAAATTCGACATCATTGTACAAATTTGAAAAAAAAAAGCATAATAATAGTTGAAAACAGACTCCAAAATGAGGCATTTTTAACTCGTCACAATGTATATATCCGTGTGGTGACGGAGTAAGAATACAATTCACCACCCCCTATCTTACCCGTGGGTGATCGTACGAGACGACTAAGGGATATAAAACGCATATAACATCTATGCGAGAGAAGGAAAACTCGAAATAAAACCCTATACCAACACGTCTGACCAGCGTGGTATAGTAGGTCAATTACCCTTCCATTATAGAGGAGGCCCGAGCCCAACAGTGGGACGTATATGGGCTGAGATGAATGTATATATATATATATAAAAATTAATGTTTGTCTGTATGTGCTTTATATAATCGTAAACTATGCATTTGATCATGTGATGATCTGCAGCAAAGTGTTGTGCACGAGCCCACGAAGGTTTCTGATTTGGTACGACCCGACCGAAGTGGTAATCGATTTCAGGTAGAATTTTTTTACTATTTTTTTTAGATTTGAACAGAACAACATCTGTTAGGTTAGTTAGTCTATATCTATACCAATAAATAAAATTGGAGTGTCTGTTTGTAATGTCAAAATAATAGACTTTTTTCATGCTCACACGGTTATTTGCACGACACCTATGCCTAAAATAGCAATTAAAAAATTTTTGTCTGTCTGTCTGTTTGTTCCGGGTAATCTTCAAAACGGCTGGACCAATTTCAAAAATTCTTTCACCAATGGAAAGCTATAATATCAGTGCGTAAACTAGGCTATATTTTATCCCGGTATTCCCACGGGAACTACGCGGGTAAAATGACTATAACCTATAACCGAAACGAAGCGAGGGCGGGTTGCTAGTATGAAATATAAGTGTAAATGTTTTTACAAATAGCCCATATACGTGCCACTGCTGTGCTCGAGCCTCGTCCTCAATAGGAGGGCAGGTAACCTACTGTGCCGTGCTGGTCAGACAAGTTGGTATAGTTTTGTTTTGAGTTGTTCTTCTGAGTGTTCTTGCTTAATAATATATGGTCTAATTTCTTTGCGGCGGCCATGGAAGCTACAAATTTAATGTAATTTTCATTATTCAGCCCATTGCAGTCCATTGCTGGACGTGGGCCTCCCACAAAGCCAGAGCCAAGGGTCGTTTTGTTTGGTAGCCGGAAGCCGGTTTACTGCCGGAGATTCTTCGCATTCTCTACTCCACCGCTACCGGGCCTGTCATCAAAAGGCTTCTGTTGAAGCGAAGCTGCCGTAACTGTGGCCACTTTGTCTGTCATGTGAGGAGATAAAGCCGACTGGAGATAGCCACGCTTGGCAGGCGGGATGGCGATCGCATTAAGTTATTATACACTAGCAACCCGCCCTCGCTTCGCTTCGTTTTCAGTCGCATTACCCGCGGCGTAGTTCCCTTTCCCGTGGGAATACTGAGATAAAATATAGCTTATGTTACTCCCTGATATTATAACTTTCCATTGGTGAAAGAATTTTTGAAATCGGTTTGGTGGTTTAAGCGTGAAAGTGTAACAAACAAACAAACATCCTTACTTTCGTATTTATAATATTAGTAAGGATTTTCCAAGAGAGAGCTGCTGCCCGCTCTCCTAATGATAGCGTTAGCCGATTCTTTTGACTCCCATGGTCAAGTAAGGGGTGGCGACAATTATGGAATGTAATTTTATATCTTTACTAGCAACCCGACCTCGCTTTGCTTCCGTTCAGTCGCCTTACCCGCGTAGTTCTCGTTCCCGCGGGAATACCAAGATCAAATATAGCCTATGTTACTCCTTGATATTATAGCTTTATATTGATGAAAGAATTTTTGTAAGCGGTTTGGTGGTTTAAGCGTAAAAGCGTAATAAACAAACAAACTTACTTTCGCATTTATAATATTAGTAAGTATAAAACAACTTTATTTCCACTAGTAGAAATGATGGCAAAGTACAAAATTATTTCTGATGTTTACGCCAATATTACACAGAAATAAAACTATTTTACGGATTTTATCGCGTTTGTATTTGATTTTTGATTGCCCGACGTTTCGAATATTTTACAGCTGTCTTGGTTGGACCATGAGCGCTGTCATCATCATCATCATCATCTCAGCCCATATACGTCCTACTGTTGGGCTCGAGTCTCCTCCATTGTGGGAGGGAAATTGACCTACAATGCCACGCTGGTCAGACATCTTGGCAAAGGGTTCTGTTTCGAATTTTTCTTCTCTTGCATAGATGTTATCTGCATATCATATGTCTAAGTCCCCTAAGTCGTCTTTTACGACACCCACTAGCAAGAGAGGGGGTGATGAATCGTATTCTTACTCCATCACCACACGGAACAAGCGCTGTATTTAAATAATAGCTGTAAAATAGTAGTTTTATTTACAAGGCAACCTACAAATTAAGCTATAGCTGCTTCAAATTTTCGAAAGTTGAATATCTTTAAAAGCCCTTTTGATGATATAAAAACAGGTATTTTTTTAGTAAGTCATCTTCAGTTAAATACCAAGAAAGCTCTCACATTTCTGGACAATTTATTATTCACCTTTACTCACAGACAGTTCTTTTAAACATACCGTTTTCTTTACGATGTATTTTGTAACTTTCTAGAGAATTTCGTAAAGGCTTTTGTGTTTTTTCTACTTTTCAGTGGTCCGAAAGAGTCATTAAGGTACTTACTATATTATTTAATATAATCATTAATCTTTTTAGAGAATTTTTCAAATCTACATTTTATGTTTTAAAAAGCTTTCGAGTTTTTTTGCTACTCATTCTAGTAAATATTCATGCAAATACAAGTATCATTAACTCATCATTATTTCAAATTACATACGGGAGACTATTGGGTACAAAAATTCTACAATAGGAGAGAAATCTACTATATACTCCTCCATGGCTATGCGCTTCGTGCTGTGTTTAGCCTTTCTCACACTCTCTCTCAATCGATCTCAATCGCTCTCTCCCTCTTCTTGAACAGAAACGTCCCACATTTTCGTGTCACTAAATTGTGTTTCATCTGTAAAAATGTTATCCTCATGCGCGCAAAGAAGAATCACTTCAAAAAAAAGGAAGACACTGATAGAAATTAGAGAGTGTAATATTTAGGGGAAAAAAACGTTTTTGATATTGGCCTTCAAAAATGTGCCATCATTCTCGAAAACCTACCAATGATGCGGATGAACTCAAAATTGCAAGTTAATATCTTAAAAAAAATCGATATGATCATTTAAAAATACTTTTTTCTAAGTAATGACTACTTAATATAAGTAAAAGTGTTAGTAAGTCAAATTTTGAATGTCAGACTTTTTATACAAATGACCCAATATGTTGTAAAAGTTTATAGTAAAAACTATATAATGATTCATTGAATAAAAAGTTTAAAAAGATGAAAGAAAGAGTGCATATATGGCGTAGTAGTAGCATAGTTAAGACCTATCGCCAGTCTCGTGAGTTTGACTCCCACACAGGACGGTAGCGGTCCGCAAATTCTTATTTTAAGTCTAGGTGTAATTTGTGTCCGTTAACAACATATTTTTCTTCCGTGTGGTGACGAAGTAAGAACACAATTCACCACTCCCTGTCTTGCATGCGGATGTCGTAAAAGACGACTACGGGATATAATATGCACATAACATCTGTGCAAGAGAAGAAAAACTCAAAATGAAAACCTATACCAATATGTCTGACTAGCATGCTATAGTAGGTCAAATTCCCTACCATTGTGGAAGTGGCCCGTGTCCAACAGTGGGACGTATATTGGCGGCTGCAATTCTGATGAATTATATGTGTAAAGTCCGCCAAAATACAAGGATTATTTCCTTAGTATAGGATGTTGTCTATGAAAAAAAAAACATTTAATTTCCTAAATAAAATTGAAATGTCTGTTTGTAATGTCAAAACGCTAGGTTTTTTCATGCTCATCCGGTTATTCACACGATACCTATGCCTAAAAGCCAGTTTAGTAATTTTTTGTCTGTCTATTTATTTCGGGTAACCTTCAAAACTGAGTTTTATAATATTTTACTACCAGGTAGCTGTCTATGTAAAGAGTAACGGCTCTCGGCTTTTTCCTCTCAGAAAAACTCATAGAAATTTTATCCTATCCAGGTCTCGTACCCGAGGCCATATTCTAGGAGATATACGCAAGGCGGCTGGAACCAAAGCGTAGCGGGTACGGATCACTAGTTTTAAATAAAAACAAACATAAAATTTACTGTTTTATTATTTAAATAAAAAAAAATATATCGAGAAAGTGAAAAAAGCCGTGAAATGCTGTAACAAATCATTTTCGATCGCTTTTAATTTTTCAAACCTTAACGTTACCGAACGAAGAGAATTAAATATTCACTTAAACTTACAATATATTCATTTCAGCTCATTTACGTCCCACTGTTGGGCTCGAACCAACTCAACAATAGGAGCAAAATTGATCTACTATACCTCGCTGATTAGACGTGTTGGTATAGGGTTTAATTTCGAGCTTTTCTTATGTTGTGTTATCATCATCATTCATCATTTCAGCCTATCACCGCCCACTGCTGGACGTAGGCCTCCCTCATGTTACGCCACAAAGTACGGTCCTGTGCCGCCTGCATCCAACGACGCCCAGCAACTTTCACCAGGTCGTCGGTCCACCTTGTGGGGGGCGTACTACACTGCGTCGTCTGATACGTGGTCACCACTCGAGAACCTTTCTTCCCCAGCGGTTGTCGGTTCGTCGAGCGATGTGGCCTGCCCATTGCCACTTCAGCGTGCTAATTCTTCATGCTATATCGGTTACACCCGTTCTTCTGCGGATTTCCGTATTCCGGATTCTATCTCGCAGAGAAACCCGAGCATAGCCCGCTCTATAGCATGCTGAGCGATTTTGAGCCTTGTCTTGAGGCCTATATTTAGGGAGCACGTTTCCGTGCCGTAAGTCATCACTGGTCGTGGACCTGTGATTTCAGTCACTGAGGTATGTTGGACGAGAAGATCCTCTTAAGTTTCCCGAACGCGGTTATACACATAGTTAGTCTTGTGTTATACGCATATTTAATCCCTTAGTCGCCTTTTACGACACCCACAGTCAACAAAGGGGTTGGTCAATTGCATTCTTTGCGCGTTTTGACCGATTATTAATATATACTGAAACTAATTGAGTGTCCCTTTTTTATGAAGACTACTCCTGATAAATAAATAGCCCACATTTTCATATAAATTAATTGAAAGTACAAAAATGGCCAGTCAAAAAGTTACTATTAAATTTTTGGGTTAAAACTTAATAACTAATTCTGTAGCGGGTAGATACAAATATCTGTAATATCGATGACTTATTGGATGTGAGACATTTTAGTCAAGTATGTTAGTATGGGACAAATCTTGCGAGTTTAAATTAGAACCACTTCCTACCATTAGATTAGGTTGAAATTTGGTTTACTCACGTAACTTCGGTAACATTACAATAATATGGTACCATGAAGCTGATCTATGATCCATGGCGTCGGAAGGTGGCCATAGGAACTCTTAAACTAAACAAGATAATACCGTCGAGTTTGGACTCGTTGCAATAGTCTTGACAAGCACTTTTTCTTCGTTTTAGAGCATTTAAATAAGAGCTTGTTTTTAAAAAATTATTTTAATTAATATTTTTATAATGGTAAGTTTTTATGTTTTTTCATATTGACATGCATTTTTGTTAAGGCACCCAGGCACGCTGAAAAGTGTTTGTAACTACGTAACTGTCTATTTAAGAAGTAATCTATATAAGGTAGGCTACGTTTCCTCTAAAAAAACTTAATTAAATTTTGCTCAGTGCGGCACTTAAAACTGAGGCCATATCTTAGAAGATTTTGCAGATTTAAAATGCCGAAGCAGCTGGCACCCAAGCGCAAAAATTTCGCTAGTAACAAATAAAACTCTTGTTGACATAAATAAATTGTACAATTATTTTATGAGAGTTTCCCGACGACGCTATTAAATGTAATAAAGCAATATACTCACAGATTTAATCTAAAAAGACAATGGTAGCTGTGTTTAATTACTGTTGCCTACTATTTTAAAACCATAATAATGATGATGATGTATGTCAGAACAACTAGTAAACATCTAACGTAGAAAAAAATAGTAGTGCATATGAGGGTACAATTTTTACGGATGAAACGCAATTTAGTGACACGAAAATGTGAGACATTTTTGTCTAAGAAGAGGAAGAGAGAGAGAGAGATTGAGACCGATTAAGAGAGAGTGAGAAAGGGCGAACATGGCACGAAACACATAGCCATGGAGCGGGAGTAAAAGCAACCCGGGGAGCACCCGGAACCTGGGGAGCGAATGAGAAAGATCGAGAGAGAGAATGAGAGCACAATGTTTTTATTTTTTTTTTTTATATTGACAAAAAATACGTGGCAGCAAAGAAGTTTCAATTCTGACATGCGTATTTTGTACGCACCCTCTTTTTTTTTAAATGACAACGCCCTGCACTAATTAAATAATCCGCGTGTTGCGGGGGACTTTACAACCATATAATTAACTAACACAAATTATATCCAGACTCAGAACAACAATTTGGGGATTGCACAAAGTTTTGTCCTGTTTGGGACTGGAACCCGATACACTGGCATGGTAAGTCGGTTTCTTAACCACTATGCTATTTATGCAGTTAAATCATTAGTTAAAATGGCTATGGGCAGACTACATCGCTCATCGAACTGACAATCGTTGGGGAAGAAAGGTTCTCGAGTGGCGACCACGAATCGGACGACACAGTGTAGGACGACTGTCTAATAGTTAGACGGATAACATCTTGAAAGTCACAGGGTACCGTTGGATGCAAGTGGCATAAGATTGTTCCGAGTGGCATTCTCCTATAAGAGGCTGAAGTCCAATAGTGGACGTCTATAGGCTGATGCATGGATGGAATAATCATTAGAAATTTAATGTTTTAATAATAGAAATGTCGCCCAATCAAAAATCAAATACAAACGTGATAAAAGCCGAAAAAATAGTTTTATTTATAATTTGATAGTCGCGTAAAAATCAGTGGGCCTACTCTTGAAATCAATTCTAATTTCGAATCCAATTCAATTCCAATCTCACCAAACTTATATTTAGTACTCTTAAACAAAATCGAGAATGAATTCTTCGCGTTTGCCGCTGTTATTTTCAACAAATGTGCCGTATTTTCTTACTATAAATTAATAACGTTATCGAACCGATCGATCACCACAAAGACGCTTTCTTGAAATCGTGAAACATACACGATTTTAAACTTTAATGTATACATACGTCAAAATCACGTCGGGAGTAGCAAATATTTGACTTAATCGACTAGAGTCGAATTCCTTTAGTTTAAAAAAATCCACCGAATTCGATTCCAATCGTGCGCTAGTGTCGCTTTCAAGAGTACCAAATTACTCAAATTCGAGCTGCAATTGGATTTAGGATTGGAATCGAGATTCAAGAGGGCGCACACAGAAATCATTAAATCAATAATCGCAAATAATACGCAATGAAGTCCGTAAAAATAGTTTGATTTATATTTGAAGTGTGTTAAAATCACATTCAAAGATTCCGTTACAAAGATATACACCTCATTATAGCTCATACGTTCCACTGCTGGGCTCGAGGCTCCTCCAAAATGGGAAGAAAATTGACCACCACGCTAGTCAGACGGGGTAGTAGAGTTTTAAATCGTGTTTAACTTTCCTTGCACAGCTGTTATATGTATAATATATCCCTTAGCTGTCTTTTATGACATCCACGGATAAAGGTTAGTGAATTGTATTTTTACTCCGTCACCGCACGAAAAATACACACATGGAGTTAATAAAAAGCTTGTAAAAAGAAAACTAATGCTTACCAAGGCCAAAAATGCATTATACAATTTTTATTATTCTATAGTTCTTGTTTATTTGCACACAAAAATTATAAATGTACAACGTATTATGATATGAACAATAGTTTTGAAAGAAACAGAGCGATAAAATCTTATATGAATCATTTCAAAGCTTCACACGATAATATTTTCAGAGATTTATGCGTTATCTTGTGTCTGATCACGAAGTAAGAATACAATTCGCCACTCCCTATCTTGCCCGTGGGTGTCGTAAAAGACGACTAAGGGATACAATATAAATATAATAATTATGTAAGAGAAGGAAAAATCGAAATGAAATATTACACCAACACGTCCGACCAGCGTGGTATAGTAAGTCAATTTCCCTTTCATAGTGGAGCACGCCTTGGACATATAGGGGCTGAAAAGATGATGATGATTTTAAAACTCGCGTAAACATCAGTGATAATCAAAAGAGAGTAATGCAAAGTCAGGTTAGATTTATGAAAGAACATGAAATAAATTCCTACTAGTGGTCGCTGTGTGGTAGAAATTCGGCCATAATTTATTCTGCAATACAATTTTCTTTTAATTTTAATTATGTATAATTGTAAATTGAGCAAGGTGTATTTCACCTTAGGGTAGCCCGGGTAGGGGGTATTCCGTCGGGCCGACCACTGATGACAAGTAACCCTGCTCCAGTGGTCGACCCAACGACGAAGGCGACGTGGTGTTCGGGTGGGTTGCGGGTGTTGCGTGCTTAAGCCCCTCTGTCGCCCCGGACGGAGTGGTGCGGAAGCGCGCCGACCGCAGCCCACTCCAAAACAAAAAAAAAGGTGTATTTCACTAATAACTAATATATAAATTACTAAGTACAAATGCCTATCAGACATTGTCATCATAATTATAATTATTTGACAATCGGTTTGACCAGAGATTTTAACCATAAACAAAAGTGTATAAGCGGGCGCATGTTTGCGTGTGTATTTAGCGATTGCATTGTAGTATGCGTAATGCTTTTTTTAATGAATTTAATGTATTTCTAATCCATTATTATATGAAATTTTAGTTTCATGCACTTCTCCTCATTATATACTTCAACTGTGCCAAATTTCATACTTGTACCACGTAATTTTCGTAAAAAGGAGTACGAAGTTTTTGCTTCACGTATTAATATATAAATTCTATTATTAAACAAAAATCATGACATTTAACATAGAACTCTAGACATTTATAAATGAAAAACAAAGTTAATTGTATGTATAGTAGGAATTAGGAATTAAAACGAGTAGTTATTACTTAGTTTACATAAAAACTACACGTCATAATTATTTAGAGAAATATTTATGTTATTTAAGTTAATTATTTTATTTCGTTAGTTTTACTATTTATTTCCGTGTGGTTACGTAGTAAGATTCCGTGTGGTGACGGAGTAAGAATACAATTCACCACTCCCTATCTTGCCCATGGATGTCGTAAAAGACGACTATGGGATATAATATGCACATAACATCTGTGCAAGAGAAGGAAAACTCGAAATGAAACCTCATACCAACATGTCTGACCAGCATGGTATAGTAGGTCAAATTCCCTCTCATTGCGGAGGAGGCCCGAGGTCAACAGTGGGACGTATGTGGGCTGCGATGATGATGATGATTTTTCTTCATCATTAATTATTTCAGTCCTTTATTATTACGTCCCACTATTGCAGTCAAACCTCCTCCATAATAGGAAGGATAGTGCCTATTATACCAGGCTGGTCAGACGGGTTGGTGTAGGGTCATCGCAACCGCCGCCCGGCTCCGTCCGGGGCGACAGAGAGGCGGCGCGGCGGCGCGCGGCCTCGTAACCCATCCGTGGCACGTCGCCTTCGTCGTTGGGCCGACTACCGGTGCAGGTTGACTTGTCGTCAGAGGTCGGGCCACAAAATACTGTTCTGCATGAGATTCGAACCCATATCACTGGCATGGTAGGTCGGTAACCTATACGCCAACTGTGCAGTGCAGTAGTAAGCTAATTATTTTTCGTAGTAAAAATACAGTTCAGATATACTTTCTAAACATAATTTATTTAGCATTGCGTATGACAAAACCCATTGGTACTATAATTATAATTCAACAGGTGTTCATGGTTAAGCGGACAAACGTGACCCGAATCGTAGATGGGTTCCGGTTCGAACGGCATTGCTGTTTAAAATGTAACAAAGTTTCTATATACTTATTAAATGAAAGTCCAATTTAAAAGTTTTCCTTATCAGCTTATTGGAGCAACACTTTCAAGTTTCTTAATTTTCTTCATGTTGCTGGTTAAATAATGCAATGCTTTTATCGTCATCCATCACCATTCCAGCTCTTATACGTCCCACTGTTGGGCTCGAGCCTTTTCCACATTAGGAGGGAAATTGATCTTACTGTACCACGTTGGTTAGACAGGTTGGTATAGGGATTAATGTAGACTTCTCCCTTTCTTGCATAGTTGTTTATGCGGATTAAATTCCTTATTTAGTCGTCTTTTACGTGTAAGATAGGGAGCGGCAAATTGTATTTTTATTCCGTCACCACACGGAAAATGCAATATAAAAAAAATAAAAAGAAAGAAATCCTCATATGTTTTTAGTACATGTTGAAGCAATGAAAAAACCCATAGTAGAGATCCTAGTAAACTATTAATTCCTCACCAAAGATTACAAATGTTCGCTAGAAATGCATATTGTATGGCAATTATCATCTATCTATCTATACCAATAAATAAAATTGGGGTGTCTGTTTGTAATGTCAAAATAATAGGCTTTTTTCATGCTCACACGGTTATTAGCACGACACCTATGCCTAAAATAGCAATTAAAAAATTATTGTCTGTCTGTCTGTCTGTTTGTTCCGGGTAATCTTCAAAACGGCTGGACCGATTTCAAAAATTCTTTCACCAATGGAAAGCTATAATATCAGGGCGTAAACTAGGCTACATTTTATCCCGGTATTCCCACGGGAACGGGACCTACGCGGGTAAACCGACTATAACCTATAACCGAAGCGAAGCGAGGGCGGGTTGCTAGTTTATAATAAACTAGCTGTTGAGGTCCGATTATTACCTACTAATAAATTTAAGACATATTTATTTAACTGGCTATTGGAAAAGAGTTTTTATAAGGTCAATGAATTCCTGAATGATAAAGTTTAATGTAATTGTAAAAAATGTAATTGTAAAGTTTAATGTAATTGTAAATACCGGGATAATATATAGCCTAGTTTACGCCCTGATATTATAGCTTTCCATTGGTGAAAGAATTTTTGAAATCGGTCCAGCCGTTTTGAAGATTACCCGGACAACAAACAGACAGACAGACAAAAAAATTTTAATTGCTATTTTAGGCATAGGTGTCGTGCAAATAACCGTGTGAGCATGAAAAAAGCCTATTATTTTGACATTATAAACAGACACTCCAATTTTATTTATTGGTATAGATAACAGAGTCTTTTGGGTAAGCTAGCCATTACATAAAAATATAGCACCAATAAATGAATTTGCAATATTTTATGGAAAAGTTTCAATCTTGGAGACAAGTTTAACAAGTGCCCTAGTATAACTAGTAAGTCTAGTTAGTTAGTAGCCCATACGAGAATGGACATGGAATTATGAGCCGGTAATTTTATCTATCATATCTATATGTACCTATCACATATCTATGTATATAATAAAATTGTATCAGATTTACGTCTGTACATTATACTTCGTAGTTTTAATCAATTTACTTTCCTATATTACATTTCTTTTTACTTTTATTCCAATGAATAGGAAATGATAATTTGTATGGAAACTCGTGATTATCGAAGATAATCATCATCATCTCGGCTCCTATACGTCCCAGTGCTGGACTTGAGCCTCCATAATAAAAGCGATATCGACCTAGTATATCACCCTGGTCAGACGCCCAACAGCGGGATAATTATTTCCTTGTTTGTGAAGCTGTGAAAGCATAAATCTCTAATCCAATTTTAAAAATTTCTTCACCAACGGAGAGCTACATTACCAAGGAGTAACATCCTCGCATTCCCATGATTAATCGGATAAAACTGTAGAAATTATTAGTATGAAATAAACAAAGGAAAACTTATAAAAGCAATTAGCCAACTGCCTGCAAAGCTGTGATTATGGCACTTCAACTATCGTCGATAGACAAATAGATTTTTTTTTTTCAAGACACCACCCTGCACTAAGGAAATAATCCTTATATTGCGGTGAGACTTTACAAACATATAATTAACGAACACAAATTACATCCAGCGATTCAAGTACTTGAATGAATAAAAATATATGTCGTTTTCTACACATTTAAAATCCCCTCCTCCTTATCGTAGCTTCACATCCTCTTATTTATTAACTAACTAGTCACTTACGCTTCATGTCTTCTGCATTGCATAGGAGGGAAGTGGAATCAATCTCTTCCAACCAGGTCCTAAGACAATTAAAATCATATCTCGGGACTGCCTGAGGGTCAAATCTCGGTGTGATCTTTGGAGACCATTGTGGATCCACGCTTACAGGAGTTACAACGGTGGAAATGTGTGGTGGGATTCCCAATAAAAAAAAACTAATAACTAATTTTATGTATCCGTAACACATTGTCTATATGACGCAAATAAAACTGTATTATATTTTAATTATCGTTTTAATGACGTCATCCGTTGACGTCATTTATTATTTACTTAAAGTTAAACGAATATAATGCCCGTGTGGTGACGGAATAAGAATACAATACACCGCTCCCTATCCTATCCGTGGATGTTATAAAAGACGACTAAGAGATATAATACGCATATAACATCTATGCAAGAGAAGGAAGACTCAAAATAAAACCCTATACCAATCTGACCAGCATTGTACAGTAAGGACAATATCACTCCCATTGTGGAGGAGGCTCGAGACCAGTGGGACGTATATGAGCTGAGCCTGAAACCAAAAGTGGAACGTACTTATGCCGTAATGATGAACTTAGAGATTAACCCAAATAAACATCGCTATTACTATATGCACATAAAATGTATGCTCCAATAAATCAAAGAAATTACTGTATGAAACATTAGTGTCATTCATATCTTGACATGGCGTAACCAATTTACTTGAAACTGCGAAAAAATCATCTCATATTTGGTATAATATATTACTTTCACTTTTGTAGTGACGGAGTGAGAACACACCCATTTTTAACCCCTTCTTTTCTCTAAGTATCGGGTAGCAGATATTTAAATTCACTAGTGCAAATAATGGATAATTTATCAAAAAAAATACTATTCGATTAACCCCTTCTTTGTATTACACAAATTAATGATAATTTTTAGCTAATCATCATCATCATTTTGGCTCATACATGTCCCACTGCTGGGCTCGAGCCTCCTCCACAATAAGAGGTAAAGTGACCTTACCAATACCAAGCTGGTCAGATAGGTTGATATAGAGTTCTATTTCGAGTTTGCCATCTTTTGCATAGATGTCATATGCGTAATATATCCCTTAGTCGTCTTTTACAACACCCACGGATATAAGAGGGGGTGGTGAATTGTATTCTTAATCCGTCAGCACACAGATTAAAGAGATAATAATTTAATTCAATTCATAAAAATATGCTAATTTTCATCAATGTTTTCTTTAACCTTATCACGTCAAATTATCGTCCGAAAACGGACTTTACAGACGACTATTTTTTTTTAAGATTTACCGGTACTCTATGACTCTTCAGCCATCAAGACTTATATCTCGTACTTATATGACGATTGATGTCAAAAGTTTACTATGAAATAGCTAATGCTCAAATATCCCTCAAACGATATTGACAGCGATCGTAAAAAATTCGTCTTGTGACGGGGTAAGAATACAATTCACCACCACTTTGTATACAGTGGTAAGACCGTTGGTAAGACTGTTTACAGCCGCGAGGCGGCCCGTCCGGGGTAGTACTACACTGAGCAGAAAATCGACGTCTGAGTAGTAGTAATTTGTTACTGCACTTCGTTCGGTGAGCGAGAGAGCCGGCAGCACAACTTTCTGAGGATGTTTGCGTGTGATGGATTTTAATGATGCCTTTAGTGTCACCGAAACTCATTGCACGCATTCATGCTCCCTTCACTTTCCTTGCGGTAGTGGCCTTGAAAAGGTCCATGAGCGGCAACAACACTTACCATCAGATGACATACATGCTCATGCTCGCTTGCCTCCGTTAGCAATAAAAAAAAACATCTTGCCCGTGGATATCGTAAACGATGACTAAGAGATATAAAACGTATATAATATCTACGCAAGAGAAGAAAACTCGAAATAAAACCATATATAAACACGTTTGACCAGCATGGTATAGTAGGTCAAATTCACTCCTATCGGAGAGGCGATTCAAGCTCAGCAGTAGAACGTATGTTTGAGATGAGAGGACTCTCACCATATTAATACAAATATATATGGTATAATAGTTTAATTTCACTCCTATTGTGAAGGGGACTCGAGTTCAACAGTGGGGCGTATATGAGCTGAAATTAATGAATAACCAAGTTCAGAATGGTCGTCATCATCTCAGCTCATACACGTCCCACTGCTGGACTTACAGCCTCCTCCCTAATAGGAAGACAATTGACCTACTATACCATGCTAGTCGGACATGTTGGTATCATCATCATTTCAGCCTATTGCCGTCCACTGTTGGACGTAGGCCTCCCTCATGTTGCACCACAATGTGCGGTCCTGTGCCGCCTGCATCCAACGACGCCCAGCAACTTTCACTAGGTCATCGGTCCACCTAGTGGGGGGGCGTCCTACACTGCGTCGTCCGATACGTGGTCGCCACTCGAGAACCTTTCTTCCCCAGCGGTTGTCGGTTCGTCGAGCGATGTGACCTGCCCATTGCCACTTCAGCGTGCTAACTCTTCGTGCTATGTCGGTTACACCCGTTCTTCTGCGGATTTCCGTATTCCGGATTCTATCTCGCAGAGAAATCCCGAACATAGCCCGCTCCATAGCACGCTGAGATACATGTTGGTATAGGAAAGAAGAAAGAAAATAATTTATTACTCCTTAACGGGAGGGACACGTGCAAGAACATAAAATAAAAATACAATAACATAAAAACAATAAATAATAAAAATGAGAAACACAACGTAAATAACAAAAATTAGATTAAGATTAGCGTCCCATTCGCAAAAGAGGAAAAGGATAGCTGCTCAGCATAATATGGTTTTATTTCGAGTTTGCCTTCTCTTGCATAGATGTTATATGCATATTATATCCCTTAGTCGTCTTTTACGACATCCACGGACAAGATAGGGAGTGGTGAATTGTATTCTTACTCGTCGCTACACGGAAAGAAAGAATGGTAGTGAATGTTAAATCCGTCACCACACAAGGGTAGTCCTTGCATACTAAAGCTCATTATTTATTTATTTTTTTTTATTGCCAAAGGTGGCAAACGAGCAAACAGTACACCTGATGGTAAGTGTTGCTGCCGCTCATGGACCCTTACAAGGCCGCTGCCCACCGCGAAGAAAGTGAAGGGAGTGCGAATGCGTGCATCGAGGCTCGGTGACACCAAGGGCACCACCAAAACCCTCCACACGCAAACACCATCAGAAAGTTGGGCTCCCGGCTCTCTTGAAATTATTACATACCAATGTACATAAGTAAGAGCCTTAATTTAATACTCTCACTATAATTCACTGCAACTTTCCAAAAGTGAAAAAAAAAATGAATAAAAACCAAAAAAGCATACTTTCATAATTATAAAAAAAATATAATAACTATCTGTGCAAATGAAATTTATTACGTTTTTTGTATGACTTTTGGTTTTCGGTTAAACTAGGTCAAAATGTTTTTTGCTCTATGACTATATTTTTCAAGTTCACTCGAGTATGTTAGGCTGGGCATTAATAAATACAAATATTACAAAAAAAAACCATTTTTACAGATTTCATCGCGTTTATATTTGATTTTTGATTTCCCGACGTTTCAAATAGGTACTTGTTAGCGTTCACGGGTATTATTTCGTTTCTTTTTTCCTTTCATTGACGTTCAAGGAGAGACGTCAGAAGGGGGTGTACCCCACAGAGTATCTCGCCGGGCTGGCCTCGGAGTACAAGGAACTCGGTACCTACCGGTGGTCGGTCCAAAGGCGAAGGAAAGGAGATACGGTAAGTCGTAGCCCCGTAGGGCTGCCCGTCGCCTTTTCGTCACCTCCAACGGAGCGCGATGATCATAGCCCACCCCAAAAAGGAAAAGCTTTCATGGTCACGGGAAGACTAAGATGTCTCACGTCCAATAAGTCATGTTATTACAAAGATTTATATCTACCCACTTCAGGGGTGCCCCAGTAGCGGGTAGATATAAATCCTATGTTTCATCCGTAATAACGATGACTTGTTGGACGTGAGATACCTTAGTCCTCAGTAAACATGAACGCTGAAAAATGTTCAAAACATTGAGTAATCAAAAATCAAATACAAAAACGATAAAATCCGTAAAAATAGTATTATTTATTATGTGTAATACTCGCGTAAATATTTAAAATCGACACAAGAATTTTTGCAATGTAAACATTTGTATGAGGACTATTTGAATTATAAGTTCTATAAGTTCGATTTTTATTAAAATTAACAATATATCAAGTGGTAAAAAAAATTAAATCCCTAGGTACTTCCCCGTGGCAGTTGTGAAAATCAGCAGGGCTTCAGGTAATTGGGAGGCAGCACTTCTCTGAGCATAATTCTAAATGTGATGGCTAAATAATTGACCTATAATACCGTGCTGGTCAGACATGTTGGTATAGAATTTTATGTCAAGTTTTCCTACTTTTGAATAGATAGTATGTGCATATTATATCCCTTAATCATCTTTTACGATACTTACAGGCAAGACAGGGTACGGTGAAATGTTCGTCGAAAAGTCTTGTCGAAGATATAAGAAATTTATACATCGTAGAACACTACGCAGTCGGTCCAAATTATCATGAATCTATGGCAGTAGATATATCAAGTCAAATTTCCCCTGATATTTATTTTCATCCTAGATCAAACAGTCGCTCCGAGGAAAAATAATATTCTGTTGATAGTTTCAACAGAATACGCTAGACTACAGATACGTAACCTTAATAAGATGGGATTCCATGAAATATAAATCAATTTCCCTTCATTGTGGAAAAAATTACAGAACAACAGCAGCATATATAATTATGGAGTAAGAAGAAAAATAAATTTGTAAATAATAAGTATTTGATTAAAGAATGCGGTCAAAACCTCAATCAGTTCATTGAAACCTATAACCGCTTCAAAATTATATAAAACAAGACCTTGTAATATGAAAAACTAATATTATTTTTTTTTTCGTTCACAGATGACGAATCAAGATTTGAAACCGAACGTCGACATATGACGCATAAAAACATAGCAGAATTA
Organism: Lymantria dispar; assembly: GCA_032191425.1. NCBI lineage: Eukaryota > Metazoa > Arthropoda > Insecta > Lepidoptera > Erebidae > Lymantria > Lymantria dispar. The sequence continues at coordinate 22,319,556 of CM063464.1, forward strand.
CCACTCGCATGAATTTAGGAGAATGGAACTGTGTCGGATAGACGCTTACCGTCAGAGTCAGCGATCATACGTCTGCTTATAAGAAAATAAATCTTGATGAAAAATAATCAAGACATGAAGTTATAATGGCAGAACAATATGAAGAAGGTAACACTAGAAACAAGATGACATCAAATAAATTAATTACGTGCTTAGTTATAATGTTATTCAGTGCTAATGAAGTGAAATGTAATGAAAACGAATTATCTAATCGAATGAAGATAATCGAAAGTATATCGGGAAGATATTTTAGTGATGTTTATAATAACGGTACGTTCAGAACTGGTAACGAACTTTGGGATAATATATTGAATAAGTGTTCAACGTCACCATCAGTGAGTTGTTTACAAAAGAATATGTATACATTTATTGATGATAAATTAGGTATAAATGGTGATGTTGAAGTGACAAGTGGTGTATGTTTTAAAAAGAATAATGTGGATATTAAAAAATATAGTAAAGATGCTAATACTATATACCTCACTGGAAATAAGGATGATGAAGACAAGCAGAGATACAACGAAGAAGATAATGAAATTGAGGATGAGGAACCGGGTAAGTTTTTCTTATATATTAATTTTAGTGTAGTTGAAGATAAAATTAGCGAGGAACCTTTATAAATGGTGATTAAATAAGTACTTTTAAAAAAAGGAAAGATTAAAAAAAACCTTTGAACAGTGTCCTTTCTTCTGGGTATTGTAATATTAAATCACATAACCATAAAATAAGGAAAACTTGAGATAAAACTTTTCCGGGCCAACAATTGTTAATTATGAGTCGAACATTGATCAAATTATATATTTGAAAATGAATTTCAAATTTCATTTTAAAAATCTTAAATACGTAATTTCCGAAAAGACTAATAATGTACTTTTTAATAATATCCATCTCAAGGTCTTGTGGAGGTACATATATATTCGATTTCCAAGGTCAACGGCAGTAAAATAAAATCCGAACTACTCCTAAGGTATCCTTATCATAACAAAAAAAAGAATCGTTTAATTAGTTCATAAGGGAAATGTAGAAAGAAGACAAAATGTTCGTTCTTTGTTATAAGCATTGTTATATAGATTGAAGCATTGATTTGCCCCAACTACCCCAATCTGTATTCTTTATTTGTCCACCAAGGTAATAGTAGAGTCAAGTTTTTGGTAAAACCACTTTTTGTAAGTTTTGCGTATAACGGAACTCTTGTTCTTTCTTGAAATCATTGAAAATTACTCAATTAATTTTTGAACGAATCAACACAGCAAACATCTAGATTTGAAATAACCATCAGCACCAATCCTTGGCATAGGTGGATCGCCCGGTTGCGTAGCCTTTTGGGTACCATACCCTGTCGACATTACCCTTACGTGGTCGGCCTCTCTGCGAATAGCAGACTAATCCCTTGACCTGTTCACCCGCAATAACATATTCTCTAAAGTTACAATTTTAATAAAAAGAAAATCGCCTTCAAAGATTTTCTCATAGATGCAATTATAAGAACTAAATTAAAACGGGACACGGGTAGCAACGATAATGGAAAGTTTTCAAATAAAAAAACATCATCAAAATCGGTTCACCCAGTTGAATTAAGAACTTCCTTCTTTTAGAAGTCCAAAAAAGTGCGCAAGGAAGTTATACTTCTTTAGTGTAACAAATTAAAATTCTTTTTAAAAATCCTTCTAAAATTTTATCCTTCGCATTATTCTACGTTTATAAAAAAACAACACTAATGGTAGAAAAAAAACGATATTTAATACATTTAAAGTTTTTTTATTACGCTATATTTGACCTATACCATGCTGGTCAGACATGTTGGTATAGGTTTTCATTTCGAGTTTTCCTTCTCTTGCACAGATGTTATGTGCATATTATATCCCTTAGTCGTCTTTTACGACATCCACGGGCAAGATAGGGGATTGTGAATTGTATTCTTACTCCGTCACCACATAGAAAACGCATATAACGCATTATCTAGTCATAAAAATTTATTCTCATTTTCCCTTAACGCGCGCGTTAGCGTTATTCTTCAAAAGGTGGCGTTTTCTTCAAAAGTTCAAAAATTATTCATCATCATCGCAGCCCACATACCTCCCACTGTTGGGCTCGGGCCTCTCCAATGGGAGGGAATCAGACAGGTTGATATAGGGTTTTCTTTCGAGTTTTTCTTCTCTTGCACAGATGTTATGTGCATATTGTATCCCTTAGTCGTCTTTTACGACATCCACGGGCAAGAGGGTGGTGAATTGTATTCTTACTCCGTCACCACACGTAAAAAATATTACCAAGCTCTTATGTAACTATAAAAAAAGTTAATTTCACAACAATGTAAGATTAGAAATAATTTCTCTGCGTTAATTACTTTTTATCGTATTACTCAATCTGCGTTAATATAGGCAATTACGGCGATAATTTTATTCAATTAGTAATATTACTTGAAAATATTTGCAAGTTATTCAATAGTAATCAGTAAATTAGGATTTCATTATTACGTAAAATAGTAATTATAAGTATGAAAAATAATCTATTTGTATGAATATTAATTTTACTTTTTATTTCTAAGAACAATCGCCATTAGGCTTTTTACAAAATTCATCTCGCAGCTGCAATGACTCATATTTAGTTTTTTTAACTATAACTATTATTAATTTATATTCATATTCCATTTTATTTTTTTACCTGTAATTCACATTATTTGTAAAAAAAAGTGAGCTGTCTCTCAGGACGCCTCGCAGTGGCGTGGTGATCGATTTCAAGGGGAATCCCTTTTATTATTATTTTTTTTTGAGTTGAACATAACAGCATCTGCTGGGTCAGCTAGTATAAAGTATAATCGCACCAAAACATAAATTCGAAGCCAAGATCAATATTATGATAATTATATTGCGGTTGTTGACCTCAGCGGCAAAAGAGGCGATATTAACAGGTGCCAAGTTCTGTAGACAATATTCAAATTTATTCACTAGAAGATCGCAAAGCATTCTTAATTAAATTTTAAACACTATTTATTATTTCCTTTTCTATTACATAACAATATATAATTATGCTACTTATAAATCATCATCATCATTTCAGCTCTAATACGTTCCACTGTTAGGATCGAACCTCCGCCATAATAGGAGGGAAATTGATTTACTTCCACCACGCTGGTCAGACTTGTAGCTATAGGATTTTATTTCGAGTGTTCCTTCTCTTGCATATATGATATCATAATCATCATCATCACAGCTCGTAAACGTCCCACTGTTGGACTTGAGCCTCCTCCACAATGAGAGGAAAATTTACCTACTATGCCACGCCGGTTAAACATATTGGTTTTTTTTTTTTTTTTTTATTGCAAACGGTGGCAAACGAGCAAACAGTACACCTGATGGTAAGTGTTGCTGCCGCTCATGGACTTTTACAAGGCCGTTGCCTATCGCGAAGAAAGTGAAGGGAGTGTGAATGCGTGCATTGAGGCTCGGTGATACCAAGGGCACCACCAAAACCCTCCATACGCAAACACCCTCTGAAAGTTGGGCTTCCGGCTCTCTCGCTCACCGAACGAAGCGCAGTAACAAATCGCTACTACTCAGACGTCGATTTTCTGCGAGAGTGTTGTACTGCCCCGGACGGACCGGCCCGCGGCTGTAGACAGATAATTGTCGACAGTGTGGTCCTACCACTCTTTGGTATGGAGTTTTATTTCGAGTTTTCTTCTCTTGCATAAATGTTATATGGATATTATATCCCATAGTTGTCTTTTACGACACCCACGGGCAAGATAGGGAGTGGTGACGAGGCTCCTCCACAATGGAAGGGAAATTGATCTACTCACGCTGGTCAGACGTGTATATTAGTAGTTAGTATTTAATTTACCGGGCCAGCAAGACACTGATCGTGCGACGGCGATCGACGTCCCGGGAAAGGGACATTGACAGGATAGGATACCCCGAAGGTTATTTCGTCAGGTCGACCATGGAGGCCAAGGGACTCGGTGCCGGTGGTCGGCCCAATGACGGGGCCGACGAGTTACTGTGGGTTATGGGGCTGCGGGCCGCCCATCCGTCGCTCCGGACGAAGCCGGACGAAGGGTGCGCTAAATATAGTCCAAACCAAAAAAAATAAGGTTTCATTTCTAGTTTAATTTCTCTTGTACAGACGTTATATGCATATTGTAATCCCTTAGTCGTCTTTTACGACATTCACGGCCAAGAAAGGGAGTGGTGAATTGTATTCTTACTCCGTCACGGGAATTATTTTTTTATACAAGATTAAAATCTTTATTATTTCATCGCATTTCTTTTCATTAGCATAGATCGAGAATAAACGACTCGTGTTTTGAATAAGTTCACGATTTGAACTTAATCTTAAATCTGAGATAGTTCTAGTTCGTTCTGTACGTGTTCTGCATATTGGAGAGAATGCTTTCACTTTTTAATATTGCTCGTAATTTACGGTCCCGTGGAGGAATAGAGTTTTTAAATATGAAACAATCTTAAAAAAACACTCTCTTATTCTTTTTTAAACTCGTATCCTCAGCATTATGTCAATTTTGATGCCGTCCTAGCCAAGGCCGCGGGTGACTGGGCCGGGGAGTTATTCCGTCACTCACCGAGAGGCTGACCGCGCGACGACGACCGACGTTCCCGAGCAGCGGGGGGATGTCGGTCGATGAGAGGGTACTCCTCAAGAGGTATTACGTCGAGCCGACCACTGACGACAAGTTACCCTACACTGGTGGTCTTTATGGGTGGACTATTGTCAGCGCACCCGCCGCCCGGTTCCGTCCGGGGCGGCACGCGGCCCTATAACCCACCCGTAGCACGTCGCTTTCGTCGTTGAGCCGACCACCAGTATCAAGTTCATTATCCTCCGTGGTCGGCCCGACGGAATACCTACCGAGGTATCCTCTCCTCTCGAGGTCCAAGACGTTGGTCGCCGTCGCACGATCAGCCTCTCTGCGGGTGACGGACGAAACCCCCGGTCCCCTCATCCGCGGCTTCAGCTAGGGTGATATCAGGCGCAGGCACTCGCGCCTGTGCCGCCAATAAGGAATGCTATAAAGTGTTCGAAAAGCCGGAAAATTAAAAATCATAAACAAACGCATTAATATACGTATTTATTTTTTTAATTTCAAATATGCGATTCTATCGTAATGGAATATGGTCACGTAGTAAGAATACAATTCACAATCTTGTCTGTGGATACGACAATCAAAAGATGCCTAAGGGATATAATATCGGATCGCCTGCGCGAGGAGCGCAGCCTCGATGAGGCGATTCGACGCCGGCGACTGGGGCGGCGTAGGCGCGAATACTTGCGCCTCATGCCGCCCTAGCCGAGGTCGTGGGTGACGTGATCGGGGAATTAGTCCGTCACCCGCCGAGAGGCCGACAGCGTGAGGAAAGACCAACGTCCTCCGCGAGGGGGGGACGTCGGTCGATGGGAGGGTACCCCAAATAGGGGGTATTCCGTCGGGCCGACCACTGATGACAAGTAACCCTACTCCGGTGGTCGGCCCAACGACGAAGGCGACGTGCACGTGGGTGGGTTGCGGGTGTGCGTGCTCACGCCCCTCTGTCGCCCCGGATGGAGTGGTGCGAGGAGCGCGCCGACCGCAACCCACCTCCCAAAAAAAAAAGGGATATAATATCCATATAACAACAGAAAAAAAGAAGGCAATAGAACCCTATACCAACTTGTACCAACAGCGTGATATCCTACTACTATTATAAACGCCAAAGTTTGTAAATATGTATATGAGGGTGTTCATTGCTCTTTCACGAAAAAAATACTCAATGGAATTTAATGAAATTTCACAATAATGTAGCTTACATATCAGAATAACACATAGGCTATAGTTTATCTCTATATTCCCACGAGAAGGGGAACTATGCGGGTAAAACCGAAGGGCGCTGCTAGTAATTGAATAATTTCCCTTCCATTACGAAGTAGACTTGAATCCAGAAGTGAGACGTATATTATCTGAAATAAAGAAGCTGAGATATCAAAATCGACAGCCACTAGTTTAAACTACATCACATAATTAAAATTTCGAGAAAAAGAAATGAAATGCAATACTTTTCTCATGTAAACCATTATCAGAACTAGACCAAATTGTAATGGAACCATACGGGAAGCACCATCTTTCAAATAAAAAAAGAATCATCAAAATCGGTTCTCCCAGTCGAAAGTTCTGGGGTAAAAAATATAAAAGAAAAAAATATACAGTCGTATGGAGAACCTCCTTTTTGGAAGTCGGTTAAAAATGAAGCAGCTATCTATAACCATCTCAAAATTATCTTCATCTTGAAAGAGTGTAATCATTAAATGTGTAAGGCTAAATCTAGCATCGTGAGTAGTTAAGTATGTTATGTAGTTAAACACAAATTCATATAGCGTGAACTTAGTAGTTATACTATAATTTATGACAGTTAATAATGTAAAAAGTGTCTGAAAACAAAGATATATAACTAGTGTGTATTACTAGTCAAAGCTCCATCCGACGTCCTCGTCACGTCCTCGACGAAGAGGACGACATTATCACACTCGCTCAACAAAGAGCCTACACGGCCCGCGAGGCCTTAACAAATAAATATCCGCGGTTCCGCCCTCGCCGTCGAGGTGCGAAACCGCGCCGCGCAAAAGTCACTACCAAAAACGTGGGCACGCCCACTTTGCCTCCAGCGACGCCCCAAGCCGAGGTCCGTTCCCCACAGGGGGAGCCCTTGGGCGATGTCGCTTAGCACACTTTTCTCCGGGTTGAGAGCCCTCAGCGCTCACCCATAGTCCGCGTCAAGCTGTCAAGGCCATCTGCGGCCAACAGCTGTACTAACACAAAAAAAAAAAAAAAAAAAAAAAAAAAAAAAAAAAAAAAAAAAACTAGTCAAAGCCGTAGATGCTTGGACTGAAGATTAGTGTGCGACAGCATATGACGCCGAAAAGGGTCGAAGGACGAAAAAGACGAGAATTCAGTACTAATGACCCGCCCATATGGTGGTAGAGTTAGTACACAGATAAGGGAGTTTTACATTGTCCTTGTTGAAGTTATACCTCTTTTGGCGAGTTAGGGAAAAATAGTGTGTGTTACTAGTCGAAGCTAGTGAATGCATGGACTGGAGATTAGTCTGCAATAACACATGGTATCCGAAAGGGTTGAAGGACCAAAACTGACAAGAATTCGGTACTAATGACCCGTCCATATGGAGATAGAGAGTTAGTATACAGATAATGGGGTTTCACATCGTCCTCGTTGAAGTTATACTACTTTTAGGGCGGGCAAATCAAATCAAATCATTTATTTTGTGAAATATGGGTATAAAGTATTAGTAATTACAGGTAAACAATGTATCACCATATTTGGCCATCAAGCGGCGTGCAAAAGGAGTTTCCAATTCTAAGAATAATGGCTTCATAACAAACAGCCAATTAAAGAAATTAATTTACTCGTAACATCATTTTAGTTATACACAATAAAGTCATACCTAAGCCTGTTGCAAAAATATGAGAGTAAATTTTTAAGATCCATGCACACATCGTCACGAAAAACTAAGTCTTTTTAAAACCCGTCGCCTTCGTCGTTGGGCTGACCACCGGAACAAGTGACTTGAAGTCAGTGGTCGGCCCGACGGAATACCCCAGGAAGAGTACCCTCTCCTCGACCGACGTCCCTCCCTCCATTTGGGAGGGCGTCGGTCTTCCCTCACGCGGTCAGCCTCTCGGCGGGTGACGGACTAATTCCCCGGTCCGGTCACCCGCAGCCTCGGCTAAGGCGGCATGATGCGAAGGTAATCACGCCGGCGCCGCCCCAGTCGCCGGCGGCGGCGCATGTCGCCAAAACTAACACTCTGAAGTTAGCTTGTCAATATTTTTTACTATGCGCGCGCACACCGTCACAAATATCAACTAGATAATGCGTTATAATAAAAATGAACAATGTATTAAATACATTTTCTTTTCTATTATTAGTGTCGTTTTTTCTACGAACGTAGGATAACGGGAAGGATAACTTTTTAGAGAGATTTTTAGAATGATTTCTATCCTATTACGCCAAAGAAGTATAAATTCTTACGTGCATACATAAGCACACACACTTTTTTTAGGAAATAAAAAAGATAGATGAAAGCAAAAGCAAGTCGGTCGGTCGAAAGCAAGTCTGTGGACTGCGGCGGTTTTAAATAAAAAAAGTTTATGGTACCAGCGTTGACTTATATCACTGAAACTTCGTGTCTAAAATATCGGTCTCATAATAAGGATAATTTTCCGTGTGGTGATGGAGTAAGAATAAAATTCACCACTCCCTGGATCTTACCCGTGGATGTCCTGAAAGACGACTAAGGAGCAAAATAAGCATAATATAACATCTGTGCAAGAGAAAGAAAACATGAAAAAAAAACCCTATTGCCAACACGTTTGATAAGCGTGGAATAGTAGGTCAAATCCCCTCCCATTATGGAGAAGGCCTGAGCCTAACAGTGGGACATATATATGCTGAGATGATGATGGTCATGATGAATAAGGATAAAAGTCATTCAGCCTGATATGGAGAAGGCTATACTCAGAAATTCTCTACGTAATAAAATTCGTAGCACAACTTCCGTTGAAGAACGAGTGTAACCGACTTAGGCCAAAGAATTAGTACGTTGAAGTAACAATGAGGAGACAACAGCATTCGTCGAACCGACAAACTTTTGCGAAGAAAGGTTCTCGAGTGGCGATCAGAACCATTTTTCTCATAAGTGTACAGAATTCTACAGAAACGCTCTATATTATAGTAGTCTGATTGCGTTACTGGACACTTTCATTTTTTTTTAATCGAACATCTGTGAATTAATTATCTCTGGACGTTATTTCGAAAGCAGTTTGAATTCCTCAGTGAAAGCAAAATAAAGCACAACGTATACAATATATTATGAATTCAATTGTAGAACGCTTAAGGTTTAAATTCAATTGTTATCTATCTATGTATTCTTTCCAACAACTTGCCCGTTAATGTGCAGTTGCCGTGACTCTTATTACTAAAGATATAAAAATTACATTGGATTGTATAATAGCATTTGTAATATTGTTACGGTGTCTGACCACTTGCAAAGTAACAGTTATATTTTTTATTTTTAACACGTTGACGTCTTTTCAAGGTCACTGCTGGCTATAATAAATAATTTAAATACCACATAAAACTACATATATGTAGTTGCTAATTATTGTCCTATTCAATATGATGACGGGCGAAGAATACCAAATGTCATCACCCCATTTCTTCATCATCATCATGTCAGCTCACATACGTCCCACTGCTTTTCCTGAGCCTCCTTGGCAATAGAACGGACCCTGACCTACAAAGACAGGCTGGTCAGACGAGGTAGTTTTATTTCGAATTTTCTTTCTCTTCCATAGATTTTATCTGCGCATGATATCCTGTAGCCGTTATTTACGACATCCAAGGGTAAGACAAGCTAAATACCCGGACAACATCTATCTGGCTATGCCTGTTAAATTTGGGCTTCTTCAAGGGAGTATAGTAGCGATTGCCGATCGGAGTTGGCGTTCTTAATCAACTAGGAGAGCGCGGCTACTCTTTCCCCTAGTAAACCCTAAGTGGAATTTTACGACGGACATAGGAAAGCCAGAAGTTATTAAGCACTATATTATTTTTGAATAGATTCTAGACGTGATTTCGCTCAAGTAAAAAGTTACCTTTTCAACATGAAATTTGATACAAAACCATTTGAGATTGAGTAAAAAAACCACATCCACTCCTACCCGTGGGTGTCGTTAAAGACGACTAAGGGATTAATTATGCGTATAACATCCACGTAAGAATAGGAAAACTTGAAATAATACCTTATACCAACCCATCTCACCAGCAGTATAGTAGGTCAATTTTCTTCCTAACCTGGAGGCTCAGGCCCAACAGTGGGACGTATTATGGGCTGAAATTAGTAAAAAAAAAACTAATATTAAACTATTATGTCAAAGGAAAAATGTTTCTATCTACGAAATGCTTTATCTATTCGCCAATTTCTATCCAAATCTATTCAAGGGCTTACGCGTGATTAACAAGTATTCAAATATCTAAACATCTTCACAAACTTTCATATTATTTTCACATTTACACATAATATTTGTAGAATGCATCGCCTATGAGGTACACACCCTGACTCGAAGCAAAATTCTGCACAGGAATAGAAAGGCGGCACAAAATATCTCTTTAGGCAATAAATAAATAACAGTGGTAGGACCACACTGTCGACAGTTATCTGTCTACAGCCACGGGCCGGTCCGTCCGGGGTAGTACCACACTGAGCAGAAAATCGACGTCTGAGTAGTAGCGATTTGTTACTGCGCTTTGTTCGGTGAGCGAGAGAGCCGGAAGCCCAACTTTCTGGGGGTGTTTGTGTGTGGAGGGTTTTGGTGGTGCCCTTGGTATCACCAAGCCCCAATGTACGCATTCACACTCCCTTCACTTTCTTCACCACGGTAGGCAGCGACCCTGTAAAGGTCCATGAGCGGCAGCAACACTTACCATCAGGTGTACTGTTTACTCGTTTGCCACCGTTAGCAATTAAAAAAAAAATTCTACACTACTATTTTATTACAAAGTTTTTCACTACCTTATTTAATTATTGAAAAAAAAAACACGTGTGTATGTATGAACGTTAAAAGTTATAATTCTTTGGCGTAACAAGATAAAAATCTTTCTAAATATTTTATCCTTCGCATTTTCCTACGTTTATAGAAAAATCAGACATATACACTTATAATAGAAAAAAAGGTATTTAATACATTGACCGTTTTATTATAACATATTATCTAGTTGACATTTGTGACGGTGTGCGCGCGCATAAAAATGTTGGCTAACTTCAGGTTGTCGGTTCTTTTTTTCTTTTTTTTATTTTACCCCCTAGCCGAGGCCGCGGGTGATTGGACCGGGGAATTAGTCCATCACCCGCCGAGAGGCTGACCGTGTGAGGAAAGACCGATGTCCTCCCCGAGGGGGGGATGTCGGTCGATGGGAGAGCACTCCACAAGGGGTATTCCGTCGGGCCGACCACTGACGTCAAGTCACCCTGCTCCGGTGGTCAGTCCAACGATGAAGTCAATGTGTCACGGATGGGTTACGGGTGTGCGTGCTTACGCCCCTCTGTTACCCCGAACGGAGTGGTGCGAGGAGTGCGCCGACCACAACCCACCCTCAAAAAAAAAAGGTGTCGGTTTTTCATGAATCGTAGACAATTAATTCTCATAGTTTGCCCTAACGCGCCAATAAATGTATAACTTCAATAATAAGTAGCCTTTAAAAAGTCTCTAGGAAGAGAAACTATAGGTCACTTATTCTGCGGTTAACCGCAAGGGTTTATGTAGAAACAATATTTATTATCTTTCAAACATTTTCTGTAAAAGATAAATTGGTCATACCAACATAACCCAGATAGAATGGCATATATTTTAGTTTCAAGTTTTCTTTCTTCTAGTATTTACTATTTGCTGCTCCACCTTAACCAGTCATTAGGATAGTAGAAATTATGTATGACATTGAATTTTAATCATCTTTGTGTTCCGTACTCAAGGGGTAAAAACGGTCCCTATTACTAAGACTTCACTGTCTGTCCGTCTGTCTGTTACCAGGTTGTATCTCAAGAACAAAATTATGTATTTCTGTTGCCGCTAAAACAACAAATTATGTATTTTTGTTGCCGCTAAAAACAGAGCAAAATGAATATTTAAAGGGGCTCACATACAACAAACGCAATTTTTTTGCTCTTTTTTATATATATTGGTACGGAACCCTTCGTGCGCAACTGACTGCGATTACGCACCCGGTAGAATAATCTTATAGTTATCTGACCTCTGTGTGAATATTCTTTGCATCAACATGTCAGGCCTTACTGGTTAACAGATTTATCTTCAAGTTGACGTGCGTCTTCGAATAGGGCACTTTTAAGGGCAGATGTTAACGCCCTCAGTGTCGAATCAGACCACTTATCTATTCTTTTAGATGGACTATGGTCAATGCAGATGCCGTTCATTCCGTCTAGGGTGACTAAAGGGTGGCACGCGGCCCCATAACCCACCGTATTCTCTCTCTCCTTATTTGGACCACCGGTACCGAGGTCCTTATCGTACGTGACCAGCGTGGCGGGATACCTTTTCGGGTACCCTCCCTTTCTAACACCCCTCTCGGGACGTCGGTCGCCCTCGCGTGAGATTACTTACTTGGGCTTTGATATAAGCGATTGGATTGCGTAACCTCTGCTCAAAGGATTTATGAAAATGCTTTAATATGTTAAATGGTAAATTTAATTAAATAAATATGTATAATGATGGAATATGAATTCTAGTCTTCTGCAATATAGTAGAAAAATTTGATCAATTTTCTGACGAGTTGGTATAAGATTAATATATTTTTTAATGTGAAATATCTATAGGCGAAAGTAAACCTGATTGTTGGCGTGGCGTTAACGCCACGCTTAAATAGGTACATTTTTGTAACGAAATCATAACTTGTTTTAGAATTTTGTACAACGCCATCTAGTGAGCTCAAAATAAATTATTAACCTAAACACACCTATAGTATACTAATGAAAGTAAATGTTTATTGAATAAAAATCATCATTTTATTGGAAAAAGAAATCGTAATATTTTATTAATACTTTATGCCATATTAGTTCCTGTTGTAATCTGTTCTTTTATATACTTGTTTTTGTACAAGTAATTTATTAATAGTAATTTCGATGTTTCACATCTGCCAGGCGTCCTGAACGACAGCCTCCTTTTTTATATTCTGCAGTACTTTTGCTTGATTATATTATTCAGCCGTCTTTATAACAGCCGCAGGCAAAGGCAGATCAGCGTGGTAAAGTAAGTCAATTTCCCTCCCATATGTAGTGGATGTGGCCTCAGCCTAATAGTGGGACGTGTATGGGCTGACATGATGAAGATTACTCGCTGAACGATTATTAATCAAGAAGTTATTCTCCGGAAGAAAGTATCGATAAATAGCTTAAGAGAAATTAAAAACAAACAATGACGAGAAAGTAATAAATATCTACTAGGAAATGAGACGTGGTGTGAAAAATACAGTTTAAAAAAAGGTGGAAAGATTATCACATTGTTGCAACACTAGATTTCACCTACATTATTACCTACATTAATACCGATTAACTGTACCGACTTTCTTCTAGTAGTGTGTAGTGTCGGCGCTTCGAATCCCATGCAGGGCAACATGTTGTGCGATCCACAAATTGTTGTTCTGAGTCTAAATGTAATTAGGGATGCAAATGATACATCGATGTTTCAATAAAAAAAAACATCGATGCCTGACATTGATGTTCACTATTGTAAAATATCGATGTATCGTTGTTATTTTATACGATATTTCGACATCGATGTTTTGCCGGCATGATTTAAAATGTATGGTACTTTTAGCACAGCCTTTTTTTTATGGGTAGGCTATGGTGAGCGCACACGCCGTCCATTCCGTCCGGGGCGACGAAAGGGCGGCGCGCGGTCCCATAACCAACCCGTACCTACGTCACCTTCGTCATTGGGTCGACCACCAATGCCGAGTTCCTTGTCCTGAGGTCAGTGGTCGGCCCGACGGAATGCGCTTTCGGGTACCCTCACCTCTCGACATCCCTGTCCTGACGTCGACATCAGTTGGCGTCGTGCTGTCAGCCTCTCTGCGGATGCCGGACTTTAGTCCCCGGTCCGGTCACCCGTGGCCTCGGCTAGGGCAGCATCAGGCGCAGGTACTTACTCCTGCGCCGCCCGAGTCACCGGCGGCGCAGGAAGCTCACCTGCTTCCGTGAGATGACGGCCTCACAGAAGGCGGCGACCGCGTCCCAAACTTTTAGCAGAGCTTGTGTAACAGTTTAGGTACTCAGTTTCTAAATAACTGAAAAAAAGGGGTGCACGTAAAACACATGCTTGCATGAAGTTGACTATAAGTTATTACTCTTAGAAATTAACTAAAATAAAGCTCTGCTGGGCTCGAGCCTCCTCCACAATCAGAGGGTAATTGACATACACATTTTAAATCATGCTGACAAAACATCGATGTCAAAAAATCGTATAAAATAACATTGATACATCGAAATGTTACAATAGTGAACATCGATGTCAAGTTTTTTACTGAAACATTGATGTTTCAGAAACATTGATGTATCGTTTGCATCCCTAAAGACAGCGGATCTTACCATTTTAATACATTAATATCTGGTTGACCGAGCTTCGCTCGGAATATTTTTATAGAATTTATTTAGATATATTAATAAAAACTAAAAATTATATAAAAAAAATTACAAAAAGGGAATAATAATAACACCGAGATTCGAACCGACGCTGTTTGGATGCTACAAAACTCAAAATTAAAACCGGCCGGCTAAAAACACCGACAAAAGAACATTTTCTATAAATAAAACCTAGCTAGATCGATTTTTTGGACCCGAATCCTCTAGTATGCCAAGTTTCAACAAAATCGTTGGAGCCGTTTCCGAGATCTTGAATATATATACAAGAATTGCTCGTTTAAAGATATAAGATTATTCTTATGATGACGTTAAACTTTCGCTCGCGCGTGCTTATTGGTCAAATCAATTAACGTGCGCTACACAGGCATCCTGTTGTATACCTTCGATGGTTTTCACAAAATTAATCTCTCAGTAAAGGAATGGAAAATATTGTAATTTATTTTACGGATTTTACCGTGTTTGTATTTAATTTTTGATTTCTCGACTTTTCGAACACTTTACAGCGTTCGTGGTCACGGGCGCACTAAAATGCCTTACGTCTAATAAATCGTATTGGCATCAAGTCAGTATCTAATGTATATATGAGAAAATCGAAGGTGCTACTACGGTGCCTTTCGTCTAATAAATCGTATTGACATCAAGTCAGTATCTAATGTATATATGAGAAAATCGAAGGTAAACCTCGAATTTAATTAGCTCGCAAAGCATGTTTTATATATATTTCCTAATGCAATTTAAGTAAGTAAGTTTGCATCTGGAAGTTGACATGATGAAGATTACTCGCTGAACGATTATTAATCAAGAAGTTATTCTCCGGAAGAAAGTATCGATAAATAGCTTAAGAGAAATTAAAAACAAACAATGACGAGAAAGTAATAAATATCTACTAGGAAATGAGACGTGGTGTGAAAAATACAGTTTAAAAAAAGGTGGAAAGATTATCACATTGTTGCAACACTAGATTTCACCTACATTATTACCTACATTAATACCGATTAACTGTACCGACTTTCTTCTAGTAGTGTGTAGTGTCGGCGCTTCGAATCCCATGCAGGGCAACATGTTGTGCGATCCACAAATTGTTGTTCTGAGTCTAAATGTAATTAGGGATGCAAATGATACATCGATGTTTCAATAAAAAAAAACATCGATGCCTGACATTGATGTTCACTATTGTAAAATATCGATGTATCGTTGTTATTTTATACGATATTTCGACATCGATGTTTTGCCGGCATGATTTAAAATGTATGGTACTTTTAGCACAGCCTTTTTTTTATGGGTAGGCTATGGTGAGCGCACACGCCGTCCATTCCGTCCGGGGCGACGAAAGGGCGGCGCGCGGTCCCATAACCAACCCGTACCTACGTCACCTTCGTCATTGGGTCGACCACCAATGCCGAGTTCCTTGTCCTGAGGTCAGTGGTCGGCCCGACGGAATGCGCTTTCGGGTACCCTCACCTCTCGACATCCCTGTCCTGACGTCGACATCAGTTGGCGTCGTGCTGTCAGCCTCTCTGCGGATGCCGGACTTTAGTCCCCGGTCCGGTCACCCGTGGCCTCGGCTAGGGCAGCATCAGGCGCAGGTACTTACTCCTGCGCCGCCCGAGTCACCGGCGGCGCAGGAAGCTCACCTGCTTCCGTGAGATGACGGCCTCACAGAAGGCGGCGACCGCGTCCCAAACTTTTAGCAGAGCTTGTGTAACAGTTTAGGTACTCAGTTTCTAAATAACTGAAAAAAAGGGGTGCACGTAAAACACATGCTTGCATGAAGTTGACTATAAGTTATTACTCTTAGAAATTAACTAAAATAAAGCTCTGCTGGGCTCGAGCCTCCTCCACAATCAGAGGGTAATTGACATACACATTTTAAATCATGCTGACAAAACATCGATGTCAAAAAATCGTATAAAATAACATTGATACATCGAAATGTTACAATAGTGAACATCGATGTCAAGTTTTTTACTGAAACATTGATGTTTCAGAAACATTGATGTATCGTTTGCATCCCTAAAGACAGCGGATCTTACCATTTTAATACATTAATATCTGGTTGACCGAGCTTCGCTCGGAATATTTTTATAGAATTTATTTAGATATATTAATAAAAACTAAAAATTATATAAAAAAAATTACAAAAAGGGAATAATAATAACACCGAGATTCGAACCGACGCTGTTTGGATGCTACAAAACTCAAAATTAAAACCGGCCGGCTAAAAACACCGACAAAAGAACATTTTCTATAAATAAAACCTAGCTAGATCGATTTTTTGGACCCGAATCCTCTAGTATGCCAAGTTTCAACAAAATCGTTGGAGCCGTTTCCGAGATCTTGAATATATATACAAGAATTGCTCGTTTAAAGATATAAGATTATTCTTATGATGACGTTAAACTTTCGCTCGCGCGTGCTTATTGGTCAAATCAATTAACGTGCGCTACACAGGCATCCTGTTGTATACCTTCGATGGTTTTCACAAAATTAATCTCTCAGTAAAGGAATGGAAAATATTGTAATTTATTTTACGGATTTTACCGTGTTTGTATTTAATTTTTGATTTCTCGACTTTTCGAACACTTTACAGCGTTCGTGGTCACGGGCGCACTAAAATGCCTTACGTCTAATAAATCGTATTGGCATCAAGTCAGTATCTAATGTATATATGAGAAAATCGAAGGTGCTACTACGGTGCCTTTCGTCTAATAAATCGTATTGACATCAAGTCAGTATCTAATGTATATATGAGAAAATCGAAGGTAAACCTCGAATTTAATTAGCTCGCAAAGCATGTTTTATATATATTTCCTAATGCAATTTAAGTAAGTAAGTTTGCATCTGGAAGTTATTATATTATGTCAACAGTAAAAATGAAAACAAAAATAAACTCTATATAAAAAAGCAACCACAGATTTCAAAAAAGGAAAAAAAATACTAGGCACTATACTAAAAGTAGGAAATAAAAAATACTAATTTAAAATAAAAGGAAGCCTATTGATCTAATTGAAACGTGTTAATTCCAGAGGAAAGTCGCAATAATATTGCTCACGACGAGACAGATATTGCATTTCACTTCTATCTATTTATCTTTGCACCGAGGTCAAACCTTTCAACGTTTTTAATGTTAAATCTATATTTTTTATTTTCTTATTGTCTTTATTTAAAGCCCGACAGTTGACACTTTCTCTTTTAAAGTTTATTTATTTTAGAATTGAGAATAATTCCAATTTCAATATTTGTAGGTTTATTTATTTTTACATTCTGTGACAAAACCACAATAAGGCAAAGTGTTAATTCTATGTGAATGGGAACTGAAAAAGACTAATATGAATTTAAATTATATTTATAAAAATAGTTGATACATAATTTGGGTCGAATTTCATCTGCTATGAGAAGAAATGTAGTCTCCGTGATAGGCAAACGAGTTGGTATGGTTTTTATATCCTAAGGAAAAGATGTGACGTTGTAATAAGATTTCATTATCAAATCCATTATCAAAAGGAAAGATTCTTTAGCAAAAGTATTCACAAGTTATTGTTTTGATTCTGAGAGACTGTTTTACATAGTTTGTAGTCGGTATGTTTGTAAATTATCTCACAACACGTGGATTTATAGATTAGTGGGGTATCGTCATCATTATCATCAGCCTGCTCTCATCCCAAATGACTGAGCGCACAGATGGCGTAGTGATTAAGATACCGGCCTGTCAGTGTCAGGGATTCGAATCCCGCGCAGAACAACACTTTGTGCGATCCGCGAGTTGTTGTTCTGAGTGGATGTAATTTGTGTCCGTTAATCATATGTTCATAAAGTCCCCCGCGATATAAGGAATATTTCATTAGTGCAAAAAGTTGTCTGTAAAAATTAAGAAGTTGTACGTCGAAGTTTTACATGCCTACATGTATTCTGTTTGTACATGCCTACATAATACGTAACATTTAAGGCATAGACTCTTAGACACACATTATTGTAATCACTATAACTTTTATTGTTTTTTTTTTGTGTAATATACATTCTAGTTACGATCTCATCATCATCATCTCATCTCAGCCCATATACGTCCCACTGTTGGGCTCGGGCCTCCTCCATAATGGAAGGGTAATTGACCTACTATACCACGCTGGTCAGACGTGTTGGTATAGGGTTTTATTTCGAGTATTCCTTCTCTCGCATAGATGTTATATGCGTTTTTATATCCCTTAGTCGTCTCGTACGATCACCCACGGGTAAGATAGGGGGTGGTGAATTGTATTCTTACTCCGTCACCACACGGAAAACAGTTACGATCTATGACCGTTAAACTACAACATATTCGAACAGTTGCCCCATAACCTGATACACCCTATATATACTAGCTGACCCAACAAACGTTGTTCTGTTCAAAATAGCGCCACCTACCGGGTCCAATTGTCACAAAAAATTTCATCAACGTCTCTCCGGCCATTCAGAAGGAGTTCAGTGACATACACACGTACACAAGAAATTTATATATAAGGATAAAAAAAAGATATTATATCTTCCAACATACATACTGCAAAAGTTTAATGAACAGCCGCTTGCCTGGCGTCAACCCTCCTTGAAAATATAATTGTTGACTTTAGATAAAGTTGATCCAGATGTATGTAAAACCCTTGGTGGTCCTTTACAACACCCATGAGTAATATAAGGGTTCGTAGTATTTGTAGAATTTGAGAAAAATACTAATGACATAACCATTTTATTTCAGAATCACCTCTAGAAGAAGTAACGAATGCTTTATACGACAAAAGCGTGAATTTCCTGGTGACGCACGACATGAAAGTTACTTTACCAGAAACGATCTTCCAAGGTGCCACATTCAAAGTGTCACCTCGAGCCCTGACTAAGACAGGAGCTCTGGTGCACATTGAACTGGAACCAAAAGAAACGAACGAGACTGGAAGATTATTCTTCCATAAGATAAGTAAGTAAATCTAAATACAGTTGAAGTATATAATGAGCAGAAGTGCATAAAACTGAAATCGCATATAATAATAGAATTAGAAATACATTAAATTCATTAAAAAAGGCATTACGCACCCTACCATACAATTGCCACACATACACACGTACCAACACACACACACACGCACGCACGCACGCACGCACGCACGCACGCACGCATACACACACGCACACACCAACGCTTACGCTTACGCTTTTGTTTACGGTTTAAATCTTTGGTCGAACTGAATATCAAACAATCCTAATAATTATGATAACAATGTCTTGACATTTGTACTTATATATTACTTATTAGTGAAATACAGCTTGATCAATATACAATTATACATAAATATGATTAAAAAAAATTGTTTAGCAGAAAAATTAATTTAAATGATTTAGGCTGAATTTCGACCACTCGGCGACCACTGATATTCATAAATGTGCGACTACTGACCATGTTATCTGCTTAATGTTGAATCAGTTTTAATTGTGTTGATGCGGCAGACAATTTTCAGAAGTAGTATAGCAGTTGGAGTAACAGAGTATTTTCATGGATGTGGTGCCTATGTGTTGACGAATTAATAATATAATAATTACTCCATGCACAAAAAAGAAACCGCCTTCAATAATGTAGACAATGTAAATAAAATTTAGATTGTTGTTGATTTTTCAAAAACCGCTTGTCCGATTTCGATAAAATCCATGGGACCAATTGGAAAGCATACCCTTTCCAATAAAAAAAGATTCATGGAAATCGGTTCATAAACGAAAAAGTTATCCGCGAACAAACATAAAAAAGCATATATACGGTCGAATTGAGAAACCTCCTCCTTTTTTGAAATCGATTAAAAATACGCCGTTACCATATATACTTGCAATAACGTAAGAAAAGGCTGGTTCAAAGTAGCAAAGGATTGGTAGCGTTCCTTTTAACCCCCGACGCAAAAAGAGGGGTGTTATACGTTTGACGTCGATGTCTGTGGCATCGTAACTCTCATACGGATGGACTGATTTCGATGTGGTTTTTTTTTCATTAGAAAGCTAGTTTCCTGGCGGTGGGTCTAGGGGTTACATAATTATTGTACGTATACATAATTGTTGATAGGTCCAAAAAAATATCCTTAAACTTTAATGCTAATTAAATTAAATATCATCTACTGCCAACCACTGACGATAAGTCACCCTGCTCCGGTGGTCGGCTCAACGACGAAGGCGACGTGGGTACGGGTGGGTCATGGGCCCGTGCGCCGTCCTTTCGTCGCCCCGGACGGAATGGACCGCGTGTGCGTTCCATAGCCCACCCATAAAAAAAATAGAAAAGGGGTGGGTATGTTTGATTAATATCGGTCCAGCAGTGTAAGAGTATCAGCTCCAAAATCATGTAATGGCGTATGATTATTCGATTAAGAGGTTCACGCGTGCCAGTATAATCTTTAAATGATAATATATTAATAATTCCTGTTGAAGATATATAATATTTAATAATTCCTGTTCTTTTATTATTTTAGTTAGCGTTTAAGGTTTTTCAAAACTTTCAATTTTACTTATGAAGAAATTTATAACTTAAATTCTGCTTTTAACAACCTAGCCAAGTTTGGCGATTGTGATGTAGTAATACCACAATCGATAAACTTACTTATCTTTTGTAGGGGAGCCTATGTCGAATAGTGACCTGATGGGTAGATGTCATGGCTACCCGTTATTATACTGCTGTAATTCCACCTCCCATTCTTATCCTGCTGGTATCTCTATAAGACGATCAAGAAACATCTCTGGGCAGGCGCGCCCAAATATCAGCTAGACCCACTTGACTCCCTTCAAAGGCGTGCTATTCGAATCGTCGAGATCCCAATCTTACGGACAGTTTGGAGTCACTGGAGCGGCGGAGAGACTTTGGGTCACTCTGCGTACTCTACCGACTCTTTTATGGGGAGTGCTCCGAGGAACTGTTTGACTTGGTACCACCGTCACCGTTTTACCAACGTACCACTCGACATCGTAGCAGGGTACATCCATTTCACCTGGAAACGTTATGGTCTTCAACTGTACGTTTCTAGCGATCATTTCTGCCACGTACCTGCAGGCTCTGGAATGAACTACCTGCTGCTGTGTTTCCCGAGCGCTATGACATGTCCTTCTTTAAACGAGGTTTAAGAAGAGCTTTTTCTTCACGGTAGGCAACGACCTGTGCCCCTGGTATTGCAAAGGTCCATGTGCGGCAGCGTCACTTACCATCAGGTGTGCTGCTTGCTCGTTTGTCACCAACGGCAATAAAAAAAAATTATCATCATCATCTCGGCATATAAATCTCACTATATGGTGCGGACCTGCTCCGCAAAGGGAGGGAACTTGACTTGGTATTCCCCGCAGGCCAGACCTATTGGAATAAAGTTTCATATAAGGTTTTCCTTGCATCGATGTTATCTACATATATTACATACGCTTTTACGACACCCACGGTCAAGAGAAGGCGTGATAAATTGTATTCTTTCTCCGTCCTAACAAGAAAGTATTCCTTAATTATAAGTAAAAGGATTATTTTCAGGATCGAGACAAATATGAACGCCGATACCAACTTGTATTACATTTATTTAATACTTCACTCAAGATCACTCTCCGTTTTACATTATTCACTTTCTGATGTGCTTTCAATAGGAGCTGAGACATCAATCAATCTGTTACCAAATCTTAAATCCTCGACCATTACAACAACTATCGTTAGGCACACATCGCCGTTTTCGCCATTAATGATATTTCTCTATATGTCATTTTATAGTAGAATTTTGTAGTAGTAGTAGTAATTTAAACCGTGTGGCCACAATATAAATTAAACCTAACAGTCGGCCATCCTAGAATTACGTGTCCACACGTAATATTACTAATAATGATAAAACTAATAATAATCAGACTTACAATAATAAGGCTAACAATAATCAGACTTACAATAATATGATTAACAGTAATAAGACTACTAATAATAATAAGAGAGAGAGAGAGAGAAAGACTAGTAATAATGTAATATAATATAACATTAATAGTAATAATTATGTATTATAATATTATTAACTAACTAACCGATGCCATAAGCAAACTCAGAATTATTGTCTTTATTATCATAAATCTTACATATCAAATAATTATAAAGAACTTTTATAGGAATAATCATTATAATGTTTCTTGAAAGAATAATTATCAATTTGCTTCGGCCATCTATGATAGCAAAATTGTTCCACCAATTTCTCATTGTTTCATTTCTGTAGTACACTTACACATAAACAAAAAATCTTGAATTACATTGATTTAGATCTCTTACTACTAGCAGTATTAATCAGATACAGTCACATATTACACATGTTAAAATTTTTGCTCACTTGCTTAGTGTCCATATCAATTTACTTTTCCATTTCAAGTTATTCCATATCACTCCTCGATCTTAGCCTCATATGTGTAACTGTGTATCAGAACATCTGGCATACTCCTTCATTTGGCTTATCGGCCTCCTGTATGCAGATGCTCTGCATAAGCAAACGGATGCTCCCAAAAATGGCTTATCGGCCTCCTGCACCGTTTGACTTATGATCATTCCTAATTACACATCATTCATTCGATAAACAAATGCTCCCAAAATTGGCTTATCGGCCTCCTGCACTGTTTATCTCATCACTATTCCTCATAACACATAGTTCATTTGAATAAACAGATGCTCCCAAAATTGGCTTATCGGCCTCATGTGCACTGTTTATTCCATCATTACCTACATTTGCTCTAATCAAAATATTATAATCACTAATATATAATTCAGTTATCACAGCCATAATCAATTTTCAACTATGATCATCTATACTTACAATCTAAATATTCAAAATTGTAATCACTGATGTATAATTGGAACATCACCTTCATTACCAATTTACAAATTATAATCACTGTTATTGTCACTGTCTAATTTAGCTTCTGTATTATTAACATTTAATCTACCATTTTCTGACTCCGATCCCTCATCCGAATCACTAAGATATTTTTGAGTATAACTCAACCATGGGTACATTTTATCTATGGAAATAACTGCCTCGTATCTCCTATTTTGTTTTCGTGTTAAAGGAGTATCTTCTACAATATACCTATCATTATCTAAAACTTTGATAACTCTATAAGGTCCTTGGACTTTAGGTAAAAGTTTCTTTGATTTGCCATTATTACTACCTACTTCCCTTTCTATCCTTACTAAATCACCTATTTTATACCTTGGAGCTACTTTCCTTTTCTGATCAAATTTCTTTTTCTGTTTAATTTGTTCTTTTGCTACTTTTAAATTAACTTCATTCCTAACTTCATAAAGTGATTCAGAGCTATTGTTATTACAATCTAATAATGAAGCTAGTTTACTATCTCCCTTCGTTCGTAATTTTAATCCGAACAATATTTCTGATGGACTCTTGCCAGTGGTTTTGCTTATAGTAGAGTTTAAACCAAGTTGTATCTCTTCCAGGTGAGTGTCCCATTCGTTTTCCTGGCAATTATGATTCTTAGTAGCAAGTGAAGTTAGAATTGTACGATTATAGCGCTCTACTTGCCCATTAGCTCTTGGTGTCGCGACCGCGTTCAAAACATGGCGAATACCCAACTTTGTAGTAAATGTACTAAAACCTTTACTCGTAAAAGACGTTCCTCGATCGCTAATAATCCTAGTTGGTACGCCAAATAGGCTTATATAATTGTTTAATACTTTTAACGTTGTTCTAGTTCTAGTATTTTTAACAGCATATAAATTAATGTATTTTGTATAAGCATCTATTAAAACTAAGATATAGGTATTTTTAGATTTGCTTTTTATAAAGGGCCCTAAGTGATCTAAGTGGACAGTGTAGAAAGGTACATCTACTTTAGGAATAGGGTGAAGCATGCCTTGCTTCTTTCCTCCAGGTGTTTTATGATAAGAACACTCTAGACAAGACTGTACATATTTCTTAACAAATCGTCTCATTTTCAGAAACCAGTAATGCGTCCTCAATTTTTCAAGTGTTTTATCTAATCCAAAATGACCTAATTCATCATGATTTTTCTTAAGTAGTTGCCATCGTACACCTTTTGGAACCACCCATTTCAGCTCATTATTTACTAGTCTATAAATTCTTCCGTTTTTAATTTTGTAATTTAAGTATATTTCTACTATATGTTTAGATTTAGGATCTTCCAGAATTTGTTTTATTTTCGAAATATCATCATCAACACTCTGCATAGTCAATAACCAATCTGCCGTTTCTATACCGAGCACATCAAAGACTGGTTCCAACTCATTACTAGCTTCGATAGCATTCCTACTGAGAGCGTCTACATGACTCCTTCGACACCCCGGGCGGTATTCTATTGTACAATCGTATTCCTGTAATTGCAACCATCATCTAGCAATTCTAGGTATTATATCTCTCTTTGATAGCGTAGTACGTAGTGCATTACAATCGGTAACTATAGTAAATTTTAATCCTAGTACATATACGCGAAATCTGTTTAGTGAAGCCACAACTGCCAAAGTTTCTAGTTCAAATGAATGATATTTTTGCTCTTCAATATTTGTTTGACGACTGTAATACGCCACTGCCCGCAATCTACCAGACTCATCCTCTTGTAAAAGCATTCCAGCTATACCAGTTTTACATGCGTCAGTGTGAAGTTGAGTTTTTGCTTGCGGATTAAAAATTGTTAAGATGGGTCGCTTTATTAATTCAGTCCGTAATTTCGAAAACGATTCATCCTGCTCTAAGCCCCACTCCCATTTGACATCCTTTTTTAACAGTTTGGTCAAAGGTGCTGCTATAAGTGCGAAGTCTTTAACAAAACGTCTAAAGAAACTAACAAGTCCTATAAACTGTCGTACTTCGTGTTGAGTTGTAGGTGCTTTATAAGACTCTACGGCTTCAGTTTTTCTCTTGCCTGGTCTAACTCCTAACTCCGAGATTTCGAATCCTAAATAGTCAATGGTGGTATAAAAGAATTTACATTTCGTAGCTTTTAGTGAGAGACCACTTTCCCTTAACAATTTAAAAACAGCCTCTAACCTATTCATGCCCTGCTCAATAGTGTGCGAAGGGATAATTATATCATCCATGAACGCAAATGCCTCATTGTTCCTCATATCCTTCAACATTTTATTAATAGTTTTTTGAAAAACAGAAGGGGCGTTAGTTAGACCGAATGGCATTCGAGTAAACTGGTATTGCCCGTCGGGTGTGACGAAGGCAGTTTTATCCTGAGAGGAAGGTGCAATTTTTATCTGGAATAGCCAGATGCCAAATCTAACGTAATAAAATATTTGTAACCTCGGAGACTATCGATTTGATCCTCTACTCTTGGTAATGGATAATGTTCCTTCACAGTTTTGGAATTCAATGCCCTATAGTCAATACACAGTCTCTGGTCACCGGTTTTCTTTTGTACCAGTAATATTGGGCTTGCGTAAGATGAAGTTGACTCCGTAATAATACCGCTATCTAGCATCTCCCGTATCATACCCCTAACTTTTTCTTTCTCTACATGAGCCAGCCGATATGGTCTATAAACTACGGGAGTGTTATCTTTTAAGGTTATAGTCATTTCTGTCAAATTGGTTAGTCCTAAATTCGATAAGCTAAAGGAAAAACAGTCCTTATAACTTTCAAACAACGTGCGCAGCCTTTCCATTTCTTCAGAGTTTAGTTTATGCCCTATAGATATAAGATTCATGATATTTTTATCTCCGTCAACATCTACTTCACTAATGGTTAACGTGCTATCATTGTCAATCATTTGAGCCCTTGTTATCAAAGTATTACTAGTTAATAAAAACGGTTCCGATTCTAAATTAACTAACACTACACAACCAATTCCATTAGTTATAGTATAAGCACCCGGCATTACATAGTATTTATGATTATTTACATTTCTTATAGATCCGCGAACATACACGGTATAGGTATTAGTTTGATGCTCGACAGTAATAATCGGTACCGCGGTCATAGAATTTATCATTACATCTGTTTGAACCACTAGACTTACCTTTTCAGATTTTAAGTTACTATTTTGTTTGCGCAGTATCAAATGTTCATCAGTTTTTATTATAATGATGCCGGCTTGTTCGGTAAATGTATGGCCTAATAATATCGGGTACTTAATTAACTCATCCGTTACTATTAAAACCTCGGTTGCGGTTACAACTCCTTGGACAGTTAAATCTAATATTGATTTACCTATAGGGGTTATGAACGAATCGCCAAACCCTTTAAGCGATGGTAAATTACTATCTGTATACGGGATATTTAATGAGACGAAGTCACTTTCTCTCATTAGAGTACACTGACTGCCTAAATCAACATAACATGACATAGATCTACCGTTGAACTTGATGGGCAAAACATATTTATCATCCAAAGACCCCGCTAGTTTAATTTCTGATATGGATTTATCATTTGTATTGTTTGCAGGGTTTTTGAGTAGTAGCCTACATGAAGATACCTGGTGCCCAAGGCGCTTACATATATTACAAGTCACTAAGGGTTTTGTACACTTAAAACTCAGATGTCCTATTTCCTCACAATTGTAGCACCTAATGACTTTGGAATTGTTCCTATTATTATCATTAAACACGTCTGATCGCCTTTTATGAAAGATTTTCCTATTACATTTTATATCTTCCAGTTTAACAGTTTTTAAATATGCTAATAATTGTTCGGGCTGGGTATAGTTTGCCGCCTGTGCACCTAACCTCATACTCCTATCGTCTAAACCATTAATGATACAATCTATAGCTTTTTTGTCATATATCTCGCACCTATTTAATAAATTCATTTTATGGTAAAAATAAGTTTCTAGTGTTTCATCATGTTTAACCCTTCGATCTAACATTTCTTGTAATAATTGCGCATAATTTTGTACTGTAGGAAAGTTTTTAATTAGTTTATCCTTCCAATTAGTCCATGTATAATTAACAGAGGATAAGCCCTGGTACCATATCTTTGCTACTCCCATTAACTTTGGTAAGGTATAATGTAGTAGTTGTGTTTCATTCCAATCATACAACTTTGCACATTCTTCTACTTTGGTTATCCATACGTCAACACTTTGTTCCTTATTAGAAGGATCGAATTCAGGGACAGCATTATTGTTCATAAAAAAGTGATTATACGAGCTAGTAGTAGGCAGTGACTTAATTAAATCTAACAATTCTTGTGCAGAAATATTATTTAAAGATGTTCCTTCTAAAGTAGAAAGAGGTTTGCGAGAACGTTTATCAGTATGTCTGTTATTGCTATTACGTGTAGTAACTTTTGAGCTTGATGAATACCCATTAGAAGTAGAAGATGTATTACTTACAGTAGATAAACACCTTTTCCTTTCTTTTTGCTTACGTTTACGCCTTGAAGATGATTCATTACGAGTACCTCGATGATCTCGCGATGGTTCTCGTCGTGTATGTCGCTCTTGGAATGACTGGGAACAGCTACGAGGCCCACGGCGCCACCCAAGTGAGGGAGTTTGCGTTTCCATACGGCCGCGGCTACGTCTAATACCGTGGGGTTAATACCTGCACAGAACGTTCTCGTTCATATCTCTCGTCTGCCGACATCGTCAATACACCACTTAATTGCTTCCAATGCCAATTAAAGGTTAACTTCTCCTCTCTTAGGCGTGGGAGGATTGAATCCTTTTATTATCCCTGTTCTGAACTAAAAGGATTATTTTCAGGATCGAGACAAATATGAACGCCGATACCAACTTGTATTACATTTATTTAATACTTCACTCAAGATCGCTCTCCGTTTTACATTATTCACTTTCTGATGTGCTTTCAATAGGAGCTGAGACATCAATCAATCTGTTACCAAATCTTAAATCCTCGACCATTACAACAAATATCGTTAGGCACACATCGCCGTTTTCGCCATTAATGATATTTCTCTAATAGTCATTTTATAGTAGAATTTTGTAATAGTAGTAGTAATTTAAACAGTGTGGCCACAATATAAATTAAACCTAACATAAGTGTTATTATTTTAAAAGGAAAATAATATTTCTTTTCAGAAAAATATTTAAAAAGGAAGTTAATAACTGCAGCCATAGCTATTATTTTGGTGGTCAAACTGATAGCTTTGAAGGTGGTATTCGTACTCCCACTAATCATGGGCGTTACCACCGCTAAGAAGGTATTCCTCAAGTTCTTATTGTTCCTGTTCCCTGCGCTGAGCCATATCTTTAAGCTGTGTTCGTGGTACCACCAGAACTATCACACAACGAAGTATCATCACCATCATCATTTAATCACGCATCATCATAAGGTTTGTTTGTTATTTTTAACATGCTTTTATTAATGATTTCTGATGTTTACGCGAGTATTATACATTTTAAATAAAACTATGCATTTTATCGCGTTTGTATTTGATTTTTGATTACCCGACGTTTCAAACACTTTACAGCGTTCATGGTCACGGGCGGACTAAGATGTTTCTCGTCCAACAAGTCATCGTTACTGCAGAAAATTTATAATTATCTACCCGATACAGAAATTAGTTATTAAATATTGACCAAGTAAATTTTTTTTAAATATAATTACTATTAATTTTAATTTTAAATAATTACTAACCATAAACAATTTAATTTTTTCATATAGAATCATTATCTTCTTTCGCTAGCAATAAATTTGTATCAAAATATGGGTCAATATTTAATAACTAATTTCTGTATCGGGTAGATAATTATAAATTTTCTGCAGTAACGATGACTTGTTGGACGTGAAATATCTTAGTCCGCCCGTGACCATGAACGCTGTAAAGTGTTCGAAACGTCGGGTAATCAAAAATCAAATACAAACACGATAAAATCCGTAAAGTAGTTTTATTTAAAATGCTTTTATTAGTTTCACCTGCGGGTATGTATGTATCGATGTATGTAACGGAATCTTTGAACATTATTTTGCCCCACTTTGAACGAAGAGATTTTATTTAAACTTAGCACACTCGTCAAAGGCTCATGAAAATGCAATAATTCAATCAAAATAGACGAATATCCTGATTAGCTTCGCCAATATTTAGAAATTTCTAATAGTATCCTTTGCATAAGAGCAAGAGAGATAGAGCTAGTGTGCGAACTGCGCATGCGCGAAATTCGAAACTTCTATGATTCGGGCTGTCAGTCGGGCTTGTAAGCGTGTTTTTTAGTTTTTTAAACTATAATTTTCTATATTATAATATCTATAACGGCAAAAACACTCACGTGCTGAGATCGATTACGTCGACTCGGGTTTCGAGCATATACGATGCTCATCATCAGGGCGAGTGCGCAGCGGCGTCTGCGAGGCCCCGGCGTGCATTTCGCGATGTGTGATGGTGACGATACACGGAGTGACATACCAACAACATAGCTTAACGCTGGTTGTGAAGTTTCATCCGACGATTCCGCCGAAGACGATCAAGAGGCAAACACCTCCCCCGCACCCCTCATGGCTGTGTCGCGGCGCGCTGCTCGATATGCGTCGCGCAGTGCACGCCGGAGCCTCGCAGATGCCGCTGCGCACTCGCCCTGATGATGAGCATCGGATATGCTCGAAACCCGGGTCGACGTAATCGATCTCAGCACGTTTTTGCCATTATAGATATTATAATATGGATCAGTCTCACGATAATTTCAATACTATAATTTTCTATTATTATATTAAAAAATAGTTACCCCATATGAGGTAGGAGTGGGTTAAGAAAACAATCACTATTGCTTTTTCCCTGTGTAGGATCTGAATAATCAACTGATCACCGAGAAAATGGACAGCAGCACTTTTGTGGGTAACTTATATCACAAATTGCGATCACTAAATAGCTTGTCAAGAGTGATCTTAGACCATATTTAATAGTGGATATCTAAGGCTATTTAATTTTATTTATTTATATATATAGTCTGAGAAGTTTGGCTGACATTTGGTTTCATCACAGCTCATAATATACGTCCCACTCGAGCCTTCTTCATATTGGGAGAGAAATTGACCTACTATACCACGCTGGTCAGGCGAAATGGTATAGGGCTTTGTTTCGAGTTTGCCTACTCTTGCATTGTTGTTATATGCGCAAGATATCCCTTTTCGTCATTGCAGCCCACATACATCTCATTGTTGGGCTCGGGCCTCCTCCACAATGGGAAGGAATTTGACCTACTATACCATACTAATCAGATATGTTGGTATAGGGTTTCATTTCGAGATTTCCTTCTCTTGCACAGATGTTATGTACATAGTCGTCTTTTACGACATCCACGGGCAAGGGGCAGGGAGTGGTATTTTGTATTCTTACTCCGTCACCACACGGTAAATAATTAGTCCAACAAAACGAGAGGGCAGTGTGTCTCAATAGCTTACCGCATTACCCTACCGCCTATTAAGTGGGCCAATGTTATCGATGCCTTGACTTGTGGCATGATAATGAATTAATTAATGGTGGCATTATAATTTACATTTTTGAATAAATCAAATAGATTTTTAAATTTAGATCATGTTACTATGTCAACGCAACAAACTTTCCAATAAACTAGTCGCATTAGTAGTCCGTATGTTGACGGAGTAAGAATACAATTCACCACCCACTCTCTTGTCCGTGGGTGTAGTAAAAAATGACTAAGGGATATCATATGCAGATAGCAACTATGCAAGAGAAAAGCTCGACATAAAACCTTATGCCAACATGGTTATTTTTTTTGGGTAGGCTATGGTAACCGCGCACGCGGTCCATTCCGTCCAGGGCGACGAAAGGACAGCGCGCGGGCCCATAACCCACCCGTACCCACATCACCTTCGTCGTTGGGCCGACCACCGGAGCAGAGTGATCTGTCGTTAGTGGTCGGCCCGACGGAATACCCTTTCGGGTACCCTCACCTCTCGACGTCCCTGTCCCGGGACGTCGGTCGCCGTCGCGCGGTTAACCTCTCTGCGGGTGACGGAATAAATTCCCCGGTCCGGTTGACCGCGGCCTCGGCTAGGGCGACATCAGGCGCAGATAGTGCCAACGTAGTATGTGAGATCAATTTGCCTCCCATTACAGCGAAGGCCCGAGCCCTGTTGGACTCTCTCTCAATGTTAGTGAGACTTATGTAGGCTGAGATAATGAGGATGATCATTATTCAGTTTTATTTAGTCTATTCGAAACAAATATTTATTTATGATGAAATTACAACACCATAAAATTCGAAACACTTTTGGTACGGCTTCTGATTTTTTCCGCGAGAATTACGCAGTTGAGTTAAAATAAGTTAAAATAATGACATAACTGACTATGATTGTATTTTATTTGCAGATGACATTTCTATTACTTTGACACATAAAAAATTTACTAATTTTGATGACGAAATAAATAGGACATTCAATTCCATAATGAAATGGTTACACTATAATAATCTTAATGTAAATTTAAATAAAACTAGTTTTATGCAATTTCAAGGACATAGGTTTAACCAAACTTATAGAAGTATAATTTATAATAACATTACAATAAATGAAATGGATAATATTAAATTCTTAGGAATAACCCTTGACAAATATATTACTTGGAAGCCACAGATAGATGTCATATGTAATAAATTTAACAAATTTGATATCTGATGTTTACGCGAGCACTACACATTGTAAATAAAACTACTTTTACGGATTATATCGCGTTTGTATTTGATAGTCAGGACCGCTCCCGCCATAACATTAGGTTTGATAAACCTCAAGTCCTCGCAAAGGAACACCGATACCTGCCTAGAATGGTACGCGAGGCTATTGAAATCAAAAAACACAAAAATTTCAATAGAGAGGATGGCTGGGTATTACCATCAAGCTGGGATCCTGTTATAAACATAATTAAAAATAAATCCAAAGAGACCACCACAAGACTGCATGATACTGTGAGCACTTATTGTATAGATTTGACCCACAATAATAATAGTTAAAGATAATTTTATAAATCAAAAATCTTTTAGTAAGCCGCATCTAAAATTAAAAATCAATATTAATTTAGCATCATGTCCCCTAAGTTTTCTTGCCGGATCTTTCTCAGTGTGGCCGCGTTCCGATCCGGTGGTAGTATATTAGTTTTGTTAGTTTTAAATCAACAAATTGTAATAATAATTGCTACAAATTTAATAATTAATAATTACTAACCATAAACAATATAATTTTTTTCATATAGATTCATTTTCTTCTTACACTGGCAATAAATTTGTACTAAAATGTGGGTAACAATTTAATAAATTTATAACTATTTTCTGTATCGGGTAGATAATTGTAAATGTCTGTAATAACGATTACTTGTTGGACGTGAGACACCTTAGTCCGCCCGTGACCATGAATGCTGCAAAGCGTTCGAAACGTCGGGCAATCATAAATCAAATACAAACGCGATATAATCCGTAAAAGTAGTTTTATTAACAAATTTGTCTATGTACTAACCAGATTGAGACAAACATCTTCACTTGAGACAACATTAATGGCTTATCATGGTTATATTAGTGCTATTCTGAGGTATGGCTTGATACTACGGGGTAATTCGACTGACGCTTATAGGGTATTTCTGACTCAGAAGCGCTGCATCCGAGCCATGGCTGGGATTTCACCTTATGAATCATGTAAATCATATTTTAAAAAATTTGGTGTGCTAACCTTAACCTGCATGTATATCTACGAAATAAACACATTCGTAAAATGTAATAGGGACTTATTCTATACTGCAAAGGATAAATTTCCGCGCAATACCAGAAATCCGCACAGATTAGTTCTAGAATCTCGACCACGTACTACCAAGTTAATGAAAAATTGCTATTCAATGTGTATATTAATTTATAACAAATTACCAGAATATATTAAGACACTTCCTCTTCCACAATTTAAAAAACATTTAAAATCATGGTTACTAGACAAGAATTATTACGAATTACAAGAAATGTGTGTATATAATTAAGGTCATTATTATTATTGTAATTCTTATTATGATTGACATAACCATTTAAAATGGTGCAATTACTTTCACATGCCTCTACAGACAAGATAGATGAGCCAAACTAACACACTAAACACCTAATGTACTCTATTTTGTGTGAAATAAATTATTTCATTTCATTTCAATAATTTTTACGCGTTTCATCGTAATCACATTTAATTTTTAGTTGCCCGACGTTCGTTCATAAGAATGGTTTTTATTTTCTCATCCGTTAAAACTGCAATAACGATGACTTGTTGGACGTGAGGTACATTAGTCCGCCCGTAACCATAAACGCTGACATGTAAATTGGTTTTACGAATTAAATGAATATGAGTGTTCGAAACTTCGGGCAGTCAAAAATCAAATACAAACGCAATAAAATCCGTAAAAAGATTTTCGTATAAAACTAGTTTTATTTATAATCCATTATAATATTTCAAGTTGTCCTTCTCTCTTATTAATATTATCTGCATAATATATCCCTGAGTCGTTTTTTTACGACACTCACGGGTAAAAAAGTGATGGTGATTAATTATGTTAAAACTATATATTTATTTTTAGGGTCCTCATCATCAACCTTATGGCCATGGAGCAGCTTCGCATGGATCTTCTGTAGTAGTTCGACCACATAGCCAGGGTCCACCACCAAGCTCTGACTACTACGGTCAAGATAACTTCGCACTCTCTGGCGCAGGTCTTGGCACCGAGTGAGTAAAACCCTTAGAAGGCACATTAGCTTAAGTACTAAATTTCCCTCCTTGCGAATGATCGTAAGAGACTAATCGCAATAACCCCCAAATTCTAAGTAACATCTAAGGCAATATAAATGACACATAATATGAATTTTAATTCATCACTTCAGCTCCTATATGTCCCACTGCTGGGCTCAAGCCTCCTTCACGATAGGAGGGCAAATAACCTGCTATACCATGCTGGTGAAACATGTTGGTACAGGTTTTTATTTCGAGTTTTCCTTATCTTGCGTTGATGTTATTTGCATATTTAGTCCCTTAACCGTTTTTTACAATAGCCACGGGCAAGAGAGAGGGTAGTGAATTGTATTCTTACTCCGTCACCACATGGAAACTGTTAATTAAATATTTTGAAATCATCATCTAGCTAATATTATGAATGCGAAAATAAGTTTTTTTGTTACACTTTCACGCTTAAAACACTGAACTAATTTAAAAAATTCTTTCACCCATGGAAAGCTATAATATCAGGGAGAAACATGTGCTATATTTTATCCCGGTATTGCCAGTAATAATTATAACAAACAAGCAACCCGCTCTCACATCGCTTAGGTTTCAGTCGCCTTACCCACGTGGTTCATGTGGGAATAACGGGATAAAATATAGCCTATATTACTCCCTGATATTATAGCTTTCCATTAGTCAAAGACTTTTCGAAATCAGTTCAGTGGTTTAAGCGTAAAAGCGTAACAAATAAACAAACAAACTTACTTTCGCATTTATAATATTAGTAAGAATGATGATAAGTGTCATTCCGTGTAGTTCTGTTATGTAAACTAAGTTATACAAAAACATATCCCCTTTTTTTTGGGGGTGGGCTACGGTCAGCGCCCCCGACCCCCGGCTCTGTCCGGTGCGACAGAGGGGCGGCGCGCAGCCCCTTAACCCACCCGTGGCACATCGCCTTCGTCGTTGGGCCGACCACCGGAGCAGGGTGACTTGTCGTCAGTGGTCGGCCCGACAGAATACCCTCTCCTCAACCGACGTCCCCCCTCGGGGAGGACGTTGGTCGTCGTCGGGCGGTCGGTTTCTCGGCGGGTGATAGACTAACTCCCCGGTCCAGTCACACACGGCCTCGGCTAGGGAAAGACATATCCCCTGCGAGGGAGAAATGAACTATTTATTTTCTTTCTTTTTTTCTTAGCATGAGAAATTCTCATTTGGCTGTTGACTGAAAATATATAAATTTTATTTTCAGTTATATTATTGGTGATATTCATCGTAACGCGATAGCAAACTTCAAGCCAACTCTGAACGATGCTCATGATATCAATGCTTGGGGATTGGGTCTACCACCAGGTAAGAAATGCCATTGCCAATATATTAGGCCTAAACTGCAACACATAAAGATACTGAGGTCCCAGAATTTCTTGCTGTTTATTAAGAATTCTTCGGAATCAGAAGAAGAATTCTAAAAAGGAAGAGTTCTAAGAATTCTTCGGATTTTACAAACATATAATTCATCTCAGCCTATATACGTCCCACTATTGGGCTCGGGCCTCCTCCATAATGGGTGTGAATTTGACCTACTATACCATGCTGGTCAGACATGTTGGTATAGGGTTTTGTTTCGAGTCTTCCTTCTCTTGCACAGATGTTATGTGCATATTATACCCCTTAGCCGTCTCTTAGGACATCCATGGGCTAGATTATGGCTGGCTATTTTTAGGGCCAGAAGGACATCCAGACGAAACCATCCTAGCGAATACGCTATGCTATTCGATTATTATATGCCTTAGTCATGCTTTACGACATCCATGGGCAAGATAGGGAGTAGTGAATTGTATTCTTATTCCGCCACCACGCGGATTTTAATTATGGCAATTGTAATTATATTTTCAGGGCCAGAAGGACATCCAGATGAATATCATCCTGGAGAATACGTTCCAAACAATGTAGTGCCAGGAGCTGCAATGGGCCCGAACAGTATAGCCCATAGGATACCATCTAATTCTGGCAGGTAAGCATAGGCATGATGTTGGAATAGCTTTTTATCTCTTTCAATATTTTGCTTCTATTGAAATTATTCTCTATTGAATCAAATCATTTATTCTGCATAAGCCCCTTAAGGACACTTACATATTGTCAAATTTACACATCGTTTGAATACAATACAATAATCTACCATCGGATCGGCATGTGGCCACAAGCTGAGAAGATCCGGCAAGAAACTCAGCGGGCTGTCATTTTTTTTTTCAATATTTTAAATGTATATAATTGTATACATCGTACAACATATGGTATTAGCTCCAGTGTGATGCCCTTCGAAATTGTATACATGTAAACATTTTCAAATATTAGTACAAAAAAAATAAAGAAAAGTAAATATGGCTGGACCAAATCCCACAAGCGACACCCGATCACGAGTTATCTACTAGAGCAGCCATCACTCCCCTCAACCATGATCTAGTTGACATTGAAGTTAATCTTCTTAAGAGACAGAAACTCGAAATAAAACCAACCTGTCTGACCAGCATGGTATAGTAAGGTTAATTTCCCTCCTATTGGGAAGGAGGCTCGAGCAGAGCAATGAGATGTATATTGGCTGAGATGAATTCTTCTTTTGGCGTTTTGGGAAAAAATTATGGCGCACACCGTTATAAATGTCAACTAGATAATGCGTTATAATAAAACTCTCAATATATTAAATACATTTGCTTCTATTATCAGTATTGTTTTTTCTACAAACGTAGGATAACGCGAAGGATACATTTTTTAGAGAGATTTTTTATCTTGTTACGCCAAAGAAGTGTAACTTATACAAGCACATTTTTTTTAAAGGCATTATTAGTTTAATACCATCAATGAAATGAAAATGTCAAAAACAAAATAACTACCCTCAAACTTTTTAGTGCTTATTTTTTTTTTTTTTTTATATTACGTGAAATAAAAGAAAAAATATTGGACACGTTTTATATAATTTGTTTTGTCTTAGGTGTTGTTTAAAATTTAGAGATAGGTGATGAATAGGAACATAATTATGTCTTCTAATTCGCTTCAACAATATACACAAACGGCACTTGGAAATTTCTCCCCCATTGATAATGCTATCTCAGCTCAGCTATATTCTACTACTGGGCTCATGTTTATTCCATCATCATCATCATCATTCATCATTTCAGCTCATTTACGTCCCACTGTTGGGCTAGAGCCTTCTCCACAATGGGAGGGACATTGACCTACTATACCACGCTGGTCAGACGTGTTGGTATAAGGTTTCATTTCGAGTTTTCCTTCTCTTGCACAGATTTATGTGCATATTATATCCCATAGTCGTCTTATACGACATCCACGAGCAAGATAGGGAGTGGTGAATTGTATTCTTACTCCGTCACCACACGGAAAGTTTATTCCATATTGCGAAGGAAATTTGACTACAATACCGCGCTGATTAGAAGTATCAGAATAGGGTTCTATTTTCCTAGTCTTATATCGATGTTATGAGCATATTAAATATTTTAGTCGGTTTGCAATACCCACGAGCAAAAGAGTGAGTATGGTGAATGGTATTCTTACTATTTTTATGGCGTTTACAAACGTAATGTTTGCATTTGATTATCAATTATCTGATGTTTTTTTCATTGTTCATCAGTCCTACCGTGAACAAAAAAAAATGCTGAAAAATATTCCATTTATCAAAAGAGTACAACTTTTCAAATACAAACACGATAAAATCGCTAAAGTTTTATTTCACATGAGATTAAGATGTTGACATTTTGAGATGAAAAATAAAGATGTTCATAAAAGGTTATGCGTGTTCATGCATATTAAGATAAATGATTTTAATGCTCAGTTACGGCTTAAAACGATGATAACAATATTTATTACAATAATACTATAGTTAAACGTAATTGTGGGAACCAAATAAATAATGAAATTGTTTCTCAAGTAGATTATATATGTCCATAACAACATTGAAATGTGTTGTGTGAAATCGGCGTCAACTCTAAAATATATAGGAGGTAAATTCACCTAGAATACCATGCTGGTCAGATATGTTAGTATAGAATGTTTACACGAGTATTACATATTGCTAATAAAACTATTTTACGGATTTTATCGCGTTTGTATTTGATTGTGCAATTGGTCACGTCATTAAATCAAATCAAAATAAATTAAATCAAATCAAAATAATTTATTTGTCAGATTATTGTCATATTAGTTAGTGTTATCTATTTAGCTGCTAGCTTTTCTGTTAGCTGTTATGTATTTATATATATATATATAGAATGTAATTCATGCTTTTCTATGTCTATGCTTGTAACAATAAATAATTTTTCATTTCATTTCATCTTAAATAAAGTATCAAATATTGCTATTACCGTTGCCGGCGTACAAATATTACAGGTTGCTTAGTAGATAAATCGAAATAGAAAACAGTCAGGCAAACAGAAATAATAAAAATTTGAAATACAATGTCATGGGTTGCGATAAAATAGAAATCAATTGATATGTCAACGTAATAATATTTAAAAACATTTTTAAATAACATTATTAAAGTTTATCCTCCATAAATTCGTTAATTGAGTAATAACACTTATTCATTCTTTCTTAGACCATGAACGCTGTAAACTTAAACTTTTACTAGTGGTAGGACCACACTGTCGACAGTTATCTGTCTACAGCCACGGGCCGGTCCGTCCGGGGTAGTACCACACTGAGCAGAAAATTGACGTCTGAGTAGTAACAATTTGTTACTGCGCTTCGTTCGGTGAGCGAGAGAGCCGGAAGGCCAACTTTCTGATGGTGTTCGCGTGTGGAGTGTTTTGGTGGTGCCTTTGGTATCACCGAGTCTCAATGCACGCATTCACACTCCCTTCACTTTCTTCGCGGTAGGCAGCGGCCTTGTAAAGGTCCATGAGCGGCAGCAACACTTTTTTTTTTTTTTATCTTTATTTTGAATAAGGTCTTTTGAACACAGTTCATGTCAGACCTATCGTAAACCTAATCATACATTGTAAGCTTAAATATTCACTAATCTATATATTAATTTTGCTTCGCGAGACATTGGCCGAGTTAGAAATTCTAAAAATACTCCCATATCTAACTTATTAATGTTTAATTTTTGTACAATTTTCTTTCTCTCAGATTCGTTCCGCACACACTCCACTAAGAGATGATGCACATCTTCTATTTTGCCACAGGCCTCGCAGTTAGGCGAATTTACTTTTCTCATTAGAAATGCAAAAGCTCTCAGCGGCATGTATCCGGAACGAACCCTGTGAGCAGTGACCAGCATTTTACGACTGACCTTTTCCCGTCAAACCGATGTGAGAAGGGACCCATTGCAGCACTATGTTGAAGTTGCTTAAAAGAAGCGAGTGAATTTTGCTCAGCACAGTGTAGGCAATCGGTGCACCTCTGTGTCCAGAGGCGCATCGTGCCAGATGCTGGAGAGCGCTTTTGCTATCAGTGAAAATCACTACGTTTGTACGTTGTAGCGTAGTAACGTAACTTAAGGCTTCTGAGATTGCAAGTAATTCTGCTGTCATGATAGACACCGAAGACACGATTTTAAAACACTCACTTCTTTCAGCAACTGGATCATAGTAGGCCGCACCCGTCTCAGTACCCTTTGAGCCATCGGTGTACAATTTGTACCATTGGTTATTATATCGTTCATTAATTTCTAATGAGACATATGACACTAAGGACTTATCTTTATGATATTTTTTAGCTTTTACGACACTTTTCAAATTAATTTTAATTACATTATGTATTGCTATGTAACTACACCAAATGTTTAGTTTATACATATCTAAGGGACATGAGGAGTAAATTTTATCTTTTTGAGTATAGCTAAACGTAGTCATTAAAATGGGTTTCTTCTTATGTGACCAATATCTATCGCTTGAAAGTGAACTAAGTTCGTTTAATAAGTTACTTATACTATTATTAGCCCAAGATTTGACTTTTAAACAATACTTAAATGCTAAATACATCCGCCTCACATGCAATGGTGGTAAACACAGTTCACTTTCCATTACGTGTATGGGGGTTGTTTTAATGAAGCCACCTATTGTTCTCATAGATTGATTTTGGATCTTATCTATCTTATAAACTCGTGATTTTATGCTATTATCGTATAGGAAACATCCATAATCAATACGACTTCTTATAAGAGCTATGTATATACGCCTTAGGTGTGTGGGGTGAATTCCCCAACCAGGTCCAGCTAACACTTTGATTATGTTTATTATTTTATGACACTTTGCACTGAGTTCGTCAATATGTCGGCCCCAACGTAGTGAAGAGTCTAACCACATGCCTAGGTATTTAACGTTGTCGACTCGTATTAATGGCTCTTCATTTATGTACAACTGAATTTGTTCTCTTCTACGACCCCGGCTGAACACACAAAACTGAGATTTCGTTGATGATAACACTAGACCTATATTGAGCAATGACGTGACAATATTATTTATGGAATGTTGCATGTGAATACTACTATCAACTAGCTTTTTACAACTGCTCAGTATCGCAAAGTCATCGGCATATTGCAATATTTGTAGTTCGTTATTACTATTATTTTTAATAATCTCGTGTGTTACGATGTTAAAGAGTAAGGGTGAAATCGGGTCTCCCTGTGCGAGTCCACGATTAGTCCATCTAACGATATCACTCTCTTCATTGAATTCATCTTTAATAACTAAATGTCTTTCTTTTAAGAACTCCCACAAATAATTGCATATTACTCGGCCTACACACAGTTTGTCTAGTGTTTGGACGACACTTTCAATTAAAACGTTATTATAAGCATTCTCAATGTCAAGAAAGCACGTCACGGTTGGGGTATTATTTGTAAGGCCTATCTGTATGCTAGTAACTAATTGAGTAAGGGAATCCAAACATGATCGCCCTCGGCGGAACCCAGTTGTGCTAGAAGGCAAGATCTTAT
The DNA here is from genome assembly GCA_032191425.1 of Lymantria dispar. Classification (NCBI taxonomy): domain Eukaryota; kingdom Metazoa; phylum Arthropoda; class Insecta; order Lepidoptera; family Erebidae; genus Lymantria; species Lymantria dispar. The sequence goes on from CM063464.1 coordinate 22,360,399, forward strand.
TATGTTCGATGAACCATTCTAACCTTTTATTCAACATTAAATGCAGGGTTTTGCATAAACATGATATTAATGATATTGGTCTTAATTTTATGTTTGGATTGGAATTACTGTCTCGTTTTGGTATGCCAATAATTTTTATACTACGCCATTCAGTAGGAACATAACTAGAGCTAAATATTTTGTTATATATACGGAGTAAGTAAGTTTTAGCTATACTAGGAAGATTAAATATCATAGAGTACGTAACCGCGTCATCACCGGGAGCTGTGTTCTTTTTCTTTAAGCATGATTCTAACTCTTGATAAGTAAATTCTGATTCCAATAATAAATTATGTGAGATAAGCATGGGTTTAGAGCACTGGACTGAATCAGGGGCTAAACTACGTAGCAGTTGCTTTTTTATATCAGGTGACACGTAATGTGTGTCCCTTCTGTAACCTTTCATCCACCTCATTTTATTCCACATTAATGAAGAAGACATCTTTCCATCGATAGATGAACAGAATGATTGCCAACTAATTGCTTTAGCTCGTCGTATTTCCAGTTTAGTCTTTTAGAGTCTTATCTTGTAATGCTTCCAGGTTGCCAGGGGTGGGGTTACGCCTAAAGTTACGCAATGCTAGTCTTCTCTCTGCCATCATTTTAGATAGATCCGGATTCCAATAAGGTTTCGGTTTGAAGTTTTTTTGAGGATCATTGCAAATTTTAATAGTTGGAATATTTTTGTCTGCTGATTTATTAATAATGGAAATAAAAGTACTGTACATAAGTTGTGTGTCGTCATTACGGTTGGTTACGTTTGTTAATGATTGTTCAATATCTTTAGAGTATGCTATCCAGTTAGCCTGTTTATAATTCCGTTTTCGACTGCAATGTGATAAACCTTGATAGTTAATTTTGATTTTAATCATTAGGTGGTCACTGCCTAAATTCTCATTTAACACTGTCCATTCACAAAGTATTGCAATATCCGACGAGGTGAAAGTAATATCAGGAGATGTTTGCTGTAAAGTATTATTCACGACTCTTAATCTGGTTGCGCTACCATTATTAATAGGTACATAGCCGTAATCTAAGGCAGAGTTCAAGATTTCATTGCCCCTAGTATCGCTCTTATACGACCAGTTGGAATGATGGCCATTAAAATCTCCAGCTATTAGAGTTTTACGTGTACAAAGTGAAAACAGTTCATCCCAATCAAATTGGCGTGTTTGTATAGAGGAGGGACAATAGACAGAAATTATGTTTTCTAGATATTTGCAATTTTTAATCTTTATGTGTAACATTTCTATTCCTGCATTGTTAATCTTAGTTAATTTCATTTCTGATTTTATTGATTTATGAATTATTACTGCTACACCACCGTACCTGTCGTGTCTGTCTCTTCTATAGATATTATATTGTGATATATTTAAAGGACTTCCTTTTTCTAACCATGATTCAGAAATGATTGCTATGTGTATTTGATCTTTAAACTTCGCTTCGAATTCTGAAAGTTTTGGTCTAATACTTAGTGAGTTCCATTGCAATATATTAATACAATAATTCTTTAACCAGTTATTATCCATTAGTACTAAAGAACAAATTATTTACTAATTCTCCATTTTTAAGGATTTCAACTACATATGTATATAATTCTTCAAATACAGTTTTACAAAAACTTTTTATCTTATCTTTTAAACTTGCATTAGACATTACAATTTGTTGAAATTTTTGTATTAATCTTTTAAATATTAATTTAGGTGCGTTCGTATTTTTCCTATCTTGATTATCCTCTGGAATATTTTTAGATTGACTGCTGTTGTTAAATTCATTGTCTAATAAATATAATTCACTGTTAAGTGATTTCTTTTTCTTATTTGTCTTATTTTTTGGTGCAGGTTCATATTCTCTACAGATTTCTTTATTTGATATCATTTCACATTCTTCATCATTATCTTCATAATCCACATATTTAGTAGATGAATTACTCTTTAATACCTCGCTATAACTTTTCGACCGAGAATAATGAGTGTATTCTCTAATGTCTGATGTTCGTTCCTCATTTAAATTTATTTCATTTAGGGCATTTTTAGATTTTGAAAATAACAGCAAAGCTTTCCTGTAAGAGCATGTTTCTTTGCACATAATGTCACGAATTAACTTTTCTTTTTGGAAAATATGACATTTTTTATCAAATGACATATGACAACCGCCGCAGTTAAGGCATTTAAATATTTTAGTCTCACAATTAGGGTGATTGATTGGTGAAGCTAACTCGGCACTATACCGAAGAAATCCCGGACATCAGCTTGTACGAGATCAGAATGGCTCTCAAACAACTACGTAACGGTAAGGCACCGGGAGATGACGGAATTACGGCAGAGCTTTTGAAGGCGGGCGGCAAGCCGGTATTAATAGCCCTTCAGAAGCTATTTAATTCCGTTATCCTCGGGGGCGACGTTCCAGAGTCGTGGACCAGGAGTGTGGTGGTGCTGTTCTTCAAGAAGGGTGACAAAGCTCTTTTAAAGAACTACAGACCCATCTCACTCCTGAGCCATGTTTATAAGTTGTTTTCGAGGGTCATTACCAATCGACTCACGCGCAAGCTCGATGACTTCCAGCCGCCCGAACAAGCCGGCTTCCGAAAAGGCTATAGCACCATAGACCATATCCTCACGCTTCGGCAGATTATACAAAAGACCGAGGAGTATAATCGGCCCCTGTGCTTAGCGTTTGTGGACTATGAGAAAGCCTTTGATTCAGTCGAAACTTGGGCGGTGCTGCAGTCCCTTCAGCGGTGCCAAATCGACCATCGCTATATCGAAGTGCTGAAGTGTTTGTATAGGAACGCCACAATGTCAGTCCGTATCCGGGATAAGAGTACGAAACCGATCCAGTTGCAGAAAGGCGTGAGACAGGGAGATGTCATCTCTCCGAAACTGTTCACCACTGCACTGGAAGATGTCTTCAAGCTCTTAGACTGGACTGGACTCGGCATCAACATTAACGGCGAATACATCACTCACCTTCGATTCGCAGACGATATCGTCGTTATGGCAGAATCCATGGAGGACCTTGGCACTATGCTCAATGATCTCAGCAGGGTATCCCAACTAGTGGGTCTACGAATGAACATGGACAAGACGAAAGTCATGTCAAATACCCATGTCATTCCTGTACCGGTCCTAGTTGGCAATGCGATTCTCGAAGTTGTCAATCACTATGTTTACCTAGGACAAACAGTCCAGTTAGGTAGATCCAATTTCGAGAAAGAGATCAGCCGACGAATCCAACTCGGTTGGGCAGCGTTCGGGAAACTTAAGAGGATCTTCTCGTCCAACATACCTCAGTGTCTGAAAACACAGGTCTACGACCAGTGTGTGTTACCAGTGATGACTTACGGCACGGAAACGTGGTCCCTAAATGTAGGCCTCATATCAAGGCTCAAAGTCGCTCAGCGTGCTATGGAACGGGCTATGCTCGGGATTTCTCTGCGAGATAGAATCCGGAATACAGAAATCCGCAGAAGAACGGGTGTAACCGACATAGCACGAAGAATTAGCACGCTGAAGTGGCAATGGGCAGGCCACATCGCTCGACGAACCGACAACCGCTGGGGAAGAAAGGTTCTCGAGTGGCGACCACGCATCGGACGACGCAGTGTAGGACGCCCCCCCACTAGGTGGACCGACGACCTAGTGAAAGTTGCTGGGCGTCGTTGGATGCAGGCGGCACAGGACCGCACATTGTGGCGCAATATGAGGGAGGCCTACGTCCAGCAGTGGACGGCAATAGGCTGAAATGATGATGAATGATGATTAGGGTGATTTGCGCCGCATTTGGGGCAAAGGATTTTCTTTCCAGGGCAAAATTTCCTAATATGTCCGTATTTCCAACAGCCAGAACACTGTGATACCGGAAAAGTGTATGGTTCGACCTTGAACCTGCAACCATATACGGATACATAATATGGTGGTAAGGTCGCACCTTTAAAACAAATCCTTATAGTCTCGCTTTCGACCCATTGGCCTTCTTCATTTAACCGTCTAAGGCGTATAATTGACATAATCTCAGTATCACATTTCAATACAGTTTTTAACTCTTCTATGTCGGTTTCTAAATCTATTTGTTTTACGATTCCATACGAGGTATTCATCTCAAATGTCATCTGGCACCTTAATCCCATGTCTGCTAGTTCTTTACAATTTAGCAAGACATCGGCTTTTTCTTGCGAGTCAAATAAAAGCAATATTTTATAATTACCTTTGTATTTAATTCTGAGTACATCTTCTATGTTATAATTTTTCAACATTTTAGCTAGGGCAATCTGTTTCGGTAAAGGCTCTTTAGCCGTAATGCAAACTTCATATTTCTTTGTCGTCTCTATTGTGTCGTTATGATCGATCTTCTCAGAATGCGTGCTTCGGCTTTTAGATAACGAATGGTTCAACCGTTTTGGTCTCCTCCTTACAGTTGTAAAACCTTCATCATCTACATCTTCATCCTGTTCGTTACTTTCGCTTCTAACTCTCTTACTTCGGTATAAATTAGTTTCTAAACTATTTCTAGTCATATTCACCATATTTTGTCTTTCTTCCAATATGGCAGCGACTGTTTCATCTTCACTACAATCACTCATTAATCTCGACAAACTGGGTGTTAAACTTGTATTACTTTTATCACTCATTGTCATAATAAGTAAATGTGGGTAGATATAAAAAAACAAATAACATTGCCGTGACAGACCGATTAGACTGACGCGTGCGTTTAACACACCGATCCACGCGCAACTGGCAGCAACACTTACCATCAGGTGTACTGTTTGCTCGTTTGCCACTGCTTACAATAAAAAAAATAAAAAAACCTGTTCGAAACGGACAATCAAATATTTGGACAGCGTTTTTTTTTTTTATTAACAGAGTATGATCTGGACACCCTGCCTGTACAATTTAACGTGACAAGCCACTTATGACCCCACAACCTACCATATTGCGTCTTCTCTCTATATTGTGTTAATGGATTAGTTTTGATATTGCCTTTTTATTTTGAATTCAATTTAATATCATCATCATCATTATCATCTTAGCCTATATATGTCCCACTGTTAGGCTCAAGCCTCCTCCAAAATAGGAAGGGAGTTGACCTACTATTTCACGCTGGCCAGAACTGTTGGAATAGGGATTTGTTACGAATTTGCCTTCTCTTGCACAGATCTTATATACTTATTGTATCCCTTAGCCGTCTTTTACGATGTCCACGGGCAAGATAGGGAGTGGTGAATTATATTCTCACTCCTTCACCACACAGTAATAATATTTTTATATATATATATATATTTCTTGTGTACGTGTATATGTCACTGAATTCCTCCTAAACGGCTGGGCCGATATTGAGGAATTTTTTGCGTGTTCAAGGGGATTCGAGAATGGTTTAGATTTACCATTGGACCCGGTAGGTGGCGCTGTTGTCAATTTCAAGGAATTCAGGTTATTTATTAGAAACAGAACAATGTCTGTTGGGTCAGCTAGTTTAATATAATATTTAACAATTTTATGAAATGGCAGTCTGAATATTTTTTCTTGCATCTTGGAAATAAATTTAGATTCTATGCATATATCAACCTTTTTACATTTATTGTTGGATTAAGGCTAGGAAAAGAAGAACAATGGCTAAATTTCTACACTTGGTAGGTTGGTGGAAGATCATAGCTGGGGGAATAATTTCACTAGGGGAGTGCTGCTGGATCTCCTGAACGTCACGTTGTAATAATTAGTTATGAGGGCACCAGGATAACACGCAACAGTGTAAAAAACTTACAACAAAATCTGCAATTGCCAATCTTAGCAAGAGTAACGATAATCGTATCTGGACTTATGTCTTAATAGCAGATATTCAATAGATACATTTTTCCAAATCATATTGAAACTTTTGTCTTTAAATTTGTTGAGGTTTTCAAGACAATACAAAAGCATCGCCAGAGACTGCATAAAATTTGAACTTGTTATATCTAAAAACTATTATAGATACTAGCTTACAGCAGTAACAATTATAGGAATACTAGCAACCCGCCCTCGCTTCGCTTCGGTTTGAGTAGTTTTACCCGCGCAGTTTCCGTTCCCGTAGGAATACCGGGATAAAATGTAGCCTATGTTACTCCCTGATATTACAGCTTTACATTGGTGAAAAAATTTTTGAAATCAGTTCAGTGATTTAAGCGTGAAAGCGTAACAAACAAACAAACAACCTTACTTTCGCATTTATAATATTAGTAAGGATGTAGTGGACATAATTCCAAAAAATAAGGCTGACGGATGAAAAAGTCTTAATATTTCTGCCAATTCAATGATAATCATTAAAGTAATAAATTTTCAGACCTGTTGGACCTCCAGTTAATCCATACTACAAAGGTAAAAAGGGAAATCCAAAAGATGCATATCAAGCTGAAAAGGAGGCGCTGGTAAGTTTCCCGTATTTCAATCTTATTTTTCAGTTTTTTGATCATGCATTGTTGGCATATCATCCACATAGATTAAGTACAAGAGACATCTATGCAAAATAAGGAAAACTCGAAATAAAAGCATATTCTACCCGTCAGTCCAACTTGATATAGTAGGTCATTTAACCTCTAATTGTGGAGGCTCAAGCTCTGCAATGGAATGTATATAAGCTAAAATGCTTTATTCCCCAATGCCGCCATATTGTCTAATATCACTGTTGGGAACGTTACAAACATGAAATTCATCATCATCTTCATCTCGGCTCATTTAAGTCCCAGTGTTAGGCTCGGGTCGCCTCCACAATAGTAGAGGGCTCTACTAAAACGCGCTAATCAGACGTGTTGGCCTAAGATTTTATGTCGAGTTTTCCTTCTCTTATGCCGTATAAGATAAAATTAAAATAATTATCTTAGATTTGATATTCTCCTTTTTTCTTCATGCAATGTCACTTTTATTTTGGGCCTTGATCAACATACATACACGCCGTCCATTCCGTCCGGGGCAACACAAGGGCGGCGCGCGGTCCTATAACCCACCGCATGCCCAACCCTTTCCCGTTGAGCTGAACCAGTCGGTGCCAATGGCCGAGTTCTTTCTCTTCCATGGCCAGCCCAGATGTAATCTCACAAATGTTGACTTCAACTTTATAGACAACAGAGTAGTCTAAGTATGAACTGGCTGTGCCAAATGTCAGAAATTCGGTGCTCGCGTAAGACAATACTTGCAGCGAACCACAAATGATTTTGGGTGTAATTTGGGTTTCTTAGTCGTATTTATTATGAAGTCCGTTGTCATACGAGTGCTTATGACTTTGCGGTGTCATCCTAGAAAAAGAAGACTGCTGGCAGACTATAGTGTGATAGCGCGTTAAGAATACAATGTGTCACCATCCCCTTATTTTCTTGTGGTATTAGTAAATATCAGATCAGTGCTTACCAGGATATTAGACTACAGCGTTTTCTTTTTTTTTTTTTGGTAAATTTAACGCCAACTGCAATTGTCAACTTGCTTGCTAAATGTGGCAATTATTGGTGTGTTCTTTATTGGTGTGGCCAATACTCTGTACTGGATATCAGTAGGCTAATGATGAAGATGAGACTAAAAAACGTTTGGTTATCCAGATACGAGCAGCAGCAATAGCAGCCAGAGCTCCTCCATCGCCAGTTAGAGATGAGATCCTGAGAGTTTCAGCAATCAAATTAAAAGAGAACAACAGGATAAAAACTGAGACTGAACTAGTGAAACAGCAACAGCAAATATTGGCAGCCCAGGATCCAGTGAGTTTTAAAACTATATTTTTAAGCTGTATTTCATTGTTTCCAGAAAGTTCCCCATGTAATGATAAATTAAGACTGGAATATTTTGTCACCTTTTAATTTCCCGTAGAGATTGTAAAATCATCGTGTTAAAGAATCAATAGAAGAAGAGGTACTTTCCATTTTATAGTGATGTAATTTTCTTTGAAATTTATATGTAGTAAGAGCATACTGTCGACAGTCGTCTGTCTACAGCCACGGGCCGGTCTGTTTGGGATAGTACCACATTCTGCCAGAAAATTGACCTCTAAGTAGTAGCAATTTGTTACTGCTCTTTATTGGGTGAGGGAAAGAACTGTAATTCCAACTTCCTAAGGATGTTTACCTGTCGTATGAGAATTGAACATGAGCTGACTAGATGTTATGATTGCGGCGCGGTACCGTGGATTCCTAACGAAACATTTTATCAGGATTAATAGATACCAGCGCCATAGGAAACTAGTCGGTGAAGTAATATCTGCCAAAGAACCTGGTTTGCGCATTCCAAGCGTGCATTAGCAAAGACCGGGCTTCTTATCTATATCTATAAAAATAAATAAAATTGAAGTGTCCGTTTGTAATGTCAAAATTCTGAGCTTTTTTCATGCTCACACGGTTATTTGCACGACACCTATGCCTAAAAATCTGTTTAAAAATTTTTGTCTGTCTGTCTCTTTGTTTGAGGTAATCTACAAAACGATTGGACTGAGTTTGATAATATTTAACTGTCTATATAATGAGGAACTTAGGGTATATTTTATCCTGGTATTCCCACGGGAACGGCAACTAAGTGGGTAAGGCGATTGAAACCGAAGCAAAGCGAGGGTGGGTTGCTAATATAGAATAATTCTTTGAGTAATTCACATCACTCAGCGTTTTTCTTTTCTCTGAATGACGCTTATGAATGACGAAGAATAATGATAATATTCCTTTTCAGGTTACAATGGCGGCAGATAAATTCTACGGTTCGCTTATAGATGCCATAGATGGACTGGTGAATCAGATGGGAGCTACTGATCCAGGCTGTAGGGAAAGAGCAGTCTGTGCTATGTATCGAGACCCATTCAAACACACACCTTTCAGTAATTTGGTTTCAGGACATCTTAGCAAGTAAGTTTTGGGTGGCTTTTAATAAGAGATGATTAGGCATAGTTAGGTAATAAATAACTTTCTACAATACTTCAAGCCTCTAAGGTTAAGGAATTGTTACCCTTGATCAGCCTAAACATGACGGTTAAGTGATACGGTAAGTTATGTAGCTCATCTTCGGCCGTCGCCTCAAAGGGTTCGAGCGAGGTATGTTCGGACCACAAGCTGCTCCAAATAAAAAAACGAAGTATCCGAAAGATATCTCGGCCAAAATGAGGCATACACAGCCCGCGTAGACTTGACAAGGATGGAAATCGTGCCACGGTAAAATTATAACCGTGGGATTGCCCCCCTTTGCCAGAGAATCCCGGAGCCGAGGTCCGTCCACCACGGGAGTTGTCCTCAGGATCGGTCGCTTAACTATATCAAGTTGAGAGCCCTCAGCGCTCACCCAATAGCCCGGGTAAAGTTGTCATAACCATCTGCATACAATGTCGAAGGGGATCACACTGGAGCTAATACCACATATGTTATACGAAGCATAATAATATGTATATTTAAAGGATTAAGAAAAAAATGACTGCCCGCTGAGTTTCTTGTCGGATCTTCTCAGTTTGTGGCCGCGTTCCGATCCGGTGGTAGATTGTTGTATTGTATTCAAACGTGTAATTTGACAATATGTAAGTGCCCTTAAGGGGCCTATGCAGAATAAATGATTTGATTTGATTTCTGCGGTTAACTATAGTCACATAAAGGCCAAATAATAAACGGTTGTTTAACTAACGACATATTATTAAACATACAATTATCTATACTTACACTTACTACTTACTTAATATATAAAGCTGAATAGTCTGTAAATAAAATTACTTTTACATCAGACATTTATGTCTGTAATAACGATTGTCTGTCATAACGATTACTTGTTGGACGTGAGACACCTTAGTCCGCCCGTGACCATGAATGCTGCAAAGTGTTCGAAACGTCGGGCAATCATAAATCAAATACAAACGCGATATAATCCGTAAAAGTAATTTTATTTACAATGTGTAGTGCTCGCGTAAACATCAGATATCATTCTGAATAGTCTGTTTTAATGCGCTAATCTCAGGAACTACTGGTCCGATTTAAACATCTTTATTTAGTGTTTGATAACCCATTTAACGAGAAAGACTATAGGCATCATCACGCTTAAAGCAATAGGAGCGGAGCACCAACAGCGAATGTTTCAAAATCGGTTTTTTTTAGAGTTACCGCTGCCTGCCCTGCGTAAACGGTTATATTTAAAAATATTTTCACCTTCTACGTAAATAAAGTCACCGGTTAAAGTTAGCGTTAGCCCAAAGTAATTGGGCCCGATCTGTCGGATGCCCTGTTTGGGTTTAGGAGGGGTCGTTCGACGATCGCGGCTCTGTTGCGCCTGAGGGCCGTGGCGACTGAGGCCGTCACCGGCGGGGGAGTACTGTTGGTGGTGTCCCTAGACATCGCCAACGCATTCAATAGTCTGCCATTCAGCTGCATCAGGGAGGCGCTCCGGTATCACGGGGTGCCAGTTTACCTGAGGCGGCTAGTGGCAGACTATTTGGAGGGGCGCAGCGTCCTCTGCACCGACCGAGCAGGGGATGTTGTGCGAACGCCCATGACGTGCGGTGTCCCACAGGGGTCGGTCCTCGGACCCACCCTGTGGAACATCGGCTACGACTGGGCGTTGAGGGGGAGCCTCCCGCTCGGGCTGGGCGTGATTTGTTACGCCGACGACACGTTCGTCACAGCCCGCGGTGGGACGCTAGAAGAGGCGGTAAACCTGGCGACCTCTGGTACCGAGGAGGTCGTCAGGCAGATCGAGGCGCTGGGGTTGAGGGTCGCCCTGGACAAGACGGAGGCCCTCTTGTTCCATGGGCGCACTATGAGCCCTCCCATCGGCGTCTTGATCACCGTCCACTCGGTCGACATCAGCATCCGGGCCCATATGAGGTACTTGGGCCTGGTGCTCGACGGGCGATGGTGATTCCGGGAGCATTTCCGCAGGCTCGCTCCACGGCTCGTCGGCGCGGCGTCCGCCCTATCGTGGCTTATGCCGAACGTGAGCGGACCGAGCGCTGCGTGCCGACGGCTGTACGCGGGGGTCATCCGGTCGATGGCCCTGTACGACGCACTGGTGTGGGCGGGGTCCATGACTGTCCGACTTAGGGCCCTTCTGTGGCGACCACAGAGGGTCATGGCGGTCAGGGCCATCCACGGATACCGCACGGTGGCGACGGAGGCAGCGTGCCTGTTGGCCGGGACTCCCCCGTGGGACCTGGAGGCGGAGATGCTCGCCGGACTATATCGGCGGGTGACGGGGGTGCGAGCGGAGGGCGGTGTGGTCTCGTTAAGGGATCTCACCGCCTGGCGCGTCGACGCCCGCCGAGACGTCATCGCCCGTTGGGCAGTCCGGCTGGAAAGGCCTCGGTTCGGGGTGCGAACCGTGGAGGCCTTCCGGCCGGTGCTGATGCAGTGGTTGGAAAGGCGGCACGGGGTGCTCTCCTTCCGGCTGGTGCAGGTTTTGACGGGGCATGGGTGCTTCGCCAAATACCTGCACAAAGTCGTTAGGAGGGAGAGTACACCGTCCTGCCACCACTGCGATTGCGACGAGGTCACGGCGCGCCATACGCTCGAGGCCTACGGGGCTTGGGCAGTGCAGCGCTGTGAACTCGTCGCAATCATCGGTACGGACCTGACGCTGCCGGCTATCGCTAGGGCGATGGTCGACAGCGTCGGGAATTGGGACGCGGTCGCAGCCTTCTGCGAGACAGTGATCTCGCGGAAGGAGGCGGCGGATCGCCTGCGCGAGGAGCGCAGCCTCGATGAGGAGATCCGCCGCCGGCGACTGGGGCGGCGTAGGCGCAACTATCTGCGCCTCATGCCGCCCTAGCCGTGGTCGCGGGTGACGTGACCGGGGATTAGTCCGTCACCCGCTGAGAGGCCGACCGCGTGAGGAAAGACCGACATCCTCCCCGAGGGGGGGACGTCGGTCGATGGGAGGGTACCCCAATAGTAGGGGTATTCCGTCGGGCCGACCACTGACGACAAGTTAACGCTGCTCCAGTGGTCGGCCCAACGACGAAGGCGACGTGGTTTTTGGGTGGGTCGCGGGAGTTGCGTGCTTAAGCCCCTCTGTCGCCCCGGACGGAGTGGTGCGGAGGCGCGCCGACCGCGACCCACCCACAAAAAAAAAAAAAAAGCCCAAAGTAATATTCCACGCGCACGAAATCGCGGGGAGCAGCTAGTCATTTATATACAATCATCGGATTGGAATATGGTTTCATTTCGAGTTGGCCTTCTCTTGCATAGATGTTATATGCATATTGTCATCCTTTACGATACCTACGGGTAAGAAAGTCCGTCATCACATGGAATAACTGTAGTAAGTTCAGAATAAATTTACGGACAACACAAAGAGCTTGTTTCCAGCGAAGGTATAGGGATTGATGGATGCAAAATGATAAATTATAACAAAAGTAGAGATCTGACTTGGAGGGAAAATAATCGATTAATAAATAATCGATTATTTCCTTTAAAATAAATCGATTATAAAATAATCGATTAATTAAAAATAAATAATCGATTATTTTATAATCGATTTTTACTCCAAACAGATTTATGATGATCTTTTTTTTTTTAGGAAATTCGAGATTTATTTTCTAACTAGCAATCCGCCCTCGCTTCGCTTCGATTATAGGTTATAGTCGTTTTACCCGCGTAGTGCCCGTTCCCGTGGGAATACCGGGATAAAATATAGCCTAGTTTACGCCCTGATATTATAGCTTTCCATTGGTGAAAGAATTTTCGAAATCGGTCCAGCCGTTTTGAAGATTACCCGGAACAAACAGACAGACAGACAGACAAAAATTTTTTAATTGCTATTTTAGGCATAGGTGTCGTGCAAATAACCGTGTAAATAATTTTGACATTACAAACAGACACTCCAATTTTATTTATTGGTATAGATATAGTATGAAACACTGACATTCGATCGAGCACTTTGCTTGGCAGTATCGCGGTGACCTTTTTTTTAGGAAATCTGGCTGTGCAAATACTATAATAATCGATTAATTTTAATATAAAACATCGATTTTTTATGATTTAGATAACCGATTATTACAAAAAAAAATATCGATTAATATAAACATCGATTATTTTTCACATCCCTAAACAAAAACCATTTTTAGAGGGGTGTTATAAGTTTGACGTCGATGTCTGTCTGTCTGTCTCTTGTGTTTTTGTGTGTGTGCGTCTGTGTCTGTATGTGTGTGTGTGTCTGTATGTGGCATCGTAGCCCTCAAACGAATGGACCGATTTCGATGCGGTTTTTTTTTTCATTTGAAAGCCAGTTTCCTGGCGGTGATATTTAGCTATGTTTAGTTAATATCGGTCTAGCAGTGTAAGGGTAGCAGCTCTTTTCCCTAAGTGATTACTGGATTAGGTGCTTCACGCGTGCCAGTACAATCGTTAAAAGCCAATTAATTGATAATGCTAGTTGAAGAGAACGTAATACTTTTTGAAGTGAAACTTCTTTGCGCTCATGAGGGTAAATTTTTTACGAATGAAACGCAATTTAGCATCACGAAGATGTGCGGCGTTTTTGTCGAAGAACAGGGAGAGAGCGATTGAGAGAGAGTGAGAAAGGGTGAACATAGCACGAAGCACAGCCATGGAGCGAGAGTAGGGAAGCAAGCGAGTGAGACAGATCGAGACATTTCTTTATTTTATTTTTTGTTTTTTATTTATTTATTTTTTAATACTACTTAGTACTCACGCTATTTTTTTTTGTATTATTTTAGTTTGTCGGGAGATTATTCAAAATTTTCAATTTTACGTACTTTCTAACTTGAATTTGTTTTATTTTTCAGGGATTCCAGTGAATTACTACCAGCTGGAGACAGTCGGATGGCGCTGATATATTACAAATACGTTCAGGCAGCCCGAGAAGGGCAAGAGCAAAAAGACTGTTCCACAGTTTATCCTAACTGCGATATAGAATTTAAATAAAAACAATCTACCTATACTAATATATAAAGCTGAAGAGTTTGTTTGTTTGAACGCGCTATCCTCAGGAACTACTGGTCCAATTTGAATAATTCTTTCAGTGTTAGATAGCCCATTTATCAAGGAAAGCTATAGGTTATATATTATCACGCGGGTATCAATCGAGGGTTTTTTCCTTGTGAGAGCCACCGTGCGTGCGCTACGTAAACGGTTAGTTTCGCAAAAATTATCATATATGACAGAATCGTATTATTTAAAAACATTTACACCTACGTAAACAAATTCGCGGGTTAAAGTTAGCGTTAGCCCAAAGTAACTATTCCACGCGGACGAAGTCGCGGGCAGCAGCTAGTATAGTTATATATTGAACAACCAACCGACAGATAAATATATTTATGAAAATATTTCTAATCGTGTACATAAATAGGAAATATTTAGTTTAATATTAATGAGGCATTTATAAAAAAAAAATGGTTTGTCTGTAAAGTCGGTTTAAGAACGATAATTTTGCGTGATAACCCCATACGAAAACATTAGTGAAAAATTGAATACATAATTTATTACCCGACTACGGAGGGCTATGATTTTAACAGGCTATGTATGTATGTTCATCTGTTCCGTCATAGCTCCTCAACTACTGATTAAAACCGGACAAATGAGGTATCATTAGAAGCGTCTTGATTGTCCACTGGTTATAGGCTATATGATGTGTCACTGAATCTAATATAGCGCCCTCTGAACCCCACTGAATCTAATATAGGTCTTAAAGTATGGTGTTAAAAAATAATTTGAGACAAATATATATATATATATATATATGTATCGCGTTTGTATTTGATTTTTGATTACCCGACGATTTAATTATTACTAACCATAAACAATATAATTTTTTCATATAGAATCATTTTCTTCTTACACTGGCAATAAATTTTGTATCAAAATGTGGGTCAATATTTAATAACTAATTTCTGTATCGGGTAGATAATTATAAATTTTCTGCAGTAACAATGACTTGTTGGACGTGAGACATTTTAGTCCACCCGTGATCATGAACGCTGTAAAGTGTTCGAAACGTCGGGTAATCAAAAATCAAATACAAACGCGATAAAATCCGTAAAGTAGTTTTATTTATATATATATATATATATATATGTGTGTGTGTGTGTGTTGGACGTTTAATATAACGTAGGTGGGTGGTAGATGACTTTATGAAAAAAAACACACAGCTATGAACATGACAGCTATGAAAAAAAAATCCATGTCACTTTTTTGTTTGATATGAGTATATTACTAAAAACGGGGAAAATTTGATTTCATTTGGTGTCGTAAAATACGCCTAAGCGTAGCCCCGTAGGTGTCGTGAAATCTGACATGATGAATCAATATCCACTGTCCATTAAAACAAGAATTAATCGAAGTATACCAACACAAATTAAAAAATAAATAAATAATATTGAAAACAACTTCGGCGTGTTAAAATTAAAATAGCATGCAATAGATAATAACGATTTAATTATTTGATTTTTATTGTTAACAATGAATTCATATCTAAATTTTTCAAGGCAGTCTGGTTAATATTTACAGAAAATTACGTATAAAATGAATTGTTGTTCTAATTAAGTCATCAATGTCAGAAATATGACACATGTGGCTGCTGGAGTGGTTTAAATATTGAACTGATATGCTTAGTATCAGGAGTTCTATTTTCATTGTTCTAAGTCTAGGTTTTAGTTCTGTAAATTGTATGTTTGGAAAGGCCTCAGTGACGCAAGAATTCATTCCTTAGTTCTGGTTTTGTCTATTAAAAAGATTGAATTATTTTCTCGTGGTTTAAGGTTGGCTTTACTCTATCCATATTGTAGTATGTGTACCGTAAAAGATAATGTGGAATGTGCAAGCTTAACTATTGCAAGGTATAATTGTAATGTTTTTTTTTACCTTAAGTCGAAATCTATTTTGCTCCAGTAGATAAGTAGGAATAATCCTAAAATTGCATTTACTAAAATCTTAGCTGACA
This sequence comes from Lymantria dispar, assembly GCA_032191425.1. Classification (NCBI taxonomy): domain Eukaryota; kingdom Metazoa; phylum Arthropoda; class Insecta; order Lepidoptera; family Erebidae; genus Lymantria; species Lymantria dispar. The sequence goes on from CM063464.1 coordinate 22,376,307, forward strand.
GCTACATCCAAAATATAGTTTTAGTAATAAATTATTATAACATTAAGTACACATATTTACACTTTGAGACTGACTTTGATTCGATTCATGTGGGATCTTTAATAATAATTAGACTATTTGCTACTTTCTTTTTTATAAAAGACTAAAAAATGTATCCATTTATGAAAACAAAGTAATACTTAGTTTATATTGAGCTAGTTACAAGCATGTCAATTTTATTAATTAGGCAGAGAAAGAAATACAAACAATGTGACGTCAACAGCGCGCCATCACTATTAATCGTAAACAAATTCGAGAGAGAGAGAGAGAGATTTTGCCCTATAACTTCAAATGCTTGTAACTATCCTAATTGTGTTTAATTAATAATGCACATTTATTTAATTTATAAGCATTATAATATTTTGCCAGTAATCGAAAACTCAATTATAAAATAATCATTTTCATGTAGATAGATTACGCTATTGAAACCGAAAATATAAACTTTTAAACGATATTGTATTATATAGATCTAAAAATGTATTGCCGATCGCTTTATTGATTTCTTATATTACGGACCACAGATAAGTTTTATAAAAAACCTCATTTACCCACTGCTTAGTTAATTAATAAAGAAAAGTAATTTTATATGAATCTCTTGAAGTCAGATATCATTTTATTTATTTAATTAGTTTTAAAACACCGAGTCATTAGGACATTAGTATTTATTTATATAGATTAAGAAAAATAATTTATTTAATTTATTTTTAATATAATTAATTTATGATTATTGTTGCTCAATAATATTCTAACTTAATATAAGCGTGGTTATTGTTTTAACATTAAATTGTAGATAATTTGAATAAATTTTAAATATTTAAATGACTTTTTTATTTATAATTCTATTTAGTATAAGCAAGGCTGAAGTTTGGTACGAAGCGCACCCTTTTTTGTGGTAAGTTATGGCTTGGATACACCCAGCTCAATCTCTCCCGGGTGACAGATGGGCTGCGTGCAACCTTTTAATCTACTGCACTCCCTCCCCATTGCGATTCGGCTGACTACTGGTCTGACTGATTCCTCGACAATCATAACCGGCACGGTGGATTATTATTTCAGTATCGTTCCCTTCGACGCCCCAGCATTAAAACAGTTTTGCCGGGGGCCTTCACACTGTCGGCCTATGCCGCATCGCCCTTTTTTTTTGGGGCGGGCTACGGTCAGCCAGCCCACCGCCCGGCTCCGTCCGGGGCGATAGAGAGACAACGCGTATCCCACCCATGTAGTACGTCGCCTTCGTCGTTGTATCGACCACCGGTGCAGAGTTCCTTGACTTCAGTGGTTTTGCCGCATCGCCTTGACGATACCTCATTCAGCGAAACATGTGTCTATTCAATATGCAAAATTTTGTGTGTAATTGCATGTTGGAATTTCGAAGACTTATCACATAGAAGAAGCTTTAGTTTAAGAATTTAGGGTAAGCCTGAAAGTGGCACCAGTGATAGAAAAGATTAGGAGCGCAAGATTATCTTGGAATGGACATGTAATGAGGAGGGATGACAGGTATGTAACAAGAATGTTATGGATGGACGTAAGAACCGTGGACGAACGAAAAAGAGATGGATGGATTGTTAGAATGAGGATATGCGTATGAAAGCAGTGAATACAGATGTGATGGCTGACAGAAGTCTACGGAAGGTAAGAAGACGTTATGCCGACCTCACTTAGTACTGGATGAGGGTAGGCTATTGATGATCATACAGCATAGGATTAAGAAGTTTAATTTCAGATCATATACGTCCCACTGTTGGGCTCGAGCCTCCTCCAAAATAGGAGGGAGATTGACATTACTATACCATGCAGATCAGACAAATTGAAATAAGGTTCTGTTTCGAGTTTTCCTTCCCTTGCATAGATGTTATATACGTATTGTATCCCATAGTCTTCTTTTACGACATCCACGGGCAAGATAGGGAGTAGTGAATTGTATTCTTACTCCGTCACCACACGGCAAGTTAAGAAGTTTACCTATATCTTATTCCAACTTGATCCTATCTTGTATTTCTTTCTATCTCGAAGTGTCTGGTTTTTTTTTTTTTTTTTTGGGTGTGTACAGCTGTTGGCCGCAGATGGCCTTGACAGCTTGACGCGGACTATGGGTGAGCGCTGAGGGCTCTCAACCCGGATTGAAGTGTCTGGTATATTGGTCTTCGTTTATATACTAAAATATTTTCAGATATAACCTTTAAATAATGGTATCATTATCATCAGAGTTCATATATCTTTGACTGTTGGTGTCAAAGTTTCTCCGCAATGTGAAGGAAATTGACCTACTATACCACGTTGATTGACGGATTGGTATAGGATTATATTTCGATTTTTTTTCTTGCATAGATGTGATCTGTTTATTATAATCCACTAGCAGCGCCCTGCGGTTTCACCCGCAGTTCCCCTTCCCGTAAGAATATCGGGATAAATTATAGCCTATGTGTTATTCTGATATGTAAGCTATATTATTGTGAAGCTTCATCAAAATCCATTTAGTAGTTTTTGCGTAAAAGAGCAACAAACATCTTCACAGTTTCACATCTTCACATACTCACAAACTTGCGTTTATAATATTAGTAGGATAGGATTAGTCGTCTTTTACGACACCCACAGGCAGGATCATCCCTTTGGAGAATTGTATTCTTACTCCATCATGACGTGGAAGAATTATAGAATCTATTATAATTCTTCTTTTTCGTGTGGTGACGTAGTAAGAATACAATTCACCACTCCCTATCTTGCCCGCGGATGTCGTATAAGACGACTATGAGATAAAATACGCAAATAACATCTGTGCAAGAGAAGGAAAACTCGAACTGAAATCCTATACCAACCTGTCTGACCAGCATGGTATAGTATGGTCAATTTCCCTCTTATTATGGAGGAGGCTCGAGCCCAACAGTGGGAGGTATATGAGCTGAAATGATGATGATGATGAATAATGAGTCCAGTGTGACGTGGTGAGGTGTGATTCTTGCACGATGACTTCCTCCGCCAATAGGTCCCGATTTAAGCTCCATAGCCCAACGTAGAGATGCTTGAGCTTTGTCCGCTGGGTAACCTCAAATAGATTCCAGGGTAGTGAGGGACCAAGAGATCTCTAGTCAGATAAGGTATCAACCTCCTCTAGCATATACCATCTCCTCACACCTGTGTGCTTACTCTTGAATCTAGATTCCTAAATCCAATCGCAGCTCAAATTTGAGCAATTTGGTACTCTTGAAAGCGACACTAGAGCACGATTGGAATCAAATTCGGCGATTTTTGATATGAAACATCTATAGGCGAGGGTGACCGTAATCGTCGCGTGGCGTTTAACGCCACGCCTCGCGGTCCCCTAGTAATTAAATATTAAATAAATATTTGGATGCATATACCTACATTTTGTAACGAAACCATAGTGCGATTTAAAATTTTGTACAATGCCATCTAGTGAACTCAAAGTAAATTGTTACTTATAATGTATGTTAATGAAAATAAATGTTTATTGAATAAAAATCATCATTTTTTGGAAAAAAATCGCGATATTTTATTAATACTTTATGCCTTAGTTTTATCGTATTAGTTCCTGTCGTAATCTAATGTTCTTTTATGCATATATACTTGTTTTATAAATTAATGTAAAATTCTCTAACTTAGTAATATAAATATACCAGTAGGTATGGTATTTAGTTTACTTTCAGCTACGAAACCCGTTTTTTTATAGGCTTTTATTAGTTTCAGGTGTATATATATTTATTTCTTTGTATATTACCGACTTCATAGGAATTAAATTTTGACTCATTTAAACAGTCAAATTTCATTTAAAAGTTGAAAATTTAAGGGGGACCATGACGTTAAAATTATTTAGATAGCTTGTCTTATTATCATCACAGGATTAAAAATTTCTTTATTAAAGATATTGAAGCTGAGAGTTGGTCGTTAGCTCGATAAATGCCGCCATTTCTGTTTCCTAAATCACACTCTTCGTGCGGAAAGAATGTCTGTGAACGGATGAAAGCATTTCATTTTTTTATAGGCTTTTATTAGTTTCAGCTGTATATTTATTTGTTTGTATGTCACCAACTCCTTAAGAATTGGATTTTGTTTCACTTTAAACAGCTTGTCTTATTATCATTACAGGATTAGAGAGTTCTTTATAAAATATATTGTAGCTTAGAGTTGGTCGTTTGCTCGATAGATGTCGCTATTTCTGGTTTATAAATCGCAAATTATTTCAAGCTACGTTTTAGAAGGTTCATTTCGTTTGTACTAAATGACGTTACCATAAATATGAGTCGTAAAGTCAATTTTAAAATGGATAATTTATTCGATACGACACCTACCAAAAAGTACTTATTGACTAAAATATCGAAATCCAAATGTATCGTTATCGAAAGAAAAGTACTCGATACCTAAAGATAAAGTAAATAAAAGTACTCGATACTTTAAACAGTATGTTACTTATCTTTCGATACTATTCGTGAGTTCAGTATCGATACTTTATATTCGATACCGTATCTCTACTCGTACAAAATAGTTTCGATGTTTCACATCTGTCAGGCGTCCTGAGCGACGGCTCACTTTTCGTCTGTCTGTTTTTAAACTAAATGAATTCGACTTTCGTCGATTAAGTTAAATATTTGCTACTCCCGATGAGATTTTGACGTAGTTTAAAAATCGTTAATGTTGCACAACTTCAAAAAAGCATCTTTGTGGTGATCGAGTTCGGTAATGTTATTAATTTAAAGTACTAAAATGCGGCATATTTGTTGAAAATAACAACGGCAAACGCGAAGAATTCATTCTCGATTTTGTTTAAGAGTACGAAATATAAGTTTAGTGAGATTGGCATTGAGTCGGATTCGAAATTAGAATTGATTTCAAGGGTAAGCCCACTGATGTTTGTTCTGATAATATTAATTGGTCCTCAATTTAAATAGAATACATTGTAGGTTAATTTAGTTATAACAAAGACGTGCGTAATGTTAATAATAGACTAATCAATTCAAACAACTAAAACTATACTCGTTCCAACCATTTATTTTACTTTTGGCAGGTCGAATTCTGATCAATTAGTGTTGTACCAATGTATTACGGATACTATGTTTTGTAATAATCGATTTTAGTCAGGAAGAACTTTTAATCGATTTAACACGGATATTTTATTTTTGCTTAAATACATATTTCATATTATTTAAAAACTTCACTTCTGTAAATATATTTGTTATTTGGGCACATTAATTTTTGCATACCCACTAATTCAGTCCTCCCAAAATATTTTACTTTGTACTTTGCAAAATAAAAAATAACTACTTTATGAAGCATTTTTCCATTAAGCGGGGTCCGCTGCTCCAAACTTTACTCAGAGACAATGGCGCCCTCGTCTGCGGTAGTAAATCACTAATTTTCTCATCCAGCCTACCCCTTTTTTTTAAGCCGAATTGGCAACACTGAACGGCGCGCCGGCGACGCCATTTTGTTGTGTTGTCTGTCACTCGCAACAAGACTCCCGTGCTAGTCACATTTCTGTTCGCTGAGTGCTCTTTCATATTTTTCATACGCTGTGTTGAGTATTTATATTCCACCGTATTGATTTCATTGTTCTTACTTTGATTGAGTTGAGCGTATCGTTCCTCCCAGTAAGATTTTACTTGCAAAATGCCGAAAGGTATGGTGCTTAAAGGACAATCCAGAGAGTTAGTGCTGCGGCTTCGTGAATTTTTTGAAAAGGAAAGCCTCAATGGCGTATTCCTTATACCAGTAACCCAAGTTAGAGACCGTGTTGCAGCAGCATTAGGTATTAGTGCTCCAACGGTGGCGAAAATCACTAAAGACGCCTATGGTAGTAGTGGTATTGAACAGAACAAGCTATCTACGCCTAAGAAAAAACGTCAGCCCCGTAAAGTGACAGCAATTGACAGTTTTGATACTGATGCTATTCGTCGTCATATATACAATTATTACACAAGCAAAGAGATTCCTACTTTGAAAAAATTAGTAGCGTCTCTACGAAATTGTGGCTTGTTTCGTGGTCAAAAATCTTCTTTGTCAAAGGTGCTGCACCAAATCGGGTTCTTGTATAAGAAATCCGACAAAAGAAAAATTTTAATGGAACGTCGTGATATAGCCTTGTCTCGCTGTGAATTTTTAAGACAAGCGAAGAAAATAGAAGACTGGTCGAATGTCGTTTTCACAGATGAAACTTGGCTCAATGCCAATCATTCCATACCAAAAGGTTGGACTGACGATACTGCTGCTTCTACTTCTGCAGTGCCAATGGGGAAAGGTGAACGCCTCATCATTTGCCATGCGGGAACTACAAAGGGATTTGTACCAGACGCTCTGTTAGCGTTCAAATAAAAAAAAAACAGGAGACTATCATGAGGAGATGAATGCGGACGTGTATGAAAAGTGGTTCAGAGAAATGCTTACATCACTTGAAGAGCCATCAACAATATTTATTGATAATGCACCCTATCACTCTCGCCAAATTAATAAAATGCCAACACAGGCCAACAAAAAACACGAGATTATAAACTGGCTTCGTGATAATGGGGAAGATGTGGACGAATCCCTACTAAAAGTAGAATTACTTAAAATATTAAAAAGTAAAAAGCAGCCAAAACGATATGTCATCGACGAAATGGCAGCAGAATATGGGCATGTTGTAATCAGAATTCCTCCGTACCACTGTCAATATAATCCAATTGAAATGATCTGGGCACAAGTCAAAGGACACGCCGCAAGAAACAATACAACTCCTCCTTTCACAGCAAATAAAATGCTTGAACTTTTAAAAAACGCATGTGCTAGTGTGACGCCTGAAAACTGGGCGAGTGTCGTCAACAAGACAAAAAATATAATATTCTCTGATTGGGATCGGGAAATTGAATTTGACAACATACCTACACAAGAGTTAATAATAAACACTGCAGATGATTCAAGCGACGATTCGAGTTCGTATGAAGAATCCGACGATTCGTTATAATAAAATAATATTAAAATATTTTGGTTGTTTTATTTCATGTTATAGGTATGATGAGAAGATTTTTATATCTCCCTGATACAATTTTAACGTGTTGTCTATTACAACAATTCAAAACTCAGTTGTCAGCTGACTTAACTGCAAATAAGTGTAATCGATTATTTGCGATTCATTAGTTTGCACCGAATACTTTTGATCCTGTCACTAGATGCGATAGAACGTAACTTTTTTTATAACGGAAATGAATTATCACTTAAATTTTATGAATAGAGCTACAGTGCAACCTTAATATTACGAACCTCAATTTAACGACTTCCTCGATTTAACAAAGTTTTTCTAATCCCCTTGAATTGTCCATAAGAGTCAGTGTAAATAATACCTTTACATTACAATTTTTTTTTACGAACATCCTCTTTATAACGAATTTTCAACTATCAAAAAAAAGTGTAAATACCTCTATATGACCCTTAGTCCCATAGTATGTGATTCAGTTGCGACAGGTTCCGATACGTTTTTTTCGTAAAACAATTGAAGTCGTTTGATGGGAAATAATGTAAATAGTGCTCATCACTATTGTTGAAGATTCTAGTTGCTGAATGCAAAAATGTTGAGGTGATCAAAACTATTTCTTGGCCTCTTTATAAAAAATTTTAGACCAACCTTACCTCAATATAACAAACCTCAGTTTAACGAATTTCTTGATACAGTGCAACCTTAATATAACAAATCCGACGGGAACTCGTAAATATTCGTTATATCAAGAAATTCGTTAAACTGAGGTTTGTTATATTGAGGTAAGGTTGGTCTAAAATTTTTTATAAAGAGGCCAAGAAATAGTTTTGATCACCTCAACATTTTTGCATTCAGCAACTAGAATCTTCAACAATAGTGATGAGCACTATTTACATTATTTCCCATCAAACGACTTCAATTGTTTTACGAAAAAAACGTATCGGAACCTGTCGCAACTGAATCACATACTATGGGACTAAGGGTCATATAGAGGTATTTACACTTTTTTTTGATAGTTGAAAATTCGTTATAAAGAGGATGTTCGTAAAAAAAAATTGTAATGTAAAGGTATTATTTACACTGACTCTTATGGACAATTCAAGGGGATTAGAAAAACTTTGTTAAATCGAGGAAGTCGTTAAATTGAGGTTCGTAATATTAAGGTTGCACTGTATAACGAATATTTACGAGTTCCCGTCGGATTTGTTATATTAAGGTTGCACTGTATTTACGGCATATTAATGTATTTAGTGGGTAATAATTAAGATATATAAATATTATTGGGCAGTTTATATATTTCTCTGTTCACTCGTTTCAATGTTAATAATTGCGTATAATGAAACAGTTACGTCCTAAAGCATGTGTCAAAAGTAAAATAAATGGTTGGAACGAGTATAGTACAGTCATTTGCATTATTTCAGTGGTTATTTTCTTGTCACATCTTTGGGATCGTCGATTAATCATGTGAGGCTTGGAACTCGAAAGGGAGGACTTACAGACTTAGATGCCGCTTATGGAACCATATATAGGTACAAGATGTCCCTAAATTAAACGTCCAACGGTAAGTGGGTGGTAGATGACTTTATGACAGCTATAAAAAAAAAAAAGCCGTGTCACTTTTTTTTATATGAGCATATTACTAAAAACGGTGAAAAATCAGACCTTGTACGATATTTTCAAGTACTATAACGACAAATGGGCTAGTTTTGGCATCGGATATTCCTTGTTGGAAGCGCAGATAACTGCACTATCGACCACAAGTATAATTAAAACTAGACATGTTACAATAACATAAAAAAAATATACATTTGTTATGGCTATCTCTTAATTTTTTCGAAGAAAACGTTAATCATTTGACTTTAACACACCACCCTGTAAAAAAAATGTACCGTAATCATAGTGGCAAGTAATTTGAAAAGTGAAAAGAAAAATTGTGGTATGATTGTCGACTTCACCGACAAAATTTGTAAACTACCCTGAAATTTATTTATTAGAAGAGCTTTCTACTGTACTCCAAAAATCTTTGCTATTTATAATATTATGCCTCTTATTTATATAATAGAAATCGAATTATTTAAACAAAGTAAATAATTTATGATATTGTTGGCAACTCCAACATTTATTTTTAGTATTATATTAAGCATGTATGGCAACACTGCTCTCTCTGCCGCCATAGAAATTTGCAACCGTTTGTGCTCTACAAATAAATCCGTCTTTACGAGTCTACAGAGTTTCTTTCACGCATCCAAGACCAACAACAAAAAACAAATACAGTCCAAGCTCGCTACATGGTCCTCTCACCGGGATTTTAAATAGCGTGAAAGAGCTACGGGTTACCTTCCTTCACGGGCGCATGCTGTAACGCAGGTAAAACAAGTTTACCGTATTATTCGTCTGGGCAGTTAGAAGTACCCAAGAAAATTCTCAACAATCAAGAATGGATTATGCCGTGCGCATCAATTTTTGTTAGAGCATACAGTGCGTAAAACATTGAATTTAGTATTTGCATTGTTTCTGGTGCCAATATCACTTCCGGTTTCTAGAAGATTTTTAATTCACCGCGTTCCATCGACACTGCGGTGTAACTACCAGCTTGTGTATTATCGTGCTCTCTCGCTCACACTTAGGCAGCGGGATACTTCGGTGCGACTGAAATAACACTACTGCGAAGCGGTGAACCGAAAACGCAAAGGAGCAGCTGGAACGAGGCGATGCCATTTTATAATATTACTCATGCGCCGCGCATTCATCATTGTATAAAATGTATATTTGTGATACCTAATTCTATTTACGTATTTTAAAAATGTTTATTTTAAAATTATTCAAATTAATTAAACGTCTAGGTAGTAAAGTTGAACAATGTAATATGATATATACAGTAAGTTTTTGAAAATGTTTATTCATCATGCTTAAATTTAAAGTTCAATTTAATATAGATATTTTGGTAGGTTTAAATATACTGTTTTCGTTGGTTTGATATAAAAAAAGAATATAATAGGGTATAGTAGATTGTTTTTAAAAATGCCAGCAATCAAACGTACAAAGATGAGGCACAGAACTCGCAATACTGCAAGTTAAGGATATTTTTTTTTGTTTTGGGGTAGGGTATGGTAGGTATAACCTACCCGATAGCACGTCGCCTTCGTCGTTGGACCAACCACCGGTGCACCTTGACTTCAGTGGTCGGTCTGACGGAATACGCTGAGGGGGTACCCTCTTCCGTCAACGTCCCCTTCCCGGTACGTCGATCGCCGTCGCGAGGTCAGACTCTCCATGTGTGTCTGGTCACCCGCAGCCTCTGCTAGGGCGGCATCAGACGCAAATTTAAGGACACAAGAGCACGTCAAACGCGGAATGAAGTTAAATGCAATCGATGAATTGTAATCAATAGCATTTTTTTTTTTTTGGGTGGGTTGCGGTCGGCGCGCTCCTCGCACCACTCCGTCCGGGGCGACAGAGGGGCGTACAGCACGCAACACCCGCAACCCACCCGAACACCACGTCGCCTTCGTCGTTGGGCCGACCACCGGAGCAGGGTTACTTGTCATCAGTGGTCGGCCTGACGGAATACCCCCTATTTGGGGTACCCTCCCATCGACCGACGCCCCCCCCCTCGGGGAGGACGTCGGTCTTTCCTCACGCGGTCGGCCTCTCGGCGGGTGACGGACTAATACCCGGTCACGTCACCCGCGGCCTCGGCTAGGGCGGCATGAGGCGCAGGTATTCCCGCCTACGCCACCGCCCCAGTCGCCGGCGGCGGATCGCCTCACCAAGGCTGCGCTCCTCGCGCAGGCGATCCGCCGCCTCGTAATCAATAGCATGGAAATGTTGCTTTTAATCCTTATCGAGCTGCATTTAATTATGTGAAAATATTTTAGTCTTGACACCAAATTATTATTTTTGGATAATTTTTTTTATCAATTATACCAATTCGTGTTCATAGTTAAGACATGACAACGTCTGTTGCCAAGTCTAGTCGTAAGATAAAAATAAATTTCTAAATTTATCTTTTAAATGTGAAAATTTTATTATTAATTTTTTGACAAATCTGTGATAATATAACGCTTTCCGTGTGGTGACAGAGTAAGCATATAATTCACCACTCCTTATCTTGCCCGTGGGTGTCGTAAAAGACGACTATGAGATATAATATGCACATAATATCTGTGTAAGAGAAGAAAAAGTCGAAATGAAACACTATACCGACACGTGCGTGATCAGCATGTCAAATTCCCTCCCATTGTGGAGGAGGCCCGAGCCCAACAATGGGATGTATGTGGGCTGCGATGATGATGTTGACTCATAAAAGTAACGACACAAAAGTATAGAGTACTTTTCAGCATTGTGGGTTTGTGATGAGCTTTTTTTCTGTAAATCCTAGGAGAAAGTGATAACTTACAATTAATTTCCTGATAGTATGTTTTGTTTTGCATAAAGCACCATCATTTGTGGGATACCCATGAGACTTTTTTTAGGAATTTAACATCTGTCAACGGAAAAAAATTACAGTTTAAAAATAAGTTATTTCTAGAATTTTATTCAATACGAGACCTTTTTTTTGGGGGGTAGGGTCATGATCGGCTCGCTCACCGCCCGGCTCCGTCCAGAGGGGCGCCGCGCGACCCCATGACCCACCCGTGTCACGTCACCTTCTTCATTGAGCCGACCACCGTTCCAGAATTCCTTGTCTTCAGTGGTCGGCTCGATGGAATACTCCCGCGGTGTATACCCTCCCCTCACGATGTCCCCCCTCAGGGACGTCGGTTACTAGCACGCTGTCGGCCTCTCAGCGGGTGACGGACTAATCCCCGGTCCAGTCACCCGATTCAATAAGAAACCTTTCAAAAATTACTCAATGATTAAAAATATCGAATACAAAGTATCTAGTACAAAACTATCGATATCGAAAGAAAAGTACTCGATACCAAAAAGTATCGATACCAATTTTGAATCCCTAGTCCGATGATGGATTTTGGTGTTGTTTGGCGTTGTAACGGATTGCGATATTCTTAGACTAGCAACCCGCCCTCGCTTCGCTTCGTTTTCAGTCGTGTTACCCGCGTAGTTCCCGTTCCCGTGGGAATACCGGGATAAAATATAGCCTATGTTACTCCCTGATATTTTAGCTTTCCATTGGTGAAAGAATTTTTGAAATCCGTTCAGTGGTTCAAGCGTGAAAGCGTAACAAACAAACAAACATCCTTACTTTTGCATTTATAATATTAGTAAGGATACGTCTATTCACTTATCATCATCTATGTCTGACTTTTTTGCTCTACCACTAAGTCCCAATGAATTTAGTCGTACGGGAATTAATTATTCTAGAAAATACAAATAACTTATGTAAATATACAACTGAAATACTCTTTGTTTAAATACGATTAAAAACGTCAACAATTAAATTTATATTTATCAATACAAACGTCAATGACCAAACACTCTAAATAATATAACAATGACGAAGTATGTGCGCACAGCGATTGACGAAAGCGACAGAATTTACGTGGGCATGATGCCGATGGTGCTGTGTGGTAGCGGCTTCGAGTGCTGTGTGGTAGCGGCTTCGAATACTACCAACCCTTGCTTTGCTCGTGGGTGTCGTAAAAGACGACTAAGAGCCCTAGATTGACCCGGACCAACTCCATCTGGTACCATTTGGGTCAACAATTACATTCCCAAGGAGGGTTGACGTCAGGCAGGCGGCCGGTCATAAAAGTCATTGCCGAAATTTTTTGCAATATATCAAAATAGATGACATATTGCGTCGACCCCAAGTAATTGGGATAAGAGCAAGATGATGATGATGATGCCGATGGTTAGTGCAGCCTAGCTTACCACTCTTTGGTTTTCTAACACCGATATGGAGTCGTTATACCATAGTTACAGCTTTGAGTCTTCATTCCGGTCACTTTGCCCTATATAATCTTATATTTTTAAACGAGCAATACTAGTATATATATATATATATATATATATATATATATATATATATATATATTTGAACCTTTGATTTGGATGAAACTTGGCATACTAGAGGTTTCGGGGCCATAAAATGGATCTAGCTAGGTTTTATTTATAGAAAATGTTCTCTTGTCGCTGTTTTTAGCAAATCAATACAACGAAATTAAATTTTAAAAGAATAAGAATTCAAATTTCGGCGTCTCTGTCAAGAGTGACAATAGCTCAGTTGGGAAGTTGTACAGTTTTTTTTTCGTTTTGTTTAGGCATTCAAACAGCATGGGATCGAATCTCGGTGTTATTATTATTCTCTTTTTGTATTTTTTGATATTTTTTTCATTATTTCATCATTATATTTTTTATTAATATACAGGGTGTATCAGGTTATGGGACAACTGGTCAAACGGGGGGTAGGCAATGGTGGTAAGGACCCATAAAAATAAATTTGAAGGAAAAATATCGATTCGTTAATGAATTAGAGACATGTAAAGTTTTCAATTTTGTCATTGTTTTTTCGTTTAAATCTGATTGAAATGTATAAAGTTAGTGATACTTAATCTGCAACATATTCGTACTTTGTTAAATGTTCAATAGAAATTGAAAAAATCAATGATTACGTTCGCATAAGCAAAACGAACTTCGCTTTAAATCAGCTGATCGGCCGATTATCGTCACCGAGTCACGTTTGTACTTACAGTCCCATTGAAGCGTTTGCGCAATTCTAGGTATGTATGAATGAAATTATACTGTCGAAGCTTTACATGCCTACATGTATCCTGTCTATCCATGCGTAACATTTAAAGCGTAGACTGTTTGACACATATTTTTGAAATTACTATAACTTTTATGTTATATTATTTTTTGTGTAATATACATTTTAATTACGATCTATGGCCGGTACACTACAACATACTCGAACAGTTGCTCCATAACCTGATACACCCTGTATATCTAAATAAGTTCGGCAAAAATATAAAAAAATATACCGAGCAAAACTCGGTCAACCAGATATTTTGATGAAATGCGAAAAATTGTATCACCGAATAGTCAAATACCGAATGGCCAATTCAATCTGTTTATTTAAAACAAAACATCTTTAATATTTATATGGTCACTATAAGAAGTTCTTAGGTTAGCTAATTACGATATAACTTAAAACAGAAGATCCCTTAAGTAGGAACTGAATATATTAACCGACTTGATGTTACATGGATCTCATAACTTTTTACAGAAGAAGAACTGACTTGCGAGACTTGATTTTTTTTATAAGTAATGTTTTTGATGGTATATCATTGAAGACATTCACCATATCATTATAGAATGAGCTGGAAGCGAAGTGCAAAGACTAGATCTTAATTTTAATCTCTATAACGTATTTGAATACTTTGGTATCTTATCGGATCCTTTATCCAGCGAAGCCAAAGTTGCTTGGCGTCATTGGATGCAGGCGGCAAAGGACCGCATTTTGTGACGTAACATGAGGACGGCCTACGTCCAGCAGTGGACGGCGATAGGCTGAAATGATGAAAGAAAAAATCTTTTTAATCTTGAAACAAGCTTTTATTTAAATGCTCTAAAAAGAAAATAAACTTTAAAACTTTTACTATCAACTGATCAACTGATAATGTCATTACATAATTTATCTATACTTCTGTACTAATATATAAAGCTGAAGAGTTTGTTTGTTTGTTTCACCGAGTTTTGCTCGGTATATTTTTTTATATTTTTGCCGAACTTATTTAGATATACAGGGTGTATCAGGTTATGGAGCAACTGTTCGAGTATGTTGTAGTGTACCGGCCATAGATCGTAATTAAAATGTATATTACACAAAAAATAATATAACATAAAAGTTATAGTAATTTCAAAAATATGTGTCAAACAGTCTACGCTTTAAATGTTACGCATGGATAGACAGGATACATGTAGGCATGTAAAGCTTCGACAGTATAATTTCATTCATACATACCTAGAATTGCACAAACGCTTCAATGGGACTGTAAGTACAAACGTGACTCGGTGACGATAATCGGCCGATCAGCTGATTTAAAGCGAAGTTCGTTTTGCTTATGCGAACGTAATCATTGATTTTTTCAATTTCTATTGAACATTTAACAAAGTACGAATATGTTGCAGATTAAGTATCACTAACTTTATACATTTCAATCAGATTTAAACGAAAAAACAATGACAAAATTGAAAACTTTACATGTCTCTAATTCATTAACGAATCGATATTTTTCCTTCAAATTTATTTTTATGGGTCCTTACCACCATTGCCTACCCCCCGTTTGACCAGTTGTCCCATAACCTGATACACCCTGTATATTAATAAAAAATATAATGATGAAATAATGAAAAAAATATCAAAAAATACAAAAAGAGAATAATAATAACACCGAGATTCGATCCCATGCTGTTTGAATGCCTAAACAAAACGAAAAAAAACTGTACAACTTCCCAACTGAGCTATTGTCACTCTTGACAGAGACGCCGAAATTTGAATTCTTATTCTTTTAAAATTTAATTTCGTTGTATTGATTTGCTAAAAACAGCGACAAGAGAACATTTTCTATAAATAAAACCTAGCTAGATCCATTTTATGGCCCCGAAACCTCTAGTATGCCAAGTTTCATCCAAATGAAAGGTTCAAATATATATATATATATATATATATATATATTTGAACCTTATATATATATATATATATATATATATACAAGTATTGCTCGTTTAAAGATATAAGATTATATAGGGCAAAGTGACCGGAATGAAGACTCAAAGCTGTAACTATGGTATAACGACTCCATATCGGTGTTAGAAAACCAAAGAGTGGTAAGCTAGGCTGCACTAACCATCGGCATCATCATCATCATCTTGCTCTTATCCCAATTACTTGGGGTCGACGCAATATGTCATCTATTTTGATATATTGCAAAAAATTTCGGCAATGACTTTTATGACCGGCCGCCTGCCTGACGTCAACCCTCCTTGGGAATGTAATTGTTGACCCAAATGGTACCAGATGGAGTTGGTCCGGGTCAATCTAGGGCTCTTAGTCGTCTTTTACGACACCCACGAGCAAAGCAAGGGTTGGTAGTATTCGAAGCCGCTACCACACAGCACTCGAAGCCGCTACCACACAGCACCATCGGCATCATGCCCACGTAAATTCTGTCGCTTTCGTCAATTGCTGTGCGCACATACTTCGTCATTGTTATATTATTTAGAGTGTTTGGTCATTGACGTTTGTATTGATAAATATAAATTTAATTGTTGACGTTTTTAATCGTATTTAAACAAAGAGTATTTCAGTTGTATATTTACATAAGTTATTTGTATTTTCTAGAATAATTAATTCCCGTACGACTAAATTCATTGGGACTTAGTGGTAGAGCAAAAAAGTCAGACATAGATGATGATAAGTGAATAGACGTATCCTTACTAATATTATAAATGCAAAAGTAAGGATGTTTGTTTGTTTGTTACGCTTTCACGCTTGAACCACTGAACGGATTTCAAAAATTCTTTCACCAATGGAAAGCTAAAATATCAGGGAGTAACATAGGCTATATTTTATCCCGGTATTCCCACGGGAACGGGAACTACGCGGGTAACACGACTGAAAACGAAGCGAAGCGAGGGCGGGTTGCTAGTCTAAGAATATCGCAATCCGTTACAACGCCAAACAACACCAAAATCCATCATCGGACTAGGGATTCAAAATTGGTATCGATACTTTTTGGTATCGAGTACTTTTCTTTCGATATCGATAGTTTTGTACTAGATACTTTGTATTCGATACTTTTAATCATTGAATCATTACATCAATCCTTTTTTTTTTGGGGTGGGCTGCGGTCGGCGCGCCTCCGCACCACTCCGTCCGGGGCGACAGAGGGGCTTAAGCACGCAACACCCGCAACCCACCCGAACACCACGTCGCCTTCGTCGTTGGGCCGACCACTGGAGCAGGGTTACTTGTCATCAGTGGTCGGCCCGACGGAATACCCCGGGGCACCCTCCCATCGACCGACGTCCCCCGCTCGGGGAGGACGTCGGTCTTTCCTCACGCGGTCGGCCTCTCGGCGGGTGACGGACTAATCCCCGGTCACGTCACCCGCGGCCTCGGCTAGGGCGGCATTTCACGCAGGTAATCCCGCCTGCGCCGCCCCAGTCGCCGGCAGCGGGTCGCATCATCGAGGCTGTGCTCCTCGCGCTCGCGACCCGCCGCCTCCTTCTGCGAGATAACTGCCTCGCAGAAGGCTGCGACCGCGTCCCAATTCCTGATGCTGCCGAGCATCTCCCTAACGATGGTCGGCACCGATGATTGCGACGAGTTCACGACGCGGCTCTGCCCAAGCGGCACAGACCTCGAGCGTATGCTGCGCCGTGTCCTCGTCGCAATCGCAGTGGTGGCAGGACGGAGTTCTCTCTCTCTCCTAGCGACCCTGTACAGGTACTTGCCGAGGCATCCATGCCCCGTCAAGACCTGTACAAGTCGGAAGGAGAGCACCCCGTGCCGCCTTTCCAATCACTGCATCAGCACCGGCCGGAAGGCCTCCACGGAACTAACACCGTATCGAAGCCTCTCCAGCCGCCCAACGGGCGATGACACCTCGGCGGGCGTCGACGCACCAGGCGGTGAGCTCCCTCAGGGAAACAACACCGCCCCCCTCGCGCACCCCTGACACCCGCCGATACAAGTCGGCGAGCATTTCCGCCTCCAGGTCCCACGGGGGAGTCCCGGCCAACAGGCACTCCGCCTCCGTCGCCACCGTGCAGTACCCGCGGATGATACTGACCGCCATGACTTTTTGTGGACGCCACAGAAGGGCCCTAAGTCGGGCGGTCGTGGATCCCACCCACACCGGTGCGCCGTAGAGGGCCATCGACCGGATGACCCCTGCGTACAGCTGTCGACATGGCGCACTCGGTCCGCCCACATTCGGCATCAGCTATTGTAGGGCGGACGCCACGCCGACGAGCAGCGGGACGAGCCTGCGGAAATGCTCCCGAAACCACCATCGCCCGTCGAGCACCAGGCCCAAGTACTTCATATGGGCCTGGATGCTGATCCCAACCGAATTGACGGTGATCGAGACGCCGATGGGAGGGTCCATACGGGGCCCATGGAACAAGAGGGCCTCCGTCTTATCCAGGGCCACCCTCAACCCCAGCGCCTCGATCCGCCTGACGACCTCTTCGGTGCCTGAGGTCGCCAGGCTTACCGCCTCTTGTAGCGTCCCACCGCGGGCTGTGACGAGCGTGTCGTCGGCGTAACAAATCACGCCCAGCCCGGGTGGGAGGCTCCCCCGCAACGCCCAGTCGTAGCCGATGTTCCACAGGGTGAGTCCGAGGACCGACACCTGTGGAACACCGCACGTCATGAGCGTTCGCACAACGTCCCCTACTCGGTTGGCATAGAGGACGCTGCGCCTCTCCAAATAGTCTGCCACCAGCCGACAATACATCAATCCTGGGCAAATTTGAGCTGTTTGCTTTAACAAAGCTTGGTTCCATTGTAATAATCGAGTGGAGTCGGTAAATCACACGTAAACAAATAAAAAATCAATCCAAATGCGTAATCAGTAGTACTGAGAACAACAAACAGAGTAGTTTACCTTAACGTGACGTAATACACTGTGATTGGTGTTTCAGCCAAAATGGCCGAATGCAGTATTTTAATGATTTAATTTATTGAAAATCTTAATAATCTCAATTATTTAGATAAATCTAAAGTAGCGTATTAAATTTTTTTGATATGTATTTTCCCTTAAAATCATTAATGCATCGATTCTTTTATACTGTCGTCACGCCTATTGTGATTTTCTATTATAATTAAAATACAATAAAGAAAATCTTTTTGAATTTATTTCAAACAAAAAGTGTTTTTTGACTGTTTTAATTATTCAAAAGGAGTACAATCAAGGTCTAGGTCATTATTGGCGTCACCAGTGGAGCGTTCCTGCTAGAACATTTATAATTTTTTGCCAAATAGGGACAGTCGCTAGTTGTTAGATAAATCAATCAATTACGACTGTTTTATAAATAAATATGCCTAGTTTATTGACAATAATGGCTACATAATATTATCATCTACTCTGAGACGAAAAGTAGTTTTTAATGTTTAATTAATTTAATGTTTGTATTTTATAATGTATGTATTTTATATGTATTTTATAATGGAGGACCTTAGCACAATGCTCAGTGATCTCAGCAGGGTATCCCAACTAGTGGGTTTACGAATGAACATGGACAGGACGAAATTCATGTCAAATGCCCATGTCATTCCTGTACCGGTCCTAGTTGGCAATGCGATTCTCGAAGTTGTCGATCACTATGTTTACCTAGGACAAACAGTCCCGTTAGGTAGATCCAATTTCGAGAAAGAGATCAGCCGACGAATCCAACTCGGTTGGGCAGCGTTCGGGAAACTTAAGAGGATCTTCTCGTCCAACATAACCCAGTGTCTGAAAACACAGGTCTACGACCAGTGTGTGTTACCAATGATGACTTACGGCACGGAAACGTGGTCCCTAAATGTAGGCCTTATATCAAGGCTCAAAGTCGCTCAGCGGGCTATGGAGCGGGCTATGCTCGGGATTTCTCTGCGAGATAGAATCCGGAATACGGAAATCCGCAGAAGAACGGGTGTAACCGACATAGCACGAAGAATTAGCATGCTGAAGTGGCAATGGGCAGGCCACATCGCTCGACGAACCGACAACCGCTGGAGAAGAAAGGTTCTCGAGTGGCGACCATGTATCGGACGATGCAGTGTAGGACGCCCAACTAGGTGGAGCGATGACCTAGTGAAAGTTGCTGGGCGTCGTTGGATGCAGGCGGCACAGGACCGCACATAGTGGCGCAACATGAGGGAGGCCTACATCCAGCAGTGGACGGCAATAGGCTGAAATGATGATGATGATTTTATAATGTAACTGTCTGTTTTAATTGTAAAAAATATGTTGAATGTTTTATATAGGTACTGTATTGGGTTTATTTCTTTTATGAATAATTTAATAAAGATCGGTTAGGTTAGGTTAGTCGATTTACGTATATCGACTGTCCCATTTCTTTTTTATTTTCAGTCCAGTATGACCTTGTACGTGTGTAAGCGTCATTTATGTATAAAATGTGTACTAGGTATTTCAGTACTTACGAGGTACATTTTAGGAATGACTATTAATATTTTTATATTTATAATATATTGCAATTCAGTTTCAATAAAACTGGCACGAAAAGAATGAAAATATATTTGATACAAAATGAAATTGTAAACATGTCGCTCGTTCAAACGTACTTCGTTGATTTCGTTGACATCTGTCACAGAGATCAAGCTATATTTTATGGACTATAATAGTCACTTTTCTAGCAGTTGACAACTTCAAACAGACAATACGTCGTATCATAATTCTTCTCTTCTCAAATCTCTCAAGGGTATGAGAGGGGGTGGCGAATGGTATTCTTACTTTGTCACCACACGGAAATATAATACAGATAAAATGCTAAAATGTAGTGAATATGATATAATAGTGAATTGCATGTATTTTCACATTCTGCTAAATTAATAGACGTGACACCTCTGGGAAATTTAGGTCCCAGGTGGTGTTTGTCAGCATCTAATCAATGGTAACGACTGTGAGTAATACACGCAGACTAAAGACGTGAACAACAAATATAATAACTTGACACTGGCACCAACAGCTCGTAATTGTAGCTTACTGCCATTACACAAGAAGATGAACAAGAAGCATTACCGCTTCTTTTGCTACATTAGTATCAGTGTTAGTATATTAGTGTTGTATATTGTTATTAATTGACAAGAAAACGCTACCTGTGAGGCGTCAAAGTATTGATTGGCGTACGCGTAATGCAAGTCTAGTTCTCAATCTTCAATGAGATGAAGAAGAGCGAAGGCAGCGTTTGGAGGCAAATAGAATGAGAATTTCTCAAGCGAGATCTACTACGACTCCGAAAGAACCCACTCCATCGACTTATTATATGGCGTGGGAGTTCCCCAGGACAAAGGATCGCAGGGCAGGCCACAGAGTGGGTGGCGCCGCTAGACGTCTGTTTGCTGAACAGGGACTCGAGGCATACGTGCGTGCGGCAGCGGAGCGGGTCGATTGTGGACTTGTTGCTTACTAGCCGCAATACCACAGCACATGTGAGAAGCTGCTTTGTCCAAGAGGAGGTAGAGACCCTATCCAACTACAGGTACATTCGGATAGAAGTTGCCCGGATCTTTCGGTAGCTTACGCCGATGCTAGCCGCATTCGCTGTGCTTTAACAGATCTGCGATGCGGACATTCCCCGTGGGCGATGTCTGCCCACGGAGAAGAGGATTCTCTAGTGGTCCCGAGAGTTGGCGAATCTCCGGGCTGTGTGCATACGTACCTGGAGGTTCCACACCGCTGCCGGTGCCGTCACCGGGATGCTGAGCGGGAGGGTCATCTGTACGGGTCCAAGGATGTCAGTCGACAGGAGATGATGGAGAGTCTTGAACCTGAACTCTAGGCTCACCTCTATTGCCCAGCGCTAAGTAAATTCCGTGATTACCGTAACTAGATTTCCGAAAATTTTGCAAAAATGATATGGTTATACTAAGATCGCCGGGTCAGCTAGTACGTCATAAAGATGCACGCATGACGTAGTGTTTGCGTTAATGCAATAATAGTTGTTTTTTAATCGATACCAATGATTAATGTGGTAGGAGCACACTGTCAGTCATCTGTCTACAGCTGCGGGCCAATCCGTCCGGTGTAGTACCACCACTGAGCAGAAAATCGACGTCTGAATAGGATCAATTTGTTACTGTTCATTTGGTGAGTGAGAGAGCCAGAAGCCCAAATTGTTAAGGCCTTTAATATCATTGTGCCCTTTCACACTCTCTTCAGTTTCTTCACAGACGCCAGCGGTCTAGGAGAGATACATGGGCGGCAGTATTAGGCGTGCTGTTTGGTCATTTGCCATCAACAGTGATTAAAAAAATAAAATTTGTTTTAATTCTAATTATTTTAATTGGTTCATCATTGTATATATTGCCCCCCCTCTCTTGCCCGTGGGTGCTTTCCGTGTGGTGACAGAGTAGGAATACAATTTACCACCCGTTTCTTTCCCGTGGGTGTCGACTAAGGGATAATATGCAGATAATATCTATGCAAGAGAAGAAAACTCGAAAGGAAACCCGATACCAACACGTCTGACCAACATGATATTGTAGATCAATGTCCCTCCGATAGTGGAGGAGGCCCAAGCCCAACAGTGAGACCTGTATGGGCTGAGATGATGATGATAATGATTGCAAAAGCTTTTTACAATAGTTTTTCGACCGGCTGCCTGCCAACCCTCTTTGAGAAAGTAATTATTGATCAGATCAGCATTGGCCTAGTAAGGGTCCATAACCGACATCATCACTTACCATCAGATGCCCTGTTTTCTCGTTTGCCACCGGTTGCAATATAAAACGTGTGTGTTAGATAGAAAAAAAATTGGGGCAAGTGTAATTGAGACTCGCTGACATGGAGTTCTGTACCTTATATTATTTCTTCTCTTTCTCAGCTCATACACATATCATTGTCTATTATAAATCTCCTCTTTAATGGAAAGAAAATCGACTTTTGGATCATTAGTCAAACGGCTTGATATCAAACATTTTTTTATTGCTAACGGTGGCAAACAAGCAAACAACCTGATGGTAAGTGTTGCTGCCGCTCATTGACCTTTGCTACGCCGCTGCCTACCGTGAAGAAAGTGAAAGGGATGTGAATGCGTAAAATGAGGTTCGGTGAAACTAAAGGTTTCATCAAAACCCACTACACGCAAACATCCTCAGAAAGTTGGGCTGCCGGCTCTTTCGCTCACCGAACAAAGTGCAGTAACAAATGGCTACTAATCGGACGTCAATTTTCTGCTCAGTGTGGTACTACCTCGGACGGACCCGCCCGCGACTGTGGACAAACAACTATCATTAATGTGCTCCTACCACTATTGACATGAGTAACCACAGATATGTATCCCTCTATAGAATGAAAGTGCATGTATTAGCTTTATCTTAAATTATAGAATAGTTCCGACCGCTCGTTTAGTAATTAAAGTACCATTACAACTCGCAACTTACGAGGACTTAATTACTAACACATTATTAGTGTTTTCCCCTCATATATATATATATATATATATATATTGTTCAGGTAAACCATCCAAATAGGTTGGTTAAGACTTATTTATTTAAGATTTATATTTTTTAAATATTGACATATAACATTTGTATTTATAAATTTCGAATTCTTTGTTTATGTCATTTGTTAATTATATGTGCAAAGGGCTCTATAGAGGGCGACTCTAAAATTACTAGATCGCGCTATAGTTCATTGTAAGTCTTAGTATAAATATATTCAGAATTGTTTCTTTTGTGTGAATCGTTTGTGGAATATAGAATATATACAAGTATACGTTATACCTGTGTCTTATTTCACGCCTCGGACCTAGAACATCGTACATGGTCCTTAGCGAGTCGGATTACCGGAAGTGTTCGCGGTAGTTGGTGTCCGTCAGTGTTGGTACCGTGGTAGTAGCGACTAGTGTTGCTCTACCCCTACGCGTTCCTGTTGGACGGTGAATTGCTGTCCAAAGCATTCCCACAGTCGGGCGTTGTTAAAACGTCGCTGTTGGGTATTGCCGGGTTGTAATACCCGGAGGAGGAAGGCGCAAGGAGGACGACCTGTTGGCAGAGCTGCAATACAAGGCCAGTTCGCCCAGTGGAAGACCGCTCGCCAAAACATTGTAGCAGTGAGTGCAGTATTCACCTTTATTTTGGTTTAGCCTTTAATTAATTAAGAAAAATGGAAGCGTTGCTTAATCTTCAAGAAGATATCCGTAACAATATGATTCGTTCAAAAACAAACTTTATGAAATCCCCGAAGGAAAGATTAACTGATTCTTATATTGGAACTCGTATAGATAATTTAGATAAACAGTGGAATTTATTTTTGGATAATCACTCTATGATAATGAAAACTGGGAAGAGAGATGAAATACTTAAATCGGATTATTATAAAAATGATGTATATGAGAGTGTCGAGGAATTTTACGTGCAATTCAAAAGTGAACTAAAAGAACTGTTAGCTCGTAGCATTTCTAAGACATTATCGGCAGATTTGCAGTCATGTTGTCACAAGGAAAATATAGTTAGCAGAGTCAAGTTGCCGGAAATAAAGATTCCTACATTTTCGGGCAAATATACAGAGTGGCAAACCTTTAGAGACTTATTTTTAGGGTTAGTTCACGAAAATAAGTCCCTGGACGATGCTCAAAGATTTTTCTATTTAAAGGGGCACTTGACCGGGGAAGCAGAGCAATTGTTACGGAATATTAAGGTTAGCGTAAATAATTACCAAAGTGCTTGGAATAAGCTAAATGATATGTATAATAATAAGAGATTCCTCGCCAATGGTATTATGAAACGGTTGTTAACCCAAAAGGCATTAACGTTGGAATCGGCATCAGATATTAAGGGATTAATTAATACAACTACTGAATGCTTAAATTCGCTTAAGGCCTTAGGGGTAAACGTAACCTCGTGGGATATCTTAATCATACATCTTATAAGTACTAAACTAGACGCGGAGACGAGAAAAGCGTGGGAACTAAAGGTGGCATCTGAACCGACTAATGAACTGTCCACGTTTGAACAATTTTCAGAATTCTTGACAAGTCATTTCAGAGGTCTAGCGAAATTAGGACCCAAGCCTCGTTATGAAAACAAATTTAATAATAAGTCGTTTCATATTGTTAAAAATAAGAATCTCGATTCGTGTGCGTATTGTGCTGCTGATCATAAAATAACGTCTTGCAAATCGTTTAGGAAGGAATCGAATGAATCTAGGCGCGACTTCGTCATGGATAAAAAATTATGTTTTATATGTTTAAATAGCAACCATTCTGCCAAGCATTGCAAGAACACTGTCCGGTGTCAGGTGTGCAAACATCATCGTCATTCTTTATTACACCCTAGTGGTGTTTCTGGGTCTGTAGATGAGGATACGGTTCACCAAAAACCCTCATCGTCTAGTATGGTAAGGGAGGAAGCTGCTTCAAGCAGTTATAAGAATACTGTGCAAGCGGAGGGGTCTAAAGAGCCACTAATGTCGTGTCTTTTGACAGGGAACTGTAGGAAAACGGTTTTATTAACTACAGTTGTCGTGCAAGCTGAGTCGAAAGACGGAACATTTAGGCAAGTTAGGGCTTTATTAGACCAAAGATCACACGGATCCTTTATAACTGAAGGTATAGTTCAGTATTTAGGTTTACGCAAGAATGCGGTTAAGCACACTGTAACAGGTGTTGGTGGGGAGAGAAGTGTGACTTCAAAGTCCACTGTTAATCTCAATATAAGATCGAGACTTGATCCACAGTTTCAAGTTATTATAGTCTTAAAATCGGTCACTTCCCTTCTCCCAGTTACGAAAATAACTGAAGTGGAATGGGTAAACGTGGCCCTCGGGGATTTAGCTGATCCGGAGTACCACACACCTAACAGAATCGATATTTTGTTAGGTGCGGAGGTATACAACCAAATCATCAGACAAGGCATTAGGTGGAACGCAAGTGGATCACTCGTAGCCCAAGACACAGCCTTGGGGTGGATATTATCTGGAAGCTGTGAGGTAGATTCTTCCACAATTATATATTCTCACATCACTGTGACGTCCGTTAATTTAGACACGGACGATTTGTTAAGAAAATTTTGGGAGATAGAAGCTGAACCACTTGAGATTAAGAAGAGGTTCACAGAGGAAGAATCTAAATGTGAGAAACTTTTCGCGGCTACAACAAAACGGAATCAGCATGGTCGATATGTAGTACGACTGCCGTTTCGTGATGCTGACCCGAACTGCAAGTATGGTGAATCAAAAAGGATAGCTGAAAGGAGACTTAAAGCATTAGAATTTAAATTAAGTAAAAATATCAAACTCAAAACAGATTATACTAAAGTTATACATGAATATTTAGAACTTAATCATATGAGGAAGATAAGTGATTTAGAAAAGTTAGATAAAGATGCTGTCTACTTACCTCACCACGCTGTAGTCCGGGAGGATAAAGACACGACGAAGGTCAGAGTTGTGTTTGATGCTTCCTGTAAAGGAACCAATGGTATATCCCTTAATGATAATTTGATGGTTGGTCCATCATTACAATCAGATCTTCGCCATTATGCGTCGGAGAAGACATAGAATATGTCTAGTTGCAGATATAATAAAGATGTATCGGCAGGTGTTGGTTGATAGAAAGGATACTTCATTTCAGAGAATTCTTTGCAGAGATAGTCCTGAGAAAGATATAGACGAGTACGAATTGCTTACAGTAACATTTGGTACGGCTTCAGCACCCTATCTGGCGGTACGATCATTGAATCAAGTTGCTTATGATGAGTGTCAGAATAGTCCTGAAATGGCTAAAATAATTTTAAATGATTTCTATATGGATGATCTTATGACAGGAGGTGGGAATGAAGAAGTATGTTTTAATATCTACACTGAACTAAGTAGAATATTGGCTAAAGGTGGATTTATATTACAGAAATGGTTAAGTAATAGCAGTGAATTATTGGAAAAGATGAAGAATGACAATAAAGGACAGGATCAGGCTTTAAGGATAAAAATGGATGATATAACTAAAATTCTGGGACTTACCTGGAATCCACGTGAGGACACCTTCCAATATACAGTCGATCTTGTTCCCCTAAGTGGACCTGCCACCAAAAGGAAAATTATTTCTGATATTTCACGATTGTTTGACCCTTTGGGGTGGTTAGTGCCATGTATAATTGTAGCTAAGGTTTTAATTCAAAGGCTGTGGCTAGCTGGAGTTGATTGGGACCAAGAAGCCCCTAGCAATTTAGCAAAGGAATGGATAACTTACCGGGAAAACTTACCATCTTTAATGGATGTAAAAATCCCTCGCTGGTTGCATACATTTAACTATTTAATTCAACCTGAATTACACGGCTTTGCAGACGCATCAAAAATAGCTTACGCGGCAGTGGTATACATAAGAGTAGTGGATAAAATGGGTAATGTTCAAGTATCATTGATAGCTTCGAAAACTAAGGTAGCTCCCATCAAACAAGTGTCGATCCCTCGACTCGAACTTTGTGCAGCAGTACTGCTTTCTAAATTGATTATAGAAATCGCTGAAGTGTTAGGAGTCCCTAAGATAAATGTACGGGCCTATACGGATAGTGAAGTAGTATTAGCTTGGTTGAATCAGCATCCTAACCGATGGAAAACTTTCGTAGCAAACAGGGTGTCGGAGATTTTGATGACTTTGGAGCCCAAACACTGGTTCCACATAGCTTCCAAGGAAAACCCAGCGGACTGTGCTTCACGTGGCATGACACCAAAAGAGCTCATACCATCATCCATTTGGTTTACTGGGCCGATGTTTCTTAGACAGAAAGTAGTCACACGGTTTAAGGAGCCAAAACAGCTAATCACAACTTTAGAACAAAGTAAGGTTCATACTTTCGTTTTGGATACCACACTCTGGCAGAGATTTTCTTCTTTGACCCGACTTGTTCGTGTGGTCGCTTATTGTCGCAGATTTTTAAATCTTAAGAACAATTCAGTCCACAAACATAACGGTGTACATTTAACCGTTCAAGAAATAGAGGATGCGCTTGAATTGTGCATTCGGAAATGTCAAGAAGAGGGATTGTCAAAAGAATTAGAAGAACTGAAGACTAAGGGAAGTTTATGGAAAAAAAGCAAGACGTGGAGTTCACTCAACGAGTCTGTGGACGACTAGAGATGTCTCAATTAAATTTCAATGAGAAGCACCCCATTCTTATTCCCAGGGAATCGCTATTATCACGTCTCATAATTGCAGATGCACATCAAAAGACCATGCATGGTGGTCCTCAACTGATGATTACATACTTACGGTCCAAGTATTGGATTGTCGGTGTTAAGAGCTTGGTTAAAAAACATTACCGAAGTTGTGTGAGGTGTATTCCAAGAGCACGACTCAGCTTATGGGGCAATTCCCTTCACCAAGAGTGACACCTAATAAACCTTTTCTAATAAGTGGTGTCGATTATGCCGGACCCATAAATATAAGGGTGGCAAAAGGTAGGGGTAATAAGGCATATAAGGGCTATATAGTACTATTTATATGTATGTCAACACGCGCGGTGCATTTGGAAGTAGTCAGTGATCTGACTACTCAAGGGTTTTTAGCAGCGTTTAAAAAATTTGTAGCTAGACGAGGACGATGTGTTGAGCTATACAGCGATAACGCAACAAATTTTGTTGGAGCTGCTCGTGAATTAGTCTGTTTATTTCACAAAGAAAAATCGGCCTCTAATCAAGAATTGGTCGACTATCTCGCAAGCAATGGCACACAGTGGAACTTTATACCTCCTCGAGATCCAAACTTCGGCGGATTATGGGAGGCAGGAATAAAATCGACCAAATTTCACCTTAAAAGAGTTGTGGGTAATAATACATTAACATATGAGGAACTTTCCACAGTACTGTATCAAATTGAGGCTTGTCTCAATTCAAGGCCGTTATGTTACATTGAGGAGCAAAAGGATTTTGTCGTTTTAACCCCGGGTCATTTTCTGGTGGGTGAACCACTTATTGTAGCGCCAGATCTCAACTACGAGAAATCCAACCTAGGTACCTTACGGCGATGGCAACTACATCAGCGGATGATGCAGGACTTTTGGCGGCTCTGGTCACAAGACTATCTCCACCAATTCCTGCAACGGTATAAGTGGGCATATCAAAACCCAGAACCACCATTAGGCGCGGTGGTTTTAATTAAAGAAGATAATATGCCTCCTGGCAGATGGTTGTTAGGCAAAATTGAACATAAACATCCCGGCCCGGATAATATAACACGAGTAGTCACAATACGCACTAAAGATTCTTTAATCAAAAGACCTGTATCAAAGTTATGTTTATTACCTCTGTAAATATTGTGTAAGATCTTCTTTATATTTGTCGTTTTTAGTTCAAGGTATTGTATGTTGAGCGAGTTTGAAGGACATATTGCATAATGTCCTTGGTGAGCGGTATGTTCAGGTAAACCACCCAAATAGGTTGGTTAAGACTTATTTATTTAAGATTTATATTTTTTAAATATTGACATATAACATTTGTATTTATAAATTTCGAATTCTTTGTTTATGTCCTTTGTTAATTATATGTGCAAAGGGCTCTATAGAGGGCGACTCTAAAATTACTAGATCGCGCTATAGTTCATTGTAAGTCTTAGTATAAATATATTCAGAATTGTTTCTTTTGTGTGAATCGTTTGTGGAATATAGAATATATACAAGTATACGTTATACCTGTGTCTTATTTCACGCCTCGGACCTAGAACATCGTACATATATATATATATATATATACCATGATGGTCAGACATGTTAGTAGGTATAGGGTTTAATTTCGAACTTGCCTTCTCTTGCACAGCTGTACCCCATTTTCATTTCAACTTAAAATAAATATATATTCATTAAATGTATACAATGGTGGAAGTAAGTCACACATAAATTAATATGTATATCACAAGACCTCTTTGCACAAGAACACGCACACACACACGCAAACATGCGCTTACTCATACACACACACACACACACATCCAAACACACAGACACACACAAACAGCAGTTTATGTTAGAAGGTAAGTTCGAAATGAAACCCTATACTAACACGTCTGACCATCATGGTATATATATATATATATATATATATATATTTATATATATATATATGAGGGGAAAACTAATAATGTGTTAGTAATTAAGTCCTCGTAAGTTGTGAGTTGTAATGGTACTTTAATTACTAAACGAGCGGTCGGAACTATTCTATAATTTAAGATAAAGCTAATACATGCACTTTCATTCTATAGAGGGATACATATCTGTGGTTACTCATGTCAATAGTGGTAGGAGCACATTAATGATAGTTGTTTGTCTACAGTCGCGGGCGGGTCCGTCCGGGGTAGTACCACACTGAGCAGAAAATTGACGTCCGATTAGTAGCAATTTGTTACTGCACTTTGTTCCTTGAGCGAAAGAGCCGGCAGCCCAACTTTCTGAGGATGTTTGCGTGTAGTGGGTTTTGATGAAACCTTTAGTTTCACCGAACCTCATTTTACGTATTCACATCCCTTTCACTTTCTTCGCGGTAGGCAGCGGCGTAGCAAAGGTCAATGAGCGGCAGCAACACTTACCATCAGGTGTATTGTCTGCTTGTTTGCCACCGTTAGCAATAAAAAAAAATGTTTGATGTCAAGCCGTTTGACTAATGATCCAAAAGTCGATTTTCTTTCCACTAAAGAGATTTATAATAGACAATGATATGTGTATGAGCTGAGAAAGAGTAGAAATAATATAAGGTACAGAACTCCATGTCAGCGAGTCTCAATTACACTTGCCCCCAATTTTTTTTCTATCTAACATACACTTTTTTATATTGCAACCGGTGGCAAACGAGAAAACAGGGCATCTAATGGTAACTGATAATGTCGGTTATGGATCCTTACTAGGCCTATGCTGATCTGATCAATAATTACTTTCTCAAAGAGGGTTGGCAGGCAGCCGGTCGAAAAACTATTGTTAAAAGCTTATGCAATCATTATCATCATCATCTCAGCCCATACAGGTCTCACTGTTGGGCTTGGGCCTCCTCCACTATCGGAGGGAAATTGATCTACAACATCACGCTGGTCAAACGTGTTGGTATCGGGTTTCCTTTCGAATTTTCTTCTCTTGCATAGATATTATATGCATATTATCCCTTAGTCGACACCCACGGGAAGGAGACGGGTGGTAAATTGTATTCCTACTCCGTCACCACACGGAAAGCACCCACGGGCAAGAGAGAGGGACAATATGTACAATGATGAACCAATTAAAATAATTAGAATTAAAACAATTTTATTTTTTTAGAAAGAAAGAAAAAGCTTTTATTTTCACAGTCTCGACACAACAACAATAGCAACACTCCTAAACACAGATTATGCTTAAATAAAAAAAAAAAGTTGGCAATTGCATGTGTCGTGAGCGTGTCAACGAGGCGTACACTCAGCATGATGCTGCGTTGTGCTCAAATGACATGCGTGGTACAATTACATAACTAATTTAACCTAACCAACAACATAAAACAATAACCTATATAAAAGCAAAACATTAATAAAAGCGAAGAGTGAATAGCAATAGAATTACAATACATAATAATCAATGAAATTGTAGTAAGTGAATTACATATATACACATTAAATAAATACATTATATTCAGCGTATACAAATATATAATACATTACAATATGATACATACCAATAATCTAAACATATATACTTCTGTACATCATACGTAAATAATAAAGGTGTGATGTTATTCATTTCACATATAAGTGACATCAGATTTTTGTTCACAAAGTAACAGTCTTTTCGTGTGAATTTTGAAGGTACTTTTCGTTTTAATGACTGTTGACGGCAAATGGCCAAACAGCATGCCTAATACTGCCGCCCATGTATCTCTCCTAGGCCGCTGGCGTCTGTGAAGAAACTGAAGAGAGTGTAAAAGGGCACAATGATATTAAAGGCCTTAACAATTTGGGCTTCTGGCTCTCTCGCTCACCAAAAGAACAGTAACAAATTGATCCTATTCAGACGTCGATTTTGGTGCTCAGTGGTGGTACTACACCGGACGGATTGGCCCGCAGCTGTAGACAGACGACTGACAGTGTGCTACATTAATCATTGGTATCGATTAAAAAACAACTATTATTGAATTAACGCAAACACTGCGTCATGCGTGCGTCTTTATGACGTACTAGCTGACCCGGCGACCTTAGTTTAACCATATTTGTTTTTCTAAATTTTCGGAAATATAGTTACGGTAATCACGGAACTTACTTGCGCTGGGCAATAGAGGCGACCCTAGAGGTTAGGTTCAAGACTCTCCATCATCTCCTGTCGACTGACATCCTTGGCCCCGTACAGATGACCCTCCCGCTCATCGTCCCCGTAACGGCGTCGACAGCGGTGTAGAACCTCCAGGTACGTATGCACACAGCCCGGAGATTCGCCAACTCTCGGGACCACTAGAGAATCCTCCTCTCCGGGGGCAGACATCGCCCACGGGGAATGCCCGCATCGCAGATCTGTTAAAGCACAGCGAATGCGGCCAGCATCGGCGTAAGCTACAGAAAGATTCGGGAAACCTCTATCCGAATGTACCTGTAGTTGGATAGGGTCTCTACCTTCTCCTGGACGAAGCAGCTTCTCACATGTGCTGTGATATTGAGGCTAGTAAGCAACAAGTCCACAATCGACCCGCTCCGCTACCGCACGCACGTATGCCTCGAGTCCCTGTTCAGCAAGCAGGCGTCCAGCGGCGCCACCAACTCTGTGACCTGTCCTGCGATCCTTTGTCCTGGGGAACTCCCACGCCATATAATAAGTCGATGGTGTGGGTTCTTTCGGGCTCGTAGTAGATCTCGCTTGAGAAATTCTCATTCTATTTGCCTCCAAACGCTGCCTTCGCTCTTCTTCAGTCTCATTGAAGATTGAGAACTAGACTTGCATTACGCGTACGCCAATCAATATTTTGACGCCTCACAGGTAGCGTTTTCGTGTAAATTAATAACAATATACAACACTAATATACTAACACTGATACTAATGCAGCAAAAGAAGCGGTAATGCTTCTTGTTCATCTTCTTGTGTAATGGCAGTAAGCTACAATTACGAGCTGTTGGTGCCAGTGTCAAGTTATTATATTTGTTGTTCACGTCTTTAGTCTGCGTGTATTACTCACAGTCGTTACCATTGATTAGATGCTGACAAACACCACCTGGGACCTAAATTTTCCAGAGGTGTCACGTCTATTAATTTAGCAGAATATGAAAATACATGCAATTCACTATTATATCATATTCACTACATTTTAGCATTTTATCTGTATTATATTTCTGTGTGGTGACAAAGTAAGAATACCATTCGCCACCCCCTCTCATACCCTTGAGAGATTCGAGAAGAGAAGAATTATGATATGACGTATTGTCTGTTTGAAGTTGTCAACTGCTAGAAAAGTGACTACTAGAACTGTTCACACCGAAAATTCGAGAGCAAACAACAAAATTTAACTCCTTAAATTTCTTAGAACTTAGGTTCCTAACTCCTCATCATCATTTTAGCTCATATACGTCTCACTGCTGGGCTCGAGCCTACTCCATAATAGGAGGGAAATTGACTTTACCATGCTGATCAGACAGGTTGGTATAGGATTTTGTTTCAAGTTTTCCATCTCTTGCATAAATGTCATATGCGTAATACATCCCTTAGTCGTCTTTTACGACACTCATGGGTATGATAGCGGGTGAGCGGAAGTGTGGTGACGGATTAAGAATCCTAACTCCTATAAGCATTAATCTAAATTGAGTTATTGGCGAAATCTTGTGAACGTCATTAAACAACACACAAAAAAAAACTGTATACAACTTACATTTTATTAATATTTAAAAATTTGGATTTTAATAGTTTCTTTTAATTTTCTTCTATAAAAACCTTGTCCTGATAGTAAAAAACAAAAAAAAAAAGAATTATCCTTTAACTCAGTCTATCGGCAGTGGAGCGTATTTCAGTGATCCATTTTTATTTATGTATATATGTAGATAGATTATTAAGGCTTACCAAATGACGTTAACTTCAGGTGTTTTTTACTTATATATATATATAAAGCGAACAATTGTATCAAATACTCGCAGTAGTCAGTCACGTTAGTAACATTAAGCGGTTGTCGTATAATTACATATATTTTAAGTATCCCTTAAGTTACCTACCAAAAGATCAATTAATTAAAAGATTTAAAATATTTATATCATATCAATATGCTAAGTATAATATTGTTATGTATTATAATTTTTATATATTGGCGTGAATATACGAATTGTAATCCTAAACATGAGCTACCACCGGCGTTTCCTGGCGAATTACCATTGATTGGACACGCTCACATGTTACTAGGAAAATTTTCAAGTACGTATTTATTTTTTTTCATAAATTATAATCTTCTAAGTATATATCCGTGTGGTGACGGAGTAAGAATACAATTCACCACTCTATCTTGCTGACGGATGTTGTAAAAGACGACTAAGGGATATATATATGCATATAACATCTGTCATCATCTCAGCCCACATACGTCCCACTGTTGGGCTCAAGCCTCTTCCACAATGAGAAGGAATTTGGCCTACTATACCATGCTGGTCAGACATGTTGGTAATGGGTTTCATTTCGAGTTTTCCTTCTCTTGCATAGATGTTATATGCGTATTATATCCCTTAGTCGTCTTTTAGGACATCCACGGGCAAGATATGGAGTGGTGAATTATATTCTTACTCTGTCACCAGACGGAAAATTCATAAATCTTAATTTCCTTAAATATATATTCGTGTGGTGACGGAGTAAGAATACAATTCACCACTCCCTATCTTGCTGATGGATGTTGTAATTGACTAAGGGATATAATATGCATATAGCATCTATGCAAGAGAAGAAAAACTTGAAACAAAATTGTATACTAACCTGTCAGACCAATTTTGTATAGCATGTCAATTTTCCTCCTAACCGTGGAGGAGGCTCGAGTCAAGCAGTGGGACGTATATAAACTAAGATGATGATGATAATTAATTTTTATTGTTTATGGTGGCAAACTAGCAAGCAGCACACCTGTGTGCCTACTCTTGAATCTCGATTCCAATCCTAAATCCAATCTCAGCACAAATTTGAGTAAATTTGGTACTCTTTTTTTCTATTTTTTGGGTGGGCTGCGGTCAGGGCGCTCTTCGCACCACTCCGTCCGGGGCGTAAGCACGCACACCCGCAACCCACCCGAACACCACGTCGCCTTCGTCGTTGGGCCGACCACCGGAGCAGGGTTACTTGTCATGCAGACTCGGATGAAGTATCTTGGTCTGCACCTAGATAATAAGTGGAACTTTGGGCCGCAATTTGCCCAGCTAATCCCCCGGCTCACCAAGGTAGCCGTGGCGCTAAGTAGGCTTCTGCCAAACAATGGAGGTCCTGGATCGTCCTGTCGGCGTTTATACACCAACATCTTGCGGTCTATGGCACTGTACGGTACCCCCATCTGGGCGGACTCTCTCACCGCTTCCAATAAGGCTTTTCTGCGAAAGGCGCAAAAAGCCATGGCGGTGAGAACTATAAGAGCATATCGTACGGTGTCTTGGACCGCAGCCACACTGTTGGCGGGCGATCCACCCTGGCCACTTCAGGCTAGGGCGTTTGCGGAAGTCTACCGATTCCGCGCAGTGGCGCGCGCTAGTGGCGAACCTAATGCCACGAGGGGAATGAGAAGGGCAAGAGAAACTGCCCAAAGGAAAGTAATTCGGCGGTGGAGAGAGGAATTGGAGTCCCTCGTAGCAGGGCGGGGGACTGTCGGGGCGATTGCGCCCCACCTTCACCGCTGGATGAACCGAAGGCACGGCAACATGACCTTCAGGATGACGCAGGTACTTACCGGACACGGGGTCTTCGGTAAGTACCTGCACAGAATTGGACGAGAAGAGGCCCCTGGATGCCATGAGTGTGGCGCGCTAAATGATGATGCGCGCCACACACTGGAAGTATGTCCCGCCTGGGGGCCTCAGCGCTACGACCTGTCGGCGGTCATAGGAATAGATCTGTCGCTGTCGACCATCATCTCAGAACCGCGGAACGGGAACGCGAAGCACTTGCGTCCGCTGACTCGCTCCGCCGGCGGCGAGTAGGGAGGAGGAGGCGCCGATATGCGCATCTCCTCTCTCCGCTTTGATTGGCGACAGGACGTCCTGTCGCCTTTCGTAGGGGTGTCGCGGATCGAATGTCCGAAGACGACCTTGCCGGCACCCCGTAAAAGCGCGGAAGGGACCGCTGTGGTTTTAGTGGGTATTCCGGAAGCATAGCCGACGAGTCCTACACTCCCCCTCGTCTGCCACCGGCGGGGGATAATGCGTAAATTGCATTTCCACAGCGAAAAAAAAAAAGGTTACTTGTCATCAGTGGTCGGCCCGACGGAATACCCCCTATTCGGGGTACCCTCCCGTCGACCAACGGGGAGGACGTCCGTCTTTCCTCACTCTTGAAAGCAACACTAGCGCACGATTGGAATCAAATTCGATGGAACTTTTTTAAACTAAATGAATTTGACTCTCGTCGATTAAGTCAAATATTTGCTCCCGACGTGATTTTGACGTAGTTTAAAATCCTTAATGTTGTACAATTTTAAGAAAGCATCTTTGTGGTGATCGAATTCGATAACGTTATTAATTTAAAGTAAGAAAATACGGCACATTTGGTGAAAATATCAACGGTGAACGCGAAGAATTCATTCTCGATTTTGTTCAAGAGTACCAAATATAAGTTTGGTGAGATTGGAATTGAATCGGATAAGAAATTAGAATTGATTTCAAAAGTAGGCCCACCAATAGTAAGTGATGCTGCCGCACATGGTCATTTGCAATACCAGGGCCACAACTAGACCGTTGCCTACCGCGAAGAAAATACTCTTGATGATATTAATAAATAAAACTATAAGTGTGGTATATATATGACTAGGAGGTTTCAGCCGCAGTTCCTTCCTGTGGGAATATCGGGATAAATTACAGCCTATATGTCATTCTGATATATCTATATTATTGTGAAGTTTCATCAAAATCCATTCAGTAGTTTTAGCGTGAAAGAGCAACAAACATCTTCACATCCTCATATACTCACAAACTTTCATGTTTATTGTATTAGTAGGATAGGATAGGATAAACCCACCAAGTTTAGCACATATAGTGGTAGGAGCACACTATCGACAGTCGTCTGTCTACAGCCGCGGGCAGGTCCCTCCGGGGTAGTACCACACTGAGGCGCAAATCGACATCTGAGTAGTATCAATTTGATACTGCATTTCGTACTTGACTGTATTGCCGTTAGAGATATTATAATATGTATCAACCTTTGTATTATCTTTGCACAGGTTTATGGCAGAAAGCTCAAGATCTCGCACAGGTTTGCAATGATCACGGTGGTCTAATTCACGCAAAAATTGGCTGGCAACTTAATTATGGTAAGTACAAACTTAACGTTTGCTAGCTGCAGCCTAACCCCTCAGAAGCTGTTCTCTATAAATTAATAAAAAAAAATTGAAATTAGATGTTCCGTGTGTGTTGCCCCACTCTTGCCCGTGCGTGTCGTAAAAGACGAATATGACAGCCCGATGAGTTTCTTGCCGGCTCTTGTCAGCTTGTGGCCGCTTTATGATCTGGTGGTAGATAATTGTATTTTTTCAAATGATGTGTAAATCTGATAATATATAAGTGCCCTTAAAGGGCTTATACAGCAATGATTAGATTTAGTTTGATATAAAAAAAATATTTTATGTCTATGTAACACACAACCTCACATTCTCTGACCAACCTTATTGTTTTTAATTGAGTTGCATTGTGATTTTCTTTTTTTTTTCGTATACAAATTTAAAAAGAAATCTGCTCATATTTATATATATATTTTCAAATACAGTTGTATCGGATCCAGATGATGCAATAACTGTGGCGAATAAGTGTTTGCAGAGACATTTTGCGTACGACTATGCGAAGCCATGGCTTGGAGAGGGACTCTTCACTGCATCAGGTTTACGTTCTTTTCAGCTATATCAATGTGTGTAGTGACAGTAAAAATTCATGACCCGCTCTTTTGCCCTTGGGTGTCATAAAAGACGACTAAGGAATATAAAATGTAGATAATTATCTATGCAAGACAAGGAAACCTCGACATAAAAAAACCCATGCCAGCACGTCTGACCAATTCGCCTAGTATTGCGATGAAGGTGCAAACTCAACTGTGGGTGTACTCTCAGTCCACAGAATTCCTCCTGTCCCCAAGAATGGTGATGATACTTTTTAAAAATGGACACAAGATTTCTTTATAGTAATGGATAAACTGATAACCATGCCAGCCTAATTCGATCATATCTATCATCATTGACTGCAATTGTTTTATTAGCGGAACCTTACACCCGCCGCACATGCCCATACTCACATTGGCCGTCACGAGTCGTGTGCGAGTGGTAGTATTTAAAGCCTATGGCGCAGTACCAAACTCCGCATTTGCTCTCACGTGTCGACGCCGCGCCGGCACGTAAATGAGCATTTACGCCATACGCAATAGGTTTTAAATACTGCGACTCGCACACGGCTCGTGACGGCCAATGCCAGTGTCGACATGTGCGGCAGGTGTTACTTTCTCGTGACGTGAGGCGTAAGATTATAATATTTTATTATCCTTTACTTTTCCATGAGATTCTATAAATATGAAGCCTGAAAGATTACCAGGAATGAGCTTTAGCATCAGCAGGAACTTAAAACAGCAACGGCCATCGCTAATACGTCTGATAAGCATATCATTTACGAAATTATGCCCACTTAGATAAGCTAGTCCAGCAGTGGTCAAAGATAGAAACAAAGATACCAGGTGTTGAAGAAATATAAGCTCTACTTGATTATACCGAAGTAGCAGAAACTGACCCAGAAGCTTTTCCCCTTAAAATTACTGTTTTTCTTAATTAATTCTATATCACAAGTTATTTTGTTTTCTATTAACTTTTAATGAACATTTTTGAATTGCAAAATAAATATCATTGTTATTTACTCTCAAAAAAGTGCTGTTTTTTAAACAATATCTCATATATTATTAAGAAATTACTTTTTTGTGTCGCAGACTAAAAATTTTATTTGTGTACCGCATAAAAAATTAGCTATTATATTTAAATCACTGAGCGTTCTGCATTGTCCAACTAGGGACTAACTCAGATACTTGATATTCTGAGGGTCTTTTTTATTTGTGACAGGTCATACATGGAAAAACCATCGTAAATTACTAATGCCAGCATTCAGTTTACCCGTGATATATACTTTCATCGATATCTTTAATTCGCAAGGCAAGAAATTAGTCAAAGAAGTGGAACGGTTTGTTGGTGAAGGACAATTTGAGCATAACATCATTCTGAAGAAGACTGCTTTAGAAACAATTTGTTGTAAGTAATTTGTATGGTGACGGAGTAAGAATACAATACACCACTCCCTAACTTGTTCGCGGATGCTGTAAAAGACGACTAAACGATATAATATGCACATAACATCTGTGCAAGAGAAGGAAATCTTGAAATGAAACCCTATACCAAAATGTCTGACCAGCATCGTATAGTAGGTCAAATTCCCTCCCACTGTGGAGGAGGCCCGAGCCTAACAGTGGGACGTATGTGGACTGCAATGATGCGATATTGATGAATTTAACCAATTCTGTATGGCGACGGAGTAAGAATGCGATACTTACAGTATCGGTAAGGGGTAAGAATGCGATACTGTAAGTATCGCCCTCTCTATCTTGTGAGTGGATGCTGTAAAAGACGACTAAAGGATATATGCATATAAATGTGCAAGGCAATGAAATTTTGAGATAAAACCCTATAAAAAAAGAGCCGTCGCTCAGGACGTCTGGCAGATGGGAATATTTTGTACAAGTATATATGCATAAAAGAACAGATTACGACAGGAACTAATATAGCATAAAATATTAATAAAATATTGCGGGTTTTTTCCAGAAAATGATGATTTTTATTCAATCAACATTTATTTTTATTAGTATACACTATATAGGTATGTGTTTAGGTTAATAATTTATTTTGAGGTCACTAGATGGCGTTATAAAAATCTAAAACAGATTATTGTGCCATAACACTAATGTACATATCGAAGCGTGGCGTTAACGCCACGCCAATAAACGGGTTCACCCTCGCCTATAGATGTTTCATATCAAAATTTCTGACTAATATAGTACATGAAATTTCCTCCAATTGGGCAGGAGGCTTGAATCTAGCTATGGAATATGTATAAGCTAAAACGAATGAGCTAGAAAGAATTAACGAGAAAAATTAAATAGATTTCTGTCCGATAAATCAATTTATTTATTTATCTGTAAGTCCCATTGAGGCATTTTGTCTTAGCCCATATAGTATTTACATCCCTCTGTTAAAAAGAAAGAAAAAGAAATTTTATGCGCACTTGACGCTTGAGTCGATTCACTTGCACGCGAGTGTATTTACATCCCTCTGTTAAAAAGAAAGAAAAAGAAATTTTCTTCTTTCTTTCTTCTTTCTACGTCACTCTATTGAGCTCGGGTCTCCTCTACTGTGGGTGAAAAATCAATTGTTGGCATGAGATTGATGAATTTAGATGAATTCTTATACATATAAAGTTAATAAAATACGCTCATAAAACTCATAAACTTTTTCAGTGACATTTTTCGGAGTAGAGGCGATGGAGGATGCAAATTTTTTGCAGAAGTATATGGAAGCCGTTGATTCTATGATGAGCTTCATGATGATGAGATTCCAAAGACCTTGGTTGCAAAATGACCTTATGTACAGTTTATTTGGCTACAATAAAAAACAGAATGAAACCATAGCGACAATGGCCAAAATGTCAGATACGGTAAATATCTTCTTTCATTTCCTTTTTTTTAGATCATGCCTTTAACCATGTTCCACTCAAACTTTTTAATGACTGTGTAGATAGCGAAGGGGGATCAAAAGTTGACATCTTTCACGAACATAATTGTGATAGAAGCTTTTAATATCGATATTCTGCTGGCTCATTACAACACAACTGCTCAAGATTATCTTAACCTTCGTATACTCGGGCGTCAAAACGTTACATAAATACTCGCGCACGGTGCCTCAGACCGAAAATTGATCTTGTCTGTATGTTTGTAATTTCATGATTATTAGGTAACATTATTTTTTTCCCTAAGAAGAGAAACAAATAAAAAACTAAAAGAAATTTTAGCACCTCAGCTTTATTTGGAAGAAATAGGCTTTTAAATCGGCTTCTTAATAATCACGAAATTTTAGTACTCTTAGTTAAACATCATAATTAATCATGTTTATTGTGTTAAGTCCAAAAAGACTATGCAAAATAATAAAAAGTAACAAAAATAATAAAATTGCATAAAGTAGTATTAAAATATATTATTTGCTAATGGTTTCATTTAAAAATTAAAATGAACACAAGTTACATTTCAAAAAGATCCACCTATTACGCTACAAAGTCGCTTGACTAATGCCTGAGACCTGGTATCCACTTATTGTTAGTGTCGATTCATACTGTGATGCCGTTGACGGTTCGATCTCGCTCCGGTCTCGGTCCGTTCCCGGTCTGGTAAAATATTTTTAAATAAGAAAGAATCAGAGTATTCTCACTATCGTATCGCTCTAGTTCCAAGTCGGAGTCGCACACGAAGGGTTCCGTACCATTATCCATAAGATCGCGTTTGTTGTGTAGGAGTTCCCCTTAAATATTTATTTTATTTTGTTTTTAGTGTTTGTTGTTATAGCAGCAACAGAAATAGATATTTTGTAAAAATTTCAACTGTCTAGCTATCGCGGTTCTTGAGATCCAGCCTGATGATAGACAGACGGACGGACAGACAGCGAAGTCTTAGTAATAGGGTCCCGTTTTTACCTTTTGGATACGGCAACCTAATAAAATGCTCAAAGAATTCAGACATATTTTAGTACCGCCACTGATCTATATTCTCTAGATATGTTTATCCACAGGATATTTTCCCAAATGCCTTAAAAAAACTGTTCGAGAATAATAGGTATTTAGTAATCAAAATCAATTGAACTTGGAGATTGATTTATTTCCCGATTTCTAAGAATATGGTTTATGGCTTAAGATATTAATTTCTCAAAAAAAATAATTCACTGACACTGAAAAATAATAGATATACGAGTATGTATTAACTTATATGAAGTGAGGATAATAGAAAATTAGGAGAACAGCTCATTAAACACTACTTCTGCATGTAAATAGTTGTATATTTATACCGTTTACTTACCGTTAGTTGGTTATTATAGTACTTATAGTAATAATTCCATATACAAACGTGATTAACGTTTCTGAAGGAAACATATGGTAACACGAAGAAGATGAATACCTATCTATAAAACTAACATACAAATGTCTACATGAGCTCTGTGTTATGTATCGTCTGGCAACTACTGTCCATTCAATCCATATTGGGTGACGGAGAAGACTGCCCACGATCCCAAAACCTGCCTTATACTGTACCTCACATGCGCCATGTGGACGAGCCACCGGTACCCGTCCTTGTTATGAGTCCACACCCCCACCCCGCCCCCGCAGTCTTACCCTTTCGGGACTCATCTGTTACAATACCCTAGATATAGACAATATATTTTATTTTTAATCCATATTATACTGTATTTAGATAACTTTTTGTTATCAGGTCGTTAAAAGAAAGAAGAACGCCTTGAAGACGAAGAACACGAACAAGGACGAAATAAATACATCAGGTAAAAAACAAGTCTATACTATATTTTCCATCCGTTATTGAATATCGATATCCCGATAAGGGGATAGTGGTGATCTTGGGGTTGGCGTGAGTGCTTATGCCTGATGCCGCCGTAACCACATAAGGACGATACTCCGACCGGGGCGTCGAAGGAGAGGGAACCCAAAAAAATAACCCTCTGAGCCGGCCACCGGAAGTTAAGAAATCGGTATCAGTAGTCAATCTAATGGTAGTAAGGATAAGGTAGGTTATGGAGTTGCAAATCACCCTTCCATCGCTATGAATTGAATGTGAATTGAAATAAAAATCTTATAAACGGTTGACCCTGCAGGCCAATCCTGAAACTGCCCATTATGCTCCAAATTATAACATTCAGTGCTATATAAATATTTAAACTATTATTAAATTCACTCTCGATACTTTATAGTTTTTTAGGTTAAATTGTAAATGAAATTTTAATTTTTAAAAATCCTTCACATTAAGAGTAGTTATTATAAAACACAATTTTGGGCTTTAGTTTTTCTGCTACAGTCTATGAAATAAATGAACCTTATTATATTTAATAATTTGCCTACGAATACAACTAACCTTTGAATTGCTCGATGGTTTCGTAAAAGGCGACTAAAAGCTCTATATCGACCTGGACTAATACCATCTGATGCTGTCAAGTCAATATTTACATTCGAATGGATGGTTGATGACAAATAGGCAACGGGTTATAAAACTATAGTCGAAACATTTGCAATATGTTCGATGGAAGAAGCGTATGTATCAATTTATTTATTATTATGATTTATTATTATTATCTTGTATCCCTTTTGGTTCACGGATATTTTCCTTAGGGAAGATACCCGGTCCTTTGAAAGGCTTACATGGGGATATGGATCCAATACGCAGAGGCCTTTGGAGAAATTTAATGTAAAAATGGGATGGGACGTCTACCGATGACACTCCACGTCTGCACATAACACACGTGGACTGCCAACGGTAGGTGTAAAACTATTGTGTGATGATGGTATCTAATAACTGTTTATGGGGTTGGAGGTTTGATGGACTGGCTAAACTAAAAACTATTGATTGAAAAACTGTCGTCTGCCTTCAATACCTTTATCGTCTTGAACTTTGGCAGATGGTGACTTGCCAACTCATTGAATGGGCCCCCCCAAACGGTCGCCACAGACACACAGGCCATACGGGCAACAGGGGAGCAACATTGGTGCAAGTGGCTTGGGGTGTCGAGCGGTGCGGCGCCGGTTTCACCATCACAGTGGTTTCCCCGTAGTTATGCCCTTGAAAATGACACTTCCACCCCCGAGCATATAGCTCTGGCGATCCCTCTCTGACCAGCCGTTCAAGGCAAGCCAGAGTTGAGAATCCTGCGGGCACTCTTCGGTTTCAACTCCAGCCAGCCAATAAAGGCGAGCTGGATACGAGGCCCTGGCCGACTCTCTGGGGCACTCAGGACCGCAGTGTCGCCACTCATATTCAGCACGCCACAAGCTGCCCTGCGGTTTATTGGCTTTCCTATAAATCTTGTGATACATTTTTTCTTTTATATCAAAAGAATTTAGGGAGCCATATAATGTTCCTCCGAGGTTTGCGTTAGTCTCATGGTAAGATAACGACTGGCCCAGAGGTTTTATTATTTTATTTTTTTTATTTTTATGTTTTATTATTATTTAGTTTTATTATTATTATTATTATTATTTTTAACAATTTACCACAAATAGTTTTAATAAACTAGATGTAAATGAAATGATTGACTGTGTACGTTTGACAATATATATACAACATGTAACATAATTAACGCACACCCTGAAAGTAATTTGTTCAGAATCGGCATCTGAATCGAATTTGATTGTTTTTTATGTAGCTAATTTTTTTTCTCAAATTTAGTAAAAACTAAGTAAATAACAGTCATCCTACACAGCTAGCTAAACAGT
The DNA here is from genome assembly GCA_032191425.1 of Lymantria dispar. Taxonomy (NCBI): domain Eukaryota; kingdom Metazoa; phylum Arthropoda; class Insecta; order Lepidoptera; family Erebidae; genus Lymantria; species Lymantria dispar. Next base: position 22,420,663 of record CM063464.1, read on the forward strand.
TCATAGAAACGAAAATAGAACGTAAGTCAGGGTATTAAGACTTTTTAAAATGAAATATTAAATTAGTAAGCAAATTTCATCATTCAATTAAAGAAATCTGATACTTATTTCAAGGCTAATAGTCTTTTACAAATACCTACGCACACAATACCAACAGCGATAGCCGGCACACAGCAATACTACAGTACAGAAAAGAAAGCCACGTAATACAATAATAATTACTTTCTCTTTCTTTCGTCGGCTTAATAACCTTATAATAGAGCGAGACGGCAGGCTGCACCGGCGAAGTCAACAAAATATGATTTGGACAGGTCACTTCAGGTCAGTCACGCCGCGTGCATCTTATCGATGAGAGGTCAAGTGTAAAGTGCAAATAAAATATCTTAATCCCGCATTTCGCTGTCTTTTCGGTACACTAACGTTCAATACACGGAAATGATGAGAACTTTGGCACGATGTGATGATAATGTGGCACTAGCGTGTATCGGTCGTGGAAGGCCTGTCCAGTGGCCTAGATCAGCTGATTTGACGTCACTCGACTTTTTTTTGTGGGGGCGAATTAAATCGCTAGTTTATAACACAGAGACAACAAGTGCCGAGGAACTAAAAAATAAGATAATAACCGCCTTTTAAAAAAGTGAAAAGTGACACTGCAGTATTATCTAAAATAAAACAACAATTACGAAAACGGTCATTAAAGCGCATTGCACAAGGCGGTGGACATTTTGAAAATGTTTTAAAACGACAACGCCGTGTGAGTGCAAATTAAACTGTTTGTTTATGATCTTTAAATTATTGTAGATATTTTGATTCACACCTTTTACGCCGACTTTGTTTAACTTTGTCGTAGGTATTGTGGCGTCTAATCAAATCACGCTTTATCAGCAGTTTAATCATTCTTATTTACAAATTTAGTTTAACAAATCAGTAATTACGAAATATTGGCTTCACATTGAACAAAATTATTCAATGTCGACAATTCAAAGCCTGAAAAGTGTGCTGGAAAGAAGAATCGTAAATACATAATCGTATTTACTATCATAAAGCATAATGTAGTTATTTCGTGTACCTATTATTATCAAGTAGGTAATTATTGTCGGGCGGCACTCTGAGTTGGTCAGTCAGTCGGTGACCATTTTATTTCCACGAAATGGGAATAACTAATTTCACAAATAAACAATGTTAACGTACATATAAATAATATTTGGTGTATGCATTGCGTTTATATCATTATATTCTAATTGGGGTGTTTGAGGGTGTGCGTTAATTATGTTACATGTTGTATATATTTGACCTGTAAATAACATTTACCAATAAATTGATTATTCTGATTATTATTCTTATTATTGAATCGACCACAAACGATTGTGTAATTAGGATAAGAACAAGATGATAATGATAATTCATCACCAATAAAATCTAATTATTCACCAAGACCATGCCCGCGCCTAGCTGTGGAGCGCATACTAATGAGAAGAAGAAGAAAAAGGCATATTTTACGACACCCTCAAGAAAATAAGATTAATGAATTATGCTTTATTTTCGCTACCAAACGGAATGTATTATTCTATGATTATTAATTGTTAAAATATTTTCCAGGTCGAACATACAAACCTTTACTGGAACTACTTCTAGAACTGTCCTCAGATGAAGTACTGAGGGATAAAGAGATCAGTGAAGAAATAGACACAGCCATTGTGGGAGGCTTTGATACAACTTCAAACACTCTAATCACCGTGATGGTGATGATTGGAGCTTATCCTGAAGTACAGCAACGAATTTATGAAGAGTAAGTAAAATTAACCTGTGTAAGTTAAGAGTGTCAATTATTCACCATCCTTTATTTTTCTGACTAGGGAATTATTTTGGGCAACTTATAATATTAACTGATCCCCGAACTGCGGCAACAAGCATTAAACGTGACAATTAATACATTGAATAGCTTAATTTCTACTAAATTAAATAGAGAGACTTATGTTCTACAGATGACGTGAATTATTTGATCCACCAAATTAACTATTGTAATTAATTATCTTAAATAACTTTAACATAGTATTAAAGCTATAAATATAAAATAAAATATTAATAAAATATGAAGAAGAGTCACAGAAATAGATTTGAGTATCTTTGCAACCGGAAATTTCTGTAAATTTGAAGCAAATTATCTGTGACAAATTCATAAGTGATTTCATTATAAGTATGCCCATTTTTATACAGATTTACAACACCCTAAAATTATATAATTCCAGGATTATCGAAGTTGTTGGTAAAGAAAGAGACATAGAAAAGACAGATATTAAGAATTTTGTGTATTTAGAGGCAGTTATTTTGGAAACTTTAAGGTTATTCCCGATCGGACCTATACTGCCAAGATACGTGAGCGCTGATATAAAATTAAGTAAGTTGAGATCCGTCATCCTAATATCGCCAGCCAGTAATTAGAATACGAAAAAATGCCTTAATCACAGTACTTGATAGGCGGGTTCAAATTCAATTCAAATTCAAATACTTTATTATGCATAAACCCCGCGGGGGCACTTACATATGGTCACTTTTTTACATTTTTACCTTACACTACTACCGGATCGGAACGCGACCGCACTGAGAAGATCCGGCAAGAAACTCAGTGGGCTTGTCTTCTTTTTTATTCATTTACTATTTTTTTTTTTTAATAAGATAATATACAACAACATGTCTATTAATAGCTCCAGTGTGATGCCTTTCGAATCATCATACAATACAGTTATTAAATATAACGAAAAAGTACCATGGCTGGACCAGATCCCGCAAGCGGCACCCGATCACGAGTTAACCACTAGAGCAGCCATCACTCCCCTCAACCACAATGGAGGGAAGGGAGTGACCCGCTCCTCGTAGCTACCGCAAGCAGACCCTTCAGTGAGCATGACCAATACCATGGGCCACAAACATAAAACACAGATTAAACAACAAATTCGTTTGGCAAAACACGCTACGCTTTACAATTATATTAACAGCAACAGAATAAACATGTATGTAACACCTTTCGAAATAATGAGAAAATGCCTGAATGAGGAGCTGCTCATAACCAGTCTGTATTATCATCAAGATAATCCGAGATTTTATAATAACCTTTTCTACAAAATCTACTCTTGATTGCTTTTTTAAACTTTTTAACTGGCATATCTCGAATATTAATAGGTAATTTGTTGTAGAAGCGTATACATTGCCCCATGAAGGATCTGTTAACTCGTTGAAGACGAGTACTGTGTACAACTAATTTATCCTTATTCCGAGTATTTACATGATGAATGTCACTATATTTTTCAAAGTTACCGATATTTTTCTTTACATAAAATACATTTTCGTATATATATTGAGATATAACAGTCAGAATATTTATCTCTTTAAATTTCTCTCTTAGTGACACTCTTGGGCCTAAATTATATATCGCGCGGACCGCCCTTTTTTGTAGAATAAAAATTCTATTCAATTCCGCGGAGCAGCCCCAAAGTAATATGCCGTATGACATGAGACTATGAAAGTATGCGAAATAAACTATTCTGGCTGTTTCAACATCGGTTAATGCGCGAATTTTTTTTACCGCATAAGCCGCTGAGCTGAGCCTATTTGACAGTTTCTCAATATGAGGCCCCCATTGGAGTCTATTATCTATAGTGATGCCTAAAAAGGTGGTTGATTCCACAAGGTCCAGAGCCACCCCATTCATTTGAACATTGGTTTCCACTTGTCTCACATTGGGAGTAGTAAATTTAATACATTTAGTTTTTGTCTCATTTAGAACTAAATTATTAGAATGAAACCAATGAACAACGTTAGACAGTGCATTGTTCACATCGTCATAGTTGAGCATTTGTCGCTTAATCTTAAACAGTAAAGAGGTATCATCTGCGAACAACACAATGTTTTGATTGTCCCCTACATAATAGGGTAAGTCATTGATATATACAAGGAACAGAAATGGCCCCAGTATTGACCCTTGCGGAACGCCCATTTTGATAACAGAACCAGATGATCGTGCACCGTTAACATCGACTCTCTGAATTCTGTTGCTTAGGTAGGAAATTATAAGTTCCAGAGCGTTTTTCCTGATCCCATAGTGGTGTAATTTCTTGATGAGAGTTTCGTGGTTTACGCAATCAAATGCCTTAGATAAATCGCAAAAGATGCCCAAAGCCTCGTGCGATTCCTCCCAGGCTGAAAAAATGTTTTTTAATAATTCTACACCCGCATCAATAGTAGAGCAATTCTTAGTAAAACCAAATTGATTTTTATGAAAAATACCATGGTTGTTAAAATAACTCAACATCTGAACAAGTATAATTTTCTCAAATACTTTACTAAGTGTAGGTAGTATGGATATCGGTCGAAAATTATTAACATCTGACATACTACCCGATTTAAACAAAGGAATTACTCTACTCATTTTCATGAGCTCAGGAAACACACCTCGAGCAACACAACCATTAAACACAGAAGTCAAGTGGGGGGCAATAATATTAATTATATAATTAACTGTCTTTACTGATAAACCCCACAGATCAACTGTTTTTTTAATATTAAGGGATTTAAAAGAGCGTAAAATATCTTTCACAGTGACATCTGAAAATTCAAAGGTTATGTCGCATTTTACAATACATTGCTTAAGGAGCGATTCAGCTATAATAGGAGATGACACTAATGATTTTGTAATCAGTACAGGCACATTTGTGAAATGGGTTTCAAATTCAGCCGCCACTTCTTTATCTACTTTCACATTCTTATCACCTATCTTTAAACTAAAGTCTTTCTTGCGTGCAGTATTCCTACCAGTTTCACTATTTATCACATTCCCAGTCATTTTAATTATATCACCTGATTTTTTAATTTTATTTCTCAGATAAATAGATTTTGCACAGGAACAGGCACGTTTAAATATTTTGGAATAGTTCTTTACATATTCCAAAAATACTGGATAATGGTTATAAGATTTTTCATGATAAAGATCATATAACCTTTTTCTGCTTTTGTAAATACCAGGAGTAGCCCATTCACTAAAACCAGCAGGAACCCCAAAAGTCAATATTTTGGGTTTGAATATTTTATTAAATTCAGTATTGATTATGTGAGATAGAGATGTATATAACTCATCTGGGTTGTCATGAATAGGCAACAGCGGCACTCTCATACTCAGGTTGTCTCTAAAGTTTTCTAAACGCCTGACATTCATAGGAATAAAGGTAACACTTTCTCGTTGAATCCTATTAGTTCGAGGCAGTACAACAAGTTGTCCACAGTGATCCGAATCCAGTGTGTTTAAGATGTATTTACTAATTGGCTTAGCATTTATAAAGACATTATCTATACAAGTTGCACTCCCAGCAGTTATCCTAGTAGGTTCCAAGAAAGCATTATACAAATTATAAGATTTCATCAAAGTTATAAATTTTTGTGTACTTAATATTATTTTTTTCCAATAAGTTTATATTAAAATCACCACAGATCACAAGAGTTTTATTACTAGCAGAGATTTTGAACACAATATCCTCCAACTGTCTCTCAAAATCATCATATGGTGAACATGGAGGTTTGTATACGCACACAACTATGAACTGCTCAGACTCAATACAGGCAATTTCAATAACACGTTCAATAGAGAGCCTCACAATATCATTTCTTTCCTTAAATTTCATCATTTTGTTTAAAATTATTAACGAGCCACCTCGTATCATGCTGACTCTATTGAACGAGCTAACAACCTGGTGATTAGGAAAATTGAACAATAATTGATTATCTTTGAGCCAGTGTTCAGTAACGCAGAGGATATCTACCTGGTAATCATTCAAGAACAATTCAATTTCCAAATCTTTACCTAACATTCCCTGAATATTCTGATGTACCAGGTTGATTGATTTATAATTATTCTTAACACTTAAAATACTTAGGCAAGAGGAATTCTCTGTTGTCTTAATATCTAATTTAAATTAGTTTGTGAATTAATGTCACTATTTACATTAGTGTAAATGTCATTATTTAAATGAATAATGTCAATACATTGCCCAAAAGAGGCAACTTTGTTAGCCAAGTTCATGGCTGATGTAAAAAAAAAATAAGATAGCGAATCAGCTAATAGTTTTTTATAATATCTAGCAAGATTAGAACTATCTTTTGTCAAAGAAGTTTTTTTCTTAACATAATTGTTAATGTCAATTACATGCATCATGTTACTAGTAGTATAATTGGATGCAGTTTTGACATTATGCAACGTTAAATTTAAATTATAAATGGATTCATTTTCCATTTGTGTTAAACAAGTTCTGTACGGAAATGTGAACATTACAATTTTGTCTACATTTAATCTACATAGTTTTTCATTATATTCTAGCAATTGCCTTTTGGTCACATTTCGTGCATTACCAATGAAAATTATTAACATACTACTAGAACAATAATTATAATCTAATATTTTTTGCATTATATTGTGGTATGACAAACCCGGCAAACAGTAATTAACAACTGCATGTCCTTTATCTGACAGCAGGACCCCCATATTTTTGCCAATTTCATCACTAAACATAACAATCTTATTTTTAGCTTTTATATTTAAAGGTTTAGGAGTAGGTAAAGGTGTAACTAAATCAATAGCTGTCAACAGGGAACTGTTAGTGGAAGACAAAGTACTATGTAAGTTAACATGAGACTGTTTGGTCTCCGGGACACATAAATGAGAGGAACACTTTGATGATACACAGTTATATACATTACTAATCAATTGTTTATCACATTGGTCTGATTTATCTATTATCAATTTATCCATGGCTAGTAAATACTCTTTATTTAATGATATCTGATGTTTACGCGAGCACTACACATTGTAAATAAAACTACTTTTACGGATTATATCGCGTTTGTATTTGATTTATGATTGCCCGACGTTTCGAACACTTTGCAGCATTCATGGTCACGGGCGGACTAAGGTGTCTCACGTCCAACAAGTAATCGTTATTACAGACATTTACAATTATCTACCCGATACAGAAAATAGTTATAAACTTATTAAATTGTTACCCACATTTTAGTACAAATTTATTGCCAGTGTAAGAAGAAAATGAATCTATATGAAAAATTATATTGTTTATGGTTAGTAATTATTAATTATTAAATTTGTAGCAATTATTATTACAATTTGTTGATTTAAAACTAACAAAACAAATATACTACTAGGTATTGTCGAAAGGATTAAATTTTGCTATAACACCAACGCGAATACCTTACGAGGAAATAATTTGTGCTGTAGAAGACGTACTGATTAAAAATACCGTTCAAAAGGAAGATATGGAGGCTATCCGACAAGACATCTCGTCCTTATTACGTCGCTGTAAGCCACCAAAACGTAATCTTTCAAAACAACAACATTTTGCATTAAAGAACTTGCGTAACAAATCAGATATCGTCATCCTGCGCGCAGACAAAGGAAACGCGACCGTGGTAATGAATACGTCAGATTATAATGCCAAAATTAATCAACTTTTATCGGATGAAACGACTTACAAAAAGGTTAAAACAGACCCCACTAATGTTGTGTTGAAAAACACAAAAAAGTTAATAATAAAACACTCCGATGCATTACATCTAGACGTGAAAAAGCTCATACCACCGTGTTGTAAGCCACCAAAACTGTATGGATTGCCAAAAATACACAAAGCAAGTGCCCCACTACGTCCAATAGTAAGTCAGATAGACACGCCGACTTACAAGTTAGCCCAGATGGTCGCAAAAGTCCTTTCACAACTCCGGGGACACACTAGTGCATTTGTAAAAGACTCATACCATTTTGTCAGTGAAATCAAAGATCTACATCTCGCTGACAATGAAACTATGGTCAGTTTTGATGTCACATCACTCTTCACCTGTTTACCTGTAGAGGAATGCATTAAAACTGTAACTAAGAAGCTATCAGACAATAATATGCCACCGGAATATGCTGAACTATTACGTCAGTGCCTAACAACTGGATATTTATTGTGGAATGATGAATTCTACAAGCAAGTAGATGGAGTGGCTATGGGCTCGCCTGTCTCCCCTGTTGTCGCTGACATTTTCATGGAGGACTTCGAGGAGCTGGCCTTATCAAGCTCACCTGTCACACCAAGGTTCTATAAGCGGTACGTAGATGACACTTTCACAATACTACCAACAGACAAAATAACCATATTCCTAAACCATCTTAACTCCATCAATCCAAAAATTCAATTTACTATGGAACTGGAGTCAAATAACTCATTAGCTTTCTTAGATATTTTGGTTATCCGTAAACCCTTGAGTCATGCAGTGTATCGTAAGGCAACACATACTGACAGATATCTGAACGGAGATTCTCATCATCCCCCTTCACAGTTAGCTACCGTGTCTAAATCTTTGTTGCAGAGAGCACGAGGAATCTGTGACGAGGAGCACCTGGCTGGGGAGCTGCAGCATGTCAAGCAGGTTCTACGTGCAAACAAGCTGCAAGTTCCACGCCCCCGTCGCAGAGACCGTGTGAAACCACCCACAGTTGAGCGCCTCCCTGCAGTACTACCTTATGTGAAAGGAGTCACTGACAAGATTGGCTATATCCTGAAACGGGCTTCCATAAAAACTTATTTTAAGCCACTCAAAAGGATAAGTCAGTTCTTACCACCTGTCAAGTGCCAGATCCCTCTACAAGATGCAGGATTTTATAAACTTGACTGTGACTGTGGTCTCTCTTATATTGGGCAAACAAAGAGATCCATAAGAACTCGGGTCAAAGAACACATAGCTGATGTGAAGCACCGCCGCCACACTAAGTCTGCAGTCTGTGAACATAGTCAGGACCGCTCCCGCCATAACATTAGGTTTGATAAACCTCAAGTCCTCGCAAAGGAACACCGATACCTGCCTAGAATGGTACGCGAGGCTATTGAAATCAAAAAACACAAAAATTTCAATAGAGAGGATGGCTGGGTATTACCATCAAGCTGGGATCCTGTTATAAACATAATTAAAAATAAATCCAAAGAGACCACCACAAGACTGCATGATACTGTGAGCACTTATTGTATAGATTTGACCCACAATAATAATGGTTAAAGATAATTTTATAAATCAAAAATCTTTTAGTAAGCCGCATCTAAAATTAAAAATCAATATTAATTTAGCATCATGTCCCCTGAGTTTTCTTGCCGGATCTTTCTCAGTGTGGCCGCGTTCCGATCCGGTGGTAGTATATTTGTTTTGTTAGTTTTAAATCAACAAATTGTAATAATAATTGCTACAAATTTAATAATTAATAATTACTAACCATAAACAATATAATTTTTCATATAGATTCATTTTCTTCTTACACTGGCAATAAATTTGTACTAAAATGTGGGTAACAATTTAATAAGTTTATAACTATTTTCTGTATCGGGTAGATAATTGTAAATGTCTGTAATAACGATTACTTGTTGGACGTGAGACACCTTAGTCCGCCCGTGACCATGAATGCTGCAAAGTGTTCGAAACGTCGGGCAATCATAAATCAAATACAAACGCGATATAATCCGTAAAAGTAGTTTTATTTACAATGTACTCTTTATTTAGTTTTTCTGAGTTGGAGTACCTAGTAGTCATAGATTCCAACTCATCTTGTAGAGAACCAATTCTTATTTGAAAGTTATTAACCTCATTGTTGTACTGTTTTGTTTTAATTTCCAATTTATTAACATATAAATTAAGCTTCTCTAACAAATGTAACCTATCTTTGCTAAATTTAACATTCTTAATAAAAAAGTTGTGTTTTTTAATTAGTTTTTGTGTTTTCTTAATATATTTATTAATTCTAACAAATTTCTTAAATTTTTTCAATGTTTTGTTCCTACTGCGCCTGATTGTCTCCTCATTGCAAGATGGTACTGATTGATGGACTATGTCATGTGATACGGAGGATATTTCAGGCGCAACAGAAACAAAGTTTGGGTCGCTGGTGACCAGCTCATCAAACAAACTTTGGTTCAGTGAGGCTGTCACATTATATTTCTTGTTTTCTAGCTCTGTTATTTGATTATGAGCCTCTTGTAGTTGGTGTTCCAAAGTGCTTATGCGAGTTAGACTGCTTACATACTCAATACTGCACTCTTCAAATCCATCTACAATCGTTTGGAGGCTAACCCGGGCTTGTACAGCCTCACTGAGTTCTTTATGTAGTTCTGCCATTTCTAATTTTAGATTTTTATTGGCATCGAGTAATCCTAACAGTTCCCTTTCGCTGTCATCTCTTTCCTTGCTTAATACGCTACACAATTCTTTTGCTGCCTTCAATTCGCTCAAAGCCAAATGGAGTTTAGATTCCTCCTGGCGAGCAAAGGCCTTGCGAGTCAACATAATGTAATAAAATAAGATATCCCTTTACAAGCAAACGAAAAATGTAGCAAAACAGAAAAAAAAAAAGAATAAAGGAGGTATATTAAATTTTTTTGGTTTTGTAAATTTATGGATAGAAAATGTATTATATATAAGTAACAGATAAAATAATGAAATAATGTACCTTATTATAAGACAACAACGATAACAGCAATGATATTTCAAATACCAAACACCGGTAGAACATGCACTGGCACTGACACTAGTAGAACACAAGAAAAAAGTAGCTAATTGGTATTTGATTAACAATTATACAATGCACCACCTCTAAATTAGCGATAAATTGGCAAAAGAGTCATAAAACAATTACAATTAAATATAAAATCAAAATAAAATAAGAGAATTCATACAGACACAGCTGTTAGCTCGGTGTTGCCACACCAAAAAAAAATATTGGTAGGTAGGTGGTTGGTAGTAGTAACAATTGCTGTTATGGTAAACTAACGGAAGAGTGCTTCTGCTCAACTCCAAAACAATTTTTACCACTCACGTTAGTATTCAGATTAAACGTTGGTAAATTGTAGTATTACCACACGGGTAAGTATAACTTCAACAAGTTGAAGTATTCGACAAATAATGAGATTCGATAATAATGAGTCTCATATGAACTCAAAACGAAATTTTATTGAAATGTATAAAAAAATACTTGTGTATGACATCCACTGAAAAGAAAGAGATGTCGAAACATATTATTTTCTGTTTACCACAAAGCTTGCTATTATAAAACTTTAAAACTTACATGGAAAAAGTTAGAACGCCTATAGTCCTGACCACCGAGTAACGGAATTACAGTAGATGCCACGCTCCCAGTCGTCGTTGTCGACATCATCGTCGATAAAGAGATATTGGAATATTATGATAAAACGGTTGCTACCTGAGCTGATATCCACAAACCAAACACTTCATAACAACCATAACTAGGGAACGCACCCGTATTATAAGACCCACTCAAGGAATGTCTTGGCGTACATATATTATGGACGTTCATCAAGTAGAGGTCAAAACTAGTAAAAAAAGGGTTCCGTAAAATGTGTATATTTCTTTATCATTTCAGCGATAATTTTATAACAATAAAAATACAATTACAGAAAATTACACACTTCGCTCCGGCAGCTACTGCTCCATATTACCATTGGCCATGCACCGTAGCAGTAGTTGGAATGATGCATACCAGTTCTATCCAGAAAGATGGTTGAACACAGATAATCTGCCCAAGAATCTTTTCGCAGGATTTAGTGTCGGCAAAAGAAATTGCATAGGTAAGTTATCTGATCCATTTGGTAGTTGCTGAATGGCTATGGGCTCCTTTAGCGAGGACATTTAAGAGTACAAGAAGGCTCTAGGTGGGCACGTGAGGCGTTTTCTGACCCAACACGTAGGCGACATCTGGGTAGAAGAAGAAAACGTTATACGTTCTCCCAGCCATGATTACCCAAGACATTAGAATCGTATGCCCAAAAGGTGGACCTCTGGCGTCCCACAAAAAGCGAGGACGCGGGGCGTTTGTGATGTTTAGAATTGATTTTAGATATTCTAACGTAGCAAAGCCATACCGCGTCTGCGAGACCTACTTAACTCCTTACGTAAGCAAGCTTATGACGTAAGCAAAGGGAATTCGTAAATGCATTTTCTACAGTGTAGAAAAGAAAGCTGAACCATTTGGTGACTATCTAAGACCGCTGATGGACTTATGACTTATGGGTGGATATTGAGTAACAGTCACGCTTAAGTTTGACAGATCCATTTATTATAGGTTTCCTTAATTTTATCATCATCTCCGCCCATATGCGTTCCACTGTTGGGCCAGGCTCTTCTCGGTCAGACATGTTGGCATAAGGTTTCGTTGCGAGTTTTCCTTCTCTTACATCGATGTTATCTTTATTCATATTTTATGACACGCACGGGCAAGAGAGCGGATGGTAAATTGTATTATTACTCAGACGCCCCGCAGAAAAAGAGATGAACTATTGAAAAGAAGGAAAACTCGAATCAAAATCTATAGTCTATACCAACTCGTCTTAGTGATGTGGCATTAGGTCAATTTTCTTCGTATCGTAGAGGAGATGCTAGCACATATGAGCTTATATTAATATGATAAATTTACTGTAAGTGTGCCGATTACCGTCGTAAAAGTGGATGAAAGATCACCAGATGTATGATCAGTAGCTTTTTTTTTTTTTATTGCCAACGGTGGCAAACGAGCAAGCAGCACACCTGATGGTAAGTGAAACTGCTGCACATGGACCTTTGCAATACCAGGGGCACAGCCAGGCCGCTGCCTACCGTGAAGGAAATACTCTTCTTAAACCTCGTTCAAAGAAGGACATGTCATAGCGCTCGGGAAACACAGCAGCAGGTAGTTCATTCCAGAGCTTGCACTTACGTGGGAGAAATGATCGCTGGAAACGTACAGCTGAAGACCATAACGTTTCCAGGTGAAATGGATGAACCCTGCTACGATGTCGAGTGGTACGTTGGTAGAATGGTGACGGTGGTACCAACTCAAACAGTTCCTCGGAGCACTCCCCGTGAAAGAGTCGGTAGAGTACAAAGAGTGACCCAAAGTCTCTCCGCTGCTCCAGCGACTCCAATCTGTCCGTAAGATTGGGATCCGACGATTCTAACAGCCCGTCTTTGCAGGGAGTCAAGTGGGTCTAGCTGATATTTGGGCGCACCTACCCAGAGATGTGAGCAGTACTCCACATGAGGACGAACTTGTACTAACTTAACTGAAATACTTGGAAACGCATGATGATGAAGCCAATAATTCATTTTTCAGAGAAGTTCTACTGTTAACTATAGCCATCGATAAAACTATGGATGGTTTGAAGTATATTTTTGATAATATATACCGCCTATATCTTTGTAATCATATTATTCAAAACCTAATAATTACTATTTTTATTTTAGGTAAAACTTATGCGATGATAGTTATGAAGTCTTACTTGGTGCATTTGTTGAGACAGTACAGAATAATAGCATCTGAAGACAGTCTTGAATTTCAAATTTATGTTATGTTAAAAGCAAACGGAACTATAGCTATTGAAAAAAGAACATGAAATATATATGTAGGTATATACCTACGCCTAGACTAGGGTAGTAAAGACTCGGACATTCTCATACGCTAATTTGAAACGAAGAGTGAACAGATTGCTTTCAAAATATATAAAAACTGAAATAAGAAATAAAATTAAATGTATGTTAATTCTAATTGAAGGATGTTTATTATGGGATTGGATATTATTATTAAATGTTAAGACATCAATAGTCGGTACAAAATTATATAAATCTGTACAAAAAAGAGTTTTCTTTAATCATGCCATCTACCGACACAAATGGTGATATAAAGTGGAACCTATTAAAGTCAAATTTTGTTTATACTTCAAAGATATATTTTAAAACATATATTTGGACTTGCAAACTTATAAAATCAAGCCTTACCTTTGGAATTTCAGTTTTAATACTTAAATTTATAAAACAATATCAGGTTGACCGAGCTTCGCTCGGAATATTTTTGTTGTGTTTTTGTCGAATTTATTTAGATATATATTAATAAGAAATAAAAATTAAATAAAGAAAAATATATAAAAAATTACAAAAAGAGAATAATCATAACACCGAGATTCGATCCGACGCTGCTTGAATGCCAAAACAAAAATCGAACTGAATCATTTCGCAATTGAGCTACCGTAACTCTTGACGTTTACAACGAAATTTAAATTCATATTCTTTTAAAATTTAATGTCATTGTTTGTTTTGCTAAAAACACCGACAAAACAACATTTTCTATAAATAAAACCTAGCTAGATCGATTTTTTGGACCCGAAACCTCTAGTATGCCAAGTTTCATCAAAATCGTTGGAGCCGTTTCCAAGATCCTGAATATATATATAGGTATACTAGCAGACTCGGCCACGCGTTGCTGTGACTAAGGTTTTTGTTATATTACATTTTAGTAAACTATTTATGCTATTGAATTGTAGCTTATATGACATGTTTGTAGGTTTCACATAGCAGCGCCATCTATTAATTACTTACTCAATCCAGTCAACAGATATCTGTTAAGATCGTTTGGAGAATTGTGAATGTCAAATAATAGACAAATAATTTGCAATAAAATAATATTGCGACTATAAATTAAGATGTAAGCTATCCTATTTTTCAAGTTGAATCAAACTGCATACGGTGTGCAAAATTAATTAAAATCGGTTAAGTGGTTTAGGAGTCTATCGCGGACAAATAACGTGACACGTAATTTATATATATTAAGATATATATATACAAGAATTGCTCTTTTAAAGATATGATTGTACCTATGCTATTTATCAATCAAGTGAAGTCCAGAAACTAGGATAAATATAAATCCTGTTATGTTATTACTGTTCTATGATAGATATAGCCAACGCAAATCATCAGCTTTCGTTAAAATCTTCAGCCATGGCAAAAAATATTGAAAATTAAAATATGATATGAAATTAAAAAAAATAAAACAGTGACGTTTAGGGACGCCCGAAAAAGGCGAAGTCTTTAACAACAGATACTTTAACAATTCTTGTGATCTCATCTCAGTAAATTACGTAAGGTTAAATTATAAACTCATTTGCAAAAAAAACGGGCGGTTTTGATTTTCATTCATATTTAAAAAGATACAATACCAAAAAGGTTTCAATCGTTTGTACACGTTACTGGCCGGTTTTAAAAATGCTGTGGTATTTAAAAAAGTACGTTCTAAATTCAATTTTTCATTTGATGTTCATTTTTATAGAAAACCCCTTTTTATCCTACATTTTTGGCGCGAAGTTCCAGAAGTTAACATCGACTTTCATAACTTTTATTCAATTTTTATCGATTAATTTCATATCCTTGACTGTCAAAGCTTTATTTAATGCTGTTTGGCTGTATCAAAAATGGTAGATAAAGTGGTAAAAGCTACCAAAATTATCGCGCTGCTTGAAGAGGGTTGCAGCCAATATTTCGTGGCTAGGAGGCTAAATGTTAGTCACTCGACAGTCCAAAGGACCTGGCAGCGATATCAGGAGACTGGTTCCGTCGAGAGAAGGCCTGGTTCTGGAAGAAAACCATGTACCCAACCACGGGATGATCGTTTTCTTGTGAGTCGCGCATTGAGAAATCGCAAATCTTCGTATGTGGATCTTAAGAACAACCTCCAAGAAGTAAGAAATGTGCATATTAGTCTATGGACGGTCAGGAGGAGGCTTCTCGCTGCCAATATACGCAGTCACCGCCCGGCCCGCGGCCCCAAATTACTCCGTGAGCACAGAGTTCACAGGCTTAGGTTCGCTAGAAATTGTGAATCATGGACTCAAGACGATTGGAATAGGGTTTTGTTCTCTGATGAAGCCAGGATATCTCTGTTCGGTGAAGATCGACGTCGGCGAGTGCTAAGAAGACAAGGAGAACGCTTTGCAGAGGCATGTTTCGAAGAAATCACACCTTATGGTGGGGGCTCAGTTATGTTTTGGGCAGGAATAAATTCAATGGATCGTACAGAGTTAGTCTTCATTGAAAACGGCTCACTGACTGGGCATCGATACATAACGGAAGTTCTAATTTCTCATGCACAACCCGCATTGGCCGCTCTAGGTGAAGACTCGATTTTTATAGACGACAATGCTCGCGCCCACCGATCCCGCGATGTTAATGCGTATGTGCAAGAGGTCGGCATTCGTCGTTTGGATTGGCCAGCTCGAAGTCCCGACCTCAATCCCATAGAGCATGTCTGGGACGTTCTGAAACGGCATGTGAGATCAGTACACCCGGCTCCGCAGACCATCAGAGAGCTGAAGAATGTGATTACTGCGGAGTGGGAACGTATTCCGCAAGCAAGTATCCGGGATATACTCGCTAGCATGCCCAGACGAATTCAAGCTGTGATTTTAGCTAGAGGGGGTCACACTCGATACTAAACATTTATCTGCTTTTACTTTATTAAAGAAAAACAAACAAAAAAACTTTTTTATTTTTACTTCATGAGCATATGCACTACTAGCGAATATACACTACTAGCGAGGTTTAGCATTATTTCCCATAAATTGTTTCTAAATTTTATGAAATACTGATGAAAACGATTATTTTCTTATTAATTTAGCAAATTGTGTGGATAAAACTACCTATAATTATCAAACAAAGAAATATTAACATTTGAAATGGTTCATTGCTTAGGTGCCCGTTTTTTTTTGCAAATGAGTGTATTACGTTTTATAAAGTTACTTTCTAAAATAATTGATCTATTTGTGAAAGTTAAATATAGGAAGACTGAGCTACACGTTACATCGTTAAATTTCACTAGTTACCTACACTACAAGGTTTTATTTGTTTGCTCGTTGTCTAATCTTAACATTGGATTGGAAATAAAGTTGATTTTATATATATTACTAGCTTTTGCCCGCGGCAATCACAGATAACTGTGTAGTGCGTTCAGGGTTCTACGGGTTCACTGTTGCTCTGGATAATGTAGGCAAGCTAGTGTATACAATCCTGATTGGCCGCATCAGTCAGCACCTTAGCGAGGCTGTCTCGATCAGACCAATTCTTTCTAGCAGACGATCGCAGCCTTTCTATGCCTGTGGCCCATTGTCATCAAAGCGGTCACTGGCGGAGGGGTGCTGTGGGCGGTGTATTTAGATAGCTTCAACTCATCTATATGTGGAATATCAGGGAGGCGCTGTTACCAGGGGGTGCTTCTATAGCTACTTGGCGGCTGACTTCAGACTAATTGGAGCGGCGCAGTGGCCTCTGTGTGGTGACGGAGCAAGAATACAATTATTACTTTATACACGACTGCAAGGTCTATAAATTTATGTTACATTTATTTGACTCCAGCAGAAAACGCTTTGTAATATTATTACATTGTGTAATATTATTATAATATTACACAATGTAATAATATTACATATTATTCCCTATACCAACACGTCTGACCAGCATGGTATAGTAGGTCAATTACCCTTCCATTATGGAGGAGGCCCGAGCCCAACAGTGGGACGTATATGGGCTGAGATGATGATGAATATTATTACAAATATCGTCAAGAAATTACTTATCCTCTTTTTATTTTTAAGCCCCTCTGTCACCCGGACGGAGTGGTGCGGAAACGCGCCGACTGCAGGCCACCCCAAAAAAAAAAAAAAAAGAAGTTTGGTATCTTAACCACTGTATTATGAGTGCAGTTAATTCATCATTGGCGTTGTATGAATTTAGTATATGTGTATTAGTGAAAATATCAAAGCATATTTCATTCCCTACTTTACACCCTTAGAAAAGACCTCTGAGGGTTGATTTTCAGTATAATTTTCTTTTATAATGAGTCTTTTTGTATCGATTTTCATTGAAGTAAGTTGTGTACTAAGCTGTGTAAGTTACTATAGTTTTTTAACTATCGCACGCAAGCTCTTTAATTTGCCGTGATTAAAAGTATCCTAAGTGTTGACGGGGGATGTAAATACCATCATGCAAAATTTCATTTAAATTGGTCGTATAGCTTTGAAACCCGTTTAATGAGCCCGTACAGACAGAGAAACCAAAAAAATAAAATATTAAAGGTAAAACTAAACACATGGAAGAATAAAGAAATTCAGTTCGATAATCGCAGTGAAATTTTTAGTAATCGAAATGACATCTGCCTGCCTTCTGCTTGCCCACCTGTCGACTACGTACGTCTCGCCCCCCCCTGCTTTAAACTCTGAGAAGGGTATCGCCAATAATAATTATTAGGAACTAATAACATAAATACAGAATTTCATTGAATTAATATGGTAAATACGAAAAACGTTTATACCTACTAAATTTGCACCCCTCTTTTACCCCCTTGGGGATTTAATTCACAAAAATCGATATCGGCAATAATCATTATTACGAATTTGTAACCCAAATATAACATTTCATTGAAATCTTTACTAACTTTGGACCTCCCTTTTGTTCTGTTAAGGGATGATTTTCGAAAAAATATTATACATGTGTTTCATGATTTTCAATGTAGAACCTTCGTATTGAATTTCATTTGAATAACTTCAAAAACAGCAAAGTTTTATACTAATTTTGCATTACCGTTTGACCCCCTTAGGGGGTGAATTTTTCCTTCTTACCGGACATGGGGTCTTCGGTAAGTACCTGCACAAAATTGGAAGAGAAGAGGCCCCAGGATGTCATGAGTGTGGCGCGGCAATTGACGATGCGCGCCACACACTGGAAGTATGCCCCGCCTGGGGGCTTCAGCGCCACGTCCTGTCAACGGACATGGCAACAACAGACCTGTCGTTGCCGACCATCATCTCCAAGATGCTCGGCAGCGACAGCTGTTGGTCGTCGATGGCCTCCTTCTGTGAGGCTGTCATGACAAGGAAGGAGGCCGCGGAGCGGGCACGCGAGGCGCTTGCGTCCGCTGACTCGCTCCGCCGGCGACGACCAGGGAGGAGGAGACGCCGCTATGCGCTCCTCCACCCACCACTCTGAATGATGACAGGACGTGGCCAGACGGCCAAGCGTTGGGGTGTCGGGGATAGAATGTTATCAGACGATCTCTCCGGCACCCCGTAAAAGCGCGGAAGGGGCCGCTGTGGTTTTAGTGGGTATTTCGGTCACTTCTGTGGCCGGCGAGTCCCACACACACTCCCCTGTCTGTAACCAGCGGGGGAATAGTGCGCAAATGCATTTCCACAGCGTGAAAAAAAAAAAAAAAAAAAAGGGTGAATTTTCCCTAGCCGAGGCCGCGGGTGACGTGACCGGGGATAAGTCCGTCACCCGCCGAGAGGCCGACCGCGTGAGGAAAGACCGACGTCCTCCCCGATGGGGGGACGTCGGTCGATGGGAGGGTACCCCAATAGGGGGTATTCCGTCGGGCCGACCACTGATGTCAAGTAACCCTGCTCCGGTGGTCGGCCCAACGACGAAGGCGACGTGGTTTTCGGGTGGGTTGCGAGTGTTGCGTGCTTACGCCCCTCTGTCGCCCCGGACGGAGTGTTGCGAGGAGCGTGCCGACCGCAGCCCACGCCAAAATAATAAAGGGTGATATTTCAAAAATCCTTTCTTAATGCTCCCCTACGTTATAAAAGGATCCTCTGTGCAAAATTTCAAGTTTCTAACCCTTATAGTTTAGACTCTGCGTTGATATGTCAGTCAGCTTCTCCTTTTATATATATAGATAATATTTGTTTTTACGTTCAAGAATCACACTAGACATAATTTCATTCATTCTTCCATTCTAAGAGATGTAATAAGATTACTTATTCCTGTCACGGTCGCCATCACAGAAAAATTAATAAGATAGAACGGCCATGTGGGCGGGGCAAGCGTGCCACAATTGCGATCAAACGGTCTTAATATTGACGAAATTCGTTTTACCGGTTCTTAGTTGCGCTCATATAGTAACCTTGAACGAAGCTCCGACAAAAAAGAGAAATATGCCGTCTTGCGCTGTTACAGCGTGTCGAAAAAGAAGTCAGTTGCGTAGTTATAGTCTAAGAAGGCATTTATTTTCATCGTTAAGTCCATAAACTTATTAATTCAGTGATATTTCTTAATTTTATGAAAGTATTATGTCGTTTATAAACAACATTATGAAATCGCAAAAAGAGCCAAACAGTATACATCGTCTGCCATACATGGATATCACCTTTTATTAGTCCAGCAACCGCGCAATGTACTGCGTTCAATGCGATATCACTAAGCACCGCCTTACCAGCGTTTTCATTCAAAACATTGACACGGTAATATAATCTACCAGTAATCCAACTTCATACAAACGGACGAAACGCGAGCTATACCCACGCGCCTCGATCTCGGCATGCGCTCGGCATGTAGACAGTCGCTACTGTGCTGCAGTGACGAACGAACTGTGTGTTGTTTTTTTAACAATAACTGCGCGAATTTTTCACTAAAATACATAATTATACACATATTTAATATGACAAGTAGGGTATATTGTGCTGTTTTTGGTTGCATGAATTCGTCAATAACGAATCCAGAGATAACTTTTTTTAGATTACCTGGAAACTCTGAAAGGTAAGATTATAAAATAATTTTACTTACTAGTAGGTAGGTACATAATGTGTGTCGTTTTAATTTCCTTTTATCTCCCGAAAAAAAGTTGTCTGGATTAATAAATAAAGTGAATAAAGTGATTGACACGAGTGAAATATGTAGTTATAGGCGGTTCATAAATCATGTTACGGTACGCTTGTGTTAAAACTGATAATGTGTTTTGTTTTGTTAGTTTATATAATTCAAAGAAAAGACGTGGTATTTTATTATCAGTAATATATGTTTATTGTACTATGTGTATGAATAGTACTAGAAAAAAAATAATTTGAACGTCTGTGTCACTAGATAATTTAAATTTATAGACCGATTTGTTATTTAAACATAAACATGTTTTTTTTTTAATTAAAACTACCAATCAAAAATCAACACGCATTCTTATTGAACACTTCCTATTCAGTTCACAAAGTATTTTATTTGTTTATATAAGAAAAGTATATACAAAACTAAATGGAAACACAAAGAAGGCAAATGTAATTAAAATGCTGGAGGCGGGCAGCCCTATCACATGTTTACGTTTAGGCATTTAATTCACCGACGGCTGTACGCGGGGGTCATCCGGTCGATGGCCCTGTACGGCGCACCGGTGTGGGCGGGGTCCATGACCGCCCGACTTAGGGCCCTTCTGTGGCGACCACAGAGGGTCACGGCGGTCAGGGCCATCCGCGGATACCGCACGGTGGCGACGGAGGCAGCGTGCCTATTGGCCGGGACTCCCCCGTGGGACCTGGAGGCGGAGATGCTCGCCGAACTATATCGGCGGGTGACGGGGGTGCGAGCGGGGGGCGGTGTGGTCTCGTTAAGGGATCTCACCGCCTGGCGCGTCGACGCCCGCCGAGACGTCATCGCCCGTTGGGCAGTCCGGCTGGAGAGGCCTCGGTTCGGGGTGCGAGCCGTGGAGGCCTTCCGGCCGGTGCTGATGCAGTGGTTGGAGAGGCGGCACGGGGTGCTCTCCTTCCGACTGGTGCAGGTTTTGACGGGGCATGGGTGCTTCGCCAAATACCTGCACAAGGTCGTTAGGAGGGAGAGTACACCGTCCTGCCACCACTGCGATTGCGACGAGGACACGGCGCGCCATACGCTCGAGGTCTGCGGGGCTTGGGCAGTGCAGCGCTGTGAACTCGTCGCAATCATCGGTACGGACCTGACGCTGCCGGCTATCGCTAGGGCGATGGTCGACAGCGTCGGGAATTGGGACGCGGTCGCAGCCTTCTGCGAGACAGTGATCTCGCGGAAGGAGGCGGCGGATCGCCTGCGTGAGGAGCGCAGCCTCGATGAGGAGATCCGCCGCCGGCGACTGGGGCGGCGCAGGCGCAACTATCTGCGCCTCATGCCGCCCTAGCCGAGGCCGCGGGTGACGTGACCGGGGATTAGTCCGTCACCCGCCGAGAGGCCGCCCGCGTGAGGAAAGACCGACGTCCTCCCCGGAGGGGGGACGTCGGTCGATGGGAGGGTACCCCAATAGGGGGTATTCCGTCGGGCCGACCACTGACGACAAGTTAACGCTGCTCCAGTGGTCGACCCAACGACGAAGGCGACGTGGTTTTCGGGTGGGTCGCGGGAGTTGCGTGCTTAAGCCCCTCTGTCGCCCCGGACGGAGTGGTGCGGAGGCGCGCCGACCGCGGCCCACCCACAAAAAAAAAAAAAAAAGGCATTTAATTCAAGGTTACGGCCGAGATACATTTCTGGATAGATGACTATACTGTGACATTGACGTTGATCCACGCGTATCGATAGTGTTGTCCAATATACTATAAGTTATCGACTTCAATAATTAGCTATGGGTTAATTTTATCATATAAATAAATATTTTTAACACTTTTAATTTAGTGATCGTTTTATATAATTATATTAACAAGATTTAAATAGGTATTTAAAAATCAATTATTCTGGTATACATTACCTACTTAATTTATCTTGTATATCTATAGTACATTCTTGTATATTTTCCGCGTGGTGACGGAGTAAGAATACAATTCACCACTCCCTATCTTGCCCGTGGATGTCGTAAAATATGACTATGGTATATAATATGCGCATAACATCTGTGCAAGAGACGGAAAACTTGAAATGAAACCCTATACCAACATGTCTGACCAACATGGTTTAGTAGGTCAAATTCTAGAGTATCAAATTGTAGAGCTCAACAGTGGGTCGTATGTGGGCTACGATTATGATGATCTATAGTACAAACTTCATAGTGCTCATTAGCACTCTTTAGTAATTAATAAAATAGAAATAACAAAATAATAGTAATAAAATATCTATGTTCTGTTCAGCTTTGAACAAAAGATCTTAAATTTAAAACTATGGATTAAGGCAACTGGTAGTTAACTAAATACCAACTAAATTTGTTCACAACATTTTGTAGAATACTAAAAATAATGGTAAAGTGATCAAATATTATTGTATTTCATTTTTATTGGAAAACTAAATGTTTAATTAAGTAGGTATTTCGTTGTCGTACAAAATAATTGTTCTATTCTTCTTTAAGATGGATTAATCTATACCAATAAATAAAATTGGGGTGTCTGTTTGTAATGTCAAAATAATAGGCTTTTTTCATGCTCACAGGGTTATTTGCACGACACCTATGCCTAAAATAACAATTAAAAAAATTTTGTCTGTCTGTCTATCTGTTTGTTCCGGGTAATCTTCAAAACGGCTAGACCGATTTCAAAAATTCTTTCACCATTGGAAAGCTATAATATCAGAGCGTAAACTAGGTTATATTTTATCCCGGTATTCCCACGGGAACTACGCGGGTAAAACGACTATAACCGAAGCGAAGCGAGGGCGGGTTGCTAGTTTATGATAAGAATTAATTTCTTGAGACTGGTCATTCATTACTAGTTATTATCATTATAAGTGTTGATTTCTAACTTTTCGTAAGTGTTGAATTTTTATTCCAAGAAATGTTGACATGATAGGCATCATCTCGGCTCATATATGCTCCACTGCTGGGCTCGAGCCTCCTCCGCAATAATAGGCAAAACCTTACTATACTATAGTAGTCAGACAGGTTAGTATAGGGTATTGTTTTGAGTTTTTCTTCTCTTGCATAGATGTTATATGCTTACTATATCTCTTAGTCGTCTCAATATATTAGGATGGGACATCCGCGGGTAAGATACGGAGTGGTGATTGGTATTTTTATTCCGTCACCACACGGACAATGTTAGTACATTTTTGTTTACAATAAACAAAAATGTACCAACAAGCAGTACCAGTATATCAAAAAAATTAAATAACTGTTTTGTATTTTAAGTTATTTAATTTATTTATTTATTTAAGACAACACCCTGCACTAAGGAAATAATCCTTGTATTGCGGGGGACTTTACAAACATATAATTAACGGACACAAATTATATCCAGACTCAGAACAACAATTCGTGGATCGCACAAAGTGTTGTCCCGCTTGGGATTCGAACCCCCGACACTGGCGCTGTAGGTCGCTATCTTAACTACTACGCCATCTGTGCATTCTAATATCAGTATATCAGTTAAATAATAACACCAATAAAAATTCGGTTGAATTTCAATAAAAAATAATATTTTAACATATTTTAAGAATGATATCTGATGCTTACGCAAGCGCTACACATTGTAAATAAAACTACTTATACGGATTATATCGCGTTTGTATTTGATTTAGGATTGCCCGATGTTTCGAATACTTTACAGCATTCCTGGTCACGGGCGGTCTAAGATGTCTGACGTCGAAACAAGTCAACGTTATTACAGACGCCCATGGCCCCCGTCGCAGAGGCCGTCTGAAACCATTCACAGTTGAGCGCCTCCCTGCAGTACTACCTTATGTGAAAGAAGTCACTGACAAGATTGGCTTCATCCTGAAACGGGCTTCCATAAAAACTTATTTTAAGCCACTCAAGAGGATTAGTCAATTCTTACCACCTGTCAAGTGCCACATCCCTCTACAAGATGCAGGGGTTTATAAACTTGACTGTAGTCTCTTTTTAATACATTTTAATTGTATCTTGTGTACTGGTGTGTACCATATATGGGAACAATATAATATACAAATCGCTACTCGCTTACGTAATTAATGATAGCACTTAAATTTTCTGTCACCTATACAGAGTGTAGTGAGGAGTATTTTATTTGCGTGATTTTACTGTTAAATTACTGACTTGCATTATAAATAACTTCAACACAACACACAAGTAAGTGCTTAATTTAAAGACATTAATATTTTTGTTTCGATAAAACAGGCTAAATAAATATCGTGTAGTATATCGACCATGGCAAGCACTAGCGTACATGTGCTTTTTTATATGTGAGTATACGTTGCCTACAGAACTTAGTTATAGTTTGTGTACCAACTGCAGCTTCGAGATTGATGTGTGTGTGTGTGTGTGTGTTATGTTAGTGTGTGAAATTATTGTAAGCATAGACTTTGCATATGTGTTAACATTAGCGGGAGGGAGAAATTATGCCACGCTGGTTTTCGAACAAAATCAGCTGAATGGCCTTTCTAAAGTATTAATATTTCTGTGGTCGCCATGCATAGGATATATTATTAGAGATGAATAAAACAAACGAATGCTGAATAAACACTGCATAAATTTGGCAAGAGTAATGTATTTGTGACAAAGATTAGGTACACATCATATCTATATATGTATACATCTCAACTGCTATAAAATAAAGCTTGAAAAGAAGCTAACCAGTTTTATATATAGTATTTGAAATTCTCTGCCATCATAAAGCCAACTTAAGCGCCAAACAATAAGGCGTATATGGGCTGAGAAAAAGATACACCTGTTACATCTTTTAAATTATAAGTTTAATGTCATGCATTTATAAATAATATGCTTCAGATTCTCACATTTTTATTAAAAAAAAAACTATTATCTAAATAACTTCCACTTGAAATAGTTTAAAAGTAACCTTTAAATTTCCTATATCAAAACTCTTGCATACAACATTGCTTATTACTTTAAATTTCTTTTAGTCATCAAAAAATAAGCTGCATGTGCGTATAAAACAAGAACATAGTAAAAATACAATGCCAATATAAATTATATACAAAGTAAATAAAGTTTTATTTCACATCAATCTAAAAAAAATACATGACTAAGATCAACCCCAAATAATTGTGATAAAAGCAAAGTGATGATTATTACAAAAAAAAATTACTGTTATTATTGAAATATAAAGGGAACAAAATTTCATTCGTCATATTGCTGTATATCTGCTCCAAATGTCCTTTTCCCAGATCCGCTCTATCACCTCCTTGTGTGAAACAACTATACTTGAGAAGATGATGACCGTAGCCTAGCTCCCAAGCAGTGGCGGCTGTACCTTAAGTGCGCTCGTGCACTGAACCACCAAATCAAAAGATTTGAAAATTACAAAATGTTACATATTCTTTATATTTTAAATTACCATATATTAGTATATTTATTCTTTGAACATACAAAAACATATAACAAATAAAATTTCAAATTATGAAGAAACAACTTAAGCGTTTTACTAAACTATTAAAACTTATTTTCCCTGTAAAAAAAATCTCATGTGCTTAGGCGAGCGCACAGGGACTGCCCATACAACCTATATTAGTTACGAGTTAAAAGGCCTGGCGCGTGAGACAGAAGATAGTTCATAGAAATATACTGAAAAATGAGTTTGTTCCCGTACGCCGCACGGGCGAACCGAATATTGCCGAGAGAACTCGACTTTCGACGAAATTCGCCGATGGCGTCTCGTTAAGTACAGCAAGTACATTGGTAAAGTTTCGATGTATCTGAGACGCGTTAAATATGGTTTGTTTACATTGTTTTTTTTTTTATTTTGGTCTTAGTTCTATTTCATACTGCACATACAGTGCGTGGTGTGAGTGAAAATGATCATAAATATAGACCATACTTTAATATAGTCAATAACAAAACTTTTCAAAATAAAGTTGATATAAATTGGCGGGACTGCCAAGCCCCTCTTTTATAAATATTATTTGAAGTGTGAAAAACAGAA
Organism: Lymantria dispar; assembly: GCA_032191425.1. Taxonomy (NCBI): domain Eukaryota; kingdom Metazoa; phylum Arthropoda; class Insecta; order Lepidoptera; family Erebidae; genus Lymantria; species Lymantria dispar. The sequence continues at coordinate 22,447,119 of CM063464.1, forward strand.
AAATATTTTTCTTCGCAAGTACCTACAAAATGTAATGCGTTCAAATATAATAAAAAAAAAATATAATTTTTACGTAAATTGTTATTCCATTGCAATTTCTGATCTTAATACTTAGTGAGCAAGTAAAGTGCACCACCACTTTCATGACCCACCAGCCGCCACTGCTCCCAACCCTATTGCTCTAACGACGACCGCCAATAACAGATCAATATCTATAATTGAAGCGAGTTCACAGCCGTGCTTTACCCAAGTCACGTAGACCTTGAGTGTATGTTGTGCCGTATTCTTGCTACTTTCACAGCGGTAGCAACACGGAGTTAATTATCGCTTCGCAATCGTATATAGAAAATACTGGGCGAAGTAGTTATACTCCGACAACATCTAGGACAGAAACGGATCCGTACTGTCCCTACAGTAACTCCATGGTTGGCGAGCATTTAAGTTTGAAAACAGAAACTAGGCCTCTCCAGAAGTTGAGCAATCAACCCAATTGCCAGTGATATCCAGGCGGACGTCCTCGCAAAGCGACTGATAGATAAACACCACTCATCTAAAGGTGGTCATCACTTTGCGATTATGGAAGCATTTGCCAACTAGAAAATTCCCTATCCCACACTTTTGTGTCATATTCAACCTTGTTATTGCTTAATGTGCGTGATAGATCGTATTCTATATCAATATGTGTGGACTCTTCTATCCACGATGTCCAATTCCGTTAATATCACTGGCACATTCGCCTGAATGTGCCAGTGACGAAACGGAATTGGACATCGTGCATCCTTGGGCCATGCAGATCGTATTTTTTTATTCATTTTAAGGCAAATTTTCATCATTAAAAAACGAGAATTTTTAAATAAAATAAATGGTCTTCGTACTTTGTGGTGCTACGTGCTGTGTGGTAGCAGCTTCGAATACTACCAACCCTTGCTTTGCTTGTGGGTGTCGTAAAAGACAACTAAGAGCCCTAGATTGACCCGGACCAACTCCATCTGGTACCATTTGGGTCAACGATTACATTCCCAAGGAGGGTTGACGTCAGGCAGGCGGCCGGTCATAAAAGTCATTGCCGAAACTTTTTGCAATATGTCAAAACAGATGACATATTGCGTCGACCCCAAGTAATTGGGATAAGAGCAAGATGATGATGATGATGATATGGTCTTCGTACTTTGCAGTGTGCTCTTTCAGAATCTGCGACCTAAAAAACCCCGGGATATTTTTTTTTGGGGTGGGCCACAGTCGGCGCGCTCCTCGCACTACTCCGTCCGGTGCGACACAGGGGCGTAAGCACGCAACACCCGCAACCCACCCGAAAACCACGTCGCCTTCGTCGTTGGGCCGACCACCGGAGCAGGGTTACTTGTCATCAGTGGTCGGCCCGACGGAATACCTCTACATGGGGTACCCTCCCATCGACCGTCGTCGTCCCTCAGGGAGGACGTCGGTCTTTCCTCACGCGATCGGCCTCTCGGCGGGTGACGGGCCAATCCCCGGTCACGTCACCCGCAGCCTCGGCTAGGGCGGCATGAGGCGCAGGTAGTCGCGCCTACGCCGCCCCAGTCACCGGCGGCGGATCGCCTCATCGAGGCTGCGCTCCTCGCGCAGGCGATCCGCCGCCTCCTTCCGCGAGATCACTGTCTCGCAGAAGGCTGCGACCGCGTCCCAATTCCCGACGCTGTCGACCATCGCCCTAGCGATAGCCGGCAGCGTCAGGTCGGCACCGATGATTGCGACGAGTTCACAGCGCTGCACTGCCCAAGCCGCGCAGGCCTCGAACGTATGGCGCGCCGTGTCCTCGTCGCAATCGCACTGGTGGCAGGACGGTGTACTCTCCCTCCTTACGACCTTGTGCAGGTATTTGGCGAAGCACCCATGCCCCGTCAACAACTGCACTAGTCGAAAGGAGAGCACCCCGTGCCACCTTTCCAACCACTGCATCAGCACCGGCCGGAAGACCTCCACGGTTCGCAGCCCGAACCGAGGCCTCTCCAGCCGGGCTGCCCAACGGGCAATGACGTCTCGGGGGGCGTCGACGCGCCAGGCGGTGAGCTCCCTTAACGAGACCACACCACCCTCCGCTCGCACCCTCGTCACCCGCCGATACAATCCGGTGAGCATCTCCGCCTCAAGGTCCCACGGGGGGGTCCCGGCCAACAGGCACGCTGCCTCCGTCGCCACCGTGCGGTATCCGCTGGCCCTGACCTCCATGGCCCTCCGTGGTCGCCACAGAAGAGCCCTAAGTCGGACGGTCATGGACCCCGCCCACACCGATGCGCCGTACAGGGCCATCGACCGGATGACCCACGCGTACAGCCGTCGGCACGCAGCGCTCGGTCCGCCCACGTTCGGCATAAGCCACAATAGGGCGGACGCCGCGCCATCGAGCCTGCGGAAATGCTCCCGGAACCACCATTGCCCGTCGAGCACCAGGCTCAAGTACCTCATATGGGCCTGGATGCTGATCTCAACCGAATGGAGATGCCGATGGGAGGTCTCATACGGCGCCCATGGAACAAGAGGGCCTCCGTCTTGTCCAGGGTGACCTTCTACCCCAGCGCCTCGATCCGCCTGACTGCCTCTTCGATGCCTGAGGTCGCCAGCCTTACCGCCTCTTCTAGCGTCCCACCGCGGGCTGTGACGAGCATGTCGTCGGCATAAAAAATCACGCCCAGCCCGGGCGGGAGGCTCCCCCGCAACGCCCAGTCGTAGCCGATGTTCCACAGTGTGGGTCCGAGGACTGACCCCTGCGGGACACCGCACGTCATGGGCGTTCGCACAACGTCCCCTGCTCAGTTGGTGCAGAGGACGCTGCGCCCCTCCAAATAGTCTGCCACTAGCCGCCTCAGGTTAGCTGGCACCCCATGATACCGGAGCGCCTCCCTGATGCAGCTGAATGGCAGACTATTGAATGCGTTGGCGATGTCTAGGGACACCACCAACAGCACTCCCCCGCCGGTGACGGCCTCAGTCGCCACGGCCCTCAGGCGCAACAGAGCCGCGATCGTCGAACGACCCCTCCTAAACCCAAACTGGGCGTCCGACAGATCGGGCCCCGTGCCGACGAGGTGCCGCTGGATGCGGGCAGCTACCACCCTCTCCAGTAGCTTGCCCGTGTCATCGAGCAGCACGATAGGCCTGTAGGCCGAAGGAGACTCAGGAGACCGTCCCGGCTTCGGCAGGAGCACCAGCCTTCCCTCCTTCCAGCACCCAGGGAACCTTCCGGACGCTAAACACGCGTCGAACAGCCCCCTGAGGCGGGGACCCAGGTGTTCGAGGACCAGGCCCAGCACACAGTTGGGAACACCATCGGGCCCGGGGGCGGTGACTTTACTGCGCATACGCGCCACCGCCACCCCCATCTCGGGTTCTGTGATGGGCGGAACACTGTCATCGTCGGCCTCCCGGTCAGTGTCTGGCGGAGCCATGACCGGGGGCGTGTGTTCCGCCCGCCGCGGGAACAGGTCCTCGATGAACCGAGTGAGAAGGCCGGGCTGGAGAGACTCGGTGAGGGGCGGGCCCCGCGCGCGCAGCCTATTCAGCACCGCACGATAGAGGCGACCCCAGGGGTCACGGTCGAGACCGTCCAGCATGTCCTGCCGACTGACGTCCTTGGCGAAGCGGACGGCCAGCCTGAAGGTTGACCGCGCATTGCGGTAGCCCTCGTAAAGCACGGCCTCCCGCTCCGCGTCGCGATGGCGCCGCCGGCTGCGGGTGTAGGCCCTCCGGGCGCGAATACACGCGGCCCGGAGATCCGCCAGCTCCCGGGACCACCAGTGGACAGCCCTCCTCGGGGGCAGACGCCGTACCCGGGGCATGGCCGCATCGCAGATCTGCGTCAACGCACTGCGGATGCGGCCAGCCTCGGTGTCCACCCCGTCCGACTGGTTGGCGGAGGACAGCCACGAGTAAATGATGGCTGTCTTCGCCAGCTGGTCCCGGTCTAAGCGACCCACAGCCCATCGCGAGGACGCAGGACATCCATCCGCCCCGTGACCCCTGCTGGGCGTCGGGATTACCAGGGAGACCTCCATCCGGATATACCGGTGGTCCGACAAGGTCTCGACCTCCTCCACGACGCGCCAGCTCCCAACGCGTGTGGCGACCTTGGGGCTAGCGAACGAAAGGTCCACTATCAACCCGCCCCGTTGTCGCACGCACGTATGCACCGAGCCCCTGTTCAGCAAACAGAGGCCCAGTGCCGCCGCCCACTCCTCGATCGCCCGTCCTCGGTCGTCCGTCCTAGGGGACCCCCACGCCACGGACTTGGCGTTAAAGTCCCCCAGGACGGAGACCTGGCGTGATGCCAGCCGCCGAAACGAAGCCTCCATGATGGTGAGGGAGGCGTCGAAATCGGTCACACTCCAGTTAGGGGAGAGATAGACTCCGAAGAGCGTAATCTCCCCCCAGTCCGCCGCGACGTATCCGACGCCCCTGTCCTTAAGGGTCAGAGACGACGAAGGCCACGACGTGGAGGCGACGATTACCACGGTGCCATCGGTGCTACCCAACCAGTTAGTCTGGTCAGGCACCACGTACGGCTCCGCGGTTACGGCTACTCCTATCAACCACTCCGCCATGGCTTACAGGAACACGTCCTGCGCACCGGCGGAGTGGTTGAGATTGGCCTGGAAGAGACGAATGGATACGGGGTCCATTAACGGTCCGTATCCATCGTCACCTCCGCGCTACAGGGCGATCGGGCCGCGCTCGGAGCGGGGACTGGCCCGGTCGATGGGCCGCCCCGCCCCTTTGGGGCCGATGCCGGGGGTCTGCAGTCCCCAGAGCCCATGCGATGCTTGGCAGGCCTATTGCTCGCCGCACACGCAGGCAGTGGGGCACCGCACAGCACGATGCCGCCTGGTATCCAGCTTGACCGCAACGGAAACATAGCCCGCTGTAGTCAAAGCAGTTGCGACACGTCGGTCGGGTATGCCCGACCGCCATGCACTTATAACACCTTGTGCGCCGGGGCTCCAGCACGGTTACCCGCGCCGAACTCCAGCCCACAAGGAGCCTGCCTGAGTCGGCCAATTGCTTGACCGACGCCACTGGGCACTGCACCCAGACAGTACCGACGCCGCCCGGACCAGGGCGAAAAAAAAAAAAAAAAACCTCGGCATACCAATTTTCGTGAAGATCCAATTTTCTTCTATTTTACGCGAAACGTGAAATTTCGCTCACCACTGAAGGGTTGAAAACCCGCAGGTTTAGGTCGCAGATTCTGAAAGAGCACACTGCAAAATACGGAGACCATATATTTTATTTAAAAATTCGCGTTTTTTAATGATAAGAATTTGCCTTAAAATGATGAAAAAAATACGATTCTTGGTCGTTAATGGGTTAAAATGAAGAAATATAATGTCAGTTAGCTATTCGGGAAGGCCTGTACCTTGTATGCTGTCAGAATACAGCCTCCTAAATAATAATTATAATTACATACATATCAGACAATTCAAATTCTTTTCTCAATGCTTATCCAATATCCAACTGCTGGTCTCAGAACGAAATCCATCTTCAGTTGCAGGTTACTTTTATCAGCTGTTATTTTGTACTGCCTTACGACGTGTGCAAGTAATACCTTCATAATGATCATCGCTAATTGTTTACCTGTAAAATATATGTCACTTTTTAGGCAAATTAAATTTTAAACATCTTTTTTTATTTATTATCGTTAATTTTATCAATATACTAGCTGACCCAACAGACGTTGTACTGTTCAAATAAAATAAAAAGAATACTCCTATAAATCGACAGGAGCGCTACCTACCGAGTTTAATTGTGAATCTAAACCATTCTCGAACTTGAACACACACATAAAAATTTATCAACATCGTTAAAAAATTAATTTGAGATAAATATGTGTGGTGACGGAGTAAGAATACAATTCACCACCCCCTAACTTACCCGTGGGTGATCGTACAAGACGACTAAGGGATATAAAACGCATGTAACATCTATGCGAGAGAAGGAAAACTCGAAATAAAACCCTATACCAACACGTCTGACCAGCGTGGTATAGTAGGTCAATTACCCTTCCATTATGGAGGAGGCCCGAGCCCAACAGTGGGACGTATATGGGCTGAGATGATGATGATGATGCCATGTTTGGTATCATTGGAAAGGGCATTTGCTCATGACTTTGTCCGTATTTATTCGTTAACTGTGATATTTCTATGGTATGATTGTCCATTCCGCCATATTGTCTAAATTACTAGCCAGAATAAAACAAATGAGGTATCGTGAGAAGCGTCTTCATTGTCCGCTAATTATATAGGTTGTATATGGTGTGGGACATATGCAATGTGGTGCCTTCTGGCGGACAATAAAACTAAGATTAATAAATAAATTAAGACAAGCATACCGTGTTTGGTATCATTAGAAAGGGATTCACTAGTACATATCACATATAAACAATGGTTTGACATATAAACAATCACATATAAACAATGATTCCTCTATTCTTTTGAGTCTAAGTAAATGTACTTAGACTCAAAAGAATAGAGGAATTATTTATAGGTGCGTTGGATCATAACAAATTACTTAAAAATCCTTATGACAAGCGATCGCCTGTATAATTAGATAGATTAAAAAATCTTAAAAAAAAAACGGTTCAGACAAAGAGATACGACAATTTATTACTCGCTTTAATTTGTTAATTAAAATATACTTTGCAAAGAAATTGACATTATAACGGCACGGAAACATTATAAATAAACTAACTAAATAAACACTACGACATAAAACGCAGCTAAAAATTAAGAAACAAGATTATCAGGATACAGCATTAAACAACATTACTGAAGAAGCAAGACAATCGACACATAGACTCTCTACCAAGATGTCTTTGTTGCAATTTGACAATAACGTCATACCATAAGATACTATAGTACACAATTATCAGAGTACAGATCTCTGTATGACACTAAGAATGCGTGACTACGGCTTTTCAAACAACGTTGTCAAGGCACCCAGTAGCCTGGATGGCGATTGTTTTTTTTTTAACTTTTGACGTACAAGTGAAATATTTTTACGTTATCCATTTTTATTATCTTTATTTTATTTATTTTTTTAAACACCCTGCACTAAGGAAACAATCTTTGTCTTACGGAGGACTTTACAAACACAATTAAAGGACACAAATTATATCCAGACTCAGAACAACAAATTGTGGATCGCTCAAAGTGTTGGGATTGGAACCCACGACACTGGCGCGGCAGGTCAATATCTTAACCACGTAGATGATGTGTATCTTTTCCATTGATCGATATATAAATATGTAAGAAAGGAACGAACTTTTAAACAAATACGCATCGCCCCGTGATCTCTAAAGCTTACCCCAAAGCTTTTAAAGTCTATGATAACTTACAAAGATGCACTAGTGAGTAATCAAAATAACATATCTTCTCTTACCTATACAGGCTCTTTTTCCTAGTCCAAATCCAGCAAATTCTTTAGGATCTATTAGATTTTCAGTTTCTAACCACCTTTCTGGACGAAATATGTCTCCATCCGGTCCCCATATTGGATCGTGTTCGCTGACTAGAGGAATTATGAAACATTGACTACCTGCCCGCATTGTGTAATTCTCTGAAAAGTACATGAACATAAATATAACTTTTATATGGGCAGCCTATGGTAAAGTCACACCACACCCAATCCGTCAGAGCGACGGAAGGAACGGTGCGTGATCTCATACCCTGTCGTACACAGTACCTCTTTTGGCTATATTGATGGGCCACCGATACCCATCCTTGTAATCAGGGGCCAGTCTGACGGGTTACCTTTTCCAGTACTTCCTTAAGCCACCGCCTCGGCGGATTTTGCCGTTGCGGCATCATCCTCATGTGCGATCATTCGCTGCTTTGGCTAGGGCAACATAAATATTACTGGAAGAACGGACGAAATAAGTAAGATTGTTTCCGTGTGGTGACGGAGTAAGAATACAATGCATCATCCCTTTTCTATATCCACCCGTCTGACCAGCGTGGCATATATAGTAGATCAATATCCTTCACATTATGGAGGCTGGAGCTTAGCAGTAGGACCTATTTGAGTTGAGATGACTGATGAATACTTGATTAATATGAAGAAAATTCTCGTTCATCATTCATCTTGTTAATGCTTAAGTGGATTGAAAAGAATTACGCGATAACAAACTTACTTAATTTAACGTCTTTTTCAACTCTTCGAGGTAAAAGTGATGCTATCGGATGCAAGCGCAGTGTTTCTGTAATTACTGCGTTGGTGTACACTAGCCTATTTAGATGTTCATTCATCACGTCTCCATCGGGTCCGACTACTTCCAGAAACCTAAATGAAAATACAAATTATAAATAACTAGCAGCGCCCTGCGGTTTCACCCGCACTTCCCGTGGGAATATCGGGATATATTATAGCCTATATGTTATTCTGATATGTAACCTATATTATTGTGAAGTTTCATCAAAATCCATTCAGTAGTTTTTGCGTGAAAGAGCAACAAACATCTTCACATCTTCACATCCTCACATAGATCTTTCACGTTTATAATATTAGTAGAATTTTTTTTTTAGTCGCCTTCGTCGTTGGGCCGACCACCGGGGCAGGGTGACTTGACGTCAGTGGTCAGCCCGACGGCATACCACCTATTTGGGGTACCCTCCCATCGACCGACGTCCCCCCCTTTGGGGAGGACGGCACCGATGATTGCGACGAGTTCACGACGCTGCTCTGCCTAAGTGGCACAGACCTCGAGGGTATGCTGCGCCGTGTCCTCGTCGCAATCGCAGTGGTGGCAGGGCGGTGTACTCTTCCTCCTAACGACCTTGTGCAGGTATTTGGCAAAACATCCATGCCCCGTCAACACCTGCACCAGTCGGAAGGAGAGCACCCCGTGCCGCCGTTTCAACCACTGCATCAGCAACAGCCGGAAGGCCTCCACGATGCGCCTCCCGAACCGAGGCCTCTCCAGCCGGACTGCCCAACGGGCAATGACGTCTCGGTGGGCGTCGACGCGCCAGGCGGTGAGCTCCCTCAGAGAGATCACACCGTCCTCCGCACGCACTCCCGACACCCGCCGATACAAACCGGCGAGCATTTCCACCTCCAGGTCCCACGGGGATATTGTAGTAGGGTAGGATACTATCGATACTGAAACAATATATGTTTCACTTAAACTATAAAGAAAAAGAGATTTGTGTTAGTGCTTTCTTTCATATTTAAATAACAAATTCATAAAAATTCCCTCAATTTAAAATAAAACCAGCAATCTAACCGAAACTCATAAATCAAATCAAGCCCAGTGAATAACCGCGCGTCACGCTGATTAAAATTTGGCGATAGTACCAACACCACCTTTATAACAATCGTCTAAAACCTGACTTATCTACTTAACAAACCGACATTATGACCTATGAAAACTGTATGTACCGTATATGACTTTCCACATACAGATGTAACTAAAAATTATGAGGTAAAATTAGGTTTTGCACCATCGCTTGCCTATTTAACCAGTCACCATAACTAGTTATCATAGGTATCATTAGTATTATCATCAGCTGCGCACAGCAGGAAAACTATTGCAAGGTCCGTCTTTCAAAATTCTTGCCGTCCTACGCTATGCTTTGCGACTGTTGCACCCTTTGCGACCCCCGTCCCGGTTGCTGCTTCACAAAAACGCTAATATCATCTCTTGCCTCACCGCGCTCTTCGGTTATAATGTTGAATTTGCAGCCGTAAGGCGGTGCAGAAGGCAGTAACGTAAATAAATGCAATGCTTCGCGCCGAGCAAGGAGTGATAATAGGAATCAAGGAAGACCTAAAATTAAAGCATTTAGTTCCAGGCTTCTATAATCGTATAAGCCCTAGTCAATGGAGGTCACCGACCAATCGATGGTAGCGGTCTTTTCCTGTGCACATCTTTGCACAGCCCTTGCAGGTATGGCGCAAATTGTCCGTCCAGTCACACAGACTGATATCCAAGTCACCAAGATAGATGAATCCGACCCTGAGGAGAAGGTACGGGCGGTAGTGGTCCGCATAAGTCCAAGTTGGACAAATTCAGCGAAGACCCCGCAAAGGGAGCTTGGTGAAGGTGTGTTGCCCCGTCACTACTGCTAAAATACTTGACAATGCAGGCGGTCTCTTGGTTGGCTCGTGCTCAGCTGGCGTTCAAATGCTAAAAATTCTTCTATTAGGGTGTTTTTGAGGTGTGTAACTTGGTTACACCGGCCTGTGGCCCATAGCCCGACTGTGTACGTCCACTATGGAGTCCTCTGCACTTTGTTACCGGTGCAGCAGCAGTGAACATAAACCAAACCCATGCCGCATTGTTCGAAGTGCGCCGTCACTGGTTATAGTGGCACCTGATGTAGACCACCACATCAAGCAACAGCCACAACGCCTAGGAGGATGTCGATATGTCCCTCTAATAGGTGACAGAGTTCAGCTCTTCCAGACGAATTTAAATCGCTCTTTGACTGCGAGCCATACTTTATCCTCCACTCACCCATTTACATATAAGACCTAAAAAAGTCGTGGTTATCCTGTGCAGAAAATGTATCGGCCCTGGCCTCTCTACCCTTGTGAGGAGCAATGGTTATGGCCATTATCAGCGTATACTTCTTTCTCCACTTTGACGTCGTGTGCCGTGGCTGAGTCCAATAATATGGATTATTCCGGTCAAACAAGTGGTCCGAGGCAACTTCGACGCATGGGAGAACTCCATCACAAGCGTTAAGACCGCGGCCATTAAGCAGTTGTATTTGCTGTCCCTTCTTAATAGAAGGAGTGTAGAGGGAGGACACGATAGAGGTAAGACATCAGAGTGGGTCTGTATTGATCCAACACATCGTTATTATCTATATTAGCGTTTGCTTACCCTCAGTATCATTCGCGAAAGAATGACTTGAAAGTGGGATAAGACTCTCGGTCTATTTTTGCATACGTTTTAATATCTTCATCACCAGGGCGCTAGCGCAAAAGAAGAGGTTGACTCCCAAATTGGGAAAGTGGCCAAACGAATTTCGAAATAGGCCCTAAGTCTACCTCAGTGTAACACTGAGACATGCTAGGACAACTGTCTGAGGTAACTACCCCACAGGCTAGATAAAAAATGCTCTTGAAGCAGTATATGATGTCGCGAACCGGGCATATATACATACGCCCGATTCTGTCAACACGCCAGCTTGACCGACGGTCTCAAAAGTCGACTGCAAGTGCAGACAGAATACAAAGGAAGGAAAAGTCTGTGCAGCTAGCCATCAGCGAAGAGAAGGAGAGAACTCGTGGGGAGTTTTTTCTAGGCCTCGACAGGGATCGGTGGGGACGTCCATATCAACGGGTGTGGCACAAGCTCCACGCTTCCGGCGCTTTGATCATCAAATCGATGAATGCGGATCTCCTATCCTAATGTGAGAGCTGTTCTGTTGAACTGAGCTGCCGCGTTTCATAGTAGGCATTCCCCCTATAATTGCTCCTCGGTCGGTGGTGGAGATGGAGAATCCAATTCCACCCATCACCAACCAAGTGACTCTCATTCGACTTCGCGGGAAGAAGAAAGTGCATCCTCCGCACGGGTTCCCGAGACGGACGGCATAGTCGCGAAATACTTCAAGAGTAAGCGCCGGCAACTACTCAATGCCTGCTTTAAGTCCATGTAGTATATAGGTCACTCATTGACTCTTCATTCCCATAGAGGCCACTAGATTATAATGCTGCTGGATGAAACGGCTAAATTGTTCGAAAAAGTGCTTGCAGATCGTGTCCCCCAACTACTCCAGGAACTTAGGCCTAGACAGTTGGAGATAATACGCATTCAGAGCTAGCCGATCCACAATTAACACACTGGCTGCCCTAAAGCCCTTGACCGCGGAAGCGGTGGCTAAAAAGGCAGCCATTCTGATAGCTTCACTGAATATAAAAAAGACTGAAGACACTGAATATAAAAAGCTTCCCGTAGATGTTGAGGGATGATGAATGATGAAACGACTTCAATAGGCTTGCAGTCGCTGGAAGTTCTATTATTTTCTAACATTTTTAAGAGACAATAGTATCTTTTAGTTCAATATTTCTTCAACTTACTCTGTAAGCATTTTATGTTGTACTTCAGGATGTGCCCCAAGCATCAATAGAATGTACGTTAGTAGGGTTGACGTAGTGTCGAAGCCGCCGAATACCATGGTGTGTATTTCATCTCTGATATCTTGGTCCGTGAAGCCTGCTTCTGAAGACAATTCTAGTAATAGCTGCAGAAGGGGCTTACATTTTGAGCCTAAAATAAGTTAATAAAATATACTCATTAAGATTTTTCATCTATGTAGTGACGAAAAAGAATTCATCACCTGATCTTGGTCCCGAGTGTCGTAAAAGATGAAAAAGGGATATAACATGCAGATAACATTTATGCAAGGGAAGGAAAATTCAAAATAAAACCCTAGACCTCTGAGTGGATATTATCAGCTTGTAAGATAAGCTATACTTTATCCTGGTATTCCTATGGGATCGGCAATTATGTGGATAAAGTAGTAGTTATACCGAAATTTATATATGTGTGTGTGTGTGTGTGTACTATGTTAGTGTGCAAAATTATTTTAAGCCTTGCGTGTGGGTTAACATTAAACGGAGGCAGAAATGCGGCGACACTGGTTTTACTACAAAATACGAGCGATGGGGGCTTTCTAAAGAATTAATATTTCTGTGCTGTTGTTAAAGAGATAAGAGAGGAAGGGGTGAGAATTATTATTACTTTTATTACTTTGTGCATTTCTAATTTTATAGATTAATAATAATTATCTTCCTTCTCTTCTTGTTTTTCTCTTCTTGATTTTCTTTACTATAAATCTCTGTAATTATACCACATGTAACTAGTTTAGTTCACCAATATATTAATGGTATGCACTTCAGAATGAATGGATCTTTTTAAATAATAACTAGCTGACCCAGTAGACGTTGTTCTATTCAAATCTCAAAAAAGTAGGAAAAGGAATTCGCCTTGAAATTGCGCCACCTACCCGTTACTATTATTAATCTAAATTATTCTCATAGCCATCGGATCAGCCACAAAAAATCATCAAATTCGGTTCAGCCGTTTAGAATGAATTTAATAACAAACACTTAATTACAAACAGAAGATTTATGTATATAAAGATAATACCTTTCGTATTTGAATCCTCATGCAGGGCTCCGTTTTGTATCGCTAGTTTTTTGCTTTTTATGATCTAAAAATGACAAAAATTATACATCCTTTCAATTATTGCACACAATCTTTATCTTTAGGTTACGTTGGGTTAGTTTATTCATGTGAGGAATGTGTATTTTCTCAATCGAAAGTATGATACTATTACATTTGTCAACCTAGTAGGGCACTGCTGACTTTCAAGTGTTTTGACATTTATGTCTTGACATTATATTAGATGAACTTATTAAAATGAATAATGAAAAATACTAATTTTACTGAAAATTGGTGATTAAGTGAATGGAGTGGGGCTGGAATGAAAATGTGTTATAGTCCATAAAATATAGCTTCATCTCTGTGACAGTTGTCCCTAGTGCTGTCACGCTTACGATGAAGTCCGTATTTTTTTATCGATAAAACTCTTTATTTTCATAATTGTGATTTTCTATTGTAATTGAAAAACAATCAATGAAAATCTTTTTGAATTTAAATCAAACAAAAACTGTTTTTTGACTGTTATAATTATTCGAAAAGAGTACAATCAAGGCCTACGTCATTATTACCGTCATCACTGGAGCGTCCCTGCTAGGACATTTGTCATTTTTTGCCAAAATAGGAACAGTCGTTACATCAATCGATCAATGCCAACTGTTTTATGAATAAATATGATTAGTTTATTGACAATAACGCGTACATAATATTATCATTTACTTCGAGACAAAAAGTAGTTTTTTAATATTTAATTACTTTAATTTATGTATTTTATAATGTAACTGTCTGTTATAATTGTAAAAAATATGTTGAAAGTTTTATATAGGTAGTGTATTGGGTATATTTCTTTTATGAATAATTGAATAAAGATCGGTCATCGATTTACGTGTATCGACAGTCCCATCTCTTCTTTATTTTTAGTCCAATATGACCTTACACGTGCGTAAGCATCATATTTCTATAAAATGCATTTTCTATAAAATGTTTACTAGGTATTTCAGTACTTATAAGGTTCATTTTGGACATTAATATTGATATTTTTATATCTATAATATATTGCACTTTAGTTGCAATAAAACTGGCACGAGAAGAATGAAAATAAATGTGACACAAAATAAAATTGTAAACATGTTGCTAGTTCAAACTTACTTCGTCGATTTAGTTGACGTCTGTCACAGAGATCAAGCTATATTTTATGGACTATAAAAGAGTGTGAATGAAGAATAGAGGCGGTATAATCACCTTATTTGTTATTGTATCTATGATTGTTACTAAATCATTTTCTTTTTTCTTCAGACTGCTTAACCTATATAAGGAATCATTGAGCAACCAAAAGCGCCGTAACCTTGTTAGATGTAAATTAATCAAAGCTGGCATTGTTTCCGTATACTTAATAATATTCTCATCTTCAATAGTTTCCATGCCAAATAATGGTTCTGAAAATATTAAAATTTTAATGATTTTAGTAAAAAGTTTATTTTAATGTGAGATAAACAATGTAACGCCACGGTGTTTTTTCCCATTGATATTGTAAAAGATGATTTAGGGCTGTAAGTAGATAACATTCTTGAAGAAAAGAAAACTAAAAGAGCCTTTTCTATATATTATGCTCCGTCCACATGTTGGCCGAGCGTAGGCGAGCGATGGCCAACGCCAACGTGTGTACACCCGATTTGCCTTGGTTGGCTAACGCTCGCCGTCGCTCGCCTAGTTGGCCGAGTGAATACAAGCGCCAACGTGTGTACACCCGATTTGCCTTGGTTGGCTAACGCTCGCCGTCGCTCGCCTAGTTGGCCGAGTGAATACAAGCACCAACGTGTGGACAGCTAATTTGTCTTCACTCGCCGTCGCTCGTGATCACTTGCCTCACTTCACCTCGGTGTTGGTTTTTGTGCACAAATCAAAGGCGCTCGTCTGCACTCGGCCAATGCCGTCCACACGTTGGCCTGCTCGCCATTACACGGTTGACATTCATTGCTGTTAGACGCGTTTAATATGATAATGTAGCTCAACACAAATGATTATATTTTCAAATTTACACCACTACTTCTAGATATGCGACGTAAATAATTAGATCCAAGTCACCCTATATGTTACCTATAGTATCAAAAAGTATCTTCATCATCATTTCAGCTCATATACGTCCTACTGTTGGGCTCGAGCCTCCTCCACAATAGGAGGGAATCTGACCTTAGTATTCCATGCTAGTCAGACAGGTTGGTATAGGGCTTTATTTCGAGGTTTCTTTCTCTTGCATAGATGTTATATGCGTATTATGTATTATATTCCTTAGTCGTCTTTTACGACATCCAGGGGCAAGATAGGGAGTGGTGAATTGTATTCTTACTCTGTCACCACACGGATATATCTTACATTGTTTATATAGTTATATCTATATATACATAAGAAGAATCAGGCTCTGATAAGTGACGAATGAACGCACAGTCGAAACTATTGGAACTAGGACTCTGAAAGTTTGCTTGCTGGTTCTTTTTAACCCCCGACGGAAAAAGAGGGGTATTATAAGTTTGACATCAATATCTGTCTGATAGTGTGTGTTTGTGTGTGTGTATGTGTGTGTGTGTGTGTGTGTGTGTGTGTGTGTGTCTGTCTGTGGCATCGTAGCTCTCAAACGGATGGACCGATTTCAATACGATTTTTTTCATTTGAAAGCCCGTTTCCTGGCGGTTGTTTTTAGCTATGTTTGGTTAATATCAGTCTTGTAGTGTGAGAGTATCAGCTCCAAAATGATGTAATGACGTATGATTTTTCGACTAAGTGCTTCAGGCGTGCCAGTATGATCGTGAAATAACAATTAATTGATAACTTCGACTTGATGCTGCAACGAGAATAGTCTCCTGAGAACCCAACTCTTCAAAAATTCACAGCAAACATCGTATTTTTCAGTTTAATAGATTAGTTTCAATGAGTAGGCTTGCAGGTTATGATCTTTACCTGATACTACAACTTGGATAGTCTCCAGAACACCCAACTCCTTAAAAACTTACAGCAGACATATCGTGTTTGGATTCAATATATTAGTTTTTGTTCAATGCACATTGAACATGCAACGCAGCAAATTCAAAAGTAGAGCATGTCAACATACAAATTTGCAAAATTAGCACTGACATGATTAAAGACACTGCGTTATACTTTACACTTACGACACACTAACACAAAATGGTATATGTGTGTATTAGCAATAAGTAGTATATAAGGTGTACATTGTGTAAAATAAATCAGATTTGAATTTATTCATCTCTCAGTTACTACCCTCTCACTGCGGCCAAGACACCCTTAGCCGTCAGTTCTGATCGGTCCTGTGAGTCTGCTTGACCGGCAGTGAGAATTACCAATCCTCCACCCAAACCTCCCTCTCACTGCGGCCAAGACACCCTTAGCCGTCAGTTCTGACCGGTCCTGTGAGTCTGCTTGACCGGCAGTGAGAATTACCAATCCTCCACCCAACATCCATCTCACATCTACCTGTCACCTTAGGTAGCGCGGTGCAGGTATCCCATCAGATAGGCTAGGAACTTAAGGGCTTTAGGTACATCAAACTATAACCTTAGGTTCTTCTGTCAAACACGGCGTTAGTCCACTAGCCCAGACTACGCCTGTACATTTGGTCCTTCGAGTAAAAGTAAAGTTTTTTTGTCCTCCCTCTAACCCCCCCGTAGGTTTGACATAACAGACATACAAATCAGTTAAGAACGGGCTGGTGTACTCAACAAAGCATCAGTTTCGGAATTGACTGAAGGACTTTTACTTACGTACTCTGTCAGAAAGCCTCTCGTTGCGGTTCGGTCACTGGCCTCCCACAAGCGGGACTCACCAGCTGATTGAGAAGTCGCACCTTCAGGGACGTGTTATAGCGAGAGCGCAGGTACGATAAGTATTGACTTAAAACATTAGTAGTAGGGAAGTTAGGGTAGGGCTATTAGGGAAGAAGACAAAAGAAGCACTATGGACATACAAGAAATAAACACAGCAATCAGGAGCCAGGAGGAGGATTATAACGAGATCAGGAGGATAATTACAAACATTAAAAAGGACTCCGTGAGCCGAAGAACACAAAAATACATTGACGAAAAAAGACAAACACTAACTACTATTTTCCAACGGGTGCAAGAGAATCACTCGAAACTGGAGAAACAAGAGATGTTATCATCTCACAAATATATCACCACAAATTACTTTGGAAATATCCAGAAACAATACAACGAGGGCTTAGCCCACCTACAAAAATATGAAGAAAGACTTCAACTTGTTCAGGCGATATATGAACCTGAAGAATAAAACACAAACGAAGAAGAAGGGAGAGGGAATCCCAAGACGTTTATACAAATGTTCAGGATATCCCAGATGTCAAAAAGGCTAATTCAGGCGAAAGAATCAGTCACTGAAAACAAACCTATATGGCATTTACAAACTACAATAAACAATTTACAAAAACGATGGCAGGATATTGAAGAAACACACATTGAATTATTATTGGAGGAGGATACATCGGGACACCTTTACTTCAAAAATAAATATTTTGAAAACACCCAAATTGAGTTCGATACTACAATGGAGATGCTGGAAGAAAAAATCCATGACAGTTCCAGCGAAAAAATAACACAGTCATCTGGATTCCAAAATACGATGACCAGTATAGGTACTCAGTGGCATTTTAATCCGCCAGCAACCCCCCATTTTGGTGGGATTTGGGAGAGCAGCGTAAAATCAGTAAAGTACCATTTACGTCGAGTAATTGGAGAATCGACATTAACGTACGAAGAAATGATAACATTTTTACATCAAATTGAAGCTTGCCTAAACTCGAGGCCGTTATGTGCACAAAGTGAAAACATCAATGATAATACAATACTAACGCTTAGTCACTTTTTAATTGGTCGGGAAGCAGTTGGAATCCCAGACCCGTTATCAAACATAAATACTGATTTAATAAATAGATGGAAACAAATTCAAAGAATGAAGAAAGATTTCTGGAAAGCCTGGTCATCTGATTATTTACATCAACTTCAACAAAGATTCAAGTGGAAAGAAACTCAAGAAAATATTAAAATTGGAACCATAGTACTAATAAAAAATGAAAACATAAGTCCAAGTAAGTGGCCCTTGGCAAAAGTGGAAACCGTTCACCCAGGAAGCGACGGGGTGATAAGAGTAGTGACACTCAAAAAATCGACAGGTTTATGTCAAAAACGATCAATACATACATTAATTCCTTTACCTGTATATCAGGAAGAATTAATGACTAACACGAATCATCATCATCTTGCTCTTATCCCAATTACTTGGGGTCGACGCAATATGTCATCTGTTTTGACATATTGCAAAAAGTTTCGGCAATGACTTTTATGACCGGCCGCCTGCCTGACGTCAACCCTCCTTGGGAATGTAATCGTTGACCCAAATGGTACCAGATGGAGTTGGTCCGGGTCAATCTAGGGCTCTTAGTCGTCTTTTACGACACCCACGAGCAAAGCAAGGGTTGGTAGTATTCGAAGCCGCTACCACACAGCTAATGACTAACACGAATACGTTAAGAAAAAATACCGAAACGCCTGTGAATAGTAACATAGCAAATAACATAAATAAAAAGTTTAAGACACTTAAGTCAGACGTGTTACTCTATACTACATTATTATTGTGTATCGGACAAGTAACAAGTACATCAATGTTTACTATGAAACATTTAAATCCAGGCCTATATGTAGAACAAATAGGTACTTCAACAATAAACAGAGGGAGTTTTAGAATAGAAACTAATTACGAAAGGAGTGATTTGGAACTGAATTTAAATAATACGATAAAAATAACTAATCAGTTTCAAAAGTTATGCACTGACACGCAACAGTATACAAAAGACACCCATTGTGCAGAATTTTATTATCATTTGAACGAAGAGAAAGCACGATTTGAGAAGATAAAGGATTACCTTACTGGGATAAAGATTTCTAGAAGGAGACGTGGATTATTAGGACAAATGTTAACATACGTGTTCGGAGTCAACGATGAAGTATACAGAAGTATTGACTAATTGAGTAGCAATCAACAAGAACTTATAAACGCCGCCAATCATCAAACAAACATAATGATATCTACAGTATCCGCTGTAAACCAAACCGAGGAGCGGATTAAGAAAAAGTTAGAAAATTTTGAAAAAAAGTTAAATGAAACTATAGCATTCATGTACGATAACGACGTATGGTATAAGATGGTAGACACTAACAATGTGAAAATACAAGTAATACAAACGTATCAATTAGCGAGCAATTACATAACAGAGATTATTCACTATTACAACGGGTTACTTGAGATATACCTAAATAACGCATCAATATACACGATTTTGAGTCCTAAATACGCTAATGATATAATACAAACAACCAATCAAAAGTTACCTGGAAACTTAAGGATAATTCAGGATCAATTAATACAGACTAACATGGAAATAAATGCAACACATATAAACGTATTTGCGTACTATCCTATTCATGACATAAGAAAATATACGCTAATACACATAACGGCGATTCCTCAAAAGTTGACCGGGAGTTCTTTTGAATGCTTGTCAATCCCAAGAGCATTCATAGGCTTCGACTATAACAATGAACGATACTTTGAGTTAAGTAAAGACGAGTTCAAAGATTGTTTACACAAAAAATCGGAATTTGTTTGCTATCCCGTGGCTGTTAAGAACATGCAATTGAACAAGAATTGCATTGTTGACCAGCTATTCAGCAACAATAATAACACTAAATCACAATGCACATCAAGAAGATACAACATTCAATCTACAATTCTATGGAAACAACTTTACATGCAGAATACGTGGATGTTTATCACTACAAAAACACAATCAGCTTCGATAATATGTGATGGACAAAGACAAGAGATTAACCTAAAGGATATAGGAGTACTACACATTTCAGAAAGCTGTGTAGTAAAGACGTTAAACAACATTCTTGCAGCTAAACGAATAACAACAACAACTGTGCAAGCATCATATTTTAAAAGGAGTAATTTTACTCTAGACACACAAGTAGTCCAATCAGAGATACCAGACATACCGAAGGAGGAAGTATTAGATAGCTCCACCAGTATATTTGACCACTTAGCCGCTTCAGAAGCAAAGCTAAAAACAAGATTAGATAACACAATATGGAGGCGAATAGAGTCTCATTCCTATGTGGCTAGTACCGTGACATCTCTTTCTTTAATAGTATTAGCTTGTTTTTTAATTTATTTCAGACCACTCAAACAATGTCGAGATAGACTTACAAGAAGACAAAACAAGGCAACAACTACAACACAAGCCACAGATACAGACAAACAGCGGACAGCTCCACCACAACCATGGCCACGGTATGGGAAATCTCGTCCCCAGACTACAGTCCACACACCACAAGCGACGGAAGGACACATTGGACCATATGAGGTTATCGAATTATACGACTTGCAGTCGTATTCCTGAGAGACCCCAGAATGTTCAATGCACATTGAACATGCAACGCAGCAAATTCAAAAGTAGAGCATGTCAACATACAAGTAAAGCATGTCAACATACAAATTTGCAAAATTAGCACTGACATGATTAAAGACACTGCGTTATACTTTACACTTACGACACACTAACACAAAATGGTATATGTGTGTATTAGCAATAAGTAGTATATAAGGTGTACATTGTGTAAAATAAATCAGATTTGAATTTATTCATCTCTCATTTACATCCCTCTCACTGTGGCCAAGACACCCTTAGCCGTCAGTTCTGACCAGTCGAGTGAGTCTGCTTGACTGGCAGTGAGAGTTACCAATCCTCCACCCAAACCTCCATCTCACTGTGGCCAAGACACCCTTAGCCGTCAGTTCTGACCGGTCCTGTGAGTCTGCTTGACCGGCAGTGAGAATTACCAATCCTCCACCCAACATCCATCTCACATCTACCTGTCACCTTAGGTAGCGCGGTGCAGGTATCCCATCATATAGGCTAGGAACTTAAGGGCTTTAGGTACATCAAACTATAACCTTAGGTTCTTCTGTCAAACACGGCGTTAGTCCACTAGCCCAGACTACGCCTGTACAGTTCTAATGAGTAATTTTTTTGTGTATATGCCTGTGCGTGTGCGCGTGTGTGTGGTGGCTCTTAGCTATGTTCAAGTAATATATTTTTTTTAAATGAAAATTTATACATGTATACAATTTCGAAGGGCATCACACTGGAGCTAATATTATATGTTGTACGAAGTATAAAATTATATATATTTAAAAGACTTAAGAGGCGCGTCCCTAAAAAACGCGTGAATGGACACTTACGGTTTTAAAAATATTTAGCAATTCTCTGCATTAAATGACACGAAAAAAATACCTCAACTGCTTAACGAATGAGCCTATTAAGGCACCGTGTTATAAAATAATTGTTAGTTGCCGAGAAAAGAAATCCTAAACATTGATCAAAAACATCGAAATTGGCCTTTGCCGTTTTAAATATCTAGGCTATTTCATTGTTATATTTGAAAATATCTTTGGTGGAATCGTGTGACGAAAGTCCAAATAATACATTCAACGTTAAATTTTTTTACTAATTCATAACACAAAATTAATTATATAATCCTAAACATCATAAAACTTTTGAGCCGAAATCGTTCCCAGTTGTCCATACATTTTACTATAAAATAAAAGCGTCTCGTAATTAGATTTGTCATAAAACCTAAGCTAAGAAAAAAATCAGTACCGCCCGCCCCTCAGTGCGTCCAAGTTGAACGCACGTCCGTCAGTTGCTTCGCGATATTTCTTTGCATCTGCATAAGGGTGGGTCGCGAGTGTCGAACACGACTACTAATTTGTATTTTTCGAGTAAATAGGAGAACAATATGCAAGTTTAATTATATATTTTTTCTTCATCAGATTAGTTATCAAAAACTAATGTAGGTATTTATTAAAATCGAATTTCGAGTAAATAAGGGAAAACAGAAAGAAAATTATTACAAACATAAAAAAATACGGAAGATTCAAACTAAATCAGTAAGTATATGTTAATACAGTAAGTTATTCATTCATCTTTTTACTGGTAAAAACAGCCAAAATGGAGTTGAAAACTTATATGTGACATTTGCTTATAATGTAAGGTTAGAGATTTTAAAATTCATATTTAGGTTAATGATGAATATTCAAATAATAATGGCTCAGAGATGAAATAAGGTGCAGAAATGAGAGTCAGATATTGTACTAGAAGCTTTTTTCATTCAATCTTCAAATCTTTAATTTTTTTAACTCAAATTGAAATGTAGTATTTTAGATTTTTGATTTTAATTAACTATGAATGAAGATGGTTTTAAAGCACAGAACTATTAAGCTATTTCATAAATGAAGTAAGAGAAGAATTGATGAAATGATGGTCATGGGATGAGAGTGAGATAAGACCATGATGCGAGCGAAATGGATGCGAAGTAAGAATGGGATGAAAGTAAGATGGGAACGGTATGAGAGTAAAAAATTATTACCAATAAATTCCATATAATTATTATTTCAGGATACAAGAAGTTTCAATCCAAAAAATAAAACTTTGAAATCCTTATATATTCAAATTATAACCGTGTAGTAGTAATATTAAACGTTATTCATTTCAGGCAACGTCGGAGCAAAGCATATCAGAACTTTTTGAGTGGTATGACCAACACTGTCGATAGTCTTCTGACTGCAGCTATGGGTCGATCCGTCTGGGGTAGTATTACCATACTCTCGCAGAAGATCGACACCTAAGTAGTAGCAATTTGATGTAGCGCTTGAATCGATGTACTTCGAGAGAGCCGGAAGCCCAACTTTCTGGGTGTATTTCTATGTGGTGGGTTTTGGTGATATCTGAAATTTGCGGTAGTCATGGTCGGGGCACTGAGCATGAGGAACTGACATGCTTTACAGGGAGACCCGATGGGAATGGTCACTGCCGGCCACATGCCGGTCAAAAGGGGACCCGAGCTCAGGATAATCCCCCCTGGGAGGCTGTCCTACCAACTGGTAAAAATCCCGTCGTGCCGAAGTAGGAAACCGGAGTGAACCTCGGCGGCTTCGCCCGGGGCCCGGGGTCTTCCGTGCTTCGTCACAAAAGCGCCTCCCAAAACTCAACCTTCAATCACGCACTATGCTCCGCCCTTTCTTTGTATCACAGAATTCCATTATACCCATTCACACTTCCTTCCTTCTCTTCTTAAAAAACCCGTGATGACGAAAGTTAAATAGAGAAGTTTATTTACTGCGGATCCCTTTTCACATTTGATGTGGACTTTTATAATATCATTTAGGTTTACATAGCAACCTCGACGCCGTCCACCATCATCTCGAGATGGCGCGGCTTGCCCTACTCTTTTCAACGGAGATGCAAATAGGTGCTCCGGATGACATTTAGTATCTAAATTACCTCGACTACGAGTTGGAGCACACCTTCTTTCTCAAAGCCGGGGTTGTCGCTGCCTCCACAGTCAATGACCATGATGACCTATCAATTCTATGGTTCGGGGTCAATTCAATTATTTGAGAACGTCCAATGGCGGATTGACGAAATATTGGAGCAGTGTCCATCAGCGGAGGTGGTGGTTCTTGGAGACTTCAAGAACCACCACCAGGATCAACATCTCTTCAATATACCTCGGCCTATGGTGTCTCACAACTGGTGACACAGCCCACCCGTGTTCCAGGTATTGAGAGCTATGAGTCTTCTTCACTGGATATTCTGCTGACTACACACCAACATGGATACCACCTGGTATCCAGGGATAGAATAATTCATCCTCCACAAGAAAAATAAATTAAAAATAATTGTTATCAAATTCTCTGTGATTATTTTAAGCCCTATTAAGCGTTTTAATAAAAAAAGATCATTCATAATTAAATTTATATATTTATATTAACTTGTCACAGCTTGATTTTTGCTCCGCCTACAAGGCGGGTACGTCTAAATGGACTTAGGAGAATCTTCTCGTCCAACGTACCTCAGTTTCTGAAAACACAGATCTAGGACCATTGTGTGTAACCAGTGATGACTTAAGGCACGGAAACGTGATCCCTAAATGTAAGCCTCATAACCAAGCTCAAAGTAGTTCAGCGTGCTATGGAACGGGCTATGCCCGGGATTTCTCTGCGTCATAGAAGCCGAAAATCCATAGAAGAACGGTTGTAACCGACATAACATGAACAATTAGCACGCTGAATTGGCAATAGGCAGGCCACATAGCTCGACGAACCGACAGCCGCTGGTGTGAGGTTCTCGAATGGCGATCACGTATCAGACCACACAGTGTAGGATGAATACTAGGTGGAACGACGAGCTGGTGAAAGTTGCTGGGCGTCGTTGGATGCAGGTGACACAGGCCTGCACTCTGTGGCGTAACATGAGGGAGGCCTACTGTTACATTGCTGTAATAATAACTCGTTAGTAGGCACTAAACGCAGAGGCTGCACGAACTTCGCTTCGATTACCCCTACCGCGCTGGCCGCTTCGTCACTGACTTCACACAAAATAATGTAATTGCATATGGTTACTCAAGTTCCTCACACGTGCCAGTAAGATCATAAATAACAATTAATTGATAATTCCTGTTGAAAGGAACGTAATGCTTTTTTTTTAATTTTATGTTATTACAAATTAGATTTTGCAATTAGATTTTTTTTAATCTAATTCTTAAAGGACCCCCAAGGGTGTAAAATAGAGGATGCATTTTGCTTTCATATTTTTCACCCTAAAATACAAGTAATGAATTGATACAACTCTTATTTCCGTGTGGTGACGGAGTGAGAACATAATTCACCACTCCCTATCTTGCCCGTGGATATCGTAAAACACGACTAAGGGATACGACTATAATAAATATAATACTCATATAACATACAATATATAATACGCATATAACATCTGCAAGAGAATAAAAACTTGAAACAAAACCCTATACCAACCTGTCTGACCAGCATAGTACAGTAAAGTCACTTTCTCCCCTATTGTGGAGGAGGCGCGACTCCAGCAATGGGACCTATATGAGCGGAGATGATGATGATGACAACTCCAATAATGAATTGAATGCACCGATACCGCTTTATCATCACCAACTCTGTTTAACTTGTATATTAACGATTTGATCGGTACGCTTAGTAGTCAACATATGGGCTGTCACATCGATGGCGTATGTGTCAACAATCTGAGCTACGCAGACGACATGATGCTGTTGGGCGCTTCGGTCTGCGGCTTGAGAAAGTTGATACGAATATGTGAGCAGTACGCGTGTGACCATGGACTCGTATACAATGTGGCTAAAAGTCAATTCATGGTCTTCTATTAAATGGAGTTCCTCTCCAGAGAGTCAGGGACATGTGGTCACGGCTGGTCTTAAGGACGACGAGGATATGGAACGTGAGCGGAGGGCCTTGTTTATACGAGCGAACATGATAGCCCCCAGGTTTGCGAGAGCTTCCAGGGGTGTGAAGCTGACGCTCTTCAGGGCGTTCTGTACGTCCCTGTACACTTGCAGCTTGTGGGCTAATTACACTGAAAAAAGCTACAATGCCATCCGCGTACAATATAATAACGCGCTCAGGGCTGTGATGGGGCTACCCCGATTCTGCAGTGCCTCGGTCATGTTCGCGGAGGCGCGCGCTGATTGTTTATATGCAATCATGCGCAAGCGAGCTGCTTCCCTGGTGCGTAGGGTACGGGCTAGCTCTAATGCCTCCACTACACGTCGGCAGATGCGTCCGCAGATGTCGTCAGATGCATCGGCAGATGGATCTCTGTGCGCCGTCCACACGTCTGCAGGCCGATCAGTCTGTATTGATTCTTGACGGACGCAACACGTACGCACGCGAAATGGATGTTGAGACCGTGGCTGCCGCAGCAATTTATTTATTTAGTACCTTTAAGAACTATTTAAGTGTCCATCGCAGTAGAGGAATTAAAAAAAAATTATAAGTACCTAGTTAAATAAAATTAATTAAATGTGTACTTACAACGTTTTTATTTTTGTGGTATTTATTTTTTGGATTCCACAGACAGTTTTCTGCTTGATACAGCTCCATGAATTTTATTAGGAAAGTTTCATTAGTGCTCATGTTAGCCATTTTTACGAACAAGTAAATAATAAAAACAAAAAAAAAACAGCAGAAATCACGCGTGCACTCTCATTCGCTTTTCGATGAACACTGATGCGTCTTCAGACGTGTGGACGCAACACACAGCGTTGGCGTTGAAACCCTTTGATCCGTGCTACAAAAACCGACAACTAACGGATGAGTGCCAGATGCATCTGCGGACGTCAAATACCTACCACAGACGAGCAAATCACCCCCTCTACACGTCGGCAGATGCGTCCGCCGATGATATCTGCGGACGCATCTGCCGACGTGTAGTGGGGTCATAACACTGTGCTGACGATGACCGCCAACAGATTGGACTATCACATCGTCAGACATTGTTGTAATAGACATCTAACGGTGCCAGTTCCACAAAGAAAATTATTATGAAATTAAATGGAATTAATTTATGTTATGTGTAAACTAGCTGTATTTTATTTTTATTTAATGATTTTAAGTTACTGTGAATTTCGTTAAAAATAATTTAATAATTTAATTAATTTTAAGTGTATGAATGTAATTATTATGACCTAAATTTTGTTATTGTATTGTACCTATTTTATTACTGTGATTATTATTATTTTATTTATTTATTTAGTACTTGGAAAACCAACGGCTGTACAAAATAGTAATGAAAACTAGAGTAAGAAACATAAAGCAAATAACAGGTTTTCACGGATAGCAGTGGTACACACCTACAGTAAGGCCGATAATAATTTGTAACATCTTAATGAACAATAACACAGAGTATGACAGAAAAAAGAAAACAATGATAATTAATTATTAAAAAAGTTTAGATTTAGCTGTCTCCATGCCACCTCGCTCCCAGTATTGAAAGGGTCAAAAGAAAACTCTTTACATAATTTGTTAAAATCTTTGCTCGCTCACACAATATATGAATTCTGCCTATAATTAGAGGACGATAATGGAATACCTATTGGTGGGTTGAACCTAGTCGATCTGTGAGGTACATTAAAAGACAGCTTGTGTAAAATGCTAGGACAGTCAATTTCGTTGTTCAATACCTTCAATAGGAAAGAAAAGTCAGCCAATCGTCGTCGATTTGATAGAGACTGAATATGGAACCTCTTGCATAGGTCGATGTAATCAGAAGAGCTATAAGGAATATTTAGTCGATAGCACAGAAACTTCATAAAGCGCTTCTGAATACTTTCGATGCGATCGATGTATTTATTGTAGCGAGGATTCCATATTTGCGATGCGTATTCAAGGTGGCTTCTAACAAAGGTACAATAAAGTATTTTAAATGTTTTAGCTTTTTTGAAGCCATTCGACATCCTCATTACAAAACCTAATGCTTTTGATGCTTTCGCTATAATTTGTTCGATGTGGATGTCAAATTGCACCTTCGAATCGTGAAAGACGCCAAGGTCACGTACCCCATCACACCTGGGCAATAATTGACCCTTGAGTTCGTAAGATGTCGATATTTGTAATCGCTTTCGACTAAAGGTGACTACCGAACATTTAGCTGGGTTAAGATCAAGCTTATTTAATTGACAGTAATCATCTAGGCCCAAAAGATCTGATTGGAGAGCATCCATATCTTTTACCGACGATATAGAAGAGAAAATCTTCATATCGTCGGCAAAACAGAGGAGGTTTGAGTTCTGAATACAAGAGTCAATGTCATTAACAAATATAATAAATAGTAAAGGCCCCATTAAGGATCCTTGGGGCACACCACTAGGGATCAAAATCCAACTAGAGACATAGTTACTGATAACAACTGCCTGAGTCCGATTTTCTAGATAAGAACAGAACCAGAACCTCCACCAATTATTTATTTGTTATGAGTCTTATGTTACTTGAAATAAAATTATTATTATTATTTAACCCATTTATTTAATTATTATTTATTATTTTTATTTATGTGAGTGACAAATAAAACCCCTTCATAAGAGTGACGAGATACCCGCGTACGTTCATACAGTTTACACGTTTGTTTGTATTGTATGTGATTTATATTCTTTTCGTGTGGTGACAGAGTAAGAATACAATTCACCACACCCCTCTCATGCCCATGGGTGTCGTAAAAGACGACTAAGGGATATAATATGAAGTACCCGGGTACCTTCATACAGGAGCTTATTTATATTTGTTTCGTGTGGTGACGGAGTAAGAATACAATTCACCACACCCTCAATTGCCACCACGGTGTTGTAAAAGTTTTTCGTTGGGTCCCTGCGAAATCGTCTTAAACGGGTTTTACTGTAGTTAAGAGCTCTCAGGAAATCACAGATACCCACAGGGCGTAAAACATACTTTTCTTTAAATTTGAAAATGCTAAAAGTACCCGGGTACCTCATCACTCACATAAGAGTTAAGATACCATACTACCCACAGAAAAAAGCAGCCAAAGATAGCGTAAAAGTCACTAGAGGTTAACACAGATAGCTGCGTATAATGTTCAACATTCTATAGGCCCATCGTGTTGCTGGAGGGTGTTTTAGTGTTAGGGATGAATAATTCCATCCCCATAATAACCGTTTCGGTAATGCAATCAGCACCGACGCTAGGGTCCCCAGAGGCGAAGCAAAGCCGTGGGTAGGTTGCGTAAAACTCGCGAGGTCCATCCCAATCTGCTGATTTGTATTGCCAGAATCTGCAAGTCCCCTTTGCCATAGAACGACTAGGCCTCACAACGGGGGCTCTGCTACGGACCAAACAGTGGTCAGTTGATCCAAGCGAGCTTCGACCACTACCTGATATCTATACTGGTGTGTAGTCATCAGAACATCCAGTACAGAAGACTCATGGGTCTCTATATCTGGGCCACGGATAGGCTGTGTCACCAGTTGTGAGAGACCATAGACTGAGACTATATTGATGAAATGTTGATCCTGTTGTTCAGTGGTTCGGGACCCCAATCATTCTTTAGATGGGCGTCGAAGCGAAGAAGAGAGCGAGCGAAGGACCACCACCCTCGCCGATGAACACTGCTCCAATATTTCGTCGTTTTTTAGGATGCTCTCAAATAACTGAATTGACTCCGAGTCACTCTCATAAGATTTGTAGTAGCACCCATAGGACCAGGTAACCCCTCCATAGTTTACACGTAACCATAAGATTGAGAGGTCACCATGCTTGAAGGCCCGGAGGCGGTGACAACAGATATCACACCGATATCCCGATATAACCCAATTTACAATCCCCAATTTACAACGAAAAGTGTGCTCAAAAAATGGCGCAGTATGGCTGCTAGTCGTAAACTTTTCAAAGCTAACAATTAATTGATAATTTTTTAGTTTGTGTCGGATGTTATTCAAAATTTTCAATTTTACTTATCTTCAAACTTCAATTATCTTCTCTCTACCGTTAATATGGTTTTCTTTTCTTTCAGAACCACATCTCAGTTTTACTGCCACGTACCTATATCCATTACAAGTTTTCCTTTCGTTTCTTATAATATTACTATACCTATACTTCTAATACAGCTAGCCTGTCGTGGATTAAAAATGTCCTATAATAGGCCGTATTTAATCTGGAAGAAAGTTTAGAAAAACATAATTATGTAAAAAAACTACTCACGAGATAATGTTTGAAGCATTGTTTTCGTCAAATAATGATAGTGATCAAACGGTCCCTTGCCAATGTGAAACTCTAAGTCATGACAAAATTGCCTCGTCTGCCTGTTAAAGGCATCAATGTAGGTATAGATTGTCGTCAAAGTAAATGCTGGATATAAATGTTTACGATGATAACGCCATACTTCACCTGCAGATAGAAAGATATGTAATAATAATAATAATAATAATAATAATCTTTATTTCCAAAAATATGGTTATAGTAGGTCTTAATTATATAACATGATCCAGCATATTCTACCATATATGTATGGCGTGGAAATGTTTAAAACAGTGTCTTTTTTATTGATACAGCTTATTAGCTATATCTAGTCGTTGTAATTAATTATTTAAATAAATTTTATTCGTTACAATCATTAAAATATTAGAAACGCAATTACTCATAGCATGTCAATAAATGTATAAAAAATTCAAATTATATGTAAAGTTATATGTAAAAATCTTCAACAGTAGATAGTGTTCAATATGTAAATATAAATATATTCAATTTAGATGTCAGTATTATTAGTATTTAAATTTTAGATGTCACAATTTATCATTAAAGTATTCATTAATATCATAGTAATTTTTATCATGCAGCATTGTTTGTAGTTTTCTACGAAATAGTGTGTATGGTAGAGTTTTAAGATACTCTGGTAAATGGTTGAAGATTTTTACAGACATACAGTAGGCATTTTTCTTAAATAATTCTAATTTTATTTTCGGAATTTGAAGTCTAGATCCATGTCTAGTGCGACTAGTTTCGAAGTCTCCAAGTTTTTTAAATAAGTGTGGATGTTTCTTAACAAATAAGCAAACTTCCTGTATATAAATAGATGGCAATGGAAGTACTCTATATCGCCTGAATAAGGGTTTACAGCTTTCTAGATATTCCAGACCACCAATTGCCCGCAAACATTTTTTTTGCGCTTTGAAGACTCTTTCCACATCCACTGAGTTACCCCATATAATAATGCCGTACCTTATAATTGACGCTACATATGCTTGATACGCCATTATTGCAGTTTGCACATTTACAATTAGCCTAATTCTTTTTAATGCGTAGACAAAACAATCTATTTTGTGTGTTATTTTTTCGATATGTAGTTTCCAATTACAAAACCTATCCACAGTTATACCCAAGAATATACAATCGTTAACCGTATTCAATGTTTCGTTTTTATAATTAATATTTAGGTTTGTTTTGTCAGCTTTATGTGTTTGAAAATGTATAATATTTGTTTTTGTCATGTTTATTTTAAGATTATTTTGTTCTAACCAATTTATTGCCTTATCGATGGCTACATTAATGTGCGATTCTAAATTGTATTTATTTTTATGTTTTACAATTAGAGTAGAGTCGTCGGCAAATAAAATGCAATCATTATTGACCGCTTTGGGAAGATCATTAATATAGAGTAGAAAAAGGAGGGGAGAAAGAATGCTGCCCTGTGGTATGCCCAAGTTGCTGTGGAGATATGACGATCTATATTGTTTTTGGTGACGTCCAATGGTTTTAGTTATCTCCACACATTGCACTCTTTCGTTCAAATAACTTCTTAGCCAATCATGTATGTATAGAAAAACAGTCAAGAACATAACATATAATATTATAGAGCAGATTCATTAAAATTTCATTCACAAATAGTTACTCAAAACTAGTTCTTCAATTAGTTTTGAACTGCTCGTGTTTCGAGACGTACCTCAGGGAAGCATATTTTGCCCAAAGTTGCTGTCGGTGTACGAAACGATCGTTGAACACTCCCAAAAAAAGGGAAGTATTTTTGCCCAAATTTGTTCTCGGTGTACGAAATGATCTTTGAATACTCCCTCTAGACCATGGATATATAATGCTCATATGCATATGATAATACTCTTGACTTTTCCTAAAGTACTTGGTCTGAGATCCAGTCTTTTGTCTAAGAAAATTTTATTCCTACAATAAATGGTTTATTGACGACTAATGTTCTTACTTTAAATCTTCCAAAAACTAAATTAATTCCAATTTAGTATATATACTACCGAAGCAAGTGCCAATTAGCTTTACTGTCCGCTATTTTGAACATAAACGCGACAAACACTTTCAAACGATTCCTAAACATGTACCCAACCCTACTGGTACTAGTTATGGTATAGAAAAACTGTATTCTAGTTATTCGTTAAAGCCTCACTTTTTTTTTGCAGACACTCGTGACACGTCGCCTTCATCGTTGGGCCGACCACCGGAGCAGGGTGACTTGACGTCAGTGGTCGGCCCGACGGAATACTCCATGAGGAGTACCCTCCCATCGAGTTAAAGCCTCACTAAGAGCATATTGACTTTTTAACAGATGAATTTAGTACACTTATTTCTATCGACACATCCTTTAAACGTCCGCTGTTGGATATAGTACTCCCTGCCTAATGGTTTTCTGTGACTATCAAAATAAAGGTAGGTACCCCTACTAGGTGGACTGATAACAGTAGAGTTGGGTACATGTTTAGGAATCGTTTGAGTGTTTGTCGCGTTAATGTTCAAAATGCGGACGCATCCGCTGACGTGTAGGGGAGGCTTTAGATGTTAGGCTGTGTGCCAAGTTTGAGCTCAATCAAAGTTCGAAAAGTTTATCAAGATTTGATTCTGTTGCATGCATGTAGCGTGCAACAGAATAGAGGCTTAAAACACTTAACATCAACCTTGTAATGATTGTTGATTATTCACTACACGGACAATAAAGTTACCGGGAGTGAACTGCTGCCCACTATCCTTGTGAGACTTTTAGCGGGTTCTAACTACAAATAAGGAGCGATCATGATAGTGTTCTTATACCGCCACCACTCGGGCAAGCAAAGATTGCTTATAATTAAAAATAGTAGCCAAATATTTACTTAAAAATACCGGGATAAAGAGTTATCTTACCGTGTGAAGTCATTAAACCATCACCCAGCCAAGATTTTGCGAATTCGATTCCGTAATATCTTCGAGTGCATATGTTAGATGCGGTCAAAGCATCTTGGGCATCTGTAATAACTGTAAATAATTTTTATTATTTATAAGTAAATTCTATTATTTACCGGCAGTCTTTTGGGCATAATAAGAATGCTTTTAGTTTGAAAGTACACCTTGTGTATCTGTATATTCAAATATGCATATCTTATGGTATGCCTGTGTATTTAGTAATTAGAATAACGCAATGAATAATCCATTGTAAATGATGAATAAATCTGTCATAATCCCAGGCTATTTCAGCCTGGTAATACGGCAGATTTTGGAAAAAGAGGTTCGAACTCTTGAGCCTACTAACGTCCACTGTTCGATATAGGATTACTTAAGAAGAATAATGTTATAATAACCCATTTTAAGTTGTACCCATGAAAACGGTGCTGCATAGTTTCCTAGCGTGTATAGCTGATGTTTAACACTCCGATGAATTAATAAAACAAGTGGACAATGCTAGATAATGAAAGAGGACAACTTTCTATATTCCCAAACCATCCCATAAATTGTCAAATTGGATAGATTTGCTATTTAGTAGTTAAAGCGATTGAAGCATAAAATGAAGCACTAAATCAATCTCTGAATGAAAAAAAAGACAAATATTCGAATATCCTCTATACTCACAATAATACATCTCGCTTCCTATTTTACCACAAGTGACGCCTCCATGAGCGACGGAATGTTTGGCAATGTCTTTGAGACACAGCCAGAGCGCTGTAATATTAATAACTTTAGTTGGTATATCCCTGATTAACATAAATACCCAAAGTTACCCTTATTTTTATTGTAGAAAAAAAATAGTGTTTTAAATCTAATGTTATACGTTTTTTTAATCAATAAATTTCAATTCTAAAGAACTACAGATCCATCTTACTCATGAGCCACGTCTACAAGCTACTTTCCAAGGTCAAGTCCACGCACGCGCAAGCTCGATTACTTTCAGCCGCCCGAACAAACCGGCTTCCGAAAAGCCTATACCACTAAAAACCACATCCTCACGTCGGTAGATTAATCAGAAGACTGAGGAGTACAATTGGCCCCTGTGTATAGCGTTTATGTGACTATGAGAAAGCCTTTGATACAGTCAAAATTTGGGCAACTCGGACAACTCGGTTGGGCAGCGTTCGAGCAACCTTCTCGTCCAACATACCTCGGTGTCTGAAAACAGATGTCTACGACCAGTGTGTGTTATCAGTGATGAATTACGGCACGGAAACGTAGTCCCTAAATTTAAGCCTCATAACCAACTTGGTACCGGTGGTCAGCCTAATGGCGAAAAAGAGGTAAACGGTGGGTTATGGTATGTAGCGGTGTATAGATACTCGACTTTTCTGCGAGTTAGAATTAGAAATACCGCAATCCGTTGGAGAATGGATGCAGCCGACATAGCACGAAGAATTAACATGCTCACACATCACTCGATGAACCAATAACCAAGGGGAAAGAAAGGGTATCGAGTGGCGACCACGTATCGGCTCACGCAGTGTCGGATACCTACTAGGTCGACCGATAACCTGGTGAAGGTTGTTGGGCGTCGTCGGACGGCATAGGACCACACTTTGTGGCGAAACGTGAGGGAGACCTACATCAAGCAATGGATGGCAATGGGCTGATGATGATGATGTTAAATACTTTTTGAGATAATAAACGATGAAAAGTGATTTGAAATGTTTCGTGTTACCTACACACGATGCAGCTCACCCCTTATTTTCACTTGATCTTTGCTTGATGCGCGTATTTATATAAAAGCAAACTACCTGACTAAATTATCAACAGCGACAAATAAACAGTCAAAACTACTCAAACTTGAAACATGATGCTGATCGTAGTTAGTTTTTATTACATAGAGACTAGCTAAGAAAAAAATTTACGAAATTCAACCGCAAAAGGAAGAAACATTGTATTTCAAACAAATTTGTATGAGAAGAAAAAATCTTTAACCATTGTCTCCAAATTAAATATAAATAACTCTAAGGGTGTAAGATAGGATCCACAAAGTGTAACCCTGTCAACTTAACTTTATTTATTACTAGCAACCCGCCCTCGCTTCGCTTCGGTTTCAGTCGCTTAAACCGGCGTAGCTCCTGTTCCTGTAGGAATACCGGGATAAAATATAGCCTATGTTACTCCCTGATATTATAGCTTTCCATTGGTGAAAGAATTTTTGAAATCGATTCGGTGGTTTAAGCGTGAAAGCGTTACAAACAAACAAACAAACATCCTTACTTTCGCATTTATAATATTAGTATGGATTGAATTGTAAATTAGCACAAATAAATATAACATTACATCGTACTTTTGTGAAGATTACTAAAAAGAAATATTTTGAAAATCACTCACTGGATTCCTATTTAAGCGTATAAAACAGGTGCGTAGTGAATTTTTCTTTGGTATTTATCACTACAAAACTTTTTTCTTCGTGTGGCGACAGAGTAAGAATACAATTCACAACGACCTACCTCTTTCTTGCCCGTAGGTATTCAATGTGCAGGTCTTCTTTGACGAGGACTTAGCAATGATACTCCGAACTATTTATGTATTTGGTTTATTCCTAGTTTAACAGTAACTTCTGACAATACAGTAGTACCCCGCTTTACGCGACCCCGTTATGCGCGGTTTCGCTTTTACGCGAATTTCAAATTTCGCGTTAAAATGTCTGGAATTACGCGAATTCAGTCCATGACTGCATTATGAACACACATATTCATAGATTTTTTTTTTTTTTGTGGGTGGGTCGCGGTCGGTGCGCCTCCGCATCACTCCGTCCGGGGCGACAGAGGGGCTTAAGCACGCAACTCCCGCGACCCACCCAAAAACCACGTCACCTTAGTCGTTGGGCCGACCACTGGAGCAGCGTTAATTTGTCGTCAGTGGTCGGCCCGACGGAATACCCCCTGTTGGGGTACCCTCCCATCGACCGACGTCACCCTCTCGGGGAGACACATATTCATAGATAAGCATGAATATCTATGTATATATATATTAGTCATCATCGTGTTTTGACCGTGTGTCAAACAAAAACAGCGTTGGGAGTTATGTACGTAGTTTACAAGAACATAAAAGAAACGCTACCCAAAAGACAATAAGTAAGTAGATGTATTTTTTCCGTAAAAAACATGTAATACTGCATAAAATGTGTTTAGAATGAAAGTGATTGATTCAAATGATTTGTATATTTTCTTGTATTGAATCATACACTTCGATATACGCGAATTTCATTTAACGCGAATTTTTATGGAACGTATCCCTCGCGTAAAGCGGGCTATTACTATACAATGTTGACTAGTCGGTAGATAATTACACACAGATTGTGAATATAAAAAGGAGTCGACGTAAAAATTACGCGCATGCAAACAACACATTGCCCTTTTTTAAGGAGTAGGTGCGCGCTGATATTAAACAGGTTTTTTTTTTGGGGTGGGCTGCGGTCGGCGCGCTCCTCGCACCACTCCGTCCAGGGCGACAGAGGGGTGTAAGCACGCAACACACGCAACCCACCCGAAAACCACGTCGCCTTCGTCGTTGGGCCGACCACCGGAGCAGGGTTACTTGTCATCAGTGGTCGGCCCGACGGAATACCCCCTACTTGGGGTACCCTCCCATCGACCGACGTCCCCCCCTCGGGGAGGACGTCGGTCTTTCCTCACGCGGTCGGCCTCTTGGCGGATATTAAACAGGTATCGTAAATAATACAATAATAAATAGCTAACGCATATACATACAAGGAATGGGAAACTCGACATGAAATCTTATAGTTGGGTATCATAGGAGAGATTCGAGCCCAATAGTGAAACGTATACAAGTTTAGATATTGATGACGATGTAGATGATGATTACTTTGTGTGTGTACTTATCTTAATGATAACAATTTTAGTAATGTAATATGAAATTCTTACTTGATGTGTCACATAGAAGTTTGTATGCGTGCCCAATAATAGGCAGTTGTCCAGGGTACACAGGAGGCAGCTTGTGGAGACTCCGCTTAGTTCGAGTGCGTACCATAATCACGAATACGGCACACAAAAACACACACAATAACACAGCTAACATACTGGTAACTAAAACATATTAAGCAAAGACTTAAAAAATGAGCCTCCTTCATTCTTCTTACTTCTTTTTGCTTAAAGCCTATAAAAGTCCTACTGAAGAAGGCAATTTGTATTCTATGCAACGTTGGCCTGACTGGTTGGTATAGGATTTTAATTCAAACTATCTTTCTCTTTAACTAAATTTCTAATCATAGGTGCTAATAGAAAACTTTATCTTATTTAATGAAAATAAATTGCCTTGCGGTGACGAATAAGATTACGAGTCATGTCCCCTCTGTTGCCCGTTGGTATCGTAAAAGTTGACTAAGGAATTAAATATGGGGCGGCGTAGGCGCAACTATCTGCGCCTCATGCCGCCCTAGCCGAGGCCGCGGGTGACGTGACCGGGGATTAGTCCGTCACCCGCCGAGAGGCCGACCGCGTGAGGAAAGACCGACGTCCTCCCCGAGGGGAGGACGTCGGTCGATGGGAGGGTACCCCAATAGGGGGTATTCCGTCGGGCCGACCACTGACGACAAGTTAACGCTGCTCCAGTGGTCGGCCCAACGACGAAGGCGACGTGGTTTTTGGGTGGGTCGCGGGAGTTGCGTGCTTAAGCCCCTCTGTCGCCCCGGACGGAGTGGTGCGGAGGCGCGCCGACCGCGACCCACCCACAAAAAAAAAAAAAAGAAACCAAATATGCATATAACATCTATGCAGGAGTAGTAAATATAAGTAAATAAAAGCCTATATCAATACCTCTAACCAGCATGATATAGTAGATCAAATTCCCTCCTATTGTGGAGGAGGCTCGAGCTCAACAGTGGGACGCATATGAGCTCAAATGAATAAATAAAATTGATGAAACACATCATGTTCATATGTTATTAAAATGTTAAGAACATCAGAAATTTTAATTATAAAGAATATTACAGCGTAGATTACAAGATTACGGCGTAGGAATACAATTCGTCACCTTTTTTTTTCCCGTGGGCATCGTAAAAGACGAGTCAGAGATTATAATATTCATACAACATCTATGAGAGAAAAGGATTGAAATGAAACGCTATACCAACCCTATTGACCAGCGTGGTATAGTAAGTCAATTTCCCTCCCATTGTGGAGTAGAAGAACCCAACAGTGGAACGTATATGAGCAACGATGATGATTATGATAAATATAATCGAGTAATATAATTAGTTAGAATAATTAAGTATTAAGTGTATACCAGGAACTAAACGCACGCAATGAATGTCCAAGGATTAAGTAACGCACCTAGCAATGTACACCCACTATTTATAGCTT
The DNA here is from genome assembly GCA_032191425.1 of Lymantria dispar. Taxonomy (NCBI): domain Eukaryota; kingdom Metazoa; phylum Arthropoda; class Insecta; order Lepidoptera; family Erebidae; genus Lymantria; species Lymantria dispar. The sequence continues at coordinate 22,485,288 of CM063464.1, forward strand.
TGGACTGTAATTATTTTTTTCATTTTATCTGAATCTAATTATAAACTTGCAGTAATAAAAAATGCAAAAATCGACACGACTAAGAATTATAAAAATTTGGAAGATGATTACCAGAATAGATAATAGTTATTATCTAAATGAAATAAATTGATGAAATAAGTGTTTAAAGATTTTATTTGTTGCTATAGCAGCCCAGTATCCCAAAATATGTTAAAATGTATTAAATTTAGTTCAACCAATGTGGGGCAAGTGGAACAGATGTCCAAATGAATTGTGTGGCTCTTGTGGAATCTACTGTTTTTAGCTGTCACCATAGATGCTAGTCTTCAATGGGAGCCTCATATAATAAATTATCGAGTATTATAAGGTCAGCGGCTTATGCAGTAAAAAATTTTTGTTACATAACCGATACTGAAACAAAGATTTCTGATATTTACGCGAGTTACATTGTAAATAAAACTATGGATTTTATACCGTTTATATTTGATTTTTGATTGCCCGACGTTTCGAACACTTTGCAGCGCTCAACGCGATAAAATCCGTAAAGCAGTTTTATTTACGATACATACTGAAACGGCTACAAGGGTTTATTTCTCATTGGTCGTATCCCATATGGTCTAGTGGCTAGGATACCTGGCTTTCACCCAGGAGGCTTGGGTTCGATTCCTCATACGGGAAACGTCCTTTTTGGCAATGGTCGGCAGCATCAGGAACTGGGACGCGGTCGCAGCCTTCTGCGAGGCAGTAGTCTCGCAGAAGGAGGCGGCGGATCGCCTGCGCGAGGAGCGCAGCCTCGACGAGCCGATCCGCTGCCGGCGACTGGGGCCGCGTAGGCGCGAATACCTGCGCCTCATGCCGCCCTAGCCGAGGTGACCGGGGAATTAGTCCGTCACCCGCCGAGAGGCCGACCGCGTGAGGAAAGACCGATGGGAGGGTACCCCAAATAGGGGGTATTCCGTCGGGCCGACCACTGACGTAAAGTCACCCTACTCCGGTGGACGGCCCAACGACGAAGGCGACGTGCATCGTGGGTGGGTTGTGGGTGTACATGCTTACGCCCCTCTGTCACCCCAGACGTAGTGGTGCGAGGAGCGCGCCGACCAAAACCCAACCCGAAAAAAAAAAGGGTTTATTCCTCTTGAAGTAAAAGCACCTATGACCGTGGTATGTAAAATAGGCACCAATTACCGCGGTATTAGATATTTTCGAGTTTTCTTTTATAATATGTAGTTACATAATAAACGGTATTGTGCTGCAGTTGCAGCACAATACCGTTTCGGACAAGTTGTAACTTGTTATAATTTACACCGAATCAACGACCGTTAGTGATCATACCTATGAGCAAACGTACACCAAAAATCAGTTTGTGCGACGGGAGCGCAGGAGCAGCTTGAATCCATACACGGACGGGACAATTTGTGTAAGTACGCTCATATTTTTGTTACGTTAGTTTTAAAGTAGTACATTCTCTAAATGACTACGGGTTTTGTTTACTTATTTTTGTGTTTTCTAGGAGTGTTATTTCATACTTTTCGTGGTGAAATCTTGTATAAATATATAATAATATTAATTTAAAATATTCGCGGAAATAGGTGCTTAAAATGGGGCGTAGATTCCATTAACGAGGGTACCATCAGTAATGGGTTGTCTAGATATTTGCTAGTAATATTCAAAATCACTATCTTGTAAGTGAACATTGAATTATTTTTCATTCCTCATGCATTCTAAAAACAAAAAATCTAAATCCGATGTATGCAATAAATAAAATTGGAGTGTCTGTTTGTAATGTCAAAATAATAGGTCTTTTTCATGCTCACATGGTTATTTGCACTATACACATGCCTAAAAATGACTTTATGTTTTTTTGTCTGTCTGTCTATCTATCTGTCTGTCTGTCTGTCAGTCTGTCTGGCTGTCTGTTTGTTCCGGGTAATCTTCAAAACGGCTGCACCGATTTAGAAAATTCTTTCACTAATGGAAAGCTATAATATCAGGGAGTAAACTAGGCTATATTTTATCCCGGTACTCCTACGGGAACGGGAACTACGGGGAGGCGACAGAAACCGAAACGAAGCGAGGGCGGGTTGCTAGTATTTTTATAAAAACTATCGTACTGAAAGTAAAATTTTATACAGAGTGTTCAAAATGACATACAATATTTGCCATATTCATTTAAAAAATATATATAATACTGGAAAATAAAAAATATCTAGTGATGTAAGGTACTGTTTGCCATGAAGATTGATATCTCTTTTTGCGAATTCACACCAAAAAATCATAAATGTATTAGTTTTTTAAGGATCGGAATTACATTTAAGAATACTCCATTCTACTTTTATTACCGCGGCATACCTCGGTAATACATTATATGAGATTGTATTACCGAGTGTCAAGTACTCGGAAAAAGAGTTTCCATATAATCTATTACCGAGTGATAAGCCAAGTAGTATGACTTACGGCACGGAAACGTGGTCCCTAAATGTAGGCCTCATAACAAGGCTCAAAATCACTCGACGTGCTATAGAGCGGGCTATGCTCGATATTTCTCTGCGAGTTAGAATCCGGAATACGGAAATCCGCAGAACAACGGGTGTAACCGACATAGCACGAAGAATTAGCACGCTGAAGTGGCAATGGGCAGGCCACATCGCTCGACGAACCGACAACCGTTGGCGAAAAAAGGTTCTCGAGTGGCGACCATGTATCGGACGACGCAGTCTAGGACGCGCTTCGAGCCCCCACTAGGTGGACCGACGACCGATGAAAGTTGCTGAGCGTCGCTGGATGCAAGCGGCACAGGACAGCACTTTGTGGCGTAACATGAGGAAGGCCTACGTTCAGCAGTAGACGGCGATAGACTGAAATGATGATGATGAAGCCAAGTAGTATTATTATTTATTAGTGGTTATTTATTTAGGTTCCATTACTGATATATTTACTTTCTACTTATTTTTAAGGCGCTTTTATGAAGTTCACCTGTAACTAAATTTTAACTTAATTCTAGTGAACGTATCGATTCGACTCATTTATAATACCATTGTGTTAAAACAAGTTTCTGTGAAGCTATTAAGTATTTTCTATATTTTACTCAATATTTAGTTAGAAAGTTGCTTTTATTGGTTCTATTTTTGTTAATTATGTAGTGAGTCCTGACTGATATTAGGTATAAGTAATTTTCACATTATTAGTTAAGTATAAAAAGAAATATCTATAGTAATATTAAATATTACATAATGTTAATTACCTACAAAACTGTTATGTAATTTCTTAAGTACTACACGGTGAAAATAATTTCATTAATAAAGATATCAATATTGCGTGTATTTTATTTTATACTGAACCACTGGGGACTTTTAAGTATTATTTTTGGTCCTCGGTAATAGAAGCCACATACCGCGGTGATAGATTAAACTGGTAGCCCCTACCTCGGTAATAGAGGAAGTAGTAGTCTTGATTCAAAATAATTTAAATAAATAGAACGCTTTAAATTATATAAAAAAGAAGTGCGAAAGTACGGAATTAAAAGTCAACGCTAAAAAAATTGTTATTAGGCAAGGACACTCCTAATTACACAATATTTTACTCTAAAGTCAAACTACCTCGATTTACCGCGGTCATAAGTGCTTTTACTTTATTGTTTACTAGCAACCCGCCCTCGCTTCGCTTCGGTTTTAGTCGTTTTACCCGCGTAGTTCCCGTTCCCGTGGGAATACCGGGATAAAAATATAGCCTGATATTATATTGGTGAAAGATTTTTTGAAATCGGTCCAGCCGTTTTGAAGATTACTCGGAGCAAACACATAGACAGACCGACAACCTACTGTAGCAATCAATCTTAACGCTCACATATAGGCCCCGTTAAGCTCTTCCGTATCCGTGGTGCCGTACTGCTGCGCTATCGTAGCTGTACACCTTTTTACTTACTGGCTGACTAGTCATTTTATTTTCCTGTCTCCCGCTTTACCTAGGAGGGAAGTGGAATCTCTCTTTCCAACTCCTCCTCTTTAATCTTTTCTAATTAAATTTGTTGCGGGTCCCAAGACAATTAAAATCATATCCCGGGACTGCCTGAGGATCAAACCTCGGTGTCATTTATGGAGACCATTGTGGATCCTGGCTTACAGGAGTTACAATGGTGGGAATGTGTGGTGGGATTAGTCCCAAATAAATGAATAAAAGACAGACCGACAAACCGACAAAAAAAATTATAAAGTGATTTTTAGGCACGTGTATAGTGCAAATAACCGTGTGAGCATGAAAAAAGGCTATTATATGTATAGATTGTTATTTTCCTTGCTAGAGAGCTCCGATAATTTGTAAACGCATTCGATCGCTGCTAAATTCAAAGTGCTATAAGGAGAACCGCGGTTTGCCGCAAACGCTACGTCCCGCAATTTTTAAATCTGTAATATCTTCGATAATATTCATTTAAATCATATGCTGTAAAGGGCCATATAGATCTATATTAAATCAACAATGTATTTAAGGTATTTAATTGGATAAGGATTAATGCTGTATAATGTATTGGTTAAAATCGCTTCGAAAATTAGCCATTATTTGTCGTAAAAATTAAATGACAAAAAAATGTTATTGTGGGATATCCATAAGAGATAGACATATACCATCGCGGAGTTTTCTGTAGACCTTTTCAATGTGTACAATACTTAGTACATTATTTTGATAAATCTCGTAGGGTTCAGCCTGCGTTTGCAATGTAAGCGGAAAAAATGTAATTATTTACGACATCACATTAGAAACCTCAGAAATAACAGTATTTCACCACTATTTAATGGATGTTATTATACATATAAACCTTCCTCTTCAATCACTCCTATCTATTACAAAAACCGCATCAAAATCCGTTGCGTAGTTTTAAAGATTTAAACATACATAGGGACATGGGGACAGAGAAAGCGACTTTGTTTTATAATATGTAGTGATACAGTATAACTAGCAGACCCGGCCACGCGTTGCTGTGGCTAATATTTCTGTTATATTACATTTTATTAAACTATTTAAGTGGAACTGTAGGAGAACATCTGTCATGGAGGTCGTCATATTTTTTTACAAATGGCATCTATGTAAAAAAAAAGCATTTTAAAATCGTTTATGACACGTTTGTAGGTTTGACATAGCAGCGCCATCTATTAATTAATAACTCAATGCAGTCAACAGATATCGCCATCTATTAAAATCATTTGGAGTTACCAGATAATTGTGAATGACAAATAATAGACAAATAATTTTCAATAAAATAATTTTGCGACTATAAATTAAGATGTAAGCTATCCTATCTTTCATACATACATATATTCACGCCTTTTTCCCATAGGAGTAGGCAGAGACCACTTTCCTCCACTTGCTACGATCTTGACATACTACTTTCGCTTCCTCTACATTCAGTAATCTCTTCATGCATATTCTTCGGTTTAGGGTACTTCTAACCTGGCCTTTCTTAAGAACGTCCCCGATTTGATCGTGAAACGTCCGCCTTGGTCTTCCCCTTCCAACACTTCCGCTCAAATTCGCCTTATAAATTCTTCTTGTTAATATCCTTTCATTCATTCTCTCTACATGTCCAAACCAACTTAACATACCTTTCTCAATCCTTGTCACTACATCAACATTCATACCACAACGTTCCCTGATTACACTGTTCTTAATTTTATCACTCAGTTTTACACCAATCATGCTCCTCAGCGCTCTAATTTCCACAGCATTTATTCTACTTTCATGTTTCTTCTGCCATACTCAGCTCTCACTTCCATACGTTAGGGTTGGTACAAGGGCTCCCCTATGCACAGCCAGGCGTGACTTCTTAGAGAGGCTCTGGCTGCCCATAAAGGTGTGCAAAGCACCATTCACCATATTGCCCTTACATACTCTTCTTTCAATATCATTTTCACATTTACCATCTCTCGCAAAAGTAGATCCCAAATATATCTATCTTTCAAGTTGGATCGAACTGCACACAGTGTGCAAATTTGATTAAAATTGGTTAAATAGTTTAGGAGTCCATCGCGGACAAACAACGTGACACGTAATTTATATATATTAAGATGTGTTACGGTATATTACGGCGAATATACTCTGCGGATTGGAATACAATCTTCGTTCTCCAAAAACGAGCTATACGCGAAATTTATAATCTAGACCCAAGAATTTTCCCTTTTCATGTTGCCGCTGGTGGCAAACGAGGAAACAGCACACCTGCTGGTAAGTGATGATACCGTTCATGGATCTGAATCTGTTAGGCCGCTGTCTACCGTGAAGGAAATGAAGTGAGTGTAAATTCGTGCAATGAGGTTCGGTAATACTAAAAGCATCACTAAAACTCACCAAACGCAAACACTGTAGTTCTTACAAAACATGTACACAATTGTGTATCTAGTAAGAAGAAAAAAAAAAGAGATTAAAAATAATAGACAAGCCCGCTGAGTTTCTTGCGGGATCTTCACAGTAGCGGTCGCGTTCCGATCCGGTGGTAGTATATTATTTTTTTTTGGAAATTGTAAACCTGACAATATATAAGTGCCCTCTCGGGGTTTAAGCATAATAAATAATTTGAATTTGAATTTGACTGTCAAAGTTCCAAAGTTAGGTTGCCGGCTCTCTTACTCACCGAATGAAATGCAATAACAAATTGTTACTACCTGTTGGATCCCGTATTCAGTTAATAGAGGATAGTTGAATTTCATTGGCCACGGCCTCGAATATTTTTGCTGCCTACCCTCCATTATTAAACCGTTGAGAAAATATCAACGGTTAAGGTAAACGCACATTAAAGGTGAACGCACACTTATCCGAGCCGAACGAGTCGAACAAAACGAATTTTAGAATTTTGTATAGAAATCGTCTTCCAGATTCGGACGATTCGACGCGATCAAATGTGCGAGGTCTCATGAGATTTCATATACAGAATTCTAAAATTCGTTTCGTTCGACTCATTCGACGCGTTTGGCTCGTATAAGTGTACGTTCACCTTTTGTTAGCCACAACCAGCCGTGCTTGTATAGAATATATCGTAATCAGGACGTTCCTCAATCTACATATAGACTCTGTCTGTTCCGTGAAGCTCAAGACTTTATCTCATATACGCTGCCGTGCAGTTTGGTGTTAGTGCTGCTGTGACGTGAATATAGATTCTGCAAATATCTGCTGACCCCTTGGAATTGGCGCATTAAGGCTTAGAGGTAAGTGGTTGATTTATTCACCTTCTCGTCTAGATGCGGGATCTATTACTGTCCAACTACCATTCATAACTGTATTATACAGTCCACTACAATCAACTGCCAGCCCTTTCTGCGTGCTATATCGCACACTACTCGGACGTCGATTTTCTGCGAAAAGTTAATACAGATTATATACAAAAAGATTTTTCCCCGACCTATTAAATGTTTATTTTTTTATATTCATAGACCAGGGTGCACTATGACTAGCCGAGGCCGCGGGTGACGTGACCGGGGAGTTAGTCCGTCACCCGCCGCGAGGCCGACCGCGTAAGGAAAGACTGACGTCCTCCCCGAGGGGGGGACGTCGGTCGATGGGAGGGTACCCCAAATAGGGGGTATTCCGTCGGGCCGATCACTGATGACAAGTAACCCTGCTCCGGTGGTCGGCTCAACGACGAAGGCGACGTGGTGTGCGTGCTTACGCCCCTCTGTCGCCCCGGACGGAGTGGTGCGAGGAGTGCGCCGACCGCGCCCGCCTCCAAAAAAAAAAAACAAAAAAAGGTGCACTATGAGGAGCCGCCGGTGACTTGGGCAGCGTAGGTGCGAGTACCTGCGTCTGATGAAATAAAGAATGAATCAATGTTCTATGGCTATACTTAGTACAAAGTGCGTATTGTTAAGTGGTTAAAATATAATTATTCTAAATAAGTGTTACAGAACGATATTATCCGTGTGGTGACGCTGTAAGAATACAATTCACCACTCCCTATCTCTCCCGTGGATGTCGTAAAAGACAACTAAGGGATATAATATGCATATAACATTTATTGCAAGAGAAGGAAAACTCGAAGCAAAACCCTATACCAACTTGTCTGACCAGCATGGTATAGTAAGGTCAATTGCCCTCCTATTATGGAGGAGGCTCGAGCCCAGCAGTGGGACGTATATGAGCCAAGATGATGATAGTCTCAATTATTGTGTAAACACATTCGGTGGCAAACGAGCAAGCAGTATACGTGATGGTAAGTGTTACTGTCGCTTATGGACCTTTGCAAGACCGCTGCCTCAGGTGCTTACCGGACATGGGGTCTTCGGTAAGTACCTGCACAGATTTGGAAGAGAAGAGGCCCCAAGATGTCATGAGTGTGGCGCGCTAATCGACGATGCGCGCCACACACTGGAAGTATGCTCCGCCTGGTGGCCTCAGCGCCATGTCCTGTCAACGGGATTGGGAATAACAGATCTCGCTGCCGACCATCATCTCCAAGATGCTTGGCAACGACAGCTGTTGGTCATCGATGGCCTCCTTCTGTGAGGCTGTCATGACAAGGACGCCGAGGAGGCCGCGGAGCAGGCACGCGAGGCGCTTGCATCCGCTGACTCGCTCCGCCGGCGACGACTAGGGAGGAGGAGACGCTGCTATGCGCTCCTCCATCCACCGCCCTGAATGATGACAGGACGTGGCCAGACGGCCAAGCGTTGGGGTGTCGGGGATAGAATGTTATCAGACGATCTCTCCGGCACCCCGTAAAAGTGCGGGAGGGGCCGCTGTGGTTTTAGTGGGTATTTCGGTCACTTCTGTGGTCGGCGAGTCCCACACACACTCCCCTGTCTCTAACCGACGGGGGATAGTGCGTAAATGCATTTCCACAGCGTGCAAAAAAAAAAGTCTGCTGCCTACCGTGAAGACACTGAAGGGAGTGTGAATGGATGCAATTAGGTTCGATAATACTAAAGGCACCACTAAAACCCACCACACGCAAAGACCCCAAGAAATTTGGACTGCCGGCTCTCTCGCTCACCGAACAAATCGCAGTAACAAATTGCTAATACTCGAACGTCGATTCTCTGGTCAGTGTGGTACCACCCCGGACGGCTGGTCCGCAGCTGTAGACAGACAACTGTCAACAATGTGGTCCTATAACTGTTTGAATCTAACGTTATATTAGAACTAGCTTTTGCCCGCGACTTCGTCCGCGTAGAAATTATTAGTGGCAGAGGCGATCACAGATAGCTGTGTAGTGCGTTTAGGCCCGTCTACAGTCATGATGTTTAGGACTACGCGCGGATACCGTACCAGTCATATTTGTATTTTACATGTTTTTGAACATGGATTGAGTCGTCTACTGAATAACTAAAATGTTGATCGCTACGTCCCGTTTGGATGTTCTACGTGTGTTCTGAAAGTGCCTGACCTCTCTAAAGCTTAGGAACCTTCAAATACGGTACTGATATGACTTTCGAGGCATTCCAATTTTGTAGAGTATTCACATTATACCAAGCTTTTATGTGAGTTCAACCTTTTTAGGGTGCCGTATCCAAAGGGTAACCCGGGACCCTATAACTAAGACTTCGCTGTCCGTCCATCCGTCCATCTGTCTGTCACCAGGTTGAGGTATCTCTGTTGCCGCTATAAAGAAAACTACTAAAAAACGATAAAATAATAATTAAGGGCATCATACAACAAATGTGATATTTTACTCCTTTTGCTTGGTGTTGCTAACGACAACAGGGGTAGGCGTTTGAAATATTCACAGAATATTTATATTCACTTTAGAAATAAATTGCTAACGATGGTCATATTATTTGAGTAGTTTCTACAGCATTGTAACGAATACATGCAACTGTAGTGCAAGCTCTCTGGTATTGTACAACATCTTAATAAATATTGAAATTATAATTTACTCAACCACACAGTTAATTAACCCTACGACATAAACACGAAAAAATTATGGACTATCCAAAAAGTTGTCAATTATGTGTGTTTTCCTACTGAGTTTGAGGGTTATATTATGCGTATAGCATCTATGTAAGAGAAATAAAACTGGAAATAAAACCTTATAACAACTCGTCTGACCAGCGTGATATAGTCCGGCGGGTGTCGGGGGTGCGTGGGGAGGGCGGTGTTGTTTACTTGAGGGAGCTCACCGCCTGGCGCGTCGACGCCCGCCGAGACGTCATCGCCCGTTGGGCAGACCGGCTGGAGAGGCCTCGATACGGTGTTTGGACCGTGGAGGCCTTCCGGCCGGTGCTGTTGCAGTGGTTGGAAAGGCGGCACGGGGTGCTCTCCTTCCGACTCGTACAGGTCTTGACGGGGCATGGATGCTTCGGCAAGTACCTGTACAGGGTCGCTAGGAGGGAGAGAACTCCGTCCTGCCACAACTGCGATTGCGACGAGGACACGGCGCAGCACACGCTCGAGGTCTGTGCCGCTTGGGCAGAGCCGCGTCGTGAACTCGTCGCAATCATCGGTGCAGACCTGACGCTGCCGACCATCCCTAGGGAGATGCTCGGCAGCATCAGGAATTGGGACGCGGTCGCAGCCTTCTGCGAGGCAGTTATCTCGCAGAAGTTGCGTGCTTAAGCCCCTCTGTCACCCCGGACGGAGTGGTGCGGAAGTACGCCGACCGCAGCAGACCGCAAAAAAAAAAGAAAAGCGTGATATAGTCAGGTCAGGTATAGGTCAAGTTCCTCCTATTGTGAAGGTTTCCCAATAATTGGGACATAGGTATATGAGCTGAGATGATGATGATTGATTAAATCTTTGTAGGTCTAATTGGAAGGAATACTAAAGTACTAACATAAACAGGCGATAAAATAGTACAAAACTTGGTTTTCTGTAAAGTCGGGCGGTCGGTAGGCAGCGTTCGGGCATCTTAAGAGGATCTTCTCGTCCAACATACCTCAGTGTCTGAAAACACATTTTAGTACGCTAAAATGGCAATGGGCAGGCCATTATCTTGATGATAATACAGACTGGTTATGAGCAGCTCCTCATTCAGGCATTTTCTCATTATTGCATAAGGTGTTACATACATGTTTATTCTGTTGTTGTTACTATAATTGTAAAGCGTAGCGTGTTTTGCCACACGAATTTGTTATTTAATCTGTGTTTTATGTTTGTGGCACATGGTATTGGTCATGCTCACTGAAGGGTCTGCTTGCGGTAGCTACGAGGAGCGGGTCACTCCCTTCCCTCCATTGTGGTTGAGGGGAGTGATGGCTGCTCTAGTGGTTAACTTGTGATCGGGTGCCGCTTGCAGGATCTGGTCCAGCCATGGTACTTTTTCGTTATATTTAATAACTGTATTGTATGATGGTTCGAAAGGCATCACACTGGAGCTATTAATAGACATGTTGTTGTATATTATCTTATTAAAAAAATATAGTAAATGAATAAAAAAGAAGACAAGCCCACTGAGTTTCTTGCCGGATCTTCTCAGTGCGGTCACGTCGCGAGAGGCCGACCGCGTGAGGAAAGACCGACGTCCTCCCCGAGGGGGGGACGTTCGTCGATGGGAGGGTACCCCGGGTGGGGGTATTCCGTCGGGCCGACCACTGATGACAAGTAACCCTGCTCCAGTGGTCGACCCAACGACGAAGGCGACGTGGTGTTCGGGTGGGTTGCGGGTGTTGCGTGCTTAGGCCCCTCTGTCGCCCCGGACGGAGTGGTGCGGAGGCGCGCCGACCGCAACCCACCCCAAAAAAAAAAAAAAAAGTGCGGTCGCGTTCCGATCCGGTAGTAATTTAAGGTAAAATGTAAAAAAGTGACCATATGTAAGTGCCCCCGCGGGGTTTATGCATAATAAAGAATTTGAATTTGAATTTGCCACATCGCTCGACGAACTGACCACCGCTGGGGAAGAAAGGTTCTCGATGAAAGGATGATGATGATGATGAAAGTTGGTTTACGGACGATAATTTCACGTGATAACGTCATAAGAACACATTGATGAAAAATTGCCTACTTTTATGAATTGAACGGAATTATTATCACTAAATTATTATTATTTGTATAAGACCAACAAGGAGTTCATTGTAAATTAATTCTTTTTTCGATTTAACATTTATTTGCACTTGATAATTCAAATATTTATTCACATAAAGTATAAACCTTACTTAAAAGTAACAACTTATTAAGAACTCATACTTGTGTGATATATTCGGCACAAGCCTAACGCTTATGCTGATCGTGCCTCGAACGGGACAATGAATCAAGCACTTTCATGCGTGCAGCCGGCATTCATCGATTTATAAGACTTTATCACGTCAAAGTAATCTAAAACATCTGCGAAATAGAATAATTCAGAAGAGTGAAAAAAGACATTCGGATAAGAAACAACTAGGACAAGACGTGAACCCTGTAACAAGCCAATCGGTACTGTTATCTAACTGGAAATATAGTTGTCAATCACTACAAATTTGAATCGATTGAATATATATGAAGAAAGCCAATATTGGACGTGAGACACCTTAGTCCGCCCGTGACCATGAATGCTGCTAAGTGTTTGAAACGTCGGGCAATCAAAAATCAAGTACATACGCGATATAATCCGTAAAAGTAGTTTTATTTACAACTAGCAACCCGCCCTCGCTTCGCTTCGGTTTTAGTCGTTTTACCCGCGTAGTTCCCATTGCCGTGGGAATACCGGGATAAAATATAGGCTAGTTTACGTCCTGATATTATAGCTTTCCATTGGTGAAAGAATTTTTGAAATCAGTCCAGCCGTTTCGAAGATTACCTGGAACAAACAGATAGACAGACAGACAGACAAAAATTTTTTAATCTGTATTTTAGGCATAGGGGTCGTGCAAATAACCGTGTGAGCATGAAAAAAGCCTATTATTTTGACATTACAAACAGACACTCCAATTTTATTTATTGTTATAGATGTGTAGTGCTCGCGTAAACATCAGATATCATTAAGCCAATATTGGTTCAATAGGTATCTATAGTCAGGACGTGAGTTCGAATTGCCTACAAGTTAAAAATGTTATTGGTTTGGAATTCTCAATAGTAAGCCAAAAGTGTATTGGTATGCCCGGTAGGCAACACCAGTCGTCCAATTACCAATCGCTATGCAATTGTCCACTTATAGAACTTTATTACATTGTTATCTAAACAAAACGTATAAAAATTCACACATAAAAGTTACCAATTAGCAAAAATAAATTAATTAAAATAAAAAAAAATTGCAACCTTCAATTTTTCTTGATATTGAAGATGTGGACAATAGTCGTTTAATTTTAAATTGTTTTTTTTTTTATACTTTGAAACATAACTCGTTTATATCTGAAAATTGGCAATTTGCCGTCCCCAAAGAAAAAATAATAATTGCTAATGGTAATTATTATTTTTTTATTTTGTTTGAGATTTGTGCGTAATATTAGGGGTTAAAGTGTGAAATTGCCGTTTCCTACTAATAGATTAAAACCATTTTTTTGTTCATAAAACAGATTTCTTTAATCAAAGTATTTACTCTCGTTATCTATACATTTCTGGCATCTAATTGATAGATCATTTAAACCTTTGCGATAGAACTATGGGGTCCAGGACTCCACAAACTGTGTGAAGGTATTTTGTACTGCTTCCTCGGAGGAAATTGTTTTTCCGTGCCAAAAATTCTCCAAATCGCGGAAAAAATGGTAGTCGGTTAGGCAAGGTCTGGCATGTACAGAGAATGACGTATGGTTTCTAACTACAGGTCTTGTAGTGTTAAAAGAGTTTTTAAGTATGAGGTCTTGCGTTATCATGGAGCAATAATGGTGAAAATCTATTGACAAGTCGGGGCTGTTTTACTGTGAGTTTGCCATCATTGTTCGGAGTTCTACACAGTAGACATCTGCGTTTATTGCTTAACCAGATCTGAGGAAGCTGTAGCGAATGACACAATGAAGTGACCACCAAACAGTTACTATCACCTTTCTATGGGTAAGCTTCGCTTTAGGGCAGTGATGTGGCGTTTGGCCTGGGGTCTGCCATTGCGTTGTTCGCTTTATTATCATAAAGTATCCACTTTTCATCACACGTCACAATTCAGTTCAAATTCCCTTCATTTCTTTACCGGTTTGACAGGATAAGGCAAGTTTTAATGCGCGCTGCCCTCTACAGATCAGTCAATTCATGAGGCACCCATTTCGCAAGTTTTTTATTTTACCGATTTGGTGTAAATGGGTCAATATTGTGGGTATGCTAACGTCAAACCATGCCGCTAATTCCTTGATAGTTTGACTCGGATCAGCTTCCACCATCACCTTCTGTTCGCGCCAATGAGCGCGACGGATTTTATTCGGCTATCTTCGGCCAACTTCGTTTTAGTTCCGCTGTGCGCCGGCACTGTGGCCGCCATTTTGACATTATTATGTGACGTATCTCGGGGCTCACGCATCACCGCAAAACCTCCGCTTAAGCATCGAAGGCGTTCGATATAATCGTCAAGTAACCTTGACGGTTACTTGACGATCAACGGCTGTACGCGGCTGTCATCCGGTCAATGGCCCTGTACGGCGTACCGGTGTGGGTGAGGTCCACGACCGCCCGACTAAGGACTACTCTGTGGCGACCACAGAGAGCCATGGCGATCAGGGCGATTCGCGATTACCGCACGGGGGCGACGGAGGCGGCGTGCCTGTTGGCCAGGACTGCCCCGTGGGACCTGGAGGCGGAAATGCTCGCCGATTTGTATCGGCGGGTGTCGGGGGTGCGAGCAGAGGGCGGTGTGGTCTTTTTGAGGGAACTCACCGTCTGGCGCGTCGACGCCCGCCGAGACGTCATTGCCCGTTGGGCAGTCCGACTGGAGCGGCCTCGATACGGTGTCTGGACCGTGGAGGCCTTCCGGCCGGTGCTGATGCAGTGGCTAAAACGGTGGCACGGGGTGTTTTCCTTCCGACTGGTGCAGGTCTTGACGGGGCATGGATGCTTCGGCAAGTACCTGTACACGGTCGCTAGGAGGGAGAGCATACCGTCCTGCCACCACTGCGATTGCGACGAGGACACGGTGCAACATACGCTCGAGGTTTGTGCGGCCTGGGCAGTGCAGCGTCGTGAACTCGTCGCAATCATCGGTGCCGACCTGACGCTGCCGACCATTGCTAGGGCAATGCTCGACAGCGTCAGGAACTGGGACGCGGTCGCAGCCTTCTGCGAGGCAATGATCTCTCAGAAGGAGGCCGCGGGTCGCGCACGCGAGAAGCTCAGCCTCGACGAAGCGACCCGCCGCCGGCGTCTGGGGCGGCGCAGGCGCGATGCCGAGGCCGCGGGTGTGACGAGACCGGTGAGTTAGTCCGTCACCCGCCGAGAGGCCAACCGCGTGAGCCGCGTGAGGAAAGACCGACGTCCTCCCTGAGAGGGGGACGTCGGTCGACGAGAGGGTACCCCAAGTAGCCCCCTACTTTCGTATTCCGTCGGGCAAACCACTGATGACAAGTAACCCTGCTCCGGTAGTCGGCCCAACGACGAAGGCGACGTGGTGTTCGGGTGGGTTGCGGCTGTGCGTGCTTACGCCCCTCAGTCGCCCCGGACGGAGTGGTGCGAGGAGCGCGACGACTGCAACCAACCCACCAAAAAAAAAAAAAAGGGTTACTTGACGATTATATCGAACTTCAAGCACGTAATATACTCGCTCGTGACGTAATTGGCGGTGTGCGCGTAATACACTATGTATTGTGAACCTATACCGTTATAGTTCTCATATATTAAAGGACAATAAATTCAGTGCCCTCGTCCGGCCCAATTTGCTATACCAGCTCGTCGGGAACACCTTCAGCACATCCCAACGGGAAACACCATCAGCCCAGCAAATCATCAGCTCCGTGAACATCAGAGAAGATAGGTAAGTTCTCCAATTACTTCCCACAGCCTCCTGGCCAAACCCTCATTTTGTGGGAATCGTTCCCACTTGTAGGATTGGCCACTGGTCCTTCGAGAACACCGACGTCGATATGTTGCTGACATAAACTCCTTACAGTCCATTACCCCACAACACCTTCAATTCATCATTATTTACCTTAAAGGCTGGTCTTCTTCGTGGTTCATTCTTCAAGTCCCATTTTCTACTACGAAAGCGGTTAAACCAAAAGTCGCTTAGATTACTCGATTTCTCAACTAAGTTATTTTTATTCTGGATAGCAGTGGCTAAATTTATCTTCATATACTAATTATATTTTTTTCATCACCTGAAAACACTGCCAGAACGAGATTTAGAAAATCTCATTTAAACATTGACAGAACGAAATCTTATATATATAAATCTCCTGTCACGATGTTTGTCCGCGATGGATTCCTAAACTACTTAACCGATTTTAAATTAAATTGGCACACCGTGAGCAGTCTGGTCCAACTTGAGAAATAGGATAGCTTAGATCTTTAATTATAGTCGCAATTTTATTTTATTACAAATTATTTGTCTATAATTAATTGACAGTCACAATTATCTATTAACTCCAAAAGATTCTAACAGATGGCGATATCTGTTGACTGGATTTAAGTAATTTAAGTAATTTGTGTGTGCTCAATGAGATTCGAGAATGGTTTAGATTCACAATTGGACCCGGTAGGTGGCGCTTTATTTGAACAGAACAACGTCTGTTGGGTCAGCTAGTTTTATATAAATGAAACTTAGCTAGATCTATTTTTCATACGCGAAACCTTCTGCTTAATAAATTTCATAGACATTGTTGGAGTCATTACCGAGAGTATAAATAAGTATTAATATACAAAATTTAAATTTTTTAAGAAATTAAACATCTGTGAATGGATAAAAAACTAAATTTAAAATTAAGTTATTTCTAAAATTCATGCTATATGATACCTACGAAAAAGTACTCAATGAGTAAAAGTCACGAATACCATGTATCGAGTACAAAAGTTTCGGTATCGAAAGAAAAGTGCTCGATACCAAAAAGTATCGATACTTTTTCGTGTCCCTACTGACATTAATGACATTGACTTTAATTTGTTTACGTTCGTTACCTGAACCGGTTTTACAGCAATGCAGATATAAATTAAAACATGGGCAGTAACAGCCGGAAAAGCCGCAATAACCCTTATGACTGCAAGATATTAACAGAAGAACAGATTTCAGCATATTCTGCCTAGATAATTAAGTTGTTATGCCACTTCTACGTTTTAATTGTGACTAACGAAAGATACGTGGGTGGTGTGAGATATTAGCATGTCCGCAGTGAGGTCGCACGCAGTGGTATGGCGGGAGATGCAGCGCCGCTGGCTGGTGGCCGGCGTGCTGGGTGCCACAGCGCTGGCGGTGCTGACACCCCGTCTCGGCGCAGTCGGAGGCAACTACCTGCATGTTCACTCTATAGATCATTCTAGAACGCCTTGCACCTCATAACACTATGTAATGAACTACATTATTTATTTTTCTCAAATTACTAGTAAGAATATTGTAGCCTGTTCGTCAGTTCCGTTTACAGTATTCTATATATTCTCATCATACAAATAATATGTATTTCGTTATTACGGCTCAATTTTTAAAAATGTGAATATGACGGGTAGACTGCAGTGATCACTGTCTGTGCACTTGTGGGCGCTAGATGGGGCAGTTCATATCTCGGTATTGTTGAGCTGGAAAATACCACAATAGTTTCGCGTAATGAGCCCTCAAGCTGTCAACATATTGCACAGGCAACTAGTTTTATTAATTGATTAGCATGTAATAATATTTTCTTATTTTTAAATTAAAAGTCTATAATAAACTAAGTTAACACAACATTAAAATTATCTAAGTATATAGATGCTTTGAAAGGCTCTACTGAGGGCTGTCTGCACACAATGACCGAAGTCATAGTTGTACACAGAAGCATGATGCTACAGGGCCAGTTTACAGTGGTAGGACACACATGCAGACACACAAAAGGCACCTAAGACCTCATGCTGATTAATTGATCATTCAGTTACTTCACATGCTAGTTCCATTTGAATTAAAAAATAATTGTTTATTGCCAGCCAGTGAACCAATATATGAAAGGAGGTTAAAATGATCAGACATATGGGACTTTGTGCAATAATAAATAATAACAAATACTATAATCGAAATAAGAGACTGCTTTCTCACTGGAGGAATGGCTCTCCCATGTCAATAAACTCATTTACCAAATCTGTTAAAGGCTTTCCAAGCCGATTGCAAGATGTATTATATGAAAAAAAAAGAAAAATATTATTACCAGCCCTAAATCTATAATGATTTACTTGAATTTTGTGTATGAAGGTGGAGTGACATTATTGGAGATGACATACATATATTTTTGTTATGTGTTAAGAAAGAATACCATAAAGAATTCAGTCAGAGAAAGAAAGTCCCATGTTTTCACTTTAAAATTAGTTGATTCACCAGACTAATAGTTGGCAACTTTGTTCTAGGCAACTTGATAACTAAGTATGACAATTATTTTATTACCCTCGATTATAAAGGCTGTGGGGCATAGCCACAGTCTACGGAGATAGAATGATGACATGACGGTCATAGGATGACGGTTTGAATTAAGGAGAAACTAAACTATTCAACCGTATACAGTCTTATGCAAAAGTCCCATGGAAAACTTGAAATTTTTCAAATTACTATCGCTTTAAGTATCTTGCTTACAAAACTCATTTTAATTGTTAAATTAACACATTTCAAAGCACAAAATTAACGTGAGCACACATCTTCAAAGCACCCCAGTCTGTGCTCAAGCATTATTCTCAAGCGTGTACTGACTAATAATTACTATTATATAATAATTATTTTCAACAATAATACTTAAGTGTACATGATGATATTGTCCACTATTTACTATTAAACTCAAGTTATTTTCCGTTTAAACTTAGTAAGTAGAGTTGCTACTATTTTGCTATTGGCTATTCACACTAGAGCAGGGGCGGATCTAAGGGGGTCATGACCCCAACAGCAAACATATTCCTATTAGATTTGTAAGTTGTTATAATAATGAAACTTTGAACACGTTTGTTGGATCCGTCCTTGAATTAGAGGTCACTATCTTCTCACAGAGAGGGTTATCTCATGCATTCATTCATTACCATGCATTGAAAACATGTTAGAATTGAAAAAACTTAATCAATTTAAGATTGGATAGGTAATTTTCTGTTCTAAGGTAAAAGAAACGCCAATTTTATCTAAATTAATAGCGAGAATTAAGAGTTAGCATAGATTTAGTTAAGAGTAGAGTACAGGTAATAGAATAGAGAGCGGATGCAGGTGTTCTGCGCGCCGAGGTGAGCGCATGTGTGCCGCTGGCGTACGTGCATTACGCGGCGGGGCGACGTGCAGATGCACGCACCCTTTGCGCGGCTGTGCGGCGAGAGGCACGCGTTCACGCCATCTGTATGGCACATGCCCACCTGGTGGGGCCTGCACTCAGCGCCGCCCTCGTCACGTCTCTGCGGGACGGACTGCACCCCGCGCTCGTGCAAGGGTGAGCGCGCGCCCGCTAGTACGTGAGCCCCGCGCGTACAACGCTACAGAGCCGCTGTCCGTAGCGTGATGCTGTGGTCGCGCGGTGGCGGCTGCGCGTGGCTGTCGCTGGCGCTGAGCACACGCATCGAGACTGTGACGGCGACTGCACTAGTGTCGGGCGCCACGTTACTCACGGCGCCGCTCGTCTCTATGCTGTTAGTAAGTGTCAAACTCCTCGCTGGGGAGCGCATCGCGGGGTTCACGACCCCCATCACGATTTCTGCTTAAACATTAGTTTGCCTGCTTATTTTAGTATTTATCACCTTCTCAAAATGTGTTAATCGAATAATGGCTGTCATCATCATCATCATCTCCACTCATATAAGTTCTACTACTAAGCTCGAGCCTCCACAATTGAAGGTAAATTTACCATGCTGGCCAGAGTTAGTATAGATTTTATTTCTAGTGTTCCCTCTCTTACATAGATGTTATCTGCGTATTGTAATCCCTTAGTCATCTTTTACGACAACCATGGGTAAGAAAGAGGATGGTAAATTGTATTCTTATTCCGTCACCACACAATGGTTGTATTTTGTTATAATATTTATTAAACTAATATTCGTGACAGTCGAAACTGATAATTTAAAATTATATTGACTTTCGATATAACACTTTTGTTACATTTAGTTAGGTTGTGTGCGTAAGAGCGTGCTGCATGTTGCATTTTACCTATAGTTTATAGTGTGTGTACCCCGGGAATGATCTGTCCACACAAGGAAGACTTTTCGTGGAGATTTCACTCGAATTTGCCCCTATAAATGACTTGCATTATTTTTGGTTGGCTGTGGTCCGGCCACATTCGTCAGAGGTTCCAAAAGGGCCGCATGGTATCTCATAACCTGCCTGCCATAGGTACCGATTTTTGGTCTTCAGTCTACATAAATAACTTGCACCGGTGCGATCAAGGATCTTACGGTATCGATGTTGACCCCGTTTATCTTACGAGATCTGCTTTTGGTCGACTTTGTGAAAATATATCGATGTGATGATTACATATTATATCGTATTAGGTATATAGGCGCTTCGACGATATCAAGAGCACTGAACTCTCGTTGACGTGCTACAAGCATTGGCAGCAACACTTCTATGTTTTCTTTTTTTTAGATTATTTCAAACGAGCATTAGGGCGCGGGCGCCTTCAAATTTGCCGCAAAGTGCCGCGCGGCGGCAGCGCGTCTGCAGTGCTGCTGTCGCTAGGTTTGAGAATCATAGAGTAGTACATAGTTTCACGATGGACTCTGACGGAGAAACTGCTCTACTTGTACAAAAAAATACATGCGCGCATCACTAGTCGATCGATGAACTGATGCGTGGCCGCAGCGCGGTTACAGCACTGCAACCGCGCGTTATTTATTTATATAGATTTATAAAGTAGCACAGCCGCAGCGCTGCACTTTGCGGCAAATTTGAAGGCGGCCTTACAGTACACATGATGGTAAGTGATGCTGCCGTTCATGGACCTTTGCTAGGCCGCTGCCTACCGTGAAAAAAATGAAAGGAGTGTAAATGCGTGCAATGAAATTCGCCGATACTAAAGGCGTCACCAAAACCAAGCACACGCAAATACCCTCAGAAAGTTAAGCTCACGGCTTTCTAGTGCTGTACTCGGTAGTGATGGAGCATACGAGGTGCGACCTACATCTAGCCTTGGCCAAGACGTTAATGTGATGGCGCGTGCGCAGTGCGGGAGTGCGTCGCTGCCAGTGCGGAGTGAGTTGTACGCACTAGCGGCGGCTGCGGCGCCTTTCGCTGCGGGAGTATGCCGCGCCAGCTGCGTTGGAACGGCTCCACGAGACACCGGCGTGAGTGTGCTGCGAGTGTGCGCATTGGCGCTGTTCTACTGTGAATGCTGCGAGCGACTCGACGAGACGGCGGGCGTGTTCTACACCTCCCATGTGCTACTCGCGCTACTACTCGGTGAGTGCGTGCAATGCACTACACAACACTGACAATGATTCACTGCGCAGATGACGTAGTGGTTAAGATACCAACCTACAGTGCCAGTCTCGGGGATTCGAATTCCACAAATTGTTGTTCTGAGTCTGGATGTAATTTGTGTCCGTTAGTTATATATTTGTAATGTCCCCCGCAATACGAGAATTATTTCCTTAATGCAGAGTTGTCTTATTTAACATTAAAAAAATAATTAAAAATTACAGTGCTTGTTGTTACGATATATAGTTCACTCAGTACGTTTGTGCAAGTGTAACCGAATGAAAAGGATTTCGATACTATATTCAGTGGTTCTCAAACTTGGGCTCCGACCCATCCAACAGAAACTACCAAATTTGGAACACACCTTTTGGCCATCTTAAGAGGGGGGCGTAAATTATTGTTAACGTTGAGATTCTCTAGTAAGCTGTCTTCAAACGGAAAAATATTCGCCAATGCGAAGCCTCCCGACGTGGACCAACTGAATGTTTGTTTCAAAGTATCTATTTTTTTTTTAATTTCATGTCGTGTTTCAGAGCCCACTCAATATTCCATTGCGACCCAATACTGACTCATATTTAGAGAAGTCGAGCTATATATGTATTTTGTTGCGAGATCTTTATATGAATACGTTGCGTAGAGTGTGGAGCTGTATGCGCTACGGCGGGTGCGTGCGAGCTGTACGTGCGATGCGGTGTGCTGTCACCGCGTGATGCGCACCTGGTGCTGGTAGTCGCAGTACCTCGCGCAGCTGCCGCGCCGCACTGCGCCCCTGTCGGGCTCGCGCGACTACCCGCCGTTTTCCTCGCCCCTGCGCAAGCACTGCTACTCGCCGCACTCACGCCCGCCGGACACGAAGATACAGACCTCAACCTTGCGCACTGACCGAGCTACTTCTTATCATCATCACAGCTCATATACGTCTCACAATAGGGCTCGAGTCTCCTCCACAAGGGGAGAGAAATTACCTACTATACCACGCTGACCAGACGTGTTAGTATAGGGTTCACGTTTTCCTTTTCTTGCATAGATATTATGCATATTATATTATTTAGTCGTCTTTTACGAC
Source organism: Lymantria dispar (assembly GCA_032191425.1). Taxonomy (NCBI): domain Eukaryota; kingdom Metazoa; phylum Arthropoda; class Insecta; order Lepidoptera; family Erebidae; genus Lymantria; species Lymantria dispar. The sequence goes on from CM063464.1 coordinate 22,507,712, forward strand.
AGCTACGGGTATGAAAGGGGGTGATGAAAGTTGTTGTTACTCCGTACCACACGCATAGCCACTTCTTATATACAATATTTATTGGTGACTAGCGTCACATTTCTCAGTATTACTAGTATTAGCCGTTATGGTTAATGCGCTGTGACATCACGAAACTTACAACGTGGCTCCGCTCCTAAATTATGTAAGCAGTTACCTGCGTAGTAATATACTAGCCAAATAAGAAAATATTGAAACCAAAACTATAAATAAACGTCTTAAGATGGCTCATATAATGTGATCGTGTTAAGATGAATCTGGCTGTAATGACAATATCTTCAAACTAGAAAATGCACAAATAGCGTAGTGGTTATAATGGCAGTTTACCGTGCCAGTGTCGTGGGTGCGAATTCCATGCAAGACAGCACTGTGTGATCCACAGATTGTTATTCTCAGACTGGATGTAATTTGTGTTCGATAAATTGTTTGTGAAGTCCCCCGTAACATAAGGATTATTTTCTTAGTCTTTAAAAAAGACTACAAAATGTAATAAAATACTATAAGAGACTAAAAAATAATGTAAAGGATCAATTAAACAATAAAACATGTTATATAAAGTATAGTATAATTTATGTAATACATAAAAATGAGACTGTCTTAATACCCGCTGAATTTAAAAAAAAAAAAGTGTATAAAGTACGCATATCAGAAGTGAAACTCCTTTATCTTTCATCCTCCATCCTTCATCCTCCATCCTCCATCCTTCATCTCATTCTCTCGCCGGCTGAATCCTATACATTTACGTGTTTGTGTCTCTATGGACTTTTTTCGTTTCGTCGAGTTTGGCATCACAATGATTCTAAAGAAGTTTCACTCCAAAAATATTATTTCTTTGGCAAACTATTATTATGCTTTGTCAGTATGATATGTGGTCAAATCTTTGTTCTCACTATCAGCTTCTCAAACTAATGAAATTAATATTTTATGACTTTACTTCTTGTTCACAAAACAGCGGTGCCCAAACTTTTACAGGCCAACTTGTGCTACTTTTCAATATTGCTAAGATAAAACTAATCGATTGGTTGGATAAAGCAGATATATAAAAGTGTAATGTTTTGGTAATATATTTTAAACTAACCCTCAACTACTTTCGCGTAAGTCATACTTGACAGAAGCAAACAAAACTGTGCATGATATGCACTCTCATCTATCCTTGAGGATAGATAGATGTTCAACACCCTGCATAGCTTTCTATTCATATTCATTCCACAAACTATTTATTTGATCTATCTGCCCGTAAAATGGAGGCACAAGATTAAAATTATTTGGTCATGGGAGTCATAAAAGTCTTCGCATAAGTGGACAGCAGGCCTCTCCTAGAAAACTTATAACATTGTAAATAACTATTTTCTGTATCGGGTAGATAATTGTAAATGTCTGTAATAACGATTACTTATTGGACGTGAGACACCTTAGTCCGCCCGTGACCATGAATGCTGCAAAGTGTTCGAAACGTCGGGCAATCATAAATCAAATACAAACGCGATATAATCCGTAAAAGTAGTTTTATTTACAATGTGTAATGCTCGCGTAAACATCAGATATCATTATGTAAACTTATAACACCTAACAAATATCGTATCACTTTCTCCCAAATTTTCATGCTATGTGACATAAGCTTTATTCCTCGGTAAGTAGTTGTTACAGTCTTGTACATCACCCTTATTTTTAAAGATAGGCATCAGTGAACTGCGTGTAAGCCTCCGTCCTAGGTTTGAGACACTTAAACATCATGAGAGTACATTTGGTTTTATGTATAACTAGCAACCCGCCCACGCTTCGCTTCGGTTATAGGTTATAGTCGTTTTACCCGCGTAGTTCCCGTTCCCGTGGGAATACCGGGATAAAATATAGCCTAGTTTACGCCCTGATATTATAGCTTTCTATTGGTGAAAGAATTTTCGAAATCGGTCCAGCCGTTTTGAAGATTACCCGGAACAAACAGACAGACAGACAAAAAATTTTTAATTGCTATTTTAGGCATAGGTGTCGTGCAAATAACCGTGTGAGCATGAAAAAAGCCTATTATTTTGACATTACAAACAGACACCAATTTTATTTATTGGTATAGATATAAAAAAAATGAAGGAAATTAGCGATAGTGAACTTTGAAGCAATGCAGCGACTTGCTAATATTTATGACCGTAGGAGAATCATGTGATATTGATGGACATGAATTGTACGAAAAACTGAATAGGTTCGTCTGTCCGTATGAAGGAAACGGCGATATTATCTCGGTGCTCAATGCATAATATATAAAAAAAAAACTGAAGTTCACCCCACTATCGAAATAGTTCTCAGAATTATTGCCACCACATCTGTTACAGTTGCGTCTGCTGAAAGGAGATTATCGAGGCTTAAAATTACTAAAACATATTTTAGGAATTCGATGACACAAGATCGGCTTTCAGCCCTTGCTATTCTTTCAATCGAACATGGCGTAGCTTATTCGTTAGATTATTGTGTGTTAATTATATTCGAAGAATGCATTGGAAATAGCCAAATCGAGAACTGAAGCAGCCTGCAGTAATGCATTCTCTCATAGCGTTATTTCATCCTCTTATATTTAAGAAACGACTGCTGACTTTCTAGTCACCTCTTTTCAGCTTGTAGTCGTACGATAGTGGATAAGTACCCTTAAGAGGCTTATGCAGAATAAATGATTTGATTTGAATATAGGAAGATACCGAGCATGAGGTCATTTATCTATACAAATTGTAATGTCAAAATACTAGGCTTTTTTCATGCTTATACAGTTATATTAGCACGATACAATACAAATGCTTAAAAACCAGTTTAAAATTTTTTGTTTGTCTGTCTGTCTTTGGGTAATCTTCAAAACGGCTGGACTGATTTTAATAATATTTTACAACCAGGTAGCTATATATCTATGGAGTAACTTAGTCCCGGTATAAGTATTTTATTTTATCTCGGTATTTCCACGAAAAGGGAAACTACGTGGTTTAGGAAATTGAAACCGAAGCAAAGCGAAGACGGGCTGCTAGTCAGAAGTATATTTGATGAAAAACTTGTTTACACATTGGAGTAAGGCATTTCAATTTTATTTTACAGTTATGATATATTAATAAAATATTTAAATTATGTATCAAACACAAGTCTTTTTCTTAATGCCTGATCTATAAATAAATGTGAACGATCAAAGTCCCTTCATTGAGGAGACTCGTGTCCGTCAAAGGTTGTACAGGCTGATAAAAAAGAATACGATAGACAATTAGAATGTTTCATCATAAGTTACGATGCAGCCAACAGCGATAGCTGTCTTGTATTTCTGAACTAGGAGTTTCGGCGGGAATATGGAAGTATGTCACGTTCTTAAATCATATTCATTTTTTAGTGTTATATTGAATAATGTTGGTGATGTTTTATGTAACATAATACAGTTAAAGTGATGAAGTGTTATGAATTTGATATAATAGTGGTTTATGTGTATATCTATGTTCTACCCACATACACGGAGAAATCATTGATTTAGTTCTCACGTTACTTGACGTATTGGTAGACCATAATTACTATAATAAGCTACTCAATATAGAGAACTATTGAATAACATGTAAAGAAAATTGTATAGGGCTTGGCTGTATGAGCTTTGCACCCTTTGCCTGTCTGTATGTACAAATAGACCTCTAATCAGTGTGCCTACTCTTGAAATCCATTCTAATTTCGAATCCGATTCAATTCCAATCTCACTAAACTTATATTTGGTACTCTTGAACAAAATCGAGAATGAATTCTTTGCGTTTGGCGTTGTTATTTTCACCAAATGTGTCGTATTTTCTTATTTTAAATTAATAACATTATCGAACTCGATCACTACAAAGACGCTTTCTTGCAATTGTGCAACATTAACGATTTTAAACTACTTCAAAATCGCGTCGAGAGTAGCAAATATTTGATTTAATCGACGAGAGTCGAATTCATTTAGTTCAAAAATATTCCACCGAATTGGATTCAAATCGTGCGCTAGTGTCGCTTTCAAGAGTACCAAATTTGCTCAAATTCGAGCTGCGATTGGATTTAGGATTGGAATCGAGATTCAAGAGTAGGTATCAAACAAGCATACGTAGGTATCACGATTCACGGTATCATTCAGAGTTGCCAACGTAGGCGATTTGTCGCTTTAGGCTACTCGGCAAGAAAATTGGCGACGAAAAATTATAAAAGGCGACTGGTCGCCTTTTAGGCTACTTGCTCGCCATAGTCTTTGAATAAAGTAAAAGTGAAAGAGTAAACGAATGAATCACAATACATTTTTTTTTATTTATAAAAGGCTTTGGCAGAACCATCAGCCTAACAGAAACTTAAAAACTATATAAGATTCGGCACAGTAATATTTAAATTATACGAAATCACAACACAAATAATCATAAACAGATAAAAAAATAATACTCACGCAAACTATAAAGACTGCGATTAATAACTAAAAAGTCACATTTTGTTAGTTTTGGGGTAATAATAGCTTGAAATCTAAATCATTTGGCAGCTCCTTAGTTAAACATTCATGAAAAAAAAATTATGGAAATATTTCTTCTTATACTTTTCGTTGCTCATAGCTCCACTCGCAGCATCGATCATGAGTCAAAAATTTTGAAAACATGTAGGAAAGTCTCTTGAAAATGTACAAATACACAGATTAAAATATTCTGGAATTATAAAGAATATTGCAGAATCAGCTACCTATACTTGAAGAACTGTTAGAAGAAGTGGCTAATCAGTTATTCTATAATATTAGATAAATCCACCGATATTACAATAGAAAGGTATATGGCATATGATATTCGATATTATAATTCAAAATTGCCAAATTGGTTGTTGATTTTTTAGGCTTTCAAGAAATATTCAAAGCAACAACGCACGTTTTGTATTGATAGTTTAAAAGCTTTGTGCAGGATATAGGATGCAGGATATATTTAAACATTAGAAATCTGATGGCAATAGGCACTGATGGAACCTTTGTAGCAAACATAACATGCCGGCTATGGGGGAGCGCTAACAGCATCTTGGGTGCAATTGTTAATAGGCCTGACTGTCCACTCCTGGTGCACTATTGCCGTATGCCGGTGAGGGTGTGCCCGGTAAGGGGCACAGATATTTGAATTGATTATTTGTATATTTTTGTTACTAACATAGTTTGTAAGGTTTTTTGTATGACTAACACATATGGATAGCGATAGAGGATGCAGATATGCAATAAAGTATTATTATTATTATAACCTTCTTTTCACTCTTTTATAAGCAGATATATTCTATTTGCAGCTATTGAAGGGGGGGGGGGGGGGGGAGGACGGGGTTGGGTTATGCCACTCCTTCAGCTGATACGCATTCAAAGTATGTACTGAATTACAGTCTTTCCTTGAAAAATTTTGGCGTTTGGGCTATTTTAGGCTACCTTTACTCAAATTCGACTACATTAGGCTACTTAAGGCGAGAAAAATGGCGACATTAGGTGCCGAGTCGTTGGCAGCACTGGTATCATTGTTTATACTCGTTCTAACCATTTATTTTACTTTTGACACATGCTTTAGGACGTAACTGTTTCATTATACGCAATTATTAACTTTGAAACGAGTGAACAGAGAAATATATAAACTGCCCAATAATATTTATATATCTTAATTATTACCCACTAAATACATTAATATGCCGTAAATAGCTCTATTCATAAAATTTAAGTGATAATTCATTTCCGTTATAAAAAAAGTTACGTTCTATCGCATCTAGTGACAGGATCAAAAGTATTCGGTGCAAACTAATGAATCGCAAATAATAGATTACACTTATTTGCAGTTAAGTCAGCTGACAACTGAGTTTTGAATTGTTGTAATAGACAACACGTTAAAATTGTATCAGGGAGATATAAAAATCTTCTCATCATACCTATAACATAAAATAAAACAACCAAAATATTTTAATATTATTTTATTATAACGAATCGTCGGATTCTTCATACGAACTCGAATCGTCGCTTGAATCATCTGCAGTGTTTATTATTAACTCTTGTGTAGGTATGTTGTCAAATTCAATTTCCCGATCCCAATCAGAGAATATTATATTTTTTGTCTTGTTGACGACACTCGCCCAGTTTTCAGGCGTCACCACTAGCACATGCGTTTTTTAAAAGTTCAAGCATTTTATTTGCTGTGAAAGGAGGAGTTGTATTGTTTCTTGCGGCGTGTCCTTTGACTTGTGCCCAGATCATTTCAATTGGATTATATTGACAGTGGTACGGAGGAATTCTGATTACAACATGCCCATATTCTGCTGCCATTTCGTCGATGACATATCGTTTTGGCTGCTTTTTACTTTTTAATATTTTAAGTAATTCTACTTTTAGTAGGGATTCGTCCACATCTTCCCCATTATCACGAAGCCAGTTTATAATCTCGTGTTTTTTGTTGGCCTGTGTTGGCATTTTATTAATTTGGCGAGAGTGATAGGGTGCATTATCAATAAATATTGTTGATGGCTCTTCAAGTAATGTAAGCATTTCTCTGAACCACTTTTCATACACGTCCGCATTCACCTCCTCATGATAGTCTCCTGTTTTTTTTTATTTGAACGCTAACAGAGCGTCTGGTACAAATCCCTTTGTAGTTCCCGCATGGCAAATGATGAGGCGTTCACCTTTCCCCATTGGCACTGCAGAAGTAGAAGCAGCAGTATCGTCAGTCCAACCTTTTGGTATGGAATGATTGGCATTGAGCCAAGTTTCATCTGTGAAAACGACATTCGACCAGTCTTCTATTTTCTTCGCTTGTCTTAAAAATTCACAGCGAGACAAGGCTATATCACGACGTTCCATTAAAATTTTTCTTTTGTCGGATTTCTTATACAAGAACCCGATTTGGTGCAGCACCTTTGACAAAGAAGATTTTTGACCACGAAACAAGCCACAATTTCGTAGAGACGCTACTAATTTTTTCAAAGTAGGAATCTCTTTGCTTGTGTAATAATTGTATATATGACGACGAATAGCATCAGTATCAAAACTGTCAATTGCTGTTACTTTACGGGGCTGACGTTTTTTCTTAGGCGTAGATAGCTTGTTCTGTTCAATACCACTACTACCATAGGCTTCTTTAGTGATTTTCGCCACCGTTGGAGCACTAATACCTAATGCTGCTGCAACACGGTCTCTAACTTGGGTTACTGGTATAAGGAATCCGCCATTGCGGCTTTCCTTTTCAAAAAATTCACGAAGCCGCAGCACTAACTCTCTGGATTGTCCTTTAAGCACCATACCTTTCGGCATTTTGCAAGTAAAATCTTACTGGGAGGAACGATACGCTCAACTCAATCAAAGTAAGAACAATGAAATCAATACGGTGGAATATAAATACTCAACACAGCGTATGAAAAATATGAAAGAGCACTCAGAACAGAAATGTGACTAGCACGGGAGTCTTGTTGCGAGTGACAGACAACACAACAAAATGGCGTCGCCGGCGCGCCGTTCAGTGTTGCCAATTCGGCTTAAAAAAAAAAGGGGTAGGCTGGATGAGAAAATTAGTGATTTACTACCGCAGACGAGGGCGCCATTGTCTCTAAGTAAAGTTTGGAGCAGCGGACCCCGCTTAATGGAAAAATGCTTCATAAAGTAGTTATTTTTTATTTTGCAAAGTACAAAGTAAAATATTTTGGGAGGACTGAATTAGTGGGTATGCAAAAATTAATGTGCCCAAATAACAAATATATTTACAGAAGTGAAGTTTTTAAATAATATGAAATATGTATTTAAGCAAAAATAAAATATCCGTGTTAAATCGATTAAAAGTTCTTCCTGACTAAAATCGATTATTACAAAACATAGTATCCGTAATACATTGGTACAACACTAATTGATCAGAATTCGACCTGCCAAAAGTAAAATAAATGGTTGGAACGAGTATAGTTTGTATTTAAGTTTCTGTTAGGCTGATGGTTCTGCCAAAACCTTTAATAAATTTAAAAAAAAAAATTAGTTTGTATTGGAAATGACAAGTAAGATAATAAATAAGAACTAGGTGAATAACCTCCTGATGGTGACCGGTTTTTAATCCTTAATTCCTTACTTACGCACTGAGAAACTATAAATTTTAAAGGTAATTCGCAGTTCCTACTTACTAACCAGTCAATAGTCATGTTTTTCGTATTCAAAGAATTTAAACTTTCAGCTCATAATATAGTCGATCAAACAGTTTACAATTTATATTAATTCTGTTATCAAGGTTCATCTTTTTTCGGTCTAATTAGTGCATTACTTTCATTATATTTAGGATTTTTTATTGTTTATCTACTACCTACCTATTTTTTCTCTCAAATAAGTTACGTCTACATCATAAATTATAGGAACATCGTTGTCATTTTAATTAACTGAATTATGTTGTGGCCAATCGGAGACTTATCGGTTTGTAGTTGATTAAAATGATAATACATTTAAGGGATTAGTTTGCGTAAGTTGAGACACGATACTAATGCGCGCTGATTTACTTATCGCTTTACGATACAGTGTATTATACTGCGAGCTGTGAGCCGCAGCCCGGGCTGACAGTGTGACACGCGCGCAGAGAGGCTGTGTCCACTGACCAAGTCGGAGCTATCGCCACGAAAGTACAAGTAATAATTGTAAGTATCTTAATACCTACTAATATTTGATATTATGTACAGTAACAACCATACATAATGTTATCAGTTAATATATGTGGCAATACACTTACATTATATACATAACATTCTAGAAAATTTTGTCTAATTATGTAATTCATATATTATATACTAACAAAATTACTTTCCGTATGGTGACAGAGTAAAAATACAATTCACCACTTGCTTCTTTGCTATTGGGTATCATACAAGAGGACTAAAGGTTTACAATACGTATATAACATCTATGAAAGAAAAGTCGAAATAAAATATTGTACCAACCCGTCTGACCAGTGAGGCATAGGTCAATTCCCCTCCAATTGTGGATTATATCGAGCCCAGCAGTGGGACATATTTGAACTGTGGTGATGATGATGTTGATACTAGCAAATGGAATACGGGGGTACAATTTACAGTAATCTATATTCTTATAACGCATTTTCATATTATGCAATTTCGTTCCCTCCTACAACAGGGGTATTCCCCCCTATAGCGTGGGATTTCCCACATATATTTGTATGTACTGTGAAATTTATAAAGATGTGTACAGTTCATAATTAGTTTTGCATATGCACATGTGTCAATTGCATTGTTATAAAATTAAATTAAACTGTTTTATTTTTGTGCTACTAGCTTTTGATATGTAAAATCATTGCTTACACATATATGTACTAAATGGAGTGAATCATTAGTACATAATGCATTATAAGGAGTCATACAACCATGTTGTACAAGAATACTTCTACAAAGCAGAACCAATCTACGGCATTGTAAGAGGGATTACTGTAGTCATGTTAAATTATATAGTTAAAATAACCGAATTGCTCACTCTTTATGAATCTTTCCATTCATCATCATCTTGGCTTTTATAAGTACCACTAGTGGGCTTCAGCCTCCTCCACAATAGGAGGGTAATTGATCTTAATATTGCTATTCAGACAGGTTGGTATATATTTTTTTTTATGGGTGGGCTGTAGTAAGCGCACACGCGGTCCATTTCGTTCGGGGCGATGAAAGGACGGCCCGCGGGCCCATAACCCACCCGTACCCATGTCGCCTCGTTGTTGGGCCGACCACCGGAGCAGGGTGACTTGTCATCAGTGGTCGGCCCGACGGAAGAAAGATAGGTTGGTATAGAGTTTTGTTTCCAGTTTTCCTTCTTTTGCATAGATGTTATATACATATTATATCCCTTAGTCATCTTTTACAACATCCATTGGCAAGATTGTGGTAAGTGGTAAATTGTATTCTTATTCTGTCACCACACATAGAATTTCCATTGGTGGAAGAATTTTTAAAATCAGTTCAGTGGTTAAGGAAAGCATAACAAACAAACTTGCTTACACATTTACAGTATTAGTTGAGATTTTGCTATTCCTCAAATGAGTCAATAAGTACTTATGGCTTAGTTAATAAACATTATTTATAGAACTATAAAGTTGTTAATGTACTCTTAGTATTAACTGTTACAAAATATATAAGACACTTTTATCTGTAACTCTTATCATTTGATAATATTATGTTGCAAAGTGAGTTGTGATGGCATTCTACTAAAACTATAAACTTTAGACTTTGATATGAATTTCAATTCAAATTCTTTATTGTGTATAAACCACGCGTGGTCACTTACATATTGTAATTCTTTTACATTTTACCTTAAAATACTATTGGATCGGAACGTGACCGCACTGAGAAAATTCGGCAAGAAACTCAGTGAAATTGTCTTCTTTTTTATTCATTTACTAGTTTTATTGAAATAAAATGATTTGCAACAACATGTCTATTAATAGCTCCAGTGGGATGCCTTTCGAACCATCGTATAATACAGTTATTAAATGAAAAAGAACCATGGCTGAACCTAATCCTACATGCGGCATCCGACGAGTTAACTACTACAGCAGCCATCACTCCCCTACAATGGAGGGAAGGGAATAACCCACTCCTCGTAGCTACTGTAAGCAGACCCTTCAGTGAGCATGACCAATACCATGTGCCACAAACAAAACAGATCAAATATGCAATATACAAAGGACTATAATAGCACTGAAAATTATTAGTGTGAGAACATACAGCAATTAACACATAAACATTCCGTTTTATCATATTTGAATAATAGCAACCATGCTTCATTTCGGTTTCAGACCCATTACGCGCGTGGTTCCCGTTCCCGTGGGAATATCGGGATAAAATATAGGTAGCCTAAGTTACTCCTTATAGAGGCAGCTACGTAGTAGTAAAATATTATCAAAATCCGTTTAGCCGTTATGAAGATTAACTAAAATAGACAGACAAAAATTTTTTAAACCAGTTTATAGGCATAGGTATCATACAGGGGCGTAACTATACCATCTGGGGCCCGCGGCAAATTCTTTTGAGGCCCTGTCAGTAAGAATCATCACATTGTACTTTGGTAAAATAAATTTTATATAACCCAGGTACGTTGTTAAAAATTTACTTCTGAGCTCACGGTGTTTTGGGCCAGGGCCCTTGGTATTTTGCCAGCCCTGCCACCCTATAGTTACGCCACTGGTATCATAGTTGAAAAAGACACCTAAGATATGGTATAGTTAGTCAATTTTCCTTCCATTATGAAGGATGCTCGAGCCCAGCATTGTGACATGTATGAGCTGTAATTATATAATTTTAAGACTATTAAGTAATCTACCGATTACTTGGTTTTTAAAATTTGAATTCCATGTGTTACTCTCGTCTGATATTTTTATTAAACGAATGAAATTAAACAATGCCAATATTCAATTAAATGTATTGTGCAGATGTGACCAGATGTTAAATTATCAATGAGTCATTTGTTTGGTTCATATCCACTTCTTTATTGTACAAAACAACAAATTATGTGAAGAATTTATGAAATTTTATTGCAATTGAATTATGTAAAGAGTTAACAATACCAGGCAAGTACTTTTTATGACTCACAAATTCTTGTTCAGGGACTGAGTACAATTTCTTTCCAAGAATGTTCTTTTGGAATACAAGGATCTTTTGCTTAATATTTTATCTTGTAAAAAAATTTCAAAGTAAGAGTCGGACAGATCTTGACCAAATAAAATCTGCATAAAAAGATTCTAAACTTAAAGGTAAAAGTAAGTAAAAAGGTTTTCCACAGAGGCATACTGGACATAAGACCAAGGTTGCAGTCCCTCGTGCTTGCAGTAAGTAAACTTTTCTTGCAAGAAATACTGTAAGAAAAATTTACTTATTATGCAAGCAAGCAAAATACGTCACTGAAAGTAACTGTAAAACAAAAAAGTACATCTGAAAAACAGTATGAAGAAACCAACAAATCCAAAACCAAAGATGCAACAAACAAAGAAAACAAACTTGCCAAAATGATTAAGTACCCACAAAAAGGCAAGCTGATTTAAGTCCGAAATCGTCTAACAAGACTAAAAAATAACTAACAAGGAGACCCTAAGACGTGTGGGTCGAGGATTTCCATGATTTTTGGTGGGGTGGTAGAAGGGCGCGAGGGTATCACAACTACCAGATATTAGGGTCAACTGGGCCTTCGTTAAAAATATATTAAGGGTCAAAGTGGCATTTATGTAGTAGATAAATTCTCACTCGAATCGCAAGTTGGCGGTGGCCTCGTGGTAACGTGCTCGCCTGCGGAATCTATGGTCTCGGGTTCGAGACCTGACAACTTCTCATTTTAAATTATCACAATATTGTGTAAAATTACCGCACTGTCGCAAAAAAATCGACGTCTGCAATAACAATTTGCACTTCGTTTGATGAGCGAGAGAGTAGGACGACCTTTTGAGGGTGTTCGCGTGTGGCATGTTATAATAATAATAATAAAATTTTATTTGTTCAAACACGTGTATACATACAACACGTGTTTTGGCGATGCTTTTGTTATAACCGAACCTCATTCACGCACGCATTCACACTCTCTTCACTTTTTCACGGTAGGCAGCGGCCTAACAAAGGTCCATGAGCGGCAGTATCACTTACCAACAGGTGTGCTATTTGCTCGACTGCCAGCAACAGCAGTAAAAAAAATACTAAATATGCAGTAACAACAGTTAGTATACTAGATTGTTAGGTTAAATAATTACTAACCATAAACAATATAAATTTTCTCATATAGAATCATTTTCTTCTTACACTGGCAATAAATTTGTATCAAAATGTGGGTCAATATTTAATAACTAATTTCTATATCGGGTAGATAATTATAAATTTTCTGCAGTAACGATGACTTGTTGGACGTGAGACATCTTAGTCCGCCCGTGACCATGAACGCTGCAAAGTGTTCGAAACGTCGGGTAATCAAAATCAAATACAAACGCGATAAAATCCGTAAAATAGTTTTATTTAAAATGCAGTAACAAACTAAATTATTTTTGAAATCTTAGTAACTTTGCGGGAAAGACATCGATGATTTCGTTTTCATCAAAAGTAAAATCAAATGTAAATATTCTCATACCAATTTGATCTTACGGAATTGAGCTATGGGGTAGGTACTGGTGCAGTAACAGAACATAAAGATTCTAAAGAGATTTAAGAACACGTTCAGATAATTGAAACGTAATTGAACCATTCTGTGCTTATATTGTGGCTTCAAATGGTTACAACGTAATTGAGCCTGCACTATTATTGTAGATTCAAGTAGTAGATCGCGGTTGTTTATATCAAACGTTGCAATACTTAGTTAAATAGATATTCCAATTGACATTATCTTATAAGTAGTCCATCTGTATGCCCTTTAGTATATTGCGTTTTGTAATTCCAAGTCAATTATACGCAGTCTCCCTTGACACCCTTTCGATCGGCTCCACAAATAAATAAAATTAACGTGTCTGTGTATAATATCTAGATAAGTAGTAGGTTTTTAATGCTCATGCACGATATCTGTAACTAAACACCAGTTACAAAAATTTTGTCTGTCTGTCTATTCCTGATAATCTTGCATCCTACACCAATCGGAGGGAGGATACCGTGTCGTTGCCTCGACCACTCTATCAGGACCGGCTCGACGGTCCGAATACTGTATCGACACCTCTCCACCTACCGTATCGGGGCCGGTCTGCCCAACGGGCAATGACATCACGGCGGTGTCGTGCCGCCAGGTGGCCATCTCTTTCAACGAGACTATGCTGCCCCGCGCCTGCGTACCCAAGACTACATATTAGGAAATGTCACATATTTAAAGTACGTAGCTAAAGCGGCTAGATTCAAAGCGCAGTGCGGGCGGGTCTAATTACCCCCTTGACGCCCTTTTGAGCTCCCGGATCAACTCCACTTCTATAGAAATAAATAAAATTGAAGTGCCTATTTGTAATATCAATATAGTAGGGTTTTTCATGCTCAGACGGTTATTTGCACGATTAAAAATCTGTTTAAAAAAAATGTGTCTATTTCGGGTAATCTTCAAAACGGCTGGACGGATTTTGATAATATTTGACTACCATGTACCTGTCTATATAAGGAGTAACTTGGGCTATTTTCCCTCTTATAAATACACTCCTTTGAGGCGTGCGGTTGCCCTTGTAGAAAAGCAAATTTTTATATGAGAAGATGGCCGTACCCTTTTAAAGGTAGTTGGATGTTTATTGCCTTAGCTCACATGTGTGTACTCTTCCCCAGGCTGATTCAATAGTATTGAAAGCTGCAGCAGGATGGCTGAAGGCGCGGTGCGAGTGTACGGTGTGCCACTGAACCCCGTCAGCGAGGTGAACCACATCGAATTCGATGCGTTGGTGCTGGTTTTGACGGCGGATGTGACGCCGCCCCAGGCGCTTGAGGACTTTGTAGCGGCCGCATGTCAGCTGGACGCGGCACTCGACAAGGTGCACGCCTTATTTTCGCATAACTATAGGTCATGAATCAATAGGTATCACGCGTGTCTTACTAGTGATGTATGCTGTGTTGTAGGCACCGGCGGTACTGCGCTGTCCACGTGTGTCGGGCGATCGGCTTGTGCTGTCGCCGACCGGTCCACTAACACCTTACGACGATGTCAGGTAAGCTCACAGACACGCTTAAACACACACTCGTCCACACATATAAACACGCGTATCATACGCCACGTCGCAGTGTAGGACGCGCAACCAGGTGGATCGACGGCCTGGTGATAGTTGCTGGGCGTCGTTGGATGCAGGCGACCTACGTTCAGCAGTGGACGGCGATAGGCTGAATGATGATGATGGGGTAAATAAAATTGTTTAATTTTATAATCTTATTCGTGCACTTTAAATATTATTCCTAGACATTATGAGTATAACGTGCTATGAAGCAGGCTATGCTCGGCATTTCTCTACGAGATAGAATCCGAAATACGGCAATCCACAGAAGAACGGGCGTAACCGACACAATACGAAGAATTAGCACGCTGAAGTGGCAATGGGCAGGTCACATCGTTCGACGAACTAACAACCGCTGGGGAAGAAAGATTCTCGGGTGGCGACCACGTATCGGACGACACAGTGTAGGATGCAACTAGGTGGACTGACGACCTGATGAAAGTTGCTGAGCGGCGTTGGATGCAGGCGGCACAGGACCGCACTTTGTGGCGTAACATGAGAGGCCTGCGTCCAGCAGTCGACGGCGATAGGCTGAAATGATGATGATGACATTACAAGTCGATTTCATAGAAGTTATTAAAAAGTCAATCATATAACCAAACACTAAAACTTATAAAATTGATAGAACTTTATTAAAATCAATCGCTACCATCTTTTAAACAATCAATGAAAACGTAATTCACGTTATAATATTTTCTTGAAAGCAAAGCAATTTTTGTGTGGCGACAGTTAATTTCACGAACCCTTTTCCGTGTGTGTAGTAAAACGCGAGTAAAGGTTTCTAATCATTTATGCAAGAAAAG
Organism: Lymantria dispar; assembly: GCA_032191425.1. NCBI lineage: Eukaryota > Metazoa > Arthropoda > Insecta > Lepidoptera > Erebidae > Lymantria > Lymantria dispar. The sequence continues at coordinate 22,523,241 of CM063464.1, forward strand.
GAAAACTCGATATAAAACCGTTTATACTACCTGTCTGACCAGCGTGGTGTAGTATTATAGTATTTTCCTTTCTATTATGGAGAAGGCTAGAGCCCGGCAGTGGGAGGGAAATTGATCAACTATACTACCCTTTTCTTTTTTTTTGGGGTGGGCTGCGGTGGGCACACTCCTCGCACCACTCCGTCCGGGGCGACAGAGGGGCGTAAGCACGCACATCCGCAACCCACCCCAACACCACGTCGCCTTCGTCGTCGGACCGTCCCCCCCTCGGGGAGGACGTCGGTCTTTCCTCACGCGGTCGGCCTCTCGGCGGGTGACAGTCTAATTCCCCGGTCACGTCACCCGAACTATACTAGGGTCTTCCTTCTCTTGCATAGATGTGATATGTATATTACATCCCTTAATCGTATTTTTCACGGGCAAGAGAAGGGGTGATGAATTGTATTCTTACTCCGTCACCACACGGAAAAGTAAATAAATATAGTGTGTAAAGAAAAGCTGATATTATCGGTGATCCCCAGGAGTGTGTACGAGGCAGCCCGCGCGGGTATAAAGCGCGCGATGGCCGCAGGTTCTAAGCGGCCCATCCTGGCGCTACAGCCACACCCTGAATGGCGTAACGCTGAGCTGGTGGCACTGCTTGGTGCTCTAGAGGCGCTCTATGTGGTAAGTTCACAGACCTGACCTTACTATCCCATGCTAGTCAGACAGGTTGGTATAGGGATTTATTTCGAGATTTCCTTTTCTTGCATATATGTTATGCGTTTTATTTTTGTGTGTGTGTGTGTGTATAGCTGTTAGCCGCAGATGGCTTTCACAGCTTAGCCCGGATTATGGGTGAGCGCTGAGGGCTCTCAACCAGGTAAGCAATTTAAGCGAACATCGCCCGAGGGCTGCCCCTGTGGGGAACGGACCTCGGCTCGGGACGTCACTGATAGCAAAGTGAGCTTGGCCACGTTTAGGATAATGATTTTTCGCGGCGCGGTTTCCGACCTGGACCGATACCGAGCAGTTTGTGTTATCGCTGCGTGAGTGGTGTACGCCTTTTTTTGGGCGATCGTAATGAAGTCCCTCTCATTGAAAAGATGACGGGTACGTCGGACCGCGGATATTTTAGAGGGGTCGTGGTTTACCGCCCCAACCACTAGTGGATTGGGGTGAGTCATGGCAGAGGTTATATGTGTATTAAATCCCACAGTCGTCTTTACTACATCCAAGATAGTGGTGAATAGGCAGAATACTGCCCGCTCATTGCACTTTCTTTTTTCACAGCCGCTGCAGACGCGCGAGACATTCCCGGAGAAGGTGCATTCGCTAGATTTACTCGGCGTGTACGGCGAGGGTATACGCGTACCTCTAGCGCAGCTAATTGCTGAAGCTGCTGCACTGGAATTGGCTCGGTCAGTGTTGTGTGTGTACAGAAATATTAATATTTTAGTAAGGCCCTTGTTCGTACTTTGTTGGACGTGAGTCATCTTAGTCCGCCCGTGACCATGAACGCTGCAAAGTGTTCGAAACGTCGGGCACAAACAAAAATCAAATACGAACGCGATAAAATCCGTAAAGTAGTTTTATTTAAAAAAAACCTATGCTTACAACAATTTAGCACGCATAAATCTCGGCGCTGTAATTCGTACACAAACTGACACTAACTTCTGTAGGTAACGTAAATTACACATACATTTATTATAAAAGCTGATACTATTTCGACTCTAGCGATATCGCATTGAGCGCAGTACATTGCGCGGTTGCTTAATTAATAAAACATAAAATCAATGTATGGCAGACGATATGTAATGTTTTTTTCTGTTTGCAATTTTATCAATGTTGTCTATGAACGACATAATCTTAATATATATAAATCTCCTGTCACGATGTTTGTCCGCGATGGACTCCTAAACTCCTTAACCGATTTTAATCAAATTTGCACACCGTGTGCAGTTTGCTCCAACTTGAAACATAGGATAACCTACATCTTAATTTATAGTCGCAATATTATTTTATTGCAAATTGTTTGTATTAGCTATATATACCTATTATTTGGCATTCACAATTATCCGTTAACTCCAAACGATTTTAATAGATGGCGACATCTGTTGACTGGATTGAGTAATGAATTAATAGATGGCGCTGCTATGTCAAACCTACAAACGGGTCATATACGATTTTAACCTGCTTTTTTACATGGATGCCATTTGTAAAAAAATATGACGACCTCCATGACAGATGTTCACCTACAGTTCCACTTAAATAGTTTAATAAAATGTAATATAACAAAAATATTAGCCACAGCAACGCGTGGCCGGGTCTGCTAGTACTATTATAAAATTAACAAATATCACTGAATTAATAAGTTTCTGGACTTACCGATGAAAACAAATTCTTTCTTAAATTACACTACACAACTCAAATCAAATCAAATCATTTATTCTGCATAGGCCCCTTAAGGGCACTTACATATTGTCAAATTACACGTTTGAATACAATACAACAATCTACCACCGGATCGGAACCCGGCCACAAACTGAGAAGATCCGGCAAGAAACTCAGCGGGCAGTCATTTTTTTCTTAATCCTTTAAATATACATAATATTATGCTTCATACAACATATGTGGTATTAGCTCCAGTGTGATGCCCTTCGACAACTGACTTCTTTTTCGATATGTCATAACAGCGCAAGACGACATGTTTCTCTCTTTTGTCAGAGCTTCGTTCAAGATCACTATATGAGCGCGACTATTAGCCTGTAAAACGAATTTCGTCAATGTCTGAGCACTTGCTCATAATAGCGGCACGCCTTCGTCACCCACAAGGCCGATCTATCTTATTAATTTTTCTGCGTGTGTGTATATACCCGGTACGCTTACGTAAATTCGTTTTGCAGGGGTGTTGCACGCGACATAGGCGGTGCAGACCCTGAGCGCATGACGCCGATGGCGACTGCGCGCTACCTCACTGAGGTCTTCTCCAGCGCTGACGTCAGAGTGCGCATAATTGAGGACCCGGAGATCATAAAACGCGATTATCCGCTAATGGCGGCCGTGAACCGCGCCGCAGCGACTGTTGAACGACACCGCGGGTGTGTCATCTTTCTAGAATACGTGCCGGCGACTTACGATCGTACGGTGATGCTGGTCGGCAAAGTAAGTAGCGCGAGGGAGGGAGATACATTTCTGAAGTGAAACTTGTTTGCGTGCATGAGGGTAAAATTTTTACGGATGAAACGCAATTTAGTGACACGAAAATGTTGGCCGTTTTTGTCCAAGAAGAGCAAGCGAGTGAGAAAGATCGAGAGAGGAGTGAGAGATTAATTTTTATTTTTTTTTGAAGTGTAAGTTACACTTCTTTAGAATCGTTGTGATTTCAAACCGGATGCAACGGAAAAACGACAGGTAAGAGACACAAATACAAAAATGTGTAGGATGAAGCCGGCAAAGAATGAGACAGAAATATATATACTATTTTATATTATTTTTTAATTCAGTCTATAATTGACGGTTTAAAGGATGAATGATGAAGGATAAAAGATAAAGAAGTTTCACTTCTGACAGGCGTACTTTACACGCATCCTTTTTTTTTATTTTCTTTTCTAAACTTTAATTCCTAAAAAGAATTTAATTAATAATTTTTAATATTGACTGAAAAAATAAAAACGTGACACCAAAGAAGTTTCACTTTTGACATACGTACTTTGTACGCACGCTCTTCTTTTTTGTCGCCTATATTTAGCACACACGCCGTCAATTCCGTCCGCGGCGGCGGTAGAGCGGTGGGCGGCCCCATTACCCACCATATTCCCTACCCTTCGCTATTGGGCGGGAGGGAATACCTGGGTCTTCGACACCTCTGACGCTGCGTTCCCACAGGGCGTGACTTACGACACGGGCGGTTGCGATATCAAAGCGGGCGGCGTGATGGCCGGCATGTCGCGTGACAAGTGCGGCGCTGCGGCTGTCGCTGGGTTCTTGAAGGCGTGTGAACTGCTGAAGCCGCGTATCAAGGTGGTGGCCGCATTAGGCATGGTGCGGAACTCTGTCGGTGAGAACGCGTACGTGGCGGACGAGCTGATACGCAGTAGACGGGGTCTCGCCGTGCGCGTGGGCAATACTGACGCTGAAGGGCGAATGGTGATGGGGGACCTGCTCGCCGAGGTGAGACACTTCACGTTTACTTACGTTTAGGAAGGAAATTGATCTACTAAACCATGATGGTAAGACATGTTGGTATAGGGTTTTACTTCGAGTTTTCCTTCTCTTGCACAGATGTTATTATATTTTTTTTAATACGCTTTTATTAGCTTCAGACGTGTCTATGTTAGTATGTAACGGAATCTTTGAACATGATTTTGACCCCCTTCAAAACGTCGGATTTACTCGAAATTTGGCATACTTATTAAGGACCGATGACAATTCAATATTTTAAACAGTTTGAGCCGTTATCCTTGCTAGGATAATCAGGATTAGCGATTTAAGCGTATTTTTTTAGTTTTTTGAACTATTATATTTATTTTATTTAAATATAACAATGTGCATTAAGAAAATAATCCTTTTGTTGCGGGGGACTTTACAAACACATAATTAACGGACACAAATTACATCCAGTATAATGATTTCTGATGTTTACATGAGTATTACACATTTTAAATAAAACTACTTGACGGATTTTATCGCGTTTGTATTTGCTTTTTGATTGCCCGGCGTTTCGAACACTTTATAGCGTTCATGGTCACGGGCGGACTAAGATGTCTCACGTCACACAAGTCATCGTTATTACAGAGATTTATAATTGTCTATTCTATACAGAAAATTTCTTATTAAATTTTAACCCACATTTTGGTACAAATTTATTGCCAGTATAAGAAGATAATGAATCTATATGAAAAGAAACTTATATTGTTTATGATTAGTAATTATTAAACATTAAATTTATAGTGATTATTGTGTATGCAATTTATTAATTTAAAAAAAAACCTAACAAATCTAATATACTGCCACCGGATCGGAACGTGGGCACACTGAGAAAGATCCGGCAAGAAAACTCAGAGGACATAACGCTAAATTAATATTAATTTTTATTTTTAAATGTTAGTAAAACAAGGCCTACTTTGTTTTACTAAAGTAAAACAAAGTAGGTAAAGTAGTAAAACAAAACCTTTTAAGGTTTTTGATTTATAAAATTATCTTTAACTATCTAATTAACTAATTATATAATTAATAGTAACTTAAAGATAATTATATAATTAGTTAATTAATAGTAGTATAACCATGCTAGTCGGACATTTTGGTATAGGGTTTCATTTCTAATTTTCCTTCTTTTGCACAGATAATTATAGATAGATATTATATCCCTTAGTCGTCTTTTACGACATTCACGGGCAAGATAAGGAGTGGTGAATTGTATTCTTACTCCGTCACCACACGGAAAACCCAGTTCCCGCTTCTGATCTATATTTAGTATTATATCGCTTCTCACAGATGGTGGAACGTGCCATGAGTGAACTGGACCCACAGCTATACACGGTGGCGACCCTGACGGGGCATGCGGTGCGAGCATACGGTACACCATACTCCGCCGCGCTCGATAACCATGCAGGCAGAGGCAACGCGCAAGCCTTGCAAGCGGCTGGTGCACGCCTTGGTGATGCGATCGAAGTATCCACCATCCGTCGGGAGGACCTGCGCGAGCATGCCGCACGAATGCCGGACGATGATGTGCATCAGGCAGGAAACTGCGCGTCCAGCGCTATGCCTCGTGGTCACCAGGCGCCTGCCGCCTTCTTACTGCTCGTGTCAGGGTTGCATAGTCTCCAGCTACCTTTCACACATCTCGATGTGGCGGGCGCGGCGGGTTGCCTGCCCGATCCGCCCACGGGTGCTCCCCTGCTCGCCCTTGCAGCGCATTATGGCCTCGTGAAAACCTGCGAGTAGCTACACCTCGGCATCCTGCATACCCCTTGTGGCTCCCTCGGCCAGTTATACGACTGCTGGCCTTAACGTCTGTGTAATAGTATATGGTTCTATATATGTATATCAACACTTGACTCAACGCTATTGTTGGGGCCTACCCCGTGAGTACAACACTAATAACAGTATATACTAGCAACTCGCCCTCGCTTCGCTTTTAGTCATTTTACCTGCGTAGTTCCCGTTCCCGTGGGAATACTGGGATAAAATATAGCCTAGTTATTTTTTTCCATTGGTGAAAGATTTTTTAAAATCGGTCCAGCCGTTTTGAAGATTACCCGGAACAAACAGACAGACAAAAATTTTTTAATCTGTATTTTAGGCATAGGTGTCGTGCAAATAACCGTGTGAGCATGAAAAAAGCCTATTATTTTGATATTACAAACAGACACTCCAATTTTATTTATTGGTATAGATATACAGTGTCTCAAGCTTAGAATAATAACGTATAGAAGGATAGTGTTGGTACTTCGAGCGATCAAAAACATGAAGTCAAAAATACTACATGCGCGCAGGCGATTACACACGTATACCACTATACCAATTATGAAATCAAATTTTGTTTATATTAACATAAATCGTCGAAATACTTTTAAAAGTAATGTTAAAAACCTTTTTATGTTTTTCAAATGTGTTGTGACATCATTTGAATGCACAAACCGTCAAATTACTTATTTATATTTTAAGAGTTGCGTATGTACGTGCAGTACAGTGACCTTGTACACTACGGAACGGTCCCGGCATAAGCTCCATTAGGCTCCAATTTAAATGCCTCATTTTTGTGCGCGGACTTACCTTCTATACGTTATTATTGTAAGGTCTCAAGTTATGGAACAACTCCGGGTGGAGAGCCTTCCGCTCGCCCAATGACCGCGCTAAGCTGTAAAGGTCATTTCGACCAACAGCGATACACACAACAAAAAAAAAATAAATTATGGAACAACTGTTCGAGTATGTTGTAGTTTAACAGTTATGAATCGTAATTAGAATGTATATTAAACAAAAAAAAAGAGTGTGCGAAATACAGAAGTGAAACTTTGGCGCCACGTGTTTTTGTCAATATAAAATAAAGAATGATAAATAATATTGTACGCTACTCGTTGTTAACGCTCGCGCTGGCCTGTAACAGGTATACTACGCGCATGCGTTCGAGTGACACGCATTCACTCTCGCTCTGTCTCTTTCTATTCCCGCAACGTTAAACGTTTAACGCAACCTTGTTGGAAGTCACATTACAAGTTTCACTTCAAAAACATAACAGTTATAGTGATTTCAAAAATGTGCGTCTACGCCTTAAATGCTACGTGTTATCTATACAATAAATTGAAGCGTCTATTTGTAATATCAAAATATTGGGCTTTTTTCATGCTCACGCGGTTATTTGCACGACACCTATACCTAAAAACGAGTTAAATTTTTTTTTGGTCTGTTTGAGGTAATCTTCAAAACGGTTGGACCGATTTTGATAATATTCTACTACCAGCTGTCTATATAAGGAGTAACTTAGGGCTATATTTTATCCCAGTATTGCCACGGGAACTATGCGGGTAAGGCGATTGGAACCGAAACGTAGCGAGGACGGCTTGCTAGGGGGGCGTTCATAAAATACGTGAGATGTTTAAAGGGGGGAGGGGGTCGAGTCAAATCTCATCTAATCTTACGTTGGAGAGAGGGGGGGTCTCGGCAAATATCACGCAATTTTTTTCTGATTGAAACAAAGAAAAATTATACTATTTTGGTCCATTTAATTCAGATTGTACATGCTTAAGATTTAATCTTAAGCATTATTACATTTCACAGCTTTATTACACTTATTAACTAAATTAAACTCTCAGCAATATTGATTACTAGTTTTAACTAGTCGTAAATAAAAGCACGAAGCATTTTTTTTTTCTTTTTACAATAACAATCCAACGCGTTTACGTAAGAAATCCACATTTTGAAAAATCTCACGTGAGATTGGGGGATGGGGGAGGGGGTTGAATAAAATCTCACGACATCTCACCAGGGGGGGAGGGAGGTACAGAAAATTAAAAAAAAGACCTCACGTAATTTATGGACGCCCCCTAGTGAACAATAAATATATATATAAGCGCGTCGACGGTATAAGTAAGTATGCACAGACTAACGGTCATCGGCCTATCAGCTGATATTAAGACGAAGTTCCATAAGCTAGGACGCTGTATATTTATATATATACATATGTATTGTTAGCTAAGTGTAATGTGACCTGTGAGTACAAGAATGGCCAGTTATTTTAATCAGCTGTGTAATTCAGTATTTGTTATTACCATACTTATTTATCATCAGAAAAACGCATAATATTTTTGTAAAATAAAATACTTTTATATATAATATGTTGTTTGATATTTCCTATCGCACTACCCACATACTGCAACGAGTTAGGCACCAAGCCTCGGACAAGGGGTATATCCAGAAATTATTCTCATTAAAAACAAGCTTGCCTAAATAAATAAGTGGGTATATAGTATAGGACGGATGAAAGAATGATCCATGTGGTGATGAAACAAGAATACAATTCACCACTCCTTAGAATACAATTCATCTTACCCGTGGATGTCGTAAAAGACGACTGAGGGATGTGGATAGATAGATAATTCTTTATTTGTACACCAATTACAAGAAAACTTAAATAATAGTTATAACCCAGAATGTACAAAGGGCGGCCTTAGGATAGACATAACAGAAAAGGGAGATGGTAGATAATTTGTTGCTGGTGGTACTAAAAATCAAGTCTGTCAACTGTTTTTTAAATGTAGTTAAAGTCGGGGCTTATCTGATTGTTACTGGTAACGCATTTCACAACATAGTAGCCTTTACAGTAAAAGACTTACGTATGAAATCTGTGTAGTGTGTTGGTACTAGGGATGATCGATGTTAGAAAAACATCGATGTCATAATCGAAAGCCCAACATCGATGTTCCATATTTATCGAAAACCAAACATCGATGTCATTATCGAACTTGTATAACATCGATGTTACTAAGAAATAAAATTCTCCGGGCAAATTGTGATGAGTTTTTTTTAGAAAATCTCGTTCAAATCTTAGGTGACATCGCCCATTACCGCTAATATTCTCCGGCGAGAATTTTGATGACCTTTTTTGTTTTTTTTGTAGGAAAATCTGGAGTCGTTATAATATAGAATGAAATACCAGTAAGTACTTTTCTCAACGCAAAATTCTGATGTGCTTTCTTTTTTTTTAGGCAAGTCAATACATCGATGGTCGATTCCGTTAACATTGATGTTACGATATTGAATTATCATCGATGATCACTTCCGTTAACATCGATGTTACGATATTTTGCCCATAGCAACATCGATGTTTTCCTTTCAACATCGATGTTTTCCCTTCAATATCGACGTTAAAAACATCGATGATGAATTCCGTAAACATCGATATTTTTCCTTTCAACATCGATGATCATCGAACATCCCTAGTTGGTACCTTTAATTTCAAATTTCCAGATGATCTCAAGGATTTTTTGTGTGTCATGAAGGTACTTAATCTTTGAGATAGACGGGGGCCGTTCAATTAAATAACATATTATATAATATGCATATAACATTTATGCAAGAGATGGTAAACTCGAAACAAAACCAACCTGTCAGACCGGCATGGTATAGTAAGGTCAATTGCCCTCTTATTATGGCAGAGGCTCGAGCCCAACAGTGGGACATATATGAGCCGAGATAATGATGTTGAAAGAAGAGTTCATGCTACTGAGATGCTGGGTTGAGATGGGGGTTATAAAGTTAGTTAAGAAATGAGTATATTGGGGGAAGCTTGAAAGTGGCACCAGTGATGAAGAAGATTAGGAGCTCGACATTGTATTGGTATAGACATGTGATGAGGAGGGATGAAAAGGATGTGACAAGGAGGGTTATCAGTATGATTGTGGATGGATGTAAGAATCGCGGCAGATCCAAAAAGAGATGGATGGATTGTGTGAATGAGGATTTGCGTTTGAAAGTAGTGAATGCAGACATGACGAGATAGAAGTCTATCTATAGAAGGTAAGAATATGTTACGCCGACCACACTTGGCATGAGGTAAAGGCAGGCTAAACGCACACAAATTTCTATATTTTATTTTGGTAAATTGTATGTACCCATCAATGTGCTAATCATATTAGCGTGTGAGCGGCGATCACTCTTACGATTTATTCCTCACGCAGTATAATATTATAACGCGACACAACGACTGTTATCATCGCAGCTCACTAGCCGACTAACTACTCTAACTAGTACTAACCTAACCTAACTGTTTTGCAGGCGGACGGGTGGTATCGGCCGCATTCGTACACGATTATTGTTGCGATTCAACTCATTAGGAATAGCGCCTATTGTTTTGATTTGTTCTTTTATATATTTTTTTAATCGTTTCTGCCATACCTACTGTAGCAATCAATCTTAACGCTCACATATAGGCCCCGTTAAGCTCTTCCGTATCCGTGGTGCCGTACTGCTGCGCTATCGTAGCTGTACTCCTGTTTACTTATTGGCTGACTAGTCATTTTGTTTTCCTGTCTCCCGCTTTGCCTGGGAGGGAAGTGGAATCTCTCTTTCCAACTCCTCCTCTTTAATCTTTTCTAATTAAATTTGTTGCGGGTCCCAAGACAATTAAAATCATATCCCGGGACTGCCTGAGGGTCAAACCTCGGTGTCATTTATGGAGACCATTGTGGATCCTGGCTTACAGGAGTTACAATGGTGGGAATGTGTGGTGGGATTAGTCCCAAAAAAAAAGAAAATATTTTTTTAATTTTTAAGTTTATATCACACGTATGTATAATGATGTGTATTGTGGTTGTGGCTCAGCATCAAATAAATATGTTTTTCTTTCTTTCTTTCAAATGTGACAGGAGATTTATATCAGAGTTTGACTTTAGGTCCTTATCTGTTCCTCCTGATAATGGATACTCTGACATCAGACATACAGAAGGAAGCACTGTGGTGTATGCTATCTGCCGATGACAATGTCGTCGTTGCAGAGAAGACAGCTGCGGTACAAAGAAAACTGAGGCAGGAGCGGTTAGAAGAAATTGGATTTACCTAAAATTAGTCATACTAGGATTGAAAATAGTCTTAAAAATATCTTAGTTCTGTCCAATTCCCTTACTATTGACCAAACCATTTCTTCGGGTGTAGTAAACGTAGACCAATAGACGTAATATTTTCCGTGTGGTGATGGAGTAAGAATGCGATTTGCCACTCCCTCTCTTGCCCGTGGGTGTCATAAAAGACGACTAAGGGAGATAATATGCATATAATATCTATGCAAGAGAAGGAAAACTCGGAACAAAGCCCTATACCAACACGTCTGACCTGCGTGGTATAGGAAGTCAATTTCACTCCCATGGTGGAGGAGGCCCGAGCCTAACAAAGAGGCAGGAATGGGCTGAGATAACGATGATGATGACGTAATATGAAGATAACATATGTGTAAGAAAAGATAAACTCGAAAACTATAGCAACCCGTCCTATCAGGGCGATATAGTAGGTTAATTTCTCTTCCATTATGGAGGAGGCTGGACCTCAGCAGTAAGAGACATGAGCTGAAATCGATGGCTCCTACGTATTTTACAGGGGAGCGTGTAAAAGATAAAATGTTTATATTTTTTCAAATTCTTATTCTAGGATTTTTAAGTTTTTGTATTGATTACGACGTGATTCATTGGACATTTAAATAGTTAACGGGATTAAACCATTCTTTATAGAGGTCAAACATCTTAGGAAACGACAAGGATCCATCCAAATATTTACGACTTGTATCTTTGCGGGTGTAATGAGCTCCCACATGTGAAAAAGCTTAAATGATTTTCTACAATGATTTTTTTAATTTTATGACCGAGATTGTTAAGGTTATTTTTTTTATCATTTCATCAAAAAAGTTAAAATACCTAAAAATGTTAGTTGACTCACTATACTTAGGAACCGTCGAAATGATGATTAAAGAAATGTGTTACAGTATTTGTCAATGTCTCGTGCAGGTGTTTAATTTGTTACACTTAGCTATAGCTGTTATTGGGACTAAACAACACACCGAAGGGGCCGCACACCAACTCTGTTACTAACTGCGCTGTATGAGCACCCTCCACGAGAGGGGAATTACACCAATGTACCTACACGACACATTGCCGTGTGGTGACGTAGTCTAGCAATAACATGATTCATACCATTTCTATAAATATTTTTTCTGATTGATATGTTTGTTTCTACCACAATTCTGTATCAACATTTAATATTTGAATAACATTTTTTTTCCGTATGGTGACGGAGTAAGAATATAATTCACCATCCGCTTTCTTGCCTGTGGATGTCGCAAAACACGACTAAGCGATTAAATATGCATATAACATTTATACAAGAGAAGGTAAACTTTAAATGGAACCCTATACCAACACGTCTGTCGGGCCGACCACTGACGACAAGTCACATCTGCTCCGATGGTCGGCCCAACAACGAGGTGACGTGGGTACAGGTGGGTTATGGGCTCGCGCGCCGTCCTTTCATCGCCCCGGACGGACTGGACCGCGCGTGCGCTTACCATAGCCCGCCCATAAAAAAAAAATACCAACACGTCTGACAGCGTGGTATAAGTATGTCCCTTCTTTTGTGTGGGAGGCTCGAGCCGAATAGTGGGACAGGTATGTGCTGAAATGATGATGATGACCACGCCACTTAGATTACTGCTGTATGGTAGCCGCTGCTAATACTACCAACACACGTTACTCATGGATATCGTAAAAGATGACTTAAAAGCTACGCAGACTATGGTCAGCTTCATCTGTTGTCGTCTGGTCAACAATTACATTCCAAGAGGTAAACGTCAGGTAGAGCACCTACCTGACGTCTGCTCATGAATCGACGTCTGCTCATGAACCTGCCCCTTAATCGAAGTCTGCTCATGAATCTGACCATGAATCGACGTCTGCTCATGAATCTGCCCGTGAATCGACGTCTGCTCATGAATCTGACCATGAATCGACGTCTGCTCATGAATCTGCCCGTGAATCGACGTCTGCTCATGAATCTGCCTATGAATCGACGTCTGCTTATGAATCTATTGCCAATAACTTTGCAGTATGTACTATGAAAGAAGAGTACATAGTGTCGACCACAAGTAATTGGAATAAGAGCAGGATGATAATGATTGACTTTTATTATAATGAGTTTTTTTTTGAAGTGAAACTTCTTTAGAATCGTTGTAATTTCAAACTCGATGAAACGAAAAAGCGAATCCATAGAGACATAAACACGTATATGTATAGGATTCAGCCGACGAGAGAATGAGATAAAGGATAAAGAAGTTTCACTTCTGCCACGTGTACTTTGTACACACGCTCTTTTTATTGTGTGAGTTGTTAGCCGCAGATGGCTGTGACAACTTTAGCCAGACTGGTGGGTGAGCGATGAGGGCTCTCAACCCGTTTAAAGCTAAACAACTGGTGCCGATGGCACCTGTGGGTTACAGACCTCGGCTCGGGGGGTCGTTTGGGAAGTGGGCATTCCCACGTTTATGACTTTAGCGCGACACGATTTCCATCCTCGGCAGCGGGGTCGGAATCGTGGATAATTCGGGTCACCCAAGGAGAGTTATTATAATCAGGGGTGAATAGATTATAACTTCAAATTACTGAGTGTAATGATATCACATCACTATCTTGGACTCATCTGGTACAAGTCGTAATTTCGTAAAATTTAACTAAAGTACACCAAGAAAATGGATAGTGGCACTCCCGTGGCAAGCTAATACCACCCAATCAGTCTACTGAGTGTAGCGATAGTAGCGCAATTTTTCACTAGGTGACCTGCAATGTGTATTTCTGTATACATTCGGGTTCGGCGTTTCGAACGTCACCCTCCTCGAAGAACAATCCCCGTAAATACGTAGCCACGCTATCGGCTACCTCGGCGCCGTCAGAGAAAAAACACCAGAATTCAAGACTGTCTGGGGGCCTTACGGGTCGTGGTTTCGACGCCTTTGGTGTTAGAGAAATCTAGTTCTCGCCGGGCGCAACGCAAGATAATCTCATAACTGAAGCCCTTTTGGGCCGTTTCAGGCATCAGTGATAACAACTAGACGCCGCGTGAAGCCTTCCCATGAAGCATTCTCATAGGCTTTCCATGCCTCTTGGCCTTATCCGGGCCCTCGGCGGCTTCTAGTTCAGCATAGTTGCAACTGCAATTCGACGAAGTTACATATTGTCATTGCCATTTTAGTCGTAGCTTAGCACGGACAATCAGTGGGAATAGCCGAATCCACGTTTTTAGTGGTCCTCCTGTCTACATTTTATGAGTACTTATTTCCTACTTGTATACTTTGGAATATATTTGAAAATATTGTCCCTACTTTGTGGGATTTAAAATGCTATTATTAGATTATATTTTTGATTTCTATTGACTTAATTTTTATTAATAATATTTAAAAGGCGCCACACCCTATATGAGTTCAGGTTGTTGATGTATTTCATTACATTTTCTTTTGTGCGTCGTATTGTTTTAACAGTAATGAACATAGTCGCGACACAGTACAACAGAGGCGACACATGTCGCGGGATACAATGAAACAAGCTCGTATTGTCCAACTTTTTATTCACTTAATTGTTTATAATATTCTTTTTCAATTTGTAATTGTACAGTTCGGTGTATGTGTGTGTGGGGTAAAGTGGGGAGGACCGGTCGCCCGGACAAGTTTACAACTTCTCGTTTTGATCCCGAGCCTAACGCTCGCTCGCGTACACACAACTCATAAATACACAAAAAACACAATCGGCAATAATAATACACAAACAATATACATACATACACACTCACACGCGCATATATACGCAGTACGACGCGTCCGGCTTGCCCTGCATGCATTCATACATACATACACACACATACACACGTACATAGCACCTCCAACATGTTTTTCATCGGTCAAGATGTTCAAACTAACACTCAATCGCCAAAATGTGTTACATATATATACGTATACAACAAATATTAGCTGCAATCAACGACTGCGATAACAAAATAAAATTTACAAAAACAATTCATAAAACAAGATGGCGGCGGGCGCGCCCCGCCCCCACTCGGCTAGGGGCGTGGCGGAGGCGGGGGGTCTGCGCCGGGTGCCCATCGGACGTACATAAATATACAACACATGTACACACTAAACTAATATCACTAGAGTCGAGCGGCGCCAGAGCCGGTCACTGCGCGAGCACACGCACACTAGCTAGTGAGCACAACGAACGTTTAACGATAACGGAATACTGCTGTCCCTCTCGCACTGGGCCCGCCCAGGGACCCTACGTGGAAGAGGCGGCGCGCGCAGGCACGTCGCTGGCGGCGGCCAGGCGCAGGGCGGCGCAGGCGAGCGGCGGGGGCGCGGCCGTGGCGGCGGGGGGCGCGGCCGGCGCGCTCTCCACCTGCAGCCGAGCCACGCGCTCACATCTGCACCCACGGTGCTGTTAGCGACGGCCGCCGCGAGCCCGGGACAGACTCTGCGCTCCGGGCTCGCGTCGGCCACTGGGATGACTAACATCAGCTAAATCTACCAGCTTAGGTGAGTCTTCGTCCAAGAGAACGATTATCAACACTTGCCTGGGAAACTTATAACGCGATCGCCAACCCGTCCACCAAGCATGGCATCACCATTTGATGAATCTTTGTGAAAAGCTTTAAAAATTATATATTTGAACGATGTTAAATTGAAGAATAGTTAGATCCACCAATAAAACCATGAATACAACGTGAACCCAAGTGGATATGGTTCACACAGATTATAACGAAGCTAATGCCCAAATTGATCATAGCATTATTCATCTAAACTCGAGCGTATATTATTCGAGGATACATACATATATATATATATATATATATATATATATATATATATATATATATATATATATATATATATATATATATATATATATATATATATATCAGGTCCTTATCATATGTTGACAGAAGAACCCAAGATGTGGAAATTAATAATTATATTTCAAGCTGAGTTACTGTCCCCATTGGAGTTCTCCAGGGACCCATATTGTGTCCTTTACTATTGATCATTTGCTTGCCACTATTGATTATTGAAAATTTCAATATCTTTGTTCACACTATTCATGTTCCATCGGTTAATTCTACCAAATTGTAGGCAAATATCATTTATCCGGAGAGCATCAGTAGATTTAACAAACTCGAGTAAAGGTAATAATGCAGATCTTGATATATTTTGTGCCAACGTCACATCCGACAGGCAGCGATTCCATGGAAAATTATTCAAACCTCAACCTCAACTGGACCAAGTGACGGCAAAGTGTGTCTTAGTACTGTAATATTCAGGTTGTAATACGACTATATGATATTCTGATTAAATGAATCTGAAATCTATACATCGTTGTGGTGGCGGAATAAGAATACAATTCCCCATTCCCTATTTTGCCCGTGGGTGTCGTAAAAGATGACCAAGGGATTTAAGATCTGTGCAAGAGAAAGAGAACTGCAAAATAAAATCCTATATCAACACGTCTCATCAGCATGGTATAGATCAATTTCCCTCCTAATGGGGAGGAAACTTGGGCCCAACAGTGAAACATGTCTGAGAAATGTTCTAATCGGTCGTTGTTTTTCCTGTAATTATTTTGTTAATCATAAATATATTGTTGTCATGTCGCACCGTTGCAAGCGCGTGCTTGAACGTCTCGTACGTGAGCCAGCAGATGGCTGCGGCCGGCATCTGGTAGAGTACGCGCGCCTGAACGCCACGCATGAAGCCGCTTGGTCCTGATGCCCGCATCACATGTCGCGCAGCCTCGTGCAGTCGCTCGGCGCGGGCTGAGCCCTCCTGGGTGTTGAGGACCGTCTTGCATACGTCGAGCGGGGTCGTGGCTGCAGCAGCTAGGGCGCCCGCGCAAGCCCCGGCGCAGGCGTGCGCGCGAGGGTCGTAAGCGCGTGTCGGGTTCAGCCGCCCCTGGCACCACTCATAGGTGACCAGATGCAGCGCCTGGAAGGGCACGTTCATGGCGACTTGCGTGCCGTACGAGCGATAGAATGCACGTGCGCCCTCGCTACGCAACACGTGACGTGCACACTCCCATACGCCGCGGTACGGCGAGTTCAACATCTGCAGCCGCTGCTTCACCACTGCAAACATAAAGCGAGACAGTGTCAGTACTGAAAGTTATCACCTCACCTGAAGTTGAGTTGCAACTTGTAATGCCTCGTAAACCTAATATATCATAACCAACTTTTGAAATTTAACAATTTCTAAATTTAACTAAAACTATAATTTGTCAATTTGTCCTAATTTCAGAATCAAACCCACCAGTTTCTTGCATATCGTCTAAAAGGCTAAACAAGCGATATTTTCCTGTCTGTATATGCTATATGCATTTCGCAATTTGTATATCTCCTATTGAACTAACTGATACAGAAATATATTATGTACTATCGTATCTACTCATCTATATATTTACTTATTTTTGTTGTTTCATCTTCTTGTATATCTATCTAGTCCGTATGTCATTGCGGTCCCGTTGAAAATCAGCGTTGCAGTCTAGCGTATTTACTGCAGCATTATTACTAAATGAATGCCTTATTCACACTTTTATCCTTCCTTATTTTGTATTTACAGTTAAGCTTAATTATTATTTTAATCTATTGTTACACAAGCTTATACTTCATTCGGCATACTGTAATACCATATATAAATTTAAGCGAAGTGTCAATGAAAACAGTTCTTTCGTTATTTACATGACGTATGTATGCACAATATGTACATATATATTGTATAAACAGCCTCCTACAACTGGGACAAGACAGGATGATCACGATGATAAAATCAGTGAATGATTTCTGCAACAAGTTTGTCGCGGACAATCAAACTAGATCCTTATGCGTGTGACCTTGAACATGAACTAATTCAATCTCTTTTTTTTTTTTTGGGTGGGTTGCGGTCGGCGCGCTCCTCGCACCACTCCGTCCGGGGCGACAGAGGGGCGTAAGCACGCAACTCCCGCAACCCACCCATGATGCACGTCGCCTTCGTCTTTGGGCCGACCACCGGAGCAGGGTTACTTGACATCAGTAGTCGGCCCAACGGAATACCCCCTACGTGGGGTACCCTCCCATCGACCGACGTCCCCCCCTCGGGGAGGACGTCGGTCTTTCCTCACGCGGTCGGCCTCTCGGCGGGTGACGGACTAATCCCCGGTCACGTCACCCGCACTAATTCAATCTCTGAAGAAGTCACGCGATTGTGTTCTATAATACACTGAAGTTCTCTGATATACATACACTTGAACTGTTGATTGCAGTTAGTGCTGTAGGACGCGATTCAATTTTACACTTCGTATGAGGGTAGCTGGTAATTATACATGTTAAAACAAATTGACTAACTGTGTGGTAGCGGCTTCGAATACTACCAACCCTTGCTTTGCTCGTGGGTGTCGTAAAAGACGACTAAGAGCCCTAGATTGACCCGGACCAACTCCATCTGGTACCATTTGGGTCAACGATTACATTCCCAAGGAGGGTTGACGTCAGACAGGCGGCCGGTCATAAAAGTCATTGCCGAAACTTTTTGCAATATGTCAAAACAGATGACATATTGCGTCGACTCCAAGTAATTGTGATAAGAGCAAGATGATGATGATGAACACAGATTGACTAACGACACGAATCGTACATATTCAAGGTCACACAGAGTTTAATTGTTATTTTTTGTTGTCATTCGTTTGCACATTGATAAACATACTTTTATTACATTGTATTGTGTCATTAAGTAAATATTTATTTAATTTTTAAAGTATCATCAATCATTTTTATGTGTTAGGAGCACACTGTCGATAGTCGTCTCTCTACAACCGCGGGCTGCTCCGTCCGGGATAGTACCACACTAAGCAGAAAATCATTCATTTTTTATTTAGAAAAGTGTATACAAGCTTACGTTAACTGCAGCAAGTTAATTAGAAACAGATTTAAAAAGAACAATTTTGACAGACAAGTAATTCTGGTGTTCACTCTGGCGACCACAATGTCACGCAGGCTCTGCTAAAAATACCAAATATTTCTAATAGACAAAACATCGATGTAAAAACTTCCTAATACAACATCGATACATTGATGTTTTGCAATAGTGAACATTTTTTTACTGAAACATCGATGTTTCAGAAACGTATCTTTTGCATCCCTATTCGACCCCATATAATTGAGGTAAGGGCAGGATGATGATGATGCCTTTCCAAGCGTGTACTTAAACAACTGCCTCTGTAGCACTGTCCGTGGATCAGATCCAGTCGGTAACACTAAGTATACTAATACGGACGCAATTTAAAATCATATTGCTAATGACTATGTATTTAATTCAACCTCACAGATAAATCATTCAACTATGCGTTTTTATTTCCACATCATCATGACTTGGCGTTGACCAGTTCAGTTTTTATACATTGACAGGTACAAAGTACAGAGTTGTTGCCTGCACGTTTGATAGATATAAAAAAATATTGTCTAAAATGTGAAATCTATGCCTCGAAGAACATGCGAGTCTCCGCCGTTGCCACTTACTGCGAGTAACGTCCAAAAAAATCAATATTTAGAGTGAACGTAAGCTGCGCCAATTGCTAATGCGCTGGAACCTTGTCGAATTACTGCCCATGTAACGTCAGACGCTACTAAAAAATACACAACTAACAAAAAATCCAATGGTATTTAAATAATATTGAATTATTATTATAGATAAATAACTAAAGATTTTTTTTTTAATTATAAGCATAGTTTATGTTGACAGTCGTTTGTTTAAGAGTCGCAGGCCGGTCCGATCGGTGTAGTACCACATTGAGCAGAAAATCGACGTGTGAGTAGTAGCAATTTGTTTCTGCGCTTCGTTCGGAGAATGAAAGAGCCGAAAGACCAGCTTTATTCCAACTACTTGGGGTTCGCTATACATATTATATATTGCAAAAGTTATTGATAATAGTTTTGTGACCGCCTGACTGACGTCAACCTTACTTAGAAACGTAATTCCTGACTAGACGGCATCAGATGAAGGTGGACCAGGTGGGTGTAAAGCTTTTAATCGTCTTTTACGACACCCACGAGCTATGCCACAGCTAGCCTTAAACCTCGTTTAAAGAAGGACATGTCATAGTGCTCGGGAAACCCAGCTATATTTCTCTCATTTATATTTATTTCGTGTGGTGACGAAGTAAGAATACAAATCACTACTACCTATCTTGCCCGTGGATGTCGTAAAACACAACTAAGGGATGTAATACACATATAACATGTATGTAAGAGAAGGAAAACTCGAAATAAAACCCTATACAAACCTGTCTGACCAGCATGATATAGTAAGGTCAATTTCTCTCCTATTGTGGAGGAGGCTCGAGCCCAACAGTGGGACATATATGAGCTGAAATGATGATGATGATAATGATTACATTTAATCTTCATCATCATTCAGCCTATCGCCGCCCACTGCTGAATGTAGACCTTCCTCATATTCCACCACAAAGTGCGGTCCTGTGCCGCCTGCATCCAACGACACCCAGCAATTTACATTTCAATAAATAATTAAATGTTTCAATATGAATGTAGAAATCTTGGTGCTAACGCGTATGACATCATGTTCTACATGTGTCGTGCAATCAAATGCTAGTCGTTAAACAATCAAGCATAAGTCCACTCTCACACTTGACACCGGCACGCACACATTGCACTAATATGTAATGTGACCATAGGTTCATATATTTTTACGTCAAAACGCTTATATAATTTTCGCGTTATTTTTATATCAGAACTGTAGACTTGCAGAAATGGGTTAAAAAATTAAAATTCAAAACTAAAGAAAGAACAAGAACACAATGATTTCTAATGTTTAGGCAAGTATTACGCATTTGAGATGAAACTAATTTACGGATTTTATCGCGTTTGTATTAGATTTTTGATGTGAAACATCTATAGGCGAGGGTGATCCCGATTGTCGCGTGGCGTTAACGCCACCCCTCGGG
The DNA here is from genome assembly GCA_032191425.1 of Lymantria dispar. NCBI lineage: Eukaryota > Metazoa > Arthropoda > Insecta > Lepidoptera > Erebidae > Lymantria > Lymantria dispar. Next base: position 22,544,237 of record CM063464.1, read on the forward strand.
ACACCATTTTAATTAACTACAGATAAAACTCCGGATACATATGTGTACATTTTTGTAACGAAACCATAGTGCGATTTAAAATTTATACAACGCCATCTAGTGCGCTTAAGGTAAATTGTTACCTATAATGAAAATAAATGTTTATTGTATAAAAATCATCATTTCTTGGAAAAAAAATCGTAATATTATTTTTATTAATGTGCTATTTTAGTTCCTGTCGTAATCTGTTCTTTTATGCATATATACTTCTATAAAATAATGTATGTTCTATAAAATATTGTATAATTCTCTAACTTTCAAACATAAGTATACCATACCTACTTACAGTATTTTTACGTACGAAAACTGGACAATCGCTTTTTATAGGTGTTTGTTAGTTTCAGATGTATATTTATTTGTTTGTGTTACAGACTCCTAGGAATTGGATCTTGACTCACTTTCAACAGTCAGATTTCATTTAAAATTTGTTAATTAAGGACCAACGACGATAAAATAATTTAAATAGCTTGTCTCATTATCATCATCATCATTACAGGATTAGAGATTTCTTTATAAAATATATTTTGTAGCTGAGATTTAATCTTAGCTCGATAGATGTCGTTATTTCTGTTAGCTAGATCATACTTACCTAACCGATCCTTTTGATTTGAACTACGTAGAAGTGTGTGAGGGAGACGTAGCACCGCTATGTTAGGTCGTAAGCGACTGAGCGGTGAACTAATATTATTTCTTTGTAATATTTTAAATAATAGTAGAAATCGTATTATTTTATTCAATACTTTACATATTAGTTCCTGTCGTAATATATTTTATACTTGTAGAAAAAAATTTCGAAGTTTCACATCTGCCAGGCGTCCTGAGCGACGGCTCACTTTTTTTTTAATTGCACGACGTTTCAAACAGTTTACAGTATTCATGATCATGGCGGACTAAGGTGTCGTACAACAAGTCATCGTTATTACAGATATTTTTTATTTCCAACAAAAACTCGTGCAGAAATAGGTTATTTTTATATTTTAACCTAATAAAAAAAAAATTAAAGCACGTACCTATCAGTATAAAAATTAACAATTTATGCTCTTTTTGCAAAAACGTGACGTTTTTGTATGGGACAGACAATCTGATAACACGACTGTCCCGTGCAAAACGGAAGATATTGTCACATTATTAGCAAGTGATAATGTTTGTCGCTCAAAGTGTAGAGCGCCACCGTCGCGCAGTACACTGTATGTATCGTAACTGTTGTCAAAACATATAACAAAAGTTTCTAATGACAAAAAATATATAACACATGCCTCATTCGACGCAATACAATAATCAAACACAATGAGTTTATAATTTCAAATATAAAAAACTGGTAAGCACAATACAAACTTTATTCAAGGTCACGCGAACACTTCCGGGAAAATTGTTTATATTTAATAGAAGAGCTTCGTTTATATTCTTTGCGCAATTACTTTAAAACATCAACAGGCCCATTCACAGACATTGTGTAAATATGAAATAAATGCATTTTCAACTTGTCATTCATGTTAATTATTTAATTTGATAGTACAAAATGGCGTAGTGGTTAAGATACCGACCTACCAGTGTCAGTGTCGTGGGTTTGATGCCAACGCAGAATAATTTCTGTAAGCCACATATTGTTGGTCTGAGACTGGATATATATTCATTGAATTACATGTTTGTAAAGTCCCCCCCAAAACAAAGACTATTTTAGGGCGTTTGTCTTTCTAAAATAACACAAAGCTGAATAAGGTCTGCCGACAGAGGTGAACCCTTGATACTGTTTGTACATACAAACAGTTGTTATTTTTGGATATTCAAATCAATTATTAGATCTTAAATTAAAATTAATATTTCTTTTTACATTTATCAGGTTTAGACATTGACATATGTAGTTACAGATATAGTTTTAGCGCTAACGCGTCACGTGACCATATTGATGTCGACTTACATGAATTTACTCCCCATCCAAGCCTGCCCATAAAAGGTTTCACTTCAAAAAAATACAAATAAAATCAGTCGATTAGAATGTCACGCGATATACTGTTGTTGATACGACATCTGTGGGTTTAGCACGAATACCTTAGTGATACGGCATTTGTGGGTTTATCACGAATACTTGCGTCAAAGTATTCGCATCGTTATCGAGCCCATTCTGTATAAGATTTGGAGCAGCGCCTCTGTCGGACGATAGGAGCACTAAACGTGGGCAAACGCGCATTAGACATGTTTAGCTATCTTAAACTGATTAATTGAAGGAGACGGTTGATTGATTCATCAACAAACTGAAACTATGAAAACTAGAAACTAATGTTTCTCATTCATTTAGACACTAGTTTGTTTTTGTTACGAAGATATTAACTATGAATGGAATTTATGTAATTCAACATCATAGTCGATAAAACGCAGTGGCAAATTTTGTAATAAGTCGGCAAACATCTCGTTCTCAATAAAAATATTTTTAATAAAGATAAAAAAAAACGCATGTTTCGGATATTTTAATCGGATTCGGTTTTTATTGTTGACATAGGGTTTATATCGAGTTATCATTAACACGCTTTTATTAGTTTCACCTGTATGTATCTAACGGTATCTGAACGTCATTTTGCCCTACTTCGAACGAACAGGTTTTATTTAAACTGCACATTCGTCAATGGCCCATGACAATGCATTAATTCGATCAAAATAGGCGAATATCCTGATTAGATTCGCCGGGATTTAGAAATATCTAATCGTTTCCTTTGCTTATGAGCAAGAGATATAGAGCTAGTGTGCGAACTGCGCATGCGCGAAATTCGAAACTTCTATGATTCGGGCTGTCAGCTTGTAAGCGTGTTTTTTAGTTTTTTAAACTACAATTTTCGATTATTTTATGGCACAGATTTTTTCTGCATATCATATCCCTTAGACGTCTTTTACGACACCCACAGGTAAGATACGGAGTGGTGAATTGTATTCTTACGCGGTCACCACAAGGAGAAAAGTATAATATAAAGAACGCCATTTGTCAAGTTTTGACTCACCTTCGGCGGGATTGGAGACTGCGTCATGCACCAACGACGCGACGCACCCGGACAGTCCTGCAACAGTACGCCGAACATCATCATACATAATATACAAAATATAAGTAAACACCATCATCGTCCAACTGCTGGGTTGGAACCTCCTTTACATTGAAATTTAACCTACTATATCACGGTCGAAGGGTTTTATTTCAAAATTTTCTCTTGCATAGGTGTTACATCGTAAAAACGTGGTACCTAAATGTAGTCCTCATAACTAAGCTAAAATCCGCTCGGCGTGCTATGGAGCGAACTATAATCGGGATTTCTCTGCGATATGGAATCCGAAATACGGAAATACGCAGAAGAACGGGTGTCAGAGAGCAATGGGCCGGTCACATCGCTCGATGAACCGGTAACCGCTGGGGAAGAAAGGTTCTAAAGGCGATGGGCTGAAATGATGATGATGAAATGTTATACACATATTATATCCCTCAGTTGACTTTTACGGTCCCCATGAAAGAGATATGGGGAGGTGAATTGTAATCTTACTGTCAACACACGGGACAACAAGCGTAACATAGAAGTACAAAAATTGAATATTAATGAAATTCACGGTAGGCAACGGCCTGGCTGTGCCCCTGGTATTGCAAAGGTCTGCTTGCTCGTTTGCCACCGTTGGTAATAAAAAGAAAAAAATAATTAGGCAACACATATAATTAAAAAATTGGGAAATAGCGATACATAAATATAATATTTTGATTTTTTTAATAACTAATAGACATATTATGTTGACATTTTAATAAATCATTTCGTTGTGGTGACGGAGTAAGAATACAATTTACCACCCTCATTCTCTCGTAAAAAAGGAATAAGGGGTTATTCGCAGATAATATTATGTACCTACATGCAAGGAAAAATCGAAATGAAACCCGCTACCAACCCGTCTGACTAGCGCATAGTACGTCAAGTTCCCTTTTTTATTTTTTATTACATACGATGGCAAACGAGCAAACAGTACACCTATGTGCCTACTCTTGAAATCAATTCTAATTTAAAATCCGATTCAATTCCAATCTCACCAAACTTATATTTGGTACTCGTGAACAAAATCTATAATTAAAAACAGTCTATATCTATAATTAAAAGTTTGCATAAAAAAAAAAAAAAAAAAAAAAGGATACATGTAGGCATGTAAAGTTTCGACAGTATAAATAGGTATAAATTGCACAAACGCTTCAATGGTAACGTAAGTATAAAGACACTTATCCGGTCGATGGCTCTGTACGGCGCACCGGTGTGGGCGGGGTCCCTGACCGTCCGGCTGAGGGCCCTCTTGAGGCGACCACAGAGGGTCATGGCGGTCAGGGCCATACGCGGTTACCGCACGGTGTCGACGGAGGCAGCGTGCCTCCTGGCCGGAACTCCCCCTTGGGACCTGGAGGCGGAGATGCTCGCCAAGATTTATCGGCGGGTGTCGGAGACGCGCACCCGCGGCGGCATGGTCTCCCTGCAGGAGATCACCGCCTGGCGGGTCGACGCCCGCCGAGGAGTCATTGCCCGTTGGGCAGTCCGGCTGGAGAGTCCTCGGTACGGTGTCAGGACCGTCGAGGCCTTCCGGCCGGTGCTGATGGAGTGGTTGGAGCGGACGCACGGGGTGCTTTCCTTCCGACTGGTGCAGGTGCTTACAGGGCACGGGTGTTTTGGGAATTACCTGCACAAGATTGTCAGGAGGGAGAGCACACCGTCCTGCCACCACTGCAGTTGCGACGAGGACACGGCGCAGCACACGCTCGAGGAGTGTGCTGCATGGGAGGGAGAGCGCCGTGAACTCGTCGCGATTATCGGTGCCGACCTGGCGCTGCCGACCATCGCCAGGGAGATGCTCGACAGCGTCAGGAACTGGGACGCGGTCGCCGCCTTCTGTGAGGCCGTAATCTCACGGAAGGAGGCGGCGGATCGTGTGCGAGTAGAGCTCCTATTCGGCGACACGTTCCGCCGCCGGCGACTCGGGCGGCGCAGGCGCGAGTATCTGCGCCTAATGCCGCCCTAGCCGAGGCCGCGGGTGATCGGACCGGGGAATTGTCCGTTACCCGCAGAGAGGCTGACCGCGCGATGGCGACCGACGTCCCAGTACGTCGAGAGGTGAGGTTACCCGAAAGGGTATTCCGTCAGGCCGACCACTGATGACAAGTCACATCTGCTCCGGTGGTCGGCCCAACAACGAGGTGACGTGGGTACGGGTGGGTTATGGGCCCGCGCGCCGTCCTTTCATCGCCCCGGAGGGACAGGACCGCGCGTGCGCTTACCATAGCCCACCCATTAAAAAAAAAAAAAAAAAAAAAAGTATAAAGACACTTCGTCGACGGTCGTGGGCCGATCAGTTGATTTAAAGCGAAGTTTGTCTTGCTTATGCAAACGTAATCATTGATTTATTCAATTTCTAATGAACATTTAAGAAAGTACGAATAAGTTACAGATTAAGTATCACTGACTTAATACATTTCAATTAGATTTACACGACGAAGCGATGACAAAATTGAAAAATTTACATGTCTCTAACTCATTAAGAAATTCATATTTTTCCTTCAAATATTTTTAATGGGTGCCTACTACCATTGCCTAACTCTCGTTTGACCAGTTGCTCCATCACTTGATACACCTGTATATTAGAACAACAAATATAAAATTTTCGCTATTTATAATTTAACAGCTGGCTATAGTAGGTCAATTACCCTCCTATTGTGTAGGAGGCTCGAGCCCAGCAATGCGGCGAATATGAGCTGTAATGATGATGAATATTAGTCGGCTTTACTTCATCTTCTCTTGCATAGATGTTGTATGCATATTATAATCTCTTAGTCGTCTTTTACGACAACCACGGGTAAGAGAGGGGGTCACCACACGGAAAATAAAGTAAAAATGAATAAACAGTATTTGTCCATTTTTACCCTCTAAGGGATCTAGGCGAGGAAGGTGACTGAAACCGAAGCGAAGCGAGGTAGGGTTGCTAGTTATGTATAAGTGAATATGTGTGTTCTGCCTTACCTACTATATCAATCAATCTTAAGGCTCACATATAGGTTCCGTCAAGCTCTCCCATATCCCTGGTGCTGTGCGGTTGCGCTTATCGTAACTGCACATCCTCTTATTTATTGACTAATTAATTTTGCTTCATGTCTCCCGCATTGCATAGGAGGGAAGTGGAATCAATCTCTTCCAGCTCCTCCTGTTTAACTTTTCTAATTGCGGGTTCCAAGACAATTAAAATCATATCCCGGGACTGTCTGAGGATCAAATCTCGGTGTGATCTATGGAGGCCATTACGGATCCTGGCTTACAGGAGTTACAATGGTGGGAATGTGCGGTGGGATATGTGTGTAATACGTACCGTGCACGATGTGTTCGTGTCGATGCCTCGTGTACTGTCCGAGTGTCCGCTTGCAGTGTTCGTACGTAGCGAAGAAGCACGCGTGCGCCGGACCAGCGCCGAGCACCACTGCCGACATACCGCGCACCGGCCTGCGAACATACAGACATATACATACAATACACAGGATCACTTCAATAAAAAAAAAGTGAGCCGTCGCCCAGGACGCCTGACAGATGTGAAACATCGAAACTATTTTGTACGAGTAGAGACACGGTATCGAATATAAAGTATCGATCCTAAACTCACATTTTAAAATTGACTTTACGACTCATATTTATGGTAACGTCATTTAGTACAAACGAAATGAACCTTCTAAAACGTAACTTGAAATAATTTGCGATTTATAAACCAGAAATAGCGCCATCTATCGAGCAAACGACCAACTCTAAGCTACAATATATTTTATAAAGAACTCTCTAATCCTGATATGACAATAAGACTTGGATTTTGACTCACTTTAAACAGCTTGTTTAAAGTGAGTCAAAATCCAATTCTTAAGGAGTTGGTGACATACAAACAAATAAATATACAGCTGAAGCTAATAAAAACCCTATAAAAAATGAAATGCTTTCATCCGTTCACAGACATTCTTTCCGCACGAAGAGTGTGATTTAGGAAACAGAAATGGCGGCATTTATCGAGCTAACGACCAACTCTCAGCTTCAATATATTTAATAAAGAAATTTTTAATCCTGTAATGATAATAAGACTATATATAACTATCTAAATAATTTTAACGTCATTGGTCCTCCTTAAATTTTCAACTTTTAAATGAAAATTGACTGTTTAAAGTGAGTCAAAATCCAATTCCTATGAAGTCCGTAATATACAAAGAAATAAATATATATACACCAGAAACTAATAAAAGCCTATAAAAAAACGGGCTTCGTAGCTGAAAGTAAACTAAATACCATACCTACTGGTATATTTATATTATTACTAAGTTAGAGAATTTTACATTAATTTATAAAACAAGTATATATGCATAAAAGAACATTAGATTACGACAGGAACTAATACGATAAAACTAAGGCAGCTATACTCTAAGTGTGTTCCGCGGAACCCTAGGGTTCCGTGATACCTCTGTCGGGGTTCCGCAAGAATTTAGAAATAAAAAAATCAAAACACCTCTCTCTGGTCGCTCCGCGGCTGTGCGGACTCCGCGGCCGCGCGGAGACAAAACGCTATGAATGTTATTTATTTATTTATTTGTATTTGTATAAGCTTGTGTTACATTAGCTGGTACAATATCTCATAAGTTTGGTCTCAACAATTTTATACTTGTACAACGCGTTCGCTCTAAGTTTGCCGGTCTGTGGAATGCGCGTACCCTCCCCCACGTGACAACAAAACTTATAATGTGTCATAGTTTTACCCAAATATGTAACGTACACAATTTTTATTGTTACAATTAAATAAAAAATTTCGAACGTCATACACTCATACCTATCGCCAGCGGCAAACTTAAAACGAGCGGGTAGTATACTTGTAAGCGCTCAGTCTCTTTGATAAAAGCCGCCTCTGAATTAGACGCTATAGTTGTCAACTAGCGACTTTCGTCTCTAACTTCAAAGGATAAAGTCGATATTGTTTACAACGCTATTTTTAAATTTCTGTTTTTATTTTTGCTTTTTGTTTATCAAAGGTGCCGACTCGAGTATTTTCGAGAATATTTGAGATCGAGTCTAGGACTAAGTATAAAAGCGGCGATCGCGCGTTGGCGTCGTCTACCCTATCAAGGCCGGCGTCCCTCAGGGGTCGGTCCTCTCCCCATTTCTCTTCACGCTATACACTAGCGATATGCCCAAATTTAACCGGGTACATAAAGCGCTTTACGCTGATGACACCGCACTCTTTTGTGCTGGTAGATCCCCGACAACAGTAGCCAAGACTCTCCAAACAGCGGTTACCGCCCTAGCCAATTGGTTTAGGAAATGGAGATTAGAAATCAACCCCGAGAAGAGTCAGGCGGTCATGTTCACTAGACGAACTGCCCGTTCCTACTCTATCGATAGCATTCCTCCCCTTAAAATTTTCAACAAGCCGGTCACTTGTACCAGGCAGGCCAAATACCTGGGTGTGACCCTTGACGATCGACTCAGCTTCGCCCCTCACATAAAGCAAGTCCGCGCACGGGCAGCCTTTGTGATGGGCCGTCTCCACTGTCTACTCAACTCTAGGTCGCGTATGCCCCTGAGTAGCAAAATCCGACTATACACCACCTGCATACGGCCTATCATGACCTATGCCAGCGTGGTGTTCGCGCATGTTAAGCCACACAGGATCCACAGGCTACAGACACTACAAAATCGTTTCATGCGCCGAGCTACGGGAGCACCGTGGTTCATACGAAACGTCGATCTCCACATCGACCTCGAACTGCCGACCATCAAGCAGTTTATGAAACGGTGCTCTCAGAGCTACTTTGACTCTGCCATGACACACCCCAACCAACTAGTGGTTGGGGCGGCTTCCTATAGACTCTCCAAAATCTCCTCCATCCGACGTCCTCGTCACGTCCTCGACGAAGAGGACGACAATATCACACTCGCTCACCAAAGAGCCTACACGGCCCGCGAGGCCTTACCAAATAAATATCCGCGGTTCCGCCCTCGCCGTCGAGGTGCGAAACCGCGCCGCGCAAAAGTCACTACTAAAAACGTGGGCACGCCCACTTTGCCTCCAGCGACGCCCCAAGCCGAGGTCCGTTCCCCACAGGGGGAGCCCTTGGGCGATGTCGCTTAGCATACTTTTCTCCGGGTTGAGAGCCCTCAGCGCTCACCCATAGTCCGCGTCAAGCTGTCAAGGCCATCTGCGGCCAACAGCTGTACACACACAAAAAAAAAAAAAAAAAAATTGGCGTCGTCAGTTGATGATTAGCGTTCGGAGCGATAAGTTACTACCTACTTACAAGCTCGCTAGCGAGAAACTAGTGTTCATTGTTTTACTGCCTGCTGTATTCTGTTGTCTCAGTTTTATACATTTCTTCCCTGTAGGTTCTAAATTTAGTCTCTTATACGCAGTAACGATTGTGCATTATTTAAACCCCACTATCCTGACTTGTAACATTATAAATAAAGAAGAATGGAACGTTGGCTTAAAGGTGTTAAACGTGTTCCAACAACATCTTCTAATGACGCTGAATGTTCAAAAGCAATGCGCGCGGAGAATTTAGCAATCACCGATCCAGAAGATGATGCCACGAGTGCCACGACGTCAAGCTCGACGGTTTCAAAGACGAAAAAAAGGAAGTATGATGAATCTTATATCAGTTTCGGATTTGTTGATTCCAACGGCTCACCTCTCTGCATGCTCTGTAGTAAACTGCTTCCTAATAGTTCCATGGCACCTGCCAAATTGCGTCGACATTTAGAAACCGTACACCCCGAGACTAAAGACAAGAATAAAGAATTTTTTGTTCGCAAAAAAGATCAGTTATTAGAAAGTCAAAAAAATATGATGCATGTAACACAAACTACCAACGAAAAGGCCACGGAGGCATCATACTTAGTTAGCTATCGCATTGCACAAGCAGGTGAAGCGCACACTATCGCTGAGAAATTAATAAAACCATGTGTATTAGACATAACAAAATGTATGCTTGATGAAAAATCTGCAAAGCATCTTTCTACTGTTCCGCTATCAAACGATACTGTTTCACGACGAATCCATGATCTGGCAAGCTACGTCAAACAAGAACTAGTTACACGTCTACAAAATACACGATTCGCTTTGCAAATGGACGAGTCGACTGATGTCGCTGGTTTGGCTATCCTGCTGTTTATTGTGAGATATCCATATAAAAGTTCTTTTGAAGAAGACATGCTTATGTGTTCATCGCTGCTTACAAACACTACCGGGGAAGAAATTTTTAATAAAATAAATATATTTTTTGAAGAACATAATCTCAGTTGGAACAATTGCATTGACATTTGTACAGATGGGGCCAAGGCGATGACAGGTAAAACAGCAGGAGCAGTGTCACGAATGAAAAATAAAGCGCCTAATTGTAGTTCCAGTCATTGTATTCTGCATAGACAAACAAGCACTTGCGATGAAGCAAATGCCGTTTAATCTAAAATTAGTTATGGATGAAGCGGTAAAAATAATTAATTTTATCAAATCACGACCACTACAATCCCGATTGTTCTCATTATTGTGTGAAGATTATGACAGCAAACATAAAACACTGCTGCTCCATACAGAAGTGCGATGGCTGTCTCGGGGAAAAACTTTAACAAGGCTATTTGAACTTAGAGCCGAGTTACAAATGTTTCTTTCAGCAGATACTTCTTTTAATTTGAAGGACCGTTTGTATGATAAAACTTGGTTGTTCCGATTGTCTTTTATGGCGGATATCTTTCAAAAACTTAACGAATTAAATTTATCGTTGCAAGGTAAACAGACAACAGTGTTTCAGGCCTATAATAAAATAACTGCTTTTAAAAGAAAATTAGATTTTTGGATCATTTGCATTGGTAAGAAAGAAATAGAAAGTTTTACGTTACTCAGTGAGTTTGTTAGCGAAAACGACTCAGAAATGTTTGAAGATAATGTGTTTGAAGAATTGGTCCAATATCTCAGTTCGATGCGCGCATCTTTTGAAAAGTATTTTCCCGAAGAACACAATACAAAAATTAAAGTGAACTCCTGGATTCATAATCCTTTTTTACCCAACTTGGAAAAGCCTGAAAACATGTCAAATGAGATATATGAATCTCTTTTAGAAATGTCATCAGACACAAGTATGGAGTCATTGTTCAAAACGACGCCTCTTAATGATTTTTGGTGCAGAATCCAAGATGAATATGCAATGCTTGGCCAAATGGCTCTGGATATTCTTCTCCCGTTCCCAACTACATATTTGTGCGAAACAGGATTCTCTACCTACGCAGCCACGAAAACAAAATATCGCAATAGACTGGACGCCGAAGCTGATATGAGACTCCAACTTTCTTCCATCAAACCTGATATCAAGCAATTGATGAAAAATAAAAAACAGTTTCATACCTCCCACTAGTTAGATTTTTTCTTTTTTAATGTTTTCTATTATTGTCCTTACCAAGTGGTGAAGTAAATAATAATTAGTAACTGATACATTGTACTTTTATTATGCTGATTAATATAGAATACACTTATAAAAATAATTGTTTTATTGTAGGGTTCCATCAAGTATTTTGCTTCCCAAAAGGGTTCCGTCATTTAAAAAGTTTGAGAACCACTGAACTAAGGCATAAAGTATTAATAAAATATCGCGATATTTTTTCAAAAAATGATGATTTTTATTCAATAAACATTTATTTTCATTAATATACATTACAAGTAACAATTTACTTTGAGTTCACTAGATGGCGTTGTACAAAATTTTAAATCGCACTATGGTTTCGTTACAAAAATGTAAGTATATGCATCCAAATATTTATTTATTATTTAATTAATAGGGGACCGCAAGGCGTGGCGTTAAACGCCATGCCAACGCTATAGATGTTTCACATCAAAAAAGATGCACTTTTTAAAATTCTTCACTGATATATGTATTGGATAATTATGTGGCAGGTAATTTCTTATGTACCTATCGAGAATTAGTCCGCCACCCGCAGAGAGGCCGACCACGTGAAGGCAACGCTCCAGCTACATTGTCTGGTTGCCGGGGCATCGAATGGGACGGTACCCGAAAGGGTAACCCACCGGGTCGGCCACGGATGTCAAGGAATCGGTAAAAGTGGTCGGCCCAATGGCGATGAGGAGGGAATACGGCAGGTTATGGCGCCGCATACCGCTCATCTGTCGACCCGGATAAATTGGGCATGGTATGTCCAAACCATAGCTTATCACAAAAAAAAAGGTAATTTCTTACGTGGTAGGAGCACATTGTCGACAATTGTCTGTCAGCCGCGGGCCGGGCCGTCCGGGGTCGTGCCACACTGAGCAAAAATCTACGTCTGAGTAGTAGCAATTTGTTACTGCACTTCGTTCGGTGATAGAACCGGAAGCATAACATTCTGAAGAGTGTTTGCATTTGGTGAGTTTTGGTGATGCCTTTAGTATCAACAAATCTTATTGCACGCCACTCCCTTCACATTAGACAGGGACCTAGCAAAAGTCTATAAGCGTCGGTACACTTACCATCAGATGTGCTGTTTAGTCGTTTGCCGCCAACAGCAATAAAAAAATAACAAATAATATATGTAACATAATACATAGTAGGTAATGTTTTTTTGTGACAGGTATCGTCTGGATGCATGCCATCCCTTCCGTTTGGGACGACAATGGGCTGAACACGGCCTCATGAGTCACCGTATTCCCTCCCCCATCGTCATTGGGCCGACCACTGGTACCGATTCCTTGACATTCGTGGTTGGCATGGCGAGTTACCCTGTCCCCGTCGACGCTTCAGCAACAACAATGTTACTAACGCATCAGCCTCACGCTATATTAGCATGTACTATGGAGGTGTTAAAGAAAGCCAGTGCTGCAATGCTTATAGCAATGCAGCTCATACTAAGCAACGTCTCTTTTTGGATATGCCTGCAACATTCATTGTATTTTTTAAGCTTAGAATATTTGATTTTAATTTCAATGTTGGAAGTTTCTAAAAACTTTCTTTCGTCCTTACTTGGTAAATGAGTTGACGATCGCTGTTGGTGTTACAAGTTTACTAGGAGAAGGAGACGTTTGCTGTCGCGATCGACATGTCAAAATAGCAGGTCTTTCTCATGCTCAAACTTGCACGATACCTATGCTTAAAAAGCAATTTAAATATTTTTGTTTGTCCGTTTGATCCGGGACCGATTTTGATAATAATTTACCACCTAGATAGCCGTCTATATCAAGAGTAACTTGTGCTATTTTTCAGAAAAATCCTATAAAATTGTGCCCCGTCCGGAAACCGAGGCCTTAAATATATTAGAAGATATAGTGGATCTAAAATTCGGCAGCAATGCGACTGAAACCGAAACCAGCGAGGGCGAGTCGCTAGTTATTGATAATAGTCGTGTAATGGTTACGCACTCAGACAGAGACACACCTATGCACTGAACAAAACAATTGCACAACATTTTAATATATTACAAAGTGATAAATATTTGCAACTGGCATTACTGGCAATTATCACTTTATCACATAAGCATATACATCATCATCATCATCGCAGCCCATATACGTCCCACTGTTGGGTTCGGGCCTCCTCGACAATGGGAAGGAATTCGACCTTCTATACCATGCTGATTAGACATGTTGATATAGGGTTTCATTTCAAGTTTTCCATCTCTTGCACAGATGTTATGTGCATATTATATCCCATAGTCGTCTTTTACGACATCCACGGGCAAGATAGGGAGTGGTGAATTGTATTCTTAGTTCGTCACCACACGGAAAGACTAATACATAGGTACACAATAAACAAACCGCAGACGTGCAATGACAACTACGAATAATACCAGCCTTATACATATAACTTGAGGGTGTTATAAAAGACGACTATGTGTTAACATAGACCTGGACCAACTGCATTCAATGCGTTCTGGTCAAGATTTGCCACTCCCAAAGAGTGTTCACGTCAGGCAGGCGGCCAAATGTATGTTGCTCTTTCACGCAAAAACTACTGAATGGATTTTGATGAAATTTCACAATAATACTGCATACATATCAGAATAACACATAGGCTATAATTTATCCCTATATGCCCGCGGGAAGAGGAACTATGCGGGTAAAACCGCAGGGTGCTGGTAGTATGTTATACATATATCGATTGTACGCCATCATGCTTCGCGAGGTAGCGGTCAGTAATTCAGAGCACGCATACAGAGTGAGGAAAAGTATGGAGACCCTTGAAGATCTCAGAGAGGTGTATTTTAATCGAAATAGGAAAACAAGGGTCAAAGGAGTTTGTTAATTAGGAACTTTATAAGTGACCTTAGATTTGTCCGTGAATTTCATTTTCAAGGTCAACATTATATTGCTGAGTAGGAATTTTTGACACCAAAAATGAAAAAAGAAGAAAATTTACCTACAAAAGGTAGAGTTCAAGTTGACCCCTAAAAGTTTCTTGCAGGTACTTTAAAGAATGCGTTTATCAAATCCCTTTTCAAAAACGATTTTTTTCTGTGGTGATTCAAATTCAAATCATTTATTATGCATAAATCCCGAGAGGACACATATTGTCAAGTTTACAATTTTCAAAAAAAAATATACTACCACCGGATCGGCACATGACCGCTACTGAGAAGATCCGGCAAGAAACTCAGCGTGCTTGTCTATTATTTTTAATTATTTTTTTTTTTTATTAGATCAGTGGTTCTCAAACTTTTTAAATGACGGAACCCTTTTGGGAAGCAAAATACTTGATGGAACCCTACAATAAAACAATTATTTTTATAAGTGTATTCTATATTAATCAGCATAATAAAAGTACAATGTATCAGTTACTAATTATTATTTACTTCACCACTTGGTAAGGACAATAATAGAAAACATTAAAAAAGAAAAAATCTAACTAGTGGGAGGTATGAAACTGTTTTTTATTTTTCATCAATTGCTTGATATCAGGTTTGATGGAAGAAAGTTGGAGTCTCATATCAGCTTCGGCGTCCAGTCTATTGCGATATTTTGTTTTCGTGGCTGCGTAGGTAGAGAATCCTGTTTCGCACAAATATGTAGTTGGGAACGGGAGAAGAATATCCAGAGCCATTTGGCCAAGCATTGCATATTCATCTTGGATTCTGCACCAAAAATCATTAAGAGGCGTCGTTTTGAACAATGACTCCATACTTGTGTCTGATGACATTTCTAAAAGAGATTCATATATCTCATTTGACATGTTTTCAGGCTTTTCCAAGTTGGGTAAAAAAGGATTATGAATCCAGGAGTTCACTTTAATTTTTGTATTGTGTTCTTCGGGAAAATACTTTTCAAAAGATGCGCGCATCGAACTGAGATATTGGACCAATTCTTCAAACACATTATCTTCAAACATTTCTGAGTCGTTTTCGCTAACAAACTCACTGAGTAACGTAAAACTTTCTATTTCTTTCTTACCAATGCAAATGATCCAAAAATCTAATTTTCTTTTAAAAGCAGTTATTTTATTATAGGCCTGAAACACTGTTGTCTGTTTACCTTGCAACGATAAATTTAATTCGTTAAGTTTTTGAAAGATATCCGCCATAAAAGACAATCGGAACAACCAAGTTTTATCATACAAACGGTCCTTCAAATTAAAAGAAGTATCTGCTGAAAGAAACATTTGTAACTCGGCTCTAAGTTCAAATAGCCTTGTTAAAGTTTTTCCCCGAGACAGCCATCGCACTTCTGTATGGAGCAGCAGTGTTTTATGTTTGCTGTCATAATCTTCACACAATAATGAGAACAATCGGGATTGTAGTGGTCGTGATTTGATAAAATTAATTATTTTTACCGCTTCATCCATAACTAATTTTAGATTAAACGGCATTTGCTTCATCGCAAGTGCTTGTTTGTCTATGCAGAATACAATGACTGGAACTACAATTAGGCGCTTTATTTTTCATTCGTGACACTGCTCCTGCTGTTTTACCTGTCATCGCCTTGGCCCCATCTGTACAAATGTCAATGCAATTGTTCCAACTGAGATTATGTTCTTCAAAAAATATATTTATTTTATTAAAAATTTCTTCCCCGGTAGTGTTTGTAAGCAGCGATGAACACATAAGCATGTCTTCTTCAAAAGAACTTTTATATGGATATCTCACAATAAACAGCAGGATAGCCAAACCAGCGACATCAGTCGACTCGTCCATTTGCAAAGCGAATCGTGTATTTTGTAGACGTGTAACTAGTTCTTGTTTGACGTAGCTTGCCAGATCATGGATTCGTCGTGAAACAGTATCGTTTGATAGCGGAACAGTAGAAAGATGCTTTGCAGATTTTTCATCAAGCATACATTTTGTTATGTCTAATACACATGGTTTTATTAATTTCTCAGCGATAGTGTGCGCTTCACCTGCTTGTGCAATGCGATAGCTAACTAAGTATGATGCCTCCGTGGCCTTTTCGTTGGTAGTTTGTGTTACATGCATCATATTTTTTTGACTTTCTAATAACTGATCTTTTTTGCGAACAAAAAATTCTTTATTCTTGTCTTTAGTCTCGGGGTGTACGGTTTCTAAATGTCGACGCAATTTGGCAGGTGCCATGGAACTATTAGGAAGCAGTTTACTACAGAGCATGCAGAGAGGTGAGCCGTTGGAATCAACAAATCCGAAACTGATATAAGATTCATCATACTTCCTTTTTTTCGTCTTTGAAACCGTCGAGCTTGACGTCGTGGCACTCGTGGCATCATCTTCTGGATCGGTGATTGCTAAATTCTCCGCGCGCATTGCTTTTGAACATTCAGCGTCATTAGAAGATGTTGTTGGAACACGTTTAACACCTTTAAGCCAACGTTCCATTCTTCTTTATTTATAATGTTACAAGTCAGGATAGTGGGGTTTAAATAATGCACAATCGTTACTGCGTATAAGAGACTAAATTTAGAACCTACAGGGAAGAAATGTATAAAACTGAGACAACAGAATACAGCAGGCAGTAAAACAATGAACACTAGTTTCTCGCTAGCGAGCTTGTAAGTAGGTAGTAACTTATCGCTCCGAACGCTAATCATCAACTGACGACGCCAATTTTTTTTTTTTTTTTTTTGTGTGTGTACAGCTGTTGGCCGCAGATGGCCTTGACAGCTTGACGCGGACTATGGGTGAGCGCTGAGGGCTCTCAACCCGGAGAAAAGTATGCTAAGCGACATCGCCCAAGGGCTCCCCCTGTGGGGAACGGACCTCGGCTTGGGGCGTCGCTGGAGGCAAAGTGGGCGTGCCCACGTTTTTAGTAGTGACTTTTGCGCGGCGCGGTTTCGCACCTCGACGGCGAGGGCGGAACCGCGGATATTTATTTGTTAAGGCCTCGCGGGCCGTGTAGGCTCTTTGGTGAGCGAGTGTGATATTGTCGTCCTCTTCGTCGAGGACGTGACGAGGACGTCGGATGGAGGAGATTTTGGAGAGTCTATAGGAAGCCGCCCCAACCACTAGTTGGTTGGGGTGTGTCATGGCAGAGTCAAAGTAGCTCTGAGAGCACCGTTTCATAAACTGCTTGATGGTCGGCAGTTCGAGGTCGATGTGGAGATCGACGTTTCGTATGAACCACGGTGCTCCCGTAGCTCGGCGCATGAAACGATTTTGTAGTGTCTGTAGCCTGTGGATCCTGTGTGGCTTAACATGCGCGAACACCACGCTGGCATAGGTCATGATAGGCCGTATGCAGGTGGTGTATAGTCGGATTTTGCTACTCAGGGGCATACGCGACCTAGAGTTGAGTAGACAGTGGAGACGGCCCATCACAAAGGCTGCCCGTGCGCGGACTTGCTTTATGTGAGGGGCGAAGCTGAGTCGATCGTCAAGGGTCACACCCAGGTATTTGGCCTGCCTGGTACAAGTGACCGGCTTGTTGAAAATTTTAAGGGGAGGAATGCTATCGATAGAGTAGGAACGGGCAGTTCGTCTAGTGAACATGACCGCCTGACTCTTCTCGGGGTTGATTTCTAATCTCCATTTCCTAAACCAATTGGCTAGGGCGGTAACCGCTGTTTGGAGAGTCTTGGCTACTGTTGTCGGGGATCTACCAGCACAAAAGAGTGCGGTGTCATCAGCGTAAAGCGCTTTATGTACCCGGTTAAATTTGGGCATATCGCTAGTGTATAGCGTGAAGAGAAATGGGGAGAGGACCGACCCCTGAGGGACGCCGGCCTTGATAGGGTAGACGACGCCAACGCGCGATCGCCGCTTTTATACTTAGTCCTAGACTCGATCTCAAATATTCTCGAAAATACTCGAGTCGGCACCTTTGATAAACAAAAAGCAAAAATAAAAACAGAAATTTAAAAATAGCGTTGTAAACAATATCGACTTTATCCTTTGAAGTTAGAGACGAAAGTCGCTAGTTGACAACTATAGCGTCTAATTCAGAGGCGGCTTTTATCAAAGAGACTGAGCGCTTACAAGTATACTACCCGCTCGTTTTAAGTTTGCCGCTGGCGATAGGTATGAGTGTATGACGTTCGAAATTTTTTATTTAATTGTAACAATAAAAATTGTGTACGTTACATATTTGGGTAAAACTATGACACATTATAAGTTTTGTTGTCACGTGGGGGAGGGTACGCGCATTCCACAGACCGGCAAACTTAGAGCGAACGCGTTGTACAAGTATAAAATTGTTGAGACCAAACTTATGAGATATTGTACCAGCTAATGTAACACAAGCTTATACAAATACAAATAAATAAATAAATAACATTCATAGCGTTTTGTCTCCGCGCGGCCGCGGAGTCCGCACAGCCGCGGAGCGACCAGAGAGAGGTGTTTTGATTTTTTTATTTCTAAATTCTTGCGGAACCCCGACAGAGGTATCACGGAACCCTAGGGTTCCGCGGAACACACTTAGAGTATAGCTGTATTAGATAAACAAATGTGTACATGTTTTGTAAGAACTAGCTCGCGAAGCATGATGGCGTACAATCGATATATGTATAACATACTACCAGCACCCTGCGGTTTTACCCGCATAGTTCCTCTTCCCGCGGGCATATCGGGATAAATTGTAGCCTATGTGTTATTCTGATATGTATGCAGTATTATTGTGAAACTAGCAACCCGCCCTCGCTTCGCTTCGGTTATAGGCTATAGTCGTTTTACCCGCGTAGTTCCCGTTCCCGTGGGAATTCCGGGATAAAATATAGCCTATTTTACGTCCTGATATTATAGCTTTCCATTTGTGAAAGAATTTTTGAAATCGGTCCAATCGTTTTGAAGATTACCCGGAACAAACAGACAGACAGACAAAAATTTTTTAATTGCTATTTTAGGCATATGTGTCGTGCAAATAACCGTGTGAGCATGAAAAAAGCCTATTATTTTGACATTACAAACAGACACTCCAATTATATTTATTGGTATAGATTTCATCAAAATCCATTCAGTAGTTTTTGCGTGAAAGACAATTCCCCATCCCTATGAAGTCCGTAGGTGTCCTAAAAGACGAGTAAGTGATATGTATAATATGCATATAACATCTATGCAAGAGATGGCAAACTCGAAACAAAACACCTGACCAGCATGACATAGTTGATTAATTTAATACCTATTGCGAAGTAGGCTGGAATCCAGCAGTGGGCCATTAATAATCTGTGATCATATATATTTGTACACAACACTTGTCGAGCTATACCAACAGATGTCACAGTGTTACTATCATTCACTGGCAGTACAATAGACGATGTGTCTAAAGCCCCCACTATACGTCGGCAGATGCGTCCGCAGATGTCATCGGCGGACGCATCTGCCGACGTGTAGAGGGGGTGATTTGCTCGTCTGTGGTAGGTATTTGACGTCCGCAGATGCATCCGGCACTCAACCGTTAGTTGTCGGTTTTTGTAGCACGGATCAAAGGGTTTCAACGCCAGCGCTGTGTTGCATCCACACCTCTGACGACGCATCAGTGTTCATCGGGAAGCGGATGAGAAAGCACGCGTGATTTCTGCAGTATTTTTTCGTTCTTTCTTTTTTACTTGCTCGTTAAAATGGCTAACACGAGCACTGACAAAACATTCAAATTCCTGGACCTGTATCAAGCAGAAATTCGAACAAAATTATCAAATTCTCGGGATGGCTCTACATATAATATATGTAGTTCTAAAAGCTAGTTATCCACGCTATTCCTGCGAAAAAAATGGCGTCCAGGAGGATGTGTTAAAAAAAATTGGAATAAATCATCATCTTCATCATCTCAGCCCATATACGTCCCACTGTTGGGCTCGGACTTCCTCCATAATGGAAGAGTATTTGACCTACTATACCACGCTGGTCAGACGTGTCGGTATAGGTTGGTAAAGGGTTTTATTTCGAGTTTTCCTTCTCTCGCATTGATGTTAAATGCGTTTTATATCCCTTAATCGTCTCGTACGATCACCTACGGGTAAGAATCTGTGGGGGATGGTGGTAAATTGTATTCTTACTCCCTCACCCCACACGGACGGTAAAACCTACATTATGGAAATGATTTTTCCACATTATTTGGTTTCTATGTATGCTGATTACAGCGTCCACCACCTTACTCTTCTCCATTTTTTTTTAATAACTACTACGATGGACACTTAAATAATACTTAAAGATCCTAAATAAATAAATAGCTGCAACAGCTACGGTCTCAATATCCATTTTGCGTGCGTACGCACGTACGTGTTGCGTCCGCCAAGAATCAATTCAGACTGATCGATCTGCAGACGTGTGGACGGCGCACAGAGATCCATCCGCGGATGCATCTGACGACGTCTGCGGACGCATCTGCCGACGTGTAGTGGGGGCTTAATATGACAATATCGTTGTGTAATCTCAGTAAATGTGTTTAGTGTTTCAATAACAACCGGCCAAAATCGCACTGACAAACGCCGCGAGCGTTGGGTGCATGTAATCGTCTCTCACATTTCAGTACTAAAATAACAGGACCATATTTTATACGTGAAAACGAGACTATTGCATAAAGTAACCATTATTTTTTTTGTGTCAGAACGGCACAATTGCAGAAGTAGGCAAAAAACTAGAGTTAAAAAAGATCAAGGTGACATGAAAAGTCCTTAATTAGGTAAGAATATGAATTGAAAACTAAAAAAAACACGTCTGTTTGCTAGAACGTGAAATATTTGTTACGGCTTGGGGACAACGCGACAGACAGCCTGTATGATTATGTTACACATACACTAGGTATTACAATTATTGATTATTATTTAATATTTGTATTATTTACGCTGATTTAGCATACTCGCTGAACAAATAATAGCACAAGTTACGACTTGCGCGTGTAATACGTTAAGTATTATACACACAACTGTAACACACAGTGAAACTTTTTGAAACGATGCTAAAGAAGTTTTCACTTCAAAAAGTTTGTGTTTTGAAAGTCGATGAAACGAAAAAGCGACAGTAAAAAGAGACAGACACATAAATTCATAAGATTTAACGTGGGAGAAATGAGATAGGAAGCATTATATTATTACACTAGCAACCCGCTCTCGCTTCGCTTCGGTTATAGTCGTTTTACCCGCGTAGCGCCCGTTCCCGTGGGGATACCGGAATAAAATATAGCCTAGTTTACGCCCTGATATTATAGCTTTCCACTGGTGAAAGAATTTTTGAAATCGGTTCAGCCGTTTTGAAGATTACCCGGAACAAACAGACAGACAGACAAAAATTTTTTAATCGCTATTTTAGGCATAGGTGTCGTGCAAATAACCGTGTGAGCATGAAAAAAGCCGATTATTTTGACATTACAAACAGACACTCCAATTTTATTTATTAGCATAGATTACTGTATTATTATACAGTGTTTCTTATATTCGTGGTTCTCTTTATGCTGTGCTTCGTACCCCCTCCACTCGAATTTACCAAGACATAGTGGGAGTTTGTCTCGGGTCTCAGCGTTGTACGTGTATTAATACGCGTTTAAATTTTTGAAGGTGTCATCGAGTTGAGAGCCCTCAGCGCTCACCCACCAGTCCGGGTAAAGTTGTCACAGCCATCAGAGGCTAACAACTAAGTCAGACAAAAAAAAAACAAAATTGAAGGTGTCACTGTTCTACCACGTGCGAACATGTGTGCAACATGTGGCGTGTGCGAGGTCTTTGAAATTCTGAATCGCAACCTTTTTGTGTGACGGAAAGTGTTGGTACACAATGCCTCGGCTAGAGTGGAAGCAGTGTCTCGTCTGCCTTTGGGTCACGTAAAAAAGTGAGATATACATTCTTCTGGAGCACTTAATTGTATGTAAACAAATGAATGTTAAATACTGTCTATGCTAGGCAAACGCGATAGATTAAAATGGGGGAATTTTTAATTGCACCTCTATTTAAAATTCAAGCAAACTAAATCTCCCATCTAATAACCCACTGCATATCAGATATATGACTGTGTTAGAAATTAACTACATACTTGATTACCCAAACATTTTTATTAAAACACAAAGTTAATCAAAATCAGATGGCCTTTTTTATCTAATTTACAACGAAAATCTAGCAGTAACCACAGATATACAGATTTTAAAACAAAATTATTCACCGTATAACAAAAATACTAATTTGCACACTAAATTAACCATCTTACAACGGAATTTCCAAAATCATTTTCTAAAACTGCGAACATCTAATGTATGTTTACATTATGAAATTACATTCCACGAATTTACTACTTGTGTAGCTAAAATCCCTATCACTCTATTTCTTTTTGTTCATGTTTTATTGAAAATTGTTTTGATGCACTGTTATAGGCGGCGGTCCCGCGGGCCAACGCACTAAACGCCCGAACAAATCTATCAGATTCCCACACTCTGCGAGAACGTTTTCCACTATTCAAATTTTTGGTTGTTGTCTTAGATATGGTGAAAGAATGGTCAGAAAACTATCAGTTGGAATCATTTTCAAATTCTCCATCGATCTAGCTCAAAGATTGCACCGCAGGGTAAACCAATGGGCAAATTCAGACCGAAAAGTAGTGGTCTTAAAGGCAGATTTCCATGAAAAAGACCTACTTGATTGCAAGTTCAGGAGCATCAACCGTTCAGTTTGGACAAGACTGGAGTTCTTTCGACGATATAAAGAAGTTGCTTTCGCATATTGGACGGCTGTATTGCCCATAATCAAAGATCAACGGAAAAATGGTGACAGTAATTGTCCGCATTTTTTTAAACATTACATTTGCAAATATTTCGCGGACGTTCAACAACAGCAAGACCTGCCCTAATCATCCTGTGGGCAACGGTCAGCGCACCCGCCACCCAGTTCCGTCCGGGGCGATAGAGGAGCGGATAGCATGTCGCCTTCGTCGTTGGGCCGACCACCAATGCATAGTTCCTTGAGTTCAGTGGTTGGCCCAACGGAATACCCCAAGGGAGTACCCTCTCCCATCGGCGGCATCAGGCGCACGTATTCACGCCTGCGCCGCCCCAGCAGCCGGCGACGTACCGCGACCGCGTGGTGGCGTTCCTCACACGCACGATCCGCCGATCCTAATCATACTATAAGATGTTTTTTATGTTGTAATAACAAAGATTGATTTATTAAAAAAAACTGAGTTACCTTACTGTTTTGCAATTGTTAGTGTACATTAAGAGTACACTTCGTTGATTTTTTGTGCACTGTAATTAGATAAATATGACTGATTAACTGGTGTTTTATTTAGAGTAACTGATGTTCTTAACAGTTTAATAGGTGATGGATTTCAAAAAAAAAGATTTAAATATTTTGTTGCACTCACAGAATTATCAGTTTTACTTTTAATTAACAGATAGTCATTCAGTAAAACAGTTTAGTTTATAGATCAAACAGTATATTAGATTTGATTTATTTGACGAGCAAATTTAGTGTGCAATTCAGTATTATTGGTGGTAATTTCGAATATTTGAATAGAAAAATTGGATTTACAGTTGTAGGATTAAATACTACCCATTAAAATGTTTCTCTGTAATATTAGGTCTTTACCTATGAAATTGCCGTTACGTATGAAAAAAATTAAACGATTTTTTTTTTCATGTATTTTTTATTTATATTAATCGAAGTAATCACCCATGCAATCAATGCATCTTTGCCAACGCAGCGGCAGTTTATTGATGCCCTTCTTAAAGAAATCAGCTGGACGGGAGGCAACAAATTCTTCAAAGGCATTTTGTACTGCCTCTCGGGTATTGAATTTCTTTCCCGCTAAGAAATTATCCAAATTCTGGAAAAAGAAGTAATCTGTAGGCGCAAGGTCTGGTGAGTATGGCGGATGATGGAGAGCTTCCAACCCCAGTTCTTGCAACTTGGAGACCGTCTGCTGTGCAGTATGAGGTCACGCATTGTCGTGCAGGAGCAGCGGAGACGAGCGATTGACCAATGCTGGTTGGAGATGTGCCAGCTTCTCCATCATTGTGTTCAGTTCTTCACAGTACACATCTGCAGTAATGCTCACCGTTTGGTAAGAAGCTGTGATGAATCACACCGGCGCTAGACCACCAAACAGTGACCATCACTTTTCTAGGGGTAAGTTTTCTTTTAGGGCAATGCCCTAAACGAAAACTTAGGTGCTGAACCAGGATCCAACCAACTTGTTGAGCGCTTGCGGTTATCAAACAGAATCCATTTTTCATCGCAAGTAACAATGCGTTTCAAAATTCCTTCATTTGTGTGTCTGTTGAGCAATGCAAGGCATGTGTCGACGCGTACTTCGCGCTGGCGATCATTGAGTTCGTGGGGCATCCATTTGTCAAGCTTTCTTACCTTGCCAATTTGACGCAAATAGATCAATATTGTTTTGACGCTAACGTCGAAAGCTGCTTCTAATTCAGCCGTAGATTGTGTATCATCGGCTTCCACAATCGCCTTTAATTTGTCATTGTCGACCAAAGTCTTCGAACGACCGCGAGGTTCATTTTTCAGGTCGAAATTTCCAGAACGGAAGCGAGCAAACCAATAACAGGCGGTGCGTTGGTTTGTAGTGTTAGCTCCGTAAACGTCGTTGATGTTGCGTGCCGCTTGTGCCGCGTTGCTGCCACGACGATACTCATATTCCATAATTACTCAAATTTTTAACGTATCCATGATGACGAAAAAGATTGGAATGCGATAAAAATGTAACACTGATCAATAAAGAAATGGAATACTACAATACTTTTGGAAAATGAATTTCATGTTTTAAAATAAAATTAATTTGAAATTAGAATTCTTAGCCAAACAAAAATTATTTTGATTTGAAATGGCCAGTACTGCAGAACGGCAATTACATAGGTAAAGACCTATTATTAAGTTTTCACTTTTATTGTCCGTCTCTACAATTGATCATGTAGTTTTTTTATTTTATTTTGTTCATACTGTTATATCAACTCAAATAAAAGATATTCAATAAATAAAAGTTTTCAATAATTATTAGGATGGACCAAGGTCGGTACCTTGACGTACGCCCGTTTACACATTCAACCTCAAGGTCTTATAATATTAGTAATAACGTAAAAACTAGTCGAAGGTAATGAAGCTTATTATTGTATCATCATATAATCGTTACAAGTAACAACTTAACTAAATTTGTATACAGAATACGGAAGTTTATATTGTAATTGAACGTGTCAATAGCGACAGCGAAAATTTATATTCGACCTCCATCCGTCTTCGCACTTAACTATTTACATATTGGACTAACAATTCGATACGAATCGTATTAATACATAAAATAGCAGACGTCTTCGTGTTATTTAATTTCAAACAATTATCATATTTAGGTATGTGCACCTATATACTATTTCACTGTTAGTTGGGTATTTAGTGTAACTGTATTCGGCGGTCGGTATCAATATTTGTTTTATATGATAAATAGAGACCATATGCTGTGGTTATGATAAGTCATGTCAACCTTGTGGGTGCTGTTGTAAGAGATAGCAGTCACGAGGATGAAGCTGTGTAGTCAACACTACTTAATCAAAATTTGTGTTTTTTATCTACCTCTATTCGTTATCCTCTTGGCTCTGATACCTCGAATTTAATTTCAAGTTTTCTTGCCATCATTTATATAAATTTGCTCATTACGATAAAGCGCTCCGTTCTTTCTCTTGTAGTGATTATTTCTCCACTTTATCCGCCTGCGGGACGCAATCTTTTTTACGTTCACCCATGGGAAGAGAAGGGTTGATGATGGAGTAAGAACATGATATATTCTTACTCAACCATACAGATTTTAATCACCTCTGCACAGAAAAATATATTGCTGATCGTTCTCGCGCTACATGATTATACTTAGCTGGTCCGAGGGGTAGCTTTGATAAATTATTTACTACATATAGTCAGTCATATCATCATCATCATCGCTGCCCACATACGTCCCACTGTTGGGCTCGGGCCTCCTCCACAATGGGAGGGACTTTGACCTACTATACCATGCTGGTCAGACATGTTGGAATAGAGTTTCATATCGAGTTTTCCTTCTCTTGGACAATCTTATGACTAACTTTTACGACGTCCACGCGCAAAATAGGGAGTGATGAATTGTACTCTTACTCACCACACGGATCTTTCTAGTGTCACGGATCAGTAGTCAGTCATATGACTACAGTTAACTACAGGACTACAGTTAATTTATCAATAGCATTCAGCTCTTATTCCCATTACTTGGAGTTCTTAATATACAGAGTGTTTCAGGTTATGGGACAACTGTTCGAGTATGTTGTAGTTTAACGGTCATAGATCGTAATTAGAATGTACATTACACAAAAAACAATATAACATAAAAGTTAGTGATTTCAAAAAAATGTGTCTAAGAGTCTATGCCTTAAATGTTACGTATTATGTAGGCATGTACAGACAGAATACATGTAGGCATGTAAAGCTTCGACAGTATAATTTCATTCATTCATACCTAGAATTGCGCAAACGCTTCAATGAGCGTAGGTAACAACGGCGAGCCGTGAACGGTCATCGGTCGATCAGCTGTTTTAAAGCGAAGTTTGTCTTGCTTATGCGAACGTAATCATTGATTTATTCAATTTCTAATGAACATTTAACAAAGTATGAATATGTTGCGTATTAGGTATCATTGACTTTATACATTTCAATCGGATTTACACGAAAAAGCGATGACAAAATTGTAAACTTTACATGTCTCTAATTCCTTAACGAATTGATATTTTTCATACAAATTTTTTTCATGGGTTCCTACCACCATTGCCTAGCTCCCTTTTGACCAGTTGCCCCATAACCTGATACATCCTGTATACTCTTTTTTTAATAGTACATGTTGCAAGAATTATTAGCAACAGTATTGTTACCAGCCGCCTGTTTGATCACATCCCTACTTGGGAATGTAATCGGCATCAGATGGCATCAGATAAAGTTGGCCCAGGTCTATGTAAAGGTCTTAGTCTTTTACGACACCCACAAGCATAGAGGTTGGTAGTATTCGTTTCACCACCACGCAGTAGATCTATAGTTACGTAATCATATAACTGTAGATTAAAATTTAAGATAATTAACATACAGGTGTCCTTGATTCTTTCTCAAAAGTAAAGGAAAAATTTTATTTGGTGCTTGCTATTTTTGTAAGTATGACTGATGTATTCTTGGAATTGATGATGAGAAGGCAAATTTTCAAAACGTTATTCACGAACGCGATGTTTCGTGTTACCGCTCCGCACCGGTTACGGCTCCGTTGGAGCGTAACCAATTGTAATAGTTCAGTAATGGGGCCCGCGCCTGCTGCGGACGATTCATAATTTCAGCTCATATACGTCCCACTGTTGGGCTCGAGCTTCCTCCAACATAGGTGGGAAATTGACCTTACTTATACCATGCTGGTCAGACATGTTGGTGGTAAACAGAGCATACATGATCATTTCTTTACTGATATGGACGTGTTCTTGTTATCTTATTTGTTTACATTTTCAATCCATAGTGTTACCTATTCTTGCAAGACCCTTTTTTAGTTTTTAATTTCATCATCATCACGGCTCATATACGTCCCACTGTTGGGCTCGAGCCTCCTCCACCCTAGGTGGGAAATTGACCTTACTTATACCATGCTGGTCAGACATGTAATATAAGGTTTTACTTCGAGTTTTCTTTCCCTTGCATAGACGTTATATGCGTATTATATCCCTTAGTGTTTTTTACGACATCCACGGTCAAAATAGGGAGTGGTGAAATATATTCTTTCTCCGTTACCACACGGACGATTATTAACTACGAAATAAATAGCCAAATTTTACCACATACTTCCTTTAATTACAATATTTTTTCAAAAGCTAGCTCGACATGCGTGCGATAACTGTACTAGTTTGAAGATTGTGGATAGACCAAATTAATTTTTATCCATTTTTCATTTGATTTCGACTCTTATAAGTATCCATGTGATGACGGCGTAACGATACAATTCACTAAGGCCTATCTTGGCTGTGGGTATCGTAAAGGACGACTAAGGGATATAATATGCACATAAAGAGTAAGAATACAGTTTATTAACCCTTATCTTGCCGAGCCTCCTCTAGCATGGAAGTAAAACTGACCTACTATACCAAGCTGGTCAGACAAGTTGGTATAGATGTAACCTGCATATCTTATATATAAACTTCTTGTGTATCTGTGTACGTCACTGAACTCCTCCTAAACGGCAGGACCGATGTTGATGAAATTTTTTGTATATATTCAAGGGGATTCGAGAATGGTTAAGATTCACAATTGGACCCGGTAATCGCTGTCGATTTCAAGGAGAATTCGTTTTATTTTATTTGAACAGAACGTCTTTTTTTTTTGTTGTGTGTGTAGCTGTTGGTCGTAGATGACCTTGACAACTTAACGCGTTCAATGGGCGAGCGGAAGGCTCTCAACCCGGTAAGTAAGTTAAGCGAACATCGCCCGAGGGCTCCCCCTGTGGGGAACGGACCTCGGCTCGGGGCGTCGCTAAAAGCAAAGTCGGCGTGGCCACGTTTAGGATAATGACTTTTACGCGCCGCTGTTTTCGACCTCGTCGGCGAGGCCGATACCGCGGAGTTTTTTGTGTTATCGCTGCGCGAGCTGTGTAGGCCCTTTCTTGGGCGATCGTAATAGCGTCATCCCCTTCTTCAAGAAGATGACGAGGACGTCGGACTGCGGATATTTTTGAGGGGACGTAGTTTACCGCCCCAATCACTAGTGGATTGGGGTGAGTCGTGGCAGAGTCAAAATAGCGCTGGGAGCAACGCTTCATGTACTGCCTGATGGTCGGCAATTCGAGGTCGATGTGTAGATCGACATTACGAACGAACCACGGTGCTCCCGTTGCCCGTCGCATAAATCTGTTTTGTAGTGTTTGTAACCTGTGGATCCTGTTTGGCCTAACGTGCGCGAACACTACACTGGCATACGTCATGATCGACCGTATGCAGGTAGTGTATAATCGGATACAAAACGTCTGTTGGGTCAGCTAATTATATATACTCTTGCATAGATGTTACGGGCATATTCCCTTAGTCGTCTTACACGACACCCACGGGCAAGATAGGTGAATAGTATTCTTATTTCGTCACCACAAGGAGAATTTTATTAAAATGATTATAATCTATTGATGAAATAGCCTCTCACCGCTACTAAATCATTGGTAATTCCATTTTTTTTTTCTTCACAGTATCAATTTCCACTAATCAAGGTCGCTCGCCCGTCGTCCACATCTCGACTGCAATGATGTAACAAAATTGGCGACCGAGGCTTAATATTTGTCGAGTTATATGTATAAACTGTGTGTCTGAGTGTGTATTGATGCGTTATGTTCGTCGTCTCGTCTTTGTTCATACATGTCCCACAGTTGGGCTCAAGCCTCATCCCCAATAAGAGGGCAATTGACCTACTATATCATGCTATATATAACGTCTATGCAAGACATGGGAAATTCGAAATAAATCCTTAAACCAACACGTCTGACCAATGTGGGTGTAGGTTAATTTTCCTCCTATTGTGGAGGAGGCTCGAGCGCAACAGTGGGACGTATATGAGCTGAGATGATGATGATGATAATAGTAACTATACCATACTGGTCAGACATGTTGGTATAGGGTTTCATTTCGAGTTTTCCATCTCTTGCACAGATCTTATACGCATATTATACCCCTTACTCGTCTTTTACGACATCCATGTCCAAGATAGTGAGTGGTGAATAGTATTCTTACTTCGCCACCACACGGCAACCATTTTGTTACTTACAATATATTTTGGATAAGTACATTCGCATTATCTAATACAAGTTCACTGCACACATGTTACTAAGGTGTTTCACCCGCAACAGAAAGCAGGGAGCAACCGAGATGACGAAACGCACCAACGGTGAGGTGTGACGTCACCGCACATTACGAAACCGCGGCGACCTTGGCGCTCGAGGACGGCTCGACCTTCGCGCCGTAATCGATAGTAGCTCCGAGCGTGGTGACGTCACACGCGCGCACACGCACACACACACACACACACACACACACACACACACACACACACACACACACACATTCACACACGCGCACATAGTACGTGAACGAACAAGTTTTGTGAGAATCAGTCAGTCAGGCATCAGCCATTCAGGCATGTGTGATATCGGTATGCCTAAGTGCACGCGCACGCACAATCCCACACACTAACACGCAAGCGTGCATGCACGCACGCGCACTCACATAAAGAACAGTAAGTCACGGCAAAGCAGGGCGACACAACAAAACCAAGTCGAGGGTACGCTCTGGATATTCAGGGCCACTCAGTGCATTATATTTCTGAATACCCACTGAGCGACTTCTCGAATGGCCAGGGGTTATGTCAACTTAAAGAGTATTCATCCGGACTATTTTTTTTCAATATCGATCACTAAACCTAATGTCGTGGCAAACGAGCAAACAGTACACCTGATGGTAAGTGATACCTTCGCTACTGGACCTTTGCTAAGCCGTTGCCTACCGTGAAGAAATTAAAGGAAGTGTGAATTCATGCAATGAGATTCGGTGATAGTAAAGGCATCACCAAGCCCATCACTAGGGACACGATATCGAAACAAAAGTATCGATACTGTACTCATGAGTAGTATCGAACAAAAAGTGTCGTACTCAATAAAATATCGATACTCCAAAGTATCGAGTACTGGGTCTAGGTCGTGATGAGCTTTTTTTTTAGGACATTTGTCCCTCTGTGTTCGGATTAAAATATGTCGAGCCACTTTTTCGAAGCTTCATTACGCTTTAACTAGATGGCGTTACCATAAGCATGAGCCGTAAGGTCAAGTTTAACATGGATACTTTCTACAATTTGTTCGATGCGATACCTGCCTAAAGGTACTCATTGAGTAAAAGTATCGAGTACAAAAGTATTGATATCGAAAGACAAGTACTCGATACCTAAAAGTATCGATACTTTTTTCCTGTCACTACCCATCACGCGCAATCACACTCAGAAAGTTGGGCTGCCGGCTCTCTCACTTACCGAACGAAGCGCAGTAACAAATTACTACTACTCGGACGTCGACTACTGCAAGTGTGGTACTACCCCGGACTGATCGGCCCACGGCTGTAGACAGACAACTGTCAACAGTGTGGTCCTACCACTAATTACTATGTTCACAACAGTAGATCACCCGAGTCATGATGACTTCGAGCTTCTTCACAGTAATCTCACTAATGGTACATACTAATAATGTAAAATTATGGACATCATTTTCGTATTCCTGGAGATAGAGGGACAAACAACCTGAAAACGGGGTGGCAAGGGCATTGTCACTTCAGAGTGCTAACTCTTCGTGCAATGCCTGCCATACTTATTCCACAGATTTCCCGATTTCGGATTCTACCACGCAAAGGAATCCCGAACATAACTTGCTCTATAGCAAACTGAGCTATTTTGAGTATGGTTATCAGACTACGTATAAATTTAATAATGCATTATAACCATGTGTCGGCTAATAAAATTTATTATCAACTATATAACTGTATTACACGTCTTTTGTACGCGTGACGCGATAAAAATGTCACCATCCCATACTCAAGTCATAAAAATCGATTGAAGCATGACTTGGTAAAATTAGTATTTAGTACACTTAGTACACTATGTTTAATTTCCAATACCAGCAGCTATTGCGGCCAGGTAATGCGGCAACCTTGTGCCCCCGTTCCATCATCTCGACTCATATAGGTCCCACTATTGGGCTTGAGTGTCCTTTGTGTTAGAAGGGATATTGACCTACTATATCACGTTGGTCAGACGTGTTTGTATAGGATTTAATTTGGACCAACCACGGAGGATAAAGAACTCGGTGCCGGTAGTCGCCCCAACGACAATGGCGACGCGCGGTAGGTTATAAGGCCGCGCGCCGCCCCTCTGTCGCCCCGTAGGGAGCCGGGCGGCGGGTGCATCGACCATAGCCCAACCCAAAAAAAAGGTTTTTATATCTCTTACATAGACGTTATATGCATATTTCATCCCTCGATCATCTTTTACGGCATCTACGGGCAAGATAGGGAGTAGTGAATGGTAGTCTTACTCCGTCACCACATCAATAGTCTATACAATATCCAGCAGTGTCGTGTGTATATTCTAACATTATCCTCATGAGCGGTTAATACTCAGTTATGCAAATATAAGTTGGCGCACTTCACTGGGGGCAGCCCCGGAGACACTAGCCCACAATGCGACCACAGAGTGACACATATAGCATACAACGCAATATCTACACGGATAGCATACAAATTGCAATTTAAAAATATATTGCAATGTGGTTAAGAATATCGCTTGGTATCAGCGTGACTAAGGTATATGCTCAACAAAGTCACGTAATACCTTTTTCATTGCGCTACTGGTAGCTATTAGATGTTATCGATCACTATGTTTAATGGTCTCTGGTCTCTAAATGTCGGTCTCATAAAAAAATTCAAAGTCGCTCAACGTGCTATGGAGAAGGCTATGCTCGGTATTTCTCTACGTGATAAAATCCGGAACACGGCAATCCGTAGAAGAACGGGTGTAACGGACATAGCCCGCAAAATCTTCATGTTGAAATAACAATGGGCAGGCCACATCGCTCGTCGAACCGACCACCGTTAGGGAAGAAAGGTTCTTAAATGGCGACCAGGAATCGGACGGCGCAGCGTAGGATGGCACCAATTAGGTGGACTGATGACATCCTCAAAGTCGCAGGGAACCGTTGGATTGCAAGTGGCGCAGGACCTTTCCGAGTGCAATTCTCGTGGGGAGGCCTATGTCCAGCAGTAGACGTCTGTAGGCTGATGGATGGATGGATGGATGTTTATTTAGGAAAACAATCCTTTTTTTTTGTAGGCCATGGTCTGGACACACCCCGTCCAATTTGTTGGGGACGATAGATGAGCGACGTGGCGTGCGACGATCCGAAAACCGAACCGAGGCCTTTTAAAGTTGGGTAACGTTCAGAAAACTTAGGAGTGTTCTAGTACTATATTCTTTAGTATCCGAAACCTTAAAGCTATGATGGACTCCCGGCTGTTTCGCTCGCAGTTTGGTCCTACCACATAAAACGTGCAGAATCTTTACCAGAAGGACCCATGACTTCAAAGTCGCAAGGAGTGGCTGGATGTGGGCGGCACAAGGCCGTAACATATGGCATCAATGAGCGAGACCCACATTTAGCAATTAAATTCAGGATAAATTGAATCACCACATGGCAATTTATTAGTGATAGTGTTAAAGGCAGACTAAGTAAACAATAGAAAAACGTGCACCAACAATATTAACATCATTTGCGATCGTTAACCTCACCACGTGGTGAAATGCACGTACAAGAGTACACGTCGATAGTTCGATACATTTTTGACCCATAAATTTTGCGTGTGTTAGCTGAGTAAGAATATAATTGACGATCCTCTTTTTTGCCTGTGGGTGTCGTAAAAGACGACTAAAGGATATAATAGGCAGATAACATCTATGCAAAAGAAGGAAAACTCAAAAGAGAACCCTATACGTTTACACTTTTCGCAACAATTGTCCAACCCAACTTTCTGACTGTGTTTGCGTGTGGTGGGTTTGGTGATGTCTTTTCACCGAACCTCATTGTATGCATTCACATTCCCTTCACTTTCTTCACGGTAGGCAGCGGCTTAGCGAAGTTCCATAAGCGATAACGCCAACTGGCAAAGGTAAAATGTATTCTTACTTCATCGCCATACGAAAAACTCTTATTTTAATTTCTAAAAAGTTTCATATAACCAGTGTATATGTATGTCGCCCCCGATAAGCTCAGTTCTGTGTAGATCTGTTGTAGAGAGTTCACAGTAGTAGACAGTTCTGTGTAGAGAGAAAAAGATCGATTCTTGAATCGATTCGAATTGTCGTCCAAAGAATCGATACACAAAAAAATTTAGGTCTGAAGGATCGATTCCCGATTAATCGATCTATCATAGATAGATAGGATTAGGAGTGGTAGGACCACACTGTCGACAGTTATCTGTCTACAGCCGCGGGCCGGTCCGTCCGGGGCTACTGCCTGCATGGTACTCCATGCTCTCGCAGAAAATCGACGTCTGAGTAGTAGCAATTTGTTACTGCGCTTCGTTCGGTGAGCGAGAGAGCCAGAAGCCCAACTTTCTTAAGGTGATTGCGTGTGGAGGGTTTTGGTGGTACCCTTGGTATCACCGAGTCTCAATGCACGCATTCACACTCCCTTCGCTTTCTTCGCGGTAGGCAACGGCCTTGTAAAGGTCCATGAGCGGCAGCAACACTTACCACCAGGTGTACTGTTTGCTCGTTTGCCACCGTTTGCAATAAAAAAAAAAAAGATAGGGATCATAGATGTTGATATTTTTTTTGTGTGTGTGTTCAGGGGGATTCGAGAATGGTTTAGATTCACAATTGGACCCGGTAGGTGGCGCTTTATTTGAACAGAACAAGGTCCTGTTGGGTCAGCTAGTCTATACTAATATTATAAAGAGGTGACGTTTGTGAGTTTGTGACGTTGTAAGATCTCTGGATCTACTGAACCGATTTTCAAAATTATTTCACCAATAGAAAGCTACGTTATTGTGGAGTGTCATAGGCTATTATAATTTCCAAAATTAATTATGCATCTTTACTTAAACTTGAATAATATAATCCAAGTTGTAAAAAAATTACTTCCATCGCGTGCGCTGCGAAAACGATTGAGGATAGAACAAAACAATGTACTACAATATTTAAGAATGTATCAAAATCTGTAAAAAAGTCCGCGATAGCATATGCCTATCTCCTACGGATAACTCACAATAACTGCTTTTACTATTAAAATTGTGGATTAAAAATAATTAATTATTGTGAAGCTTATTTATATTTAGCCCATATGGTATTAATTATTAATCTATATCTTTATAAATATGTTTGTTAGAACGGAAATTTTATGTAGAATATTTGTGCCCTTTACTCTATACAGTTTAAACAAATATCTTCAAAGATATTAGTAAAAATAAAACGTGCGGTGCGCGCCGCCCCGGCCATAAGTCAATAAGTTATAAGAGCCGGTATTTTTCAGACTGTTTCTTGTTTGCGTTGTCATCATTATGCGCGACTTTTAATAACTTCCAACAACAGTTTGCAGTTCATCCTTACTAATACTATAAATGCGAAAGTAAGTTTGTTTGTTACGCTTTCACGCTTAAACCACGGAACCGATTTCAAAAATTCTTTCACCAATGATAAGCTATAATATCAGGGCGTAAACTAGGCTATATTTTATCTCGGTATTCCCACGGGAACGGGAACTATGCAGGAAAGACGACTGAAACCGAAGCGAAGCGAGGGCGGGTTGCTAGTATAGTATAAAACATTAACAAACTTAGTATCGAGGGGGCAGAAAAAATCGAATGACAATTCTCTAGGGTAAAGTATCGATTCACGGAATCGATTCAGTGCTACGTATCGATTTATAAAATGGATTTTTAGAGCCTGAAAAATCGATTCTTCAATTAATCGATCTCGGATCGCCATCCTTAGTTCCGTGCAGGCGTGCAATAGCAGACAACACGTGACGCTCCGCCATCGACTCTACAAACCATTATTCGTTATCAGCTTGTACAACGGTCGAGTGACATTTAATACGCCAACACGATTAGGTGCAAATAGTTAACGCCAATAGAGTTGCAGACACATCTTTATATTTTATTATACCTATCAACAACACTTAGTCGCGAGTCGGTGACAGCGTGTCATTCCACACGCGGGACAGTCCCATTCCCAGGTTATCTGTCCCGTTCTCCCCAGCGATACAAAAATATTCCATCTCAGTAAATAGAGCATAAATATGATCATTTGTTTAATAAGGGTAGATACTTTTTCATTTTCAGCTTTTAAGTTCATAGTTTTAACCATTCCTACAAGATTTCACGATTTTGTTTATTTTTTCTATTTTGATTTTAGGGTGCCGTACCCAAAGGGTAAAAACGGGACCCTATTACTAAGACTTCGCTGTCTGTCTGTCCGTCTGTCGGTCACCAGGCTGTATCTCAAGAACCACGATAGCTAGACAGTTATAATTTTTACAAATTATGTACAGTGTAAACTCTAAATAACGACACTCAAGGGACTGTGAATTTTTTGACGTTATAGGCAGTTGTCGTTAACTGGAGTGAAAAAAATGATATTATATTACTATTTTAAAATTTATTTACTAACTAGCAACCCGCCCTCGCTTCGCTTCGGTTATAGGTTATAGTCGTTTTACCCGCGTAGTTCCCGTTCCCGTGGGAATACCGGGATAAAATATAGCCTAGTTTACGCCCTGATATTATAGCTTTCCAATGGTGAAAGAATTTTTGATATCGATCCAGCCGTTTTGAAGATTACCCGGAACAAACAGACAGACAGACAAAAATTTTTTAATTGCTATTTTAGGCATAGGTGTCGTCGTGCAAATAACCGTGTGAGCATGAAAAAAGCCTATTATTTTGACATTACAAACAGACACTCCAATTTTATTTATTGGTATATAGTGCAAATTTTACAAACGTAAAAACAACTATGATTAAGATAACGTTTAACAACCTAACGACAGTCCAGTGGCCGAAGGGCCGAAGTAAACATGTGCAAGTTTATCACACAAAAAACAAAAGAGAATTTTTTACAATGTTTCGTTGGTCAGTTGAGGTAAACACGTGCTAGATAATAAAATAACAAAGCAAAGAACGTACACAGCTGCAGTTCTTCTAATTTTGGCAATTAAGAAAGTACTACTCAATGCTAAATAATGTCGTGTTGTCGTCGTTATTTCGAGTGAACGTGATGTTATATAGAGGGTATCATTGTATGTATTATTTGACAAACCAACCAAAATCAAGTTATTTCGATGTTTTAAGGAGTTTGTCGTTAAATCGAGTGACGTTATGAAGAGTTTACACTGTATTTCTGTTGCCGCTAGAACAACAAATACTAAAAACAAAATAAAATAAATATTTAAGGGGGCCTCCCATACAACAAACGCGATTTTTAAAAATACAAAGCGATTCTGAACCGCACTTAGCCGGTTTTATTTACATATTTCTGCGAATGTCCAGTATAGACATACAAAAATTAAATGGAACAGTTAGTCTAGTTAATGACTTCTGATGTTTACGCGAGTATTACACATTATAAATAAAACTATTTTTACAGATTTAATCGCGTTTGTATTTGACTTTTGATTGCCCGACGTTTCGAACACTGCAGCGTTCATGGGCACGGGCGCACCAGTCCGGCATGACCATGATGCTGTAAAAATTACTTTATTTATAGTTCGTCTAGTGTCCCATTTGGCCGTAAAAAATATGGTCACATTCCACGTGGTGCGACATACTCGAGCGGTCACCGCGTACTAATAATACTACGAGTTCTGTTTTTTTCTCGCAGTGACATCATCTACATTACATTTAATCGTACAATAACCACGGGAAGGGAAACTTGAAAATGAAATCATAAGTGAAATCTGTTTCCGTAAATTAACTAACGTGCATTCGCGCGTGTTGTGACACCGTACGCCGTGACGTCACTCTATCATACAAACTATACCTGTTGCAGGGAGCAACGCGTGCAATAGTCGAATATTTTAACAAAGATACGAATAAAATTCTATATATAACATGAAACGTTCGCCGTTAGTTCGCAACGACTTTGTCACAGTTTCGTTATCGTTTGCTTCACTTTCGTTTATCGTGCGATAATATTTGCTATCTAATGTAAGTTATCAATAGTCGCATAACACACACAGACATGTGTATCAGTTAGTAGTAATTGCGAAACTTGCAACACAAGGTTACACTGATAGACGATCATATCTTTATTTACCTAACTGGATGTGTGACAGTCGAACTGACCCGGTGCACGGTGTTAATAATGTTAATAACCACTGGACACCCAGTGGTTGCTGGGATCGAACCTCCTATATAATAGACAGGCAATTGTGTTACTATAACCGCGCTAGTTAAACGGGTTGATATAGAGGTTTATTCAGAGTTTGCCTTCTCTTGCATATATATTATATGCACTGTTAGTAGTCTTTTACGATATCCAAAGGCAAGATAATTGCATCACGATAGCATAGAAGGCATTGAAGAATACTTTTATATTTTATATTCATCATCATCGCAGCCCACTAAGTCCCACTGTTGGGCTCGGGCCTCCTCCACAATGGGAGGGAATTTGATCTACTATACCATGCTGGTCAGACATGTTGGTATAGGGTTTCATTTCGAGTTTTCCTTCTCTTGCACAGATCTTATGTACATATTATATCCCTTAGTCGTCTTGTACGACATCCACAGACAAGATAGGGAGTGGTGAATTGTATTCTTACTCCGTCACCACACGGAAAATATTTTATATTGGAAATGCAAATATATATAAATGGAATAGAATAAAAACAGTTTTAGTTCGAGTCATTACTTGATTGCAGGAAAAGCAGATAGGGTACAAGCTTGATCTGAAATCAAAAGAAAGGGAGACTAGGTCACTACCGCATTATGACACGTGCAATAAAATTTTAAGTGCCCCTGGAATTTGGAGACGGTCAGCGTCACCAGTTGTGCGTGCAGTTCGCCTGGAAAGGACTCAATTCTGTGTCGGACGTGAATCAGTGCAATAGAATATGTAGATAGATTTGATCGCAAGAATTGCCCCTAAGAGCGATCTTTTCACGCCTGCACCCTACGGTTCCCAGCGACATTCACGTTGTCATCAACACACCTGGTGCTTGTTACGTAATACACTTCTAGTCGCTTATCGATATTGTTTTAATTGACAAGAATTTAAAGTTTTTATTTCCAACCCCTCTTACCCGTGGATGTCGTAAAAACCTTCTAAGAGCTTTTAATATACAGATAACATCTGTGCCTTAGAAAGTAAAATGAAACCCCGTATCGGCCTACACGGCCTACGTCGAACTTGCAGAAATACGTAAACATAAAATTAAAAGCTAAACGGAGGTCCTTGCAGGACGTAAAACTATAATTGAAAATCTAAAAAAATGCTCTGCTTGCAAAAACGAAAAATTTTTGGTACGGCTAGAGACAACGGGACAGACAACCTGATAACGGGACTGTCCCTTTCAAAACGGGACGTATGGTCACGTCGTACATATATGAGCTATGATGATGTGAATGATGAGACATTATTTTTTAAGTTTATTGTATATGTTATATCAAACAATCAATACCACGGCAACGAGGCGGCGATGATAACCCCATGTTGATCACATTGAACGGCTTCAGAGCATATACAAAATAAAAAATATATAAGTTTCTTTCCGTGTGGTGACGGAGTAAGAATACAATTCTCCTTCCCCTCTCTTGCCCGTGGATGTCGTAAAAATCGACTAAGGGATTATAATATGCATATATCTATGCAACAGAAGGAATACTTGAAAAAAAAAATGCTATACCAACACCTCTAACCAGCGTGGTATAGTAGGCCAATTTCTCTCCCATATTGGAGGAGGCTCTAGCCCAACAGTGGGACGTGTATGGGTTGAGATGGTGATGATGAATAGTTTTTTGTTAATTACGTGTAAGGACGAGGTAAAAATACAAAATTACCAATTCCTTGTATAGTTCGAAATCTAAGCATGCCAACGACGGGTGTCCTTTTTTATTGCCGCTAGTGGCTAACGAGCAAGCAGCATACCTGATGGTAAGTGACTCTGCCGCACACGAGCCTTTGCAATACCAGGGGCACAGTTAGCCTGATGTCTACCGTTTAATGAAGGACATGCAATAGCGCTCGGGAAACAAAGAAGTAGATAGTTCATTCCAGAGCCTGCACGTACGTGGAACAAATGATCGCTGGAAACTAATGATGAGTTCGATATATCAAAACGTAACTTATATCGGATATGTGTTAGATATCATACCATAGCGATATCTATATCAATGTAGCCGATATCACAAAAACCGTATCGAGTCAAAACTTAAAACTATAACAATATGAACACGTACGAACAAAACGTAAACTTCACAAACGATATTGAGATATGAACCATATTCGTTCCTCTCGTTCTTTTATTAGTATAAAAGAGATGAAGAGAATATGAAATAACTTTAGCCATGTTTGCGTGGTTAATATATCTTACTGTATTAGCAATAAGGTTTAGTTTCCATTGTATAGTTATGATAACGTTTCTGGCGGCTACGGCTACTCGATATTAATGAGACACTTATTGTACAAAGTGGAACTAAATTTCGAAGTTATAAGGTTGAATTTGAGTTGTTACAATATGGACACAAGTCTGTAAGTAATAATAATAATTGTTGTTGTTTCGTGACATATTTTGATTTGAAAAAAACTAATTTTGTATTGTTTGTGATAGTTTTTAATTAAGTACACTATATTTAATCATTGTAAATATGGCAATTTTTAAATGCGTCAGAGAAGTAATACCAGTTCACAAAAAAAAAATAACATTTACTAGTCAAAAACTTTTCTGCTAGTCCTAAGCCTAGTAAAGCATGTTCACGTTTGAAAACTATACTACTGATATCGATATGAGAAAACCGTTTTCGATATCGATATGCAAACTGTATATCGGATACATAACCGTTTGTGGCACAAACAGAAAACGCCCATATCTACTGGAAACGTACAGTTGAAGACCATAATGCTACCAGGTGAAATGGAGGAACCCTACTACGGTGTCGATTGGTAAGTTGATAAAACGGTCACGGTGGTAACAAGTCAAATAGTTCCTCAGACCTATGTTGCCGGGGCGTCGAATAGGACGATACCCGAAAGGAAGACCCGCCGGGCCCGTCACGGATGTCAAGGAATCTGTACCAGTGGCCGGCCCATTGGCGATGGGAGGGAATACGATAGGTTATGGGGCCGCACCGCACTCATCCGTCGCCCCGGGCGGATTGGGCGGACTGTGTCCAGCCTATTATCAAAAAAAATCGGTTGTCTGTAAAGTCGGTTTACTGACGATAGTTGAACGTGACAACGTCATAAGAAAATACTGATGGAATGGTTTCATTTTTCAAAAGAAATTTTATTTGTTTGATAGATATTTTGTATGGATCAAACCTTAAATGGAACGCCTCAGAGCGAGGTAACGCATACGTCATGGTTTTTCGTGTGTGCAGCCGGCTCCATCGAATTATAAGACGTTGTCACGTCAAAAAAGGGGCAACTACCCCATGTAATCTGCGCCTAATGTCGCCCTAGCCGGGGCGCGGATGATCGGACCGGGGAATTGTCCGTCACCCGCAGAGAGGCTGACCGCGCGACGGTGACCGACGTCCCAGGACGTCGAGGTGAGGTTACCCGAAAGGGTATTCCGTCGGGCCAAACACTGACGACAAGTCACATCTGCTCCGGTGGTCGGCCCAACGAGGTGACGTGGGTACGGGTGCCCCGGACGCACTGGACCGTGCGTGCGCTTACCATAGCCCACCCATAAAAAGAAAAAACTACTCCACGTAAGAGCCAGTAGTAAATGTGACTTTTTTCTACTATGTATAGAAGATACTGCATGTATCTGTGTGTGTGTGTGTGTGTGTGTGTGTGTTGAATACGACAGGTGCAATGTGTATTTACACAAGTGTATGTGTACATACATACACATGCACGGTTCGATATCAGAACACACATTGTAATGTACCTACATTAACAGGATAATTTTAATTAATAATATAAATGCAAATATTAAATTGTATGTTTGTTTGTGACACATCATATTTACACACAGATAATTACTGAACACAACATTGTTAAACGCTTTGTCAGGAAATGCAAAAAAATAATACTATTTTCGAAGGAGAGAAAATTATGGACAGGACTACCGAGCCAGTGCCATGGATTCAATTGCCACGCAGGACTTTGTGGGATCCAAATTTTTTTGTTCTGACTTTGAGTAGAATGTGTGTACGTTAATTATGTTTGTAAAATACCCCACAATACAAGAATTGTTTCCTTAGTGCAAGTGTCAATTTAAGAAGAAAAAAAAACAAGCGACCCTATCTTATACATGGTGCCGTAAAGCACGACTAAGGAATTACAATATCTATCAATCAATCAATCAATTAAAATTATTATTTAATTTGTTAAAGTTAGTATTATAGTTAATATAATTTCATTTAATTCATATAATGTAATTATTTTGTTTTATTTTGATTTAATTTAATGGGTTAATATGTCATTAACACTATTTTTTAAATTTTTATTGATAATTACAAAATATGGAGTTAAATAATTCTGAAATAAATGATAATTATTATTATTAATAAATCATTTCATCATTTTCATCATCATTTCGGCTCATGGACTCTTTGCTACTACTACTCATTGCTGGGCTCGAGCCTCATCCACCACTATAGGAGGGAAATCGATCTTACAGTTAGATCAGACAGGTTGGTATAGGATTTTGTTTCGAGCTTTCCATCTCTTAGCATAAATTTCATATCTATACCAATAAATAAAATTGGAGTGTCTGTTTGTAATGTCAAAATAAT
Source organism: Lymantria dispar (assembly GCA_032191425.1). Lineage (NCBI taxonomy): Eukaryota > Metazoa > Arthropoda > Insecta > Lepidoptera > Erebidae > Lymantria > Lymantria dispar. Next base: position 22,587,179 of record CM063464.1, read on the forward strand.
AGGCTTTTTTCATGCTCACACGGTTATTTGCACGACACCTATGCCTAAAATAGCAATTAAAAAATTTTTGTCTGTCTGTCTGTTTGTTCCGGGTAATCTTCAAAACGGCTGGACCGATTTCAAAAATTCTTTCACCAATGGAAAGCTATAATATCAGGGCGTAAACTAGGCTATATTTTATCCCGGTATTCCCACGGGAACGGGAACTACGCGGGTAAAACGACTATAACCTATAACCGAAGCGAAGCGAGGGCGGGTTGCTAGTGCGTAATATATCCCTTAGTCGTCTTTTACCACACCCACCGCCATAACAGGGAGGGAATCATTTATTTTGCGAAATATGGGTATAAAATATTAGTAGTTACAGGCAGACAATGTATCACCATATGTGACCGTACATGCAGATAACATCTATGTAAAATCGAAATAAAATCCCTTTACCAATCTGTCCAGCGTGGTATATTAGGTCAATTTCTGTAACAGTGTAGGTGAAACTCGAGCCCCAGTATTGTGACGTATTTGATGATGATGCTATGTCTGCGAATGTTGAGATGGATGTGTGGTGTGACAAGAATGGATAAAGTGAGGAATGAACACATTGGAGGAAGTTTGAAAGTTGCGCCAGTGACGGAAAAGTTAAAGAGTGAACGGCTGACATGGTATGGACATGTGATGAGGCGGGATGAAAGTAATGTTGTGAGGAAAGTTTTAGGTATGAATGTTGACGTGACCGGGGATTAGGCCGTCACCCGCCGAGAGGCCGACCGCGTGAGGAAAGACCGACGTCTCCCCCTCGGTGAGGACGTCGGTCGGACGTCGGTCTTTCCTCACGTCAGTCGATGGGAGGGTACCCCAAGTAAGGGGTATTCCGTCGGGCCGACCACTGATGACAAGTAACCCTGCTCCGGTGGTCGGCCCAACGACGAAGGCGACGTGGTGTTCGGGTGGGTTGCGTGCTATACGCCCCTCTGTCGCCCCGGACGGAGTGGTGCGTGGAGCACGCCGACCGCAGCCCACCCCAAAAAAAAAGGTATGAATGTTGAAGGCTTTAGGGGTAAACGAAGACCGAGGAAAAGATGGATGTTCTGCGTGAGGCATGACATGGATAGCCTGGGAGTGACTTCAAAGATGACGTCTGATAGGACCGTATGGAAGATGACATATTGCGTCGACCTCAAGTAATTGGGATAAGAGCAAGATGATGATGATGATGGTATGTCTGTAAGGGGGCGTTCATAAAATACGTGAGATGTTTAAGGGGGGGAGGGGGTCGAGTCAAATCTCATCTAATCTTACGTTGGAGAGGGGAGGTCTCGGCAAATATCACGCAATTTTTTTTCTGATTGAAACAAAAAAAATATACTATTTTGGTCCATTTAATCCAGATTGTACAAGCTTAAGATTTAATCTTAAGCGTAATCGTAATACTGAATGGACTGAATTAGAGTAGATATTTTTTTGAATCACAGTTGTTACGATTTAAGTATTCTATTGTTACATTTTTATTACACTTATAATTAAACTCTCAGCAATATTGATTACTAGTCTTAATTAGTCGTAAATAAAAGCACGAAGCAATTTTTTTCTTTTTACAATAACAATCTAACGCGTTTACGTAAGAAACCCACATTTTGAAAAATCTCACGTGAGATTGGGGGATGGGGGAGGGGGTTGAATAAAATCTCACGACATCTCACCAGAGGGGGAGGGAGGTACAGAAAATTAAAAAAAAACACCTCACGTAATTTATGGACGCCCCCTAAGTAGTTGATCGAACGGTGTGACACAGCGCAGTGACTATAAACAATAATAGTATACATGTAGCCTACCTGTCGCACCCAGATCGCGCGCGTCTGGACGAAGTGCGACAACTTCTACAGTCGTCACGTGTACATCAAATGTTCTGTTGGATACAAGAGTGATAACAGCAGCCTGCGCGTGATGCACTTAAGGGTGTGACGTCACGACATCAGCAACAATGTATCGAAATCACCTTCACGATAGGGATGGGGAATTCTTTCTGAAAAAAATCCGATTCTTGAATCGTCGTCCAAATAATCGATTCAAAAGAAAATCGGTGTGTAAAGGATCGATTTCCGATTAATCGATCTATCGATATTTTTTTTCGAATTTTCTTCCAATTCAATATGAAATATGTTTCCGGCGGGATTGTGATAAGATGTTTTTTTTTTAGGAAATCTGAGAGTAGTATCTTATAATAATATATACATACATGAATCGATACTCTCCATTCGAGCATTGGATACGGAAAACTAATATCGAAGAATCGTTTTTAAAGTATCGAATACCATTCTCCTGGGATTGTGATGAATTACACACCAACAGAAAAAAATCGAATTACGATTTTCCAAGAAAGAGTACCGATTCACAGAATCGATTCAGTGCTTCGTATCGATTTATATAATCGATTTTTTGGGCCTGAAAATCGATTCCTCGATTAATCGATCTCAGATCGCTATCCTTACTTCACGGCGGCTGCGAACATATGTATAGACTAGATACAGCCGGTCGGGCTTACCGTCGCCACATCGAACGATAAGATATCAGTATAGTAATACATATAAGACTATAGATAACACACAATGCGAGCTACTACACATAGACAATACCGCAGATATATAGGTACCTATCTTATATCTTTAAAGGAGCAATTCTTGTATATATATATACCTATACATATATATATATTTTCAGGATCTCTGAAACGGCACCAACGATTTTGATGAAACTTGGCATACTAGAGGTTTCGAGGCCAAAAAATCGATCTAGCTAGGTGTTATTTACAGAAAATGTTGTTTTGTCGGTGTTTTTAGCAAAACAATACAATGACATTAAATTTTAAAAGAATATGAATTCAAATTTCGCCGTCAACGTCATGAGTTACGATAGCTCAGTTGGGAAGTTGTCAAGTTTTCTTTTAGACTTGTTTTAGCATTCAAACAGCATCGGATCGAATCTCCGTGTTATTATTATTCTCTTTTTGTAATTTTTTATAATTTTTTCATTATTTAATTTTAATTTTTTATTAATATATCTCTAAATAAATTCGACAAAAATACAACATAAACATTCCGAGCGAAGCTTGGTCAACCAGATATTATATATCTAAAGACTCCGTGTAGTGACGGAGTAAGAATAAAATTCCACACCCCCTATCTTGACCGTGGGTATCATAAAAGACGCAGATATATATATACAATGTTCATATATATATATATATATATATATATACCAGCTGACACAACAGACATTGTTCTGTCCAAATAAAGCGCCACCTACCGGGTCCAATTGTGAATCTAAGCCATTCTTAAATATTTTTTTTTTTATTGCTAGCAGTGGCAAACGAGCAAACAGTACACCCGATGGTAAGTGTTGCTGCCGCTCATGGACCTTTACAAGGCCGCAGCTTACCGCGAAGAAAATGAAGGGAGTGTGAATGCGTGCAATGAGGCTCGGTGATACTAAAGGCACCACCAAAACCCTTCACACGCAAACACCCTCAAGTTGGGCTACCGTCTCTCTCACTCATCAAACGAAGCGCAGTAACAAATTGCTACTACTCAGACGTCGATTTTCTGCGAGAGCGTGGTACTGCCCCGGACGGACCGGCCCGCGGCTGTAGACAGATAACTGTCGACAGTGTGGTCCTACCACTACTGGTCCCATCACAATTTCCTTGAACGCACACAAAAAATTTCATCAACATCGGTCCAGTCGTTTAGGAGGAGTTCAGTGACATACACACGTACATAAGAAATTTATATATAAAGAAGATATATCTAAAGACTCCGTGTGGTGGCGGATAAAGAATACAATTCACCACCCCCGTACTTTCCCGTGGACGTCTAAGGGATATAATATGCATATAACACCTATGCAAGAGAAGAAAAACTCAAATATAACCGTATACCAACACGACTGACCAGCGTGGTATGGCATTTTCCCTCCCATTGCGGAGGAGGCTCGAGCCTAATACTGGAACGTAATAGTGGGGACCTAATCGACGGACAAGAGAAGGAAAACTCGAAATTAAGCCCTATACATGTTTGACCAGCATGGTATAGTAGATCAAATTCCCTCCCATTGTGGAGGAGGCCCAAGCCCAACAGTGGGACGTATGTGGGCTGCGATGATGATGATGATATGAGCTCTAATGATGATGATGATATCTAAAGACTAAATCAACGCCAACAGCAATATTGCACAACACTAACGCCACGTTACGGGCTACCGCACGTTTTGCTCAGCGCCCCGCTCGTGATTTTCCACCTAAAACATTTTTTATATACAGATCCATAGATCCGTGACCGACACAGCGCTTAAGTGCTCGCCATGAAATACCATAAAAGGATGTTATAAATAACAAAAAAGAGTGTGTGCACAGAGTACACATATCAGAAGTGAAACTCCTTTATCTTTTATCCTTCAACCTCCATCCTTCATTCCTTATCCTTCATCCTTTATCCTTTATCTCATTGTCTCGCCGGCTACATCCTACACATTTTTGTATTTGTGTCTCTTACCTGTCGTTTTTTCCGTTGCATCCGGTTTGTAATCACAACGATTCTAAAGAAGTTTCACTTTGAAAAATAGTGTGTTTACAAAGTACGCATAACAGAAGTGAAACTCCTTTATCCATTGCGCTGGCCTGTAACAGGTATACTACGGGCATGCGTTCGAGTGCCACGCATTCACTCTCGCTCTGTCTTGCTTTATTCCCCCTCCCCAGGAGCGTTGAACGTTTAACGCAACAGTGCTTGCATACCCCCTCCATGGTAGCGTTAAACGTTTAACGCAACCTTGTTGGAAGTCGCATTAGAAGTTTTACTTCAATAATTCAGATGTACAACGTGAATGGTATACAGTCACGGACGATAGCGATATGCATGCTACTGGGACGATAGCACATTATCTAATGATAACTCCTTTCAAATCAAGCACGAACTACTATTACTGCAGTGTTCTGTCTACAGCCGGTCCGTCCGGGGTAGTGTCACATCATCATCTTTCATCATTTAAGCCTATCGCAGTCCACTGCTGGACGTAGGCCTCCCTCATGTTACGCCACAAAGTGCGGTCCTGTGTCGCCTGCATCCAACGACGCCCAGCAACTTTCACCAGGTCGTCGGTCCATCTAGTGGGGGGCGTCCTACACTGCGTCGTCAGATACGTGGTCGCCACTCGAGAACCTTTCTTCCCCAGCGGTTGTCGGTTCGTCGAGCGATGTGGCCTATCCATTGCCACTTCAGCGTGCTAATTCTTCGTGCTATGTCGGTTACACCCGTTCTTCTGCGGGTTTCCGTATTTCGGATTCTATCTCGCAGAGAAATCCCGAGCATAGCCCGTTCCATAGCACGCTGAGCGACTTTAAGTCTTGTTATGAGGCCTACAGTAGGTAGTGGTAATGGTAGGGGGTAGTATCACACTGAGCAGATAATCTACGTTGGTGTAGTAGAAATTTGTTATTGTACTTCGTTCGGTGAGGGAGAAAGTTAGCATCACAACTTTCTGAGACTATTTGTGTGTGGTATGTTTGGTGATGCTTTCTTTTGCTGCTGCTACTTTGTATAGTGTACAATGGGTCGACAGTTATAGACCGAGGTGGAAGTTCATTGTGTTTGTACCAAGGTGCTCCCGTAACTTGTTGCGTCTGAATCATGTTGATTCTGCGTGGACTATCACGGGTCGCATGAATGCAGCGCAAGATTGGACTTTGGTTTATGAAAACACTAAACTTGAAATAGTTGAAAAAATGCCAACAAAACCTTAGTCACCAGTTTTTGTTCAAATTTATCTGTAATCACCAAATCTAAAACTAGATTAATGATGAAAAAATTGGTGCTCTAATGATAGATGCTCGTATCGTCTGCGAAAAGTTCACACGCTAGGAGCGTACTTCGAGCTCCTTGGAATGCCGCTGTGCATAGCCAAAAGAGCAACTGTTTTACCTCAGCATATGCCGTCAGGTTTTTTTTTCACTTTCCCACGGTTAATTAATATACCGTACACCACAATGGAATGGAAGGTATACGGGATGGGATCAAGGTAGACTAGCAGATAAGGAAATCTTACTCTAACGTGATGAACACCTTCCAGAATTTTGTGTACTGTTGATTGTGTAAGTCATACCTGAGCAGCCCCTCGCGCTGCACCATGTGGCGGAAGGTCTCGACGATGGTCCTATTGTGGGCGCTGCGCAGCGACTGCATACGCGTCTGAAACATACAAAGCACTTAAGCAACATTGAACTATACATAACCTCCAACAAATAAATTGAGGGTAGGTGCGAGACGAATCGAATGAGGACATTAGCTCCTGTAACACTTACAGCTATGTTATGTCATCATCGTCATCACTGCCACTGTTGGGCTCGAGCCTCCTCCTCGATAGGAGTTAAATTGACCTACTATACCACGCTATACATACGGGTTGGTATAGGATTTTATTTTTAGAGTTATATAGGTATTATATGGTGTATACCTTAGTCGTCTTTTACACCACCCATGGGCAAGAGAGGGGGTGCTGAATTGTTTCTTAAAAAATTTCATTAGGCAGGTTTTTACATAAATAACAACAAATGTTCTACGACTTTTTATAGAAATTAGGTTATATAGATGAAAAAAAATATTATAGAAAAAAATGTATGGGGAAAAAGCTATACATTTTTTTTTTCACAAAGGTTTTACGGAGTGTAGCAGTCTAACCTCAAAACATGTTAAGTGCTAGTGTTATATAAAATTAAAAAAATATAACGTGCGCGGACACCTGCGGCCCTGGCCGCAAGGGAGGTTTCAAGTTTCAACTTTTTTATAGTACATTTCTCTTAATTTATTACATTTTTATATATATTTTTTGCCTTATTTTATATTATTTTAACTCAAAAACCGGACCACTGTGCGACACTAGATAAACTAGTACAACACTGTTATGTCTTCGGGTTGAGAACCCTTAGCGCTCACCCATAGTCCGGGTTTAGCTGATATAGCTATCTGTGGCTAACAATCATAGTCACACAAGAAAAAAGATATTATGTCTATATTAATATTAAAAAGCTAAACAATTTGTTACTTCTGTGTGGTGACGGAGTAAGAATACAATTCACCATCTATCCGTGGGCCCGTGGGTTCTAAGGGATAAAATATACAGCTAAGATCTATGCAAGACGATGAAAACTAAGGGATATGATATACTATCTGCATATCTCATACATCTACCTAAAACTATTAAATAGTTATATTTACAATGTGAAATACTCGTGTAAACATTAGAGATCATTAAGATAACATGCATATAGCAAGAGGAGGAAAACTCGATACAAAAATCTATGACAACACGGCTGATCAGCGCGGTATCTATGTATATAATAATACGTGAAGCAAAAACTTTGTACCCCTTTTTACGAAAATTACACGAACAAGTATGAAATTTGGCACAGTTGAAGTATTTAATGAGGAGAAGTGCATAAAACTGAAATTCCATATAATAATAGATTAGAAATACATTAAATTCATTAAAAAAGGCATTACGCACACTAACGCTTATACACTTTGGTTTACGATTAAAATCTCTGGCCGAATTGAGTATCAAACAATCGTAATTATGATGACAATGTCTAATAGACATTTGTACTTATTTATCTAGCAACCCGCCCTCGCTTCGCTTCGCTTCGGTTTCAGTCGCTTTACCCGCGGCGTAGTTCCCGTTCCTGTGGGAATACCGGGATAAAATATAGCCTATGTTACTCCCGGCGGAGATGCTCGCCGACATTTATCGGCGGGTGTCGGAGACGCGCGCCCGCGGCGGTATGGTCTCCCTGCAGGAGATCACCGCCTGGCGGGTCGACGCCCGCCGTGGAGTCACTGCCCGTTGGGCAGTCCGGCTGGAGAGTCCTCGGTACGGTGTCAGGACCATCGAGGCCTTCCGGCCGGTGCTGATGGAGTGGTTGGAGCGGACGCACGGGGTGCTTTCCTTCCGACTGGTGCAGGTGCTGACGGGGCACGGATGCTTCGCAAAGTACCTGCACAAGATTGTCAGGAGGGAGAGCACACCGTCCTGCCACCACTGCAGTTGCGACGAGGACACGGCGCAGCACACGCTCGAGGAGTGTGCTGCGTGGGAGGGAGAGCGCCGTGAACTCGTCGCGATTATCGGTGCCGACCTGGCGCTGCCGACCATCGCCAGGGAGATGCTCGTCAGCGTCAGGAACTGGGACGCGGTCGCCGCCTTCTGTGAAGCCGTTATCTCGCGGAAGGAGGCGGCGGATCGTGTGCGAGTAGAGCTCCTATTCGGCGACACGTTCCGCCGCCGGCGGCTCGGGCGGCGCAGGCGCGAGTATCTGCGCCTAATGCCGCCCTAGCCGAGGCCGCGGGTGATCGGACCGGGGAATTGTCCGTCACCCGCAGTGTGGCTAACCGCGCGATGGCGACCGACGTCCCAGGATGTCGGGAGGTGAGGGTACCTGAAAGGGTATTCCGTCGGGCCGACCACTGACGACAAGTCACATCTGCTCCGGTGGTCGGCCCAACAACGAGGTGACGTGGGTACGGGTGGGTTATGGGCCCGCGCGCCGTCCTTTCATCGCCCCGGACGGACTGGACCGCGCGTGCGCTTACCATAGCCCACCAATAAAAAATAAAAAATAAAAAAAAAAAAAATGTTACTCCCTAATATTATAGCTTTCCATCGGTGAAAGAATTTTTGAAATCTGTTCAGTGGTTTAAGCGTGAAAGCGTTACAAACAAACAAACAAACATCCTTACTTTCGCATTTATAATATTAGTATGGATTAGTGAAATACAGCTTGCTCAATATACTCGTACATCTATACCAATAAATAAAATTGGAGTGTCTGTTTGTAATGTCAAAATAATGGACGTTTTTCATGCTCACACGGTTATTTGCACTATACATATTTTATGTCTGTCTGTCTGTTTGTTCCGGGTAATCTTCAAAACGGCTGGACGGCTTGATTTCAAAAATTCTTTCACCAATGGAAAGCTATAATATCAGGGAGTAAACTAGGCTATATTTTATCCCGGTATTCTCACGGGAACGGGAACTACGCAGGAAAGACGACTGAAACCGAAGCGAAGCGAGGGCGCGTTGCTAGTAAATAATAAAATTATGTAGTAGAAAAGTTAATTTAAATGAATTATGGCCGAATTTCGACTATTTGGCGACCACTAGTAGTAGGTAAATTTTCCTCTCATTGTGGTCGATAAGGATGCAAATATCGAAACTAAAAAGATAGATGTATCGGTACATCGATGTTTGAAAACAAACATCGATATTCAAAAAAATGCCCTAAAAACATTTACGTTTTTAGAGATCTATGTGATGAGATTTTTTTTTTGTTTAATCAAGCATATTTTTTACATGAAACACCAACATTTGTGATGAGCTTTTTTTTAGCTATTTAGAAACAGAGTACCTAAACAGTTACGCAGGCTCTGCTAAAAGTACCATACATTTTAAATCATGTCGGCAAAACATTGTATAAAATAACATCGATACATCGATATTTTACAAAAGTTACCATCGATGGCAAGCATCGATGTTGTTTTTTGATACATCGATGTTTCAGAAACATCGATGTGTCATTTGCATCCCTAGTGGTAGAGGCCTGGAAAACGCGATTGGAAGCAGCGCGGTTCTGTCACTCTCTTTAGATAATCATACGGTTTCACCACATCAGTGAAGACTGATACCGATTGATGTTATAACGTATACACCTTTATTTTTATAATAACAAATTCCCGCGGTGCACTGGTGCAGTTTCCCTTCCCGTGGGAATTTGGGATAAAATATAAGTACTGTTACTAGCTGATAAGGTAGCTTAGGCGTTTCATAGTTGGTGGTTTAGACGTCTCATCCACGTAGTAGCTGTTCCTGTGGGAATAGGATAATAAAATATCGACTATGTTACTCGCTGATTATGTAGCTTTGCAATAGTGAGAGAAATTTTAAAATCGGTTTAGTAGTTTAGACGTAAAACCATAACAAACAAACAAATTTACATTGGTGTTTATAATGTTAGTACAATCTCTTTTCTTTTTTAAAGACAATGCCCTGCTCTAAGGAAATAATCCTTGTACCCATTGCGAGGGATTTTACAAACATACAACCAGACTCAGAACAACAATTTGTGCAAGGCACAGTGTCGTCCCACGTGGGATTCGAATCCGGATCGGAACGCGGCCGTCATTCTTGATAACAATGTTGTAACTGTTATGTATCTTTTCATCATTTCGGCTCATATACGTCCCACTGCTGGGCTCGAGCTTCCTCCACAATAGGAAGGAAATTGACCTTACTATACCACGCCAGTCAGACAGGTTGGTATAGGGTTTCATTTCAAGTTTTCCTTCTCTTGCATTGATGTTATATGCTTATTAAATCCCTTACTCGTCTTTTTGGACCAACAGGCAAGATAAAGAGGTGGTGAATTAAATTCTTACTCCGTCACCACACGGACATGTGTGTTTGTTGATACGTATGTTTCACTAGTAAACACGTATGTTTCACTAGTTTGCTGTGTGGTAGCGGCTTCGAATACTACCAACCCTTGCTTTGCTCGTGGGTGTCGTAAAAGACGACTAAGAGCCATAGATTGACCCGGACCAACTCCATCTGGTACCATTTGGGTCAACGATTACATTCCCAAGGAGGGTTGACGTCAGGCAGGCGGCCGGTCATAAAAGTCATTGCCGAAACTTTTTGCAATATGTCAAAACAGATGACATATTGCGTCGACCCCAAGTAATTGTGATAAGAGCAAGATGATGATGATGTTTCACTAGTAAATAATTGTATCACATATGACGATGTGTAGACGCGCGACAATCGCTAGTTAAGACGTTTACACGCAAGCAACGCCCCCACAACGTACACTAATACAAACCCCAACTATTATTTTGTTAATAGCAAAAACTACAAAATAGATGGCATTTATCGAGATCACACATATTATATACAATGACCATACAATATACAGCTACTGATTACAGGTGGGCGGACTGACATCAAACTTATACAAACATTTTTTTGTAATCATACAATATTGTTAAGTTGGACTGTAATTTAGAGGGCGGGGGCGCGCGGTACATATAGGCAGCGCGGCGTTCGACGGTTGACAGACAGATCGAAGATGGCACTCCCAGTGCGGTTGGCGTGCTTATTGTGGCTGGTATTGCTGGCTGTTTGCACAGCACCGGTGAAGGCGGGCGTGGAAATGGACGAGGATATGGCAGAGTTAGCGCGCATGTTACGCGATAGTTGCGCGGGCGAGAGCGGAGTCGATATATCACTGGTGGATCGCATCAATGCAGGCGAGGCGCTGTCCCCGGATCCCGCGCTTAAATGTTACATCAAATGCACGATGGAGACGGCTGGTATGCTGTCCGAAGGCGAGGTGGACGTGGAGGCGGTGTTAGCGCTACTACCGCCTGATATGGCGGCACATAACGCCGTTGCGTTGCGTACGTGCGGCACAAAACGCGGCGCTGATGATTGCGACACCGCTTACCAGACGCAGGTGTGTTGGCAGAACGCAAACAAGGAGCAGTACTTCCTCATATAGAAGTAAACGTAGATATTATACTGTATGCGTTATTCCCGCTTTATATTTTATTATATAAAAAACACAGTATGTATTACATAGCCATAAGTGCATCTTTGAATTGTTAGGTAATCCGGGAGCGATGAGGGACATCGTGCCCTCGTTTAACTAACCGCTGCTAGTTTATAAGTATTATGTCTGTTGTTACATTTGTGGTTACATTATTCATTTGTAAAATATGTTAAAAGCCATATTATTCATAAAATATAACGATCCGTCTGAGACATTGTTATTGTTAGCTACAACGTTCGACTTGTGTTTAATATTACATATATGTAATACTTTAAAATTCTGTTTTGTATTCTGTTACAATTTCGTGTAATAAATGATAATTATAGATCAACTATCCTATTTATCAGAACAATCCGTCTGAGTATAATTGTTAATCAATAATAAAAAGCAAAATAAGTATATTATTAAAACTATGAATAACGGAAGTGTTGCTGACCTTAGTCTTACATTTTATAAATCATACATTATTTTCAGATACAACCATAACATCAAAGAATCAAATTTGAGGACTTAGCTAAAACCATATCTATAAAATAGTAAAAAGAGAAAGAAATCCAAATGAATTAGTATGTTAATATTGTTAAATGCAGATTTATCAATGGTGTTCCACAAGGTGCCCTATGAGGACCGATATTATTTACATATATCTATTGCAGTCTACCGTGTAGTGATGGGTAAGAATACAATTTTACCAACCCTTTTTTATCCGTGGATGTCGTAAAAAACGAATAAGGGATTAAATATGCATGTAATATCTGTACAAGGAAAGCGAAACTCTAAATAAAACCCTATACCAACCCTTGCGTGGTATAGTAAGTCATTTCCCTCCCATTGTGGAGGAGGTTGGAGTCCAGCAGTGGTAAGTATATTAGCTGTGATGATGAAAGCTAAGAATAATGAAGAACATCGGATGTATTGCTGACCTTAGCCTTACAGTTTATCACTACATAATATAAAACAAAATCGCTTGCCGTCGTCCGTCCCTATGTTCACTTAGATGTTTAAAATACACAACGGATTTTGATGCGGTTTTTTTTATGTTTATATGAATAATACATAATATGTCGCTCTTTCAAGAGTAACCTCTAAAGAAAATAAGTTGGCATTATCTAATAACAAATAAGCTGTGAACGTTGTATATAAAGACATTCTGTAGTATATTTAGTATCAGCATTGGACCCGTGCGAAGCCGAGGCGGGTCACTAGCAAATAATAAATTATTTTCAAATACGACAATAAGGAATTAAATTTTGAGTACTTATATCAAATGTATCTATAAAATGGTAAACAGTTTATAGAAATCTAAATGAATGAAAATACTAGTGTTAATAAATACAAATCTACAGTAGTCTTCCACAAGGTTCCGTATAAGGACCGATACTTTTAAATGCATCTATCGCTACCGTGTGGTAACGGAGTAAGAATAGAATTTACCACCGCCTATCTTATCCGTGGGTGTGGTAAAAGACGACTAAGGGATTAAATACAGATTTAACATGTATGTAAGATAAAAAAAAAACTCGAAATAAAACCTTATACCTACTCGTCTGACTCGCTAAATTGATGAATTTTCCTCTCGTTGTGTCTATTACTGTCCGTGTATGTTGATTATTTAATTGTGTTAATTATTCTACTATATTGATTATTCTATTATGTTAAAATTGTACATTGATTGCATACCGTAAGGTCGACTATGGTGAGACTTATATTATTTGTAACATGTTATGTACCCATATTTCGCAATAATAAATTGATTGATTGTGGTGACGAAGTAAGAATACAATTCACCACCGCCTATCGTGCCCGGTCGTAAAAGACGACTGAGTCATATAATATGCATATAACGTCTATGCGAGGGAAGGAGAACTCCAAATAAAACCTTATACCAACCCGTCTCACCAGCGTGATATAGTAAGGTCAATTTCCCTCCCATTGTGAAGGAGGCTCGAGCCAAGCACTGGGACGCATATGAACTGTGATGACAACGTTTTTTTTTGTGTGTGTATAGCTGTTAGGCAGAGGGCTTTCACAGCTTAGCCCGAACTATGGGTGAGCGCTGAGGGCTCTCAACCCGGTAAAAGATGACAACGCTGATGGTTGTAATATATATTTAGATTGCATTCAACTGAACTTTTAGTTATCAGCTGTAGGTACATTTTTATTATCTGTATATAATAAATAATGATACTGATACACAAAAGTACAAGGTCTCTATGACCTCGCACTTTTTAAATCCATAGCTGTCGTTATTTTGATTAATAGTTAAAGTAACGATCTTATCTAATACAACATCGATAAATAAACATACGTTTGATGTTTAAGTTCAGCGTGTTAACCTTTATTTTTTTATTGCCGTTGATGACAAACGAACAAGCAGCATACCTGATGGTAAGTGATACTGCCGTACATGGACCTTTATATGAAGAAAATTCTCTTCTTAAACCTCGTTTAAACAAGGACATGCCATAGCACTCGGGAAACGCAAGCAGAATGTAATTCATTCCAGAGCTTGCACATACATGGGTGAAATGATCGCTTGAAATGTACAGTTGAAGACCGTAACGTTTCCAGATGAAATGAATGAACCCTGCTACGGTGTCGAGTGTCTCAGTAACTCAACCAAACACGCCGAATAAAAAAATTAGATGTTTTGTCGACTACCGGGACTCTATATAAACACAGTAGGTACCAACCCTAATTGGGCCTGATAATTCCGAAAATTGGCCATCATTGTATTAACCAAATCCAAACATTACTATTAGAGACATTCAATTTGCATAAAGAGCTCGACCTACCCATCCAACTGAGCTAGACAAGCAACTTTAGGAAAATTGCCTGATCTAATACTGGGGACGCAATATCTAAAAATCTAGTTTTGCGACGATTGTATATTCTATGTATCAGCTTATTGTCTACTATTGGAAATACCATCGTAGAAAAAATAAGCACATCACAGCGCTTCGCAAACCCGATTGCCATCGCAGTCAGTGTTAAATTACCCGAGTGAGCCAGCCGCCCATTGCTCTGGTTAAGTGGATGATTTCCACAGCTTCTAAAACAGAATTCCCAACCAGTGGGGCGCGCCTCACTTGGGGGTGTAGAATGGTCCAAGGGGGCAAGGGGGGGTGCGTAGGAATTTGTTAAAATCCTCTACGATGAAAATGATCTACGACGTGCACTGACCAATATGAAGCCAAGGATTCACCAATTGGATAATAAAGTGCAGGTATTAGACCTGCTGTTCTCTCTAATTATGTTATATTTGAGCCATTTGATTACATACGCACTTGCTATTTAAATGAAAGTCTATTGAAATTTCTATGCTTTGTTTTTTTATCATAGTTATCGCGACAAAGGGGGCGTAATATTTTAGCATAAACTTGAGTGAGGCGCATAGGGTAAAACGTTGGGCATCCCTGTCCTAAAAGAAGGTGAGAACTGTAAATAAAATTGTAACTCTTCAGCACAAGGTGAGCGTGCTTCACGTGCAATGAGTTAAGGGCACAATACATAAATACACTATATTACACTAAAGGCGTATAGATATAATTTTATTGCTTAAGGAGAAAGACGCTGGTATCTATTGCTCAGTTTATACTAGTTTAGACACCATCGCTTACTCCATCTTAATATGTATTCAAATTATTTTGTATAATTTTAATACAAAGATAGACTGCACAGATGGATTGGGTTAAGATACCGTGGCAGTGTCGTGGGTTCAAATCCCGAAATTTTGATCGATACACAAACTTTTATTCTGAGTGTAGATATAATTTATGTCCATCAAATAAGCGCTTGTAAGCCTCGGAATACAAGAGTTATACCCACTTAGTGTAGGGTCTTAAATAAACATATTTGCTAAATCATCATCATCATTTCGGCTCATATACGTACCACTATTGGACTGGCGCGTCCTCCACAATAGGAGGGAAGTTAACCTTCCTATACCAAGCTGATCAGACAGGTTGGTATAGGGTTTTATTTCGAGGTTTTTTGTATAGATGTTATATGCGTATTATATCCCTTAGTCGTATTTTAATCCGCGGTCAAGATAGGTAGTGGTGATTTGTATTCTTACTCCGTCACCATACGGAAAAATTTGCTAAATAAATTATTATTATTATAAAGTGGTCGATACGCGTCGGCCCTTATGATTAAACTTAATTCACACAACATGCTGTTGAGAGCTTCTCGGGATTTCGTTGAAAGATAAAATTAACAGTAAACTACTTTATGTCCTCGAATGATTAACACGCTGACACACAAGTGGACAGCCAAGATCATTCTGTGAATTAACAACCAACGGAGATGAAATTTAGGCAACCAGGAATCGTACAATACAATGTAGGAGTCCCAAACCCCACCAGATAGAATTGATTAATTAATTAATTATTAATATATAAATAATCCAACTCGGTTGGGCAGCGTTCGGGAAACTTAAGAGGATCTTTTCGTCCAACATACCTCAGTGTCTGAAAACACAGGTCTTTGACCAGTGTGTGTTACCAGTGATGACTTACGGCACGGAAACGTGGTCCCTAAATGTAGGCCTCATATCAAGGCTCAAAGTCGCTCAGCGTGCTATGGAGCGGGCTATGCTCGGGATTTCTCTGCGAGATAGAATCCGGAATACGGAAATCCGCAGAAGAACGGGTGTAACCGACATAGCACGAAGAATTAGCACGCTGAAGTGGCAATGGGCAGGCCACATCGCTCGACGAACCGACAACCGCTGGGGAAGAAAGGTTCTCGAGTGGCGACCACGTATCGGACGACGCAGTGTAGGACGCCCCCCCACTAGGTGGACCGATGACCTAGTGAAAGTAGCTGGGCGTCGTTGGATGCAGGCGGCACAGGACCGCTCATTGTGGCGCAACATGAGGGAGGCCTACGTCCAACAGTGGACGGCGATAGGCTGAAATGATGATGATGATGAATTAATTATTAATTAATTATAGTCTCTTTTTGATATGCCTTATTCGAGGGCTTTATATAGACAAAATAGATTTATAAGACGAGCTTGTAGCCGTTAAAATACTAAGTACTAGCAACCCGCCCTCGCTTCGCTTCGGTTTCAGTCTCCTTACCCGCGTTTTTCCCGTTCCCGGGGGAATATTGGGATAAAATATAGCCTATTTTACTCTCTGATATTATAGCTTTCCATCGGTGAAAGAATTTTTGAAATCGGTTCGGTGGTTTAAGCGTGAAAGCGTAACAAACAAACAAACTTATTTTCGCATTTATAGTATTAGTAAGGATAATAATTGATATTTTTAACGAAATCTTTAATATTTTTAAATCTGAAATTTTAAAAATAGCGGCATAACTTGTACTTTTATGTATTTCTTTTCTATTACTCAGTTTTATATAATACAAAAAAATAACTCATTATTTATTAATTTCTTAATGTGCATTTATTAGAAACTTATTTGGTGAGTGTTATTAATTTTATTTTCGTTGTAAATTAGCTGCTAATAGTTTCTTTGTTCACAGCATACCCTCAAATGAACGCACTACGGAAATCAGATCAGCATTGTTTTTTTTTTGGGGTGGGTTGCGGTCAGCGCACTCCTCGCACCACTCCGTCCGGGGCGACATTGGCGTAAAGCACGCACACCCGCAACCCACCCGAACACCACGTCGCCTTCGTCGTTGGACCGACCACTGGAGCAGGGTTACTTGTCATCAGTGGTCGGCCTGACGGAATACCCCCATCGACGAAGACCGACGTCCCCCCTTCGGGGAGGACGTCGGTCTTTCCTCTCGCAGTCGGCCTCTCGGCGGGTGACGGACTAATTCCCCGGTCACGTCACCCGCGGCCTCGGCTAGGGAAATAGGCAGTGTTCGCAAAACCTCCAACAGCTTATCATGAATCACAGATACAAAAACAGGGGGTAATTATTTGTCAAAACAATAAATAATGGTACAATTCACCACTCCCTATCTTGCCAATATATTTTCTTAGTGGTAGGAGCACACTGCGCTTAGTTTTTTTTTTATTGCAACCACACGAGCAAACAGTACACCTGATGGTAAGTGTTGCTGCCGCCATGGACCTTTACAAGGCCGCTGCCGGCCGCGAAGAAAGTGAAGGGAGTGTGAATGCGTGCATTGAGGCTCGGTGATACCAAAGGCACTACCATAACCTTCCACACGCAAACACCCTCAGAAAGTTGGGCTTCCGGCTCTCTCTGATTGCGTGTGATGTGTTTTGGTGGTGCCTTTAGTATCACCGAACCTCATTGCACGCATTCACACTCCCTTCACTTTCTTCGCAGTGGGAAGCAGCCTTACAAAGGTCCATGAGCGGCAGCGGCACTTGCCCTCGGGTCTACTGTTTGCTCGTTTGCCACCCTTTGCAATAAAAAATATTATTATGATATATAAATATTATTATTATGTCATAAAAGATGACTAAGGGATATAATATGCATATAACGTCTATGCAAGAGAAGGAGAACTTCAAATAAAACCCTATACCAACCCGTCTCACCAGCGTGATATAATAAGGTAAATATCACTCCTATTATGGGGGAGTCCCGAGCCCAGTAGTCGGACGTATATGAGTCAAGATGATGAGATGATGATAAAATTTGTTAGTTTGATAATTTCATCATCATTATCATCTCAGTCCTCATAAATCCCACTGTCGCGCTCGGGCCTCCTCTACAATGGGAGGGAAATTGACCTACTATACCGCTCTAGTCAGACGTGTTGGCATACGGTTTTATATCGACTTTTCCTTCTCTTGCATAAATGTTATCTGCATATTATCCCTTAGTCGTCTTTTACGACACCCACGAGTAAAAGAGGGGTTGATAATTTAGTGAATAGCAAAAATAAATACAATGTCAATTTCTAATGACCTCTAAAACTAATTGTTTTTCAATGTTTACTATATATGAACTAACACGCACACGAGTACATACAAAGAACAATGTAGTCGAGACCCTGACCTTAACACTCTTTTATTTCGAACACAACAAATTAATTATGTAAGCTTACATTATGTTGACAAGTAACATATTACACAATGATTTATGTTTTATAATTAAAAATGCATATGTCATAACAATAAAAAAATGTGAATCGCTTAATATTATTCATTCATAATTAACTTGCTCGGTATTTCTCTACGTGATAAAATCCGAAACACGGTAATTCGTAGAAGAACGGGTGTAACCGACATAGCCCGCAGGATAAGCACGTTGAAATGGCAATGGGCCGGCTACATCGCTCGTCGAACTGACAACCGTTGGGGAAAAATTGAGTGACAGTCACGAATCGTACGCAGTGTAGGACGACCCCCACTAGGTAGACTAACGACATTCTCAAAGTCGCAAGGAACCGTTAGATGCAAGTGGCGCAGGACCGTTCCGAGTGGCATTCTCTAGGAGGCCTATGTCCAGCAGTCTTTAGGCTGATGGATGAAATTAACTTGCACACATGCCAAACATTGCTGAGCTTCAGTACCAGTCGCTATGGTTCCACATTATAAATGTTAAAAATCTCCTAAGATATGGTCTCGGGTTCTAGTCTCCGTACAGACAGAATTTTATAGGGTTTTCTGGGAGGAAAAATGGCTTCAGTTACTCCCTATAGACAACTTCCTGTAAAATATTATCAAAATCGGTCCAACCGTTTTGAAAATTACCCAGAACGAACAGACAGACAGACGCTTAAATTTTATTTGTATAGATCAAGGCTGCTCAAGTTTTTTAACAGTCGGGCACTCGGGCCAAACAGATGCAGAAATTTTTGAGGGGGCGACTAACAAAACGAATAGATATAATATTCGTTAGATTTTTTGTCTGTCAAAAAACAAAATTGTTTATTAAAGAATTTTAATGCTTAATAAGTTTTCAAATTAATTTAGATAAACATTTTTAGATAATTTAAGAAAATTTTGACATTTTCAACTTGGCGGGAATGAATCACGCCGGCGCCGGCCATTCAGAATTAGTGGGTTTTTTCCTTGCTATAGATAAACCCCGAAGTGGCACTTACATATTGTCAATTTTTACATTTTATCTTAAGACAATGTAAATAACTAACACCGGATCCGAATGAAACCGCTCTGAAAAAATCCGTCAAGATACTCAGCGGGTTTATCATAGAGAAATAATATTACACTTTTGTGTTTCAATCACAGAAAAATTAATAAGATAGAACGGCCATGTGGGCGGGGCAAGCGTGCCACAATTGCGATCAAACGGTCTTAATATTGACGAAATTCGTTTTACCGGTTCTTAGTTGCGCTCATATAGTGACCTTGAACGAAGCTCCGACAAAAAAGAGATATATACCGTCTTGCGCTGTTACAACGTGTCGAAAAAGAAGTCAGTTGCGTAGTTATAGTCTAAGAAGGCATTTATTTTCATCCAAGTCCATAAATTTATTAATTCAGTGATATTTCTTAATTTTATGAAAGTATTATGTCGTTTATAAAGAAAAATTATGTAATCGCAAAAAGAGCCAAACATTATACATCGTCTGCCATACATGGATATCACCTTTTATTAGTCCAACAACCGCGCAATGTACTGCGTTCAATGCGATATCACTAAGAACCGCCTTACTAGCGTGGTAGTATACGTTTTCATTCAAAACATTGACGTCGATACACGCGTATCGATAGTGCTGTCCAACATACTATAAGTTATCGATTTCAATAATTAGCTATGGGTTAATTTTATCATATAAATAAATATTTTTAACACTTTTAATTTAGTGATCGTTTTATATAATTATATTAACAATATTTAAATAGGTATTTAAAAATCAATTATTCTGGTATACATTACCTACTTAATTTATCTTGTATATCTATAGTACATTCTTATATATTTTCCGCGTGGTAACGGAGTAAGAATACAATTCACCACTCCCTATCTTGCCCGTGGATGTCGTAAAATACAACTATGGTATATAATATGCGCATAACATCTGTGCAAGAGAGGGAAAACTTGAAATTAAACCCTATACCAACATGTCTGACCAGCATGGTTTAGTAGGTCAAATTGCCTCCCATTGTGGAGGAGGCCCGAGCTCAACAGTGGGTCGTACGTAGGCTGCGATGATGATGATCTATAGTACAAACTTCATAGTGCTCATTAGCACTCTTTAGTAATTAATAAAATAAATAATAAAAGGGTTGGTAGTATTCGAAGCCGCTACCACACAGCACTATACACACAGCATTATACACTGTCAAATCATATAATACTTTATACAGACTGGTATTCTAACTTGATGTACTCAAATGTGATAATATATTTTCATCATCATCATCATCGTCTCAGGCCAAATATGTTCCATTGATGAACTCCAGCCTCCTCGTTTATGAGAGAGAATTTGACCTACTATATCACAATAGTCAGGTGTGTCAGTATAGGGATTTATTTCGTGTTTTCCTTCTCTTGCATAGATGTTATCTGCATATTACAACCCATAGTGATCTTTTAGGACACTCACGGACTGCTGAATGGATTCTTAATCTGAATTTATGAAAGCATTACAATTAATCGACACTCGACTATTTTATAAATCTGTTTAATGTTAAATAATTACTAAACATAAACAATTTAATTTTTTCATATAGAATCATTTTCTTCTTACACTGGCAATTAATTTGTATCAAAATGTGGGTCAGTATTTAATAACTATTTTCTGTATCGGGTAGATAATTATAAATTTTCTGCAATAACGATGATTTGTTGGACGTGAGACATCTTAGTCCGCCCGTGACCATGAACGCTGCAGTGTTCGAAACGTCGGGCAATCAAAAATCAAATACAAACGCGATAAAATCCGTAAAGTAGTTTTATTTAAAATGTTATGATCTATTTATAGATCTGTTATGATTAGGCCAAGCACTGTTTCCTAAGATACAAGCCTCTTGGCCTAGTTTGGGAGACAGATAACTCAAAATTGTAAAAACAAACATCTGTAAGTCAATTTTACTATATTTCTCCTGTATCACTAGAAAATTTTATTGTAAATTAACTTTCGAGTGTTTTGGTAATGCTTATTTTTGTGTAATAAATAAATTATTACTATTATCTGTTACTACACGGTAAATAATTTATTTTACAAATTGTAAATACTCAGCAGCAGCAGCAATAGACATCTTATATCTTTAAACGAGCAATTCTTGTATATATATACATTTGTTGAAACTTGGCATACTAGAGGATTCGGGTCCAAAAAATCGATCTAGCTAGGTTTTATTTATAGAAAATGTTATTTTGTCGGTGTTTTTAGCATAACAATAAATGACATTAAATTTTTAAAGAATATGAATTCAAATTTCGTTATAAATGTTAAGAGTTGAGGCAGCTCAGTTGGGAGACGGCCGGTTTTAATTTTGAGTTTTGTAGCATCCAAACGTCGGTTCGAATCTCGGTGTTATTATTCTTGTCTTTTTGTAATTTTTTTATATAATTTTTATTTTTTATTAATATATATCTAAATAAATTCTACAAAAATATTCAGTCAACCTGATATTATTATATTAACTGAGCATGTCATACATAGACTCACATTATGTATTGAATAGTTGATTGTGAATCAGAGCAGCCAGCTATAGCGAGTCTAACTAGTTGCTCAATAAACTAACAGGAAATTAGTTACTTCCACATATCTCTATGTATACCTAACTTGGCCCATTATCACTGGACATATCTGTGCTCTATAAATGTATCTTTATATATGGCTAGGCGTGTGGTGACGAAGTAAGAGCAATTCACCAATCCCTTTCCTGCCCACGGATGTCGTAAAAGGCGACTAATATGTAAAACATCTGTGCAAAAGAAGGAAAACTTGGAATGAAACCCTAAAACAACATGTCTGACCAACACGGTATTAGTAGGTTAAATTCCCTTCCATTGTAGAGGAGGCCCAAGCCCAACAGTGGGATATATATGGGCTGCGATGATGATGATGACTGCTTTTCCTGTCCTTGGATGTCATAAAAGACGACTAAAGGATGTAATATGTACATAACAACTCAATATATTAACAGAATATGAACAGAAAATAAAATAAAAACATAACAACTTAGCAAAACAATGCTATAGAAGACAACAGAAACAAAATAACAGAAGGGTTTTTATCACCAACTTAAAGTAATAGCGCAAAGTAGAAAACCCCGAACAAAACACATGACGTCCATCAACAGCAATGGCACATGGAACAGCGCTCAACTTCAAGTCTATCTTAACATCTAACTGTAA
The DNA here is from genome assembly GCA_032191425.1 of Lymantria dispar. Lineage (NCBI taxonomy): Eukaryota > Metazoa > Arthropoda > Insecta > Lepidoptera > Erebidae > Lymantria > Lymantria dispar. The sequence continues at coordinate 22,610,063 of CM063464.1, forward strand.
TAAAGCCACTTGAAGAATAACTTGAATTATATAAACTCACCTTAACAATTAAACTCAAAAAATGTAACAAAGGCACGGACAATAAGTCTGTGGACCATCAACAAAAAGAAAAAAAAAAATATGTACATAACATTTGTGCAAGAGAAGGAAAACTCGAAATGAAACTCTATACCAACATGTCTGACAAGCATGGTATAGTAGGTCAAATTCCCAACCATTGTGGACAAGGTCAGAGCCCTACAGAATGTATGTAGGCTGCAATAATGATGATAATATGGCTAGGCTTAATTTATAATTTAAAAAGCAATGCCAATTACATATAAATTAGTTTGATTGTTATTATGTGTAATTAGATAATTGTGCTAATTGCCTTTATCATTCTTATCAACATACATACTCGTTCACGACCCATAACAAGAGACAACATAAAAACTGTAACATATTTATTCATGCATGTAATTTATTTCAAAACATTATATACAAAATGATATAATAATTGCAATTATAATATTTGTTTTTTACTTACAATTAGTACAACGTTTATCACTGAAGAAATACATATTATACATATACATTTTATACTAGCAACCCGCCCTCGCTTCGCTTCAGTTATAGGTTATAGTCGTTTTACCCGCGTAGTACCCATTCCCGTGGGAATACCGGGATAAAATATAGCCTAGTTTACGCCCTGATATTATAGCTTTCCATTGGTGAAAGAATTTTTGAAATCGGTCCAGCCGTTTTGAAGATTACCCGGAACAAACAGACAGACAAAAATTTTTTAATTGCTATTTTAGGCATAGGTGGCGTGCAAATAACCGTGTGAGCATGAAAAAAGCCTATTGTTTTGACATTACAAACAGACACTCCAATTTTATTTATTGGTATAGATATCTACCACCGGATCGGAATGCGGCCACAAGCTGAGAAGATCTGGCAAGAAACTCAACGGGCTGTCATTTTTTACCATATTTTGAATACAATTACGTATACATATAGTCTTAGCTCCAATGTGATGCCATTCAAGATAGGATAAAAAATAAAAAACTTCCCATCACTCCCATCAACCACATTGGAGGGAAGGGAGTGACCCGCCCCACATAGCTACCGCAAGCATAACCTTGTTCAGTGAGCATGACCAAACCATAAATTGCGAACTATGATAGGTATGCTAAAAGACCAAAACCTAAATTCGTTAGGCAAAACACGCTACGCTCTTAGAATAATAACATATAGAAGGTAAGTTCGCGCACAAAAAGTGAAGCATTTCAATTGGAGCCTAATGAAGCTTATGCCGGAACCATTCCGTAATGTACAAGTCATTGTACTGCACGTACGTATGCAACTCTTAAAAAATAAATAGGTAATTATGAGGGTATGTACATTCAAATGGTGTCAAAACACATTTCAAAAAGTTAAAAAGGTTTTTAACATTACTTTTAAAAGTATTTCGACGGTTTATGTTAATAAAAACAAAATTTGATTTCATGATTTGTATAGTGGTGTACGTGTGTAATCGTCTGCGCGCCATTAGTATTTTTAGATTCATGTTTCGAACTTTCGAAGTATTGATACTATCCTTCTATACGTTATTATTCTAAGGCTACGCTGTACAAACCCAAGACTAACAACACAATAAAAAAACAAAACAGCGAATTCTTACAAGAAACGGGCCATAAAGCTGTGACCATTACAAAAACAAAATAGCTGAAAGAGGATGACAATGACTACTATACCATGCTGGTCAGACAGGTTGGTACAGGGTTTTAATTCTAGTCTCCTATTTTCCTATTTTAATTCTCTTTTATAGATGTTTTTTACAACATCCAAGGGCAAAATAGAGAGTGGTGAATTGTATTCTTACTCCGGCACCACAGGGATAAGTACCTAGTAATAGCCTCTAATACTTTGTACCTAGTTAAGTGATGAATTGTTTTCTTGCTCGGGTACCACAGAGATAAGTACCTAGTAATAGTCTCTATTACTTAGTACCTAGTTATAGACTATAATTGTTGTGTACATGAATTTTACAAAGATAAGAACATGAAAAAACAGCATTTCTTCAATCAGCTATATGCATAATTTTTACCAACTCAAACCTCAGGGAGAAAATCTAAAAAGAAATGTAAAATTTTTACGAAATTATTCAGAGCTCACAGCCCCACTGTTGTGTGGGGTTGAGTGGTACTACGGTACAATATGGTACATAAACATATTACCAAAGGAATTTTTTTCTCTGTGATGCCAGAATAAGAATACAATTCACCACCCTCTCATTCCTTTAGATGGAGTAAAAGCCAACTAAAAGAATATAATTTGCATACAACATCTATACACAAGAAAATTTGAAATAAAAACCAACCCATAGCACCAGGGTGGTGATGGCAATTGCCCTCTACCATTGTGGAGAAGGAGCAGTGGCAGTGGGAGATATACAAGTTATAATGACAATGATGAAGGCAACTAGTTAGCATTGGTACAATAATTTGACTGCACAGATGGCGTAGTGGTTAAGATAGCGACCTACAGTGCCAGTGTCGGGGGGTTCGAATCCCAAGCGGAACAACACTTTGTGCGATCCACAAATTGGTGTTCCGAGTCTGGATGTAATTTGTGTCCATTAATTATATGTTTGTAAAGTCCCCTGCAATACAAGGATTATTTCCTTAGTGCAGGGTGTTGTCTTAAATAAAAAAAAATAATAATAGTAATAGTGTAAGCATCTAAAAGCAATAGTCATGTCATCCTCTTAGTTCAACTATATCCCAATGCTGGGCTCGAGCCTCCTCCATAACAAAAGAATTTCATTACTAGACCATGCCAGTTAAATGGGTTGGTATAGAAATTTATTTCCACTTCTCTCTTTCTTTATCTATGTAGTGACAGAGTAAGAATACAATTCACCACACCCTACCTTGCCGTGAAAGATGACTAAGGGATATAATATGCATATAACATAGCAAGAGAAAGAAAACTCGAAACAGAACCCTATATCAACCTATCTGACCAGCATTATATAGTAAAGTCAATCTCCATCCTATTGTGGAGACTCAAGCCCAACAGTGGGACATGTATCGGCTAAAATAATATCTCTCCCTTGCATAAATATACGCTTATAATACTCTCTTCTTCTTCTTTTACAACACCCACATGCCAAATCAATTGTAGGTGATCAATTGTATTCTTACTCTATTACCACAAGGAAAACAATAATATATTTAATTTATTTAATTGGCAGCATGTACTTAAATGAAGATAAATCATAACTAAATATACCTAGTAAAGATAAAATAACCTAATACACAAATAATTATAAAAAATAATTAAACAATAGCAAAATAAAATGTGTCATCATGTCTGTAGGTGATAAACAGTTCAATGTAATTGCTTCACATGAGTTTATTGCGAGAACAGCTGTACTGGTGCTTCTGTCTAATCAAGCTTACTATCATCATCATTTTAGCTCGTAAATGTCCCACTGCCTGGCTCGAGTCTACTCCATAGGAGGGAAATTGACCTTACTATACCATGCTTGCTCCTTTTTCATGTGGTGACAAAGTAAGAATACAAATCATCACTCCCTATCTTGCTTGTGGATGTTGTAAAAGACGACTAAGGGATATAATATGCATATAACAACTATGCAAGACAAGGAAAACTAAAAACAAAACTCTATACCAACTTGTCTCACCAGCATAGTATAGTAAGGTTAATTTCCCTGCTATTGTGGAGGAGACTCGAGCCCAACAGTGAGAAGTATAGGAGCTGAAATGATGATGATGATGATACAGACATGCTGGTCAGTCAGTCAGGTTGGTATGGGGTTTTCTTTTCAATTTTCCTTCTTTTGCATAGACATTATATGCTTATTAAATACCTTAGTTGTCTTTTACAATATCCACATGCAAGATAGGGAGGGAGTGGTGAATTGCTTACTATAATTTAAGCTAATGTGTAACTGGTATCTACTTGCAAGTCAGAAGCAATAAAAACCTATGTCAATTAAAACTGCCTAATCATACAGTTAAACAATAATTATTATGTATTAGTGCATGTAGTTTCTATGACGGCATCACATGCTTGGAATATATATTTTACTTAACATTTCAAGGTCACACCATCATACCGCCTACACAGCAGCCCAACATCTTCGTTCTACTGTTAAAATATGTTTTTAGCTTATATACGTTCTACTGCTGGGCTTAACACTACTCCATACTAGGGCAATTGACCTACCTTAGCATGAAAATATAATTGCGCAAAATTATAAGGAATTAAAATACAATTTTTTATATTCTTTATGACTCATCGGATCTTATCCAATTCGAATAGGGTTGGTGTAGATTAGTAGCATGTTGAATTAGGTAGAAGAGCAGAATGCACAGAACAGCTTAAGGATATTAACTAAGTCTTAAAGGCATATCAGGTGTGAACCCCTCTTGTGAATATAAAGATTCAACATATGGCTCAAAGTGGAAGGCCTTATAATGATGAAAATTCTCGGTCTACTATATGTACGAGACTTCCGACAATTATTGGTCGGTACTGTTCCAGCCACTATAAAAAATTACAAATTTAAAAACTAGTTGATTTTGTGCTTAATTTGACATTTATCAATATTAGAAGTACTATTAGCAAAGTACATTGTAATTTCACGTATCAGCCGTAAAGAAAATAACAGCGCAGTAAAACATAAGGTTATCAGGGCAGTTGCAAAAGGTCAAAATACTGTGATTATCTAGCTCTACTGGTCTACTCTAGTAAAAATAGACAATAAATAAGGTATCTTTACATAACGAGAGCCCACGAATTGGTGGCGTAACAGCCCAGTCAAGTGAACTGTCATCCAAGTGATAAGGTTAGGTGTTAACTTGCTAATATTGGCGAGAGGCTCTCCAGCGGGGCCCCTCATCGTGCTTACCTTAACGGAGTCCAGCGGATACATTATACAATGCTCCATCACCCCCGCTATCGCTCCTGCGGTCATGTGTATTGCGGGGTTTTGGGTGGGAAGGGATTCATAGTCCTCAAAGTTCATAATACTCACTGAATACTAAACTTAGCACGAAATAAACACCGTTTGGGTAAATTTACAAAATTTCGATTTTGTTTTACCTAATTAGAAGTGTCATTTTCACTAACTATTTTTATCACAAGTCATATGAAATTTAGAACGATCAAAATTTAATTTTTGGATGCGCCTTCACGAGCTCGCGCGACTTTTGCGGTTTCACAGATAATTAAAAATAATTAAGTCACTCGATTATTTATAATCTGTACAATAGAGATGAAGATTAATAATATGAAACTGTATCTCAAATGGGTTACTTTAGCTATAACGGCTAATAATATCACAAAATATGAAAAGAAACGTAACAATTTAATTTGATTAATAGTAATTTAACTGTGTGTTATAAATATTAAAGAAACATAAATTATTATTACAATCATTATCAATATAGAATATTAGTACAGAGGTTTCGCCTCAGAATTAGAGATTATAAAATAAAAACTCATATACATTTTGGTTTGTAAAAGCTGTCTCAAGAATCTCATAAAAACAACATGAACCTCAGTAATTAATATCTTGAATAAAGTTTGTTTTTTTTTCTTTGAGCACATATAATAAATAAATAATGACTGAAATATCAATACCAATAAATAATTTTTGTTATTTATTTGTTAATACATAATATTTTAATAAATTTTTGAATTATATCTAATATATGTATTTATAAATATTTGTATTTTACTTTGTATAATAAAAATATTATTACATTGAATACTTATTGCATGTCCTAATTTTATATTCATTTATGTAAAGTAGATTTTATGGAGAAATAAAACAAATTATATATTTTTAGGACTAATGAATTTAATTATTTAAAAAAAAATACAAAGATTGCCTAACGGCAACTTATTTCTTTATTATACAAAACACTTAAATTTTATAACAAGAGACTAACTATTAAATAAAAGATAAATGGACAGAAATATATAAGGCAACTATATACACAAGGCAGATTAGCTACTAGGTCGAACAGAGTTTTCCCTTTCCCAAGTGTACTGTACGCCGCTGCTCTCTCGAATGCCTTGTTTGTGTGTGACTTAGTTGTTAGCCTCAGATGGCTGTGACAACTTTACCTGGACTGGTGGGTGAGCGCTGAGGTCTTTTTTTTTTTGTGCGTGTACAGCTGTTGGCCGCAGATGGCCTCGACAGCTTGACGCGGACTATGGGTGAGCGCTGAGGGCTCTCAACCCGGAACCAGTGCTGAGGGCTCTCAACCCGTTTAAAGTTAAGGCTCTCTCGAATGGTCCGCGCGCCCGCTTATATAGGCTCGTCCCCGCCGCTCGGTATCCCCACTCCCAGCGATTCAATGCTCAACGGCTCTAACAATATATATATATATTATAATTTTATCTTTATTTAGGAGTATAACGCGAATAGCCTCTGCTCACAGAGGGACGAGTTAGGTACATTTCTTAGGGAACAACAGCTCGACATTCTTATGGTACAAGAGACGTTTCTCAAACCTTTCCACAAGGACCCTAGAATTGCGAATTATAATATAGTTCGCAACGATAGGGTCACTTCGCAAGGAGGGGGAACGCTCATCTACTATAGGAGGTCGTTGCACTGCACGCCTGTGGATCCGCCACCTCTGGCGTACATTGAAGCGTCAGTATGCAGATTAGCGCTCACCGGCCATCAGCCAATTACATTTGTCTCGGCTTACCTGTCACCCGAAAGAAGGGACGGTAAACACTTAGTGGAGAGCGATCTCAAGGCATTGCTTGACTTGGGCGGCGCCGTCATCATAGGCGGTGACCTTAACGCCAAGAACACCTCGTGGAACTGTCATAGTTCGAACAAGAGGGGCAAAGTCTTAGAGTTATACGCTGACAGATTAGGTTGTGACGTCATAGCGCCATCAGAGCCGACTCACTACCCTAACATTGTCGATCACAGGCCAGACATATTAGATATAGTACTTCTCAAAAATATAAACCTACGTTTATGTTTAATAGAAGTACAACACGAACTAGATTCAGATCACCGTCCGGTGACTCTGGAATTCGCCCCCCGCTTACCCGGCCCCTCAGGCCACAATAACGTAACAACAAGGTTGACCACCGACTGGGCACGGCTCGGGAGAAATCTCAAGGCCACCTCATCGGCATACCTTGATAAGATTCCCAAGGACATAAAGTCCGAGGAAGATACCTCCCTGGCGATCGATTTACTCACGGGTCACGTGCAGTCGGTAATTGACGACTGCTCGCGGCGGGTGCCGGATACGAGCGATCGTAGATGGCAACTGCCGAGTGACGTACGCGACCTACTGAGAAGAAAGAACGCCGCAACCCGCGCGTACGACCGATACCCCACGGAGGAGAACCGCAAACGCCTGCGGGCCCTCCAAAGGGAGGTCAAAACCGAAATTAACAATATGAGACAGAGCAGATGGGACGCCACTTTAGAAGAGCTGAAGCCCACGCACACAGCCTTCTGGCAGCTTTCCCGCTCACTCAAAAAAGATGTAGTGTCCACACTCCCTCCCCTCAGTAGAATAAATCAACCGCCGGCATTCATGGATGACGAAAAGTCTGAATGTCTGGCAGAGAGTCTAGAGCTTCAGTGTACGCCGAGTACATTATACGAACAAGAAGCGACTCACTACAACACTATTAATTCGGAAGTGGCCAGTCGTACCACTTTATCGCGGTCGAATATAAACAACGACAATAATATGCCTATCCCAACAGTGAGCACCGACGAAGTCGAGTCGCTTATTAGGGGTCTCCACGCTAGGAAAGCCCCGGGTTCGGACGGTATTACAAATAGAGTAATTAAATTATTCCCAGCCCATTTAATAATATTACTGTGTTGTATTTTTAATGCAGCCCTCGAATATAACATCTTTCCTTCACAGTGGAAAGAGGCCGTGGTAATCGGAATCCACAAACCCGACAAAAAACGTACCGAACCCAATAGTTATCGACCTATTAGCCTACTGAGAAGTTTAGGTAAATTATACGAACGATTAGTACTCAGTAGGCTACGCTCATACGCAGAGTTAAATAAACTTATACCGGACGCGCAATTTGGTTTTCGTGCTAAACACAGCTGTGTTCAGCAAGTACATAGACTAGTAGAATACACCAGTAGTCAGTTCATGAGGGGACGGTACACTGGTGTACTATTTCTAGATGTAGCGAAAGCTTTCGATAAAGTTTGGCATGAGGGCTTAATTTACAAATTATATTTATTAAAAATCCCCGAATACTTAATTCTAATAATACATGACTATTTGAGTCATCGCAGCTTTCGCTATAGGGTGGAAGGGACGTTGTCGACCTCCCATCCTCTCAAGGCCGGTGTTCCACAGGGCTCGATCCTCGCCCCATTTTTGTTTACACTGTATACAAGTGATTTAGCCAAGTTCACTCGTGTGCACACGGCGCTTTACGCCGACGATACCGCACTCTATTGTGCAGGTATGTCCCCGACAACCGTAGTCAATACACTCCAAAAAGCGGTTACCGCCCTTGCCAATTGGTATAGGAAATGGAGAATAGAAATTAATCCCGAGAAGAGCCAAGCGGTCATGTTCACTAAACGAACTGCCCGTCTGTGTTCTCCGGACAGCATCCCTCCTCTCACTCTCTTCGGCCGACCTGTCTCATGGAGCAGAGAGGCCAAGTACTTAGGTGTGACCCTTGATAGCCGACTCACTTTCCTGTCCCACCTGAAGCGGGTCCGCGCGCGCGCCGCCTTCGTGATGGGACGCCTTCACTACTTATTAAACGCAAAGTCCAAACTATCACTCAAAAATAAAGTCCGATTATACACTACCTGCATACGCCCGATCATGACGTATGCCAGTGTAGTGTTCGCGCACGTTAGGCCAAACAGGATCCACAGGTTACAAACACTACAAAATAGATTCATGCGACGGGCAACGGGAGCACCGTGGTTCGTTCGTAATGTCGATCTACACATCGACCTCGAATTGCCGACCATCAGGCAGTATATGAAGCGTTGCTCCCAGCGCTATTTTGACTCTGCCACGACTCACCCCAATCCACTAGTGGTTGGGGCGGTAAACTACGTCCCATCAAAAATATCCGCGGTCCGACGACCCCGTCATCTCCTTGAAGAAGGGGATGATGCCATCACGATCGCCCAAGAAAGGGCCTACACAGCTCGCGCAGCGATAACACAAAACTGCGCGGTATCGGCCTCGCCGACGAGGTCGAAAACCGCGCCGCGTAAAAATCATTAACCTAAACGTGGCCACGCCCACTTTGCTTTCAGCGACGCCCCGAGCCGAGGTCCGTTCCCCACAGGGGGAGCCCTCGGGCGATGTTCGCTTAACTTACTTACCGGGTTGAGAGCCTTCCGCTCGCCCATTGCCCGCGTTAAGCTGTCAAGGTCATCTGCGACCAACAGCTAAATACACACAAAAAAAAAAAAAAAAAAATTATTTAGGAGCTATGTTGCCTCAATTTGAATTGAAATTAAATAAAGTAGTACATTTTAAATAATATAATTACGAACGGTAACGGTCTTAATTACATTCTCGTAGTATGTAAAGCGCGTAGGGCCATCAATCTAAGTACTATATTGTCTACTCGAAGTTTACATAGGTAATTCAAGGATTAAAACTCGTTCAAGTATTGAAAGCAATCGATTAGCTCGAACTGCAAGTTTTCGGTGGTCTGGTATTGTGCAAGTGCACAAATGTATGTCTGACTATAGACTTCACACAAGGTGATCGTTTGTTTGCCATGTGATTATACAATGTAGCCTGTACCGAGTTGTAACATTAAGTGATCATTTAAACTTTTAATACCGTTGAACACCGAGACATTATAAGATATATGTGTCAGACCGAAGGTTTATCATTTTCACATTCTCTTTGCACTTATATTAATTCTCCAATATCCCACCAGATTTGCCTCAATTTTCTTTTAGCTCCGTAAACTAACATCGTTCACGAAAGTTGTGTTAACTACTAGTTTGTGGTGTTAACAAGGGTTTCAAGTGTAAGCCCACTGATCGTCCGCTGGTTATAGGCTATATGATGTGATACTGAACGTAATGTGGCGCTCTCTAGAGGTCTTAAAGTATTGTGTTAAAAAATTAATTTTAGACAAATATGTCGTGTTTCATATCATTGGAAAGGACGTTACTTGTACATTTCAAATATATATATATATATATATATATATATTATTATTTTTTTTTTATTATTTATTTATCAGAACAAAAAAAGTTACAATTTTATACAAGTAATGACATTTAAAACCCCTTGGGTTTGTTAAAATTAATGCCATTGACAGTAGCGGTTTATAACGTAGATATGAAATACAATTTCAATTTGTTTGATGTTTGAAGTTGTAATAATATTTCTAACTTCGGGTAGTAATTCGTTTATAATTCTCGGGACCATGTAGGTAGCCGTGCGTTCACCGTAAACATTGTGTGCGCGTCTCACACACAGTCTGCTATTAGCGACAGCTCGTGTATATATAGAATGTTCAATTTTGTCTTGTATATTTGTATTAAAAAAATGCTCTTTGAGTAGTACGTACTTAACTTGTAAAAAAATAGGCAAGACGCTGCAGTATTTGAAGAGAGCCATTTCGTTATCATGATACATACTTTTTATTTTATAAGGGACTATGTTCTTAAGAATTTTGAGCTGTAGTTTATAGATATCTTGTAGATATGATTTATATGTACGACCATAGCTGCTAAGGCCATATTGTATATGCGATTCAGCTAGTGAATTATACAACATTAGTTTCACTTTAAATGGTATGCGATTTTTTATGATTATGATATTCGCTAAAAATTGTCTTAGTTTATTGCAAACATGGTTGATATGAGCATTCCAATTAAATTTATTATCAATTACTAATCCTAGGTATTTTTGTGTGTCCGCCACTTCGATTGCAGTACAATCACAATTCAAGAGACAGCCATTATGCAGGCAAGTATGATTATGGGCCACTATGTATTTAGTATTTGAGTATTTCAAATACGGAGATTTAATTATTAGCAATTTGGTTTTATTTGAGTTAATGACTAGACCTGCATCATAGCACCATTTTATCAAGGCGTTAAAGTCGGACTGTAATTGTTCAAATGCATGAAGTGGGTCTTTGCTCGCTACTAGTAAGCATGTATCATCTGCAAATTGGTAACACGAAGAGTAACTTAAACAAAGATTCATATCATTTACATAAGTCAAAAAGTACAATGGGCCCAACACCGAGCCCTGTGCTGTACCTACTGTTGTTGTAATGGGCTTACTCTGCTCATCGCCAATTTTAACTGTATATTTACGGTTGTTAAGATAATCTTTACACCAGTTTAACAGGGGGCCACCCACTCCACAAGAATTAGGTCTATTAATAATTTGCTTATGATCCAGTGTATCAAAAGCACGTGTGAAATCTATAAATAACGCTAATACTATATTTTTTTTGTTAAGGTATTCATTAGCTTTGTAAATTGAGACAATAGTCCATTAGTGCTTTTGCCTGCTTGAAATCCGTATTGATTTTTATAAATAATGCTATTGTTTGTGTAAAATTTATGAATTTGTTCACATATATATTTTTCCACTATCATTAGCATTTACTCGACTTTATTCGATAACTCGTGTTTCATAGTAACATATTGAAAATTCGAAAGCCAACAACTAAACTTCTTGTAAATTTCTTAGATATATGCGTCCTAATTCCTATAACTCTCAATCTAAATTGAGTAATTGGCGAAATCTTGTAAACGCCATAATATAAAAAAAAGTAGTAGTCGTTACTTTGAAGTATCGATATTTTTGTTTCGATACTTTTATGAGTACGATTTTATTCGATACTAGTCATAAATACAGTATTGATATTTTCTATTCGATTCCGTGTCCCTAAATGATGTTGGCATTTTGAGTACTGACAAGTACTTTACACCGACACCTACTCGATATTTATTTTAAAAGTATCGATACTTAAAATATGTAGTATCGGCGAAAGGTATCGAATTGGTATTTACTCGTATCGTTACATTAGCGGAGCAGCGGGGCGAGCTCCCCGCCCCAATACAATTGCAATGCTTGCTAATTCGATACCAGTACTTAGTATCGAATGTTAGTGTTATGTACTATTATAGTGTTTGCTAAATAGCATGGCAAAAGAGGTCATTTGGCTACCTTCACCACGATATCATCAAATCCAAGTAATTTATCGCTAATTCTATCGCTTTCCATACAAACCGTCTTATCGTTGAAATACCGCGGTACCAGTCGGCTAGACAGTACATTGGTTACAAACATTTATGTTGCGTGTAATTTGTTTAGAATTTTAATTAAGAAATTATGAGACACCTACCCGTGTAATAATAAAGCATACATACATACACGTTACCTACCTTTAAGGTAGGTAGCGTAGGCTTAGTGGTAATACCACTGCCCTAGCATGAAACTGATAGCTAACCTATCTTAAGCCTAACTTTTTGTTAAATACGTAAGGTGAGGTAAAATAATATACTAAAATAATTTATTTATGACTTTACAAAAAACTATACTACTGAACTGTCACTTCCACTACTATTACTATCACTGCTGTCTGATACATGAATTATGAATGCATCGGTCTTTCGGTATATAATGTCATCGAGGCCCCTCCTTTTTTTGCATTTACGTGCTCCACACGTAATGTCAAACAAAATGGCGACTGGGCCACACCATGCCACTGATCTCATACACCTGACGCTAAAATCAGTTAAGAAAAGATTATAGGTTTTGACACACATAACCTAAAAGTTTGCATCTACTTGTGCGAGCCTTTAGGTTTATTACACCTGACGGTAAAATAAGTTGAAAGAAACGTGTCATAACTTAAAACTTTGCGTTTTTTAGGGGTTACATAATTCTTTGAAGCTAATTACGTATTTAATTATGGGATCTATATTTTATTGCATTTATATAAATGTTCTTGGTACTGTAATTTTAATGTTACTTAAAAACCTTTTGTTTTCAAACATTTGAAAGTAATTTGGCATTGTTATCAATGATATTATTTATAAGTTGTTGAAATCTCACCAGTTGCAGGTTAATTTGGTATTTTAAAACAATCAAATGATTATAGGATATTAAAAACAAATATCCAATAGTAATTTTCCTAGATTTCGTAAAATTTTGAGTTGCGCTATTTGTAATTTTGCTCCCTTGTAGGCCTGTACCAAGAAAATTGTGCGATACAACTTTTTGATAGATTTGTATCGTAAGCGATAGATTTTTTTTGCATTTTAAGATATCGTGGTGAAGGTAGGTGAAGGTCGTCTTTTGCCACGTTATCTGACACTGAGTATAGAAGCAGTATCGAATGGAAGTATCGGTAAGGACACGGTATTGAAACGAAAGTATCGATATTGTACTCATGAGTAATATCGAAGAAAAAGTATCGTACTCAATAAAGTTTATTTATTTATTTTATTCAATTGATTTCTTATTGCTAACAGCGTACCATACGCAATAATAGAAGTAGTAATACATAATAAGGATTAAAAAATATATATATACAGAAATATTAATTAGACAGAAACATCAAGATTAAACATAAAAAAGATTATCGATACTCCAACAGTTTATAAAAAACTGTTAGTATGGGTTTTAATTAATTAGCAATAAAATATGCGACGCATTCTTATATTTCAAAGTCAGTGTTTTCAGAAAGTAATAAAGTGGAATCCTAGCTTTTAAGTTTTCATACGAGATTTGTTTATTTGGGTAACTAAACGACAGAGGTATCAAATCTTTTAGAAGGATGTTGAATTATATTATTCTGTAGGTACTGTTCTTGATCTTTAATAGAAGTGTAAACCTATTTTACTTTAGAGTACATCTAGAAGTAGTTTTCAAACGCCTTAGAAATCAACTTAGACAAATTCGAAAACTTTGGGCCGTCTGGAATCAATCAATGTCCAAAAAAACTAATATATTAGTATAAGTATGTAAAGCCTACATCATCCTTTAGGTCATATATCATGTCGATCCAAAGATGTAATTGGACTTAGTGTTCGAGTTGAATTTCTAGAAACTGATCTACCGTTATATTCAATAGATATCATCGCCGAACTCTCATACCAGACCCCAGTTTTGCTACTTATATATTTTAATAAGTAGATTAAAAGAGTGAGATGTTACACATGTATTTTATTAGAATACAACAGAATGTCACTTCACATTTAAACCTCATACATAGGGACAGGAAAAAAGGATCGATACTTTTAGATATCGAGTACTTTTTTCGATACCGATACTTTCGTACTCGATGTTTTGTATTCGATACTTTTTCTCAATAAATACTTTATGGTAGGTATCGTATCGAATAAATTGTAGAAATTATCCAGTTTATACTTGACTTTACGACTCATGTTTATGATAACGCCATCTAGTTTAAATGTAATGAACCTTCTAAAACGTGGGTCGTAATATTTTCATCCGTTGAATTCCTAAAGAAAAAGTACATCACGACATAGGTTCTATGAAAAGTACTCAGTACCTACTTGATACTTTAAGGTATCGATACCTACTTTTTGAGTACGATACTACTCTTGAGTACAGTATCGATACTTTCTATTCGATATCATGTCCCTACTCATACATTCTTCATCTTACACATTCAGCTAATAAACGATTGCAGGCGTCTTTCACCCAGTAGGTATATATTACTTTACTGACTGCGCATGCAGTTCGTTTTGAATCAAGTCATCATAAAAATTTAATGTTATTTATGCGTAATCAAAACAATTATACCTTAGAATAATAACATATAGAAGGTAAGTTCGCACACAAAAAGTGAAGCATTTCAATTGGAGCCTAATGGAGCTTACGCCGGAACCGTTCCGTAATGTACAAGTCATTGTACTGCACGTACGTACGCAACTCTTAAAAAATAAATAGGTAATTATGACGGTTTGTGCATTCAAATGGCGTCGTAACACATTTGTAAAACTTAAAAATATTTTTAACGTCACTTTTAAAAGTATTTCGTCGAACATCGATGTTACGATATAAAATTCTCGTGGCAAATTTTGATGAACTTTTTTTTTAGGAAATCTGTCGAATGTTTTTGACATCGATGTTACGACGATGAAGTAAAACCTTCCAGGCAAATTTTGATGAGCTTTTTTTTTTTAGGAAATTTCTTTCTGCCCATAGCAACATCGATGTGTTTTCCTTTCAACATCGATGTCTTCCTTTCAACATCGATGTTTCCTTTTCAATATCAATGTTTTCCTTTCAATATCGATGTTTTCCTTTCAATATTTTGATATTTTGCCTATAGCAAAATCGATGTTAAAACATCGATGTTAAAAATCGATGTTTTTCCTTGCAACATCGATGATCATCGAACATCGATCGTCCCTACACTGAAACACTACGGACGTTGACATTAACGTTGCTGCAGCTTCGACTATTTTTTTGAAGTTATACTTCTTTAGGCGCGTTATGAAAAAATGATGAGAGTGAAATTTTAAGATGCGCGCGCATCTGTGACACAAAATTAACAGTATGAAGTTGTCTGCTTAACCGCTCATTGAGTGAAATTTTAAGATGCGCGCGCATCTGTGACACAAAATTAACAGTATGAAGCTGTCTGCTTAACCTTAAATTCAATTTTTGAATTTATTATTAAATTTATTTTTAAAATATTAAATAATCAATAATAAACATTTAAAATTAAGAATCTTATAATATTTAGTACAAATTATGTCTTATATATTTATTATTCTCTAAATTTTGTTTTTAATAATTATATATATATATATATATTAATTATATATTATATAAATTTATATTAAATATATATATTTGAAATATGTATATTAAATATATTATTATATAAATATATTAATTTTCAATTTTTAATATTAATTATTGATATCTAAGATCAATCTAAGATTCTTTTAGTTTTGATGACTATTAAACTGAACTTTGTTGATTATCCTTTTCCAATCCTTTTATTATTTTATTGTAATTAATTATTTGCATTCAATTAAAAACTATTTTTTAATGATGCCAAAGAAGTATAACTTCTCACGCGCGTACATAAGTACACACACCCATTTTTTTTTTAAATTTTAACAGCTGTTGGCCGCAGATGGCCTTGACAGCTTGACGCAGACTATGGGTGAGCGCTGAGGGCTCTCAACCCGGAGAAAAGTATGCTAAGCGACATCGCCCAAGGGCTCGCCCTATGGGGAACGGACCTCGGCTTGGGGCATCGCTGGAGGCAAAGTGGGCGTGCCCACACTTTGATTAATGATTTTTGCGCGGCGCGGTTTCGCACCTCGACGGCGAGGGCGGAACCGCAGATATTTATGTGTTAAGGCCTCGCGGGCCGTGTAGGCTCTACGTTGAGCGAGTGTGATGTTGTCGTCCTCTTCGTCGAGGACGTGACGATGACGTCGGATAGAACATCGACTATTTATTTAATGAGCGTATATAACTATTATCTCAATGTATACCGCAGTAAAGTGGGAAGAAAAGAAGGTGGTTGATACTGAGTATTCACAGAAATAGAACAATGTAAGATATATCCGTGTGGTGACGGAGTAAGAAAAAAATTCACCAGTCCCTATCTTGTCTGTGAATGTCGTAAAAGACGACTAAGGGATATAATACATAATAAGCATATAACATCTACGCAAGAGAAGGAAACTTCGAAATAAAACCCTATACCAACCTGTCTGACTAGCATGGAATACTAAGGTCAATTTCCCTCCTATTATGGAGGAGGCTCGAGCCCAACAGTAGGACGTATATAAGCTAAAATGATGAAGATACATTTTGATACTATAGGTAACATATAGGGTGACTTGGATCTAATTAGTTACGTCGCATATCTAGAAGTAGTGGTGCAAATTTGAAAATATAATAATTTATATTGAGCGACAATATCACATTAAACACGTCTAACCGCGCTGGATGTCAACCGTGTAATGACGAGCGGGCCAACGTGTGGACGGCATTGGCCGAGCGCAGACGAGTGCCTTTGATTTGTGCACAAAAACCGACACCGAGGCGAAGTGAGGCAAGTGATCACGAGCGACGGCGAGTGAAGACAAATCAGCTGTCCACACGTTGGCGCTTGTATTCACTCGGCCAACTAGGCGAGCGACGGCGAGCGTTGGCCAACTAAAGCAAATCGGGTGTACACACGTTGGCGTTCGCCATCGCTCGCCTGCACTCGGCCAATAAGAATTATACATTCATCATTCATCATTTCAGCCTACAGCCGTCCACTGCTGGACGTAGGCCTCCCTCATGTTGCGCCACAATGTGCGGTCCTGTGCCGCCTGCATCCAACGACGCCCAGCAACTTTCACTAGGTCATCGGTCCACCTAGTGGGGGGGCGTCCTACACTGCGTCGTCCGATACGTGGTCGCCACTCGAGAACCTTTCTTCCCCAGCGGTTGTCGATTCGTCGAGCGATGTGGCCTGCCCATTGCCACTTCAGCGTGCTAATTCTTCGTGCTATGTCGGTTACACCCGTTCTTCTGCGGATTTCCGTATTCCGGATTCTATCTCGCAGAGAAATCCCGAGCATAGCCCGCTCCATAGCACGCTGAGTGACTTTGAGCCTTGATATAAGGCCTACATTTAGGGACCACGTTTCCGTGCCGTAAGTCATCACTGGTAACACACACTGGTCGTAGACCTGTGTTTTCAGACACTGAGGTATGTTGGACGAGAAGATCCTCTTAAGTTTCCCGAACGCTGCCCAACCGAGTTGGATTCGTCGGCTGATCTCTTTCTCGAAATTGGATCTACCTAACTGGACTGTTTGTCCGAGGTAAACATAGTGATCGACAACTTCGAGAATCGCATTGCCAACTAGGACCGGTACAGGAATGACATGGGCATTTGACATGACTTTCGTCTTATCCATGTTCATTCGTAAACCCACTAGTTGGGATACCCTGCTGAGATCATTGAGCAATGTGCCAAGGTCCTTCATGGATTCTGCCATAACGACTATATCGTCCGCAAATCGAAGGTGAGTGATGTATTCGCCGTTAATGTTGATGCCGAGTCTAGTCCAGTCTAAGAGCTTGAAGACATCTTCCAGTGCAGTGGAGAACAGTTTCGGAGAGATGACATCTCCCTGTCTCACGCCTTTCTGCAACTGGATCGGTTTCGTACTCCTATCCCGGACACGGACTGACATTGTGGCGTTCCTATACAAACACTTTATTAATTATACATTATTTCATTTTAATTTTCTTAAATTGCGTCTAAAAATGTTGTCTATTAAATTAACAACAGTAAAGCTACATTTCATTCGATGATTCAAATTCATATTTACGAATGCAGAGGTCAGTCGATGATTCAGATTTAGGAATGGAATTTCGAGAAACATTTTCCTTTATAACGGTTTTCATTAGTCAAAAGAGTTCAGCAAAAAATAAATCCATGGCCATATTTTTTTTATATCATAAACAACATACATCTTTTTATAACAAAAAATATTTCTTGTGAATATTTTTCCATATGATTGACTTCATGTTTGAAAACATAAATATGTAATCATGAAAATATAAATCAATTATGATTTATGATTTTAATTTATATAGCCTTCAACATGTTTTTAACGACATGTTATTGAGCCAACAGTACACCTGATGGTAAGTGTTGCTGCCGCTCATGGACCTTTGCTGGACCGCTGCCTACCGCGAAGAAAGTGAAGGGAGTGTGAATGCGCGCAATTCGTTTCGGTGAAACTAAAGGCATCACCAAAACCTGCCACACGCAAACATCCTCAGGAAGTTGGGCTACCGGCTACCGGCTCTCTCGCTCACCGAACGAAGCACAGTAACAAATTGCTACTACTCGGACGTCGATTTTCTGCTCAGCGTGGTACCGTACGGGCCGGTCCGCGGCTGTAGACAAACTACTGTTAACAGTGTGGTTACTTATTTAATCTGTGGTGTGGTCCCTAACCAACATAGGTGGGCACAGTTAATCCAAAAGTTAACCTCACTGCTGCAGACAATCTTTCATGAGGACAAATTGTTTCTGTCATCGTGGTGTTGATGTTTTATATTAGCGGTATGATTAAAGGTGTGAGTAAGTCTCTTCATACATCCGCAAATTGTTATACTAATTTTATGGAGCAAATTTCAACTCTTAATAATTTTACATGAGAGTAAGTATGACTTCCCTTTATAAAGCTAGTCTCTAGACCATTTACTTCATGATTTTCTTTATTTTTGCATAAAATAAACAACGCTAGCGCTGTTGTTTCATTGTCTTCCATCGTGGATGACATGTTGCTCGTTTGAATTTTTGTTGTGAGCTGACGATTGACACAGATATCGTAAACGTGTATACTAGTGATATAACGAATATTCGCATTCGCGATCGCGAATATTCGCATATATTTTAGACATTCGCAATCGCATTCGCAAGAAACGATGCGAATGTTTGGCGAATGTATTTGACAAACTAAAAGGAAATTATATAGGTAATTGTGGAATAGAATGATAATATTTATAACTGATTATATTTGTTATTATTATTTAATTATAATATTTGAATAAAAATTATTATGGAACACTCAGGTCAGCAACTATTAAATTAAAAATACTGTCTCTTATTCTTGTCAGTCTAATATACATATGTTAATAAATGGGGAGCCAGTTTTTTGTTAGGTTATACTGCGTAAACCACTGAAATGATCAGAATAATATTTATAGCATAAAATTCAGCATTTTTCGGAGAAAGATTTAGTGGTGAAATGTTCACCAACATCCGGCATTTATATTTGTTTTTTGTGTTAGAAATAATGTTTTTTTTTTATTGTAACTGAATCCATTCTATTCTATATTTTTAATTCTATTGGTTATGTTTATTTATTAATTCGAGATATTATGGTGAATCGATAACTGTCAAGAATTATTTATAATAACGAAGTTATTTATTTGTCATGTAAATAAATTACAATTTCAACGCAGCCAAGCGGGCGGGGATAGCTAGTTGAAATATAAACTAAATCACAGAAACACGAAAAACATAATTTATAAAAATATTATTTCTGTTGTTTTCGCCAGTATTACACGTTGTAAATAATTAAATGTAAATAATTAATAAAAACTAATTTTACGGCTTTTATCGCGTTTGTATTTGATTTTAGATTGCCCAATGTTTCGAACACTTTACAGGGTTCATGGTCACGGGCGGACTAAGATGTCTCGCGTCCAGAAAGTCATGGTTATTACAGGGTTTTATATCTACCCGCTAGATAATTAGTTATTAAATTTTGACCCACATTTTTATACAAATTAATTGCCAGTTAAAAAAGAAAATGATTCTATATGAAAAAATTACATTGCTTTGGTTTAATAATTATTAAGTGACATACCATGCATTTAACATGTTTCATTCGTTCGGCTTGTAACGGTTAACCTTGGCTATATTTGGCTTAAACATGGCTGGTACGAAATGTCAAATCTGTATGATATTTTGCACGTGCTTTATTTGAAAGTTAACATTCGTATTCGCATTCGCGAATATTGAAAATAAATATTCGCATTCACATTCGCGAATGTCTCAAACTTAACATTCGTTACATCACTAGTGTATACATTCTAAGGACGTTCGATTAACTGCACAAATGGTCTGTGCAATCAAATCGCTACGATATATCGTTGTCGTGTATACCGACCATAAGAATACAATTCACCATTCCCTATCTTGCCCGTGGATGTCGTAAAAGACGACTAAGGGATATAATATGCATATCACATCTATACAAGAGAAGGAAAATTTGAAATAAAACCCTATAATGATATCTGATGTTTACGCGAGCACTACACATTGTAAATAAAACTACTTTTACGGATTATATCGCGTTTGTATTTGATTTATGATTGCCCGACGTTTCGAACACTTTGCAGCATTCATGGTCACGGGCGGACTAAGGTGTCTCACGTCCAACAAGTAATCGTTATTACAGACATTTACAATTATCTACCCGATACAGAAAATAGTTATAAACTTATTAAATTGTTACCCACATTTTAGTACAAATTTATTGCCAGTGTAAGAAGAAAATGAATCTATATGAAAAATTATATTGTTTATGGTTAGTAATTATTAATTATTAAATTTGTAGCAATTATTATTACAATTTGTTGATATAAAACTAACAAAACAAATATACTACCACCGGATCGGAACGCGGCCACACTGAGAAAGATCCGGCAAGAAAACTCAGGGGACATGATGCTAAATTAATATTGATTTTTAATTTTAGATGCGGCTTACTAAAAGATTTTTGATTTATAAAATTATCTTTAACCATTATTATTGTGGGTCAAATCTATACAATAAGTGCTCACAGTATCATGCAGTCTTGTGGTGGTCTCTTTGGATTTATTTTTAATTATGTTTATAACAGGATCCCAGCTTGATGGTAATACCCAGCCATCCTCTCTATTGAAATTTTTGTGTTTTTTGATTTCAATAGCCTCGCGTACCATTCTAGGCAGGTATCGGTGTTCCTTTGCGAGGACTTGAGGTTTATCAAACCTATTGTTATGGCGGGAGCGGTCCTGACTATGTTCACAGACTGCAGACTTAGTGTGGCGGCGGTGCTTCACATCAGCTATGTGTTCTTTGACCCGAGTTCTTATGGATCTCTTTGTTTGCCCAATATAAGAGAGACCACAGTCCCTAAAACCCTATACCAACATGTCTAACCAGCAAAGCGTAGTAGTCAATTTCCCTCCTATTGGAAAGGAGTCTCGAGCCCAGCAGTGGGACATGAGACGACGACGACTGCTTTTAGGCTGAGATAAATAGATGAATTCTACAGCATATAGTAGAATTGTGTTGGCATGAATTTGTCCAAACTAGATAAACGATATTGGGATACGTCACTGCTGGTAGCCGCGATACTAAAAGGTTCACAAATACTTTACAACATTTTTGACGTAATAACCAGGTGGAGGTGAGAACATTTCACTTCTGCTACTATCACAAACTACAATAGAAGAATTCACAGCAATTGAAGAAGGCTCGGGATCAGTTTCATTTTTCGCGGGGAGCGGCTTAAGTCTCGTTAAGCTAGATGGCCGTCTGACAGGACGAAGTCCGCCGTGACCTCATTGTCCATTCCGGTTGGAGAGGCCTGTGTACGGTGTTCGGACCATGGTCGTAAAGAAGGAGAGCACACCGTCCTGACACCATTACGATTGCGACAAGGACACGACACAGTACACGCTCGAGGTGTGTGTCACGTGGACAGAGCAGCGCCTTGAACTTGACTAATGTAACGGACTAAAGTTAACGGAAGTTTAGTTTAACGGAAGTTAACAAGAGCGTTAACATTTTTCGAAGTTAAGTTAAAAGTTAATCCGTTAACCAAAATGTTAACTTCGTTAATTAACTATTAACGGATTAACGAGTTAATGCCCACCTCTGCTAACCAATATAACTTATACGAGATCGATTAGATAGTGTAAGTAGGAATAGTTACGTTCGTACTTAGTTACGAAGTAAATATTTCATTGGAATATACTAGTGTTTACCAAATACGTACTATTAGCAGGATTCCATTGTCCTAATTATTTGCTCCAATTAAATACTTTATCTGTGGAAGGTATAAAGGGTTTTAAAAAATAAATACAACAGTAATCGGAAATGCAAGTTTATTACTTTAAAAGCATATAGTCTTGACGTTAAAATCACTGATAAAAATTCCTCTCACTCTCTCAAATTTAGCATACTCATTTAAATATTATTGTATGTAAAGAATGTGCGACAAAATCGACATTTTCTTTTTCTCAGTCCGCTACCGACTACACTACCAACGCGGCTACCAAACAGCACCCGACGCTAACGACTAGCGCTTGGTACTACCGAATAACACCCAACGCTATCGAATAACACCCGGCGCTACTGAATAACACCTGGCGCTACCGAGTAACACCCGGCGCTACTGAATAACACCTGGCGCTACCGAGTAACACCCGGCGCTACTGAATAACATCCAACGCTATCGAATAACACCCGACGCTACTGAATAACACCTGACGCTACCGAGTAACACCCGGCGCTACTGAATAACACCCGACGCTATTGAATAACACCCGGCGCTATTGAATAACACCCAACGCTATCGAATAACACCCGGCGCTACTGAATAACACCTGACGCTACCGAGTAATACTCAACGCTACCGAATAACACCCGGCGCTACTGAATAACACCCAACGCTATCGCATAACACCCGGCGCTACTGAATAACACCTGGCGCTACCGAGTAATACTCGACGCTACCGAGTAACACCCGGCGCTACTGAATAACACCCAACGCTATCGAATAACACCCGGCGCTACTGAATAACACCTGACGCTACCGAGTAATACTCAACGCTACCGAGTAACACCCGGCGCTACTGAATAACACCCAACGCTATCGCATAACACCCGGCGCTACTGAATAACACCTGGCGCTACCGAGTAATACTCGACGCTACCGAGTAACACCCGGCGCTACTGAATAACACCCAACGCTATCGAATAACACCCGGCGCTACTGAATAACACCTGACGCTACCGAGTAATACTCGACGCTACCGAGTAACACCCGGCGCTACTGAATAACACTCACCGCTATTGAATAACACCCAGCGCTATTGAATAACATTCGGCGCTACCGTATAACACCCAACGCTACTAAATAACACTAGGCACTACGGAATAACACCCGGCGCTACCGAATAACATCCGGCGTTACCGAATAACACCCGACGCTACCGAATAACATCCGGCGTTACCGAATAACACCCTACGCTACCGAATAACATCCGACGCCACTATAGTACTCGGTGCTATTGACTAGCGCCGTTTACTACCGACCGACATCCGGCGTCCGGCAACAGTATACGTATATATTAAGTAGAACGCCTTATTGAAACAACAAGTATCTATACTTCAGAGACTTCATAACAACGAAACACTATTGCACTGTAATCTTTAGGTATGTAAATGTTATTAAATATATAAAATATAATAATAATGTCTGTGCTGTGATCAAACAATTAATTTACATATATACACCATTGCCGGGAGGTGCCGTAGGTCAGTCGTATTTTAGTGTAGACTTTAGTTCGGTATGTTGAAGCGGGCGGTACACATATATATCAATATTACAAAATAAACTATATATATATATACATCTAGATACAGTTCAATATAAATAATTTAATTCCCTCTTATATTAACAACACTGAAAGCAGACACGTCGCTGATAGGCATGACGATATACAATATAGACAAAGATGGCGAATTTATATCAAGTGATAGAGTGATAGTGTGCCGAGTGCATTCGCCGATATTAAAATTATTTATTGCTCGTGTTCTTTAGGGTCCATTCGTAAATTACGCCACACGTTAAGGGGGAGGGAGAGGCTTCAAGTTTCGTGACGTTACTTTTCAAAAATCTTACACATCTAAGTATTAGAATGTAAATTTTGAATTATTTACGAAAATCTTAAAAATATTTCCTACATAACTCTTTCCCAGCATCAGCTCTGGCAGCACTTGTCAGGCACGCGCCGCGTTTAATTAATTATATTTTGTAATATTGCAAAATATGTGACGTCACAGTAGGAAACGCCTCACTAATATGATCAACTATGACAAGAATGGAGGTAGGGATCAAAAAACGCGAGATTAGTGTGACGTACTTTATGGATGAACCCTTAGGATATATCAATAATGTACAGCTGCCTCTATAGCTGCTCTACGGTACAGCATAGCGAATAATTCTGATAGTTTTTATTCAAGCAAATCACCGTCGCCATGTTTGTTAATTACATTTCATTAAATGTATCCCTACTCTTTCTAATTTGAAGTAGATGGATTGTAATTGATGTATTGTGGTGTAGCAATCTCGTCAAGAACGAGTCTCGGCTAATGCATTATAGAAATCCCGGACGGGACGTGGTGTATTCATACAGCGCGCCTAGTCACCAAATCAAACAGTATTGCGGCAGTAGTTATGTGCCCACGGTGTCCTGTATGTTTGTCAATAAGTTGAGGTCACACTCCTCCACTCTAGGGTCATCGCGATGCGTTAATATATTCAAATATAATTTATATTTTGCTTACAAAGATATAATAAAAAGAAAAATAGATTGACAAATCTAACTCAGCTCGGTTTGAGCTCGCCATATATTCAGCGGTGCTACTCGAGGCGACGGTTCGGCTTACTGTCCCCGAGGCATATTATAATCATATCCTATCCGTATAAGACATTTACACGCTATCTCTAAGATATATGTAAAAAAAAAACAAAGTACTTATCGATATGGTATTGTAGACGAGTACACGTGTATCGCATAACTGACGTACACGTGACGAATAAAGATTACAATACTTCTATAATTTTAATCTATATAGCAACCAAAAATAATATCCGTCTAGAATAAAATTAAAAACAACGACATATGTAATTATAAAACTTGTATACGCACACAAACACACACACACACATGGCGGGCGGCAGGCGGCCCCACCGAGGGCCCCTGTCATAGGACTCGTCACTGCTCGCAGTGTTCAAGCCTGTATATAATCATGCAATAGCTAATGTGACTATACATCCAGTTCCGAACGGGACTGTCCCGTTTACAGATTGACAGCAGTCACGCAAAAATGTCACGTCAGCATAAATGATTATCTTTTGTACAGAAAGGAACGTTTTTAATTTCATATTTTTATCTATTTCTACAAGTGCCCCATTCTGATACAATAACAGGTTATTTAAGCGCCCAGTTTTGACGTAAAAGAAGTATGATCACATTAGCAATAGTACATAATGTAACGCGTTCACAGATCGTTGCGCCCGTCGCACGCACACAAACAGTCAAACAGATAGTCACAGTTATAGCTACCGCTAGAATCACACCTCGCAACTTAACACCTAACTCAATTTATTTATGTTTACATATAGTTAATATATAGTTATTTGGTTCTCACTAAAATAAATCAGCACGCGCCCACACATAAATCACAATATATAATTTGTATATACGTCGATACGAACAAGGCATAGGCTAGTACAATATCATAAGTGTTGAACGCTCAGAAGAGTCGCGCGCGACGCTTCAGCTCGTTGCGACGCCACTGCGGCAGACGGTAGAAGTCCTGCCGCCCCACCTGCAGGATCGCCTCGAACTCAGCGTCAGATAGATGGCGCTGTAACACACAGAACGTCTAAACATGAGTATGCGATTGGTACACCACTTTTGTCCTTACCTATATCCTCAATTTTATGCAAAATATATTCATCTTTATTTCAGGCTATATACGTCTCACTGTTGAGATCCAGCCTCTTCTCTTATGGCAGAGAAATTGATTTACTAGACCACGCTAGTCAGACGTGTTGGCTCAGGATTTGTAACGAGTTTTCTTTCTCTGGCATAGATGTTATATGCATATATCACTTAAACCTAGTTTACGATACCCACGGGTAAGAGAGGGGATGGTGGGCTTTATAACCAAAGGTATAGAGTGAGTTATGGAGATACGGCTATAGATTTCTCTGCGAGATAGAATCCGAAACACGGGCATCCGTAGAAGAACAGGTGTAAACGACATAGCACGTTGAAGGGGCAATGGGCAGGCCACATCGCTCGACGAACCGACAACCGTTAGGAAAGATAGGTTCTCGAGTGAGTGACCATGTATCAGACGTCGCAGTTTAGGACGCCCCAACTAGGTGAATAATGACGACCTGGTGAAAATTGCTAGGCGTCGTTGGAAGCAGGCGGCACAGGACAGAATTTTCTAGTCAAACATGAGGGACGATTACTTCCAGCAGGTGGACGTCGATAAACTGATCTACATGGGCACTCTATTTCAGTATATAATTATTAATTGCAATAGCACACTAAGGAATGTCGTGAAAAGTATTTTGTTGTTAGCGTTAAGAATTGGAGGCTGTACCTCGAGGTTGAGGCGATCCACGTCGGGCGGCAGGCGGTAGTTGGTGATGAGTAGCAGATGGTATGGGTAGAGCTTGGCGGGCTCGTGCAGCAGGTGCCCCGTGGCCATGTTGGGTAGCGAGCGACGCACTGAGCCGACGCCGCCCGAGCTGCGCGCGCTGACTGCTCCTACGCCGCGCACCAGTACGCCGCCGTCAGTTGTCTGCACAACATAAGATCACCGCATGAAACACTTGAGCGCCGCGGGACTGAACTACGCCCGCGCAGTGCGGGCCCAATACAACACTTGAACGTTATCGTTAAACATATTATAGACCCGGTTTCCTTCATCAAATCTGTCAAATTAACCGCCACAGCCAACATTCATCATATCACCAGAACGTATAGACGACTAGCATATGTTACGTCACGTTGAACGGGTCGACAAACATTTATTTCTCACTCAAGCTTAATCGTTTTATAGGACACCTCATATTAACTAACTACGCATTAAGCTAAGCACACCACATGATTCCCTATTAGATGATTAATTATTTGAAGAACATCGATATCAACCGGTGTCCTAGCGCCCTTCACGGCTTCACTGACACTCAATAATCCACATCGGACTGTTACATCTTCATATAAGGTGATCAGCTTTACTACCATTACACATATTATAAGATGGTTTGACTGCACAATGTCAGTCAGTCACACTCATACAGTTATAATAAGAGATGTTGTCCCAACAGTACTCACCACAGCACTCCTGTCCACGTCAGTTATGGAGCCGGCAGATACTGCAAACATACATAAGTGCACACATTAAATATAACTGCATATATATCGCATTAAAACTAGTACGTATAAAATACTGCATAGCTATAAACTCATGCATGTGAAACTATTCAATGACAGTAAGTATTATGTTCATGTACTATAGATATCTATGTAAGTACATACATCTATGCTAGAATACATAAACAATAACTCGCAAAATAAAAAAAAACGTATAAACGCAATTACCCACAAAATAGAAAACTATTTAATAAACTTAGTAACCTACAAAATAAAAAATATTGAATAAACGTAGTAACCTACAAAATAAAAACCATTGAATAAACGTAATTACCCACAAAATAAAAACTATTGAATAAACATAGTAACCCACAAAATTAAGACCATTGAATAAACGTAGTAACCCACAAAATTAAAACTATTGAATAAACGTAGTAACCCACAAAATTAAAACTATTGAATAAACGTAGTAACCCACAAAATAAAAACCATTGAATAAACGTAGTAACCCACAAAATGAAAAACTATTGAATAAACGTAGTAACCCACAAAATAAAAAACTATTGAATAAACGTAGTAACCCACAACATAAAAACCATTGAATAAATAAACCCATAAAATAAATAAACTATTGAATAAATGTACTCCACAAAATAAAAAAAATAAAACTATTGAATAAACGTAGTAACCCACAAAATAAAAACTATTGAATAAACGTAGTAACCTACAAAATAAAAAATATTGAATAAACGTAGTAACCCACAAAATAAAAAACTATTGAATAAACGTAGTAACCCACAAAATAAAAACCATTGAATAAACGTAGTAACCCACAAAAAAAACCATTGAATAAACGTAGTAACCCACAAAATAAAAACTATTGAATAAACGTAGTAACCCACAAAATAAAAACCAATGAATAAACATAGTAACCCACAAAATTAAAAATATTGAATAAACGTAGTAACCCACAAAATAAAAAATGCGAAAAATCTTAACAACGATATGTATATTAACAACATGGTCTCAATATTGTGTGTTCTAGCGTATTTGATATCGATCGATACTACCAGTAATTGCAGCTGACATTTTTTCAGATCCCTATCGCAAAAAAAATTAAAATGTCCCATTTATCAGGAAAGGATGACACAACAGCGCGAGTGATTGTCAATAGGCGGTCGCCAAATATTACAAGACTTTTAAATATATATACTTTTGTAACATATGATATAATGAGGTAGCGAAGGGGCACGGCGCGATCTGGTGCGGCCGGCGCTGTGGCGTGAATATTGCGGCAAGTGTAAGCGTCTAGTGAATAGCGACGTGATTTAATGCATTGTACTAAGTTGAAGTTACAAACAATATAGTTAAAAAAAAACAATATAAGGCGTCTATATAAGTGAGTGTATGCGAGTAGGGACACGAAAAAAGTATCGATACTTTTGTATTCGATACTTTTACTCAATGAATGCTTTTTGGCAGGTATCGTATCGAATAAATTGTAGAAATTATCTATTTTAAACTTGATCATACGGCTCATGATTATGGTAACGCTATCTAGTTCAAACGTAATTAACCTTGTAAAATATGGCTCTCGAAATACTTTCATTGGTTCAATTACTAAAAAAAACTCATCTTAGGTTCTTATGAAAAATATTCGGTACTCGATCGAAGTAGCGGTACTTTAGTGAGTACGATACTTTGTTTTGGATACTAGTGATGAGTACAGTATCGATACTTTCTATTCGATGGCGTGTCCCTATATGCGAGCCGTACGTATGTGTGCGTACGGCAAGGTGTGTACGCGCGCCGCTACTCACCGCACAGGTCCGTCCGCACTGCGCGTGCGCACAACACACAATATGACGTCACGTCAGCCGAGCGTGTGTGCGTGCATACATATACACACACGCACACACGCTACTCACTCACAACTGTGCACACATGTCTATGTTTGGTGCCCCTATTAGCACTCCCTTTGGAATGCAAATGTTCGAAGTGTTTGTTACACTTCAGGAGAGAGGAAGGACGAACTATAATAATCACATGTACAAATCTATACCAATAAATGAAATTGGAGTGTCTGTTTGTAATGTCAAAATAATAGGCTTTTTTTCATGCTCACACGGTTATTTGCACGACACCTATGCCTAAAATAGAGATTAAAAAATTTTTGTCTGTCTGTTTGTTCCAGGTAATCTTCAAAACGGCTGAACCGATTTCAAAAATTATTTCACCAATGGAAAGCTATAATATCAGGGCGTAAACTAGGCTATATCTAATCCCGGTATTCCCACGGGAACTGCGCGGGTAAAACGATTATAACCGAAGCGAAGCGAGGGCGGGTTGCTAGTATTTAATATAATTTTGCTTTGATACTCCATTATGAATTTTTGTGTGTCTATTTGTGTTTGATTTTTGTTTGCCCAACGTTTCACATACAACAAGTGTACGTTATTACAGAGTATTATATCTACGCGCTAAAAAGTTGGAATTTTGACCCACATTTTAAATACAAAAAATTCGATTTTAATATTTATATTTTTTTATATTTCATTTTCGTTTCATATTTTTAAAACAGAACTAGTTAAGACGAATTCAATGAGCTCAAAATTAATGAGTTATTAATAGGCAGCCCAGGATGTTGTCCCCTACCTTCGAGCTCCAGTAGCTCAGTAGTACCATAATACATGGGTGCTAAGACACATATGTTTATATATTATTTAAACACCCAATTATGAATCTAAAATCCCTGACACAGCAAAAAGAGTTAATAAAAATACAAAAATTGTAGCTAAGAACCATCCCGATTACGTCAGGTTTGATAGAAAAAACGCATTATAATCCGCTCTTTAGGAGCTACGCTGCCCCAGACAGATACATAGGTGCAGAGACACGTTAAACCATTTATTTGGGTCGGGTTAATTAAATATAACAAATATATGAAAAAAATACATAAATAAACTTGACGAAATAGGCAGTTATTTAGTACTTGTATTAAAAAAATACTTCAAAATATTTGATGTCACGCCAGACTAGCAATGGGAAGTTGTCATAGACATGTAATCAACTGTGACAAGGATGGACGACATTAAAAAAAAATTAAATTCGCGTTATGTAGTTCACAGTTGGCTCTGAAGTTAATGCGCTAATTCAGAAAGAATCAAATGTATTAAAGATTCTATTAAAACGCCCTTTATCCTTCATCCTCTATTCTTTGTCCTTTATCTCATTCTCTCGCCGGCTGAATCCTACACATTTACGTGTTTGTGTCTCTATGGATTCGCTCTTTCGTTTCATCGAGTTTGAAATCACAACGATTCTAAAGAAGTTTCACTTTAATAATCATTTGTTATACTGATAGGGATGTACTCTTGTTTTTAGCTTAGCAGGACAGTTTTCCAATTTCTTCCGTGCTTTTTACATTTATTTGCTTATGACTTCTATCGGCATATATACAGGATGTATCAAGTTATGGGGCAACTGGTCAAAAGGGAGCTGGGCAATGGTGGTAGGAACCCATAAAAAAAAATTTCAATGAAAAATATCGATTCGTTAAGAAATTAGAGACATGAAAAGTTTTCAATTTTGTCATCGCTTTTTCGTGTAAATCTGATTGAAATGTATAAAGTCAATGATACTTAATACGCAATATATTCATACTTTGTTAAATATTCATTAGCAATTGAATAAATCAGTGATTATGTCCACATAAGCAAGACAAACTTCGCTTTAAAACTGCTGATCGGCCTATGAGCGTTGACCGCTTGCCGTTGTACCTACATGTCATTGAAGCGTTTGCGCAATTCTAGGTATAAATGAATGAAATTATACTGTCGAAGCTTTACATATCTACATGTATTCTGTCTGTACATGCCTACATAATACGTAATATTTAAGGCATAGACTCTTAGACACATTTTTTTGAAATCACTATAATTTTTATGTTATATTGTTTTTTGTGTAATGTACATTCTAGTTACGATCTATGACCGTTAAACTACAACATACTCGAACAGTTGTCCCATAACCTGATACACCCTGTATAGTGACATTGATGAACATAGCTACAGGTAATGTTAGCGTTAACACATCGCGTGACCATGTCGATGACAACATCAATTTGATTCCTATCCCATCGTACCTATACAAGTTTTCGCTTCAAAAGTACAACTCGTCGCGAACACATACGTTCACGTGTTCGACGGCGCCTAGTTACATGCGCTACAGACACACAATCTAATAAACTTAATTTAGTTCCGAGGAGAATCACTACTCACTGTCAGACTTGCCGCTGCTGAAGTCGGTGCTGTGCGTCTTGTCGCCCATACCGCTGAACGTGAACTCGCCCTGCAACATATCGCGCGTCACGTCAGTATCTAGTAATGTTAGATACACTTGTATTCGTCTCACCATACTAAATGACACGAGCGATAACGTGAAAGCAACGTGACAAGTGATCGTATCATAAATACAGTAGAACCAGTTTAATACGATCATGTTTAATACGATTTCCCGTATAATACGCCATTTTGCGTCAGTCCCAACAACTTGAGACATGTTTTCATACATTTCTTAACGCTTAATACGATC
Source organism: Lymantria dispar (assembly GCA_032191425.1). Taxonomy (NCBI): domain Eukaryota; kingdom Metazoa; phylum Arthropoda; class Insecta; order Lepidoptera; family Erebidae; genus Lymantria; species Lymantria dispar. Next base: position 22,642,462 of record CM063464.1, read on the forward strand.
GTCATCCCGTTTAATATGCCAATACGTGCCACTCAAATACACATATAACCCCTTGCGGCAGCGGCTAGCGACTGATGAAGTGACGACTGTCGAGCGACCCTAAGTGATAATGACCAAGAAGATGAGAGAACTCCGATTTTGTCACACGCCCAGGCGTTATTAGCAGTTAATGATTTAAGACGCTATGTAATTTCTTTGAATCAAAGCGAAGACGCACTGCGAAAATTAAATTACGTTGAAAATCTTGTAATTGCTAATGTCTCAAAATCTTTTTATCAAACTAAAATAAGTGATTATTATATTTTAGGTATTTTTAAATGTTAAATTCAATACGTAGGTATTCAAAATAATAATAGAATATAATAAATAATAATGGTACGTTTTTCTCCTTTCCCGCATAATACGCTTTCCCGCCTAAGACGCGTTTTTGGTCGGGTCCCTGCGGAATCGTCTTAAACGGGTTTTACTGTATACCGTGTCACGCTGCACACATTACAATGAAATATATTCAGTATATTTATTTTTAACAACAGCAATACACAATAACTTTTGTTATGTAAATAATATATCAGATTATTTAGTTGCCAACCATGCTTGTTTTCCCAGAACATGTCCTATTTTTATGTAGTGTTCTGGATAGTTTTTAGCAGCATTCCGGGTTTTTAAAGCGCTCTGATAAAGACATCTATTTTAAAATTCGTGCGTCACTCCTAAAATTCTTACAGGTATAGGCTCGCGAATGTTCGTGCTGACGTGCTTTATAAAACAGAGACGCAGCGTGACACTCCATAATATACTTTTCTTTCTACTATTGTCTCTTTATTGCCTGTCTTTAAACTGAATTGGCCTGATTTGACAAGCTTTAAATCTTAATCTTTTAAAATTTGTGTTTGGCAAATTTTATATAGCTCATAGGGAGCAAGCGCGTCGCTCTAACGACTAACCTCTGGGAGTATGAAGGTTGAGCAGTAAGTGGGTATATTCACTAGTTGAAGATGTATATATAACGCACGTTAAAGTATTCAGTGGATGGAACCGGTGCTGTTGAGATACGGAATGCGAGCGCGCTCTATATGATGATGCCAATAATATCTATTATATTATTGTTGTTACAACTAATCAATGAGTATTTATGAATAACATGGGTCAGCGCTTACAATCTTCTCTTATACATGATGTAACACTACAATCAAACGTCGTACGCACGACGCGCCCGCAACTGCGCTGTTTAGTATGCCGAAATGACACACTGCTTAATAGTCATCAGTAATTAAACAACTTGAAAAATATTCGTGACCTTGCAAGAGACGTAGCGCCAGTTATCAAGTTTATAGTGCGACCTATCTTTGATAGTTGATATTTTTAACATGATGTTATTTTAATACCAGGTAATTATATAGGTTTTATTAATTTGATACCCGTTAATAACTTTGATACTTGATATTTTTTTTATAGGCGAGTTTAAAATTATTAACTGCAAACTGAAAATTCGTCCTGGACTATAGCTGAATATCGAGGATCATCAAGTCGATATCTCGATAGTTTTGTTATTAGTGGGCGCAGTGCGTGGCGCGTCGTGGTGTAGTTACCGATGTGTCGAGCGGGGTGTGGTGCGCGGGGGCGGAGACGGGCGCTCGTCGCATACTCACGGCGGTGCTCGACGAGAAGGTGTGCGAGCGCGGCGCTAGTCCATAGCCGGGGCGGGGCGCGCTGCGCAGCGAGGACACGACTGCAACACGCGGCGCGTCACGGACCCGTACCTGTACCGCACACCCGCCTACTACCTACCTACCTACCCAGTGGGGAGGGGGGGAGGACTAGCACTGGTGGACACTCACGTGTGCGCGGCGGCCGAGCGCGGCGGGCAGCGTGCTGGAACGCAGCGCGTAGCCGGGCCGGGGGGCGCCGTGCAGCGCTACGCACACATAGACACACACACACATACTACTGGCCGAACGTGCACAGCCAAACATTATGAAGCGAACGTGACTCACGACATACGTACTTGAACAACTGCGATCAGTGAGCGCATTTCGCACTCACCGTATATTAGAACCTTATAATTCACTTGATATCAGTAACAAACGGTCATACTTCACACAGTCGCTCAGAATAACATGTACAGAGGCAAGTGATCGAATCGCATAACGATAAAACACATCAATACCATGCCAATATAAAAACTCTAGCCTTAGCAGGAATATTAACATCACGATTTGAAATGATCACAATATTTAGTCCGAGTATATTTATGCATTCAATATATATATTTCCATGTAATGACAGGGTAAGAATACAATTCACCACCCTCTATGTTGCCCGTGGGTGTCGTAAAAGACGACTAAGGGATTAAATGCATATAACATCTATGTCTCCACATGGAAATCATTATTACCGTTATATAATTTTATTTGATCGAATACCATACAATGTTATTCTGAACGCACCATGATTATAATAACAAGTATGACGTGTTATCAAATATAATTGTCTGTACATATATCGTCACTTCACGTTTAATAATACATTAGCACAGCTCTGCTGTACTGTTCACCTAAAGGACTTTAATACACATCAGCTCGAAATATTAAATAAACTGTATTGCAATAAGGTATAGCATGGTCTGTCCAGGCGAGTAGAGCTGTGCTAACTTATGGCTCGTGCACGTGCCAGTACTAGACACTACACAATATCGACGTACAACGTGACAAAACATCGCTATAGTTGTATTCGTGTACACTAATGTGACCATTACGCCCCTTTCTTAAATGACACACTAGTTGTCATCAGAGCCATAACGAAAATGTCCCCTTTTGGCATATAGACGTGTTTTTGAAGTAAAACTTCTTTACGCACGTTTGACTTGGGGATTAAGCCGGCGAATGCGTGACGAGAGCGTTACGAAAACTGTGATCGGATGAGGCGAACGGAATTTTAAATGGAGATAGAAGTTAATGAATATAAAAAGAGGTAAGTTTCGTAGGGACAAGATAGAGAGGTGGGGTGCACACCTTTTCGTTCTTTCTCGTCGTGTGCTCTATAGCACACTCATTTTTTTATGTTTTAAATCCATAATTGTATATATTTCTGCAGGATTTTTCGTGTCACTGTTTTTTTTTAGGTTTTTTATATATATGTACCTGTTTCTGCAAATATCGCGACGTTCAGACACAAGAAGTATGGTCAAATTAGTGTACACATACCTACACATACAAATATATCTATGTAAAGCGCTATCATATACACAATATAATACTTATAACTATATATAAATACTTAAATATAATTATTAAATGCATAATTGTAATTTAAAGCTGATGCAAGTGTTGTGTGCTATCGTTTTATATGATACCAGTTAACAATATAGTTTTTATTTTGATACCAGTTAATTATATGGTTTTTGTTAATTTGATACCAGTTAATAATATAGTTTTTGGTAATTTTATACCAGTTAATAATTTGTTCATTTGATACCGGTTAATAATATAGTTTTTGTTAATTTGTTTTGTATACATTTAATATAATGTTATAAGAAAATTCTCTACAATTATTGTGAAACTATGCAGAATGTTTGAGAAAATATACGATCATGTATTTCATTTATTTGTCTCAGTTATACAGTTCCGCGCGAACCCACAACCCCATCGTCTTTTTTCTCGGGAATACGTCCTCTAAAACTAATATTTTGTACAGCTGATCAGTATGAAAAATTTAAGTGACATGAGCAATCTAGATACACTGACAATCACTTTTTCAAACTCGGGCGTTCACAATCGGCATTCGCATGTTTCACCGCATAGTTATATTTTGCGACCAGTCTTCAATATCAATTCCAGTCTTATATAATGTTTTATAATATTTGATTAGTTTTATTAATATATATTTGACAACACATGGCTAAAAGCAACAACACATGACAGACAATGCATTCGGTACAAATACATAACTAAAAGCAGGGCCAGCGAGTGAAATGAGAGCGCACTGATTGTTAGCGACGTAATTCCATTGTCGCTAACTTATTCCTAATTAGCAACATATGTGAAACCCGTGACTCTACTACAACTATACACGCGAAATTAGTTAAAAGTTGACATTTACTCGCATTTTACACGCTTTTTAAAATTTAGTGTGACTAAATTCGTTAACGTTGATATTGGTAATGTGTTCGTTAAAGATGTGATCGACTGAACTATAGAAATTAAGAATTGGTGTGAAGTAAACTATAACTATAACTACTTTCAGTAAGAATATAAACGACCAGTTTTCACAGATGACGTCATGTGCCTGTTAACGTCATGTGCCTGTTAACGTCATGTGCCTGTTGACACCATGTGTCATATGTTATTCGAAACTTTGACATTGGTTTGTATTAGAAATAGACAAATTCACATAGAATTAAATAAGTGTTACCCGAAACTATTGTAAAAGGCAATTTGTGATTTTTTTAGAACATGAAATACTCGAGCGCTAACATTTCGATTGTACATCGTGCAAGCCTATTTAGTAAGTTATAACGAATTTATGTGTCACTTATCAATGATATGTAATACGTGAAAAGCAAATACTTCAGTGGGTTTAACAAAAATATTTGTGTCAAAGTATTCGTATCGTTATCGAGACCAATTTGTATAGGCTTGTAGCAGTACCCCTATCGTCCGATAGAGGCGCTGCTACAAATTCCATACGAATTGGTCTCGATAACGATACGAATACTTTGACGTCAATATTCGTGCTGAACTCACTAAGGAATACTACAATACAACGGTCGTTTTCACTAATCTGTATGAACTTTATTTTATTTGCAAAATATTTTTGGAAGTTATACTTCTTTTGGTGCATTAGGGCAAAATTATGAGAGTAAATTTCTACGATGCGCGTGCACATCGTCACGAAAAACCGACACCGTGACGTTAGCTGTCAACATTTCTTACAATACGCGCGAACACTGTCACAAATGTCAACTAGATAATGCGTTATAAAACTTTCAATGTATTAAATACATTTTTCCACAAACGTAGGATAACGCGAAGGATACAATTTTTAGAAAAAAAATCATCTTGTTACATCAAACAAGTATAACTTCTTACGTACGTACATAAGTACACATACACTTTTTTCTTTCTCATTTAATCTGTTTATACGTTAAGGGTGCGCAGCGCGTATTGATGATTTTCTTGTGGTCATCGACAGCGCAGTCATGGTGACTGTTTTCATATGACAGTGGTACCGTCACTCAACAGGTAGTATCGATAGATTAGTGAATACGACCACCGAGATGCGTAAGCGTAAGCGACACTGGACAAAGCATTTGCGGCTCTCACCTGCGCTCGGCGCGCTCTAGACGATCGCGGCGCGTCTCTAGACACTGATCAATACAATACCTTTATCTAGGTGTCAACTGTGAGATGGCGGTTGATACACTGATTGCACGACATGTATATATACATACTAGCTGACCCAACAGAAGTTGTTCTATTCAAATAAAATGAATCCTCCTTGAAATCAACAGCAGCGCCACCTACCGGGTCCAATTGTGAATCTAAACCATTCTCAAATCCCATTGAAAACACACAAAAATTTTTATCAACATCGGTCCAGCCATTTAAGAGGAGTTCAATGACGTACACAAGAAATCTATACCAATAAATAAAATTGGAGTGTCTGTTTGTAATGTCAAAATAATAGGCTTTTTTCATGCTCACATGGTTATTTGCACGACACCTATGCCTAAAATACAGATTAAAAAATTTTTGTCTGTCTGTCTGTTTGTTCCGGGTAATCTTCAAAACGGCTGGACCGATTTCAAAAATTCTTTCACCAATGGAAAGCTATAATATCAGGGCGTAAACTAGGCTATATTTTATCCCAGTATTCCCACGGGAACGGGAACTACGCGGGTAAAACGACTAAAACCGAAGCGAAACGAGGGCGGGTTGCTAGTATATATATAAAGAAGATATATATCAACCGCAATCTCACAGCTGCCGCTATATATATATATAATGCACACACACAATTATTGACTGGTATTGTACACGTTGATATGTGCGTTGTTATATTGATCAATGTCAATACATACATACAATTTGTATGTGTGTATCGGAGTGCTCCAACACTACTGGGTATGTTGTGTGTGTGTGTGTGTATACTACAGGGCTCACATACACTCCCCCATGTATGTGTGTGTGAGCATATGACACACACACTCACACAACAATATATTAGTATAGACATGGTTAGTGTTCCCCCCATTACGGTTGGTTAGTTGTTGCGGGTGTTGCGGTACAAATACTTCTTTCAGTTAGTGGGGAGGCGGGTACAATACATACTGTTAGAGGTACATACACATTAAACATAACATAATACTTTTTTTTTTTTTGTGTGTGTTTAGCTGTTGGTCGCAGATGACCTTGACAGCTTAACGCAGGCAATGGGCAAGCGGAAGGCTCTCAACCCGGTATAACATAATACTTATTTATATATCCGTGTTGGTTAAATTAGACTGCACTGTGACGTCACTGACAGTAACGATATACACGGTGACTTTTTTTATAGTCTTACAAAAAAAAAACCATAAAAGTATCCAAACAAAGAAATATATCTAACATATTTAAATGTTCAATAGTGGCAGTTATAAAAAAATAATAAAATAAATTAAAGTTAATATTTTGTAGCAGCCTGTTTATCATGTTTACATTTTAAACAAAGGATATCATGCGGAATTTCGTTAGCCAATCATAGGTACGAAGTCCACGTGAACGGCTTTTACAAAGTGTAATTCCCTACCTAACAGGTATCCTTTGCGATGCCCGATTGGCGCCGCGGTCAAGTGGTCGTAGTACCTTGTAAGACGACATAAATGTCACCGTGTATATAAATAAAGAATGTATCAGGTTATGGAACAACTGTTCGAGTATGTTGTAGTTTAACAGTCATAGATCGTAATTAGAATGTATATTACACGAAAAACAATAAAACGTAATAATTATGATTATTTCAATGTGTGTCTAAGAGTCTATGCCTTAAATGAAGAGGATACATGTAGGCATTTAAGTCGCGTCGTCAGTATAAGTAGGTACGAAAAAACGCGCCGTCGCGTGCGATTAGGGGTCATCGGCCGATCAGACGATATTAAGGCGAAGTTTGTCTTGTTTATGCGAACGTAATCATTGACCTATTCAATTTCTAACGAACATTTAACAAAGTATGAATATGTTGCAGATTAAGTATCACTAATTTTACACATTTCAAACGCTTATTCGTGTAAATCTTCCACAAAAAAGAAATGACAAAATTAAAAAGGTTACATGTGTCTAATATATTAACGAATCGATATTTTTTCTTCATATTTTTTTCATGTGTTCCTACCACTATTGCCTAACTCCCATTTGGCCTGTTATTCGATAACCTGATACACCAGTATATTAATTACTTCAGTGAAGTTACATAAGTGTTACTCGGTGCATATGGACTCAACTGCAACTATATTATGCGACAAACATACATATATTGCTATTTAATAACTTAAGACTTTGTTCAATGTATGTGTATAGATATATAGTTACAATCTTGTGCTAATATTGTTAGTGGTACAAATTGTATCTCGTATAACTCAAATATCAAGGGAAATAAAAAAATAATTAAAAAGTACAAATATGTACTACCAAAATTTTGTACGAATTACAAAGTTTAAATAATTCAAAACGGCGTATGATTTCGTTGTTTAGCGTAAGGGCACAGTATTTTATTTCTCCTTGTTGAGTATCACAACTTGGCAAGATTAGAGTTATATGAGATTTCCACTGTATTTATATCTATACATAGCTATAACTACTATGTGACGTCACCAACAGTTGTATTATAACAATATTATAAATATCATAATTATATAATGCAAATACAATAGAAACTCGATTGACCCGACCAATTATTGTCGGTAGGCAATCGGATAATCGAATGTATGAAAAACCTCCTTCAGTTTTGTGCATATGTAGTATGTACCTAATTTTATGCGTTTAGAAGACGAATACATATCCCGTGGGGCATGCTATTATCTAAAAAAATAAAGAAACGCGTGGGGCAGCCATCCCGCGAGACATTCCATTTCAGACACGTTCATGCTTGCATAAATTCGATTTGTAGGTACAATATATAAGTCGCGGTTGGTAGTCCGGATAATCGCGAATCCGTATAACCGAGGTCCGGATAATCGAGTTTCTACTGTATTAAATACGTCGATGACGTCACACACGATAATATAGTAAAGTGTAATATGTATATAAGGTTATAGGTGTGTGTTTGTCTGTGTGTGTACTAACCGTTGTATGTAGGTATGTGTGCGTGGCTGGTGTGCTCGTAATGCGCCATGTGTGTAGCTGGACGCTGATCGAGGGAGCGCGATGGTGACGCGCCCAGTGGTGATGAGTAGCGCAGCCGCGGCAGTGGCTCACGGGATGCTGATGGGGTCCTACATATACAACATAACAGATCATCCATAAAGTACTACATAGAAGGGGAGGACGGGGACGATGAAGTGTAACATTGTGTGAGAAGGGTTGGCAGTCACTTTACAAAATATTATACATCCAAGTGTTAAAATTACAAATTTGAATTATTAACACAAAATTTAAAAATATATCCACAACTCGAGCTGTGTATTACAAATCTCCAGCCTCCCCTTTAGACATATGTTGGGTTAGTATATATTGATTGGCTACTGTTATTGCTTGATCACGACCACGTCAAATAAGCATCGTGCACTATATTAAGTACACAGGTAGCCAATATGACACACATAATTCTAATTTATCGTAACAATAAGTTTTCTGAAGATGATTGTTCTTACTCCATCAAGCGTGGTTTACGCATACAATTGAACAGATGTAGATAAAAATTGATACATAGATAGACCATTTCGCAGATTAACACATAGGAGCCCGATAATGTGTTCCCTTGACATAATAGGTCAATTTTAGATGTAAATACCTGCTAGCATTCCTAGGATCTAAATTTTGTTTCTTCCACTGTTGAAGTTTTTCTCGCTCTTTTACTTCTTTTAGGAACACCTGAAATCAAAAAACAGCAAAATAAATCACCTACAGTTCTATACAATAGAGCAGAAGTTCCTAAATTTTTAAATATAATGGAACACCATCCAAATATCTTTTATTTTACGGAACCACATACCAAATGATAATACAGGATACATTTGACGGTCCGAATCCATTGCGCAACGTCGCGCTACCTCACTGGCTACGTGCGCTGCTGTGTCATAATCGGAGCTGAATTCTTACTATTTTCATACTTACATTATAGAAATTAGATCCTCTCATCACTAATCTTGAGCTATTTCAAAGTACATAATATTTATAACTGTGGTATTATTTCACATCCAAATTACTAAAATTAAAAGTCATTTAATTTTGGTGGAACCCTGATATCTATTCCACAGAACCTCCAGGTTCCGCGGAACACACTTTGGGGATCCCTGAGATAGAGCACACACCACAGATCATACACGTACAGCTTGTTTAAAGCCAGCTTTGGCAGCATATCAGTAGAATAATTGACCCTCCTATTATGAAGGAAAGTAATACCCTGCTAGAAAAACGAGTTGCTATACAGTTATATTTCGAGTTTTTCTTCTCTATCACTGATTTTATACAGGATGTATCAGGTTATGGGACAACTGTTCGAGTATGTTGTAGTATAACGGTCATAGATCGTAATTAGAATGTATATTACACAAAAAACAATATAACATAAAAGTTATAGTGATTTCAAAAAAATGTGTCTAAGAGTCTATGCCTTAAATGTCACGTATTATGTAGGCATGTACAGACAGAATACATGTAGGCATGTAAAGCTTCGACGCTATAATTTCATTCATTCATACCTAGAATTGCGCAAACGCTTCAATGAGCGTAGGTAACAACGGCGAGCCGTCAACGGTCATCGGCCGATCAGCTGTTTTAAAGCGAAGTTTGTCTTACTTATGCGAACGTAATCATTGATTTATTCAATTTCTAATGAACATTTAACAAAGTATGAATATGTTGCGTATTAAGTTCATTGACTTTATACATTTCAATCGGATTTACACGAAAAAGCGATGACAAAATTGAAAACTTTACATGTCTCTAATTCCTTAACGAATCGATATTTTTCGTTCAAATCTTTTTCATGTGTTCCTACCACTATTGCCTAGCTCCCTTTTGACCAGTTGCCCCATAACCTGATACACCCTGTATAAGTTCATATTGTATACCTTAGTTGTCTTTTACGACATCCACGAGCAAAGGGGTGGTAAATTGAATTCTCACTCCGTCACCACACAGGTTAAATATGTATAAGAACATTTACTACTAATTGTATTTCCGTTGCTTAGTCAAGCTAATAACTAGGAAATCAATACCGCATAAAAACTGCACTATAATTATTACCTGTGCTATTCCAGTCTCTATCTTGGCGAGTTCCTGCTCTTCTCTTCTCAATTTAGGATCGATTTCACCGTTTCCGTTAACTTTGCCATTAACTTTACCGTCGATCTCGTCATCGCTGTCCACCATACCCTTATATGTGTCCGACCAGCGGCGGCGACGTTCTGAATATAAATTAAATTTAAAATATTATTACTCTTATTCATTATCATCATTATCTTGAGAAATATCCTCATCATTCTACTATCTACTTATCACCATCCACTGAATCTGCTGAATTATCACCAACATCATGATGATGATTTATGATTCAGCCTAACCCCGTCACTACTGGACGATAGCCACGGTGTCATAGAACGGCGAAAGGCGCGTCCACTTTGCATTGCTCGGTATATGCTTGCCACTCAAGAACTATTCTTACTCAGAGGTTGGACTTCTGACTTAGCAATGGTGGCACTTCCGGGTGTTAAAATTACATGCTATGTCGGTGACACTCGTTTTCTTCCAATACCCTTATTTCGGCTCCATATCGCTTCACATTGAGCGACTTTGACCTTAGTTATAAGGCTTACATTTATAGGAAAAGTTTCTGTGTGAAAAATGATGGCTGGTGTGTCACCACATTGATCACAGATCTGTTACTTGCAGACACAAATACAGTATATTGGATTGGGAAATTTTTCTAAGTTGCCCAAACTGCTGTTCAATCTAGTTGTATAAATTGGATGTCATTTTTTCGAAATTATATGTACCTATCTGGAACATACATTAATCAAAGTCAAATTATGAAAGAGAAAAAGATTCAATAAAAACAACATCATATACATATTTAAATTGTTACCAGAAAAAGAAAACTTGTGTTGGTACAATATTAACGTTTTATTAAATAGAAAAAAAACACAGAAGAACGGGTGTAACCGACATAACACGAAGAATTAGCACGCTGAAGTGGCAATGGGCAGGCCACATCGATCGACGAACCAATAACCGCTGGGGAAGAAAGGTTCTCGAGTGGCGACCACATATTGGACGACGTAGTGTAGGACGCGCCCCCACTAGGTGGACCGACGACTTGGTGAAAGTTGCTGGGCGTCGTTGAATGCAGGCGGCACAGGACCACACTTTGTTGCGTAACATGAGGGAAGCCTACGTCCAACAGTGGATACGCCATCCACTAGGCTGAAATGATGAAATTGAAAAAAAAGGTGTCCTAGAATTGTGCGCTGCGGGATTCCGTGTTAATTTTTAATGATTATTTCAAACTTATTTAACATAAATAATTATCTATTAATTATAATATTATAATAATCGAGTAGAATCGATCAATAAAATACGTTTGTAATTATTATATTTATTTACAGCCCGGATTACACGTTACGCTTTCAAGTGTAGTATGATTGACATTATCAAATGCATTGCTAAATTCAAGTACAATATCTTTATTTCATCATGCCATCATTTCGGCTCATACACGTTCCACTGCTGGACTTGAGCCTCCTCCACAATAGGAGGGAAATTGATATATTATTCCACACTAGTCAGACGTGTTGGCACAGGGTTTTATTTCGAGTGTTCTTCTTGTCTTGCATAGATGTTATATGCCTATTGTATATCTTCATCATCATCATCATCTCAGCCCATATACGTCCCACTGTTGGGCTACGGCCTGAGGAGGTCGTAGCTCAACAACTTATGGAGGCATAATAGGAGGGAATTTGACCTACTATACCATGCTGGTCAGACATGTTGGTTTTATTTTTTTTTTTATGGGTGGGCTATGCTAAGCGCACGCGCGGTCCAGTCCGTCCGGGGCGATGAAAGGACGGCGCGCGGGCCCATAACCCACCCCTACCCACGTCACCTCGTTGTTGGGCCGACCACCGGAGCAGATGTGACTTGTCGTCAGTGGTCGGCCCGACGGAATACCCTTTCGGGTAACCTCACCTCTCGACGTCCTGGGACGTCGGTCGCCGTCGCGCGGTCAGCCTCTCTGCGGGTGACGGACAATTCCGTCACGTGGTGACAGAGTAAGAATACAATTCACCACTCTCTATCTTGCCCGTGAATGTCGTAAAAGATGACTATGGGATGTAATATGCACCCGAAATGAAACCCTATACCAACACGTCTGACCAGCATGGTATAGTAGGTCAAATTCCCTCCCATTGTGGAGGAGGCCCGAGCCCAACAGTGGGACGTATGAGGGCTGCGATGATAACGATGATGTGCAATCATTTTGTATAAAAAAAGCTTCATATTACTTCGTCAATAATTAACTATAATACTTTAATACCTGGGTCTGTGTAGGGATATGGTGGTGCGGGGAAGTCGTCTCTTTCTATCTTCGGTTTAGTTCCAGGAGGAGGTTTAAATGCAGCCGGGTAATGTGACAGTTCTATGGGCTCCTGAAAATGTTCAATAAAAAAATATTAGTTAATGCAGTGGTTCCCAAGCTCGTTGAGCTCTGACCCACCTAACAAAAACTGCCAAATTCGAAATCCATCTCTTGACTGTCTTAATATAATAAACACAGCGACACGGGAGTGAAGAGCAGTTGACTGTATCTTTCTCGCACGGGTACACTCGGCGGTCCCGAGTTCACCCGATCGAGCCTTACACCTCAGAGCGTGACGGATCAGCCTCACTGACAGCCTACAAAAAAGTTTGTGTGCAGTGCGCCATAAGAAGGTGTCACTTCAAAAAGGGAGCAAAAATATTGGTAATGCTAAGATTCCCTGGTCTCTGTGATCAGAAAATACTCGCCAACGCGAGGCCTTACGTCGTGGACCAACTGAAAATTTGTTTCAAAGTACCTTTATTTTTATTTTATGTCAGACTAGCCACCCGCCCTCGCTTCGCTTCGGTTCCAGTCGCCTCATCCGCATAGTTCCCATTCCCGTGGGAATCATCATCAGCTTGCTCTTATCCCAATTACTTGGGGTCGACGCAATATGTCATTTGTTTTGACATATTGCAAAAAGTTTCGGCAATGACTTTTATGACCGGCCGCCTGCCTGACGTCAACCCTCCTTGGGAATCTAATCGTTGACCCAAATGGTACCAGATGGAGTTGGTTCGGGTCAATCTAGGGCTCTTAGTCGCCTTTTACGACACCCACGAGCAAAGCAAGGGTTGGTAGTATTCGAAGCCGCTACCACACAGCAATCCCGTGGGAATACTGGGATAAAATATAGCCTAAGTTACTCCTTATATAGACAGCTACCTACTAATAAAATAACATCAAAATCGGTCCAGCCGTTTTGAAGATTATCTCAAACAAACAGACAAAAATTTATTAAACTGTATTATAGGCATAAGTGTCGCGCAAATAACCGTGTGAGCATGAAAAAAGTCCAGTATTGGACACTTCAATTTTGTTTATTTGTATAGATTATGTCAGATTATATTATATTTCAGGGCCCACCCAATATTTGAGGCATAAAGTATGCCCCCCTGAGAGCATTTATATTTCGTACTAGCAACCCGCCCTCGCTTCGCTTCGGTTATAGTCGTTTTACCCGCGTAGTTCCCGTTCCCGTGGGAATACCGGGATAAAATATAGCCTAGTTTACGCCCTGATATTATAGCTTGCCATTGGTGACAGAATTTTTGAAATCGGTCCAGCCGTTTTGAAGATTACCCGGAACAGACAGACAAAAATTTTTTAATCGCTATTTTAGGCATAGGTGTCGTGCAAATAACCGTGTGAGCATGAAAAAAACCTAATATTTTGACATTACAAACACTCCAATTTTATTTATTGGTATAGATTGTGTTATTGTGTGGTTATAATGTGTCTTTGTCATACCTCGTTATTCATATAAGGTGACTTGGGTCGTGGTGTTTCGCTACGAATAGAGTCTACGAGTACGCGCATGCCGGGACGCGAGGACGCTTTACTGCCGGCGCGCGATGAGGCTCGTGTGCTGCTACCACCTGCAGCTGAAACGTGGACGATACGAGCTATAGTTGTGGTGTATTAGACGTGATGGTCGAACTAGTGGTGTGATACTTACAAGGCGGTCGGTGGAAATGCGGTGATACTGTCGTGCGGTCGTACGGTTGTAGCGGTCGGCGAAGATATGCCGGCTCGCTGGTCAGGTACGAGTAGGTGGTGATGCGGTGCGGGGAGCAAGCGCCTGCCTCGCGGTACTCCCGCAGCGCCAGTCCCGGCGATACCGCGCGATACCCGTACTGCACACAGAGTTCAGCTCAAACGTGAACATACCACACACTATCGGTTACAACTCAATTTAAGAACTTATATCATTTTATCATTAAGTAGTTCCCGTGGGGAGAAAATATAACCTATGTTACTCAGGGATAATGTAGCATTCTAATGGTGAAAGAATTATCGAAATTCGTACAGTAGTTTTTGAGTTTAATCGTAATAAACATACAATAATACAACATTCCCTCTTTATAATATTAGTGTAGATATAAGGTGTATCGTGCATCGAACTTAATCTGCGGGAATTATCAAAAGGGGAATTTCTAATAATAATATAAATATCAAACCAAGTTCGAGCGCGCCGTATGTATATTTACACAAAATTATTTATAGCCATTTTTAACCCTTTCATAACTCAAAAAAAAATTTATTGGTGGATAACTTTTAAATTGTAAATAGGTAGATAAATTTATTTACGAAAAGTAATGTTATGCCAATAAAAACATAAATGTGAAGAAGGTCAAGTTCAATGTTATGATAATTATAGCATTGTTGTCGACTTCACCAATAAAAAATTAAACTATGTCATATTTGATATACTCATATTTCTAAGTAATCTTGTACGACACCAGTGGGGTGGTAATATTATTGTATTCCAAGTTCGTCATATAGCAATGTAAGTTTTAAAAGAAATTTTATAAAACTATAAGAAATAATTATCCATTAAGTCGTAATAAATATTGTAGTTAATGCACCATGAATACGTCATCATCATCATTTCAGCTCATACATATACCACTGCTGAGCTCGAGCCTCATCCACAATGTGAGGGAAATTGACTTACTATACCACGCTGGTCAGATATGTTGCTATAGGGTTAAATTTTAAGTTTTCCTTCTCTTGCACAGATGTTATATGCATATAAATTCCTTCATCTTCTTTTACGATACCCACGGCAAGAGAGGGCGTGGTGAATTGTATTCTTACTCCGTCACCACATGCAAAGCAGTATTTTCTACCACTATTTTGCAGTATTTTATTTAAGTAGACGAGATATAATTAAAAATAAAATGACATATTATGTAACTACTAACATATAAAATGTCATTTTATTTTATATGATGACGCCCATACCAGTAGCGACTGAGTATGATCGTCAGTGCAGAGCACTAATGGTAGCTGCAGTCGCTAATCGCCACTGGTGATGGCGCTGCGAATCACCATAAGTCAGTTAGTCAACACATTCACATGCTCACAACATAAACTAACTAAACATACAAAAATAAACAAATAATACAAACTGAAACGTGTAAATGTGTCGTACAACTGAATGTAATAGATACGCCCAGTGCCACACCCACCGTCGCCCCGCCCCCTGGAGACTCGCTGATAAACACCAGCTTACAGCTGTAGATATGTACAACAGCAATCAAGTGTTATATTAATAATTTGTAATAAAATTTAAAGATCATACAGAGCCATTAAAAACGATGTAATTAGGTTCAGGTGGGCACAGTGACGTATCTATTATAAATAAAACAAAAATAAATAATAAAAAAAGAATACGAAACGCCGCCGACGGACCTTCCTGGTAAGACTACTGTAGGGGCTGCAGTAGGAGCCGTTGACGCTGGGAGTGCGCGAGCGTAGCGAGAACTGCGGAACGAGCCAAGCGTCACGTCGAGAACCCGTCACGCTGCCGCCGCGTCACGCGCCCGTCACGACACACGCTCACACGTGTTATGAATGACAACAAGAAACTCACAATTTAGGAGAATGAAAAAATATATTTTAATTAAATGCAATAAATTATCAACGATTAATATGAAACAGAAAAAGTTTCCTTGCAACTGTTGTCATTCTTAGCGTACTCGCGTACGCAGTGGGCGGTATCGTGCACAAAGGGGCGTGTCTGTGCGGGCGCGCGCATGACAACACGTGCTAGCACGCCCCACGCCCCTCACGCTCACACAGTACAGTATGTGCGTCAGGGGCGCACAGCTGTTGCTATATCCTGCTTGCGACGGCTAATGTACTTGTAAATAAAAATAATAAACAAACAAAATAAAAAAGTAAATCAAATATAATGCAATGTACGTACAACATGTACACAGTACACAATGTTAACACATCGACTCATAACTCAATACTAAACAACGTAAGTGCATTAAACATAACTATTACACACGCACTATGTCTATGTGTACAATAGTAGTTCTGTATGTATGTGTGTGTGTGTGTGTGTGTGTGTGTGTGTGTGTTTGTGTGTATGTGTGCAGCGCGTACAACAAACATAAACGGTTCAGATTCAAAGTTTCTAAAGACAGAAGATTTAGACTTTCTGAATATCAGCACATCAACAAAGTTTAACCGGCTGATTAAGAGCTATCAGTTAAGAGAAGATAGATAAAAATTGGATAAATTTAAATTAAATTTCTTTTTTTATTTTATATATCAAATCAAATCAAAATAATAGTTGAGAGAGGGTGGCCAAAAATTGGACACACTTATGGTAAATTTCATATTTAATTTTACATATTACTTCAAAATATTCCAAACATATGTTTGTTCAGTCAGGCAAATAGGGGTCTAATAATCGCAAAGATTTTATTTATTTAAGACAACACCCTGCACCAAGGCAATAATCCTTGTATTGCGGGGGACTTTACAAACATATAATTAACGGACACAAATTATATCCAGACTCAGCACAACAATTTGTGGATCGCACAAAGTGTTGTCCCGCGTGGGATTCGAACCCCCGACACTGGCGCTGTAAGTCGCTTTCATAACCACTACGCCATCTGTGTAGTCAAAGATACGAAAAACTTTTTTGTGTAACAGCGCCATCTACCGTCTGGGAGAAAATAAAGATCTGTCACATGTAGTTTCTTTATAACGTATATGGAGTGTAGAAGTAAGGAGCACCATCTCGTATGGGGGATTAGTCGTAAAAGTGTCCACTTGTAAACAGCAAATTAATAGCGCTAGTGTAGCAAGTGGAAATGATATGAACTTAGCAGTTATAAACAGAGTTATGGAGTGAAGTGTGCTGGGTTGAAAAATTTAATATTTATCTTGACTTCTGTCGTTAAGAAATATGCAGTATTTAAAATCTCAACTATTTACGTAGTCAACTGTAATTTAATGAATAATAACCTATGAAACTTAGTGTGAAGTGTGCTGGGTTGAAAAATTTAATATTTATCTTGACTTCTGTCGTTAAGAAATATGCAGTATTTAAAATCTCAACTATTTACGTAGTCAACTGTAATTTAGTAAATAATAACCTATGAAACTTAGTGTGAAGTGTGCTGGGTTGAAAAATTTAATATTTATCTTGACTTCTGTCGTTAAGAAATATGCAGTATTTAAAATCTCAACTATTTACGTAGTCAACTGTAATTTAGTGAATAATAACCTATGAAACTTAGTGTGAAGTGTGCTGGGTTGAAAAATTTAATATTTATCTTGACTTCTGTCGTTAAGAAATATGCAGTATTTAAAATCTCAACTATTTACGTAGTCAACTGTAATTTAGTGAATAATAACCTATGAAACTTAGTGTGATGTGTGCTGGGTTGAAAAATTTAATATTTATCTTGACTTCTGTCGTTAAGAAATATGCAGTATTTAAAATCTCAACTATTTACGTAGTCAACTGTAATTTAGTGAATAAAATAACCTATGAAACTTAGTGTGAAGTGTGCTGGGTTGAAAAATTTAATATTTATCTTGACTTCTGTCGTTAAGAAATATGCAGTATTTAAAATCTCAACTATTTACGTAGTCAACTGTAATTTAGTGAATAATAACCTATGAAACTTAGTGTGAAGTGTGCTGGGTTGAAAAATTTAATATTTATCTTGACTTCTGTCGTTAAGAAATATGCAGTATTTAAAATCTCAACTATTTACGTAGTCAACTGTAATTTAGTGAATAATAACCTATGAAACTTAGTGTGAAGTGTGCTGGGTTGAAAAATTTAATATTTATCTTGACTTCTGTCGTTAAGAAATATGCAGTATTTAAAATCTCAACTATTTACGTAGTCAACTGTAATTTAATGAATAATAACCTATGAAACTTAGTGTGAAGTGTGCTGGGTTGAAAAATTTAATATTTATCTTGACTTCTGTCGTTAAGAAATATGCAGTATTTAAAATCTCAACTATTTACGTAGTCAACTGTAATTTAGTAAATAATAACCTATGAAACTTAGTGTGAAGTGTGCTGGGTTGAAAAATTTAATATTTATCTTGACTTCTGTCGTTAAGAAATATGCAGTATTTAAAATCTCGACTATTTACGTAGTCAACTGTAATTTAGTGAATAATAACCTATGAAACTTAGTGTGAAGTGTGCTGGGTTGAAAAATTTAATATTTATCTTGACTTCTGTCGTTAAGAAATATGCAGTATTTAAAATCTCAACTATTTACGTAGTCAACTGTAATTTAGTGAATAATAACCTATGAAACTTAGTGTGAAGTGTGCTGGGTTGAAAAATTTAATATTTATCTTGACTTCTGTCGTTAAGAAATATGCAGTATTTAAAATCTCAACTATTTACGTAGTCAACTGTAATTTAGTGAATAAAATAACCTATGAAACTTAGTGTGAAGTGTGCTGGGTTGAAAAATTTAATATTTATCTTGACTTCTGTCGTTAAGAAATATGCAGTATTTAAAATCTCAACTATTTACGTAGTCAACTGTAATTTAGTGAATAATAACCTATGAAACTTAGTGTGAAGTGTGCTGGGTTGAAAAATTTAATATTTATCTTGACTTCTGTCGTTAAGAAATATGCAGTATTTAAAATCTCAACTATTTACGTAGTCAACTGTAATTTAGTAAATAATAACCTATGAAACTTAGTGTGAAGTGTGCTGGGTTGAAAAATTTAATATTTATCTTGACTTCTGTCGTTAAGAAATATGCAGTATTTAAAATCTCAACTATTTACGTAGTCAACTGTAATTTAGTGAATAATAACCTATGAAACTTAGTGTGAAGTGTGCTGGGTTGAAAAATTTAATATTTATCTTGACTTCTGTCGTTAAGAAATATGAATTGCGCTGCAACAAAGCGGAAATGTTTCTTTCCTTTTCTAATTTAGTATCCTACTCTAATAATTTGTGGCGCTCTATTTAAAATTCTTCCACTTGCTACTATAGCGCCACCTTAATTTTCTCCTTTCAACGGACACTTATTCAACACTGAGATGGTCCTCCTTACTTCTACACTCCATAATAACGTACAACATTTATCGTGTGTTGTACACGCGCATGCATACTAGTATATTGCACGCACTGTGCTGTGCTGTGCTGTGCTGTGCTGCACTGCATGCAACTAATTCACTGTACTGTATTACAATAATACAATTCTGTCGTATGTAATATATGACAACCAATCTATATATGTTGTCAATATTATAATCACATAAAGATATCAAAACAATGTGTGACGGGCCTTTGTATGTTAGACATGTGTTGTGTGTCTGTGTGCGTCACCTGTAGGTCGGCGGAGGCGCGGTCCGCCGCGAGTACGTCCGGCTCGTTGGGGTCTAGCGGTGCCGGTCCGCACCGCGGGTGCCATATGGCGGCACCCTGGAGGAACATCTCCTCGCCGTCTCCGAAGGGGTCGCCGCATTTGCTGCAGCGCGCGCACGTCGGATGGAAGTGATGGTTCTCGCCGGCCTGAATATTAAACGATCGGTCACTGATATCGTACAGTTCGGTATGACTGTGTGACTGTGTGTCTGTATGTGCTCGCTCTCACCTGCAGCACCTTGCCGGATATGTATCGTTGGCAGTAGGCGCACCTGACGCCGTACAGCCGCTGGTAGTCCCTCTCGCAGTAGGGCACGCCGGCGCGCCCCATATACTCGTCGCGCAACGCTACTCCGCATTCCCCGCACGCGAAACACCACGTGTGCCACTGTCTACAAACACATATTATATTATTATTTTAATTTAGTTTAAATTTCCTTTTGACAACGAAAGTTCATTCCCTACATAATATGTTCAATAGTCCAGTAGTAATCTTTTGAATTATACAAAAAAAATAATAATATTCAGGTTCATTTCCGTGCAGTGACAAAGCAAAAATAAAGTGCAATATCCCCTTTTCTTATCTACGTGTCATAAAAGACGATTAAGGGACGATTTGCAATAAACATCTATGCAAGAGAAAGAAAATTGAATAATACCCTATAGCAAATTAGCAACTTGTCTAACCAGGTATCCATGTCATCCTCTCGGCTCACCTAAGTCTCACCGTTCAGCTCGGGCCTCCTCGCATTGTAGAGACTGACCTACTATACCACACTGGTCAGACGGGTTGACATAGTGTTGTTTCGAGTTTTCCTTCTCTTGTATAAATGTTATATGCATATTATTTTGCTTAGTTGTCTTTTACGACACCTATGGACAAGAGAGCGGGTCGCCAATTGTATCTGTACGCAGTCATGACATAGAAAAGCATGGTATAACAGGTCGATTTCTCTCCCATTATGGAGAAGGTTTGAGCCTAGCAGTGGGACAAATGTGAACTGAAATTATAATGATATGTAAGGATTACTAGTTATTGATTCCTGTGTGCAATATAAGGATTGTTATCACCACCTTATCAGTGATCAAACCGTATGTCGTGTATCGCCTCACCTGTCTAACGCCACCAGCGCCTGACCCTCGGACAGCTCCTGGCCGCAACCCGCGCACTCTGCAATTACAAATACAACACATATAGTGCATACACGTATATTAAGTTCTAGCAACCCGCCCTCGCTTCGCTTCGGTTTTAGTAGTTTTACCCGCGTAGTTCCCGTTCCCGTGGGAATACCGGGATAAAATATAGCCTAGTTTACGCCCTGATATTATAGCTTTTCATTGGTTAAAGAATTTTTGAAATCGGTCCAGCCGTTTTGAAGATTACCCGGAACAAACAGAAACCGGACAAAAATTTTTTAATCTCTATTTTAGGCATAGGTGTCGTGCAAATAACCGTGTGAGCATGAAAAAAGCCTATTATTTTGACATTACAAACACCAATGGAAAGCTATAATATCAGGGCGTAAACTAGGCTATATTTTATCCCAGTATTCTCACAGGAACGGGAACTACGCGCGTAAAACGACTAAAACCGAAGCGAAGGCGGGTTGCTAGTATTAAAAATATTTCCCTAACAATCCAACACCATTGGATGGACTGGTCCTCGAATTGATCTATTTTTTTAAGTGGGCTATGATCAGCACACACGCGGTCCCTTCCGTCCAAGGTGAGGATAGGGCGACACAGGGTTCTACATCGACCATAGTCCCTCCCCTTTGTCATTGGGCCAACCAATGGAACCGAGTTCCTTGACACCTATGGCCAGCCTGGCGGGACATCTTTTCGGCTATCGTCCCACAGGGTCAACCTCTCTGTGGGCGACAGATTATACCCTGCTCCAGTCACCTATGTCTAGGGGCGTCGTTCTCATGCGATATCTATACAAAGTTTGATAGTTACTTTACAAGTGATTAAACAATGACAATGATAGTGAGGTGAGAGCGAGCATGAGAATGCGTGCGTGTTAGTACTGCACTGTACTGTATTGTACTGTACTGTACTGTATTGTAACAGTTACATTGTGTGCGTTTATCGCGTACTATTGTTAATATTGAAGATGAATGCGTGCGCACGTGCGCTTCGCTCTCAAGCTACATGTGCAACAGTTAAATGAAATTGCGCGCACTGCACTGTGTTATAAATGATTGCGAACACATTAACAACAGATGTTACGTAACAGAGTTAACATACCGTAATACATTTGAACGTATAACGAACATATTCAACAATGTATATTGTGGTGACGGAGTAAGAATACAATTCACCACTCCCTATCTTGCCTGTGGATGTCGTACAAGACGACTAAGGGATATAATATGCACATAAGATCTGTGCAAGAGAAGGAAAACTCGAAATGAAACCCTATACCAACATGTCTGACCAGCATGGTATAGTAGGTCAAATTCCCTCCCATTGTGGAGGAGGCCCGAGCCCAACAGTGGGACGTATGTGGGCTGCGATGATGATGATGATGATATTGTGTGTATTATTTTTATATACATGTTTTTGATATATTTTCATTTATTGATAATGGAAGTTATACTTCTTTTGGCGCGTTAGGGAAAAATTATGAGAGTAAATTTTTACTACGCGCGTGCACAGCGTCACGAAAAGCCGACAAACTGAAGTTAGCTAGTTAACATTTTTTACTTAGTGCGCACTCACTGTTATACACACTTATAATAAAACTTTCAATCTAGTAAATACCGTTTTTCTTATTATTGGTGTCGTTTTTTCTACAAACGTATGATAACGCAAAGGATAAATTTTTATAAAGAGTTTAACTTCCTACATGCGTACATTCATGTGTTCTACACACACTTTTTATCATATATATTATATTAAAACTCAGTATATGTATATCATTGTTAAGTGTTCGGTCAAGTGACTGTACGCTGACAATGGAAGGGTGTCGCAGTAAACACACTCACGCACACATCACTGAAATCCGTGTACATATGAGCGAGTGCGTGTGTTAGTTAAAGCAGCGTCAGTACGACTCACAGAAAAATTAATAAGATAGAACGGCCTTGTGGGTGGGGCGGGTGCGCCGCTATTATGAGCGATTGCTCAAACATTGACAAAATTCGTTTTACAGACTAATAGTCGCACTCATATAGTAGACCTTGAACGAAGCTCTGACAAAAAAGAGAAACGTCAAAACGTATCGGAAAAGAAGTCAGTTTTGTAGTATAATCTAAGAAAGAATTTGTTTTCATCGGTACTTATACTCGTTCCAACCATTTATTTTACTTTTGACACATGCTTTAGGACCTAACTGTTTCATTATACGCAATTATTAACTTTGAAACGAGTGAACAGAGAAATATATAAACTGCCCAATAATATTTATATATCTTAATTATTACCCACTAAATACATTAATATGCCGTAAATAGCTCTATTCATAAAATTTAAGTGATAATTCATTTCCGTTATAAAAAAAGTTACGTTCTATCGCATCTAGTGACAGGATCAAAAGTATTCGGTGCAAACTAATGAATCGCAAATAATCGATTACACTTATTTGCAGTTAAGTCAGCTGACAACTGAGTTTTGAATTGTTGTAATAGACAACACGTTAAAATTGTATCAGGGAGATATAAAAATCTTCTCATCATACCTATAACATGAAATAAAACAACCAAAATATTTTAATATTATTTTATTATAACGAATCGTCGGATTCTTCATACGAACTCGAATCGTCGCTTGAATCATCTGCAGTGTTTATTATTAACTCTTGTGTAGGTATGTTGTCAAATTCAATTTCCCGATCCCAATCAGAGAATATTATATTTTTTGTCTTGTTGACGACACTCGCCCAGTTTTCAGGCGTCACACTAGCACATGCGTTTTTTAAAAGTTCAAGCATTTTATTTGCTGTGAAAGGAGGAGTTGTATTGTTTCTTGCGGCGTGTCCTTTGACTTGTGCCCAGATCATTTCAATTGGATTATATTGACAGTGGTACGGAGGAATTCTGATTACAACATGCCCATATTCTGCTGCCATTTCGTCAATGACATATCGTTTTGGCTGCTTTTTACTTTTTAATATTTTAAGTAATTCTACTTTTAGTAGGGATTCGTCCACATCTTCCCCATTATCACGAAGCCAGTTTATAATCTCGTGTTTTTTGTTGGCCTGTGTTGGCATTTTATTAATTTGGCGAGAGTGATAGGGTGCATTATCAATAAATATTGTTGATGGCTCTTCAAGTGATGTAAGCATTTCTCTGAACCACTTTTCATACACGTCCGCATTCATCTCCTCATGATAGTCTCCTGTTTTTTTTGATTTGAACGCTAACAGAGCGTCTGGTACAAATCCCTTTGTAGTTCCCGCATGGCAAATGATGAGGCGTTCACCTTTCCCCATTGGCACTGCAGAAGTAGAAGCAGCAGTATCGTCAGTCCAACCTTTTGGTATGGAATGATTGGCATTGAGCCAAGTTTCATCTGTGAAAACGACATTCGACCAGTCTTCTATTTTCTTCGCTTGTCTTAAAAATTCACAGCGAGACAAGGCTATATCACGACGTTCCATTAAAATTTTTCTTTTGTCGGATTTCTTATACAAGAACCCGATTTGGTGCAGCACCTTTGACAAAGAAGATTTTTGACCACGAAACAAGCCATAATTTCGTAGAAACGCTACTAATTTTTTCAAAGTAGGAATCTCTTTGCTTGTGTAATAATTGTATATATGACGACGAATAGCATCAGTATCAAAACTGTCAATTGCTGTCACTTTACGGGGCTGACGTTTTTTCTTAGGCGTAGATAGCTTGTTCTGTTCAATACCACTACTACCATAGGCTTCTTTAGTGATTTTCGCCACCGTTGGAGCACTAATACCTAATGCTGCTGCAACACGGTCTCTAAACTTGGGTTACTGGTATAAGGAATCCGCCATTGCGGCTTTCCTTTTCAAAAAATTCACGAAGCCGCAGCACTAACTCTCTGGATTGTCCTTTAAGCACCATACCTTTCGGCATTTTGCAAGTAAAATCTTACTGGGAGGAACGATACGCTCAACTCAATCAAAGTAAGAACAATGAAATCAATACGGTGGAATATAAATACTCAACACAGCGTATGAAAAATATGAAAGAGCACTCAGCGAACAGAAATGTGACTAACACGGGAGTCTTGTTGCGAGTGACAGACAACACAACAAAATGGCGTCGCCGGCGCGCCGTTCAGTGTTGCCAATTCGGCTTAAAAAAAAGGGGTAGGCTGGATGAGAACATTAGTGATTTACTACCGCAGACGAGGGCGCCATTGTCTCTAAGTAAAGTTTGGAGCAGCGGACCCCGCTTAATGGAAAAATGCTTCATAAAGTAGTTATTTTTTATTTTGCAAAGTACAAAGTAAAATATTTTGGGAGGACTGAATTAGTGGGTATGCAAAAATTAATGTGCCCAAATAACAAATATATTTACAGAAGTGAAGTTTTTAAATAATATGAAATATGTATTTAAGCAAAAATAAAATATCCGTGTTAAATCGATTAAAAGTTCTTCCTGACTAAAATCGATTATTACAAAACATAGTATCCGTAATACATTGGTACAACACTAATTGATCAGAATTCGACCTGCCAAAAGTAAAATAAATGGTTGGAACGAGTATAAGTAAGAAACTTATTCATGCAGTGATATTTGTTAATGTTATACTAGCATTACGTCGTTTATAGACAACAACGATGAAATCGCAAACAGAAAAAACATTATACATCGTCTGCCATACATTTATTTCATCTTTTATTATTTAAGCAACCGCGCAATGTACTGCGTTTAATGCGATATCGCTAACGCCGAAATAGTGTCTGTTTTCATAATAAATATGTGTAGTTTACTTTGATAGAAGTTAGCGACAATTTGAGTACGAATTGCAGCGCTGAGATTTATGTATATATGTGTGAAATTATTATAAGCATAGACTTTGTCTATGTCTTAACATTAAAAGTAAGGAGAAATGCGGCAACACTGGTTTTAGAACAAAATACGAGAGAAGGCCTTTCTAAAGTATTAATATTTCTGCGGTACGAGTATACCTGTTTCAGTAGGTAGTAGCGCTACAAGTAAGTGACAAAGCGTTCATACCTAGTGCACTCTCACCGTTCTGGTCGTGCGCGGGCGAGCCGGGCGATGCGGGCGATGCTGGCGACTCGGGCGAGGCGGGCGAGCCGGGCGATGCGGTCGGTGCGGTGGCGGGCGCGGCCCGCGCCGTGTGCCGCTGTGGCGCCGCCACGCACGCACTGCACACCACCTCGGCGCCGGTGTACGTCACCTTCTCGCCGGAGGGGAACGCTCGCCTGGAAGGGTGCGATACTTGTATCGTATTTTATTTTGCGTGTGTATAACTGTTAGCTGCAGATAGCTTTTACAGCTTTGCTCGGCGTTTGGATGAGGGCTGAGGGCTCTTAACCCAATTACGTGAGTCGGTCGTTTGATTGTGTGTATATAGTAATACCCCGAACTTATGCAATAGGTGGTACCGAGCGATAATCACCTACGTCAAATTCGCGTAAGTGGGGTTGCAATTTTACTAATATTCATCATTTCAGCTTATATAATAGGAATAGGGTTTTATTTCGAATTTTCCTTCTCTTGCACAGATGTTATACGCGTTTTATATCCCTTAGTCGTCTTTTACGACATCCGTGAGCAAGATATTGGGGTGAATTGTATTCTTACTTCATCACCACACGGCAATTATAATAATAAATTCTAAAAAAAAATATATTGAATTAAAACTAGTTTAGAGAAGACAAAAATTTTAAAGAATGTGTTAAAAACTCTTTATGAATAAAAAAATCAAAGTTAAGGGCGGAGTCCTTAAATAGAAAACTACGTATCATCGAATTCGCGTAAATCGTTGTATCACTGTACTGTGTTTATATAGCACAGTGCAGTGCAGTACAGACTAGTGTAGCGTGATACTCACTGGCATCGCGCGCAGGTGAAGCACTTCTGATGGTAGGTGTTGCCGAGCGCGGAGACCACCTCACCCTCGACGTACTGCTGGCAGGCGGCGCAGCGGGTGCCGAAGGCGCGCTGGTAGTCGTGCGGACAGTAGTAGTGACCGTCCTTGCAGAAGAACCCGCCGCGGGCCAACGAGGCGGAGCAGGTGCGGCAAGTGAAGCACGCCGTGTGGAAGTACTTGTCGGAGACGCGCAACACCTCGCCGCTACACTTGCCGCCGCACATAGCGCACACTACCTTGCCTAACAACAAACAAATAAACATATTTAATACATATAACAAATCATTCTCTTTTTTTTTTGCATTCATTCATCTCAGTTCATTTACGTGCCACTGTTCGAGGAGAGCCTCCTCCATAATAGAAGGAAAATGGACTCACTTTATCATTTTTAATTTTCCTTCTCTTGTATATTTAATAGCTTAGTTGTCTTTTACGACACCCACGGCTGAGATAGGGTGATACATTTTAAATCCTGCGTCAGCACACGGGGACATGACTTTAAATAAGGGGCAACCTTGCATATTTTTGTTTCTACTAGCTAACCCAACAGACATTGTTCTGTTCAAATGGAAAAAATAGTAAAAGGATTTCTCTTTGAAATCGATATTTAATGTCTAAATAAAAAAAAATACTTTTTGATGTAATTTTCTCAAAAATAATTGTCTTACAATTAGTTATAATACCAAAAAAAATACTTAATAAATTAGTACCTATTTAAAAAGAAACGCTTTTATTTAACAATAAAATAGTTCGTTATACTAAGTTTTTGCTAAAATTAATCATCATCATCATTCGCCTGTCCTCATCCCACGCTAAGTGGGGTCGGCACAACATGTTTTTATCCTTCCATAGCCTCCTATCAGCCGCCATATGTGCACTCACTGCCTTTGCTAAAATTAATATAGATTGAAAATAACGTTCTTATAAAATAATTTTAAAAGATCGGTAAACCACCATATTCACATAAGAGTAAATATTTTTAGTCATGGCCACATTCCAGCATATCATAATAATATTGCTTTATCATATTAGATGCCCGCCATATTGGATTTACTATGATGTTATCTTACATTATGTTTCGCTCAACAAGCCCTTTCATTTGACACCTGTATTGTCACAAAATGGCGATTTATAAGTTTCATCGCAATCCCCATGGTTACTATAAAAGTTATTTGTCACGTCCGCCATATTGGATCAAAAATAGCGGCATTTAAATAATCGTACAATGTCACGTGAACTAAACACGTGTGCCAATTTTCAGTGCGAATATTTCAGAGGTAGTCGGTGAAATATTGATTGCAAAATTCCAAGACATACACACAAGTAAACTTATTTAATAACTAGCAACCCGCCCTCGCTTCGCTCCGGTTATAGGTTATAGTCGTTTTACCCGCGTAGTTCCCGTTCCCGTGGGAATACCGGGATAAAATATAGCCTAGTTTACGCCCTGATATTATAGCTTTCCATTGGGGAAAGAATTTTTGAAATCGGTCCAGCCGTTTTGAAGATTACCCGGAACAAACAGACAGACAGACAGACAAAAAATTTTTAAATGCTATTTTAGGCATAGGTGTCATGCAAATAACCATGTGAGCATGAAAAAAGCCTATTATTTTGACATTACAAACAGACACTCCAATTTTATTTATTGGTATAGATATCATCATCATTCATCATTTCAGCCTATCGCCGTCCACTGCTGGACGTAGGCCTCCCTCATGTTGCGCCACAATGTGCGGTCCTGTGCCGCCTGCATCCAACGACGCCCAGCAACTTTCACTAGGTCATCGGTCCACCTAGTGGGGGGGCGTCCTACACTGCGTCGTCCGATACGTGGTCGCCACTCGAGAACCTATTTATTCGTATAGAAAATGTTCAGTAATCCGAGACCACCACATTGTATTTCAGTTTGCCGCCAAATTCCAGACCATACATAGTATATAGTAGTAGTATAGTAGATATAAAATTTTTATTTGAACTCCAACCAAGAGATGGCGCTGTCGTATAAATAAATAGTGTTGTAATCCGTTATCAGAATAAATCTATACCAATAAATAAAATTGGAGTGTCTGTTTGTAATATCAAAATAATAGGCTTTTTTCATGCTCACACGGTTATTTGCACGACACCTATGCCTAAAATACAGATTAAAAAATTTATGTCTGTCTGTCTGTTTGTTCCGGGTAATCTTCAAAACGGCTGAACCGATTTCAAAAATTCTTTCACCAATGGAAAGCTACAATATCAGGGCGTAAACTAGGCTATATTTTATCCCGGTATTCGCACGGGAACGGGAACTACGCGGGTAAAACGACTATAACCTAACCTATAACCGAAGCGAGGGCGGATTGCTAGTTAGTTCTATAATTGGTGCTGTAACTCAATTCTGCGTATAAGTAAGACAGTTTATAAGGTTGGGATAGGGTTCGCCACGTTACCGACGTCCTTCCCGAGGGGGGACGTCGGTCGATGGGAGGGTATTCCTCAGGGGGTATTCCGTCGGGCCGACCACTGACGTCAAGTCACCCTGCTCCGGTGGTCCGTCCAATGACGAAGGCGACGTGGTGTTCGGGTGGGTTGCGGTTGTGCGTGCTTACGCCCCTCTGTCGCCCCGGACAGAGTGGTGCGAGGAGTGCGCCGACCGCAACCCAACCCCAAAAAAGAAAGGGTTCGCCACGTTCGTTTATCATCATGCGGCCTCTATAAGCGAGAGGCCTCTGTAAATGAGACAAATATAATTTGAAACCTTTCTAATTGGAAACCTGGATAAATGAACACCTTTTTAAATCGTACAAAATCCTTGATCTCTTGAGATCCCAATTAACTAGGTTTCATTGCATTAGCTATATCTTCAAGTGTCCCGTTTCAGCACAACGAATAACGGTATCGTCATACAAGCGTCCCGTTTTGACGTAAACATAATTGGTCACATTAGTATACAATAGAGCATTGATTGACCTATTAACCTATTATGAAATATTTGTTTTGACGCGATATGACGAATAGATTATAATGTACTAGCAACCCGCTCTCGCTTCGCTTCGGTTTCAGTCGTCTTTCCTGCGTAGTTCCCGTTCCCGTGTGAATACCGGGATAAAATATAGCCTAGGTTACGCCCTGATATTATAGCTTTCTATTGGTGAAGGAATTTTTGAAATCGGTCCAGCCGTTTTGAAGATTACCCGGAACAAACAGACAGATAAAAAAATATAAAGTGTGTTTTAGGCATATGTATAGTGCAAATAACCGTGTGAGTAAAAGCCTATTATTTTGACATTACAAACGGACACTCCAATTTTATTTATTAGTATAGATTTAGATTGTAAATGTTTTTCCAGCTGCTTTGAGACATTTTAAATCTGCAATATTTCTTAAGAAATGGTCTCAGATTCGAAGTCCCGGAGCGAACAAAATTTCACAGGTTTATTCTAAAAGGAAAAATAGCCTTAGTTGCTCCTTATATAAACAGCTTCTTGGTTGTAAAATATTATCAAAATCGGCCCAGCCGCAATGAAGATTACCCAGAAAAAACAGACAAATTTTTGAACCTGTTTTTAGGCATTGTTGTCTTGTAAATAACCGTGTGAGCATGAAAAATAAAAAAGTGCGTGCGACGGTACGGCAAGTACTTCTTTTTCCTTTATTCTTTATCTCACTCTCTCGTCGGCTGAATCCTATACATATACGTGTTTATGTCTCTATGGACTCGCTTTTTCGTTTCATCGAGTTTGAAATCACAACAATTCTAAAGAAGTTTCACTTCAAAAATCTGCTATTTTGACATTACAGACACTTCAGTTTTATTTATTTGTATAGATGGCCGTCATCATCATTTCAACTCATACACGTCCCATTGTTGGGCTCGGGTCTCCTCCACTATGAGAGGGAAATTGACCTACTATACAACGGTGGTCAGACGTGTTCGTATAGGATTCAAGTATTCCTTCTCTTGTACAAATATTAAATGCATATTAGTAGTCTTTTATGACACCCACGGACAAAAAAGGGGGTGGTGAATTGTATTCTAACTCCGTCACCACACGAAATGTGTATAAAACAAATTTAAAATTACATATTTTTATTAGAGCATACGTCTCGGTTACGGTGAGTTCATTGTAGCGGCGCGCCCCGTCTGTACATTACCGTCCCCGCCCCCACCCTCGCCCTCTCACCGACTATTTGCAACACAAACAAAATCAAACCGAAACAAATTGTTGTAATATAATGCGACCGCTCCCGACCATATAGCTTCTACACCCGGCGTATCACCGATACATATGTACCGTACAATGGTATTTAATCCGTGTGGTAACGGAGTAAGAATACAATTCACCACTCTCTATCATGCCCGGGGATGTCGTAAAAGACGACTAATAAATATAATACGCATATAACATCTACGCAAGAGAAGGGACACTCGAAATAAAACCCTATACCAACACGTCTGACCAGCGTGGTATAGTAAGGTTAATTTCTCTCCTATTGCGGAGGAGGCTCGAAGCCAACAGTGGGACGTATATGAGCCGAAACGATGACTATCTTATAATAACACATTACTACATAATTAATTAATTATGTCTCCAATATTTCGAACGCTGTATAGTGTTCGAAACGTCGGACAATCAAAAATCAATGTTAGTGATAGGACCACACTATTGACAGTTGTATGTCTACAGCCACGGGCCGGTCCGTCCGGAGTGGTACCACACTCGCAGAAAATCTACATCCGAGTAGTAGCAATTTGTTAAGCATGCACTACACGGTTTCAAACAGTGGTTTGAAACAGATGTTTGAAACAGTGTAGATAGATGTTTTATGCCAAATTTCGTATGACCTTTAAACGCCCTTAGTAGCGAGGCTTGTGTTTCAAACCACTGGCCAAACGTTGGTTTTTCTATCGTGGCTTATGCCGAACGTGGGCGGACCGAGCGCTGCGTGCCGACGGCTGTACGCGGGGGTCATCCGGTCGATGGCCCTGTACGGCGCACCGGTGTGGGCGGGGTCCATGACCGCCCGACTTAGGGCCCTTCTGTGGCGACCACAGAGGGTCATGGCGGTCAGGGCCATCCGCGGATACCGCACGGTGGCGACGGAGGCAGCGTGCCTATTGGCCGGGACTCCCCCGTGGGACCTGGAGGCGGAGATGCTCGCCGAACTATATCGGCGGGTGACGGGGGTGCGAGCGGAGGGCGGTGTGGTCTCGTTAAGGGATCTCACCGCCTGGCGCGTCGACGCCCGCCGAGACGTCATCGCCCGTTGGGCAGTCCGGCTGGAGAGGCCTCGGTTCGGGGTGCGAACCGTGGAGGCCTTCCGGCCGGTGCTGATGCAGTGGTTGGAGAGGCGGCACGGGGTCCTCTCCTTCCGACTGGTGCAGGTTTTGACGGGGCATGGGTGCTTCGCCAAATACCTGCACAAGGTCGTTAGGAGGTAGAGTACACCGTCCTGCCACCACTGCGATTGCGACGAGGACACGGCGCGCCATACGCTCGAGGCCTGCGGGGCTTGGGCAGTGCAGCGCTGTGAACTCGTCGCAATCATCGGTACGGACCTGACGCTGCCGGCTATCGCTAGGGCGATGGTCGACAGCGTCGGGAATTGGGACGCGGTCGCAGCCTTCTGCGAGACGGTGATCTCGCGGAAGGAGGCGGCGGATCGCCTGCGTGAGGAGCGCAGCCTCGATGAGGAGATCCGCCGCCGGCGACTGGGGCGGCGCAGGCGCAACTATCTGCGCCTCATGCCGCCCTAGCCGAGGCCGCGAGTGACGTGACCGGGGATTAGTCCGTCACCCGCCGAGAGGCCGACCGCGTGAGGAAAGACCGACGTCCTCCCCGAGGGGGGGACGTCGGTCGATGGGAGGGTACCCCAACAGGGGGTATTCCGTCGGGCCGACCACTGACGACAAGTTAACGCTGCTCCAGTGGTCGGCCCAACGACGAAGGCGACGTGGTTTTCGGGTGGGTCGCGGGAGTTGCGTGCTTAAGCCCCTCTGTCGCCCCGGACGGAGTGGTGCGGAGGCGCGCCGACCGCGGCCCACCCACAAAAAAAAAAAAAACGTTGGTTTTTATCTTGTTTGAAACCGTCTAGCCGCTTGCTTAAAACGAAGCGAACGACAGTCACGCTGCAGAGGCCAGCGCAGACGCACGCGATGACGTTCTGCGCAGACAGATCGCGATGTTATTACTCAACTTCTCGAGCTATACAAAGAGTTGCCCTGCCTTTGGGACTTAAATTGTGAAGGGCATAAAAATAAAACACAAAGAAGAAATGCGTGGGATATTTTAATTTTTTCCTTCAATGGCACACAAAAGTGCAAGATTTACTCCAACTTTTTGTTGTTTTTCTAGGTAAGGCGCCATGACGTCGTTGTAGTGAATATACGGTACGCGAGCGTAAAGACGTCCCATCTGCTCCACGTTCTCTAAACACTGTTAGTTTCAAACTAACTTTAAACCATGTAGCCAGCAAAGCGCTATTCTGCTTCAAACCACTGTTTGAAACCGTGTAGCGCATGCTTTACTGCGCTTCGTTCGGTGAGCGAGAGAGCCGGAAGCCCAACTTTCTGAGGGTGTTTGCGTGTGGAGGGTTTTGGTGATGCGTTTAGTTTCACTGAACCTCAATACACGCATTCACACTCCCTTCACTTTCTTTACAGTAGGCAGCGGCCTAACAAAGGTCCATGAGCGACAGCAACAATTAGGTGCACTGTTTGCTCCCAGGATGTCATGAGTGTGGCGCGCTAATCGACGATGCGCGCGCACACTAGAAGTCTGCCCCGCCTGGGGGCCACAGCGCCACGTCCTGTCAACGGAAATGGGAATAACAGACCTGTCGTTGCCGACCATCATCTATCTCTAAGATGCTCGGCAGTGACAGCTGTTGAGCGTCGATGGCCTTCTTCTGTGAGGCTGTCATGACAAGGAAGGAGGCCGCGGAGCGGGCACGCGAGGCGCTTGCGTCCGCTGACTCGCTCCGCCGGCGACGACCAGGGAGGAGGAGACGTCGCTATGCGCTCCTCCTCCCACCGCCCTGAATGATGACAAGACGTGGCTAGACGGCCAAGCGTTGGGGTGTCGGGGATAGAATGTTATCAGACGATCTCTCCCCACAAAAGCGCGGAAGGGGCCGCTGTGGTTTTAGTGGGTATTTCGGTCACTTTTGTGGCCGGTGAGTCCCACACACACTCCACCGTCTGTAACCGACAGGGGTGAAAAAAAAGGTGCACTGTTTGATCGTTTGCCACCGTTTGCAATAAAAAAAAAAAGTCAAATACAAACGCGATAAAACCCGTAAAAATAGTTTTATTAATAAAATCGATATAACTTTTAATTTAATTGACAGCAATTATAATATGTTCTATGATCGCGAAATAAACCACAACAAAATAGTTGTTCAAACAAAATATTGTATATACATTTTACAGCGTTAAAGTTTACAGAAAACAAAAATAACATCAACAACAATAATAAATATTGATATTTTTAAACTCGTCGACTGTATGTGTGCGTTGGCTCGTCGCGTGTTTGTTTGACGCGATGAACATAGACGCAGCGAACTAACTACTAACTAAACACAACATATGTCCTTAGATACGTGTGTGAAATCGAGCCCGGAACGTTATGAGACCAATATTAGGGGTTTACTGTTACCGAATCGCGTATATTGTAAGTTCTGGCCGGAAGCTAGGCGTAAAAAAGTGTAAGATTTTCTTCGTCACGATCGTTTCTAAGGCAATAAGTTAGAATGCACTGATGCATAAATTAAAATGTATTAATAAAATGTTTATTCCCGATACAAGACAACTCGATAAAATATATTAATTTTGAAATTTCCTAACATTCCTTAGGTATTACAGAGTTACATTTAATTGTTCTGAGACGCTAGTAATTCATTTATTTGTATTTGTTAATAATATAATATTTTAATGAATAATAATATACTACGAAAGGTACTTCGTTCCAGCCGAGTGTCCCACGACGAGTGCTCACTTATTGAAGTGAAATTTTATAGAATCGTTGTGATTTCAAACTCGATGAAACGAAAAAGCGAGTCCATAGAGACACAAAAACGTAAATGTATAGGATTCAGCCGACGAGAGAGTGAGATAAAGGATAAAAGAGTTTCACTTCTGATATGCGTACTTTGTACATATACTCTTTTATTTTATCACTTTTGCTGTCAAACGAGTCGACAGCACACCTGATGATAAGTGATACTGCTGTTCGTGGAGCTTTGCTACGCCGCTACCTACTTTAAAGAACAGTGTTAATGAGTGCAATGAGGTTTCGGTGATACTAAAGGTATCAACCACAACCTACCACACAAACATTCTCAGAAATATCGACTTCCAGCTCCCTGAATGAAGTGCAGTAACAAATTGCTGTTACTCAGAGATGTCGATTTTCTGCTCAGTGTGGTACTACACCGGACGGACAGGTTCACACACACACACACATTTCTTTTTTATTGAATGCAATAATACAAAGACTATAAATCATTGTTAGTAATAGACGTTATGCTGTGTGGTAGCGGCTTCGAATACTACCAACCCTTGCTTTGCTCGTGGGTGTCGTAAAAGACGACTAAGAGCCCTAGATTGACCCGGACCAACTCCATCTGGTACCATTTGGGTCAACGATTACATTCCCAAGGAGGGTTGACGTCAGGCAGGAGGCCGGTCATAAAAGTCATTGCCGAAACTTTTTGCAATATGTCAAAACAGATGACATATTGCGTCGACCCCAAGTAATTGTGATAAGAGCAAGATGATGATGATGATGAGACGTT
This sequence comes from Lymantria dispar, assembly GCA_032191425.1. Taxonomy (NCBI): domain Eukaryota; kingdom Metazoa; phylum Arthropoda; class Insecta; order Lepidoptera; family Erebidae; genus Lymantria; species Lymantria dispar. Next base: position 22,678,459 of record CM063464.1, read on the forward strand.
ATGCGTTGTGGAGCCGCATCAATCAAATGTGCACAACAAGTCAAGGTGACCATACATCCCTTTTTGAATGAGACAGTCTCGTTTTGCAAACTGAATGTAAGCGATCATTTGATATACTGACAGACAAATGTTTTAGTTTTATTTATCTTTCGCTTCATAGTTTTAACTATTCCTGCAGGTGTCCCATTCTAACACAAAAAATAAAGAGTCAGTTACTCAAATATCCCGTTTTAACGAAAAAATAATATGTTCATCTATACCAATAAATAAAATTGGTGTGTCTGTTTGTAATGTCAAAATAATAGGCTTTTTTCATGCTCACACGGTTATTTGCACGCCACCTATGCCTAAAATAGCAATTAAAAAATTTTTGTCTGTCTCTCTGTTTGTTCCGGGTAATCTTCAAAACGGCTGGACCGATTTCAAAAATTCTTTTACCAATGGAAAGCTATAATATCAGGGCGTAAACTAGGCTATATTTTATCCCGGTATTCCCACGGGAACGGGAACTACGCGGGTAAAACGACTATAACCTATAACCGAAGCGAAGCGAGGGCGGGTTGCTAGCATTACGTATGTAGCAAGCGACGTTTTAATGCACACGAGCCACAATCTCTTGTGCCCCACTATTAGCCTCCCTATCACAAATTATTGTCAATATTATTACAATTATATATAATTGGTTGTACTACGTGTTGTACGGCGCGTATTTTATTTTATTTTATTTATTTAAGACAACACCCTGCACTAAGGAAGTAATCCTTGTATTGCGGGGGACTTTACAAACATATAATTAATGGACACAAATTACATCCAGACTCAGAACAACAATTTGTGGATCGCACAAAGTGTTGTCCCGCGTGGGATTCGAACCCCCGACACTGGCGCTGTAGGTCGCTATCTTAACCACTACGCCATCTGTGCAGTGGCAGTATATAACACAATTAACTAACGCACTTGAAATTATGTGAAAGTAGACACAGATTTACCGACCCGTTACTCTACGCATGTTTAACTGACGGAAAAATTTGTAAAAGCGATATAAAAATTACCATTATGGACGACATAATATTATTCATCATTTCAGCTCATATACGTCCCACTGTTGGGCTAGAGCCTCTTCCACAATAGAAGGGAAATTGATCTACTATTATAGCAGACTGGTCAGACATGTTGCGTGTTTTATTTCGAGTTTATCTTCTATTGCATAGATGTTATATGCTTATTATTTTACCTTAATCGTTTTTTACGACATCCATGGTCAAGATAGGTGGTGAATTGTATTCTTACTCCGTCACCACATCGAGGGGTGAAAGGCTATTTTGTTTAAGCGACATCTAGGATGATATTGAGTTATATACATATTCGGAATCAGCGAATTTTTCTCCGTCGAATGATACCGAATTCATTAAAATCAGAGCACCTTTTTTTCATACGCTGAACTCTTTTACACTTTCCCTACATTGAAAAACGAGGGCTTAAGGCAATTCGTATTAAGCGACAATTATCTCTGTAACTAAAGGTACGTTTTATTTAGTATTAGCATCAAGAATTCGATGTTCTTAATTGAATTTTAATTAAATTTACCCCATTCAAATAGCTCAAGAAGTTTTTTTTGTTATGATTTTCTTTCTAAAATTTAAACTCTAAATGGTTCTCCTGTAAAATTACAAAAATGTCGCTTAAACCAAATAGCCTTTCACCCCTCGACATGTACAAATGGAGGACATATAGAGTCGTTATAATTTCATACAATACAGTAATGTATCATTCTTCAAATTTTATAATTTATTGTTTATATATGCTTTTATAATAATGATAACTTTAATTAATAATAACTTAAATTCTTTGCTTTTGTTAATAGTGGTAGCGTAATTTTTTTTTTTTTTATATCTTTCTCTAGTGGCAATGTATGTTTAATTTAATTGTTTATATGTGGATAATGTAGTTGGCTACAATATTGTTTATACAGCTCTAGGCCTGCATTTATTTGTATTGTGTATATTGTAGCTGTTTATTGTCTCATAGCAAATAAAAAAAAAAAAGGGGTTTGTGCAATCATCATCTTAGCTCATACACGTTCCACTAGTGGGCTCCAGCCACCTCTAAAATAGGAGCAATATAACCTACTACATCCCGCTGTTCTGACGAGCGACTTTGAGCCTTGAGCCTTTTTATGAGACCGATATTAAGATGCCCCTAGTTTCAGTGCCGTATGCCATCGATGGTAAAATATCTTTATTTTCGGTCACAGCGAAATATTGAACGGAATAATCCTCTTTAGTTATTCAAACTTTACCTCTCTATAATATTAGTATAGAATTAAATATCTCTTATTGTATTATCTTAACTTTATTGATAAATATTGTAATCTAAGATAAGAAATGTTTAAAATAGTATAGCGGTATTACCCAAAATATGTTTCGTACAAATATATCATCATTGTCGTATGTATACGTGTGAGTCACTATTGAAGGTATGATCAAACAGCTGACGCGAGGCGAGACGGAACAGCAACACTACGCTGGCGCAACATGAGCAGTTATCGAAATCAATATGGGCCAGGCCAGAACATTTAGGGCCAAGGCTATCCCGCCCCGTCCTCTTTGACCATACCTTTCTTTAAAAAAGACAACACCCTGCACTAAGGATATAATTCTTGTATTGCGGGGGACTTTACAAACATATAATTAACGGACACAAATCACATCCAGACTCAGAACAACGATTTGAAGATCGCACAGAGCGTGGGATTCGAACCTGCGACGCTGGCACGATAGGTCGGTATCTTAACCGCTAAGCCATTTGTGCAGTCGAACCTTGAGCTCGAGTCGCTCTATGTGTGTCAGTTGTGAATGAAGATGCGTTATCTAGTGTCACAGTCATGTGTCATAATCTATACCAATAAATAAAATTGGAGTGTCTGTTTGTAATGTCAAAATAATAGACTGTTTTCATGCTCACACGATTATTTGCACGACACCTATGCCTAAAATAGCAATTAAAAAATTTTTGTCTGTCTGTTTGTTCCGGGTAATCTTCAAAACGGCTGGACCGATTTCAAAAATTATTTCACCAATGGAAAGCTATAATATCAGGGCGTAAACTAGGCTATATTTTATCCCGGTATTCCCACGGAAACGGGAACTACGCGGGTAAAACGAGTATAACCTATAACCGAAGCGAAGCGAGGGCGGATTGCTAGTATACAATAAGTGTACGACAACATATTGTAACTACATTGTCAATTTAGCAATACCCAATCACGACACGTATAGTACCTATTATGTTAACAAACTGTATTGCTATTATAACAGCAATGTATCTGTGAATCACACGTTTAAATGTTATCAGTACGCGATACACACGGTAACATATACACATAAATACATCGACAATACACTTAACTGCTTCACACCAATATATATTAAATTATGTATATCAAAATATCATAATCTTCAATTCAGCTCATATACGCCCCACTGGTGGGTTCGAATCTTCTCAACAATAGGAGGGCAACTGCCCTATTATACCATGCTCGTCAGGCAAATTAGTGTAGAATTTCTTTTCAAGTTTTCATATACATATGCACATTTGTATGCTTTAGTCGTCTTTTACGACACCGATAGGCAAGATAGGGAGTGGTCAATTGTATCGAGCCCAGCAGTGAGCTGAGTTGAGCTGAAATAAATGATGAATCAAAGAGCAACAATCTACACTAAATAATATTCCTCACAACAAAACTGTCAAATACGACTACATAAAAACTGCTATATGAAATGAAAAATCACAACAGAATCTTAAGGTTTAATATAAATGGGTGTCCCGTATTTTTGTTAGATAATAAGTCTCGCTACCCCTCATAGCCCGTTGGTCCACTACTTATGGAACACCTGTAAATAGAGACACAAAATAACAGGTATTCTTCTAGTTACAGCAGAAAAGAATTCACTAAATAATATGGTAACTAATCAATGTTTGGAGTACACTGTCGACAGTCGTCTGTCTACAGCAGGGGACCGCGATAACGAATGAAGTGCTACCACTTCGTTCGGTGAGCGAGAGAGCCAGAAATCCAATTTTCGGATGATGTCTGCGTGTAATGGGTTTTGGCAATTACTAAAAAAAAAGGATAAATAAATTGGATACTAAAGGCATTACCTTTAGTATCACTAAACCTCATTGCACGCATTTAAACACCCTCCACTTTCTACACAGTAGGCAACGGTCTAAAAAGATCCATGAGCGGCAGAATCACTTACCATCAGGTGTGCTGTTTGCTCATTTGCCACCAATAGCAATAAAAAGAAATAAAGTGAGTCATTATAACATTCAAAACTAAAAGATACATATCATACGATGCATTCAGATGGCTACGAACACGCTTGAAATGTTGTATTAATGATATCAAACATAAACAGTACATTATAACACAGAGGAACTACACGCAACGAATGTAGTCATTGATGACTGGACTGGATCTTTAACAGTATCCACTGTTTATTGTTTTTTTAACTTGAATATAAACTTAAGAGACTACGTATAGTTTTTTACGCTAGGACACAGCTGGAGTAGGTTTGCCAAGCATTACTGAGGCTCACTTCCTATAATTAGAAAAGGTAAACAGACAGCTACTAATAGCCGCAGAAAAATCAAATAATCTTTTTTTTTCTCTGAAGCACCCACCTTTGTCAGTGACCTACAAACAAAACAAGAATTTCTCCACTTCTATATACTAAAGTAAAGGAATTGCTAATTTATTTTTAAACAATATAGGTACCTCAAACTTTTGATTGATGATAAAGCTGGGCCTGCCTATATATCCTTACTTCCTTACTAACATTTATAAATGCGAGAGTAAGTTTACTTGTATGTTTGTTACGCTTTCACGCTTAAATCACCAAACCGTTTACAAAAATTCTTTCATCAATGGAAAGCTGTAATATCAGGGAGTAACATAAGACTACATTTTATCCCGGTATTCCCACGGAAACGGGAACTATGCGGGTATGGCGACTGGAAGCGAAGCGAGTTGTTAGTCGTCTATAACTTAATAAGGCCTTATCTAACTGACAGACACTTTTTTGAAAAACAAGGTGAAGCGATAACTTTATATTTTATCCAAGCTGTAGTTCTTCAGAGCAGTGTAATGCGTACAACGTTGCATCTGATTTTCACAGCAGACCCACCCAGTGACCGAGAGCAGTGCCGGATTAGCCATATAGCAAGAGTAGCAATTGCTACGGACCCCGCTAATTGGGGGGGCCCCGCGCTCCAACGACTGACTGACTGTAATTTAAAAAAAATCAATTTAGATAGGAGCGTAAAATATCTTGCTTGCCTTAACAGTTTTGTTTTATTTAATACCCTAAGCTCGAGAACCTGAAGCAAAACAAGGGCCTCTCGACAGAATTTGCTACAGGCCCCGCGCTGCCTTAATCCGGCACTGACCGAGAGCGTCGACACTAGCACATTTTATAACGAAAGAATTTTTTTTTTTTCAGTGGATGCTACGCTGGACGTTGTTTCATAAAAATTTCAAACTAGTCTCATACAATTAACCAATGACTCACACGGTTAACAAATCAAGGCCAATGAAACTAAATTCGTCCATATGACTTTTTATTATCATCATCATCATCTCAGCCCACATAAGTCCCATTATCGAGCTAGGGGCTTCCCCACAATGAAAGGAAAGTTGACCTACTTACTATACCGCGCTTCAGACGCGTTAGTATAGGACTTAAAGTCGAGTGGTCCTTGTCTTGCATAAATGTTATCTGCATATCTCTTAGTCCTCTTTTATAACAACCATGGGGAAGAGAGGGTGTGGTGAATTGTATTCTCAGTCCATCGTCGCACGGAAATATGCCTCATTAACAAGAAAAGTACATATCCACTTGTCACTCTAAAGGGAACACCTCTCCCGCAAGAGGATTGCGCTAGGTATCTTTGAATATATCTGGATAGACGCCCGACTTGGGTGAAGCACACAATTATTTACCAAGCGCTTGGCTGTGGGCCAACATATACGTATATTATACTGGCTATAAAGAAAAATCTCAACTCTCACTCGATATTAAATTGTTGCTATATAAATCTACACTAATATTATAAAAAGGAAAAATTTGTATTTTTTTGTGTGTGTGTATGTTTATAATGAATAAACTCAAAAACAAATGTGGCGATTTCAAGTTCTTTCACCAATGGAAAGCTATAATATCAGGGAGTAGCATAGGCTATATTTTATCCCGGTATTCCCACGGGAACGGGAACTACGAGGGTAAGGCGACTGTAACCGAAGCTTGGGCTGGCTGCTAGTGTTTAATAAAGAACATACAGACTACAGCTTAGTGACGAAATCAAATATTGATATAATTCAAAGGTTGTTCAAAAAATGTAAATGCCAGGGGGCTCGTCCGTCTCCCCGCTACCGAGCGACGATATAAAACGCTTATTACAACTACACGATATTCAGGGCCCTGAATCACTAGGGGTGCTCTACAACAGCTAAATTGTGAGACCTGTTTCACCTGTTTCAG